>CM066034.1:731883693-733157481 GCA_033557465.1 Ichthyophis bannanicus | reverse complement strand
GGGGCTAGAGGGGGGAGTAGAGGTGATGATTGGGGAGGAGGAGGGATGATGGTGAACAAAGGGGGGAGAGAAGAAAAAGTAAGAAATATTCCCCGTAGTGGGATAGAATATTGTTGTTCAATATCTTTTCATATTTATTTGCATACAATTTTTATACCGCTCCTTCCGGTGATCAGTAGCGGTTTACATTTTAACAATTCGTTCTGCAACGATTAGCAGTTACATAGAACATCAGTAACAATAGTAACAGTAGACAAACTATGTACAAATAACAGCAGTAATAATAGAATAAACTATGTACAACCTGTGGATATCTGTTAAATAAAGCAATATTAACAGTAGTCAATCTATGTATAAGGTAATGTTAGTAAGGGATTCGTAGGACTCAAAATATTTACATGAGATAAGGGGACGTGTATTTTTGGTTATTTAAATATAGATTTCTATATTGACAAACATCGGGAGATGTCACGTATTTAGTGTGTATATAGTTTAATATGGTCGAGTTTGCTTGGCATGTTTTATGAAGGAATTGCTAGGTGTCTATCAAATTGAGTTTTGTATTGGGTATGATTTTTGATTTAAGTTATTTCGGACAAATTGTAGAATTCTTGGAAAAGATGTGTTTTGAGGTATTTTCGGAATGATTGGAGGTCTTTGTTGTCTCTTAGGGACTCTGGGAGTTTGTTCCATAGTGTGGGGGCTATGTAAGTGAATGCTCTGTTGCTAGTATTCTTTTTCACCTTGCGTATTGAGTTTGGAATTTGCAACATATTTAGATTGTGGCTTCGTCTGTTTCTGTTAGGGGGTTGTGTATTAATGAGTGTGTTAAGGAAGGATGGGGCGATATTGTGTATTAGTTTAAATATTGTGATTATTATTTTGTATCTGATGTGTGCTTGTATAGGTAGCCAGTGGAGTTCTCGTAGAATAGGTGTGATGTGGTCTGAAATCCGTACATTCATTAAGATCCGAGCTGTGACATTTTGTGCCATTTGCAGTATGTTTGTTGTTTTTTTAGGTAAACCAACAAGAATACTGTTACAATAGTCCAGATGTGGAGTTATGAGTTTTAGTTGAAATATTCTGCTTAGTTATTACTCTCTGCTTTAAGTTAAGATGTTCTATGTAAAAAGTTAAGATGTTCTATGAAAAACAAACTTCGCTTTGTTAACTGTTGTTAATTGTACACCGCAACTGATCGCTGGAAGATGCGGTATATAAATGAGTGTTAAATAAAATAAATAAATAAATGAGTGCTTGCACTATTGTTCTAAAATCTGATTGTTCAATGATGTTGCGTAGTGGTTGTAATACTCTTAGTTTGTGGAAAATAGTTCTATTTAGAAGTCTTAGGTGAGTTTCCATTCCTAGTGTCTTGTCAAGAGTTACACCTAAGTACTTTAATTCCTGTTTGATGTTGTAAGGTGTGTCATTTAGTATGATTGTGGGAGGATGTTTAAGTTCAGGGTTCTTAGAGATAAACATTACTTCTGTTTTTTTATGATTGATGCTCATGTTGTTTCGTTGAAGCCATAGCTGTGTTTCTTTGAGGCAAGTTTCTAAGTGTGTATAGTCCGGGTTATGTATATCTAGTTGTGTATAGAGCATTATGTCGTCTCCATATAAATGATAGTTTATTTTGTGTTTTTGAAATATTGAGCAAACGGTTCTTAAGTATAGGTTGAATAATATGGCAGATAATGCTGAACCTTGAGGAATACCTTGTGTTTGCAGGAAAGTGTTGGATAGTTTTTCTTCAAAGCTTACTTGTTGTATTCTGTTGGTTATATATGAATTGAACCATTTTAAGGGTGTTCCTGTAATTCCAATTGATTCCAATCTATTTATGAGGGTATTATGATTTACTGAATCAAAAGCCGCTGTAATGTCTATAAATATTAGAATGAACATTTTCTTGCAGTTTTCAATACCTTTATATAGTTTATCGAATAGCACGAGTAGGAGTGTTTCTACTCCATGGGATTGGTGAAAACCATATTGATGGTCATCAAGTGCATTTGTGGCATTGATATGGTCTTGCAATTGAAATTGGACTGTCTTTTCGATGATTTTTGCCATGAATGGTATACTTGATATGGGTCTGTATGCTGATGGGTCTGCTTTGTTGAGTGATTTGTTTTTTAATATAGGTCTTATGAGTGATCTTTTTAGTTCTGCTGGCATGTTTCCTTGGATTAGAGATTGGTTAACTATGTTTAGAATTATGGGTGCCATTTCAGTTTTTATGGTTTTAACCCAGGTTACAGGGCAGGGATCCAGTGGAGATGTGGTGGTGTTTATGTTTGTGATTGTGTTTAGTATTTGTCTATGATCGATTTTATGAAAGGTTTCCCATAGTTCTGGAGGGTTAATAATCTGTGGTGTCTTTTGTGTTGAAATATTTTCAATTACTATATTCATACAGTTTTCCTCTGCAGGGTTGAGCTTATTAGAATAGTGGCCGGCAAGTTTTTGTGCATTTTCATATGTATGCGATGTTTCAATATGTATGCTGTTTACAATGTTTCAAAATGTATGCTACTTACAATGTTTCAATATGTTTGCAATTTACAATGTTTCATTATGTAAACTAATTTACAATGTTTCAATATGTAAGCTGATTACAATGTTTTAACATGTATGCTATTTAAAACGAATAAAAAGATTTAAACACACAAAAATCACTAACTAAACAGGGTAGAGAAATAAGAGACACATTATGTAGAGAGAACTATGGCATGAAGTTGAAATGTGGTAGGCGATGGATCGAGGGCACATATTAATCCAGCGTATGTTATTCAAGGGCACCATAATTAAAAATAGACCTAGAAGAATATACTAAATAAATAAAAATATAAATATGTAACATACTTAAACTGTACACTTGTGCAAATAGTGCAATAAATAAATAAAAATAAAAATGGATAAAATGTGTAACTAAAACCATTCTTCATTATTTAAAAACAATTTCATTGTCTGAATAGATTCTTTTCTAAATATGTATCATAAGCACACAATGTATATAGCTTCACATCAAATCAACCACACTCCCTCACACAGTACACTGCGACAAATCAACACTGCATGCTACTGACTATCCCTCCCTTATTTGATTGTTTGCTGTGCCAACTGCTTTGATTTCATGAGAAAGCGGTATACCAAGTCCGTTTAAATAAAATAAATAAATAAAGAAATAAAGAATAAATGAAAACACGACTGTTTCTAAGTGGGAATATCTATATTGCCAATCTTAAGGCACTGAACTAAATATATTCTTTCCCATAATTTAAGCCTATACAGAACGTTTCTCACATATCTGCATTAGGTAAAAACCAATCATTAGGCAGTTTTTGTCACTGACATACTGTAAAGTTATAGAGTACTGCACAAGCATAAATATCCAGATTGTGGAATAAAAAGTGAAACATCAAAATATATATATATATATATTGTGGCACTGCAGACCAGCTGCAGGCAGAAGGAAAGGTTTTAAACACAGAAAAAAGAGGTAAAGACGAGCTGCAGCATCATGAGGAGCCACATAGAGGGAGCCAGAGAGACCTCTGGAGGTCTGAAGAACCACGCCTTAGAGCCAATGATGTAATTCCAGCCAACACCCAATGCAGAAAGGGAAGAACTCCTCTTAAATGCTCAGATGACTGGAGGAAGTCAGAGAGGCAAGGAGAGTGGCAAAAAGACTCGGATTCAGACTCCGGTGGGAGAGAAAGAGAGAGACAAGGAGAGTGGCAAAGAGACCGGTACAGAGAAGGAGGTTGGCGAGAAAGAGAAAGACAAGGAGATTGGCAGACAGCTCCAGATGGGCAAGGAGACTGTCAAGGAGTCTTGCAGGAAGTTCCAGTTCCAGATTTTTACAGATATCTGGAGGATCCAGGGAGAGGAGTCCTGATCAAGGGATCCGGCCTAGCAGACCCAGCCAAGCCAGGTACAGAAACCTACTTTAAACATTGCAAAAGAGGAAAAGATATACTTTCCAGGAGGGAAAGGTTTTATAAAGAAGCTAACCCTGAAAGAAGGTGGACTATAACAGAGAGTCCCAGGCCTAACTTTAATAGGAGCCAGCAACTGTTGGAAGGAGCAACAGTGAACGACAGTGAAAGGGGTGAAAGAAGAATTGAGAAGGGTCACTTCCAAAGCCGTGGGAGAAAGGAACCATGGCACCAGTATGCCCTGACTCCAGCAGAAGGCAGAACTAGGAACCAGAGGCCTACCTGGGCACCTGAGAATCCAAGACCCAGCAGGCCCAAGCCTCAGCCTTCACCTTCCGGAGACCGCCTTAGAAGAAAAGGTAAATGCCAATTTTATAATGATGATTTTATGAATGCTGTGACCCAGAAGGAGTCAGGCACTAGAGCATGCTGTCCTTCAAGAGGCCTTCATGAAACAAAGTACAGACCTGCAGTTAACAGGAAGCCTACTAGAGAAGGAACTGTATGCAGGAGAGACTGTCCTCAGTATAAAAATATAAAAAGCCAGGACTTACCTTGTAACGCTGACTATTGGTGCATCATCCAAGCGCTAGGCAGAAAGCCTGAAGGAGAGCCTCCAAACATTCTGGACTGTGAGCCCATGCAGGTAGAATACCAGGAGGACCCCTTGGACATTCCCATGGACGTTAACTTTTGCCTATCAGAAAGGATTGAGCCCTAGCAGAGGCATAGCTGTGGTTTGGGATAAAAGTGGATGCTGTATTTCATTTACCTGTGCTGTGAAGTTAACAGTGTTTTCAGTATGTGTTTTCCTTTAACCTGAAGCAAGGATATTTCTTTTCATGTGTTGTTGTATTCTGGGCTAAAGAACCTGTTTGCAAAGAGGGAAATAAAAGCCTTACAATTTCCCTATACTCGGACTGTAAATTCTTGGGAGTGTTAGTTATACAGAAGGCTACCAGGCCTGTAGAAGCCTGGGCCCTGCAAGAGAACCAACCTCCTCCACAAACAAACTTTTCTCCTCCCTGTCCACGCCCTTCTGTCGTGCCACGCCATCACCACTAGGGGGGCAGTGTGACAATATATATATATATATATATAAATAGGGTTTTTCTAGAATCTTGCGCTCAATGATGCGCGTCTTAACAGGTCTCTTTGTTTTCCCAACGTAGAGCATGTCACAAGGACAGCATATAATATATACTACATTAGGTGTATTACAATTAGAAAACTGGTGTAAATAGGTTTAAAACCACCATATTGAAAGGGGTAACTCATACATCTCCACCTTGTTGTGCCATTTTTACTTCTCCAACGTTTTCAGTCAATATCGGGAATATATCGGTCTGCCGTTTACACATTGTGTGTATAATTGGTTTCTTGGTAAAAAGTATGTAAGCCTTATTTCTGAGCTACGTTTTATTTTTATTTTTACTTTATTTTTTTACTTTGGCACCCCCTGCCATTCCCAATACGAGTCATCATTAGCACGGTGTGGTTTTTTTCATTTGTCTTGGTCACTGTGTTTAGTGCCCCCCTTTTTTAACATTAGGGAGTTTTTTAATTAAGTTTTTTTAGAATTTTTCATTTTGTTGCCAATTTTCTCATACATTACCTGTTCACATTAACATTTCTTATTTTACCACTACCATGGTCGCCCACCTGTCAGTCAACGCCCAAATTGGGCTACATAACTAAAGACACTCACTCTCAGTTCTCTTCAAATTGCAGTTCTTTGTACTACTGGGTAGTGCACCAACGATTTACCTTTCTCTGAGATGTGCTCCTACCTCCCATATGGATTTCATGATATTTAAATTTATAACGTTCATTTCAATTTGAAAAGAAGACCTTTGTTCCTCTGGCTCTGTGTGTTTTCCCATACTCTAGATAATGTGATTATGCAATTTCATTCTCTCTTTTAGTCGTGAGTTATTATCCCAAAGGGGTCTTTTTCAAGACCTTCACTTTCCACATGGTGCATTACATAAGTACCCTCTCTGAGCTCTTATTGTCATTTTTTAACTATTTATTTTTCAATTATTTATTTGACTACTTTTGGGTTTTATTGTTTCTGTATCAAATGTTTTTAACTTTTATATTTACGTTTTTAACTTTTATTTGCTGTAGTTCTTATTTTCTATGTTTTAATGATTAATATCAATGGTTAGTATTACTTGAAATATTTATGTATATAATTTTTATACATTTTTCCCATGTTATTACCTATCGGTCATATTATTTATGTGGTTGTACTGTTGTTTTTTTAATTATTTAACTATATTGTAATTGTTTTTAGATGCGTACCCCCCAATGAAGGCTTGACGCCGAAACGCATAGGGTATTTTACCTAATAAAATTAGCACCTGTGACCTTTTATTAGCCTTCGCCCGTTGTGTGTTCCTCCCTTTTGGGCTATCCACTGCCCTAAGGACGTTCTGCAAAGACATTGTGCTGGCAGCTGTGGCACTGAGGGATCTGTGTCCTTCCATATCTGGACTGGCTCATCCGGGCCCATTCCCTTTCAGAAGTGTCTTGGGTAGCATTCTGAGTGGTGTCCTGTTTGGAAAGCCTTGGCTGGGTGATCATTCGGGGAAAGAGCCAGCTGTTGCCTTCCCAGTGCCTGGATTTTCTGAGAGCACATTTTGACAGTCTAGTGGGCAAAGTTTTCCTGCCAGAGGAGAAAGTCAAAAGAATGGTGGTTTGTGCTGTGTGCAGCAGGCTTCCAGAATCTGGGATTATCTTCAGCTCATCGGATTGATTGCAACAACCTTAGAGGTGTTGCCGTGGGTGCATGCTCACATGCGACCGCACCAGTGGTTCTTGCTGATTCTTTGGTCCCCAAGTTCTCAGAAGTTCGAGTACAGGCTTCTGCTCCCATTGATGGTGAAGTCCATCCTGCATTGGTGGCAGCAGCCTTGTCATCTGAGGAAGGGTGTGCCACTGGACGATTTCTCCCGGATTCTCCTGACAACAGAGAACCCATTGCCAAGACAATATGGCCCAAGGCCACTAGATCCGCAGGGAAGCGGTGTGGTCTATCAACTGCCTCAAGGCGAGGGCCATCAGACTGGCTCTTCTGCATTTCTGGCCCCTGGTTCGAGTGTTTTCAGACAACGCCACAGCAGTGGCTTATGTCAATTGGAAAGGCAGCCTATCAGTTCTGGAACTGGCCTTTTCCAGAGGGTTTGTGCAATCATTCTACCCAAGCATAAATGTCCTCCATGGGCGGAGTGTAGCTCAGTAGCCCCTGCAGACATTTGTAGGGCGGCAACATGCCCATCACTTTCCACTTTTGTCAAGCATTACCACTTGGATGTCCTTGTGCTGGTGGACATGGCCTTTGGGTCAAAGGTTTTGTGAGCTTCTCTGTCTTCTTCCTGCCCAGTGGAGGCATAGCTTTTGTACGTCCCACTTGTCTGGACTGGTCTAGTAGGACGATATGGAAGATGATATTTTACTTACCAGATAATGTCCTTTCCTTGGGTTCTGCTAGACCAGTCCAGGGCCCGCGCTTGGAACTGTGTTTACTCTTTTCTTCTGTGTCGGTACCCTTGGGTCTGCTATTATTTTTATACTTGACTCTGCAGGTCCATCTTCTATGGACAGCCTTCTGTTTATGCTTTCCTGTACATAGTTCTCTACTGTTTTGATTACTCATTGTTGCCAGCGTTGAGGTTATGTGAAGCTTGCCATGTTCTCCCATATGGTTTGGGAAGGATACTGAAGAGACCTGTGGTGGCTGAGGTGGATAGAGACATGGGAGTGATGTCCTTGAAACCTGGGGTTTTCATTGGTTCTTTGTCTCCAGCAGCCTTCTGGTAGGGGAGCACAACCCACTTGTCTGGACTGGTCTAGTAGGACTCAAGGAAAGTATATTATATGGTAAGGAAAATGTCACCTTAGATAAATGTCACATCAGGACATGCTTATGAAATGTAGTTTCTAGAGGAAATAAGACTTCTTCATGGAGCAACTACTTCAGGAACAAACTAGAG
Organism: Ichthyophis bannanicus; assembly: GCA_033557465.1. Classification (NCBI taxonomy): domain Eukaryota; kingdom Metazoa; phylum Chordata; class Amphibia; order Gymnophiona; family Ichthyophiidae; genus Ichthyophis; species Ichthyophis bannanicus. Next base: position 733,149,533 of record CM066034.1, on the reverse strand, counting down.
GAGAAGCTATTTTAGACCTATGGCGGGATATTCCAAGGTATTCACACAGTGTAAATGTCACTCAGCTGGATATTCAGCAGCACTAACACGGTTAGTGCTCTGAATATCCATGGGTGCTGCCGCTACATGCCCTGATGCTAACCAGTTAGCATCGGGGCGTGCCGGGGTACAGGTGGCACCCATCGCTCACTGGCAAGTGGTGATATTGAACCACTGTCCAGTTAATGACATGTGGCTAAAGTAAAGCGCAGCGAATGCTGGCCTTAATTTTGCAGCAGAAGCTAACCTGTCAGCTTCCAGCCTCTGCTGTCAAACTGGATATTCAATTCAGGTGCCGGACATGGCTCCAGCATTGACTATCAGAGTCTAGGATTCTGTGCTGGTGGTTCTCTGCTGTAGGAGCGCTAGCCACCGGCGCTGAATATCGGGCCCTTAGTTCTTAGTGTGAGAGCTAACTGTGTTAGGACCTCTTAGCAACAGTGATGATAACATGATAAAATTTGACTTAATAACTGGCGTGAGTACAGAAAGAAAAACTACAGTGTCAGCATTTAACTTTCAAACATCAAAAAATAGAAACACAGAAAAATGATGGCAGCAACTATCACACGACCTATCCAGTCTGCCCATCCATACCAAATGATAAGCTCTACAGTCCCTTCTGTTTCCTTAGAGACCCTCTGTATTTGTCCCATGGTTGGTTGGTTTATTTATTTATTTTGATTTCAGATATTTTATTAATTTCCACAAATAAATACAACCAACACCCAACACAAGATGACAGAGGAGGGAAGATGTGATAATCCCACCCAGCATATGCAGAGGCGTAGCGTGGGGGGTGCAGGGGGGGCCGGCCGCACCGGGCGCAACATGGGGGGGGGGCGCTCGCACTCGCAGCTCTCTGTTGCCGATGGGGGGGAAAGGCAGGTCCCTATGATACATGTTGGCGCATACGCCATCTGGTGGTGGCACTGCAAAGAGGTTTGCGCTATAGCCCTCGAGCCCGCAGTCCTGGGAGTCGCATTGTTCTTGGCAAACCCTCGGTAACAAAGCGTAGGCGATGTGATTGACCCCCTCTAGGTAGCTATTTCACACAAGCTGCCGGGGCGGGGTGGGAGGGGGACTGTTTATCGCGTCGTCGCCCCTCGATCTCAATGTAAAGCTGGGGTTGGGGTCGGATCGCCCTGTGCGCTCGAGAAGGCGGAGCTGCAGGGCGGCATCGCGAGTTTCTGGTTCCGGATCTCCTCCTCTTCCCTGCTGTTGGGCGTTTAACCATGCTTGTCGGGCTCTTGCTGCTGTGCTGTTCGTTTCCCTGGACTCCGGCTCAGCGAGGTCAGTGCTGACGATCGCTCCCTCCCGGGGTAGGATCACGGTCGGCTCCCCCGCGCAAAGAAGCTCCCCGGCGGCTAAAATCCATGGGTTAGGGGGCGCAAATTACTTGCCTTGCCCCGGGTGCTGACAACTCACGCTACGCCACTGAGCATATGTAACACTTCAAATCACCAAACATCTAAAAAACAACAACCTTAAAACCAAAGTACATTTTACATTTATATATAAATAATATATGTTAAAAGAAGAACAACACTACATTTTTGAATTAGGCACAGTTAATCCCACTGGTCTTAATAAGGAAATAGAATATCAAGTTTTCCTTTGAAGATGTGCTTGAGAGCTCCTCTGATTTTCTCCTGCTTCTCCTTTTCCCTTCCTTTTTCCCCCTCCCCTCCCTCTCTTCCCCTCTTCCCTCCTATCCCCCCCTTTTTTGGTTCATATTTATAATTTAAAATTTTTACATTTTATTTTATTTGTCATCCTTTCACAATCTAATATGTTACTTTTTCATATGATTTTTAACTTTTATTTTAAAATTTTTTTTATCTTTTGTACCCTGCATTTTTACCTGAATTTACTTTTCTTTTATCTTTTGCACTCTTGGGTAGCAGAGTTTTTATAGTGATTATTTTTTTAGTTTCTAAGATAAAGCTTAACAAGCTGTTGAATGTGGATCGATATGGGTGATCAATCCATCTCAGTTTTATAGTCTGCCAAAGTTTTTCGAGCATGTCAAGGGCTTTCATATTCCTTATTCCCTCAGCTCCCCCTTCTCCCTGTTCCTCCCCCCTTTTTTTCTTTCACCCTCCCCCGTTGTATTTATTATATTTGTTTTTTTTCTTTTATTATATTTAATCTATGTATTAATTATATTAATACTGTTCCAATGATCCCTTGGATAGCATAATCATTTTTTAGATTCAAAGATAAAGCTCTACAATTGATATGGGTGATCGATCAAACTTGATCTTATAGTCTGCCAAAGTTTTTATAAATGCTTCCAATTCTCATTGCCCTCTCCTCCTCCCCCCTCTCCCCTCCCCTTCCCCTTCCTTGTTTTAATGTTCTTTTATTTTTATTGTTCTTTTATTTTTAATATATTTCTTTTAAATCCATTTTTATTTCCTTTCATTCTTTGCACCCTTGGATAGCATAGTTTTTATAGTGATTTCCTTTTGAGATTTAAAGATAAAGTCTAAAAAGCCATTTAATCTGGATCGATATGGGTGATCAATCACAATTAGTATTATAGTCTGTCAACGTTTTTTTTCAACTGTCCACCTTCCCCTCACCTCCCCTTCCTTCCTCCTTTAACCCATTCCTTCTGTCCCCCTCCTCCCCCCTTCTCCCCCCTTCTCTCCTCTTTTATTATTATTATTATTATTAGCCAGTGTCACATAAGGCTGCAATAAACCTGCATGTCACAATGTTATCCTCTTTTTTGCTACTGCGAATGAGTTTCACCTTACTTTTTGTGGATCTAATGTTCAAACGCATGTGCCACACCATTCAAATAGCACATATGTGCTGTTTGGGCTTTTCTTCTTTTCCCGCACTTGATGCTGTTTCTCAGTGAGTATCAGAGTTTCATTTTTTAATATCTTCAGCTGTTTGGTTTTCTGGGGTTTTTTTATTTTTGTTGCTTTTGTTCAGAGTAACATGAGGAATGAGGTTTGGATAGTAATCCCCCTTCTTTCAGTAATTCCTCCTTTGCAAACCTTTTTTTCCTGCCAATGCTTCTTACAGTTTTATTTATTTATTTATTTAACAGTTTTTATATTCTTCACTCAGAGCAGTTTACATTACAACATAACTTATGCAGAACAGTGAGAGCTCACAGTTTCTTGCTACATAGAACATTATAAAAACAAATTAACATATTTTAAATTTTTAAGACTTGTATGAAACCTCGTATATACAGACTTCAAAACTTGTAAACTATAAACTAAAGGTATGTATTTTAAGGTTGTCCGATGGAGTGTCATGTGACCAGAGTTTGTGTATGGCTATGTAATGTGTCCAAAGTGTTGCAGGGGTTTTCAACCCAGTCCTCGGGGAACCCTAGGCCAGTCAGGTTTTCAGGATTCCCAGAATGAATATGCATGAGAAAGATTTGCATGTTCTGCCTTCATTGTATGCAAATCTATCTTATGCATATTCATTGTGGGAATCCTGAAAACCTGACTAGCCTACGGTTCCCCGAGGACTGGGTTGAAAACCTATGGTGTATAGATAAGTCTTTAGTTTTTTGCAAACGTCTTTGATGTCCAAAGTTGATCTGATGTCGTCTGGTAGGGTGTTCCATAGTGCTGGGGCAGAGAAGGAAAGTGCCCTAGCGGAAGTGGTCTTGTTGGCTTTCTTATATTCTGGAGGGGTGACTATCAAATTTTTATTGCTTGTTCTCTTGGAGCTGTTGCTGGTGTCTTCTTTAATTAGTTCCTGTAGGATATTTGCAGAGGTTTTGTGTATAATCTTGAAGATAAATATTAAGATTGTTTTGTACTTGGCGCGGGAGACTATTGTGAGCCAGTGCAATTGGTTTAATGTGGGAGTGATGTGTTCTTGTTTGTGGGTACCAGTGAGTATACGGGTGGCCGTATTTTGAGCCAGTTCAAAGGGGTTAATAGAGCTTTTTAGTGAGCCCTGGTATATCGTGTTGCAGTAATCCAAGGTCAGTGTGATAATTGCTTGAAAGACGGTGCAAAACTGATCTTGGCTGAGTAGCGGTTTTAGGTTGTTGAGGAATTTCATCTTGTGGTAGGCATTTGCGGTGGTTTTCTTCATTTGGGATTGTAACATGAGGTTTTTGTCTAAGATGACACCAAGATACTCGACCTCACTTTGCACTTTGATGGCGTGGTTTGATAGGCAGATTTCTTGTTGGGGTGTGAATGCCTCTGTTTTGTTGAAGTTTACTGCTAGGTTGTTAGTGTTTAGCCAACTGATCATTTCTTCCATGCATCTTTTTATGGATAGGATGTCTGAGTTTTTAATGTTGATTGGAGCGAAGATCATGATATCATCGACTTTTATTCTGTATTACATGTTATGGTGTTGGATTATATAACAGATGGGTCATTGTCTTTGGAATGAAGATGAGGTCAGGCATTGTCCCTAGTGTTGGTGTGGTGATGATTTGACTGAACTGAAATTACTCCATTGCCACCAGGAATGCCTTTGCTTCTTTGTTGTTTGCTGAGCTTAGATTGAAATCGCCCAGGACTATGATGGGTTTTTGTAGTGTGTTTGGCTGCATGCTGTCTTTAGCACGGAAAATAACTTATCAAAGTCAGGGTTGGGGGGGCTCTATACGTGAGGCATATGGTGATACATTTGTTGGTAATTGTGATTATGTTTGTGTTGTGTATGACGACTGAGTCTGTGAGTTTGAGTTTGAAGTGGTTTCTAGTGAGAATTAGAACACCTCCGCCTCTCTTGTGTGTTCTTTGGCAGTGGAAGGCGGTTTCGTTTGCAGGTGTAATCTGCTGATGATGACTTAGTCTGTATCTTTGAGCCAGGTTTCGGTGATGCGTAGGATGCCTGTTTTGCTTACTTGAATGTGGTCTGTGTTGATTTTATTTCTGGCAGATCTGGTGTTGAATGTGCATGTGATGGTAGTTTCTGATATAGGGTTGTTGCGTGCAAATGTGATTGTGGGCTGTGGTATGATATGATTGAGTCTGGTTTGTGGGAATCATGTTTGATGGGGTGTTGCCATGAGCTAATTTGGTGTGTGTATGTGTGAGTATAGGGAGCATTAGTATGTATGAGGATGTGGGTGTTGCCCCTGTGTATAGGAAGAGGAAGTGAGCAACTGATAAGAGTAGAAGCGCAGTGTCAAAATGTAGCTTCATAGTTTTCTTGTGCAGTTCGCAGAGGGACTTGGATTGTGGTAAATCTATTCGTAGTGGTATTTAAGTGGGATTTGAGTGTAGAGGTTTCTAGTTGCTGTGCTTATCAGGGTCTTTTGTGTTTAAGAGGTGCCTGGGTACTTTTCTCTGGATTTTTGCTAATCCAGTTAGGGTCCATAGAGCTGGAGTGGGTCTTGGCCCGATGTGCTGTCTTGAGTTGTGAACGGTTTTTTATCGCTTATGGTCCCTGCTTAAGGGCCACACCAAAGGGCCCTCTGGCGAGGCCCTCAGGCGTGGGCATGCCTGCTTTGCCCAGATATTTAAAGTCCCACTGCTGTAGTGGTATTAGCTTTAGCGAGTTTTTTCAATATCTATCTAGTATTTTGAGAGCATGCATCACTGTATAAAAGATTAGTGACACTTTTATATGTGTGTACACCGATTTCTTCTTTTTTTTCTTAGGATACAAACTATTAGCTCCCATTGAGGCACATTCCATAAGGCCGTCCAGCCCCCTGTATGGCCGACCAGAAGCGGGATGCCCAGAGTTAGACCCGATTCTAATCCCGTGGGGGTTAGACGTGCCCATGGGATCAGAATTGGGTCTATGGCCTGGACGTGCAAGCCAAGCCCCGATTTCTGGTCGGCCTGCATGCCCAGCCTCATGCCCAGCTACCTTAGTCAGGCTCCTGAATGGAACCACAGTGCCATGGCATCCTGTCACCATGACACTGCAGCTCCATTCAGGAGCCGTGAATGCCGGCCACCACTGAAATCCTTCTTTCCCCGCAGCCGGACCCTCGATCCAGCCTCCCATGGCCAGGGTCCAGCTGCGGGGAACTTAATTCATCCCCCTACCTTTTTTTCAGGGCCAGGCAGAATGATCCCCCAAAGTCCAGGGGGTCTTTTTCCACCTCTGCAGTGGAATAAGTTCTCTGTCTAAGTCCACGGCCCTGGATGTACAGTGCCGACTTCTGAATCGGCCCTGTACATCCAGGGTTACGGCACGCCCATGCCCCACCCTTGCTCCACCTCAGGAATGCCCCCTCACGTCCCCGTCTAGGCCTCCCCATACAATGTACTGTTCATATGGGGAGGGTTTAGCTGGGGCCAGCAGGGGAGCAAATAGCAGGAATGGACATCCAAAAGGGACATCCATTCCTGCTCTTCACTGTTCTGAATGACCCCCATTATGTTTATAATAAAACATTTTTGGTTATGAGGTCCTCCATATCGAACTTAGTATTAAGATGCCATTTGATTGTTATGTTCTTTTTGATGCACCTACACAATTTGGGCATACAAACTCCTATATAATATTGGTTTTTGAATACTATTCAGTTTTATATGTCCCCTAGAGAACTGTTACACTCAGTACACCAATAGATGTTCTTCTTTCACTTTTACTGTCGATTATATTTGTGACATTAGCTATTGAATTTTTTTGTCCATCTATTAGAGATAGAATTGTGTTCTTTGGTTGAACATACACTATTGGTAAGAGATTTCTTATCTTTGTCACAATGACCTTATACGGATTTAAAGCTGACATTTCTATCCTGACATATTTGGTTATAGGGCATTTTCACGTGTCACTTGACAATGGTATGCAGCTTAGGACCTAAATTTCCTTATGCAACACATCTTTAGGCACATAGTATTTCTTCACATAACATTAGAAATCATATGGCATTCAAATTTTATATGCCCCAATGAGCACTTTTCAACTCAACACATCATTAGATGTGTTGTTTTGGTGTATACTCATCATTTTTATTGTCTATTTCAATCTCCAGGAACAAGCAGGAATGTAGTCCTCACATATGGGTATCGTCGGTACCGACGGAGCCTGCGCGGGAACACTCCCCAGCGTCCAATTAGGAAGCTTTTGGGAGCATCCCACAGCGCCTGCGTGCTGCCTTCCCGCCTTTCCCAACTGCCTCTCTCCAGTTCTTCGTTTTCCGCGGAGCCAGCAGGTCGTGTTCCTGTCACCGCAGAAAATTATTTTCCTTATTATTCTTTTTTGTGGTCGCGTCTGCCTTCCTCGATGCTATACCAGTACCGCCGGTTCTTCTTTCTTTCTTTTTCAAAAAAAAAATATATATAGTATTCTTTTTTTCCAAACTTTTCTTTCCAGGTGCACGTGCCATTTTGGGCCTTAGGCCCAAAATTTCCTCCACCATGGAGAAACCCGCCTCGGGTTTTAAAAAATGCACCAAGTGTGGCGGTACCATCTCCTTCACCGACACCCACGAGTGGCATCTTAAATGTTTAGGTCCTGACCACTCCATCTCCGAGTGCAAGGCTTGTGCCATGATGTCCAAAAAGGGGTCGACAGAACCGAGCTGCCAAGCTCAGTGCCCTTTTTCCCTCCGATGCAGCTTCGGTGGCATCGACGTCTTCCAGGGCTTTGTCTTCCTCCCATGGATCTCAGGTAACTAAACATAAGTCTAGCCAGTCCTCAAAGGGTAGGTCTCCTTCCAAGCATCGAGATGCCTCTGGCGTTGCCCTTGAGGGTTCCATACTGGCAAAATTGCCCCGGCAGGAGGCTTCGGCTTCCAAAGCATTATCGGGGATCCAGGATGTTCTCGAGGCCTCGACCTCGGCAGAACTACTGGTGCCATGCTCTGGGGTACCGGCTGTTTCCAGTACCGACACCCAGGCATCGGCAGCATCGATAGACCATAGGTTCGTGGCTATTGAACGCAGTCTGGCGGCTCTCCTTGTGGCATCGATGCCCTCGGAACCGCGTCAGATGATTCAACCGGTACCGGCACCAATGCTGGTACCAATGTCGGTACCGGTACCGATAGCATCGACATCGACATCGGTATTGGCTTTGCCGGCACCCAGTCATGTGATGCCTTCTGGTGCCGATACACCGGTACTGATTACCCCTGGTACCGACTTCGGTCGGTACGGATATCAGGCTGTTCAAGAGCATCCGGACAGACAATACTTCGAATCCTCGGAGGACTCTGAGGATTCTCATAGCTCTGCCGGTACCAGGATACTTCTCCTGGAGGAGCCTTCCTCTCCTAAACGTAGGATGTGTCCTCCAGAAGATATCTCCTTTCAAGATTTCATCAGGGATGTGGCTCGTGGGTTGTCCATTACTGTGACTCCTGAGACAGAGCCCAGAGCTAAGGAGTTGGAGATTTTACAGTATCCCAAAGCGCCTAAGGAGGCAGGTACCTTGCCTATCCATGAGATTTTACATGATCTCATGTTGAGAATGTGGGAGACACCTCTCACCACCTCTCCTCACTCTCGCAGACTGGATACCATGTATCGAGTCCCTCCTTGTCCTGGCTTCCAGAAAACTCAGCTTCCTCACCACTCTATTGTAGTAGTATCAGCTATGAGAAGGATCAGGAGTGCAAAGAGGCATGCCTCTAATCCTCCAGGACGTGAGTGTAAAACTTTGGATGCCTTTGGACGTCATACTTTCCAGGCTTCCATGCTTTCTGCCAGGATCAGTTCCTATATTTTATATATGGGAATGTTCCTTAAAGAAGTCACAGGTGATTTAGAGGTTTTGAGCCCTCTTCTTCCTGAGGATAGAAGGCAGGATTTTCTCACATTGCTCAAACATGCCCAGGATGTGTTTAAGTTTGTCAACCATGCAGCTTTTGACTGTTTTGAGTGCATAAGCAGAACCTCTGCCATTGCCATAGGTGCACGTAGAATTGCCTGGCTCCAGGCATCCGATTTGGAGCTCTGGGTGCAGGACAAACTGGGCAATATTACTTGTACAGGTGAGAATCTATTTGGCAAAAATTGGCAAGAAAAATCCAATGAATTAGATGCTGACAACTCCACTTTGGATAGGCTATCCAAAGGCACAGCTGATCCTGCGAGAGAGGCTTCTTGAAAGATTTCTTTCTTTTCAAAAAAGAAGAGGTTTTATCCCTCTTATTCCCAGCAGGGACGTTCTGCAGGTCAGCCTGCCCGGAAAAGTCAGCAACCACCTAAACAAAGGAAAGCAAAGACTGCTAAGCTTCAACCGTCTCAGCAGTCTCAGCCTCCACAAGGCCTTTGACTTTCATCTAGAGAACTTAGCCTTCCTGGCCCTCAATGGACCAGAGCCTTCCACCTTTCCAGGAAGATTATGTCACTTTGCCCCCAGGTAGGAGCAGATAACAGCAGAGCATTGGACACTCTCCATTATAAGAGAGGGGTACAAGCTGCACTTTCTGTGCATGCGCCCTCCCACAATGGTAAGACAGTTCAATTCTCAGACCTCTCTCATCAACCTGTTAGATCAAGAGGTTACTATGCTTCTTGCCCAAGGGGCAATAGAAGAAGTACCCATCCACCAACAGGGTACAGGGTTTTACTCCCCCTATTTCCTTATCCCAAAGAAAGCAGGGGGATACAGACCTATCTTGGACCTCAGAGAATTGAACAAATTCCTGTTCAAAGAGAAATTCAAGATGATTTCTCTAGGAACTCTGCTGCCATACCTTCAGGGTCAGGATTGGCTTTGTTCTCTAGAGCTCAAGGATGCGTACACCCATGTTCTCATCCATCCAACTCACAGAAAGTTCCTTCGGTTCCTTTTTCAAGGAAAGCACTACCAATACAGGGTGCTTCCTTTTGGCCTGGCCTCAGCACCAAGGGTGTTCACGAAATGCATGGCTGTGGTAGCAGCATTTCTCCGCACTCTAGGGATATTCATCTTCCCCTACTTAGACGACTGGCTCATTCGAGCCCCATCAGAGTCAGAGGCCAGAACTTCTCTATCTTGCACAATGCGTATCCTTCAGTATTTGGGTCTGGTCATAAACATCCCAAAATCCAGTCTAACTCCCACTCATTCTCTAGAGTTCATAGGAGCTTTGCTGGATACCAGAAAGGCAAGGGCCTATCTTCCCCAGGCCCGTTGCCTTCGCATGGTGCAATTAGCTTCTCAAGCAGTGCTAAAGCCTCATCTCACTTCCCGAGAAATGCTACAACTAGTAGGCCACATGGCATCTACCGTGTATGTGGTTCCTTATGCTCGCCTCCATATGAGAGCGGCCCAGTGGACTTTATCCACTCAGTGGACCCAGGCATCAGGGTGCCTGTCAGACAAAATAGCAAACACAAATCGCCTTATTTTGTCCCTCCAATGGTGGCAGTCCACTCAAAACCTGTTGCTGGGGTCCCCATTTCAACAACCCTTACTCCAGGCAACTCTCACAACAGATGCTTTTCCGATGGGTTGGGGAGCTCATCTGCAGGACCTCTCCACCCAAGGCACCTGGACTCCACAGGAGACTCATCTACATATCAATCTCTTGGAGCTCAGAGCAATCTTCCTTGCTCTTCGAGTGTTCCACACCCTGATCAGCTACAAGACAGTCCTCATTCATACGGACAATCAAGTAGCCATGTTCTACGTGAACAAGCAGGGGGGAACAGGCTCTCTGTCGCTTTGCAACGAAACTTTGCGACTATGGGCCCTCGCCAGAGAGCATCAGATTCATTTCCTGGCAGTGTATCTTTCAGGCAAACAGAACTCTTGGGCAGACAGACTCAGTCGAGTTCTGCTTCCACACGAATGGTCTCTACATGCAGACCAGGTGGCCAAGATCTTTCAAATTTGGGGAACCCCGAACATAGACCTCTTTGCAAGTCCGTTTAATGCCAAACTTCCCCGGTTCTGTTCCAGAATTATGGCTCAGGGCTCTCAGGCCAGGGATGCTTTCCTCCTTCACTGGGGGCAAGACTTCCTTTATGCCTTTCCACCCATTCCCCTAATTCCCAAAACCCTGTTCAAGCTTCAGAGAGACAGGGGGCGTATGATTCTTATAGCTCCACATTGGCCACGGCAAGTGTGGTACCCTCTGCTTCTACATCTCTCTCAGGCTCCCTCCCTGGAGTTAGGATCTGCTCCAGATCTCCTGTCACAGGAGGACAGAATGTTATGGCATCCCAATCCCCAGTCTCTGCATCTCAGAGCTTGGTTGCTGAAGGCCTAGATCTTCATGATCTTAACCTCTCTCAGCAAGAAAAGGAAGCCTTCCACAAGACACTCTTATGCTTTTAAGTGGAAGAGGTTTACCATATGGTGCTTGCAGAAGGGTCTTAACCTCCTTGCGATACTCCTGGAATCATTACTGGAGTATCTCCTTCATTTATCCAATGCAGGACTTAAGACTAACTCAGTAAGAGTCCATTTGAGTGCTATTGCAGCTTCTTTCAAGCCTCTAAATGGACAAACTATTTCCTCCCATCCTCTTATAGCAAGATTTATGAGAGGCCTTCTTCTTACTAAGCCTCCCATTAGGCCACCACTGGTGGCATGGGACTTAAACCTGGTTCTTGGTGAGCTCATGAAGCCGCCTTTCGAACCTTTGGCTACTACATCATTGAAATTCCTTTCTTGGAAATTTATCTTTCTCATTGCAACTCACTGATGCGGCGTGCTGATGTGATTGCAGGCACTAGTAGCTGATCCACCTTATACAAGGTTCCATCATGACAAGGTAGTCCTTAGGACTCATCCACACTTTATGCCAAAGGTGGTCTCACCTTTTCATCTTAACCAAGCGGTCTACATGCCTGTGTTCTTTCCAAGGCCTCATGCATCAAATGCAGAAAGGAATCTTCATACTTTGGACTGTAAAAGAGCTTTAGCCTTTTACTTGCAGAGAACACAGCAACATAGAAAGTCCTCTCAGTTCTTTGTTGCTTTTGATCCTTCTCATTTGGGACTTCCAGTCTCCAAGAGAACACTGTCTAGCTGGATTGCTCAGTGTATTTCCTTTGCCTATCAGAGTAAGAATCTTCCTCTGGAGGGCCATGTCACAGCTCACAATGTGAGAGCCATGGCAGCTTCAATGGCTCATCTACACTCTGTGTCTATCGACGACATCTATCGAGCAGCCACCTGGGCCTCGGTTCATACCTTCACAGCCCATTACTGCTTGGACAAGGACTCCCACCAGGATGCCTTGTTTGCTCAGGCTGTTCTCCAACACCTGTTCCATACCTAATCAACTCCTACCCACCATCCCTGGTTGGATGCCAGAGATCCATGGGGGGAAGTGGAGCCCTTTCACAGGGGCACACAACTTCTGGGGTCTCTCCCTGGCATCTAAAGCTAGGGAGACCCCATATGTGAGGACTACATTCCTGCTTGTTCCTGCAAATAGCATACTTACTCACCTGTAACAGGTGATCTCCGGGAATAGCAGGAATTTAGTCCTCACAACCCACCCACCTCCCCTAGGAGTTGTATCTCTCTCTCTCTTTGTCTCAGCTTTAAACTCAACTGGAGAGAGGCAGTTGGGAAAGGCGGGAAGGCTGTATGCAGGCACTGTGGGATGCTCCCAAAAGCTTCCTAATTGGATGCTGGGGAGTGTTCCCGCACAGGCTCCGTCGGTACCGACGATACCCATATGTGAGGACTAAATTGCTGCTGTTCCCGGAGATCACCTGTTACAGGTGAGTAACTATGCTTTCCTAACATCAGTCATTCATTTCTTTGATTTTTACAGGCATTACTGTGATTTGTTTAGCACAGTATTCACAATCGGTAGGACATTTTTATTTTATTTTACTTCCTTGATATTGACTGCCTGTGGTTGTAAGTTTTCTCTTTTAACACATTGTACATGGTGGGACACCATTTCTCCTGCAATGTCCTTTTTATGTGACTCTTTTGCCTTTAATATGTTAATGTTTCACTTAATAATCAATTTGAGTTACACTATTATTTTTTATTTATAGACCTACTTTTTTTTTCCTCTTCACCACACCTTTATCTATTGGACCGATATTACTATATTATAGTCTACCTTGGTAATTGCCTTTTTGTGAATATGTCATTGTCTGTTGGTTTCCATATTTTAAATCTGATGATATTATTTATATTTAAATATAAATGTATTTTGTTTTTAATTTTTGTTTTTATTTTAGACCCCTAATGCAGACCTAACAGCTGAAACTTGGCCAAGTCGGGTCCTTTGAATAAAGTTGACTGTTCACAATCTCTGTTGATGTGACCGTGTTTTCCTCCACACTCTTGTGGACTCTGTTGTACTATATGAGACATAAAAACAAGATCGCCCATGAGATGTCACTTCTCTTGTCCATCTTGGTGTATGTTCCACCATTACAACGTACTTCACCCATCAATGTCCATAGAGAATCTTCATATTTACATTGTGTGCAGTATATCTTTTAATAGGCTACAAATGCACTAATGTCCAAAAAGAATATGAAAAAAGCATTTTTTAAGGGCTTGCTGAATACCCCAAAACCTAGAAATGTGATGGTGGATAAAGACCGTATCATTTATCCAGTCTTCCCTTCCATACTAACCACTAAGCTCTGCAGTCCCTTTATTTTGCTTTAGAGAGCCGGTTCCCAATGCTAAAAATCTTAGGCCGATTATAGTCAAGTTGTTCCATTATCCTCAAGCTTTACAAATTTTGATGGCAGCACAGAAGTCATCAATCCTATTCCAAGACAAAAAACATTTGCTTCTTCGCTACCTAGCTAAAAATGAGGCTTTAAGCACAAGGAATTTCTGAATATGTAGCAGGTACCGAAAGACCTTAAAATGCATTATGGCCTTATAAATCTAGCGTATATGGCAGGATGCGCCTTGAAAGCACATGAAGTATAGGTCCAAACAGCCGTAAGTCTGGACTCATTTTAACTTATGCAACTCCAGAAATTCTCAGTTTACATGGCTCAGAATATGCCACTGTCTGATCGAAGGTAACCTTCATACACACGAGATACATAAGGCCATAGTGTGTTCAAAGGTATTTCAGTGCCTGCCATATATTCAGAAATACCTTGCACTTGAAAGCCTCATTTTTAGCTAGCAAAGATTTCTTGCCGTGGAATAGGATTGATAACTTCTCCTGTGCTGCCATCAAAATTTGCAGTGCTTGAGAATAATGGAACAACTTGACTACAACTGGCCTAGGATTTTTAGCATCGGAAACTAGACAGGAGGGGATCCTGTGAACATGCTCTATTTAAAGAGGGAGCAAGATATCTAACCCAGTAATTTTGTTATATTCTGTTCAAGGAATTTTGCAGTATCTCCACTCTCTGACCCCCTTTGGCAAACCTAAAAACTGAGAGGTTATTTCTCCCATTTTGATTTGAGAGATCTTTGAACTCTGATTGGAATTGCAAAATGGCAGCTGTACTGACAGAAAGAGAGAATCTGAGGCTGTATGGTTTCAAGTGCCAGGGGATCAATGACTCACAAACACTTCCTCATGAGGAGTGGTCCTGAAAGGGAGGGATGATTTGGGAAGGATAGCGTGAGGGGATGGGATTGGAGGAGGAAGATGAGTGGGAGGGGAGGGAGAATAGTCGTTTAGCAGAGATACGTATTCATGGTCTTGTAAGACAAGGGAATTTGGGAGCCTATAGTAGCAGGGGGACCCCTGGGAGGATCATACATTTTTGGCATGTCTTTCACATTAGTGAGGATAAGGTGGGGACTTTTTTCATACATTTATTTATTTCACTTGCAAAGGAATACAAACATTGTACAAGTAAACCAATAAGCTTTTCACAAAAGTACACAACCATGGGAGAATGAACAAAGTATCCCCCTAGTACTAGAAGCAACATAAAAGAACGGATATTGAGAGGAAATGGCACCACCTCCACCACACAGAGGTACCTCTTCACCAGCATTATTTCTTTTTCCCCATACCCCCTCAACACACTCCATTCATCTCCACACATACCTCACCCATTCACCCCCCTGTCTCCCCACGTCCTCCCCATCCCCTAATACCTCCCGAATCTTAACCCAAAGCTTCTTGTAAGCTAACTAACCTCCCTTCATTTTCCTCCAATACATTTGCATTTCCCAGTGAGTCATTTCAACCATTGTATTACAATGGCACTGAATGGCGGCTGCTTCCTTTTACACCCTGAATTTCAGAATGTTTTTTTTGATCAACATAAGAGCCACCTGAACAAAACATCTGGAAAGCATAGGCACATTTTGATCCAGAAGAGGAGACTCTTCTCCTAGCAGTAACCCATAGCTTCACTCAAAGGATGCTCCTATCACTCCCTCTGTGGTAGACAGAGCCTGAATTCACAGTGGGCGCAAACATTCACACTCCAAAAAGGAATGTAGCCATGTTTACATTTATTACACATATAATTTGTTCACTTCCCTAGTCACCTCTCCTCCTCCTTGGTAATGTACACTCTATGGAAGAGCTTGAGCTGCTTTTCCTGCAAAAAGGCATTCAATGAAACCTCCCACAGCTGCCAGAAAAGCAAACCCAGCTCTTCATTCCAAACATCCTCCATGCTATCCCTTTGCCACTCTCCCACTAGAGATCCTAGAGCAGTGATGGCTAACCTTTTTGAGCCCGAGTGCCCAAACTGCCGCACAAAACCAAAGAATTTCCTCAAAGTGCCAGCACGTCAATTAAACCTTAACAACAAGATTTTAGTATCTAAAAACTCTTTATAAAGTTGCCTGAACTATGTAACATCATTTGTAAAGGTTGGAATCTTTGTATTGTCAGAGAATCAATTTGATTCACAATCCTTTGGGTTTCATTTCAATTTATTGGCAATTTATAATGTTTTAATGATTTCATTCAATTTAATGAATTTAGGAAGAATTTGATTCAGTTACACAATATATTTTAAATGTATTATTCACATAACATGTCAAATGTATCCTGAGTAAAAAAAAGATAAACTTCTTAAAACTGTTAACTGTGTCAGGACTCGGTGTGTATTCCCAAAGAATCTATACATGAAAAAAATTAATGTGATGTTTGTTGTTGCATGCATGCTGATAACTTGTCAAAGAGATATCTTTCTACCTTTTGTGCATTTTTTTTCAGTTGCAATTGCTCCAGCCACTTTCTTCTGGTTTCTTCATGTTTTCTGCTAACTCTCCATCATCTGCTGTCCATTTGTCCTTTCTTCTCTCTTCTAGTTTTTTTCCATTCTCTCTCTCTACATCCGCTTTAACATACTAATCTTTCTCCTTTTGCTCTTTCCTCATTCCTATTTCATCCACTCAAATTTTACCCCTCCATCCTCAATCCCCACTTACTCTCCCAATACCCGGCCAATTGTAGATTTTTATCCCTCCCACACAAAATATTTTTCCCCTCTCCATTTTACTCTCCCAGCCCCATCCCATTCTAATCCTCCCCCAACATCAGCCCCCTTCTAGTTCCAGCCTCACCCAGCATCCATTCCCTTCTAGTCCCTGCATCAGCCCATTTCCAGTCCTAGCCCCCCATCAGCCCATTTCCAGTCCTAGCAACCCCCCCACCCAATCCCCGTCCTAGCCCCCCCACCCACCTCCGTCCAGTCCTAACCCCATCAACCCATTTCCAGTCAGCCCCCCATAGCCCATTGCCAGTCCTAACCCCCCCCATCAGCCCACAGCCCATTACCAGTCCTAAGCCCATCAGCCCACCTCAAGTCCTAACCCCTCCCTATCAGCCCATTTCCTGTCCTAGCCCCCCCCATAGCCCATTATCAGTCCTAACCCCCCCATAGCCCATTACCAGACAGCCCCATCAGCCAACAGCCCATTACCAGTCTTAACCCCCCCATAGCCCATTACCAGTTCTACCCCCCCCAACAGCACACAGCACATTACCAGTCCTAACCCCATCAACCCATCTCTAGTCCTAACCCCTCCCCATCAGCCCATTTCATGTCATAGAACCCCCATAGCCCATCAGCACTCCTAACCCCCCCAGCCCCCCCATAGCCCATCAGCACTCCTACCCCCCCCCAGCCCCCCATAGCCCATCAGAACTCCTAACCCCCCCATAGCCCATCAGCACTCCTAACCCCCCCAGCCCATCAGCACTACTAACACCCCCCAGCCCCACATCGCACATCAGAACTCCTAACCACCCCCGCACATCAGCACTCCTAACCCCCCCAGCCCCCCCATTGCCCTTCAGCTCTCCTAACCCCCCCCAGCCCATCAGCACTCCTAACCCCCCCAGCCCCCCCAGCCCATCAGCAATCCTAACCCCCCCAGCCCATCAGCAATCCTAACCCCCCAGCCCAGCCCAGCCCAGCCCAGCCGAGGGAATTTTTTTTTTTTAAGCTGTCTTCTCCCGCTGCCGGGGCCGCCGCGGCAGAATCGAGTGTGCCGCGGGGCCCCCCCTGCCCAGCACAGCCGGCCCTCCCCCTCTATCCGCTCTCTCGTCGCAGCTCACAGTGACACGCGCCGGCTTTCAGAGCGCGAAGGGATTAGTTTCCCTTTCGCAGCTCTGTTAAGCCCGCGGGGGCTGATGGGAACTTCCCATCAGCCCCCGTGGGCTTAACAGAGCAGCGAGGGAGAAACTCTTCCCTTGCTCTCTGAAAGCCGGCGCGTGTCAGTGTGAGCTGCGACGAGAGAGCGGATAGAGGGGGAGGGCAGGCTGTGCTGGGCAGGGGGGGCCCCGCGGCACACTCGATTCTGCCGCGGCGGCCCCGGCAGCGGGAGAAGACAGCTTTTTTTTTTTTTTAATTTTACTTGCGGACCTTCCCGCGTGCCAGCTGCAAGGCCTTCGCGTGCCACAGCTGGCACGTGTGCCATAGGTTCGCCATCGCTGTCCTAGAGGTTTGAGGAATAACTCCTCCCTACCCAACTGATACAATGTTTTAGAGAATTACATTGAGGAGAGAGTATCTGAAAGTCCTGATCTACATCACAGACCCATCCACCTTGGTCCATCTTTATCCGTAAGCCCTCAAAATAGTGTCGCACTTGCAGATACTGTGAGTTGGGAATCTCATACTTCTGTTTAATTTGGTTGAAAGAGGGGAGCTGACCGTGACTTAGCTGCAGCAGATCTCCTAGATCCCTGTACCCCTGCTTTTTCCACAACTAAAACCTGGAAAGTCCCAAACCTGGGGGAAATGAAGGATTCCCTATCAACTGAAGGAAGGGGGAAAAACCAGGATGACCTCCTCCTCGACCCCTCCACCACTGCCATACCTTTTTGAAGGGAGAAAGAAGCCACTGCTCCCCCTCTAGCTGACAAATCTGCCCTGGATGTGCTTGTAACAAACTCAAAAAACAATGAGGATTCCAATAGTCATCTCAAATTCTCTCAGCGCAAATTTGTATACTCCAGAATAAGCTCCGTGGACCCAGCATAATAATGCAGCTGCATTATATAACTGCAAATCAGGTAGCCGAATCCCTTCTCTATCCCTTTCCAAGAGCAATTTATTATACATAATCCCAGCTCCTCTCATCCTCCAAATAAACATGTGGACCAAGCTCTTAAATAACCATTCTTCTCTCTATTTGACCCACATTGGTAAAGCCTGAAAAACGCATATACTCTTCCCACACGCGGGCCATCGCCGACGTCCCAGCCAGCTCCTCCTGCCCAATCGGGGCAGCTGTTCGCATTTAAAAAAGGAGCACCGAGATCAGCGTCCCCCTCTTCGGCCCTGCACAGCTCCCTGGAGGGAGTGTGCTCTTCCCACACGCGGGCCATCGCCGACGTCCCAGCCAGCTCCTCCTGCCCAATTGGGGCAGCTGTTCGCATTTAAAAAAGGAGCGCCGAGATCAGCGTCCCCCTCTTCGGCCCTGCACAGCTCCCTGGAGGGAGTGTGCTCTTCCCACACGCGGGCCATCGCCGACGTCCCAGCCAGCTCCTCCTGCCCAATTGGGGCAGCTGTTCGCATTTAAAAAAGGAGCGCCGAGATCAGCGTCCCCCTCTTCGGCCCTGCACAGCTCCCTGGAGGGAGTGTGCTCTTCCCACACGCGGGCCATCGCCGACGTCCCAGCCAGCTCCTCCTGCCCAATTGGGGCAGCTGTTCGCATTTAAAAAAGGAGCGCCGAGATCAGCGTCCCCCTCTTCGGTCCTGCACAGCTCCCTGGAGGGAGTGTGCTCTTCCCACACGCGGGCCATCGCCGACGTCCCAGCCAGCTCCTCCTGCCCAATCGGGGCAGCTCCACACACTACAAAAGGAGTGTTAGAGGGCACACCCGCGCCTGAGGGCCTCGCCAGAGGGCCCTTTGGCGTGGCCCTTAGGCAGTGGCACACACCTGAGCAGCAAAGACGCCAGAAAAATCTCACTGACACACCTACATCTACATCAATTCAAGAGTCGGTAGCTGGAGCTCCCCCACGGTCGAGCTCGCACCCCTCCAACACCGCAGTCATCTTCCCAAGCTTATACCATCAACGCAGCCAGCTCACCACCACTGCAACAGAGCGCAAGAACTGGATGCAAAACATCTAACTCTGGAGGACAGTAATCCAGGTGACTATCATCTGCCTTTAAAATTATATGGTCTCAGGGAAAGGATTTAGCTCAGGTTGATAAGGTAATAACTCATCCTACAGGCATACAGTTTGCAGATAATCCATAGGTAAAGTGTAATGTGTAATGTGTAATGTGTAAGCTCCAGTAACCCCCGATAGATTAGGAGCCCCACCACAAGCTGCAGCCTTCCTACAACTTGACCAAAGCTAGTGCAAGACTATCGCGACCAGGCAACATACCTGACCCACCACCAACCAACATCCCAGCCCAGACCCACACCGCAACCAACGCACACAAAAATGGCCCTATCCTGCATCATCTCAATTGCCCTCTACCTCCTCGCTACAGGTCTAAGCAATGTCACTGGCCTACATGCTAACAATAATCACATACCAACTATCCACAATCATAGAAGGAGGTGGCCAGATGCCCCCTTCTATGAATCACGAGAAACTACTCAAACTCACCACCACCTCCTGCAGGTAGCATTACAACACAGCAAGAAGAAGAAACAGGGAGAAAACCCCCTCCCCTGACTCATGAAATGCGCCCTTATAAATGCCCGATCAGTACGTAAGAAATGGCCGGTCATCTCAGATATGATATCACTACACAACCTTGACCTACTACTGATCACCGAGACATGGCTTTCCTGTGATGACAACGTGCTACTCAACCAGCTTCTGCCCGCTAATTTCTCCATCCATACATGTCACAGGTCTGGCAAAAGAGGAGGTGGCGTCCTCGCCATCACCAGATCTGACCTTCAGTTCAGCATAAAAGATGCAGCCAGCTCGCCGCTCCTAGACACAATCTCGATAGAGAATAAGTGCTGCTCCATCAATCTACTTTACAGAGCTCCATCAACTGACCCAGATGCACTATCAACGATAATTGACATGGCCGCAAACTCCCAGAGCCCGCATATAGCAAGCTGGGTGCTAGGAGATTTCAACCTCCCCTCCCTACAAGACTCTCACTCAAAGGCATTTATCGAAGCCCTGAAGGATCTAGGATACAGCCAATTAATCAAGGAACCTACCCATATAAAAGGAGGCATGCTAGATCTAATATTCACAACAGAGGCAACCATCGGCGGACCAACCATCCCTGAACTATCAATCACCGCAGTCCCATGGTCAGATCACTTGCTAATCCTATTCCAAGTTCCTCAGCCAAGCCGTGGCCAAAAGGGAGAAAGCACAGCAGGCGGTCAGTCCAGCAACCCGCCGAGAAGATTCCAACCATTCAACAAAGAACTAATCCTGAAATCAGCACTCCCAGTAATAACCTCACCAGCACACAACCCAGACGATCTAGTCTCCGACTGGAATGACATACTCAGCTCAATCGCTGTTCGCCCATCAAATAACAAACCACAAGGGAAACGACACGCAGCAGCCTGGTACTCAGCAGAGTTGAAAGCCTCACTCGCGATGCTAAGGAAACTTGAGAGACGCTGGCGCCGCTCACGCTCAGAAGTAGACCAAAGTGCATACAACTTACAACTCACAGCGCATCGTACCACAGTGACAGAAGCCATGAGACGTTACCACGCTGACACATTAAAGAGATCCCTGAACAAACCTCGTGACCTGTACGCCCTCGTTAGACGACTTACAACAGAACCTGCTTCAGAACAAGCAAACGGAATCCATCCTCAAACATATGCTGACTATCTACAAACCAAACTCTGTCAGATAAACAACAACCCGGCGCCCAGCACTATCCTTCAGCCTTGCATTCAAATACCACTCACTACCTTCACGACACCACCCAAACAACGCATCGAAGACACCATAGCGGCCATCAACACGACCACTGCACAATCTGATCCATGCCCGGCTTTCTGGGTCAAAGAACTACGGACTGACCTCAGTCCCGTCATATCCAGACTCATGGAACAATCGTTCACAACGGGGGCTTTCCCACGCACCCTCAAACACACATCAATAAGACCTCTACTAAAAAACAACAAACTCGATCAACAGAAGCCGGAATCCTACAGACCGATATCAAGCATACCGATGCTAGCAAAAATAATGGAAAAGGAAGTTCAGAGACAAATACAAGATCATATTGATTCCAACGCACCACTGGATCCATGCCAACATGGATTTAGAGAAGCCCACGGGGTTGAAACCCTTCTCACCACGCTCTTCAGCAGCATAATAGCAGGCATCGACAATATCCGCCAAGGGTTTGTCCTTGTCTTCCTTGACATCGCTGCGGCGTTTGATTCCGTGAGCCATGAGCGCCTCCTAGAACGCCTCAAAGAGAAAGGAATCTCCGGTACAGCACTCGAGTGGTGCAGGTCCTACCTCTCGGACAGATGGCAGCAGGTACGATCCAGAGACACATCATCAGATCCATTCCACCAAAGCGAAGGTGTCCCACAAGGATCCTCCCTCTCTGCCCTGCTGTTCAATATATACATGCAGCCTATATGCAACCTGATCCGGTCTTTCAACGTTAACTGCATGATATACGCAGATGATGTGCTGTTATACACGCCTTTTGCAACAGAGAACCCCGACCTCTCACCAATAACAAGCTGCATAAACAAAATATCCAATTGGCTACAATCCCAAAACCTCCGGATTCAACACAAGAAGACGGAGGTGATGTTCATTATAAGGAACCGTAACTTCACTGCGCCGGCAGTACTAAAAGTGAAGGACGCAGACCTCCAGATCAAACCCGCTATCAGGTACCTCGGCATCACACTAGACCAGAACTTGAATATGAAGGCGCATATAAGTAACACTGTAAGGGCAGTATATCATAAAATTAGATCCCTTAGATCCCTGCGATCCCTGCTGTAGCCAGATGATTTCAGGACCATCTATCAGGCACTAATCATCCCGCATTTCGATTATGCAAACGCAATACTGCAAGGACTCCCCCAAACCACTTTGAACCCACTGCAAATGGCAATGAACGCCGCAGCAAGAGTACTACATGGAGCATCCAGGAAAGACCATGTCTCACCCATTCTGAAACAACTCCACTGGCTCCCGATACAAGGTAGACTTACATTTAAGACCTTGCTACTCACCTTCAAAGTCACCAAAGGTCTCTCGTCAGCATCGCTAGCAGAGCTAATCCAGATGACACCCCACAACAGGGACAGAAGGTCAGTAGCACAAAACACCTTGATAGTCCCAAGATCAATAACTCAATGCACCAAGTCAACATCCAGCAGGGCCTACAAATTCTATGCACCAATGATCTGGAATAACCTCCCCCACAACATCCGAGCAATCCCAGACATATTCCAATTCAGGAAGGCCTTGAAACACTACCTCTTCCTCCTGCATTACCCGGAAACCAATAGAAGTTCAGCACCAAATGCTGAAACCACCCAAATCTCCCTTGTCTGAAACCAAAATGAGCACATGACCATGTTGTGAATTGTATATGTTGTGAATTGTATATAGTTCCCCTGTTGGCCAAGTTAAATGTCCTGTTCATCTGTAAACACAAAGTACTATTGGAAATGTGTGATTTCATTGTTTATTGTAAACCGCGCTGATGCTGAATAGCGCGGTATAGAAAAGACTATAAATAAATAAATATATACTGTAATAGGCTGGGCACAATGGTCATCTTAACCAAAGCTCTTCTCCCAAGCAACAAAAGTGGCAGATCCTTGTAAAGCACCTTTACCTGGGAGATTTTATCTATGACAGTCTTCTGATAAATTGTTTTCTAGCTCTGACTCAAATAAATAGCCAGGTATTTCAAATGTCCTGTCACTCAACTAATAGGCATGGAACAGCCCAAATGGTCTCTGTTCTCTTCTCCCACAGCCAGAGCTTCAGATTAAACCTGCAAAACTATCAAAATTCTCAATCATCTCCATGATCCATGGCAGAGACATGCTCACATTCTGTAAGAAGAGGAGCATATTGTCTGCAAACAGACTAATATGACATTCTTGCTTCCCCACCATTAAACCGGCGATAGCTCCTGAGTTCTGAATCATAGCAGCCGGAGGCTTTAAGGACAGTAAGAACAAAAGAGGCAAGAGGGGACATCCTTGTCTAATCCCCCTCTGCAATTCAAACACTAATGAGGGCTCTCCATTTTTAATAAGTTGGGCTTTCAGCTGCAGATATAAAAACTTAACACGTCAAAAAGGCCCCGCCAATTCCATACCTTCTTAGGACCTGAAAAAGATATTCCCAGGAGACTTGATCAAATGCCTCCTTGGCATTAAGGCAGACTAAAGCAACTATTGGATGTTTCCTGTCCACCTGGAGAACTGTCTGTGCCCTTATCAAATTCACAGAGGTGTAATGGCCCTGTACAAAGCTAGTTTGGTCGAGATGAATCAGGAATGGCAACACAGTGCTCAGTCGTCCTCTCAACAATTTGGCCACATCTTAAAGTCCTGGTTGATAAGAGAGATAGGGTGATAGAGTCCCATAAGCTTCTCATCTCTACCCGACTTGAGAATCAATACCACATGTGCCAGGTTCAAAATCACTCGAAAGAGAACTGCCAGTGGTGGGGCCACCAGATTATCCAGTAATTTATACAGTTTTGTGGGTAGCCCATCAAGCCCTGGGGCCTTCCCCAATTTAAGAAATTTCATCACACTCTGTACCTCCTTGCTACCAATAGGTCTATCCAAAAACATCCTCTGATCCTCAGTCAGCTGTAGAAGGTGCAAAGATTGGTAAAAAAGCCTGGAAGTTGCCACTATTCCTCTCTCTATGCTTGTAAAGCTCTTGGTAGTATCTTATAAATTGAGTGGCTATGCGGTCTGGTGACATATATTTTGTTCCATCAGACCCTTTAATGCAACCAATAACCTTTTTTAGATCTATGAGGGGCTACTAGATGCGCCAACGTGCATCCTGATGTACCCTTCTGCTCTCTGGTGTAGCAGAATATCAATCTTGGAGCAAATTGCACTGTATTGCCTCCTATCACCATCCATTAGATAATGCATTTGGTGACTGCAGAGCTTATGCAGCTGTTCCGACAGTATTTATTTATTTATTTAGCTGTATTTATATCCCGCTTTTCACCGGGTCAAAGCAGTCAATTGGGAGATACATTTAACACGAGGGGATATGACACACATACGCTAATACTTACAGGGAACATGGGCAATGGAGGGTTAAGTGGCTTGCCCAAGACCACAAGGAGTACCTATAGGACTAGAAATCCCAGTCCCTCCGGCCTGAGATTGCTGTCCCCAGGTGGGACTTGAACCACCGGCCCTCCGGCCTGAAGTACCTTGTCCTAACCACTAGGCCACTCCTCCCACAACTCTCTAGCCTCTGACCGTCACTTGTGTGCCACAAAAGAGATAATTTTGCCCCGCAAAATAGCCTTAGCAGCTTCCCATTAGGTGTTTACCTGAACTATTCCATTATCGTTATCTGCCTGATATTCCTGTCAAGCTTGCCACAGGTATGTCCAAAATTGCGGGTTCAAGTAAAGGGTGGGATTCATCTTCCATACTCTCCAAAGTTCTCAAGTCCTCAACTCTATTCTCACCATAGTATGATCTGAAACAACCATATTTTGGATGTCCACCCTCTTGAACTTAGTGAAAATGGTTTCCGCCATCAGCAAATAGTCAATTCTAGAGTAGCTATTATGTGATGCCAAAATGTGGGTCAAGTCCTTCTCATCACCATGCAGAGTTTGCCACGTGTCAATCAACTCAAGCTTAGACAAGAAAAAATGTACCCCTCTTTGCTCTTGCCCTCTCCCCTTTTTTGGGGGGGAGGGTCTTACAGTCTATTGTAGAGCCTTGGACTGCATTAAAATCTCTCCCTCCACCACCAGTTAGTTGATGATCAAAATAGCACCCAATTTTTTTGGCCAATTCAGTGGAAATCTTATGAGAGAATACATTAAGGCCATAAAGATTACATAACAATACCTTCTGTCCATAGATTCCTCAAGCACTACCATGAAGCACCCCTCTGGATCTTTAATAGATTTGTGAAGTGCAAACCGAGTGTGTTTGTGGCTGAGAATGGCCACCCCCCTTCTCTTGCTGTTGTAGGACGAAGACACTTCTTCTCCCACCCAGTCCCTGTGCAATTTCAGGTGCTCTCCATAAGATGGATTCCTGTAAAATTCCAATATCAATTTTCTCTTTTTTGAGCATTGGCAGAATTTTGGATCATTTTATTGGTGAATTCAAGCCACATACATGCCAGGATCCAATAGCAACCTTACCAGTAGGTAGCTCTATTTGATATCAGAATAGCTATTCTCTCCCTATATATTAACCCCAAGCCTCCCAGCCAGACATGGGCAGATGCTCTCTCTCAGACTTCTTCAACACACTGGCCTACTTAGTTATAGTTCCCAT
The DNA here is from genome assembly GCA_033557465.1 of Ichthyophis bannanicus. NCBI lineage: Eukaryota > Metazoa > Chordata > Amphibia > Gymnophiona > Ichthyophiidae > Ichthyophis > Ichthyophis bannanicus. The sequence goes on along the minus strand of CM066034.1, from coordinate 733,123,769 downwards.
TCCTTCTGGCTATGGGTCAGCCAGAGGTAATTCAATATCCCATACATCCACTCCAGCTATATCCCCCTTCTCCCTCCCTTCGCCTTTTCCCTACTAATCTACATATTCTGACATTTATTCTACAAACCTCGGTCCCCCCTCCCCACCTTCCCGACCCCCCTCCTAGCACTGACCATTCCCTGCAGTCCTCCAAGTAGCCCCAATCTGGCCCCTCCCCCATCATTCCCCTTCATCATACAATAACAAATCAATTACCCCCTCCCCAGAAGCCCTGCACAACCATTGTCCCAATTAGTCAAATCCCCCTCTTCCTCCCCCTGAATTAGAATAGGCACCCCTCCCCCCCACACATTACATAACTAAACCAAGACAAACTATTCAACAAATGAGAATATACTCCTTTCCACCCTCCACCACCCCCTGTCCCCAACTATTGCCTTTACATCCGGCCTCACTGCTGAATGATTGATCGGAACCAACACAAGCACAGACTCCACCGGTCCTAATTGCAATCCCAGGAGAGGTCTTCATACACTCATGGATCCTGCTGCAATCTTTAGAATCCGAATGTTCAATGTCTCTTTTGTGCACCACCCAACCAGGTACTCTCTCTGCACAGATTGGGTCCAAGCCAGAGCAATCCTCTTCCATCAGTGAGCCCCACAGGGTTTTGAGATGCTCATTTCCAAACAAGGCCTGTCCAATGCTAGATGAAACAGGATCCATTAGAGTTCAAGGGCACATCAGGCCTATGCCTTTCTCTCCCTTGTGGGCCGGAATCTACTAACTGTGTTAGTGCTGCTGAATATTCCTCTAAGCAGCATTTACATGGTTTACAGATTTGTTAACTGTGTAAATGCCTTTGAATATTGGGCCCTATGTGCAAAGATGAGAAAGCGGGCAATAACCGCCTGTGGCCTCCCTTCTCCTTCCTGCCTGTGGTTCAGCCTATGCGCTTGCTCAGTCGGTACCACCTGACCATTCACCTCCTGCAACCAGGCCTCCAACACGTTGTGCAACTCCAGCTCCTTAATCCTCTCTGGGATGCCATTAAATCGAAGATTGTTGCGTCACCTACAATTCTCCTGATCATCGAGATGAGCTGCTAGAGGTCTGTTCTAGGCCTCTAGGGCCACCACATGAGCTTCCAGGGCATTTGCGAAGTCTTTCTGCTGTGCGATGCGCTGCTCTGCTCTGCCTGCTGGAGTCAAGCTCTGTGATTCCCCAATCCCTCCTTAGTATCCTCTATAGATGCTTGGATCTTTGACAATTTATCATCGAGGATCGCCGACAAGTTCCGAGTGAGTTCCTGTAATGCTTGTTCATGCAGAGTGACCATGGGTAGCTACCCTCTAGTCCCCTCCCCTCTCTTGCCTTCGGAGTGCTTTGTTTTGTCTGTTACCCCTCGAGTCACTTTGACTGACATGCACCTATGGTGCAGATTTTCTGCTCACTCCCCACCACCCTATGTCTCAGTACAGTATTCTCCTCCCCCTCCTCCTCCACAGGCACAAAAGCTCCTGGGAGTCAGGGAATTAGCAGATTTAATGAAGGAACCATTGGAGCTGCAAGTACAGGCATCCGCTGAGCTCTCCATCATCTTAGGACCACAGGAGGGAACTTTTAAAGTTAAAGGGTTAAATATCCCGCAAAAACTCAGCATATTTTTAGGTACTAAAAAAAGGGATAATATATTCCTTCAAGAAACACGTTTGTTGCCATGGGATGAGTTTCTGTTATACCACCACCAGTATGCCCAACAGTACTTGAGCTTTAACTGGGAGGGTAGGCAGAGGAGGGGTTGGCAATTCTAATAACATATGATCACCCCTTATGTTAGTGAGAGATTTTGATATGGCAGGGAGAGTTCTAATTCTGAATGGGGTTTATCAGGGAGAGAAATTTACGTTGGTCATTGTCTCTGCTCCAGATGAGTTAACCACCCTTTCGAAAGGATTCATTTGATTTGTTAAATGAAGGGGTTCCCAACCCAGTCCTCAGGACATACTCAGCCAGTGAGGTTTTCAGGATAACCACAATGAATAAGCATATGAGAGATTTGTATATAATGGAGGCAGTGCATGCAAATCTCATGCCTATTCATTGTGGTTATCCTGAAAATCTGATTGGCTAGGTGTGTCCTGAGAACTGGGTGGGAACCCCTGTGTTAGAGAGTAAGGTACAGGGATCTCTTTTTGATAGAGGGTGATTTTAACATAGTTTTAGACTTTGGAAGAGATAGGAAATGGAGGGAGAGAGATATGGAGGATGGGGGGGATGGATGTCACAAAAGATGCTCAAAGGTTTTGTTTTCCAGTAGTTGTTCAAGGTGATTTCAGTCAGGTACAGTAGGTATTTCTGTGTCCATGGAGGGCTTACAATATAAGTTTGTACCTCAGGCAATAAAGGGTTGTGACTTACTGGAGGCCACAAGGAACGCTAGTGGGATTCAAACACTGGTCTCTTTGGTCACCAGACCACTTCTGTAACCACTAGACTACTCCTCCATTTACAGTTAGTGGATGTCTGGCGATCCCCACACTCTTGAGAGTGTGATTTCATGTTCTGTTCACATCCTCATAGCACTTATAGTTGGATTTATTTGCTTTTGGTAACTGGAGTGGATGCAAGCTTTGCAGGATAATTGCATTGGTTAGATCACATAGTTGGACCATGCTTCTATCTGGGCGGTCTTTAATCAGTTGGGCCATACTGGAGGGTTAAGATTTTGGAAGTTGAATGTGAGTCTTCTCAAAAGTGAACATATTTTTGTGAATATTTGGCAGAATATCCAGGGCTATGTACTTTTTAATGATGAGGAGGGGATGGGGGTTGCTACTTTATGGGAGGGGCTAAAAAGTGTGCTTCAGGATGATTTTTAATGTGGGCCTCTAGGTAAAAACAGTGTTGGTGACTAAGGAAAGATATGAGACTTTCGGCAGGTTGAAGATAGAGCATAAAAGAACAGGTGTGAAAAACATAGAAATAGGACAGCAGAAAAAGACCACATGACCTATCTAGTCTGCCCTTCCACATCAACTACAATAGTCACCTTTTTTTCTTTAGAGATCTGTACTTGTCCCATTTTTTCTGAATTCAGATGCAGTCTTCCTCTCTACCTCCACTGGGAGACTATTCCACGCATCTACCACTCTTTTCCATAAAGAAATATTTCCACATATTACTCCTGAGTCTATTCCCTTTCACCCTCATCCTGTGTCCTCTCATAGCAGAGCTTGCTTTCAATCAAAAGAGACTCTCCTTTTGTGCATTTATGCCACGGAGGTATTTAAATGTCTCTATCATATCGCCTCTATCCCGCCTTTTCTCTAACGTATACATATTAAGATCTTTGTCCTCATATGCTTTATAAAGAAGACCACTAACCATTTTAATAGCCATCCTTTGCACTGACCCCAACCTGTCTATATATCCCCTTAAAGGTGTGGTCTCCATAATTGCACACAATACTCCAAATGAGGTAGCACCAGAGACTTACACAGAGGCACTATCACCTCCTTTTTTCTGCTGGCCATTTCTCTCCCTGTGCACCCAAGCATCCTTCTGGCTTTCACCATTGCTTTTTCTACCTGTTTAGCCACTTCAAGAACATCAGAAACAATCATGCCTAAGTCCCATTCTACTTTTGTAGACAGAAATACTTCGTCTCCTATACTGTACCGCTCCCTTGGATTTTTCAAGCACAAATGCTTGACCCTGCATTTTCTGGCATTAAATCTCAGCTGCCAAATTCTTGACCATTCTTCAAGCTTAGTTAGATCCCTCTTCATGCTATCGACTCTTTCCTAGGTGTCTAATCAATTGCAGATTTTGGTATCATCTACAAAGAGGCAAACCTTATCCGACAACCCTTCTGCGGTATCACTAACAAAGATATTAAAAAAGAAACAGACCAATGATAGATTCCTGCGGAACACTACTGGTAGCCTCCTTCTCCTCAGACTGTGCTCCATTTACCTGTAGCCTTTGTCACCTCACATTCAACCGATTTCTAACCCAATCAATAACTTTAGGGTCCATCCCTAGGGTGTTCAATTTGTTTATAAGTCACCTGTGCGGAACGGTGTCAAAGGCTTTACTGAAATCTAAGAATACCACTTCTAGTGCTCTCCCTCGGTCCAACTCCCTGGTCATCCAGTCAAAGAAATCAATCAGATTTGTCTGAGAAGGTCTGCCTCTGGTAAACCCATGCTGCCTCAGATTCTGCAATCCAGTGGTCTCCAGAAACCTCACTATCCTCCCTTTTAGTAGCATTTCCAATAATTTAGTCACCACAGAGGTCAGACTAACCGGCCTGTAGTTTTCAGCCTCATCCTTAACTTCCACTTTTGTGTAAAGGGACCGCATAAGCCTTTCTCCAGTCCTCTGGGACAACTCCTAACTCCAAAGAAGCATTGAAAGGGGCAATCAGTGGAGCCGCTACAACATCCCCAAGTTCCTTCGGTATTTTTGGATGTTTCCCGTCCGGACCCATCACTTTGTCTACTTTTAGTTTAGCTAGTTCCTCATGAACACAGTCTTCTGAAAATCACTCAAGATCCCCGTCACTTCTGTTCCTATTTGTAGGTGTTTTCTGAGTTCCTGCTCCTGGCCCTTCATCTATGAACACACAACAGAAATATTTGTAAAGCAATTCTGCTTTATCCTTATCAGCTTCTACATATTTCTTCCCTTCACCCTTGAATCTGACAATACCACTTTTGCCCTTCCTTCTCTCACTAACATATCTGAAAAATGTCTTATCCCTCATTTTATTGCAGTGGCTATTTCTTCTTCTTTTTGTATCTTTGCTTTCTGACTACTTTGCTAGCTTTTGAAAGTTTTTCCAAATATTTATTTATTTTATTTATTTGAGCATATTTTTATTCCACCCCTTCCAGGGATCAGGGGCGGTTTACATCATAACAGGTTAAACTAAAAGGGTTACATGGAACGGTGTTTAAGAACTTTATACAAAGAACAAGGTAGTTGAGCTGCCGCCTCGAACTATTTACATGGAGTGGTATTGGGTGTGACCACTTTTACCTATTTACAGTGCAATTTACCAGAGTGTAGGATTGGTATACTTCTTAAGGGTACCCAAAAATTAAGCATTACTTCTTCAGTTTCAATGAGGTAAGGGGTGGTGGGAGGGGGAGGATGAAATGGGAGGAGGAGGGTAGGTAGTGTCGTGAGAATAACTGCTCTAGGAGTTGGTATAATGTTCTCTAAAGAGGTGAGTTTTTAAATCTTTGCAAAATGTTTTAGATGCTTGTCTTCCTCCCTCTGTGATCTCTTGTATTTTATGAAGTCCACCCTCTTTTTCTTCACCTTTTCAGTTGCTTCGTTTGAGAACCATAGTGGCCTCCTTTTCCTTTTACATTTATTTACCTTTCTAACAAAAAGGTTTGCCCTAAAATATCCCCTTTCGGTTTTCACCATTACTTTTCTACACCCCCCAGCTGTTCCTATCCTGCTAATCAAAAAACAAAACCCCTCACCAGGTTAAAATTGTAATACAAAAGAAGATACACCCTGGTATACAAAACACAGTTTTCAAAACCCTTCAGGTAACCAATTTTTTTGTCGGAAAGGCCAGCCCAGCTAAAGAGGAACATACCTCAAGCCGAGGTGGTGATCGTTTACAGCGGCTCCAAAATTTGGAACAAAGGTAGATTTTTCGATTAAATTCAACCCAACCCCATGGAATGAATATGCAAGTTGACTGGCATACGATCTATTGAGTGGGCAGTTATGCATTTCCATATTTTTGGTTTCATGATTTTTACATGGGGGCGGAGCTTGTTTCCATGATCCCTCCCCGTAACCACTTGGATTGGCTACACTCAGGTTGCACTCAGGTGTGATTAAGTAAAGGTTTGGCGTGCTAGGTATTAAACCGGCAGTTTTCGGCAGAATAAAGTTTGAATGACGGTGGGCATAGCGGTTTTGTGCAGCGGCTTTGACATGAAGCAGGGGATCGTTGAAAATACCCCGAAACGTGTCATGTCGTCTGTGAGCTGACTGTAGCAATTTAATTACGGCTCTTCCACTTTCCACAGATCCAGCTAAGTACTGATAAACGCTGTTTCCAAAGTGGCTTTTTATTTGTTAAATGAATAAAATGGGCGGGCCACGACGGCTTGAGGTATGTTCCTCTTTAGCTGGGCTGGCCTTTCCGACAAAAAAATTGGTTACCTGAAGGGTTTTGAAAACTGTGTTTTGTATACCAGGGCCTATCCTGCTAATGGCTCCTTGTGGTATTGTCCCATCTTGGCAAAGTTAGTTTTCCTAAAGTCTAAGACCCTCTCTTTTGAATGGATTTGATCAGTCCTAGTCCTAATACTGAACCACACCATCTGGTGATCACTGGATGATTTCCCACTATGACATCAGAAATACTTTCCCCATTGATAAGCATCAAGTCCAGTATGGCCCTTTCACATGTAGGTTCTATTACCAGTTGCTGGAATAGTTCTCCCTGTAGAGAATATCGGATCACCTTACTTCTAGATGACACAGCAGCAGGGATGTGCCAATCAACATCCAGCATATTGAAATCACCTATCAGTAGTATTTCTCCTTTCATGGCAATACTGCATACAGTATGTCTTCTATTAAATCCCTGTCTACTTCTTCTCACTGTGAAGGAGATCTGTATATTACACCAATACAAATGGTATTTCCCTTTCCCTCTTTCTAGTTTAATCCACAGTGCCTGCTCGCTCCCTTTTAAGCCCTGTAATTCCATAGCTTTATTATTTTTTACAAATAGTGCCATTCCTCCTCCCCTTCTTCCTATCCTGTCCTTCCTGAATAAAGTATGACCTGGTATAATTACATCCCAGTCATGGTTGTCTGTGAGTCATGTCTCCATAACCGCCACTAAATCCAAGTCAGCCTCTTCCATTAAATCCTCAACATCTGGGATCTTATTTCCCATGCTATAGGCATTTATGCACACCGCTTTCCAGATGTTGCCCCTTTTACCCATTTCTATAGAGGTATTTAATGTTTCACTTACCTGGGAGTTTTCACTTACCTGGGGTCTTTCTTCACCCATCTCCAACGAATTTAGTTTAAGGCCCTCTTCAGAAGATTAGCCAGTCTGTTGCAAAAAACACTCTGACCTGTCTTGGACAGATGGACACCATGACTGCTTGGAAAATCATCCCATGGTCCAGGAAACCAAAATGCTCTCTGACACCATCCATGCAGCTATGTGTTCATCTCTAGGATGCAAACCTCTCTGTCTCTGCCTTTACCCTTGACAAGGAAGATTGAAGAGAACACCACCTGTGCACCTATCTGCTTCATCCTCTGTCCCAGAGCCATGAAGTCACTTTTGATACACTCAGAGGGATACCTAGCAGTATCATTTGTGCCGACATGGATGAGCAGCATCGGATAATAGTCAGTAGGCTTGTTGAGTCTCAGTCAACTCTCCATAACATCTTTGATTTTGGCACCTGGCAGACAGCACACCTCTCTGGACATCAAGTCTGGTTGGCAAATGGACGCCTCGGTACCCCTCAGAATAGAGTCACCAACCTCCACTATCCTTCACTTCCTTGTGGTTACTGATCCTGCAACTTTGGGGTGCTTGAGCTCTGGTTCTTTCCTTACATGGGATGTTTTCACCTCCCCCACTTCCAGGGTTACATACTGGTTCTACAATTCAAGGTCTGGTGGAGTTGGATTGTTGATTCTGCAGGCTCTGGTGACTTGTGTCCAACTCTCTTCATTCTGTAGCCTCCCATTTTCACCTCTGTTGGAAAGCTTGATTATTTGAAGAAACATCTCATCAATGTACTTCTCGCTGTCTCAAATGCTTCTCAGCCTCGCTACCTCTTCTCTGAGCTCCTCCATTTGTTTCATGAGGGCATCAGCTTACAGGCATCCTGCAGATGGAACCTGTCCTCCAACTGGCATTGGGCTGTCTGTCTGGACAGAGGCAGAAGCTGTAATGGGGGCAACAGCTTTGGCAATACTATTTTTCCCATCCATTGTTCAGTTGGTGAAACTTTGGTACCCGTTGAAGTAAACGAGAGATACCTACCAAAGACCCTAACCTTTCCTCAGTTATCCTTTAAGAGAAAAAACAATTAACCATAACCATAACCTCTTTTATGTGTGTTCTAACAGTGCTGTTCTATATCCTGTGTGTAGCTAATTGGGGGTTGCCCTATAAAGCAAGAATTCTCACATTGGATGAGTGGGAGCTGAGGTGGGTAAGGAGGGATCTAACACCTGATGAAGTCAGTGACTTCAAAGAGCTCATTCTGAATGGAAAGCTAAAAAAAGAAACAAACAATGAGCTCTAACAGACAGAGCTTTACCCAACACCACAAAAAAATTCCCCTTTTGCAATACAGAAAAAGAATTAGCTTTTTAAAAATGAAGGCCAAACCCCCTTTAAGAGATCTCAGGCAGAGAACTTGTATTTAAAAGTCACAAAGTATCACCTTGCTTGCAATAGAGACCCTGTTTGGAATACCAGGGTACTGAAGCGCATTCTGCAGGTGGGGGAGGAACACCAGGGTCTTCCATTAAAAAGAATTGCCTACAGTCTGCAATGTCTTCATCAACAATTTTATGAGTTTGGCAATAAGGCTAGTAGGCTCTTAGTGTACAAATTGTGGAAGAAAGCTTCTCAGAATTTTCTAGTATGTATTAAACACCTCCAGGTTGAGTTAGTCTTTGTATGGATGATAATTAAAAAGCAATTTTTTTGTAAGAAACTACATACCTGGAATGGCAGTATTCAAGAGCAGGTGATAGAGGCCTGACTTTATATAATTGATATTTGTGCCTTGTGTCGTGTTCCATGCGCAAGAGTGAAGATCAATAGGAGTTATACAGATTTTTTTCCGATGGGCCAAGGGACATCACAGGGCTCTCCCCTCTCCCCATTGCTCTTTGCCCTTGTTATTGATCCTTTAGCTCAGGTGGCCCAGACTAATGCAACTATCGCGAGTATTTAGGTGTTGGGTCATGACAATGTGATCTCCTTTTTGCAGTTGATGTCCTTCTAACCTTGACTCATCCATAGATGATCTTACCTAAGATGGTTAGAGAGCTGCAAGCATATGGGGTGTTTTTTCTGGATCAGAGTGGGCAAAACTGAGGCTCTTAACTTGAATTTAAAGTTGGAGGTGGTGAGTGCTTTGCAGTGCATTTATCCCTTCCAATAGGTCCCAACAGCTATCAAATATCTGGGTGTAGGCATCACCAGTGTTCTAGGGAAGCTTTATGGGATAAATTACCCTCCCTTATTTAAAGTTATTTTTGAAGATTTAAGATCAGTGGCACACCACAGAACTCTTCTGGTTGGGAGGTTGGCTTCTGTTGACACAGAACTGTAGAAACAAATGGCCTATCCAGTCTGCTCTTCCATATGAACCACTAAGCTCTGCAGTCCTTTTTCCTTTAGAGATCCTCTGTTTGTCCCATGCTTTCTTGAACATACAGTGTATTTTCTGCCACTTACATGTGTAAATGCCAGATTTCTCTAGAAATCAATTAAGAAGTTGTCCTCTCAATCATTGCTGGAGACCTCAGGTCCAAATGAACAGGTGGCCGACACATATGTGACACATTTGGCGTAAATCCTGCATATTTTATTAGTCTTTGTCTGTATTGCCTCCAACATTTCACCAAGCAGGTGAAAATGCAGGTATTATTTTTTGGATTGCCCAAACCACACTCAGAACATTCCCCCCAGAATCTGTGCATTCTGTGCCAATTCTACATGTTAGTTGTCACATTCTGAAATCATCATTTACATGTGTGTATATAACCTACTTATATAAATGGCAGCAGTGATGCACAGAGGTCCTTTTACTAAAGTGTGCTATGCAGTTAATATGCAAATTGGTGTATAGTAACTATGCGTTTGGGTCTGCAGTAAGTTACTGCACATTGATTTTTGCGCTAATTGCCAGTTTCTGGATTGGGGCAAAAAGTGACCATGGTAAACACATTGCAGTTAGCACAGGGTTATGCTCTGACTGTAAATATCGCAGTTAGTGTAGGTTCAACTACTTCCACCTCAATAGGTGGAGGTACTAAGTGCATCTGCAGTAACTGTGCTGCGCATTAGCGTTTGCCCCCAAAAGTTACCATGGAGGCTTTATACTTTACGTTTATATAGCCCAATTGTAGTTAGCTCGTTGTATATAGCCCAGTTGTAGATAGCTCAATTGTATATAGCCCACTTGTCTTGAATAGCTGTACATAGATCATTTGCACCTAAAACAATCAAATCACTCACACCCCTCGACCGCACTCTAAGATGCTTCACACTGCATGTCGCACACTCCCCCCCCATCGATTGTTTGCTGTGATAACCGCTTTGATTTAATGATAAAATGGTATATTAAATCTGACTAAATAAATAAATTACGCGTGTTATAAGTAACTTGGTCCATTGAATAACATGAGAGCTGCATTGAAATAATGTGCATTAACGATGAATTGACGTGTGTTAAGATTAGCACAACTTAGGAGCTTGTTTACAAAGCCGCAGTAGCGGTTTCCGATCGTTATCGGAGCCGCGGCCCCATTGATAACGATCAGAAACCGCTACCGTGGCTTTGTAAACAAGCCCCTTAGTAACTAGATCCTTCTATAAAATCAAAATATTTATGAATTTGAACAACTCATACTTTAAATAATTTGAGAAATACAACTGAAACATTGATTTATTACATTACAGTTTTATAGACTTAGTTCCTTCCACTATGTACTATGGATGTGTTTTGTGCATTTCATTCACCCTATTCCTAATATTATTAATTTTTTTTCTGTCAGTCAAAAATATAGTCTTTCCAAATACATATTTCGGTATCAATTTACTCATGCTTTGTTATCGTATGCTAAGCAGTAAATAGGGGCCTAAATGTAATATACCGGTAATTTCTTGCTGAAAACCAAATGTTATAGTGGCAGTTTTTCTTTAGATTAGGTTTGTCTTTCACATCAAGTTTTCACATTGAGTTTTATTTTAGAACAAATTAAAATGTGTTTGTTAATTACTTATCCTCAAAAGTGACAGTGATTATAAATGGATCTGTGACTGAAAATAAAATCAACAATAAAATGATTGCCAATGAATTACAACTCTACATGTGTTCAGCTGTCTTATTTAGAAATGTTGTTTACAATGCCTTGCCTACACAAGTTTTTTGACATTTAAACAGTCATAAAAATATTGTGCCAAGAAAACATTGCTTATAATAATGTTTTATTTTCATTATGCTGGTTTGCATTACAGTCAAACAAATGACATTGGAAGACAACATAAAAGAATTTTGGAAAATGTTGGTTGGAATAGGACAGACTTGTTCAGCAAGGCACGGTGGCCTACATATCTTCAGTGTTGTTCAGACTAGGGCTATAATCAGCTACTTAAAGATCAGGTACATTTTTTTTTCTAATTTAAGTCTTATTCCATTTATCACTGTTCAGCCATTGCAAAAGGTCAATCAATGTATATCCAAATCAGTGTTTTCCAGTTCTGAATATTTAAATTCTATTCAAAATACAAAAGTATTAACATGAGTAATCTGACATTTTCGTTGCAAGGAAAAAAGGCAAGTATAAATTCCATCTCATTAATCAATGAAAGAATACTAAGTAACTACTTATATTTATTCAGTGAGTCATTGCATTTCTCTTGGTCTCTAGCCTTCAAAAATTCCTCACTTTCAGTCCCCTGTCCATTAAAATATTTTTGAAATAAATTAGACAATAACCCTTGATGAAATGAGAATACTTAAGTTATTTGTATTTGTGTAGCTTTTAGAACATCTTTAATGTCAAATAGTTTTGGCAATTCAATGATCTTCAGAGCTACAAGATAAAATTTTAACAGATATACGGTAGTTATTCACAACTTATGAATTCATGTATTTATTTATTGCATTTACATCCTGTACTGTCCATAATGTTCTCAGCAGGTTTTAGCGTTCTCATTAACCAACAGCAGGAACTGTTTCATTTTCTAGACTTTAATCAAAAGAAAAAGGCACTATTTGCCATTCTTCATTTTTCTTTTTTGGCTATTTACTACCAAACTTGAACATGCAGACTTATTTTCAAATTAAATGTACATTTAGGTTCTGTGACTTCTTATGTTTTCCTTGGCCTCGGGGTGCCTATGTGCCTTCCTCTTCCTTTCAGGGCAATACAGGTAAATACAAGAGCCAGAGCAATGACTTAGATGTCCCTGTGCCAGCCTGCTGGTCTCCTTGCTGAGTCTTGAGATGCCAGCAGCACTGAAGGAGATAAGCTGGAAATGTTGGTCAGTAGTTACCATGAGGGAAGTGAGGTAGGAGCAGCAGATATCAACAGCTGTGGGACTCACGCATGAGAAAGCTGTGGGAGAAGGACATGGAAAAGATACTTGCCCAAGATCCTTTCATTTCTTTGTTTCTTCCCCAGGCCCACCAGGGAGTGCTCCCTTTGGTGTTGCTCTGTATTTATTTACCTAATGGATTTATTGCTTGCTCAGGACCCCCATGCCAAGAATTTTCTTATAAGGGTCACAGAGGTGAAGATATTGCTTCTTCAGTTGCACTAGCCTAGCTCTCCAGATGTCTCTGAATTATGTTTTCAGTTCCACGGAGGTAAATGGGATGTTGGCACTGCTATAGCTGCTGAGGGCAATCTGTATGGTCTAGTCTTCCCAGCTGATTGCTAACTTTCCTGCCATTTGTCAACTAGGGGCATTCTATGCTTATATCATGCTGGTTTGCATTCCGTTATTGTTTTTGTGTCTACCTCCACAAGAAAGCCACTCAATCTACGACCTTTCAGTGAAAAAATATTATCTGCTGTTGCTCTTGAGTATACCCCTTGTACAGTAGGTGCATACTTAAAGTCTTATTCTAGAGTCTTCTTCCTCTGAAAGATGTTTTTCTCTTGTGTACTGTATTTCTACCTTTTGAGGTATTTTAATATCTCTAACATATCTTCCTTATCGTCCCTCCAGTCCAGTCCCGGAACCTCTGGGTTTAGCACCTCCTCTAGCAGCTTGGAGACTGAGCACGTCATTGCTTTGATGACCCTGGTATAAGTAGCCCAGGACCGCCTCTCCGCTCCAGTAGTCTCAGTCTCCAAGCAGCTGGAGAGGTGGTGAGCCTGTAGGTCAGGACTCACTTGACGGCAACTAAGGAGAGTTTTTTTAGTTGGATTAGGTCATCTTTAAATCCTTTTATCAAGCATTACCGTCTGGATATTCAGACGTCGGGGGATGCCCATTTTGGATCGGCAGTGCTTCAGGCTGGTCTGAAAGGTCCCTCCCATTGATATTTTTCTGCTCTGTTACATCCCCAGAGATTCCGGGACTGGACTGGAGGGATGATAAGGAAGATGAAAATTAGACTTACCTGCTAATTGTAGTTCCTTGAGGAACTCCAGTCCAGTCCCGGATCCTGCCACTGGACCACGGCCTGAAGTGAGGGGACTCTAAGATGGAAATGAACCTTTCGTGTTAGGGCAAGTGGTTCTTATTGGGGATGGGGAGTTTGTGTCTTCTGGTGTTTTTTCTGGTAGGTCCACTATCTTCTTTAGGGGGGACAAGGTCAAACCTATGCAGTGACAATTTGGAGGCATTCTCTTCTGGGGAATCTTCCAGTAAATTTTAGGTTAAAGTTTAAGTTAAAGTTTAAGTTACACCCTAATGGGATTATAGATAGCTAAATACTGAAGTTGGTTAGGATATCTACCTATTTGTTGCTCCGGTGAGTCTGCTTTGTCAATAGGTACTGGAGCGGAGAGGCGGTCCTGGGCTACTTATACCAGGGTCATCAAAGCGATGACGTGCTCAGTCTCCAAACTGCTGGAGGAGGTGCTAAACCAAGAGGCTACGGGACTGGACTGGAGTTCAATTAGCTACAATTAGCAGGTAAGTCTAATTTCATCTTCTCTCCTATATCTATTGTCTTCTAGAGTATAAATATTTAGGTCCTTTAAGTCCCACATGGCTTTTGACGTAAATCCTGCACTATTTTATTAGTCTTTGTCTGCATTGCCTCCAACATTTCTATATCCTTTCTGAGATGCAGCCTCCAAAATTGGACTCAATATTCTAGGTATTTCCAGTGACCTATGCAAAAATGTTATAACCTTTTTCTCCGGGAACAAGCAGGAAGTCAGTCCTCACATATGGGTGACATCGGCGCCAATGGAGCCCGCTCGGTAACCTCTCCCCAGCTTTCAAAGAAAGCCTTTGGGAGATGCACCACACATGCTTGGTCCCCTTCCCGCCTTAGGGTGCCATCTTGCCTCATTCTCCTTTTTTCCGTGGAGCCCATCAGACGTGTGTCTGTTCCCCCTGGAAAGAGTTGGTGATTTTTTACTTTAATTTTTGCCTTCGCAGGTCGTGTACCGGTCTCTTCTCACCCCCAAGCCTGCTTGCCTTGGTGTTGCATTCTCTGTTTTTTTTTCTTTTTTTCTATTTTGATCGGCACAGGTTTGCACCTTTTTTCTCGCCGGGCCAAGTGAGATTGACCTCGTGGGGGCTGTCTCCCCTGCTATGGCCTCGGTCAGTGGCTTCAAGCCGTGCGACCACTGCGCACATAACATGTCGTGCATGGACCTGCATGATTGCTGCCTTCCATGCCTCGGGCCAGACAACGATCCCTTGGTCTGCAGTCTCTAAGCAGAAGATTTCCAAGGACCTCAAGAGCCGTCAGCTCAGCGTGAGTCCATCTTCCAGAAGATCGACTCAACCCTGGAGTCGTCCACAAAACCACACTCCAAGACCTCCTTCGGGACCTCGGACCATCACGGGGACCGAGCGGCCTCAGAGCCCTGAGGCCATGGGGCCTTAAGCCGGAGCTCCACCAAGGAGGGCCGCTCAAAGAACCAGAAGCCCTTGAAGACCACATCGGAAGATGAATCTGGGAAAGTAGGGAAATCCCCTCAGGCCCAGAATCCACAGCCCCTGACGCAAGGTCGAGGGCGCTAGCCAGGATAGGCCTTCCAAGTTGCCCCGATGGGAGCTGCTGGCATCGAGGGATCGGTGACGGACCCCCAAGTCCATCCTCATTGAGGACTCCCCATTGATGGAACTGGCTCTGAACCCAAAGTCCTTGGTGCCCGTGCCGAAGGCTGCAGAGCCATTTGGTTTTGAGGCCAGGATGGGGGCCTAGGAGTGCAATTTGTCTGCCTTCTTGGCCCAGCAGAGGGCTCTGATGCCCGGTTCTTCTGGGTCATCACTACCAACCATGGGGCCATCCATGTCGAGGGAGTCCACCTGCCTCAGGAGGCACCTCGGTATCGATCCCAGTCCTGCTCCTCGGGGGCTGCAGTTTTCCCACTCAGTGTCCTCAACTCTGAGTGGAAGGCTGCCAGGACACAACCCTGAGACCCGGAGAACCCTCAACTCCTGCACCACCTCAGAGTTGGACTGAGAGACAGAGGATGATGAATCCCCAGACACCCACCACCACCGAGATGTGCCCTTGGACCCATCTCCCCCGGAGATGTGGTGCTGATCCTCATCTGAGGACATGGCCTTCCTTGACTTTGTGAGGGATATGGCAAAGGTCCTTGCCTTCACAACCGAGTCAGAGGAGGACCCTCGCATGGAGGACCTCGAGATCCTCCAGTACAAGACTCCTCAGAAGAAGGCACTTATGGTACCCATTTCTCCCCACCCCCGCCATGGAAAGGCTGCTCCTCCGCATCTGGGAGACCCCCTCCTTGATGCCCATAGTGAGCTGGCAGCTAGACTCGATGTACCAGGTCCATTGGAGCCCTGTCTTTAAGAAAGCCCAACTGCCTCATAATGCCATGGTGGTGGAGTCAGCCATGCGTCAGCTCAAAAGCCAGAAGATGCCCTCCTTGGTGCCCCCGGATATGGAGGCCCTAGCCATGGAAGCCATAGGCAGAAAGGGCTCGATATTGCATTGGGCAGGGCTAAGTGCTATAGCCGCGTAGTCTGCCTGCCGATCCCTTAATCCCAGATTTTCGTTTCCATGGCGACGGAAGTGAAAATCCAGTCTTAGCCACAAAGCCACCGAGCCTAACTGGGCAGCAGTGATTTTTGGATGCTGCCCAGTTAGCCCTGGCACCTTAAAGATAGGTGAGTGTTTTCCTTGACTATCTTTTTAAGGCACAGATTGCCAAACAGGCAGCATCCAAAATTGCTGCTACACAGTTAGCGCCATTATCCAGGAACAAGCAGGAAATCAGTCCTCACATATGGGTGACACTCTGCATGGGCTCCATCAGCGCTATTTCCCCAGCTTTCAAAGAAAGCCCTTGCGAATGCTATCATGCATGCATGGTCCCCTTCCCACCCAAGGGTGCCATCTTGCTCAGTCTTTGTTTTTCCACAGAGCCCAACGGACACATGTCCTGTTTCCCCAGAAAAATTCCTTAGAAATTATCCTCTATAGTTGAGTTTTTCTCAGTTTGAATACTGGTTCCTCTTCCCGCCTCGAGCCAGCGCCGTCCCCGGCGTAATTCTCAGCTCTCTTTTCTCTTTTTAAATTGAGGTGTGCCTCGACCAGCATTTGCGCCCTTTTTCGCCCAGGGGGTCATTGACCCCATCCAGGTGTGATCCACTATATCTTCCAGTGGCTTTAAAACATGTGATTGTTGTAGTCAAATTATGTCTGTCACAGACACCCACAACTGCTGCTTGCACTGCCTCAGCCCGGACTACGACAGTACCTCCTGTGACCTGTGTTAGGCCATGACTCTGCGGACCAACAAGAAAAGATCGGAGTTGCAGGAAAAGATGTTCCGTGGTCCAGCTCAGCCCCAGCTACACCAACGCTGAGCCCAAAGCCAAGCACCTCCCGTTAGGTCTTGGCATCTTCGGAGTCCCATGGCGGTGGCTCCTCCAGAAAGACACCAGACCCTGGCAAGGAAAAAAATCCTCAAAACCAGTCCATGTTCCACCGGGGAACCTGGTAAGGTACCATGGCGGGACTCGGGTGATGATGAGCGCGCCCCCCTAAGATCTCTAGGAAGGAGTCATCAGCCGGCGGTGACCATACTAGACTCCCTGAGGCCACGCTCCTCGATGAGGATGTGCTCACAAGAGTGCTAGCACCGGGCCTGAAACCCTCTATGCCCACACTAAAAGCTGCGGAGCCTTCTGGTATCAAGGCCAGAATGGCGGTTCTGGAGCAGAATATCTCTGCCAGCCTGGCCATGCAGCAGGCGATGATGCCAGGTTTGTCCACATCATCTGCTCCGACAACCGGGCCCCCGACTGTGGTGGCATCCCTGGGCATTGAGCCGGGCCCCAAGCGTTATCGGCCTTTGGCGAGGCCTTGGCACTGATCGAGGTCCCGGGCCTGATCCTCAGGTGTCCAGTTCTCCCTGGCTAGTTTCTGGGAGTCTGACCTGAGACCTGTCAGGGGATCCTGGTTCCTTGATGCAGGCCTTGCGGCGTGGGAGCTCTGAGCCTCGGACTCCGACACCCTCCGGCTCAGACTGGGAGACCTATGTCGAGGCCTCCCCCAAGACCTCTCAACACTGAGACGTCCCCTCAGAGCCATCTCCCATGGAACTCCGGCGCCATTCCCTACCCGAGGATGTGGCATTTGATGAATTCATCCGGGACATGGTACGAGCCCTCTTGGTCCCGACTGAGTCCGAGGAGGACTCACACACCGAGGAACTGGAGAGCCTCCAGTATAAGTCCCTGCCAAAGGAGTCTCTGTCAGTGCTGGTGCAACCTATCCTCAAGTTGAACCACATTGGCGTGGAGGTGACCTAGACAGGATCCTACTCAGGCGAGCAACACTATATATATGAACTTCAGACCATGACTCCACATGTGTGAACCAAGAGGTGGACCTTTCTGTCTTCCTTTAGTTATTTTCCCTGCCACTCCTTTGCCCCCTTTTTTTAAACATTTTTTTAAACACATTATTTTATATATTTTTTTAGTTCTATACATTTTTAATCTCATATTGCACTACCCGTCATGACTTCCCTGTCATTTTACTTATTATAAAGTATTTATTATCTATAATTTATTGATTGCTATTTATTGTTTTTATTTATTTTAATTCAGTTAGTTTTTTATATGTTCATATGACGAACATCTAATACACTACGTGTATTACTGTATCATATGTATTACTATGTCAAAGTGACATTGAAAAAGCGAAATTGCTGAACAAATACTTCTGCTCTGTTTTTACTAAAGAAAATCCTTGAGAAGGCCCACCTGTGACTCCCAGATATAAAAATGGGAATGAAGTAAATACCACACCATTCACAGAAGATGATGTGTTAGAACAACTTGCAAAACTGAAAGTGGACAAGGTCATGGGACCGGATGGGATACATCCCAGGATACTAAAAGAGCTCAGAGAGGTTCTTGCAGGGCCGTTAAAGGATGTTTTCAACAGATCCTTGGAAAGAGGAGAAGTTCCTCAGGACTGGAGAATGGCTGATGTGGTACCTCTTCACAAAAGTGGTGACAAGGAAGAAGTGACAAACTACAGGCCTGTGAGCCTTACCTCAGTGGCAGGAAAAGTAATGGAGGTGCTCCTGAAAGAGCGAATAGTGGACTTTCTCAAAACCAACAGGTTGCATGATCTGAGGCAACATGGTTTTACCGAAGGACGATCTTGCCAAACCAACCTGATTGAGTTCTTTGACTGGGTGACCAGAGAACTGGATCAGGGGTATGCGATGGATGTCATCTACCTGGATTTCAGCAAGCCTTTGATACTGTTCCTCATAGAAGGCTTACCAATAAACTCAGTAGTTTGGGGATGGGTCCCAAGGTGGTGAACTGGATCAGAAATTGGTTGACTGACATACGATAGAAGGTGATAGTAAATGGAACTCACTCGGATGAAAGGAGGGTGATTAGCGGGGTGCCCTAGGGTTCGATCCTTGGCCCGGCACTGTTCAATGTATTTGTGAGTGATATTGCTGAAGGACTGAATGGAAAAGTCTGTCTTTTTGCAGATGACACGAAAATTTGCAACAGAGAGGACTCCCCTGAGGGAGTGGTTAACATGAGGAAAGATCTACAAAAGCTGGAAGAATGGTCTAATGCTTGGCAATTAAGATTTAGTGTGAAGAAGTGCAGTGTCATGCACTTGGGAAGCAGAAAGCCAAGGGAAATGTACGCGATAAGGGGCAAGAGGTTGGTGTGCACGGATCAGGAGAAGGATCTTGTTGTGATTATTTCTGAGGATCTCAAGGTGGCAAAACAGTGCGACAAGGCAGTGGCAAAAGCCAGGAGGATGTTGGGCTGCATACAAGGAGGAATTACCAGCAGAAAGGAAGAGGTACTAATGCCACTATACGTATAAGTCACTGGTGAGGCCTCACTTGGAATACTGTGTTCAGTTTTGGAGACCATATCTTGCAAAGGATGTAAAAAGAATGGAAACTGTTCAGAGGAAGGCGACCAAAATGATTTGGAGCCTGTGTCAGAAGCCTTATGAGAAGAGACTTGAAGACCTAAATATGTACACTCTGGAGGAGAGGAGGGATAGAGGAGATATGATTCAGACCTTGGAATACTTAAAGAGAAATAATGAACAAACAAACCTCTTCCAAAGACGGGGAAGGTATAAAATTAGTGGGCATAGCATGAAGCTACAAGGGGGTAAATTGAAAGGAAATGTCAGGAAATACTTTTTCACTGAAAGGATGGTGCCCTCCCGATGGAAGTGGTTAGAGCAAATGCAGTGACAGAATTCAAGATGGCATGGGACAGACACAGTAGATCCCTTTACAGCAACAGGATAAAATAAAAATAAATTTAACCATCTAATTTCCCAACAAATAGGGGTGTCCTACACGGAGCGGTGGGTTCACTCCTAAGCAAAGACATGAGGAGGGGTGGCCTGTACAGAGCAGCAGGTACATCTGCTGTTGCCATTTTACTGGGCAGACTAGATGGACCATACTGGTCTTTATCTGCCATTATTTACTATGTTACCTCACTTCTATTGGGCTTAGCCTTTCTTATCTGGTCTGTAATAGTGCCATAATGGTATTTTATTGTCACACCTACAATTTTCTTTTTATTGTTTTATTTTGTATTGTATTATCTGGTATTACTCCACCCCCCTCCCAACTCTTTATTGATTCATCTCTATGATATGTAATCCTTTTAATTTTGATTATACCTATTGGCCTTGTCTGACTTTGCTTTGGTTATTTTATTTATTAATTTAACATTTTTATGTACTGCCTTTTATGATATCAAGGTGGTTTATATTGAACAAATTGAAATTATATTGAACAGGGCATTATAACTTGGAGATAGCCATTTTACAGGGAACATGGGCAATGGAGGGTTAAGTGGCTTGCCCATGACCACAAGGAGCATCTGTGGGACTAGAAACACCAGTCCTTCAGGCCCAAGGTTGCTGTTTTTCTAGTGGGATTTGAACCCCTGACCTTCTGGCTTGAGGTAACATGCCCCAACCACTAGACCACTCCTCCCTCTTAATTCATTGCTGTTTTTAAAGTTCATACAGGTCTCTCCTGATACAAATAAGCTACTGACCAGTGTTTTTTCACGACTGAGCTAGTGGTTTTTTTGTTCCTTTTATTAAAAGATGACTTTTTAATGAATTCACACGCTAGATATGTAACCTAAGATTCCGCAATTCTTAATTTACATGTTCGTTTACACGGCTCTACTCTTTGCTCCAAAGCCCAATCTATGGTTTACAACTTTGACAGTTGTGCGCGTCCTTATGCTATTTTGAAAAGGGTGTGAAAGCACAGCATAAAAAGATGCCGCTCATATTATGCTCACCATATCAGAACACTTCGTGATTGCTTCTGACCTATACAATTCTCTGCTGACTCCAGATACCTTATGGGCAATGTATGAGCTTCACATATTTGACACAGTTACATGTTTTATTTGCATTTTCACTTTTACTTAATAGCCCGGTCTCAGCAGAATCGCTTCTATATGATATGCTCACGGCGGTACAAAAGACAGGTTTCACGGTCTTTAAGCCGCAGCACTTATGCTCGTTCTCTGCTCTTATCTCTCATCTAAGTTCAATAACTGTAGTGCTGTTTGATCTAACGTTTAACTTATTTACTGTATAATTCATGATCTACTCTTCACCAGCATCGCTGTTTGTAGCGCAATGTCTTGATAGAAAAACTTTTATTACTGTCCTTATTTAATTTAGGCGCGCACCCACTTTGCGAGTCTATTCATTCAACATGAAATAGTGCATTAACTTAATTCCTTTGTTGCACATTTCTCCTTTTTGATAGGTCTGGGATCATATTGCCCTTTGACCCTCTGGTTTCCAAAGGAGTAAGTGGCTAAAAGAATTAGCATACACAGTTGATTGTTTTTAACTATATAGATTTTATATATGTACTCTATTCCCATCCCCATATCACTTATGCACAATTTCATTGTGTTTCCCTCTGGCTCTGGGAAGTATTCACTTTATATGTTTCATATTTTTAGCTCTCAAGTGGAGACTGAATGGAGTCTTTTTAAAGACTATATACGTACACGGTGCCAATGTAAGATCTTCCTCGTCTCTTATAGATATGCTGTTAGGTGCAAATATAGTCAGCATTTCAGTACACAACTTTGTCTATGTGTCTCATGCTGTTTTATTGTGTTTCATGTATGACTTTTATCGCCTTTATCATTAATAATATCTATTTTTGGATTTCGGTGACGTCGGCTGACTAGATGGCGGCGTTCTGACCGGGCTCCGCCGCGAGGCTCATCAAAAAGTGAATATACCCTGTCATAGAGCGGAAGCTAATGAAAGTGAAGACTTAGAAAAAAAACACTGTCTTTCACAAAACAAATGATGTGCAGAAGATGCAATTGCCTTGCAGCGCAGCTAGAGGGAGCAGGCGAAAACTTACAGAGGCTGAGTTAACATACCCGGCTGATGATTCTGCAGGAGTTAATCAGCTGCACCTGAAAAGTAGCCCGGGGAACTCAAACGTAGAATGCCTTTATAAGCAGAAAGCTAGTGCAGGAGAGAAGAGGAGGAGGAGAAGGGGAGCTGAGACAGCCAGGAACAGCAGCCCAGCCAGGTCAAGCCGTGCAGCCAAGACAAGCAGCACGACAAGGACAGCAGGAGCTGGAAGAGGAGCAGAAAGAGCCAGAGAGAAAGACGGGCCGTGGAGAGTCAGTCCGGAGAAAGACTTGGTAGCAAGAGACCTCAGAGGTAAAGAGCTCAGAAGGAGAGAGCCATACCTGGAGAGAGGCCTACGCTCACCAGAAGACTCTGAAACAGGATTGAAAGGCTCCAGAAGGAAAGGTACTGATAGCAGAGTTACCTATACCAGGAAGCAAGGAAGTCTGGATTCCTCACCAGGTTTTCCTAGGCTACAGAAAGGTCAAGCAGTGTCCAGAAGCTTCCAAGAGAAAGTCTGCCAAAGAGACTGTGTCCTGAGAGAAGTGCCTGAGAAGGAAAACTCCAGTTATACCGGCTACAGGAAGCCAAGGTATGGTGACACTTTATTCATAAAGAGAAGCTCAGCTCCTAGAAGCTCCTGTAAAGCAGATATCCAGTTTGAAAGGAAAAGAAGCAGGCCAGAGTTTTATAAGTCAGGACGTAAGGGCATAGGAACAGGCTATGCTTATTTGAGAGCCCTAGAACAGCCTTACTGGAAACAGGGGAACAGAAACAGTGACTGGCAAACTATAGTGGCCAGGGAAAGCTCCAATTTAGAGGGAGATAACAATGACCCAGAGCCCATGCAGATAGCGCTTGAGGATCCTATTCCCTTATCTCAAGACGAATTAATGGATTGCTCCATTTGTATTGCGGGCAGTTTTGAATCACTCCCTGAACTGTGAGTTATACAGACATTGCTTTGAGAATACTCATGTTTGTGCTGAATGAAAGAGGAATGTTCACTCCTTTGTTTTGCTCCAAAGTTTGAAAGAATCCTTGGTTAAATCCTACAAGCAACTGTGAAGTTTGTAACAGTTTACCTCTTTACTTATGTTGTGGTGGAAGCCTGAAAAGAAGGAATTTCTGTATTTCTGTATCCCAGCGAACCTTTTGCGTTAAAAGGGAAATAAAAGCCTTATTTACCCTCTACTTGGCATACACAATTTATTCACATAAGGAGCAGGACTACAAAGACCAAGATACCCTTGGCCTTAAAAGAGCCCTCTACTCCTAGAAAATAATAATATGCTCAACCTACCCCTACAGCCACTGGCCACCAGGGGGGGTTGATGACAACTCCCATGAAGAGTTAAACATACCCCCGTGAAGAGCCGGATGGCAGTGAAGGAGAGAGGAGAGTAAACGGAGAATAAACCCCAGATGTAAGTGCCGAGACAGTAATAAGCTGGTGGAGTGGAGGGGGACCCATCCCCCTCAAGCCGCTGACTGTGAGAGTGCATGGAGAGGAGAGGCCTGGGAACCCTTACTGCAGGGCGGTTGGAGATACCAGAGTGTTGCTTCGGGTGACGGGCGGTGCAGATCTGTAGCCTACATCGCAGGCGCCAGCGGTGGTGTAGCTGCAGCGAAAGGGAGGCTGGTGCATGGAGAGTTGGCTGCAGTAAAAGGAGTAGGAATACGTGAAGGATAGACTGCACGTGGCGGTGAGGCCTGGGAGTTAAGACCGGCCTAAGAGGACAGGCTACAGGAACACTGTTTGCTATTTGAAGTACCCGGCAGTTACAGACCAGAGAGAGGGTGAATACCTGCTTCTACAAGGTACCAGGAGTCAGCAGGAGCAGGAGTACCGCTGGCGAATAGAGCTCAGTGCCCTGGCTGAAGGGTAATTAAAGCCTCGCAAGGGGAGACGGAATGGGGGAAGTGGGTCTAAGTAACGGATTAGAGGGAGAAGAGAGTGTGCAGCAGATGGCGGCAAGAAAGTCCGCCATAGACTTCAAATCCTTTTCCTTTAAAAGTACGGGGAGTGCCAAGAACCACGCGGCAAAAATGGCGGGGAGCAGTGGTGAACAAAAGGATAGGGAAGAGGCTGGAACGACAGGAGGTAGTCCAATGATATACAAGCTCTAAGAAACGATTTACAAGAGTGGTTTGAGTCAACGAGATCTGAGCTGGGAGCATTAAAGAAATAAGTACATGGATGGCTCCAGGAGATAAAATCGGATATGGAAAATATGGGGACTCGCTTAGATGAAGTGGAAAACCAGATTGAGGAACAGGAAGGCAGATGGGCTACCAAGGATCGATGGATGGACACCATGAGTGGAGCTCAAGATGAGCTGTGGCAAAAGATTGAGGACCTAGAGAATAGGTCATGGAGATCAAATATCAGGATAAGAGGCTTGCCTGAGAGTGATGGAGCAGTGAATTATATCTCTTTGGCAGAGGAATTCTGTGGAGCGGCACTCCGGGCGGCAGATATGGAAGTGGAAGGAGTCTGCCTGATGGTGGACAGAGCACATAGAGTACTGGGGCCGCGGAGGGAGAATAAGGTGCGGGATGTGGTAGTCTGCCTACATGAATTCCGATCAAAAGAGCTGGTGATGAGGGTGTCATGGAAGCTTGGTAAGATTAAATGGCAAGGATCTGAAGTGGAGGAGTTTGCTGATATAGCCAGCCTTACTATTAAAAACCGCAGAGAATATCAAGCGGTGGCCAGGAGGCTAAGGGAGGAAAACGTGCGCTACAGATGGCTGTTTCTGGTGGGACTACAATTTACTATAAATACGAAAACAACGACAGTACACTCTGTAGAAGCGGCGATCAGGAGTATGCAACAAGCAGGCTGGACTGATCTTCCAGTGGTGAACATGAATGATCACGGTCAGCGAGAGGATGGCGAGGAGGAGAAGGAGCTGACACACCAGTGGAATCGAGTTCCAGGCAAGGAAAAAAGATTAAGAAGTCAGAGACTGTTAAAGTGAATAAGGATTGCTGTGGATGCTTGTTGCAATATTGTTGATATGGGGGTAAGTGTAACTTGGAGGAGCTCAATGGAGAGGGTTGTGTAGGGGTGGCATGGTCTGCCCCTCCCCTGGGTTGATATTTATGGAGGTGGAGGAAGAATGTAGGGGGTACATGGAGGTTGGGTGATAGACTTTTTGAGCAGAGGGTGAGGGATGGATGGGGGAGGATAAGTATCTAAGAGGGGAGAGGTTTAGATAAGGTGATAGGATTGGCGGTCGGCTGGAGGTCACTTGAAGGGTTCCAAGGTTGGAACCGATGGAAGTAGGGAAAGGGGGGAGGGAGAGGGGTAGGGGCAAGACAGGGGTGATGGTAAAGAGGGAGGGGAGGAAAGGTGTAATGCCTGACATTAATATAATGAGTATGAATGTTAGAGGCCTCAATTCATATGTTAAGAGGCAGATGTTAATGAGAGAATGTACTAGATTGAAAGGGGATATCGTCTTTATGCAGGAGACACACCTCTTGACTAAGGATGAAGGCCGGGTGGGACACCCTCAATACCCTCAGCAATTTTTTGCTTCCAACAGATTAGAAAAAAAGAAGGGTGGGGTAGGTGTTTTACTATTGGTACGGATTTTGGGGCAAGTGGGGGAAGTAATTTGAGACAAAATGGGAAGGTTCATTGTTGTGAAATTGAAACACAACAATGAACTGGTTAATGTTTATGCCCCGAATGTTAAGCAAGCTCATTTTTTTGGGGAGCTGCACAATAAGCTCATTGGGCTGGTGGAGGGGTGCCTACTGATGGGGGGGAGATTTCAATGTGGGGATTGACCCCTGTATGGATACATCCAAAGGGGTGGTGTCCTCACCAAGGCAACATAGGATAGGGCTGAAGAGGTTAATCACTGGTCTCGGACTGGTTGATGTATGGAGAGAAACAAATAGGGGGCAGCAGGACTATACCTTCTGCTCGGGGGTGCATGAGTTGTACTCCTGAATAGATATGATCCTTGTAGACAATACCCTGATGCCAGCTGTAAAGATGTGTGACATATGAGAGCGGACATGGTCAGACCACTCCCCAGTGACCTGCGAGATTCAAATTGGGGGCTTGAGATTGAATAGAGGGTGGTGGAAATTGAATGAATCCCTCTTGGAGGATGAAGAGGTGGTAAATCAGATTACGGAAGGAATAGTAGAATATATATTGTTAAATGACACAGGAGAATGCTCACCGGGGACGGTTTGGGACTGCTTGAAAGCGGTAGTGAGGGGGAAGTTGATTGCAGTCGGAACCTATCGGAAAAAGATGAAATTGCAGCAGCAAGAACACTTGCTAGCAGCGATTGGGAAGGTGGAGAAAAAATTAAAGAGGGATCCACAGGATAGTAAGTTAAAAAAAGAGCTAGGGGAATTAAGAGGAGCATTGAGTGAGCTGCATATGCAGGTTATTGGATATCAACTTAAACTGCTGCAACAGAAGAGTTTTGCCTTTAGCAGTAAAGCTGGGAGGATGCTAACCCGCAAAGTTCAAAAATTAAGATCTAGGAACACCATAGTTCGAATGAAGGATACACAAGGGAAGGATCTTTGGGAGGAGAGTGCTAATGAGGAAAGATTTATCCAATTTTATCAAGCAATTACACACACCGGAGAAGTTAGTGGAGGAAAGTAAAATACAGGAATATCTGGATGGAGCTATGCTGCCTTCCCTTACAGAGGAAGAAGGGGAGGAGCTGTCAGACCCAATTCGAGAGCAGGGAGTCCTAGCAGTGATTAAAGGGTTACCTGGGCATAAGGCACCAGGGTTGTATGGATTCTCCAACAAGTTTTATAAGGTCTTTGCGGGGGTAGTGGCGGGTCCTCTGGCATGAATATATAACTCCTTTAGTGCAGTGGGTCAGATGCCGGTTTCATTGCGGATGGCAGGAATTAGCATTCTACATAAAGAGGGGAAGGACCCTGCAGAGTGCGGTTCGTATAGGCCCATATCATTATTGGGGGGTGATTTAAAGATTTTTACTAGGATCCTGGCAAATAGGCTGGGGCCGCTCCTGGGGAAGCTAATACATCCTAATCAGTCTGGGTTTATTACGGGGAGATACACATCGGATAATATAGAACGGGCTCTTAATGTAATGTGGTGGGGGGAGGAGAGGGGGATGGGGTAGCATTGCTGGCAGTTGATGCTGAAAAAGCTTTTGATAGGCTTAACTTGGCCTATCTCTTTAAGGTATTGGAAAAAGTAGGTATAAAGGAGAATTTCTTGAAGTGGATCCAGACCCTTTACTGAAGGCCGATGGCATGTTTGAAGGTGAATGGCTTGGTCTCAAGGGGGTTTGAACTGTTTAGAGGTACACATCAGGGGTGCCCCTTGTCACCCCTGTTATTTATACTGTCAATGGAACCCATGGCGCAAAGGATACGGGATAGGGAGAACGTAGTAGGGTGACAATGGGACAACAATGGGACAGCAGGCCCATAAGATCTCCTTATTCACAGATGATGTATTGTTCTTTATCTCAGAACCACAGAGGACTCTGGGGACAATAGTAGCGGAACTTGGTGAATATGGGGAAGTGTCGGGTTTCCGCATGAATGCCACAAAATCGGAGATTTTGAACCTCGCCATAAACAAAGGGGACGAGGCTACATTGCGTCAGGATTTCCCCTTTCGGTGGGCAAGCACTAGTATTCGGTATTTGGGAGTGCAGATTACACCAAGGCGGGAAATGCTGTTTCGGGAAAACTATGTGGTAGCTCGGAAAAAAAATGTTCCATGAGTTAGAAGATTGGGGGAAATACGAGGTGTCATGGCTAGGAAGGAGAGATTTGGTAAAGATGATCTTACTCCCTCGGCTGTTGTATTTGTTTATGAATCTCCCGGTGGATGTCCTGAGGGGGTTTCTCAAGCAGATGCAGGATCAGATTATGAAATTTATCTGGAAGGATAGGAGACCTCGAGTGGCCCAGAGGATCTTGTGCGCCAGTAAGTGGGCTGGGAGAATGGGGGTCCCCATGTTGACTCGGTACTATGAAGCGGCGCGAGTAAGGGCAGTGTTCGAATGGGAACTGCGAGGATCAACGGAATGGGTGCAGTTAGAGAAAGCAGGTCTAAAACCTGAGGAAGACCTAAAAGGGAATATATGGATTAAAGGGGAGACCTTCTGAAAGGGCGGCAGGGGAATCCCTATGTTACAATAACCCTGCGGTACTGGAGGAAATGGCAAAGTAGGTGGTATAGGGCCTTGGGAGGATCTCGACTTATACCCTTCTTGGGGAACTCAGAGTTTCCATCAGGTATGACGAACCCTGCCTTCAAGAGATGGGCAGAGGGAGGGTTGCGTGTAGTGGGGCAATTTAAAGAAAGTGGGAGCTGGGTGGCATTTGAGGAGTTGCAGGAGGAATATCACTTACCGAATAAAGATCGGTTTAAATATATTCAGGCCTTGCATTACTGTAAGGTGGTAGTGCAGAGAGGCAATGGTCCCAAGGGGGAGGTGATAGATGGGCTTTTTGGGAAAGGAGAGGTTAAGGGGCTTATTTCCCACCTATATAAAGCAATGGAAGAGGAACCGGAGACTGCCTGGGTGCACAGGAAAGCGTGGGAAGCAGACTTGAATAAAAGCTGGGATGGATCCCAATGGGAACGGATATGTAAGGGGTTGTTCAAAGGGGTGATATCAAGTAACATTTTGGAACATAATTATAAAATGTTGTACCGTTGGTTCATGACCCCGCAGCGGCTGCAGAAGTGGCAAGGGGGTAACATGGAGTGTTGGAGAGGTTGTGGAACGGTGGGATCCTTCCTCCACATTTGGTGGGAGTGCCCAAGATTATACCCCCTGTGGCAAGGTGTGGCGGGATGGTTAAATGAGGTCTATGGGGAAGAGGTTGGGATGGGGCCCTGCCTAGCGCTGCTTAATGTAGAGGCGGGAGGGATGAGAAAGAAAGGCCGAGGGATGAGAAAGAAAGGCCGGGATTGGTGTGGACTGGTGTGCACGGCAACCCGGCAATTGATAGTAAAAAAGTGGAAGTCGACATTAGTGCCGACCCTGGCGGAGGTTCAGGGGAGGGTAGAGCATTTCTGTTCAATGTATCGTTTTACAACTGTGCATCAACATAGTACGGTGTGTTTCCAAAATACATGGGACCCGTACCTTAAATGGAGGGACCCAGGTAGGAGAGAGGAGGAAAATGCATGACTATATAGGAGAAGGAGGATAAGTGTGGAGCTGGGGCCTCTGGCATTGAATAATGTAATATTGATTAATCGGATATTGGCTAATATGACATTGAATATTATGATATGGAATGATGTGGCTAAGGAAGGATATGTGCCAGATGGGATTGTCATGGAAAATGCTTATATGCTCCAGGTATTTGGCAACAAAATGGACTGTGTAACGCCACACTCTTTGGAAATTTGTACTCTGTGTGATGGGGGGCAGGATGGGAGGGGAGAGGAGGGGGATGGGGGGTAATAGGTAGAAAGGGGGGCTTATAAAATGACATGGATGTATTGATTGGTTTATGTACTGGATGTTGATCTTCATAAATAAAGAGAAAAAAATAATATCTATTTTTATCATTTTACACTATTTATTATTAATTGCCATTTGTTATATATTTGTTGTATATTCCGATATGTTTTAAGTTCCAATCTTTTTATTCTCTTAATAAAATATTCACGTTTTAATTTATTATATTTGTTTTAATATTTGTATTCTTATTTTTATTTTTCAACCTTATCTTCCAGTCTGTGTTGCATAATACTGTATGTTTATTTTTAAGATGCGTACCCCCTGAAGAAGGCATACTGCTGAAACGTGTTGAGGTTTATTCTGAATAAAATTAGCACCAGTGACCACACTTGACCCTCGCCTCCTGTGTTTGCTTGTGCTCCTATGCGAGGGCCCAGCTCTTTCTATATTTCTCCCCCGGGTAGAGAGGCCAGAGCCCTAGACACCCTGGGGCGCAAGTGCTTCCAGGGGTCCATGCTGGGCTGCCGGATAGAAACTTATGAGCTTTACATAGGGATGTATCTTAAGAGCCTCATTCAGGAGCTCACAAGCTTCTCAGCAGGGCTTACCGGGGAACCCCTGCAATGGTTCCAGACCTTAGAGCAGTTCCGGATGGTGGCCACCAAGTTCCTGTCCCAGGCCGCCTACGATGGGTTTGAGGCTGCAGCCCAGGCAGCGGCCGCAGGCATCAGTGCTCGGTGCCAGGCCTGGCTGCAGACCTCTGACCTCAAACAATGGGTCCAGGAAAGCTATTGGATGTCCCCCTGCACTGGGGAGAACCTGTTTGGGAAACCTATGGCTGAGAAGGCGGCCAAGATTGAGAACAAGGTGGTGACCAGGCAGAGGCTCTCAAAGAAGATCTCTACCCTTCCCCATAAGAAAACCTCGGGGAAAAGGCCAACTTTCGAGGAAGAAGGATCCTTTCTATCAGTCTCCACTACCAAGCCTTCCCAAGCCAGCAGCAGCAGGGATCCCAGCCCAAGGGCCAGGGACACGGACCCAGGAAGTCAAAGACCCCCAAACTGCAGATACCAGCTCCGGCTCAAACTGGTGGAAGCTTTTGACTCCCAGGGCGGGGCCTCCCTCCCCCTGGGAGACCTCACTAGTGCATAGGGGGCCACCTGGCATTCTTCAACCACAAGTGGCCCGAGGTCACCTTGGACCAGTGGGTGCTCAGAGTGGTGAAGGAGGGTTACCACCTCCGCTTCCAGCTGTCACCTCTGGGGACTTTTCCAGGAGAACCAGTGTGACCTCTCTTTCATCAGGCCCTCTTGCTCTCAAAGCTAGCAACTCTGCTAAGGGACAGGGCAGTAGAGCCTGTCACCTAGCACCTCTGGGGCAAGAGTTTCTACTCAAGGTACTTGCTTGTCCTCAGAAGAACCGGGGGTCTCGGGCCCATCGTGGACCGCCGAGACCTGAACAAGTTTCTGGTGAAGGAGAAGTTCAAAATGCTCTCCCTTGTGACACTGCTGCCCTACTTCCACCAGGGAGACTGGCTTTGCTCCTTGGACTTAAAGTATGCACCCACATCCTGGTCCACCCAACTCACTGGCAATACCTGAGATTCATGGTATTGGGAGGCCACTACCAATACAGGGTACTTCCTTTCGGCCTGGCTTCCTCGCCAAAAGTTTTCACAACGTGCCTAGCAGTAGTAGCCGCCCATCTGTGCCTACAAGGTGTGTTCGTCTTCCCCTACTTGGACGACTGTCTCATCAGAGGCAGCACAGCCGCAGAGGCCAGTCAGGGCACAGAATGTACCATCCTCCTCCTGCAGCCTCTGGGGTTCATCATCAACTACCCCAAATCACATCTCTCTCCAAGTGCAAGACTTAGAGTTCATTGGACACAGTGCGGGCAGAGCCCTCCTCCCTCAAGACAGGGCAGAACACCTCAAACAGCTGGCAGGGGAGGTCCAACACTGCAGAACGGTGCCGGCTCGCCTTCTCCTCTGCCTGCTAGGGCACATGGACTCCACGGTCCATGTCACACCCCTATCCCGCCTGCACATGCGGACAGCCCAGTGGTGCCTGCACTCTCAGTGGACCTAGACTCCAGGACAAGGTCAGGGTCTTCTGCCAGCTGGCGAGATCCCTCGACTGTTGGTAAGACCCAGGCCTCCTCTTGGCAGGAATGCCCTTCCAGGCGCCCCCAGTGCAGAGGACCTTGACCACAGATACCTCTCTCCAGGACTGGGGAGCTCACTGCAGAGTTCACCACACTCAGGGCTGCTGGTCCAGGGAGGAGTCTCTACTACAGATCAACCTCCTGGAACTCCAGGTGGTATTTCTCGCCTACATGCATTCCACGGCCTCTTGCAGAACAGACCTTTTCTGGTCCAGACAGACAACCAGGTCGCAATGTTCTATATAAACAAGCAGATGGGCACTGGCTCATATTCCCTCTGCAGTAGTCCTCCTCTCCTTTGCAGTGCACAATTGCATGCGAGCAGTCTACCTCCCAGGCAAGGACAACTACCTGGCGGACAGACTCAGCAGAGTCCTGCACCCTCATGAGTGGCGTCTCAACCCCGCAGTGGCAGTGAAGCCCTTCCGCCTTTGGGGCTGGCCCAAGATGGACCTGTTTTGTCTCTTCAGACAACACACAGCTAGATTGCTTCTGCCCCAGGCAGCTACACCCATAGAGGATAGCGGCAGACATATTCCTGATCTCATTGTCCGAGGGACTGCTCTATGATTTCCCACAGACTCCTCTGGTCACCAAGACTCTGTTCAAAATACAGAACGAGAGGGCATCAGTGATACTGATCACCCACAAGTGGTCCAGGCAACTTTAGTTCCCAAGGTATAGAAGAATCTAATAAATAAATACTGTTTTCACTAGCGACGACACTCCCAGTACCCCTGGGTCGAGCCCCGGACCTCTTGACTCAGGAGGAGGGCTCCCTCCTGCACCCCAATGTGGGGTCATTGACTCTAATGGTCTGGCTGCTGAGAGGGTAGCCTTGGCCCCACTCAACCTGCCACAAGAGGTTGAGGAGATCCTGCTGGCCTCCAGAGAGCCCTCCACGAAGAGGGCTTACACCTTTAAGTGGCACAGGTTCGCCCTGTGGTGCATGGTATTCCAGTACCTAGTGCATCTGTCGTACACAGGGCTGAAATCTAACTCAGTCCAGATGCATCTGGCCGCCATAGCCGCTCATCACCACCCAGTAGGGGCAAGTCCTTATCCAGCCTACCCCTGGTCTCTGGGTTCCTACGGGGTCTTCTACTTTCCAAGCCCTGTCTGCCCTCCGATGGCAGAGTGGGACCTCAATGTGGTGCTCTCCCAGCTGACCAGATCACCGTTCGAGCCCCTGGCCATAAACCATCTCAGATACCTATCTTGGAAGGTGGCCTTCTTGGTGGCCCTGACTTCAGCTCACAGAGTCAGTGAGTTTCAAGTGCTGGTAGCAGACCTCCCCACCCTCCCGCCCCCCTGTACACCAGGTTCTTCAAGAACAGGGTAGTGCTCCGCACTCACCCTATATTCCTCCCAAAGGTGGTATCCCTGTTTCACCTCAACCAGGAGGTGGTACTCCCCATCCTCTACCCACGGCCTCATGCCAGCAGGGAGGAGCTCATACTCCACATAATGGACTGTAAACGGGCCCAGTCCTTTTATCTGCAGCGAACCCAGGGCCACTGCAAAGCACCTCAGCTTTTCGTGTCCTTTGACCCCAACAGACTGGGACTCTCTGTAACCAAGCATACCTTATTCCTCTTGGGTGGTAGACTGCATCACCTCGCTTATGAGTGGGCAGGCCTCTCCCTGGAGCACCGGATCACAGCGCATCGCGTGAGGGTGATGGCCACATCGGTGGCCCACCTCCATTCTGTGCCAGTGACAGAAATTTGCAGAGCCGCAACTTGGTCATCCATTCTCATGTTCACAGCACACTACTGCCTGGATAGCGAATCCCACAGGGACAGTGCTTTTGGTCAGGCAGTGCTGCGTAATATTCTTGGAATGTAGGCAACTCCTGCCTCCGACCCTTCTGTGTTCAGGCTACCAGAGTGATAGTGTTGCTGGACGCTAGGGTCTGTAAAAGGGAGTGCTTGTTATGAAGGTACCACCATCTTGGCAAGTATGCAAATTAACTGTCTTGCAAAGGATTGTGGTTATTGAAGTCCATTCACACAAAGCTTGCCTTTTTAAAATAATGAAAACTCTTGTAGTTGGTCGAGTGTAGACAAAATTAGAGTTTATTTATGGGGTGATTATCCCACACACAGATATGCTTGGTAACACCTTCCAGATAACTTCTCCAGGGTTTTATTCAACACAAAATAAGGCAACAAATAAGAATCAAAGTCCTTTATGGAACAGAAAGGCTTCTTTCAGCCACTGCTAATAAACTCCTTAGCAGTGCTGGGAAAAATAAATCAAAGAGGGAAACTTCTTTATACAAAAACAAAGCTCACTTTCTCCATACAGAAAAGAACTTTTTAAACCTACATGTGCACGGCTTGTGCTGGGCTCTCCTCTACCAGCAGGTGACAATTAACTGCAATCAGTAGCTTGGTTTCAGCACACGTACAAAACATTCCCAAAAGCTTTTTCATTCAACAAAAAACTTTATGGGAAGCTAATATTTAGAATGTTTCCTTTTGATGTTTGCTCTGATATTTAGGATTTTCCTAAAACAACAACTTACTCAAAGAACAGTCCATATAATTATCCTCTGTATCAGATATTGAACCTTGCTCTTGAAATTGCATAGATTCTGTTTCTCCGTCTGACTCAGAGGGCTTTAGGAACTGACCTCTACACGGAGAGAAACTGTTTCCCTGTTTGCACTGCTCAAAGCTAGAGAAACGTTCACAGTTCCTACCTGAATCCAGGCAAGCGTCAGGCTGCTTCTTCTGGTATTCTGGCCAGTATGCAATAGAGCTTTTGTGTCCTGTCCTCCAGTTGGTATCTCTGGACCTCAGGATCTTTTCTCCAGACGTCCTCCAAGAGGTATTTGGGCTCCTTTCTTTCTTAGCTGCAACAGTCCTCTTCCTAGGCGTTGCTTGAGGGTCTCTGGCTGTGGATCTACAGACCTCTGGCTTTTTCCAGTCCTCTGAAGATTCTTCTTTCCCCCAGGTATCTCTCCAGGCATAGGTACTTCTCTGAGCTCCTCTCTTGGACCGTCTGCTTCCTTGTCCTTGTTCCTTCAGGTTCCGGTTGTTCTTCCTTCTGTTCTCATTCTCCTTCTGATTCCCCTTTTCCTTCTGTCTCCCTGAAGGTTCCCCTCTAGTTTTAAAGGGCTTAGATTGCAACTCCACCCTTGCATTCTTCAGGTGTTGTAGATTAAGCATTCTTCTAGAGGCTGTTTGATTAGGGATGACATAATGCTTTCTCTGATTAGACTCATGCTTTTCCACTCTAGCTCCCCTAGGGACTTTCTGCATACTAGTGCATTCTGGAACATGTAGTATTTTAGGGAAACAAGCTGTCTTATTTCTATAACCTGCCAGCACAGGTCCCTTGATCAGAGTAAATTGTCCTCTTTTGTCATTACTCCCTGAGCTTTGATAAGCTTCCTTATCACAGGTCTTGCAAAGTCTTTCAGCGGGGACTTGCCTTCAGCAACTCACGGCCGCCCGACCAGTCATCATTGGTACTATGGTCCTTGGCAGCCTGGAGCTAGAGAGTCCCATATGTGAGGACTGACTTCCTGCTTCTTCCTGGTGAAAGCGTAGTTACTCACCTGTACCAGGTGTTCTCCGGGAACAGCAGAAATCAGTCCTCGCAACCCTCCCTTCTTCCCTTGGAGTTATCATCCTTCTGTTTTTTATTTGACTGCCATCTTAGCTATGTCATCTGATTGAGCAAGATGGTACCCTTGGGCGGGAAGGGGACCACGTGTGTGGCAGCATTCCCAAAGGCTTTCTTTGAAAACTGGGGAAATGCTCCGTGCAGGCTTCATCAGCGCTGATGTCACCCATATGTGAGGACTAATTCCTGCTGTTCCCGGAGAACACCTTTTACAGGTGAGTAACTATGCTTTCCCCACCTCTGCTCTGCCCAGAATGCCCCCAACACACTTTGATGCTAACCGGATAGCATTGGGATGCATAGGAGACTTAAGCGAGGATTTTCAAAGGCACTAGCCATGTAGGTGCATTTAAAAATCCCCAATTAAGACATTTTCACAGTTAACATGGGCTATTAGCCATGTAAATGCCTTCGAAAATCAGGCCCAAAGTGCTTCCAGGGCTCGATGCTTGTCAGCCAGATCCAGGCCTATCAGCTGTACATGGGCATGTACTTGTGGGACCTGGCGAAGGGACTCGTTGGGTTCTCGTCTGGTTTTTCAGAGGAAACCCTCCAGCGATTCCGGACCCTGGCCTCTGCAGTCAGAGTTTTCTCCAAGTTTATCACTCGACAGGCCTATGACTGCTTCAAGTCGATGGCTAGAGTATCTGCAGTGGACATTAGTGCCAGACGCCATGCCTGGCTACAGTCATCCGACCTGGAGCAATGGGTGCAGGACAAGCTGGTTGATGTCCCCTGCCAAGGAGAGAACCTCTTTGGCAAACCCATGACGGATAAGGCTGCCGAGTTGGAGTCCAAGTACCTGACAAGGACCAGTCATTCCAAAAAGGCCGCTGACCCTTCCCAGAGGAAGGCTTCAGTCAGAAAGCCCTCATACACGAAGAAGAGGAAGACTTATGGAACTATCCCCAGGACCTGGCCTTCCCAGCTCTCCAACAGTGTCAGCAGGTCAAGGGATAGGGACATGGCCCACGTAAACCTAAGGCTCCCAAATCCCATACCACGTCCCTGATGCAACCCGGAGGGGCCTTTTGACTCCTTGGGCATGGCCTCTCTTCCTCCAGGAGGCACAACTCTGCAGCACACAGGAGGTCGTCTGGTGCTTTACGCCCACAGGTGGCCCTCCATCACCACTGACACGTGGGCGCTTCAGGTGGTCAGGGATGGTTACCTCCTCCATCTCTAGCAGAGCCCCCACCATTCTTCCCCGTTGAGCCTTCAAGGACTCCCCTTCACCGGGCCCTGCTCCAGCAGGAACTCGCAGGCCTCATAACAAACAAGGCAGTGGAACACATCCCCCATCCATTTCAGGGGCAAGGGGTTCTACTTCCACTACTTCCTTGTTCCCAAAAATACCAGAGGGTTTCGTCCCACCTAGGCCTGCGGGATCTCAACAACTTCCTTGTGAGGGAGAAGTTCAAGATGCTCTCCCTTGGAATGTTTCTTCACACACACTCTAAATTCCTGTCCAAGGTGATGTCTCCATTCCATCTCAACCAGCAGATGGTACTTTTTCTTGTAGCTCCATGGCAGCAGGACAGAGGCCATTCTCCACACATTGGACTGTAAGCGGGCGCTATCCTTCTACCTGCAGTGCATCAAGGGCCACTGTCGAGTATCTCCAGGAACAAGCAGGAATAAGTCCTCACATATGGGTACGTCGGTACCGACGGAGCCCGAGCGGGAAAGCTCCCCAGCTTCCCAGAAGGAAAGCTTTTGGGACCTCCCACTGTGCATGCGCGCTGCCTTCCCGCCTTCCTGACCAACTCTCCTCAGTTCTTCTTTTTCCGCGGAGCCAGCAGGTCGTGTTCCTGTCACCGCTGAAGAAGTTGTTATTTTAGTTTATTACTTTGGCAGCGTGTCTGCCTTCCCCGATTCCAGACCGGTACCGCCGGTCTTTTTTTCCTTTATTTAAAAAAAAAAAAAAAAAAATCTCTTTTCTTTTCCTCACTTGGTGTGTTACTTCTGTGAGGCCTTTAGGCCTTCACTAATTCTCCCTCATGGAGAAACAAGCCTCTGGGTTTAAAAAATGCACCAAGTGCAGCGGTACTATTTCAGTCACAGACACCCTTGAATGGTGTCTTAAATGTTTGGGGCCTGACCATTCCATTCCGGATTGCCCTTCCTGTTCTTTGATGTCTAAACGTGGCTTACAGAACCGGGCAGCCAAGTTTCATATGCTGTTTTCCACAGATACTCCAGCATCGACATCTTCCAGGTCTTCCTCTCCTGATGGATCTCAGGTAACCAAACATTCCTCTGGCAGGTCCTCAAAGGGCAAATCTCCCTCTAAGTATCGAGATACCCCTGGGCTTGACCCTGAGGACCCTGCCCCAGCCAAACAACCCCGGCGGGAAGCTCCGGCTTCCAAAGCTCCTCCTATGGGGTTACAGGTTGACATCGATGGCACGGCCTCGACCGATCACCTGTTAGACTGTTCTGGGGTACCGGCTCAATCATCCGGTACCGACATTCAATCCATGCAGCAGGCCATTCTGGCTTTTATTAAGGCTGCGACGCCCTCGGTACCGCACCCTGCGGTACCGACTCCGGTTCCGGTACCACAACCGATACCGGTACCCATGCCTTCCACATCGACCAGAATACCGATTCCGGTTCCTGGTTCCGGGGTTTTTCCCGATACCGATCTGGTTCCGGGTATCCCCGATGTCGATACCGGTCGATACGCTTATCGATCCCTGGAAGCAAACAGACGATACTTTGAGTCTTCTGATGATCCTGATTCCTCAGATGACTCTGCTGAAGTATCCCTTACTCTACCTGAGGAGCCCTCTTCTCCAAAGAGGAGAATGTCTCCTCCAGAGGATTTATCCTTTCAAGACTTCATCATTGAAGTAGCTAAAGGTCTTTCTATTTCTGTATCCTCTGTAAAAGAACCTAGAGCAAAAAAGTTAGACATTTTAGGATACTCTAAGGTTCCCAAAGAGGCAGTCACCTTGCCCATCCATGAAATTCTTCAAGATCACATGATGGACTTATGGGAGACTCCTCTCACCCTATCTCCACATTCTCGTCGTCTGGACACCATGTATCGTGTCCCCCCTTCTCCTGGGTTTCAAAAAACTCAGCTCAGGCACCACTCCATTGTGGTGCAGTCAGCTATGAAAAGGATCAAGAGTACTAAAAGACACTCTTCTACTCCCCCAGGAAGAGAATGTAGGACTCTCGATGCTTTTGGAAGGAAAATCTTCCAAGCAAGTATGCTTATTGCCAGAATCAACTCATACAGCCTCTATATGGGTATGTTTCTGAAGGAAATTGCATTAAAAATACGCCAATTTCTCCCCTTTATCCCAGAGGATAGAAAGGAGGAGTTCCTTCTTCTGCTTAAGCATACTCAAGATATTTCAAAGTTCTCCAACAGAGCAGCCTTTGACTCCTTTGAAGGTGCTAGCAGAGCCTCAGGTATTGCCATAGCGGCTCGCAGAATTGCTTGGCTCCAGGCCTCTAACCTTGAACCCTGGGTCCAGGATGGGTTGGGAAATTTGCCCTGTACAGGTGAGAATCTGGTAAGGAGTGGCAAATCAAAGCCACTCAGATGGATGCAGAAAATGCTGCGTTGGATAGACTTTCTAAGTCTACCTCTACCCCTGTCAAGAAGAAATCTTTCAAAAAGCCTTTCTACAAGAAGGCCAGATTTGCCACAAATACTGGCCAACAATCTTCTGCAGCTTGCTTTGCTCCTAAGCGTCAGCAGCCTAAACAGGCCAGGGCAAAACCTGCAGGAGCTGCTACAGCCCAACAGTCCCAACCCCCTCAGGGTTTTTGACTTAAAACTAGAGAACTTAACC
Organism: Ichthyophis bannanicus; assembly: GCA_033557465.1. Taxonomy (NCBI): domain Eukaryota; kingdom Metazoa; phylum Chordata; class Amphibia; order Gymnophiona; family Ichthyophiidae; genus Ichthyophis; species Ichthyophis bannanicus. The sequence continues at coordinate 733,084,844 of CM066034.1, read as the reverse complement.
TTTCTGGCTCTAAAACAACCAGAACCTCTCACCATTCCAGGAAGGTTAACTCATTTTGCTCCCAGATGGGAGCAAATCACATCAGAGCAATGGACCCTCTCTATCATCAGAGAGGACTACAAACTACATTTCTCCAACCTTCCTCCCCATACCATGGTGAGAAGTTTCAATTCTCCCCCATCTCTCCTAGACCTGTTGGGTCAGGAGGTGACCATTCTTCTCGCCCAAAAAGCAATAGAAGAGGTTCCTCTTCCTCAACAAGGGTCAGGTTTTTACTCCCCTTATTTTCTCATTCCCAAGAAAACAGGGGGGTACAGACCCATTTTGGATCTCAGAGAATTGAACAAATTTCTATACAGGGAGAAATTCAAAATGCTTTCTCTAGGCACTCTCCTTCCATACCTACAGAGTCAGGACTGGCTTTGTTCTCTAGATCTCAAGGATGCGTACACACATATACTCATCCATCCATCCCACAGAAGATTCCTACGGTTTCTGTTCCAGGGAAAACACTTCCAATACAGAGTACTTCCCTTTGGTCTAGCCTCTGCTCCAAGGGTATTTACCAAATGCATGGCAATAGTAGCTGCATTCCTACGCACCCTGGTAATTTTTGTCTTCCCATACCTGGACGACTGGCTCATCCGAGCTCCGTCTCAGTCCGAGGCTCAGACTTCCCTGGATCGCACCAGGCGAATTCTACAGTATCTGGGACTTGTAATCAATCTGCCAAAGTCCCAACTCACCGCTACTCAATCCCTAGAATTCATAGGGGCCTGGTTGGATACCACCACCGCAAGGGCCTATCTACCTCAGGCCCGTTGCCAACGTCTAGTGCACTTAGCCTCTCAGACTCAGTTCAGAAGCCACTTGACTGCCAGAGAGATGCTACAGCTATTAGGCCACATGGCCTCCACAGTGCATGTGGTGCCTTATGCTCGCCTACATATGAGAGCAGCTCAATGGACTTTATCCACCCAGTGGACTCAAGCATCAGGAGCTCTCTCAGACCAAATAGCAAACTCCAATCGTCTTTTTTGGTCTCTCCAATGGTGGATATCCACTCAAAATCTGTTGTTGGGGGCCCCCTTTCAACCATTGTTGCCCCAAGCAACCCTCACAACAGATGCCTCCCAAACAGGTTGGGGGGCTCATCTCCAAGATCTCTCCACTTAGGGCACTTGGTCTCCACAGGAGACCACCCTTCATATCAACCACTTGGAACTTCGAGCAATCTTTCTAGCTCTCAAAGTTTTTCATACCCTCCTCAGCAACATGACAGTCCTTATTCACACGGACAATCAAGTAGCCATGTTTTACATAAACAAAGAAGGAGGGACTGGCTCTCTGTCGCTTTGCAACGAAGCTCTAAGATTATGGGCCTTCGCCAGAGAGCATCAAATCCATCTCCTGGCAGTATATCTTCCAGGAATCCAAAACTCTTGGGCAGACAGACTCAGTCGAGTTCTGCTTCCACACGAATGGTCCCTGCACATGGATCAGGTACTCAGAATCTTCCAGAAATGGGGAACCCCGGACATAGACCTCTTTGCAAGTCCGTGGAATGCCAAACTTCCCCTGTTCTGTTCCAGAATCCCGTGTCAGGGAGTTCAGACCAAGGATGCCTTCCTCCTGCATTGGGGTCAGGGTTTCCTGTATGCCTTTCCACCCATTCCTTTGATTCCCAAGACTCTGTTCAAACTTCAAAGGGATCAAGGGTCCATGATCCTCATAGCTCCACACTGGCCACGCCAAGTGTGGTACCCTCTACTTCTGCATCTCTCCCAAGCCCCCTCCCTGGACTTGGGAGCGGCTCCAGACCTTCTGTCTCAAGAGGAGGGGACTTTGTGGCACCCAAACCCCAAGTCCCTTCACCTCAGAGCTTGGTTACTGAAGGCCTAAACCTTCAACACTTCAATCTTTCGCAGCAAGTGAAGGATATCCTACATGCCTCTAGGAAACCTTCCACTAGGCGTTCTTATGCTTTTAAATGGAAAAGATTTTCTATTTGGTGTGCTCAAAAGGGTCTTAACCCTCTGGCACTCCCATTGAATTCTCTTTTGGAATATCTCCTGCATCTCTCCAATGCAGGTCTCAAAACGAATTCAGTAAGAGTCCATTTGAGTGCTATTGCAGCATCACTTAAGCCCATCAATGGACAACCTGTCTCCTCTCATCCTCTTATTGCAAGATTCATGAGAGGCTTAACTTTAACTAAACCTCCCATTCGACCTCCTCCGATAGCATGGGACTTAAACTTGGTTCTTGGTCAGCTTATGAAGTCACCTTTTGAACCCTTAGCCACTACCTCCTTGAAATTTCTTTCCTGGAAGGTTATTTTCCTCATTGCAGTCACTTCAGCTCGCCGCATCAGTGAACTGCAGGCCTTAGTGGCTAATCCACCTTATACAAGGTTCCATCATGATAAAGTAGTCCTTAGGACAAATCCTCACTTTATGCCTAAAGTGGTCTCACCTTTTCATCTTAATCAAGAGGTTTATTTACCTGTCTTTTTTCCAGCTCCTCATGCATCCAATGCAGAGAGGAACCTTCATACTCTGGACTGTAAAAGAGCTCTTGCTTTTTACCTCCACAGGACACAGCAACATCGAAAGTCTTCTCAGCTTTTTGTTGCTTTTGATCCTTCTCATTTAGGACTTCCAGTCTCCAAAAGAACACTCTCCAATTGGATTGCTCAGTGTATCTCTTTTGCTTACCAGAGTAAGAACCTTTCTCTGGAAGGCCATGTCACCGCTCACAACGTGAGGGCCATGGCCACCTCTATGGCTCATCTAAACTCTGTGTCCATTGACCAGATCTGTCAAGCAGCCACCTGGGCCTCGGTTCATACCTTTACAGCCCATTACTGTTTGGACAAGGACTCCCGCCGGGATGCCTTGTTTGGTCAGGCTGTCCTCAGACACCTGTTCCATTCTTGAACAACTCCAGCCCACCTTCCCTGAATGGATGCCTGAGATCCATAGGAAGATGAGGAACCTTTCAGGGTCTCATACCCTTTAGGGGATCTCCCGGGCATCTTAGCTAGGGAGTCCCCATATGTGAGGACTTATTCCTGCTTGTTCCTGGAGATAGCACAGTTACTTACCTGTAACAGGTGATCTCTGGGAACAGCAGGAATTAGTCCTCACAACCCACCCACCTCCCCTAGGAGTTGTATCTCTCTCTCTCTTCCTTCCTCTCTCTATTGTCTCAGCTATAAACTCGAACTGAGGAGAGTTGGTCAGGAAGGCGGGAAGGCAGCGCGCATGCGCAGTGGGAGGTCCCAAAAGCTTTCCTTCTGGGAAGCTGGGGAGCTTTCCCGCTCGGGCTCTGTCGGTACCGACGTACCCATATGTGAGGACTAATTCCTGCTGTTCCCAGAGATCACCTGTTACAGGTAAGTAACTGTGCTTTCTCAGCTCTTTGTCTCCTTTGACCCAAATCAGTTGGTGATCGCGGTCTCTAAACACACCATATCCACCTGGGTAGCGAATTGCATTGCTTTTGTCTACGAGCAGGCTGCTCTCTTGCTGGAGCGCAATGTCATGGCACACAGCGTCTGGGCCATGACAGCCTCAGTGGCAAATTTGTTTTCCCTTACCTTGTTGGAAATCTGCTGGGCCGCCATCTGGTTTTCAGGCCATACCTTCGCAGCTCATTACTGCCTGGAGAGGGAGTCTCATTGGGGCAGTGCCTTTGGCCAGGCAGTACTCTGTCATTTGTTTGGGGTGTAGGCAACTCCTGCCCACTGGCCCTTGTTGTCTTTGGGATACTGGCGCACTGGTTCCTGCTGAACACTTGGATCGCTCGTGGGTTTGTTGTCTTCTGACTCAGTTGCTGCTGCTCACAGCTCACCTGATCTGGTCACCCGTGGCTTTTTACAGGTTTTTTTGGTAGCCTGTAGCTGGGGAGTCCCATATGTGAGGACTGACTTCCTGCTTGTTCCTGGAGAAAGCATAGTTACTCACCTGTAACAGGTGTTCTCCATGGACAGCAGTCCTCACAACCCTTCCTCCTCCCCATGGAGTTGCTCTTTTTTTACTGTCTCGTGTTATGTTATCATACTGAGGCAAGATGGCACACAGACGGAAAGGGGACCACGCATGTATGGTGCATCTCCCAAAGGCTTTCTTTGAAAGCTGGGGAGAGGTTGCTGCATGGGCTCTGTCGGTGCCGACGTCACCCATATGTGAGGACTGATTCCTGCTGTCCCCGGAGAATGCCTGTTACAGGTGAGCAACTATACTTTTTCTACAGCTGATGCTTTTCCCTCTGCATCCTAGCAGCTATCTTAATGTGCTGTTTTGCTATATTTGAGATCATTAGTCATGAACACACTGAGGTCTTTCTCCTGGTTGATGCACATCAGCATCTAATCCCTCACTGGGTAAGGCTCTTTTGGATTTCTGCCCTCCATATGTATGATTCTGCCCTATTTTTTACAATGCATCTCATCCACCAAGCACTCCACCATTCAGGGAGAACAATTTCAAAAGCATTTTATCTTGATAAATGCTACCAATCCAAACAAATAGTCTGAAAATTGCCCATCCTTTATATGGGTAAAAATACGCATAGAGATCAACAATGCATGTATTAAACATAAGAAAAATATGTGAGTTCAGTGATGGAGTTAGACCTATGGAGGCACAAGCACAAACATTATATCTTTTGTTTTTCATGGAAAATGTTCTACAGAAAAAGAAGATGCAGATCTCTGCAGGCACTTTTTGAGGCAATTTTCAAAAGGAAAATGTTTGTCCTTTCCCTCTAAAAACTGGTGCAAAGTACCTGAAAACTTTGCAACTACCCATATTGTTTTGAAAATTCCCACCGTCAGACTTTAAATTGGCCTCATTTCTCAGAAGATCCACTCTTGCAGATTTAAGGGGTATGTTTACTAATCAGCGGTAGCAACATCTGTGCAATATCGGAGCCGTGGCCCAAGGGGGGTGCGGGGCCATGTGTGGAGATTCATTGTGGTGTCTCATTTGCATAAATATTTGCATAACGTTAACATGCACTTTTAGTAAACATGCGTTTTAATGAGTGTCTGCATAAAGAAAGACTACCATATTTCTAAATTACTATATTCCAGTGCCAAAAAAGGCCCATTAGAAAGTATCATAAACACTGACTTTAATGTTCAGTTGAGTTCCTTGATGTGGGCTATATCAATATTTTGGGTTTATTTGCTGATGTTTATTCATCTAATGTAGTTAATATTTCTTGATTTTCCTTTATTGTATTATATGAATGCAAATGTTTGAAACTAATAAAAAAAAAATAATAAAATAAAATAAACACTGACCATTTAAAACCCATAACAGCACTACCAGGACTCACAAAGCACCAAATCCTACCTATCAAGAAGGCAACACTGCAAATATTAAACCAATACATCTCAGAGAATACCAATATATCTGATTGGGGGAACGAGAACAAGTGGGACTGTCATATAGAAACTACATGAACAGAATATCTCAGCTTGGTTACACATGCAGAACATAGACCGTCACCACACAAAGAACAAAGGTTCACAATTTAGAAATAGGAAATAATTAAATTGGGAACCCCAAAAGCCAAACATGAAATATACACCAACACTGGAGAAATAAAACTATAAATTAATTTCCTCTTGCACTAAACAAAAACACAAAGATGTTAGCAATACACATTTCCCAGACCTGACATATTCCAGTTAATAAAGTCAAAATAAAAAGTATTTTTCTACCTTTCGTTTGGGCATTTTATTTTGCAGTTGCAATTGCTCCAGTCACCTTCTTCTGGTTTCTTTGTGTCTTCCGCAAGCTGTCCATTTATCCTTTCTTCTCTCTTCTAGATTTTTTCCATTCTCTCTCTATATGTGCTTTAACATATTGATCTTTCCTATTTTGCTCTTTCCCCCATTTCTTTCTTTATTCCTTTATCATCCACTCAAATTTCACCCTTCCATTCTCAATCCCCACTTACTCTCCCAATACCTAGCCAAGCATAGATTTTTCTTCCCCCACACAAAATATCTTTTTCCTCTCCATCCTCATTCCCCATCCCCATCCCCTTCTAGTCCTCCCCCAATATCAGCTCCCTTCTAGTTCTAGTTCCACCCAGCATTCGCTCCCTTCTATTCCCATTCTCCTGTGCTCCATCAGCCCATTTCCAGTCCTAGCCCCTCATATGCCCCTTTCCAGTCCCCTTCCAGCCCCCCATCAGCCCATTTCCACTCCAAGCTCCTCCATCAGCCAATTTCCAACCCTAGCCCCCCCATCAGCCCATTCCAGCCCTATTCCAACCCCCATCAGCCTACTTCAAGTCCTGTTCCAGCCCCCACCAGCCCATTTCCAGTCCTATTTCCCCATCAGCCATTTTCAATCCTATTCTAGCCCATCAGCCCATTTCCAGTCCAAGCTCCCCCCATCAGCCATTTTCCAATCCTAGCCCCCCCCCCCCCATCAGCTCATTTCCAGTCCCAGTCCAGCTCCCCATCAGCCCATTTTCAGTCCAAGCTGGGATTTAATGTTAAAAAATGTAAGGTCATGGATTTGGGCTGCAGCAATCCAAGGGAGCAATATAGTATATGTGGTGAAGTGCTTTTGTCCACTAAAGAAGGGCGGGACCTAGGCGTGGTTGTGTCTGATGATCTTAAAGTAGCTAAACAGGTAGAAAAGGTGTCGGCAAAAGCTAGAAGGATGCTTGGGTGCATACGGAGAAGAATGGCTAGCAGAAAAAAGGAGGTGATAGTGCCTCTGTATAAGTCTTTGGTGCGACCTCATTTGGAGTATAGTGTGCAATTTTGGAGACCTTCAAAAGGATGTGAACAAGATGGAGTCGGTGCAGAGGGTGGCTACTAAAATGGTTAGTGGTCTTCATTATAAAGCATATGAGGACAGACTTAAGGATGTTAATATGTACACCTTAGAGGAAAGGCGGGATAGAGGTGATATGATTGAGATGTTTAAATACCTCTGTGGCATAAATGTTCAGGGGGAGAGCCTCTTTCAATTGAAAGCAAGTTCTGCTGTGAGGGGACATGGGATGAGGGTGAAGGGGGATTTATTTATTTAACATTTCTTATATACTGCCTTTCATGATACCAAGGTGGCTTACATTGAACAGGGCATTATAACTTGGAGGTAACTATTTACAGGGAACATGGGCAAAGGAGGGTTAAGTGGCTTGCACAAGACCACAAGGAGCACCTGTGGAAGTAGAAACCCCAGTCCTTCTGACCCAAGGTTGCTGTCCTCTAGTGGGATTTGAACCCCTGACCTTCTGGCCTGAGGTAACTTGCCTCAACCACTAGGCCACTCCTCCCTAGATTCAGGAATGATATGCGCAAATATTTCTTTATGGAAAGAGTGGTGGATCCGTGGAATAGTCTTCCAGTGGAGGTGGTAGAGATGAGGACAGTAACTGAATTCAAAAAAGCATGTGACAAACACAGAGGATCTCTAAAGGAAAAAAGGGGACTATTGTAGTTGTTGATATGGAAGGACGGACTAGATAGGCCATGTGGTCTTTTTCTGTCGTCATGTTTCTATGCTTCTAAGCCCTCCCCATCAGACCATTTCCAGTCCTTTTTCAGCTCCCCATCAGCCCATTTCAAATCCTAGCCTCTCATCAGTCATTTCCAGTCTAAGCTTCCCCCCATCAGCCCATTTCCAGTCCTATTTCAGCTCCCCATCAGCCCATTTCCAATTCTACCCGCCCCCATCACAGCCCATTTCCAGTTCCAGCTTACCCTCCCATCACAGCCCATTTGCAGTCCTAGCCCCCTCCCGCCATCACAGCCCATTTCCAGTCCCAGCTTACCCTCCCATCACAGCCCATTTCCAGTCCTAGCACCCCCCCACCCCCGCCAAAGAGCCCCACGGCCGTCTAAAGAGTTTGAGAGGGAACCGGGGAAGCCCGCACAAGGCCCTGGCTCCCTCTGTACAGCCGCCAGCATGAAGAGTTTATTCCTTTATGCTGGCGGCTGTTTGAGTGAAGCACGCTGAATGCCGGGAAAGGTTAAAGGGCATTTCCCAACACACACACGCTTCACAGAAACAGCTACCAGTGTGAGGGAAAACACTCTTCATGCTGGTGGCTATGCAGAGGGAGCCGGGGCTTCGCACGGGCTTCCCCGGCTCCCTCTGAAGCCGTCCATTTGTGCGAGTATGAAGTTCACATGGGGCCCCCTTACGTGCAGGGCCCTGTGTGAACAATATTCTCGCACAATGGACGGGACGGCCCCGCACGGCCCCATTGAATTTAGTGGGGCTGTGGCTCTCATATCACACGAAAGCCGCTACCACTGATTAGTAAACATATCTCTTAGGGGCTTGTTTACAAAGCCGCGGTAGTGGTTCGCGATCGCGATCGCAGCCGCGGCCCCATTGAAATCAATGGGGCCGCGGCTCCGATTACGATCGCAAACCGCTACCGCGGCTTTGTAAACAAGCCCCTTAGTGTCATCTGCAAAACAGTAAACTACTAGAACCCCAGGATGGATGGGTGGGTGGATTCAGTTGGTGTGCCTCCAGTATGTTGCTAGAGATACTTAACGTTACCAGCCTGGAGGTAATATATGAGTTGATTGCCATTATTTTTGGCAACTATTTCAACTTTTCATTCAAGCATGAGATACTGTAGGAAATTTTAAGAGTCAAAAAATGGTGATTCCTGCTTCAAACAATTAGAAGTTCTAGAATAATAAGATTGAGGAAAATCAGGAACAAGCAGGAAGTCAGTCCTCACATATGGGTGATGTCGGCGTCGACGGAACCCTCGTGCAGAGCAAATCCCCAGCTTTCAGAGAAAGCATTTGTGAATTGCATCACGCATGCGTGGTCCCCTTCCCGCCCAAGGGTGCCATTTTCCTCAGTCTCCTTTTTTCTGCGGAGCCCTCCGGACGTTGTCCCTTAGTCGCCGTGGAAAAAGTTTAAAAAGTTTGGAAATTTATTTCTTTTCTTTACCGGATCAACACCGCTTCCCCTTCCCGCCTTTGGTTCAGTACAGCAGTGTCGAGTCCGGCTTGATTTTTCGTTTTTTGTCCTTCGTAACTAGCGTTTGCACTCTTTTTCTTTTTCACTGGCAGTCCATGTCTTCAACCTCGTGGGGGCCCTTTTTCCCCTGATGGCTGCCAGCGAGTTTAAAAAATGTGATCGGTGTACTAAATTAATGTCCCTCACTGATACACATGACTGCTGTCTCTGATGCCTCGGGCCTGACCACGACCCGAAGGTCTGTGGCCCATGCAGGAAGATGTCCTTGGAGGCCCTGAGAAGCCGCCAGCAGCAGCATAATAGGAATTTTCCTAAGTCCGTACCTTTGCGGGCCTGGACCTCTTCTGAGGCTTCCACGTCTCGGGGGGAACACTACGAACCCAAGCGTCGTAGTGGTTCCTCGGAGAGGGGGGTCTCACTCGCGGGAACATCAAAGGAAGAAAAAATCCTCAAGGGCAGCATCGTTGGATGGCTCTGAATGACCTGGTCCCTCTCGGGACCGGTCACAGAGCCCCAAGCGCCGACCCGGATCCTCGTAGATGGAGGGTCCAGCGAAGCTTCCTCGACGGGATATGGAGCAGCCGAGACAGGTAACCACTGTCCTGGTCGAGGACTCCCCTCTGGGGGAACCGGCGTCGGGCTCAACAGCGTCGGGACCCAACCCAGTGGCTGTGGAGCCTTCTGAACTCGGTCTCAGAATGGTGGCCCTGGAGCGCAGTATGTCTGCCTTCATGGAGCAGCAGCGGGCGCTGATTGCCGGTCTCACGGGTTCTTCCGCCCCGACCACCGGGCCACCGACGTCTAAGTCGACCCTGGAGGCCGAGCCAATCCTCAAGACCATGCGGACTCGAGTCGATCCTCGACTGAGGTCCCTCTCGGCTTCCCGCTCAGGGCCGAGGTCATTGCCGCCAGTTCCACCGGCGTTGGGGCGGACGATGCCGGGGCCCCTCAATTCCTTCTCAGAGGCATAGGGATGGGAGACAGAGGAGGAAGAGTCCCCAGACACCTGTTGGCACAGAGATGTCCCGTCCGATTCCCCGGTGTCCGAGCCTCGGAGAAGGTCCCTCCTGGAGGACACTAGGCTCTTGGACTTCGTGAGGGATATGTCGAAGGCTTTGGCATTCCCCATGGAGTCCGAGGAGGATCCTCGAGCCAACAAGCTCGAGATCCTCCAGTATGACTCTCCACCTCGGGAGGCCCTTACTGTACCAGTGCCTCCAATCCTGGAATGAGTGATGCTCCGCATGTGGGAGACACCGGCGTTGGCACCAGAGACCAGCAAACGGATCGACTCCATGTATCGAGTCCGTAAGAGCCCTGGATTTCAAAAGACACAGTTGCCACACAACTCCATGGTTGTGGAATTGGCAATGCGCAGGCTGAAGAGCCAGAAGACACACTCCTCGGTGCCTCCTGGCAGGGAGGCCCACAACTTGGATGCCCTCGGCAAGAAGTGCTTCCAGGGTTCAGTGCTGACTTGTCGAATCCAGGCCTACCAGCTGTACATGGGCATGTACCTGAGGGACCTGGCGAAGGAACTCGCCAGGTTCTCGGCTGGTCTCTCTGAGAGACCTTTGCAGCACTTCAAGAGCCTGTCCTCCGGAGTCCGTGAGTGCTCGAAGTTCATGACTCGAGCAGTATAGGGCGGGTTGGAGTCGGCAGCCCGGGTAGCTGCAGCGGGCATCGGTGCACGCCATCAAGCACGGCTACAGTCGTCAGACTCGAGCAATGGGTTCAGGACAAGTTGATCAATGTCCCATGCCAGGGGAGAACCTCTTTGCAAATCCATGACCGACAAGGCTGTGGAGATCGAGTCCGAGTACATGACGAGGACACGGCTCTCGAAGAAGATCTCTGCCCCTTCTAAAAAGAAGGGCTCAGGTAAGAAGCCCTTTTACCTTAGGTAGGGTACTGCTTACCGAAGCTACCCCCATTTTCAGGCCTCCCTGGCTCCCCATCAGGGGCAGCAGGCCAAGGGACAGGGAAATGGCCCACATAAGCAGAAAGTCCCCAAACCCCAGGCACCAGCTCCGGCCCAGCCTGGGAGTGTTTTTTGACTCTCACAGCATGGCCCCTCTCCCCACAGGGGACAGGCAATGCACAGTAGGAAGGCTTGCCCTGTATGCCCACAGATGGACAGCCATCACCACTGATGCCTGGGTCCTGCAGATAGTCCATCAGGGCTATCTCCTTCATTTGACCCAGGTGCCTCCTCCTTATTTCCTAGGAGAGCCCCTCAGGTCTGCCCTTCACCGGGACCTTCTTTTGAAGGCATTGGCAGGTCTTCTCGAGGATCAGGCGGTAGAACCTGTGCCCTACCACCTGCAGGGCAAGGGCTTCTATTCCAGGTACTTTCTGGTACCAAAAAGAACAGGAAGCCTCAGACCCATCCTCGACCTGTGCAACTTAAACAAATTCCTGGTAAGGGAGAAATTCAAGATGCTTTCACTTGGAATATTGCTGCCTTACCTCTGCCAGGGAGACTGGTTATGCTCCTTAGACCTAAAGAATGCGTATACACACATCCTGATATACCCAGACCACAGGCAATATTTATGCTTTGTGGTAGGGGGTAATCACTAAGAGTACAGGGTACTCCCCTTTGGCCTGGCCTCCACCCCCAGGGTATTCACAAAATGCCTGGAGGTGGTGGCCACCTTTCTCAGACTCCAAGGAGTTTTTTCTTCCCCTACCTGGACGACTGGCTCATCAGAGCCACTTCAGCCAGAGAGGTCCATCAGGCCACATCTCGCACCATCCAGGTGCTCCAGCATCTGGGGTTTGTAATCAGTTACCCCAAGTCCAGCCTTGTTCCCACTCAACAACTAGAGTTCATGGGGCCAGACTCGATACCCTTCAGGCAAAGGCCTACCTGCCAGCAGACAGGGCAAAAAGGCTTCTAGCCCTGGCAACTAGTTGAGTCGCAGATCCCAAGTGTCAGCAAGGCACTTTCTGCGCCTCCTTGAGCACATGGCCTCCACAGTCCATGTAACACCTGATGCCCACCTCCACATGTGTACTCCTCAGTGGTGCCTCAGAGACCAGTGGACACAGGCCACGGGTGGCCTCCAAGACAGGGTCACAGTGTCCAGATGACTAGTATAGTCCCTGGATTGGTGGCTTCAACCATTCCACTTGGAAGCGGGGATGCCTTTCCAGGCTCCTTGACACACAAAGATCCTGACCACGGATACATCTTTGCTGGGCTGGGGAGCCCATTGCAAGGGGCTTTGTACTCAGGGTGTGTGGTCTCTGTACAAGAGAACACAGCAGATCAATTTCTTGGAACTCCGTGCCATCCGCCTGGCTCTACGAGTGTTCTGGCGGACCTTGGCTCACCAGCCTGTCTTGGTACAGACAGACAACCAAGTAGCTATGTTCTATGTGAACAAGCAGGGTGGCACGGGATCCCGCCTACTGTGTCAGGAAACTCTGGATCTGTGCTCCTTTGCAGTCCGGCATGGCATTCATCTGAGAGCAGTTTACCTGCCAGGCCAGGACAACTACTTGGCTGACAGACTAAGCAGAATTCTCCAGCCCCACGAGTGGCAGCTGGGCAGGGGAGTAGTCCATTGGCTTTTTCAGACCTGGGGACGGCCAGTAATGGACTTGTTTGCGAGTCTGCTCAACCACCAGTTGTCCCGGTTCTGCTTCACGCAGCCACGCCCACACAGAGTGGCTGCCGATGCATTTCTCATATCATGGTCTGTGGGCCTTCTGTATGCGTTTCCTCTGACGCCTCTGGTGGCCAAGACTCTATTCAAGATCCTCCAAGACAAGGCCTCGGTCATCCTGGTAGCCCCAAGGTGGCCGAGGCAACCCTGGTTTCCACTTCTACTCCAGCTAGCAGTGGAGGCCCCCATTGCCCTGGGGTTCTCACCGAATCTCCGATCCCAGGACGGGGGCACTCTCCTGCACCCCAATCTCAGCTCCCTCAAACTAATGGCATGGCTGCTGAAAGGGTAGTGCTCGCACCACTCCTTCTTCCAAAAAATGTGGAAGAGGTCTTGCTGGCCTCACAGAGGCTGTCAACTAGACGGACCTATGCCTTCAAGTGGTGTAGGTTTGTGGTTTGGTGCGAGAAGCAGAAGGTGAATCCTTTCTCCTGCCAGGTTGCAGTGGTATTACAGTACCTTCTCCACCTTTTGGATTTGGGCCTTAAGTCCAACTCCATCAGAGTTCATCTCAGTTCCATTGCAGCAAACCACTTCTCGGTGGAAGGAAAGCCTCTCTCTGCCCATCCCCTGGTTTCTAGGTTCTTGAGAGGCCTGCTTCTGCTGAAGCCTCCGGTCCACTCTCCAGCGACCGAATGGGATTTGAATGTGGTTTTAGGGCAGCTTACTCAGCCGCCTTTTGAGCCGATGGCAACCTGCCATCTACGCTACCTTTCTTGGAAGGTAGTTTTCTTGGTGGCACTCACATCGGCTCGGCGAGTGAGTGAGCTTCAGGCCCTTGTGTCCAACAGGCCTTATAAAAGGTTCTATAGGAACCGGGTAGTGCTCCACACACACCGCAAGTTCCTTCCGACAGTGGTCTCTTCGTTTCACCTCAACCAGAAGGTAGTTCTACCTACTTTCTTTCCCAGGCCACATGCCAGTAGGGCAGAGACAGTTCTGCATACCCTGGACTGCAAGAGGGCATTGGCCTTCTATATTCAGTGTACGCAGGGCCATAGAAGGGCTGCTCAGCTCTTCATTTCCTACGACCCCAGTAAATTGGGGATGGCTGTTTCCAATCATACGGTGTCCACCAGGGTAGCGGACTGTATTACCTGGGCATACAGGGCAGCCAAGCTTCTGTTGGATGGTTGCGTCACGGCCCATTGGGTCAGGGCCATGGCAGCATTAGTGGCTCATTTCCGCTCTTTCCCACTGGCAGACATCTGTCAGCTGCTCTTCGGGTCAGACTTTCGCAACCTATTACTGCCTGGATAGGAAGTCCCGACGGGACAGTGCTTTCGGCCAGGCTGTACTCCGTAAACCTTTCGAGGTCTAGGCAACTCCTGCCTTCCGACCCTTCTGTGTCAGGCTACCGGAGTGCTACTCTCTCAGTTAGATTCCTATTGTGGCTGCTTGTGGCTCTCGTAGAGGGAGCCTATTTTTCAGCTGTGGGTTCTTGGTAGCCTATAGCTGGGGAATCCCATATGTGAGTACTGACTTCCTGCTTGTTCCCAGAGAAAGCGTAGTTACTCACCTGTAACAGGTGTTCTCCGGGGACAGCAGGAATCAGTCCTCATGACCCTCCTTCCTCCCCTTGGAGTTGCAGTCTTATTGTTATTGTTTTTTCTAATTTTTTGCTGTCTTTTTAGCTATGTCATTTGACTGAGCAAGACGGCACCCTTGGGCAGGAAGGGGAGCAAACATGCGTGATGCAATTCCCAAAGGCTTTCTCTGAAAGCTGGGGATTTGCTCCACACGAGGGCTCCATCGGCGCCGATGTCACCCATATGTGAGGACAGATTCCTGCTGTCCCCGGAGAACACCTGTTATTGGTGAGTAACTATGCTATCTGTTGTCCTCTGACTAAAGAGAATCTGATATGCCAAACTCATGGAGAATAATTTTATTACAGGCCACTTAAGAACATAAGAACATAAGATCATAAGATATGCCATACTGGGTCAGACCAAGGTCCATCAAGCCCAATATTCTGTTTCCAACAGTGGCCAATCTAGGTCATATGTACCTAGCAGTTTCCCCAAGGGACACAGGTTCCACAATGCTTGTATTGGTTCAAGCATTGATATCCTGGGTCCCTTCTTAATAATGGCTTATGGACCTTTCCTCCAGGAACTTGTCCAAACCTTTTTTAAACCCAGCTACACTAACAGCCTTTACTACATCCTCCGGTAACAAATTCCAGAGTTTGATTACACGTTGAGTGAAAAAATATTTTCTTTTATTAGTCTTAAATAGTTTACCCTGTAGCTTCATTGCATGTCCCCTAGTCTTTCTATATTCTGATAAGGTAAACAATCGATCTACGTTTACCCGTTCCACTCCGCTCATTAATTTATAGACTTCTATCATATCTCCCCTCAGCCGTCTCTTTTCCAGGTTAAAGAGCCCTAACCTTTTTAGCCTTTCTTCATAGGAGTATCCTTCCATCCCCTTTACCATTTTGGTGGCTCTTCTCTGAACCTTTTCTAATAACTCTATATCCTTTTTAAGATACGGCGACCAGAATTGCACACAATATTCAAGGTGCGGTCTCACCATGGAACGATATAGAGGCATTATAATATCCTTTGTTTTATTTTCCATTCCTTTCCTTATCATACCTAGCATTCTATTTGCTTTCTTGGCCGCCGCTGCACACTGGGCCGAGGGTTTTAACATGGTATCCACAATGACGCCTAAATCTTTTTCCTGGGTGGTGGTTCCTAATGTGGAACCTTGCATCGTGTAACCATAGTTTGGGTTGTTCTTCCCTAGGTGCATAACCTTGCACTTGTCCACATTAAATTTCATCAGCCATTTTGAAGCCCAGTCTTCCAATTTATCAAGATCCTCTTGCAATTTTCCACAATCCTCTTGGGTTTTAACAACTTTAAATAGTTTTGTGTCATCTGCAAATTTGATAACCTCACTCGTTATTCCACTTTCCAGGTCATTTATGAATATGTCAAAAAGCAGCGGACCCAGCACAGATCCCTGGGGTACACCACTATTCACCTTTCTCCATTGGGAAAATTGGCCATTTAGCCCTACCCTCTGCTTTCTATCTTTTAACCAGTTCCTGATCCACAATAGTACACTGCCTCCTATCCCATGACTCTTTAGTTTTGCCAAAAGTCTCTCATGAGGGACCTGGTCAAAGGCTTTCTGAAAGTCCAGATACACAATATCAACCGACTCACCTTTGTCCACCTGATTATTCACTCCTTCAAAAAACATAACAGATTAGTAAGACAAGATCTTCCTTGTCTAAAGCCATGTTGGCTGTCTCTCATTAGTTGATGACTATCTACATGCTGAGTAATTTTATTCTTTATGATGGTTTCTATCATTTTTCCCGGTATTGACGTCAGGCTCACCGGTCTGTAGTTTCCCGGATCACCCCTGGAACCCTTTTTAAAAATTGGTGTTACATTGGCGATCCTCCAATCTTCAGGTATTAGAGATGATTTTAATGATAGTTCACAGATTACTAATAGCAGGTCTGCAATCTCATGTTTCAGTTCTTTCAATACCCTTGGACGTATACCATCCGGCCCAGGTGATTTGCTACTCTTCAGCTTATCTAATAGTTGTAATACATCTTCTCGATGTATCGATATTTCCTTCAATTCTTCTGCACCTTTAAATACCACTTCAGTCATGGGTAACATCCCTACATCTTCCTCAGTAAAGACTGAAGCAAAGAATTCGTTCAGTCTCTCCGCTATCGCCTTGTCGCCTCTTAGTGCTCCTTTAACCCCTTTATCATCTAATGGACCAACTGACTCTCTCACAGGTTTTTGCTACGAATGTACTTGAAAAGGTCTTTACTTCGCGTTTTTGCTTCTGCAGCAAGCTTCTTCTCAAATTCTCCCTTTGCCTGCCTTATCAATGCCTTGCATTTTACTTGCCAGTGCTTGTGCTGTTTCCAGGTTTCGTTGTTTGGCTCTTTTTCCCATTTCCTGAAAGATGCTTTTTTGGCAACAACAGCCTCTCTGACCTCAACTTTAAACCATGCTGGCAGTTTTTTGGACTTCTTTCCACTTTTCTTAAAGCGTGGAATACAGCTGGTCTGGGCTTCCAAGATAGTATTTTTCAACAACAGCCAAGCCTGATGTACGTCTTTAACCTTTGCAACTGCTCCTTTTAGTTTTTTCTTGACTGTTTTCCTCATTTTATCATAGTCTCCCTTTCGAAAGTTAAAAGGTAGTACTGTGGATTTCCTTACTATCCCTCCTCCACTAATTAAATCAAAGGCGATCATGCTATGATCACTATTGCCAAGTGGCCCCAACAACCTTATCTCTTGCACTAGATCTGGTGTTCCACTAAGGATTAGGTCTTATATGGCTTCCCCTCTGGTCGGTTCATGAACCAGCTGCTCTAAGAAGCAGTCATTTATTTCATCTAGGAACTTTATCTCCCTAGCATGTCCTGACGTGACACTGACCCAGTCGATACCGGGGTAGTTGAAATCACCCATTATTATTACTGTGCTGTAACGTTTGTTAGCTTCCTTGATTTCTTTGAGCATTTCATCATCCATTTGGTCATTCTGGCCAGGTGCTCGATAGTACACCCCCACTGCCATTGCCTTCCCCCTTTTACATGGAATTTCAATCCATATAGATTCTACAGCAGATTTTGTTTCCTGCAAAACTTTAATCCTTTCTGTCTCAATGCCCTCTCTAACATAGAGAGCAACCCCTCCACCAATTTGATCAGCTCTATCATTACAATATAGTTTGTACCCAGGTATCACAGTGTCCCACTGGTTGTCGTCCTTCCACCATGTCTCTGATATGCCAATCATATCTAACCTTTCATTTAGTGCTATATATTCTAACTCTCCCATCTTATTTTTTAGACTTCTAGCATTTGCATACAAGCATTTTAGAGAATGTATTTTATCCATATTAATTTGTCTGTTAGACATGAGTAATTTGGGATCTTTAAGCTCTGTCTGCTCCATACTTGAGGGTATTTGGGCTACTTTACTCTTTTGTGGAACCTCTCTGCTTTTGGTAGTATCCTTCAAAGATACATTCTTCCGAACCATCCGCTCTTGGGCGACTGTCGGCTTTCCCCTAATATCTAGTTTAAAAGCTGCTCTATCTCCTTTTTAAAGGTTAATGCCAGCAGCCTGGTTCCATCCCGGTTAAGGTGAAGCCCATCCCTTCGGAAGAGCCCCTCCTTTCCCCAGAATGTTCCCCAGTTCCTAACAAATCCAAACCCCTCATCTCTGCACCATTGTCTCATCCACGCATTGAGACTCCGGAGCTCTGTCTGCCTTTTGGGTCCTGCGCGTGGAACAGGAAGCATTTCGGAGAATGCTACCCTGGAAGTTCTGGATTTCAACTTCCTACCTAAAAGCCTAAATTTAGCCTCCAGAACCTCCCTATCACATTTTCCTATGTCATTGGTACCAACATGTACCAAGACAGCAGACTCCTCCCCAGCACTATCTAAGACCTTATCTAGGTGGCGCGTGAGGTCCGCTACCTTCGCACCAGGCAAGCATGTTACCAGGCGATCCTCACGTCCACCAGCCACCCAGCTATCTACATGCCTAATGATCGAATCACCAACTATAACGGCTGTCCTAACCCTTCCCTCATGGGCACATGGCACTGGAGAAACTTCCTCGGTGCGAGAGGGTTTTACATCACCTGGAGGACAGGTCCTAGTTACAGGATCACTTCCTGCCACACCAGGGTGATGCTCTCCTGTCACGTGACCTCTCTCCTCCATGGCAACAGGGATGCTGCCAGACTGGAGGTGGGACTTCAGGACTATATCCCTGTAGGTCTCGTCTATGTACATCTCTGTCTGTCTTATGCTTTCCAAGTCTGCTACTTTAGCCTCTAGAGAACGGACTCGTTCCCTGAGAGCAAAGAGCTCCTTGCACCTAGTGCACACGTAAGACCTCTCACCAACTGGGAGAAAATCATACATGTGACACTCAATGCAAAAGACTGGAAAGCCCCCCATCCCGCTGCTGGACTGCTGTCTGCATCTTAGTTTTAAGTTTGTGTTTAGATCTAAGTTCTTTACTTACTAAGGGTTGCTATGGATATTTATACTAATAAAACTGAACCTAGTACGTGTAATATAACTTGTTCACCTGAAGCTTAACTAATCTCAGGTCCTTAGTGTATGACTGATTTGGGTAATGAGCTTCACCTGAGAGCACCTCCTGTCTTTTAAGATGTGTAAGTACCTATAAAGCTACGATTATCCCAGGGGTGGGAGGGAATTAACACTTATTAAAAGAGGGCTGCTACACAGTACCCTGTCTTGTGCTGCTGAGGTAAGCTATATTCTGATTTGATTTAAATTATAGCTCTTAGCTGCTGCTAGGCTCTAACTTCTTATGAAATTTAAAGTACAAGCTCTCTGCTGGGTTCTAAATTTAACCAGAAAGCTCTTTTCTGTGTTGTAAATTTAAGCTAAAAGAACTTTGCTGATGCTAGGCCCTGAGTGACTATTAAATGTAAACTACAAGCTCTCTGCTGGGTTCCAAATGTAACCAGAAAGCTCTCTTCTGTGTTTTAAATTTAAACTAAAAGTACTTTGCTGTTACTAGGCCCTGAGTGACTATTAAATTTAAAGTACAAGCTCTCTGCTGGGTATGAAATGTAACCAAAGAGTTCTCCTCTGTGTTTAAATGTAAACTTAAACTGCTGCTACTAGGCCCTGACTGATTTAACAAAAATAGTGGATCACAGATTAATTAGCTTTAATACAAAGAATTCCTTTTAGAAAATTACCAGAAGTAAATACTCACAGTTGCAGATCTCCCTCCAGAAGCAACAGTCCCCCTTACCAGTCTTTCAAGACTTATGCGTGAAGGCCAAATAAGTGCTTATTTTGAGTCTATTTTAGAAGGACACAAAGGTGCCTATGTGCTTTTATAAAATACTAGGGGCAAAGTGGCAGAAATCTATCCAGATTGAAGTCATGGACATTTACTCCTTCTCAGGAGCCAGGTCTAAAGTCTGCCGCTGGATAATGCATATATTCTTTAAATGAAGGGTGTTATTTTAGAATTATCTCCACATGTAAATAGTGGAACTTACTTGTGGAGATCGGACTTAAAATGTAAATGCCACTATTTACATGTGGAGATGCACACTATATCGAAAATCCAAGGTTTTGGCCTGGGGGAGACCAAAGGTTTCTCCATGGACAAGCAGGATGTGTCAACCACACCTGGTGACGTCCTATGGGTGGCGCCATAGATGGAAGTGCTCTCCAGAGCTCAGAAGACCTTTCTGAGCATGTGTAGGTGACCCCACCTTCCCAGCTTGCCTCTAGCCCGGCCAGTCTTTTTTCTTCTACCTTGCCTCAAGACGGATTTTTCTACTCTCCAACATCCTATACTAAGTTCAACAATGCCTAAGCCTGGATTCAAGAAATGCCCATGTTGTGGGAGGAAAATGAACTCCACCGATTCTCACGATCGCTGTGTCCAGTGTTTGGGAGTTGACCACCAGGTGGAGAATTGTTCCAACTGCTCCAGAATGTCTCCCAAAGCACAAAAGTCGAGGAGTCATGCTCTCCAGGAATTTCTAACCTCCTCCGACAGAGCAGCACAGACTGAGCATCCCACACAGAGCAGTCGGCTCCCAGGACCCTCCGGCTTGCCGCCTGTACTGCTGCAGTCTTCACTGGCATGGGATGCACCCAGCAGGGTCCTCATCCCCGGCTGGCCAGCAGGAGCCACCCACAAAACTTCTTCCAAGTCTGCCAAGTGGACTCCTGCTGCAACCCCTGCACCTCCCGAGAACTCACCTACCCCAAATTCCTGAAAAAGGTGATGGCAGCCCTGAACCTGACGCCGTCTGACAAGGCAGGTGAACAGGAGCCAGAGGTCCTCAGATACCTCCATGTGCCTAAACCCATTCTTGCCTTGCCCATTCATCAAACGTTACGGGACAATCAGGTAACCCTGTGGCAGATCCCTGCCTTGGGTCACGCATGCTCATTCGACACTGACATCAGAACTGCTGGCACAGCTATTTCGGTGGGCTTGTCTGAGGTCCTCTGGTCTAAGGGGGGGACACACATGATAGAATCGTGGATGCCCTTTGTGCAGGGGAATCCACTCTTTGGCGACAAGGTTGCTGACACCGTCAATGACCTTAAGGAGCATTACACTACCTTACAAACATTATCTGCCGATGGACTTGAACATCACCCTAGCTCCCAAAAAGGGGGGTACTAGTGGCAGTCCTACTACACCAACAAGAGGTATAACTCAAATTGCAAGTGGCAGGCTCCGCGCTACAAACGGTCTTCAATCCTCCACCCATCAAAGACAGCACCAGAGGGAGTGCAAACCCAAGAAGCAGGCTACATCACAGTCTGCAAAGAATTCCAATGCGTTTTGACGGGCAGTGCCAGGCAGCCATGCCATTCGGGGATCTGGCTGCCCTTCCCATAGGGGGTCGCCTGTCTGCCTTCCTACTGGCCTGGGAGGCCATCACCTTGGACAGATGGGTGCTGCAGATTATACAAGAAGGATATCTCATACGTTTCTCCTCCCCGCTCTCCCAGTGCTTCCGACCAACCAGTGAGACACCTCCCCATCTTGTGACTCTGATCTCGGAACTGCTCTTGCACCTACTAGCCTCACGGGTAATAGAAAAGGTGCCTATCAACTAGATCAACTCTGGATTCTATTCCAGGTACTTCCTCATCCCCAAGAAGTCAGAGGGGATATGCCTGATCCTGGACCTACGCAAGCTGAACAGGTTTATCACAAAGGAACGTTTCAGGATGTACTCTCTCAACTCCATCCTGCCGTTCATCCGGAAAGGAAACTAGCTAGTCTCCTTAGACTTGCAGGAGACATATTCACACATCCCCATCCCCGCAACACACAGAAAGTATCTATGATTCAAGGTGCTGGACCAGCACTACCAATATAGGGTACTTCCCTTCGGACTGTCCCCAGCGCCGTGAATATTCATAAAATGCATAGCTGTCGCTGCAGTGCACCTCCACAAGCAGGGCATCACCATCTTCCTGTACCTGGACGACTAGCTGCTCTTGGTGCCATCTGCCCCAGAGTCAGGGTGTGCAGTGCGAAGGACAACAAATCTGCTGTCCAACCTTGGCTTCCTCCTGTACCTGGAGAAGTCTCACCTGAAACCATCCCAGAGGATATAGTTCATCGGCGCTGTCATCGACACCTGCTCCTCAAAGGTCTTCCTTCCAAAACAGCGCATTTCAGCAATCACGTCCCTGGCCACAGAGATGTCGGCATCCAGACAGACCTCCGTATGGTCTATCCTATGCCTCCTGGGTCACATGGCTGTGACAAACTCGGTCCTACCCCTAGCGAGGCTACACATGCGCAGTCTCCAGTGGCTCCTGTGCTCTCATTGGAATCAGCTCTCTCAGCCCCTAAGCATGTGCGTGCCCATGGACACCTGAGCCAGGAGAGGCCTACGCTTGTGGACCTGCCCAGCCAACCTTGCAGAGGGCAGAGACCTGCAACAACGCAAGCATCGCATCGTCATCACCACAGACGCATCCTCCATGGGTTGGAGAGCCCACCTTCTACACCTCAGCACCAAGGGACATGGTCCGTGAAGGAGTAGACACTCCACATCAACCTGCTTGAGCTCAGGGCCATCAGGTATACCTTGAAGGCCTTTCAGAAACAACTGGTGGGGAAATCCATCTGGCCCAGACAGACAACCAAGTGGCCATGTTTTACATCAACAAGCAAGGGGGAACAGGTTCCCGTTCCCTCTGCAAGGAAGCACTCGCGACCTGGTCCCTCGCTCTGGCCAACAACTCTGTTCTGCAGGTCTGCTACCTTCCCGGGGAGCAGAACACCTTGGCCGACAGGCTGAGAAGACAGCTGGAACCCCACAAATGGTCCCTGCACCTGGAGGTTGCAGATTCCATTTTTTGGCAGTGGGGAACACCCTGCCTCGATCTTCTCGCGACGGAACCGAACACGAAATGCCTCCTATTCTGTTCAAAATGGCCGTCAGCCAAGAGTCTGGCCCAGGATGTATTCAACGTGTGCTGGAGGGAGTGGTCTCTAATGTATGCCTTCCCACCCACCCCCCCTGATCGCGGTAATGCTGCAGCACATCATCATGAACAAGGCACACATTATACTAATTGCGCCTTACTGGCCTCGCTAGATGTGGTTCCCCCTGCTACTCCGCCTCACAGAGGAGGCTACAGCGTGCCTGCCCCAGAGATCAGACCTGCTCACCCAGAACGGCGGGAACACCCTGCACCCCAGCCTTTAGGCCCTCACCCTGACAGCCTGGATATTGAGCGGATGAACCTATCGGCCCTCAACTTGCCTTCGGAGGTGCAGCACGTGGTCCTGGCAGCCAAACGCCCGTCCACACAAAAATTTTATAGTATCAAGTGGAAGCGTTTCACTATCTGGTGCGCAGCCCAAGGATTGAACCCGATCTCCTGCCCTATACCTATGGTCCTGAAGTGCCTCACCTCCCTCTTCGAGCTTGGCCTGCAAACCCAATCAATCAAGGTCCACCTCTCGGCAATAGCGTCACTCCATGATAGCCGGAATGTGGTCAGCACAGGCTCCATCGCAACTCTACCCATAGTGACGCAGTTCATGAAAGGCCTGGCGAACCTCTGGCCCCCAGTCCAGCCACCTGTGCCGACATGGGACCTCAGCATCATCCTGCAGCAGATAATGCAGACGCCCTTTGAGTCTCTCCAAACAGCAGACATGAAGTTCACATCACGGAAGACTCTCTTCCTGGTTGCCATAACATCTTCCAGAAGAATCAGCGAGCTGCAGGCCCTTGTGTCCTACTCTCCCTACACACTACTCCATCTTAACCGTGCATCACTGTGCACCCATCCAAAGTTCGTCCTGAAGGTGGCCTCAGCTTTCCATATCAACCAAGCCATTGTCCTACCCTCCTTCTTCCCGGAACCGCACTGATCTGAGGAGGAACGGAGACTCCCTACCCTTTACTGTGTCAGGGCCCTATGCACATATCTCGATAGGACAGCCACCGTAAGACAAGGGACACAGCTTTCTGTATCTTTTGACCCTAACAGGCATGGGAGACCCGTCACGAAAAGAACTCTATCCTTTTGGATCTCTGACTGCATCGCCTTTTGCCACAACAAGGCGGGCACACACTCAGGTGATAAGATAGGAGCACACCAGCTAAGGGTGCAGGCAACCTCCTTCACCAACCTGTGCTCAGTACCCATCAGCGACATCTGCAAAGCCGCCACCTGGTCCTCAACATTCACCTTCCAAAAGCACTATTGTCTGGACATCGAGGCGCAGTCTGGTAGCTCCTTCGGCCGGGTGGTCTTATCTGTGGCCACTATAATGGCGGTGGCCATGGGAACTGATGCACACAATCAGCCCCGTCAGTTGGCTCCCATAGCGCAGGAAGACCACTAACGCGGCTGTCATACATGTTACTCTATGGGGGCACCTTGTCGAGCTAGGCTGCATACTTACACACCAACTTGAAACCTGCACACTGTAGCTCGTACTTACCGTTGTTTAATGTTTACAATTGCGTACTCGCACCTTATTGCACTATATTTCACTGTTTTGATTGTCGCTTTGCAATGTGTGAATTGTTATTGCACTATGAGTTGTTACACTTGCGGAATATTGTTGCACTATTGCACTATGTCTGAGGGTTTATATTGCACTGGAAGATTGTTACATTGCGCTATGCTGTTATCTACTCTTTTTACCTTGCGCTCCAGGCCTAACTCCGGAGTGTTCTCCTGTCTGTTCAATAATTAACAGTTTGCACCATGACCTCTGAGCTTTGTCAATTATGCGTTATGTTATGCCTTATCAACTGCCTTCCTCATCCACCTCAGCGCGCTCTCGCATAGCTAGGGAGTCACCAGGTGTTGCTGACACATCCTGTTTGCCTAAGGAGAAAGCAAGGTTACTTACCTGTAACGGGGGTTCTCTGTGGACAGCAAGATAAGTCAGCCACACGAACCTACCCACCTCCCCTGGTTGATGTTGGCCAGACCAGCTCGTACCCTAGCCAGAGGATCAGAGCTAGAGAATCACTAGATGGGCTAGGGGCGGGCTAGGGGCGGGCCAGGGAGGTGGGGTTACCTACACATGTTCAGAAAGGTCTTCTGAGCTCTGGAGAGCAGTTCCGTCTATGGCGCCACCCGGAGGACATCACCAGGTGTGGCTGACTTATCCTGCTGTCCACGGAGAACGCCCGTTACAGGTAAGTAACCTCGCTTTACATATGTATTCCCTATTTTACAAAGGGAATCCACATAAATGTCTAAAAATTTCAAACTGCGGATTTACTTCTGCTCTAAGTCATTTATTTATTTATTTATTTTATTACAGTTTCTTGTATACCGTGCTATTCGGCATCAGCGCGGTTTACATCATAACATAACTACCATACGACAAGGTGTCTGGTTTTACATTGAACAGGGAAAAGAAACTTGGATAACTGGGTTAACTATATACATGAGCTATTTACACTGCAGGATAGGTAAAATCAGATCATAAGTAAGGGGGCATCTCTAGAGGGGTGATTTCTTGAGAGGGAAATCTAGGCTCAAAGGTTGTCTGGGAAGTATTGGATGAAGAGGTAGGTTTTGAGTGCCTTCCTGAATTGATATAAATTGGTTATGACTCTAATGTCAGGGGGTAGAGCATTCCAGCATCTGGGGATATAGAAACTGCACGCTCTGTTTGTGGTTGTCTTGTTGCACTTTGTCGATGCCTTTGGTGTGATTAGCAGGTTGACAGATGTTGCTCTTCTAGATCTGTTGGGGGGAACCATGTGGAAAAGATGCGTGAGTGAGGGGGAGGAAATGCCTTTGATTGCCTTGAATGTTAATAGAAGGGTTTTGAAGGTGATCCTCCCATGGATAGGTAGCCAGTGCAGCTGTTTGAGAATGGACGTTACGTGGTCGCTTCTGGAAGCTCCGTAGATGACTCTGGCTGCGGCATTCATGGCCAACTGTAAGGGGGCTAGTGTGGATTGGGGAAGCCCTTGTAAGATGGCATTTGCAAAGTCGAAATGTGGCAGGATCAGCGCTTGATATATGGTTCGGAAATCCTCTGGGTCCAACAGTGAGCGTAGGTGCTTGAGTGAACGGATTTTAAAATAGACAGCTTTGACAATATTGCTTATATGACTTTTCATGTCCAGTCGTTGATCGACAGTTACTCCCAGGTATTTTATTGCCTCTTTAGTCTGCAGGTCGGCTTCCTTGACACTGACGTGGGGTGGGGGAGTAAAGTTGGGGTCTCTGGTGATGAATAGTACTTCAGTTTTTCTATGTTGGATGCGTAGGTTCTGTGATTGGAGCCAGGTTGACACTGCATTGAAGCAGTCATGAATAGATTTTTTACA
The DNA here is from genome assembly GCA_033557465.1 of Ichthyophis bannanicus. Lineage (NCBI taxonomy): Eukaryota > Metazoa > Chordata > Amphibia > Gymnophiona > Ichthyophiidae > Ichthyophis > Ichthyophis bannanicus. The sequence goes on along the minus strand of CM066034.1, from coordinate 733,058,813 downwards.
AAATGCTTGTTTCAACCAGGGCTTTACATGAGGGGTTAAGGAAATTATTCAGCTTAACTCTCCTTTCTTTATTTCATCTTTCAAAATGAAAATATACAAAAATTATGGGCTCAGAACTTAATTAGTGCATTTAAACACATATATGTATGCAAAATGGTCGAGCTAAACATGGAACTGCTGACATTTACATGTTACACCTGTGAATCTGTTTCATCAAACATACATTATTCAAAAAACCAAAACAACATCTCATGCAAACGAATATTTTTTCTGTCGGGATCCGTCGACCTGAGACGGGGAGAGGAAAAGCTCCCCACTCTGTGTCGGCAGAAGCCTTTTTTCATATTTTCAAAAGCAATAAACGCAAAGCTAATAATGGTGGAAATCACTTATCTGATAGTAAGCGGATTTCCACTATTATTAGCTTTGCGTTTATTGCTTTTGAAAATACGAAAAAAGGCTTCTGCCGACACAGAGTGGGGAGCTTTTCCTCTCCCCGTCTCAGGTCGATGGATCCCGACAGAAAAAATATTTGTTTGCATGAGATGTTGTTTTGGTTTTTTGAATAATGTATGTTTGATGAAACAGATTCACAGGTGTTACATATGTTTTGACTTTTGTTTTGTGATCATTTTTGTGTCATTATATTTTTTGGAGGTTTTTTCTTTGACTTTTACATGTTGACAGGGGGGGGGGTGTATTTTAGAAGCCCTATTTGTGCTTTGGAAGTCCGAAAACAGGCATACAGACATCCAAAGTATGGAGATGACCCTGGAATATTTTAGAAAGTGGTTTTAAATTTGTCCCCAGCACAAGGACATCCAAAGCAGAACGTGAGTGTGCTGTAGATGTGTCCGGGTCTTTCCCAAGAACCTGGATGTCCTCATCCGATTTCTGAAATGCCTTTCATGTCCGCATCCAAGTGTATTCCTACTCCAGGCAGGAATAGACAACGGGAAAAATGCTTGTTTTGCCAGCCAAACATCTGCAGGGTGTGGAGAAGGAGGTACACTCATATCACCTATATTTTCCATGTTGACAACAATCACTGACAGGGAATGTGGGCTCTTGTTTCTCTTGGACCAAGCAGGAAGTCAGCCCTCACATATGGGTGATGTCATCGACGGAGCCCGCGTGGGAACATTTCCCACCTTCCAAAGGAAGCTTTTGGAATGTACTCCACGCATGTGTGCTGGTCTTCCTGCCTGAAGGAGCAATCTTATCTCAGTCTTTTTTCTGTGGAGCCCTCCGGACGTCTGTCTGACTCTCGGAAATAAGTTCATTTTTTTACCGTCTTTTTTTGCTGTTCCGGTACATCTTGTCTTGATTTGCAGTGTCTTTCCAGACTTCGTCAATCCCAATGACCGTCGGGGATTCTTTTTTTCTTTTTGAGTGTGCAGGTATTTTCTCGTGCCCCCCTGGTTGGTGAGGACATTGGGTCCTTTGACTTGGTAAGAGTAGTCTTCCCACCATGTCAAACCCAAGCAGTGGTTTTAAAAAGTGCATTCGGTATGGTCGGACCATCTTGATCACTGACACAGTTCGTTTCTTCAATGTCGCAAGGCCAACCATGATCCTTCCACTTGCCCTCTCTGCTTGCAGATGTCTTGCAAGAGGCTCAAGAACTGAGAAAAGCAGCAGGAATCATTGTTCATTTCCAAGCCTTGACACTGTCCCCGGCATCGACCTCTGCTTCAATGCCTTTGAAGGCCCCGTCTGAGGCATCAGCTCCGAAAGCGGACCAGGCGAGCTTTGAGGTCACGGGACATCAAAGTGGCAGCTCTCCTTTGACAAGGAGCACCCCGGAAGGAAAGGACTCTGTCTGAGTCAGCATTAAAGGGCGATGCCGATACCAGAGGAAAACCCCCTGGTCATTAGATTCAGAGCCTTTGACACGTCTCTGAGGGCCTTCCAAGTTGTTCCGGTGGGAGGAGTTGCCTCCTGAGACCTCAGAGGTTCGGTGCACTGACAGCTGCAAAGCCCTCCTTCCTGGTGGAGAGGATGCTAGCTCTTGAGTGTAGCTTATCTACCTTCATTGCACAACACACCCCTCAAGGACCCGGTAATTCCAGTTCCTCAGCACCAGTGATGGCCCTGTCCACCGTGGAGGCCTTGCTGGCCAAGGTGCAGCCAATCCTCAAAACCTTTGTGGTTTCATTGGGATCTCGAGACCACTCCTGATCCCGGTCGTTGCAGCTCGTCTCCTCTGGTGCCTCTGGTTCCAAGCATCAAGAATCGAGGACCCCTTCTTGTCATTGACAAAGTCCTCGATTCCGTCGATACTTCGAGTTCCTCAGTGACTCCGACTCCAACTGGGAGACTGAGGACGAGTCTCCAGAGCTGAGATGGCGAGGTACCGAGATGTGCCCTCTGATCCCTCACCTCTTCCTGAGCATCGAAGGTCCCCTCCCGAGGATTTCTCTTCCTGGAAAGGTCTTGCCTTTCACCCTGGAGATGGAAGAGGAGCCTCGAGCTGAGGAGCTCAAGATCCTTCAGTATCCCACCCCACCGAAGAAAGCCATCATAGTCCCTGTTCACCCCATTCTGGAGTGGCTCCTTCTGAGAATGAGGGAGACCCTGCTTACGGTGTCTACATTGATTAAGCAGCTCAGTTCCTTGTATCTGGTCTGCAAGAGCCCGGGTTTTGAGAAAACACAACTGCCTCACAACTCCATGGTGGAGGAATTGGTCTTGCACTGCATCAAGAGTAATAAGACGCACTCATCATTTCCCCTAGGTCAGGAGGCCTGCACCATGGATGGCTTTAGCAGGAGGTATTACCAGGACTTGATGTTCATGGCCCTTATACAAGCATACCAGCTATACATGGGCATGTACTTGAGAGACCTGGCAGGGGAGCTTTCCGGGTTCTCAGCTGGGCTTTCTGGTGACCATCTCGAACATCCGGAGTCTGGTCAGTAAAACCAAGGAATGCTCCAAATTTGTGACTCAGGCAGCCTACGACGGCTTAGAGTCCATGGCCAGAGTGGCTGCAGTGGGCATTGGTGCCCACCGCCTGGCATGGCTATAGTCCTCTGACCTGGAGCAATAGGATCAGAGCAAATTGGCTGATGTCCCATGCAAACCTGTGATGGAAAAGGTTGCTGAGTGGAGACAGAACAACTCACGATGACCAGGCTGTCCAGGAAGACTGCTGCCCCTTCCTGTCAGAAGGCTTTGGAGAAAAAGGCCTTCTATCTGAATAAGAAGAAGGCCTACGATGTTTATCCCCCATATCACTTCTATCGGGTGTTCCCGCAGGGGTAGCAGGCCAAGGGCTAAGGCCAAAAACCCCAACCAGCTCCTCAACTGCAGCCTGGAGGGGATTTTGACTCCTGGACCACGGCCTTTCCTTCCCTTTCAGGCCTAGTTCTGCAGCACATTGGGGGGCGTCTCCAATTCTTTGCCCATCGTTGGCTCAGCATCACCACTGACACCTGGGCATTACAAATAGTGAAGGAGGGTTACCTCCTACACTTCAAGCAGGAACCCCCTCCCTCCGTTTTTTCTAGGGGAATGCCCTCTGGAACCTCATGATCGGGATCTTCTCCAACTGGAAGTAGCCAACTTTGTGGAAGCCACAGCAGTGGAACTGTTTCCACCATCTCAGATAGGAAGAGGGTTCTACTCCCGATACTTCCTGATCCACAAAAACACAGGCAGCTTCCAACACATTCTAGATCTTCGCAATCTAAATCACTTCCTTGTCAGAGAGAAGTTCAAGATGGTATCCCTTGGAACGTTGCTGCCCTACCTCCAGCAGGGAGATTGACTGTGCTCCTTGGATCTAAAAGATGCTTACACCCACATCCTCATTCACCCCCTGCACCAGCAATACCTCCGTGGCAGGCACTATCAATACAGGGTTCTTCCCTTTGGTCTCGTGTCTGCTCCCAGTGTTTTCACAAAGTGCCTAGAGGATAAATTTACTCTGATATTGCAGGAGATGCTGAGTTGTTTCATTAAACATCACCAATGAGCAGAAAGCTGCAAGAAGATTCTACAAGGGCCTCCCATAGAGGCAGTGTCTTAATGCAAATATTGTGCATCTTATTTCCCAGTCTGGCCTGAACCAGTGACTTTAGGATTAGAAGGTAGACGTCTTGCAAGAGGAGTTAATACACCTCCAATCTTAACTGACAGATAACAGAAGGGACTGACAGACAAAAGAAGGTGATGGTAAATGAAACTCCTTGGATATAAGGAAGGTGATTAGTGTTGTGCCCCAGGGATCGGTATTTGTGAGTGATATTGCTGAAGGACAGAATGGAAAAGTCTGTCTTTTTGCAGATGACAAGAAAATTTGCAACAGAGTGGACTCCCTTGAGGGAGTGGATAACACGGGGAAAGATCTATAAAAGCTGGAAGAATGGTCTAATGCTTGACAGTTAAGATTTAATGTGAAGAAGTGCAGTGTCATGCATTTGGAATGCAGAAATCCAAGGGAATTGTATGTGATAGGGGGCAAGAGGTTGGTGTGCACGGTCCAGGAGAAGGACCTCGGAGTGATTGTTTCGCCATCTTGAGATCCTCAGAAACAATGTGACAAGGCAGTGGCCAAATCCAGAAGGATGCTGGATTGCATACAAAGAGGAATTACCAGCATAAAGGAGGAGGTACTAATGCCATTGTACAAGTCACCGGTGAAGCCTCACTTGGAATATTGTGTTCACTTCTGGAGACCATTTTTCACAAAGGATATAAAAAAGACTGGAAATGGTTCAGAGGAAGGCGACCAAAATGATTTGGTGCCTGCGTCAGCAGACATATGAGAAGAGACTTGAAAACCTAAATATGTATACGCTAGAGGAGAGGAGGGATAGGGGAGATATGATACAGACCTTTAAATACTTAGAGTATTAATGAACAAACAAACCTTTTTCAAAGACGGGGAAGCTGTAAAACTAGAGGACATAACATGAAGCTGCAAGGGGGTAAACTGAAAGGCAACGTCAGGAAATGTTTTTTTACTGAAAGGGTGGTGGATGCTTGGAATTCCCTCTCGATGGATGTGGTGAGGGCAAATACAGTGACAGAATTCACAATGGCATGGAACAGACACAATGGATCCCTTTTATAGCAACAGGATAAAATCATAATAAACATAACTATCTCTTATATCTCAACAAATGGGGGTGACCAACACGGAAAAGTGGGTATACCCCTAAACAAAGGCATGGGGAGGGGTGACCTGCACGGAGCAGCAGGTGCACTTACTCTTGCCACCTTGCTGGGCAGACAAGATGGACCATGCTGGTCTTTATCTGCCGACACATACTATGTTACTATGTAACTGAGGACCCCGAGGATCCACTGATCTGATGTGGTATGGGTCCCCTTAGAGAGAAATAACCTGAGCCACACTCCAACTGGCTGCAACTAGGGTGGACTGCCAAAACTCAGTGAGAAGAATTACTGGCTCCCAATGGAGTCATGGCAGAGACTCGAGTACAATGAAGCCTAATCACTTCTTTCCTTTTTTGAACTGAGATACAAAGGACATCTCCAGGCGCTACGCATGGCCCTTCAAGAGGCACTCATGACACCTCTAGACCTATCTTTCAGAAGTCTCCGTGGGTGAGCCTTCTCAAGGATTTTCACAATTTTCACCACCCCGAAGAGTAACTAGCTCTTACAGGAAGCTTGCTTAGCCACATCTCAGTGGCAGCATGTGCCGACCAAGCACACAATCAGAGCCATTTTCTGTCTGGCTTCACCGCTGCCATGGATTTGGAACAAGTTCTTATCAAGTCCTAGAGGGAGTCAACCCTCTAAGTGGTTCACTTTCAACCTCATGGTTTCCAGGCTGTCCAGCAGGACCTGGATCCACGATAAGAGGGCTTGACACCAAGCCTGCACACAGTGGTATTTGAAAACCTTAGGCTACAGCCACAAAGACATTCTTAGGGAAGACCTTCCTGCACAGGCATGGTCATGTGCTTTGTCACAGCTATGACCAGAGCTTCCATCCTAGGGAACTTGAGATGTATATCCAGCTCACCCTGGGGCCATGGGTATAGCCGAGACAAGACTTAAGCCTAACTCAGGGGTTATCTCCTTGATACCTTATGCACCACTGCATAGGATAAGGTAGAGTAATAAATGCAGATGGAGTCCAGATACCTCCCTGGCAAGGGAGCATAACACACTCATCTGAACTCGTCTAGCAGGATGATATGGAAGCTATTTGTTCATTTAATTTGTTCCTACCATTAGAGTACAAATGTGTTCTTCAGGCAAGATCTGAAAGAAGGGGGGAAAAAGTTTTATTAGTTTCTAAAGAGTGCATACAGTTAAAAAGAGTGGGCCAGCATTTCAGTGAGAGGGTGTATGGGTTGGTGGTACTAATCCAAACTTGTAGTTTTAATATATTGCATTGCATACCCAAGAGCAGGCTCAACTACATGCAGAGCTACCATAGTATCCCAAAAAGGCATTAAAAAATCTTCTGCAAAATAGGCATATCACCGAGATCCTAACCTCTCACCAGAGGAATCATCCCATCCTCCTCAGATGTACCTTCTGGATTTCTCTTGAGCCTTTCAACCAACTCCCAAAAGAGATACAACTAGGCTCCCAGTGGAAAGAGTAAGTGCAATGGCAAAGCAGTGGCCTTGATCACCTTATTGCCTGTGACAGAGGTGCTCGAGAACCATGGGTCCCCCATAAGGGAGGTCTGAGCCTCAGACCCTACAAAGGGGGCCATGCAGCAGCTACAGTAGACTGACAACAGCATGTTTATTTATTTATTTTATTTATTTAACAGTTTTTCTATACCACCCCTTCCAGCAATCAGGGGTGGTTTACATTAAACAGTAAAAATTCATTACATGGAACATATTGAACTATATTACAAAGATTCAACAAACTATTTGCATACCAGTAAACACATAGTGGTAACTGGTTCTCTTAACTATGTACAAGGCCTTGCGATGGGGGGAGGGAAGGGAGTTATTTTAATTGGGAGGGTGGGGATGGGTTAGAGTAGGGAAAGAAGTGTTGAAAGTGGAGCTATTATAATATTTAGAGAATAGGTGAATTTTTAATTCCTTTCGGAAAGTCAGTAGGTCCTTGATTGCTCTAATTGATTTCAGGGAGAGCATTCCAGAGAGTGGGGTCTGTGAATCTGAAAGCCCTATTGCTGGTGGTTTGTTTGGTTTTACGTATTACGGAGGGTATTGTTAGAAGGTTCTGGGTGTTTTTTCTCCTGACTCTGGTGTTAGTTTGTGGCTGTATTGTGGTGGAAAGGTAAGAGGGGGAGATACCATTGTGTAATTTGAAAGTGGCAACTATTAACTTATATTTTATTTGGCTGGCTAAAGGGAGCCAGTGGAGGTTATAGAGTATTGGGGTGATGTGATCGTTTAAGCTAGCCTTAGAGATGATCCTGGCCGTTACATTCTGGGCAAGTTGGAGTGTGTGGAAAGTTTTTTTGGGGAAACCATGGAGAAGACCATTACAGTAGTCAGTGTGGAGCAAGTAGAGCTTGAATTACTGTTCTAAAGTCGTGGATGTCTAGAATAGATTCAGGAGTTGCAGCTCAAGTCAATAGAAAAGGGGGGCCTTGAGGCCCACAGGCTTGAGGTTCTGCTTCTGTTAGGATCAGGCAGCCACTGCAAATGGCCATGGTGTCCATCAGTGGGAAAAAAATAGCAATGGAGCAATGGAGACCACAGAAAGAGCACTGAGCCATAAGGTCCCTTGTGGGCTGCCCAAAAATGCCAAAAATATGTGCTTTGAATGTTCCAGCCACAGTCAAGGCAAAAAGAAGCAGCCACAGAAAAAATGCTGGAAGTCAAAGGCTGCATTGGACCATGAGGCTGAGCACTACAGTGGTAAAAATGAAAAAAGCCCGCAAAAGAAACCCCGCCAAAAAAGAAGCCAGAGCCATGGAAAAAAGGGAATCCCAAAAAGGGAATCCTGGCACCTGTTAGGCTAACTAGGAAAACCCAAACCGTGAAACCCCTGATGTCCAAGCAGGCTTGGAAGGTCCAACTGCTGTGTAAGAACTCCTTTTTTTCTTCTTTGGAGCCACTTTATTTCAAGCAGCAAGAGAGCCAAATACAGACCACTGAAATCAATGGGAAGAAAAATAATTCAGAAAAAAAGGGAAAGACAAAAGGGCATGCAGATCGAGGACAACAAGAGGGAAGGAGGGCCTGGGCCAGACCTACCGGTCCTCCTCCTCCTCTCAGGCCCACCAGTGCTGGAACCTGTGAGTAACAGCACTGGACACACAGGGTGTCTGCTGGCTCATGGAGCCAAAGAAGTATCCGTGCTCGAAGCAATGTTGGCTCTATAGATCTCAGTCACACAGGCCATAGCACCGTAATGGAGGCCAGGGGAGATAATCCTATTTGCACCACCTTGCCATCTGATGGAGGCAGACAAATACTGGCTTCTCTCAGTATTGCACCAGAGGAAATACTTAGTGATGACATCACTGAGAAATGTACAAGTCTGCCTGCACCTGTTGGCAAGGGAGCATAACCCATTCGTCTGGACTCATCTAGCAAGATGATATGGAAGCTGATATTTCTTCATTTAATTTGCTCCTAGCATTAGATTACATATGTGTTCATCAGGCAAGATCTGAAAGAAGTGGGGAAGAGTTTTATTAATTTTTAAAGAGTGCATACATTTAAAAACAGTGGGCCAACATTTCAGTGAGAGAGTGTATGGGTTTGTGGTACTAATTCAAACTTGTACAGTCTTAATATATCACCCGGGCCAGCAGTTGAGATTACTAGAATTAACATTGTTGTTAAATGCAGTCAAGTTGATGTCAACTCATGGTGACTCTGTGGATAGTTGCCCTAAACTGTGTTCGGTCTTCAGTCAGGCATCTAATTGTTGATAGAGTGGCATCCATAGATGCTTTTATTGTATTGCTCTATCACATTACTGGCCTGGTTTTTGAGGTCTTATCTGATTCCGACTTGGAATGGGAGATTGAAGACGAGTCTCTGGACACCCGGCAACAACAGGCTGTCCCCTCAGACCCTCTTCTCCTGCAGGAGCATCAATGATCCTTCCCAAGGACCTCTCCTTCCTGGACTTCATCCGGGACATGGCAAAGGCTTTGGCCTTCACCAAGAACTCTGAGGAGGAGCCTTTGGCAGGGGATCTTGAGATCCTGTAGTACGATGCGCCTCCCAAGGAGGCACTCATGGTGCCTGTTCCCCCTATCTTGGAACGCTTGCTTTTCAGGATGTGGGAGTCACCTGTTACAGTGCCCATTGTGAGCATGTGGCTTGATTCCATGTATAGAGTCCACAAGGGCCCTGGATTCCAAAAGACAGCTACTATACAATTCCATAGTGGTGGAGTTGGCTGTGCGTAGGATCAAGAACCAGAAGACGCACTCCTTGGTGCCCCCTGGCAAGGAGGGCCGCACCATTGATGGCTTTGGTGTTACCAGGGCTCGATGCTTGTGGCCCGTATTCAGGCACACCAGTTGTACATGGGCATGTACCTGAGGGACCTGGCTGAGTTCTTGGCTGGTATGTCCGAGGAACCTTTTCAGCTGTTCCATTCCCTGGTGTCGATGGTCAAGGAGTGCTCCAAATATGTTACTTGAGCTGCCAATGATAGATTTGATGAAACACGAAGTAGATGGTCCTATTCTGAACGCTTCCTTCACAGTAAAAACAAAAATTATGCGCTCATCTATTTTCCACAGAACTTATAAGCTTAAATTGAACACATTCTTCAATAAAATCAAAGGGGGTCTCAGACTTTAACGCACTCCACAGATGGACTTTTTAAATGCCCAACCAACAGTGCTGATTTAGTATCAACAACTCCCCAATGATATTTTCCTTGCATGTACCTAAGCAAAAACTTCTTTTCGGTAACTTCAAACTGGCCTTATCCCTAAAAAAAAGTACTTAAAGCAATCTTCTTCACAGTCAATAGCACTTCACGAAGGCCTGTTGATCCTTCAAGTTTCACTCAGGCTTGCAGATCCTGACGCTCTCTACCGGCGCCAATGCGTTTCACTGTGTAGTTTCCTCAGGGGATCATTATTCATTACCTATCATACCAAAAAATGTCTTTAAAAAACTCAATGTTCCTTCTTTTTATATTGTTAATCACCACATTTACTAAATCTAATAACACAGAATCTTACCTAAATTATAATCGATGCTGCCCACGTCTTCAAACCACTAAATTTAAGGCTTCGAAGACGCTTCACTCCACTGAAACAGTTTCTTCAAAAAAACGCTGCGCATGCTTGCTGCGGATTTTCCTCCTACTTTTAAACCCCTTTGATTCATTGAAACTTCTCAACCCTCACCTGTCATGATTGTGAACACTCCCTAACTCAATGACAATAGATTCTTTTCTTCCCATTTTCAGTATATAACTTTAGAGTTGTGATATCAACGCTCACATTTTATGGAGATTAGCCGATACATACGTGCCAGTCAATAGTAGCATTGAGCCCTGCGGGTGCTAGAGAGTCTAATGTAAAAATCCATCTTTGCTCCTGTATCGAAAGGGTTTGTTCCAACGATTTCCCGTGGGTTCCAGAGTTTACTTGGTCGATACAGAAGCACCTTAGTTGCTCAAAAATATGCCCTGTGGCAATACAATGCTGTACTATCGGTGCTTCCTTCACTTGGCATTTTAAACGACTGCGATGCTCTTTCATCCAAATTTTAAATGAATGGATCGTTTTGCCTACATAACCTGCAGGGGCACTTGATGATATATACCACACAAGCTGAATCACACGTGGTATGACTTTTCAACCGATGGCGAACTCCATGGTGGTTCCGAAAAAAAAAAGGACCTATTCTCGACCTCCATTGAGTAACCAAGGGTCTAAGGGTGCCATATTTTCACATAGAAGAATGGTGGTTCGTAATAGTGGCTGTGAGGAGCAGGAAGTTCTTGATGCCCCTCGTCCGCTCGGAGGCATATGCGCACTTCCCTATAAGGTTGGAACATCAGCAGTTCTCTGCTTTGCGGTGCCTAGGGGACATTTGCAGTGTCGGGCATGGCCATTCAGGTTAACAAAAGTGCCACATACATTCACCAAGGTCATGGTGGTGGTGGTAGCTGTGCGCCACCAGGAATGAGGTCTGGTGTACCTGTGTCTCCACGACTGGCTGATTCTGCGTTTTCCGAAGCAAAAGCCAGCAAGCAATGGTGAGAGTCAGAGAATTCCTGTGCAGTCTGGCGGGTCCGTGCTTACCTCGATGACTGGTTCATACACGCAGTCACGGAGAGAGAGCAAAGAGGTGGCAGCATGAGTGGTGCCCTTTTGCAGAGTCGCGGATGGGTGATCAACAGGACCAAGAGTCACTTGGTATCATCCCAGAAGTTCGAGTTTCTCTGGGGCGTACTTCCCTCAAGGGGAAGGCTCTTCTCCTAGTACAGAGAGTGCTGGGAAAATGGCAGCTGGTGCGTCAGTTCCTGCTGAAGGAGGTTCCAACAGCATGGCATTGTTTTCAACTGCTCGGGACCATGGCAGCGACTCTAGACATCGGGCCATGGGCAAGAGCTCACATTCGACAGCTACAGGAGGTTACACCGGCGATAGCTCTTGTCGCAGCGGCTGGCCTGCCCAATGGAGACTGGAGAAGCCCTCTGGTGGTGGCTACAGCTAATGAAGTTGGTAGCGGGGATGCCTCTGGAGGCTGCAGGCTGGATCCTCAGACAATGGATGCAAGAATATCTGGATGGCGAGCTCACTGTTAAGGACAGTTGACTCAGGAACAGTGGTCCCCTCATGGAGCCGGGTGGTCCTGAAATTGGCGGGAGATGAGAGCGGCTGCTCTGGCACTCAAGACTGTCCGGGAGGAGTTGCAAGGGAGAGCCATTTGGGTCTTCTCGGGCAATGCCAGCACGTTGGCCTGCATCTATCGGCAAGGAAGAACTGGCAGTGGGGGCCTCTTGAAAGAAGCGAAGGCACTGCTGTGGTGGCTAGAAGAGCACCTTCAAGAGCTGTCAGAAATGCACGTTGCGGGCACAGACAATGTGACGGCAGGGATCCTGAGCAAGGTACAGGTGGCCCTAGGTAATGGTCCTTATGCCAAGAGGTCTGCCTGCAAGTGGTGGCAGATGGGGCATACCGGTCATAGACCTCATGGCGGCATATGCACTGACCAAAACAAACAGACTTTTCGGCAGGAAAAGAGTGAGGATGTAAGAGGGCCTTGAGGACCTCATGCATGGTGGCCTACAGTAGGCCTTCTATAGGTGTTTTCTTTCATGGCACTCATAGGCCCGATAGTACAGCAGATCGAGGCTTATAGGGGGTTGGCCTCCGGATTGCCCCAGGCTAGCTGAGGTGCCGATGGTAGGCTGCCTGGTACGGTTACAGGCAGATCGACCGTGGTAGTGGCTGGGTCGAGAGAATAAATCGACTCAGGGTCCTTTGCGTGGGCCTCAGGTGAATTGGCTCTCGCTTATGGCCTGGCTCTTGAGGCAGCTCGGTTAAGAGGGCGTGGCTGTTCACAGCCATTCTCGCAAATTTCAGGAGGGCCAGAAATAAATCCTCTCCTCTTTCTTTCTTTCTTTCTTTCTTTCTTTGATATGGATCTGGCACAGCGTTCAGGCTTGATGCACAGATAAGGCTTCTTGGCTGTTCCCAGCTATGGTGCCAGGCTTCTTGACCTTTTTGGCAGCTGGATCTGGAGAGATCTTGGCGGCAAGTTCCTTGAAGGTAAGAACATAAGATATGCCATACTGGGTTAGACCAAGGTCCATCAAGCCCAGTATCCTGTTTCCAACAGTGGCCAATCTAGGTCACAAATACCTAGCAGTTTCTCCAAAAGACACAGGTTCCACAATGCTTGTATTGGAGCAAGCAGTGGATATTCTGGGTACACTTTAATAATGGTTTATGGATCTTTCCTTCATGAACGTGTCCAAAACATTTTTAAACCTGGCTACACTAACAGCTTTTACTACATCCTCCGGTAACAAATTCCAGAGTTTGATTACATGTTGAGTGAAAAAATATTTTCTCTTATTAGTCTTAAATAGGTTACCCTGTAGCTTCATTGCATGCCCCCTAGTTTTTCTATATTTTGATGGCGTGAACAATCAATCTACGTTTACCCGTTCCACTCCATTCATTAATTTATAGACCTCTATCATATCTCCCCTCAGCAGTTTCTTTTCAAGTTTGAAGAGCCCTAACCGTTTTAGCCTCTCTTCATAGAGGTATCCTTTCATCCCCTTTACCATTTTGGTGGCTCTTCTCTGTACCTTTTCTAATGATGCTATATCCTTTTTAAGATACAGTGACCCGAATTGCACACAATATTCAAGGTGTGATCGCACCATGGACCAATATAGAGGCATTATAATATCCTTTGTTTTATTCTCCATTCCTTTCCTTATGATACCTAGCATTCTATTTGCTCTCTTGGCCGCCACTGCACACTGGGTAGAGGGTTTTAACATGTTATCCACGATGGCGCCTACATCTTTTTCCTAGGTGGTGGTTCCTAATGTGGAACCTTGCATCGTGTAACCATAGTTTGGGTTTTTCTTAACTAGGTGCATAACTTTGCACTTGTCCACATTAAATTTCATCTGCCATTCGGATGCCCAGTCTTCCAATTTATCAAGATCCTCTTGCAATTTTCCATAATCCTCATGGTTTTTAACAACTTTGAATAGTTTTGTGTCATCTGCAAATCTCATAACCTCACTCGTTATTCCCATTTCCAGGTCATTTATGAATATGTTAAAAAGCAGCGGACCCAGCACAGATCCCTTGGGTACTCCACTATTCACCTTTCTCCATTGGGAAAATTGGCCATTTAGTCCTACCCTCTGCTTTCTATCTTGTAACCATTTCCTGATCCACAATAGTACACTGCCTCCTATCCCATGACTTTTTAATTTTGCCAAAAGTCTCTCATGAGGGACCTTGTCAAAGGCTTTCTGAAAGTCCCGATACACTATATCAACCGACTCACCCTTTTCTATCTGTTTATTCACACCTTCAAAAAACATAACAGATTAGTAAGACAAGACCTTCCTTGACTAAAGCCATGTTGGCTTTCTCCCATTAAGCATGACTATCTACATGTTCAGTAATTTTGTTCTTTATGATGGTTTCTACCATTTTTCCCGGTACTGACGTCAGGCTCACTGGCCTGTAGTTTCCTGGATCACTCCTGGAACCCTTTTTAGAAATTGGCGTTAGATTGGCCATCCTCCAATCTTCAGGTATTACAGATGATTTTAATGACACTTCACAGATTAATAATAGTAGGTCGGCAATCTCATATTTCAGTTCTTTCATCACCCTTGTATGTATACCATCCAGTCCAGGTGATTTGCTACTCTTCAGTTTATCAAATAGTTGTAGTACGTCTTCTCGGTGTATTGATATTTCTTTCAATTCTCCCGCAGCATCTCCTTTAAATACCATTTCAGTCATGGGTAACATTCCTACATCTTCCTCAGTAAAGACCGAGGCAAAGAATTCATTCAGTCTCTCCGCTATAGCCTTGTCCCCTCTTAGTGCCCCTTTTACCCCTCTATCTTCTAACGGTCCAACTAACTCTCTCAAATGTTTTTTGCTACGAATGTACTTGAAAAAGTCTTTATTATGCAGTTTTGCTTCCACAGCAAGCTTCTTCTCAAATTCTCTTTTTTCCTGCCTTATCAATGCCTTGCAGCTAACTTGCCAGTGCTTATGTTGTTTCCAGTTTTCGCCATTTGGCTCCTTTTTCCATTTCCTGAAAGATGCTTTTTTGGCAACAACAGCCTCTCTGGCCTCACCTTTAAACCAATCTGGCAGTTTTTTGGACTTTTCTTAAAGCATGTAATGCAGCTGGTCTGGGCTTCCAAAATAGTATTTTTAAACACCCATGCTTGATGTAAATCTTTAAACTTTGCAATTTCTCCTTTTAGTTTTTTCTTAACTATTTTCCTCATTTTATCATAGTCTCCCTTTTGAAAGTTAAAAAGTAGTACTGTGGATTTCCTTACCATCCTTCTTTCATTTATTAAATCAAACACAATCATGTTATGATCACTATTGCCAAGTGGCCCAACACCCTTATCTCTTGCAGCAGATCTTGTGTTCCACTAAGGACTAGGTCCAAAATGGTTTCCCCTCTGGTCGGTTCATGAACCAGCTGTTCCAAGAAGCAGTCATTTATTTCATCTAGAAATTTTATCTCCCTGGCATGTCCTGAAATGACACTGACCCAATCGATACCGGGGTAATTGAAATCACCCATTATTATTACTGTGTTACTTTTGTTAGCTTCCCTGATTTCTTTGATCATTTCTTCATCCATTTGTCCATTCTGGCCAGGCGGTCGATAGTATACCTCCATTGCAATCGCCTTCCCCTTCCCCTTTTTAAATGGAATTTCAATCCTTAGCAATTCTAGAACAAATTTTGTTTCCTGTAGAACTTTAATCCTTTGTGACTCAATGCCCTCTCTAATATAGAGCGCAACCCCTCCACCAATTTGATCAGCTCTATCATTATGATATAGTTTGTACCCAGGTATCACAGTGTCCCAGTGGTTGTCCTCCTTCCAGCATGTCTCTGAGATACCAATCATATCTAACCTCTCATTTAGTACTATATATTCTAACTCTCACATCTTATTTTTTAGATTTCTAGCATTTGCATAAAGCATTTTAGAGGCTGTATTTTATTCATATTAATCTGGCTATTGGAAGATAGGGGTAATTTGGAATCTTTAAGCTCTATCTGCTCTGTGCTCAAGAGCATTTGGGCTACTTTTGTCTTTACTGGAACCTCTCTACTGATATGCCCTAACTTCAATCTTTTGCTAGTATCCTTCAAAGACACATTGTTCCAAACTATGCGCTCTTGGGCAACTGTCGGATTTCCCCTGTTATCTAGTTTAAATGCTGCTCTGTCTTCTTTTTAAAGGTTAATGCCAGCAGCCTTGTTCTGCTCCAATTAAGGTGGAGCTCATCCCTTTGGAAGAGCTCCTCCTTTCCCCAGAATGTTCCCCAGTTCCTAACAAATCCAGAACCTTCATCCTTGCACCATTGTCTCATCTACATATTGAGACTCCGGAGCTCTGCCTGCCTTTTGGGTCCTCCACGTGGAATGGGAAGCATTTCGGAGAATGTTACCCTGGAAGTTCTGGATTTCAACCTTCTTCCTAAAAGCCTAAATTTAGCCTCCAGAACCTCCCTACCACATTTTCCTATGTCATTGGTACCGACATGTACCAAGACAGCAGACTCCTTCCCAGCACTATCTAAGACCTTGTCTATATGGCGCGTGAGGTCCGCTACCTTCGCACCAGGCAGGCAGGTTACCAGGTGATCCTCATGTCCATCAGGCACCCAGTTATCTACATGCCTAATGATCGAATCACCAACTATAACTGCTGTCCTAACGCTTTCCTGGTGGGCACATGGCCCTGGAGAAACTTCCTCAGTGCGAGAGGGTTTTACATCACCTGGAGGACAGGTCCTAGCTACAGGATCATTTCCTGCTGCACCAGGGTGATGCTCTCCTGTCACGTGACCTCTCTCCTCCATGGCAACAGGGATGCTGCCAGACTGGAGGTGGGACTTCAGTATTATGTCCCTCTAGGTCTCATCTATGTACCTCTCTGTTTTCCTTGTGTCCTCCAAGTCTGCTACTCTAACCTCCAGAGATCAGACTCATTCCCTGAGAGCAAAGAGCTCCTTGCACCTAGTGCACATGTAAGACCCCTCAAGAACTGGGAGAAAATCATACATGTGACACTCGATGGAAAAGACTGGAAACCCCCCATCTCACTGCTGTACTGCTGTCTGAATCTTACTTTTATGGTTGTGTTTAGGTATTTTAGTTCTTTACTTTCTAAGTGTTGCTAGGGATACTTATTCTAATAAAACCATACCTAATATGTTTAATGAACTTTGTTCACCCGAAGCTTAATTAATCTCAGATCCTTAATGTATGCCTGATGAGGTTAAACAGCTGTACCTGAGAGTGAATATGACACCTTCTTTCCTTTAAGAGATTTAAGCACCTATAAAGCTATGATTATCCCAGGGGTGGGTGGGTGTCAGAGAAGGAGGGAGGGAAAGAAGACTTATTAAAAACTGGCTGTTACATAGTACCCTGTCCTGTGCTTCTAAGGTAATCTATGACCAATTTCCTGGGTGATTCACATAGCCCTTGCTTGGATTGATGGTCTTGGGTTCTAAGTTTAACCAGAAAGCTCTCTGCTGTGTTTTAAATTTAAACTGAAAGCTCTTTGCTGCTATTAGGCCCTGACTGACTATTACATTTAAACTGAAAGCTCTTTGCTGCTACTACCTGTATGCCCTGACTGAGTATTAAATTTAAACTAAAAGCTCTCTGCTGGGATTTAAACTTAAACTGAAAGCTACTGGTTGAGTTTTTAATTCAACTAAAATCTATTTACTGATACTATTCCCTGACTAATTTAACAAATACACTGGATTCACAGATTAATCAGCTTTATTCTAAAGAATTCCTTTTCACCAAGATTTAGAAAAATTCCCAGAAATAAATACTTAGAATTGCAGATCTCTCTCCAGAAGTAGCAGTTTCTTTTTGTATTCCTTCATTTCTTGTTATAGGGGCAGGCTCCAAGGAGTTCTTTGAGAGTGCATCTGGATGTGGTATGATCCTGGAAAGCGCTGAGGCATATCTGCCCGCCAAGTCGGTCCTTCGTCCCTTATTGGGATCTTGATCTGGTGCTGATGGCACTGACAAAGGAGGTTTTGAGCCTCCTGGTCATTTCTTCCCAAAAATAGTTGACTCTTAAGACAGTGTTGCTGGTGGCAATCTGCTCGGTCTGGAGAATTGCGGAGTTTCAGGCTCTCTCTTGCAGGGAGCTCTTCCTATCCATCTCGAAGAAGAAGGTGGTTCTCGGACCATTTCCTTTCCTTTGGCCAAAGGTTGTATCCATGTTTCTCATGAATTCAGTGAATCTCCATGCTGGTGCTTTCAGGGGGGTGAGTAGGAGATACGGTTGCGCATTTGCTTTGTTTGGTTGTACGGAGAGGACTGTGCAATTATGTCAAGAGAATGACCCCATTTGGCCAATCAGATCAGTTGTTTGATTTGGCTGGAAGGCCGCGCAAAGATAAGGCAATGGCCAGTATGGCCCCTTCACGTGTGGGGTCTGTTACCAATTGCCTGAATAGTTCTCCCTGTAGAGAATCCAGGATCTCCTTACTTCTAGATGATACTGCAGCAGGATTGTGCCAATCAACATCTGGCATATTGAAATCTCCTATCAGTAGCACTTCCCCTTTCCTAGCAATGCTGCGTATGTCTTCAATTAACTCTCTGTCCACCTCTTCCTCTTGTGAGGGAGGTCTGTATATCACACCAATGCAAATAGATTTCTCTTTCCCTCTTTTTAGTTTAACCCACAATGCCTCCTCTTTCCCTTTTAAGCTCTGTAATTCCAAAGCTTTAATAGTAGTTTTTACATATTTATTTATTTATTTATTTAACAGTTATTTATATACCGCTCTTTCCCATGTTTCAAGTGCGGTTTACATGTAACAGTAGGTTAATTGGTATGAGATATACCAGGACATTTTACATAGAACAGATAATTATAAATTACAAGGAAAATTGTAACATTACAAGTATAACATATTAGAACATATATACATTGCTAGTTAAATTATTAATCATCATGTAAATGAGTGTGTAGTATGGTTAAATTAGTGTATTAGTGTCGTTTATATAGTGCCACTCCTCCTCCCCTTCTTCCTACCCTGTCCTTTCCGAATAAAGTATAGTCAGGTATAGTTACATCCCAGTCATGGTTTTCTGTGAACCATGTTTCTGTAACTGCCACTAAATCCAAGTCAGCCACTCCCACCAAAGCTTCAACTTCAGGGATCTTATTTCCCATGCTACGGGCATTAATACACGCTGCTTTCCATATGTTACCCCTGTTACCCATTTCCATAAAGGTATTTAATGTATCACCTACCTGGGGGCTTTCACTTACCTGGGGGCTTTCTTCATCCATCCCCAACGAATCTAGTTTAAAGCCCTCTTCAGTAGATTAGCCAGTCTACTACCAAAGATGCGTTGACCTTTCTTGGACAGATGGATGCCATCTCTGCTCTGCAACCCTTGGAACAGCATCCCATGGTCTAGGAAACCAAAACGCTCTCGATGACACCATCCACGCAGCCATGCATTCATCTCCAGGATGCGAGCCTCTCTGCCTTGGCCTTTACCCTCAACAGGGAGGATTGAAGAGAACACCACCTGTGCACCTAACTGCTTCACCCTCTGTCCCTCTGGCAGCGGCAGAATAAAGTGTCTCCCGCGATCAAGTGTCTCCCGCAGGGCCCCCTCCCCGGAGCCCGCCTCAATCACTCTCCTCGGCGCGGCTTTCAGAGGCGCGAAGGGAAAGTGTCCCTCTCGCGGCTCTGTTAAGCCTGCCGGGGCTGCTGGAAAAATTCCCATCAGCCCCGGCGAGCTTAACAGAGCTGCGAGGAGAGGGAAACTCTCCCTTCACGGCTCTGAAAGCCGTGCCGAGGAGAGTGATTGAGGCGGGCTCTGCCAGGCAGCCGGGGAGGGGGCCCTGCGGGAGACACTTGATCGTGGGAGACATTTCATTCTGCAGCTGCCACGGCAGCAGCAGCAGCAAATTTCTTTTTTCTTTTAAAGTGACTGATGGACAGAATGTTGTTTGTGCGGGACCCCCTGAAACGCGGGGCCCTGTGCAAACAACATTCTTGCTCAATGGACGGGACCGGCCCTGCATATCAGGTGTGAACTCGTGGAATGCTTTGCTGTGCTTAAGAAGGACAACATGTGGGCATTCTCAGCCATTGCAAGAGCTTTTCAGATAAGTGTTCTTAATTATTTATATGCTGAGTGACCTGTTTGTGGGTAATTTGGGGCTTTTTACTTAAAAAAAAAAGAAGTAAATAGAAGATATATGAAGACAGAATAAAAGTGGACTTTGAAGAGCAGGTAACAGTTGATGCATGTGGGAGCACATTGTAGCTCTGCTAAAGTTGCATTAGAGAATCGTAGGTGCCATACTGATGGATCCTTTCTCCTTTTTAAATTATTTTTTCATTCTTGGGATAGTGCAATTAAGTTGAAAAAGCTCGGAATTAGGAGAGGTTTGTTTTAGAAATCTTTGATACACTTAACCCCTCAATTTCGTGGATTCTCTAGCATTTTTTGGTGGTCCTTTTTTAACATAAACATATGCTTTCTTTCTGTGTTGCAGTTTATTCCAGCACTATAAGATGTATGAATTTCTTTTCTACTTTTCAAGAGATGAAGTCATACTAGGAACTGACGTAAGTAAACAGTATATTTAAATTGATAAAGCAGGCAATTTTAAAGCATATGTTGTTAAATATTGACTCATGGCGACCCTCTGGATAGTTGTCTTAAACTGTGTTCGGTCTTCAGTCAGGCGGCTCATTTTTGAAAGAGTGGCATCCATAGCTGCTGTTATTGTATTGATCCGTCTCATTGCTGTTCTTTCTCTTTTGCGTTGATCTTCAACTTGCCGAGTATAATGTCTTTCTCTAATGATCTCTTTCTTTGCATGATGTGTCCAAAGTATGAAAGTCAAAGTCTTGTCATCTGAGTTTCTAAAGAAAGTTTAGGTTTCATCTTCTCCAGTACTGACTGGTTTGTTCTTCAGGCAGTTCATGACATACACAGTATTCTTTGCCAGCACCATAATTCAAAGGCATCGGTTTTCTTCTTGTCTATCTTTTTCACTGTCCAACATTTGCATCCATATAATGATGTTATTGAAAATACCATGGCTTGGATAAGTTGACTCTTTGTATGGAGAGAGATATCTCTACTCTTGAGAATCTTGTCTAGGTCCTTTATAGCCATCTTGCCAAGAGCAATGTGTTGTCTGATTTCTTGACTGCTTCTGTAGGGTAATGTTTACAACAGGTTGCTTTGGCTAAGAGGCCAAATAAATGAATATTTAAACTCTGTTTTTTTTTAACTGAACACTGTTAATTACTAAAGACTTCCATTTGGGGTAATTATATGTTTAATCTGTTGATTAAATCATATCAACAGCAGCAAAGAAATAACCCTACGCAACATATATAATGCAACACATTTTGTTTCTTACAGATAGGATTAATATACATGATCTCCAGGAACAAGCAGGAATGAGTCTTCACATATGGGTACGTCGGTACCGATGGAGCCTGTGCGGGAACGCTCCCCAGCTTCCCAAAAAGGAAAGCTTTTGGGAGCATCCCACAGCGCCTGCGCGCTGCCTTCCCGCCTTTCCTAACCGCCTCTCCTCAGTTCTTCTTTGCCGCGGAGCCAGCAGGTCGAGCCCTGTCACCGCTGAAGAAGTTCTTTATTTTATTTTCTTTCTTTGGTCGCGTGTCTGCCTTCCCCAACTCCGGTACTGCCGGTCTTTTCTTTCTTTTCTTTAAAAAAAAAAAAAAACTATATATTTTTCCCTCACTTAGTGTATTTTTCTCTTGGGCCCTAGGCCTCACAAGAAAATTTCCTCATGGAAAAAACAGCCTCCGGGTTTAAGAAATGCACTAAGTGCAGCGGTACTATTTCTGTTACAGACACCCATGAATGGTGTCTTAAATGTTTGGGTCCTGAACACTCCATTTCGGATTGTCCGTCCTGCTCTCTGATGTCTAAACGGGGTTTACAGAACCGAGCAACTAAGCTCCATGTGCTGTTTCCCGCTGATGCAGCTTCGGTGGCATCAACGTCTTCCAGGGCTTCTTCTTCCCCCAATGGATCTCAGGTAACCAAACATAAATCCAGCCGGTCCTCGAAGGGTAGATCTCCCTCTAAGCATCGAGATGCCTCCGGGCTTGCCCTCGAGGATCCTGCACCGGCAAAACAACCCCGGCGGGAAGCTCCGGCTTCCAAAGCTCCACCTATGGGGTTACAGGTTGACATCAATGGCACGGCCTCGACCGATCACCTGTTAGAATGCTCTGGGGTACCGGCACAACCTTCCGGTACCGAGTTCCAGGCATTCATGGCGTCGATGGATCAGAATGTTCTGTCCATGCAGCAGGCTATCAGTGCCTTCATCCAAGCTGCGACGCCGTTGATACCACAACAAACGCCGTTGTTGGTATCGACTCGGGTACCGGCACCAGCGCCGATACCGGTACCGACTGCATCGGCATCGACCAGGATACCGACTGCAGCGGTTCCTTGTCCAGGGATGCTCATCGGTACCGATCCGGTTCCGATGATGCCCGATGTCGATACTGCTCGATACGCGTACCGAGCGTTAGAAGAGCACCCTGACAGACGTTACTTTGATTCCTCTGGTGATTCTGATACATCAGAGGAATCTGCTGAAGTATCTATAACCCTTCCTGAAGAGCCTTCTTCTCCAAAAAGAAGAATGTCTCCTCCAGAGGACTTGTCCTTTCAAGACTTCATAAGAGAAGTAGCTGAAGGTCTTTCTATTTCAGTATCCTCTGAACCAGAGCCTAGAAAAAAAAAATTAGATATTTTGGGTTATTCTAAGGCTCCTAAAGAGGCAGTCACCTTACCAATTCATGAGATTCTTTATGAACACATGATTGATTTATGGGAGACTCCTCTCACTATCTCTCCTCATTCTCGCAGATTGGACACTATGTATCGGGTCTCTCCCTGTCCTGGTTTTCATAAAACACAGCTTCCTCACCATTCCATTGTGGTGCAGTCAGCTATGAAGAGGATAAAGAGTACAAAGAGACACTCTTCTACTCCTCCAGGAAGAGAATGCAGGACCTTGGATGCTTTTGGTAGAAAAATCTTCCAAGCCAGTATGCTTGTTGCCAGAATCAACTCCTATAGTCTTTACATGGGTATGTTTCTAAAGGAGGTTGCAGATAAACTGCACACTTTCCTCCCTTTTCTACCAGAAGATAAAAGGGATGAATTCCTCATTTGGCTTAAGCATACTCAAGACATTTCAAAGTTTTCCAACAGGGCAGCCTTTGATTCCTTTGAAGGTGCCAGCAGAGCTTCTGGCATTGCCATAGCTGCTCGCAGAATTGCTTGGCTCCAAGCTTCTGATTAAGAACCCTGGGTCCAAGATGGTTTAGGAAATCTTCCCTGTACAGGTGAAAACCTGTTTGGCAAAGAATGGCAAATAAAAGCCACTCAAATGGATGCAGAAAATTCTGCTCTGGATAGACTTTCAAAGTCAACCTCCATTCCTGCCAAGAAAAAACCCTTCAAGAAGTCTTTTTTCAAAAAGGGCAGATTCCCTTCTACTTCTGGCCAACAATCCTCTACAGGTCGCTTTGCTACTAAGCGTCAGCAACCTAAACAGGCCAGGTCTAAGACTACAGGGGCTGCTGCAACTCAGCAGACCCAACCTCCTCAGGGTTTTTGACTTGATGCTAGAGAACTTAGCCTTTCTGGCTTTAAAACAGCCAGAACCTCTCACCATTCCAGGAAGGTTAGCTCATTTTGCTTCCAGATGGGAGCAGATTACATCAGAGCAGTGGACCCTCTCCATCATAAGAGAGGGCTACAAACTTCATTTCTCAGACCTTCCTCCCCACACCATGGTGAGACATTTCAATTCTCCCACATCTCTTCTCGACCTTCTAGGTCAGGAGGTGGCTACCCTTCTTGCCCAAGGGGCAATAGAAGAAGTTCCCCTTCTTCAACAAGGGTCAGGGTTTTACTCCCCCTATTTTCTCATCCCAAAGATGACAGGGGGATACAGACCCATATTAGATCTCAGGGAATTGAACAAATTTCTATGCAAGGAGAAGTTCAAGATGCTTTCTCTGGGCACTCTCCTTCCATACCTTCAAATTCAGGATTGGCTTTGTTCTCTAGATCTCAAAGATGCTTACACACATGTCCTCATCCATCCATCTCACAGAAGATTCCTCCGTTTTCTTTTCCAAGGAAAACATTATCAATACAGGGTGCTTCCGTTTGGTCTGGCCTCTGCCCCAAGAGTGTTCACCAAATGCATGGCAACAGTAGCTGCATTTCTACGCACTCTGGGAATATTTGTATTTCCATACCTGGACGACTGGCTCATCCGAGCTCCATCTCAGTCAGAGGTCCAGACTTCCCTGGACTGCATAAGGCGCATTCTACAGTATCTGGGACTTGTGGTAAACCTCCCAAAGTCCCAGCTCACCCCTACTCAGTCCCTAGAGTTCATAGGGGCCTGGCTAGATACTACCACTGCAAGGGCCTATCTTCCTCAGGCCCGTTGCCTACGCCTAGTGCAGTTAGCCTCTCAGGTTCAGTCAAAGAGCCACTTAACTGCCCGGGAGATGCTACAACTGCTAGGCCACATGGCTTCCACAGTGCATGTGGTACCCTATGCTCGCCTACATATGAGAGCAGCCCAATGGACTTTGTCCACCCAGTGGACTCAAGCATCAGGAGCTCTCTCAGACCAAATAGCAACCTCCAAACGTCTTTTTTGGTCTCTCCAGTGGTGGATGTCCACTCAGAATCTGTTGCTGGGGGTCCCCCTTCCAACAGTTGTTGCCCCAAGCAACTCTCACAACAGATGCCTCCCAAACAGGTTGGGGAGCTCATCTACAAGACCTCTCCACTCAAGGCACTTAGTCCCCACAGGAGACCTTTCTTCATATCAATCTCTTGGAGCTTCGAGCAGTCTTTCTAGCTCTCAAGGTCTTTTATACCCTGCTCAGCTACAAGACAGTCCTCATTCATACGGACAATCAAGTAGCCATGTTTTACATAAACAAGCAAGGAGGAACTGGCTCTCTGTTGCTTTGCAACTAAGCTTTAAGATTGTGGGCCTTCGCCAGAGAGCATCAAATCCATCTCCTGGCAGTATACCTCCCAGGAATCCAAAACTCTTGGGCAGACAGACTCAGTCGAGTTCTGCTCCCACACGAATGGTCCCTGCACATGGATCAGGTACTCAGAATCTTCCAAGAATGGGGAACCCCGGACATCGATCTCTTTGCAAGTCCGTGGAATGCCAAACTTCCCCGGTTCTGTTCCAGAATTCCGTGTCAGGGATTTCAGGCCAAGGATGCCTTCCTCCTTCACTGGGGTCAGGGTTTCCTGTATGCCTTTCCACCCATTCCCTTGATTCCCAAGACTCTGTTCAAACTCCAGAGGGATCAAGGATCTATGATCCTCATAGCTCCACGCTGGCCACGCCAAGTGTGGTACCCTCTACTTCTGCATCTCTCCCAAGCCCCTTCTCTGGACTTGGGAGCTGCTCCAGACCTTCTGTCCCAGGAGGAGGGGACTTTGTGGCACCTAAACCCCAAGTCCCTTCACCTCAGAGCTTGGTTACTGAAGGCCTAGACCTTCAAAGCTGGAATCTTTCTCAACAAGTGAAGGATATCCTCCATGCTTCCAGAAAACCTTCCACTAGGCATTCCTATGCTTTTAAATGGAAAAGATTTTCCATTTGGTGTGCTGAAAGGAGTCTCAACCCTCTAGCACTACCTTTGAATTCTCTATTGGAATAACTCCTGTATCTTTCCGATGCAGGCCTTAAGACGAATTCAGTAAGGGTCCATTTGAGTGCTATTGCAGCATCCCTTAAGCCTATCAATGGACAACCTGTTTCCTCTCATCCTCTTATTGCAAGATTCATGAGAGGCCTAACTTTAACTAGACCTCCCATTAGGCCTCCTCCGGTGGCATGGGATTTAAATCCGGTTCTTGGTCAGCTTATGAAGCCTCCTTTTGAACCCTTAGCCACCACCTCCTTGAAATTTCTTTCCTGGAAGGTTATTTTCCTCATTGCAGTCACCTCAGCTCGCCGCATCAGTGAGCTGCAGGCCTTAGTGGCTAATCCACCTTATACAAGGTTCCATCATGATAAGGTAGTTCTTAGGACCAATCCACACTTTATGCCTAAAGTGGTCTCACCTTTTCATCTTAATCAAGAGGTATATTTACCTGTCTTTTTTCCAGCTCCTCATGCATCAAGTGCAGAGAAGACTCTTCATACTCTGGATTGTAAAAGAGCTCTTGCCTTTTACTTACAAAGAACACAGCAACATAGAAAGTCTTCCCAGCTCTTTGTTGCTTTTGATCCCTCTCATTTGGGATTTCCAGTCTCTAAGAGGACACTGTCCAATTGGATTGCTCAGTGTATTTCTTTTGCCTACCAGAGTAAGAACCTTTCTCTGGAGAGCCATGTCACAGCTCATAATGTGAGGGCCATGGCTGCCTCTATGGCTCATCTAAATTCTGTGTCCATCGACCAGATCTGTCGAGCAGCCACCTGGGCCTCGGTTCATACCTTCACAGCCCATTACTGCTTGGACAAGGACTCCCGCCGGGATGCCTTGTTGGGTCAGGCTGTTCTCAAACACCTGTTCCATTCTTAATCAACTCCTACCCTCCATTCCTGGATAGATACCTGAGATCCATAGGAGGAGGTAGAACCCTTCCCAGGGTCTCATATCCTTGGGGTTCTCCCAGGCATCTCAGCTAGGGAGTCCCCATATGTGAAGACTCATTCCTGCTTGTTCCTGGAGATAGCACAGTTACTTACCTGTAACAGGTGATCTCTGGGAACAGCAGGAATAAGTCTTCACAACCCTCCCACCTCCCCTAGGAGTTGTATCTCTCTATCTGTCTTTCCTTTCCTCTCTCTCTTTTGTCTCAGCTTTAAAACTCGAACTGAGGAGAGGCGGTTAGGAAAGGCGGGAAGGCAGCGCGCAGGCGCTGTGGGATGCTCCCAAAAGCTTTCCTTTTTGTGAAACTGGGGAGCGTTCCCACGCAGGCTCCGTCGGTACCGACGTACCCATATGTGAAGACTTATTCCTGCTGTTCCCAGAGATCACCTGTTACAGGTAAGTAACTGTGCTTTCCCACATATTATTTTATGAGGTACCTCCCAAAACTCATCTCTCCCTGCTTTTGAAGGCATATCCCATTAGCCAAAACTACTCTTAAGGCCCATGCATGGGGCTCTGACACACCTACAGACTAGAAAAGTTCCTCCACATTAACCAGCAATCCATCCCCTCTCCCCTTCCCATTCACCCTCTATCTTAACCTTTACTAACCAAGTCCGCAGCAGGAACAAAAAACAGCAATTCTCTCACTCACTAGCACAACCACATACTCACTAGAATAACCACAATCACCTACATATCTAATATCAAACTTCTTCCATGGTGAAGCAGGGAATTCCAATAGGCTTCCCAAATATTCTGAAAAGCCCTCCACTGTTTAGACTGGTGACTTCTCACTTTTAGCCTTTCCATCATCATTAAATCATATAAACATATCCTCCACTGATTCATAGAGGGTCAGTAAGACTGTCTCCAGGCAGCAAGAACATACTTACGTGTCATTAAACAGGCTTTGCTCAAAAAACATCCATTATCCAGGAACAAGCAGGAAGTCAGTCCTCACATAAGGGTGATGCCGGCTGCCGACGGAGCCCGCGCGGATCCAATCCCCAGCTTTCAAAGAAAGCCTTTGGGAGCTACACAGCACATGTACGTTCACCTTTCTGCCTAAAGGTGCCATCTTACCTCAGTCTTTTTTTCCGCGGAACCCTGCAGATGTGTTGTCTGTGCACCCTAGATAGAGTTGATTTTTTTTCACTGTTCATTGGTCATTTTCTTGTTTTCTTTTCACCTCCTGCCATCTGAATGCAATGCATCAGCATAATGTTTTTTGCTTGGGTATCTCGTTTTGTGGCCCATGGATTTTTTGTTCACAGCCTAGCTGGTCAAGACGTCAGAGTTTAATCTCCCGGGGCTCACTTTTCCCCGCTATGTCTTCAACCAGCGGATTTAAGCAGTTTGACAAGTGCAACCGCACTATGTCCCACATGGACTGCCACAATACCTGCATTAAATGCCTTGGGGTGGACCACAGCATGTCTTCCTGCCTGCTCTGTCTTTTGATGTCAGCCAAGACCCATAAGGAACACAAAAGGCGGCAGGGTGATCTGTTTGGTAAGTCTTCCTTGGCATCAACATCGGGGACGGAATCCCTGCCTTTGACGCTGGCATTAGGTGACTCAGCTTCATGCTCTTGGGATCGTCGGGCATCATAATCATCCTCAGAGGACCATCCCCAGGCGTCGAAGGCTTTGTCAAAGCTAAAGTCGAGATCTGACCACGATCTGGGAGGTAAGACCTCCGGGACCTGTGCACAGAGTCCTCGACTCAAGCTGGTGATGATGGCCTGGAGTGCCCCTCCAAGCAGCCCTGGCAGGAGGCGTCATCGACTGAGTTGGGGGATTGAGTCGGGTCCCCCTAGGCATTCACCATCAGGGACTTCCCTGCCAGGGAACCGACGCTGACCTCAACATCCTTGAAGCCGGTGCCCACCTCTTTGGAGCAGTCAAGAATCGAGGCCAGGATGGTGGCTCTGGAACGCAGTTTCACAGTGTTCATTGAGACACAGAGGGGCCTGACTCCCAGGGACTCTAGTTTGTCAGCACCCGCCATGGGGCTGTCTTTGACCAGGACCTCCCCAGAGGATGTTCCACCCATCCTTGAGAGGGTAGCTCGATCGGTATCAACTCCATCCACAACTGATTCAAGGTGTGGCATGGCATCTGGTATGGCCATGCTGGAACCCCGACGTCTGGTGTCATCGACGCTGAGCTTTTCCAACAACAGCGGGGCGCTCGCCCATTCCTCCAGCTCTGAGTCGGCCTGGGAGATGGATGAGGAGTCCCTGGACACCATCCTTCACCGGGACATCCCCTCTGACCCATCCCCACCATACCATCGGTGGCGGTCACCTTCAGAGGACCTTGCCTCTCTGGAGTTTGTGCAGGAGATCTCCCAGGGTGGTGCCCGAGAACGAGACACATACAGGGGACTTCAAGATCCTCCAGTAAGAGACTCCTCCTCAGGAGACACTGATGGTGCTGATTGTGAATCATCGACTGGATTCGCAGTATTGAGTCGGTTGGAGACCAGCTTCCAGAAAACAAAACTGCCACATAGCTCCATGGTAGTGGAGTCGGCTATGCATTGCATTAAGAGCCAAAAGACACAATCCTTGGTGCCCCCTGTCAGGGAGGCATGCACCGCGGATGCTTTTGGCAGGAAGTGTTCCCAGGTCTCCATGCTCACAGTACAGATCCAGGCATACCAGCTGTACATTGTCATATACCTGCAGGACCTGGCAAAGGACCACACCAGGTTCTCAACTGGTATATCAGGTGAACCCTTTGAGTGCTTCAAGACCCTGGTGTCATCGGTCAAAGAGCGCTCCAAGTTTCAAACTCAGGCGGCCTGCAACAGCTTCGAGTTGGTGGCTCGGGTAGCTGCAGTGGGCATTAGTGTCCACTACCTTGCCTGGCTACAGTCCTCCAAATTGGAGCAGTGGGTTCAGGACAAATTAGCTGATGTCCCTTGCATGGGGTAAAATCTCTTTGGCAAGCCCATGATGGAGAAGGCCGACGAGCTAGAGAAGGAATTCATGACAAGAACCAGGCTGTCCAAGAAAGTGTCTGAATCTTCCCGCAAGAAGACTGGGGAAAAAGCCAATCCACCTAAAGACCACGAAGTCTTACGGGAACTTCCCCAAGTTTTAGGCCTATCACGCTCCCTCTGGGGGCAGCAGGCCAAGGGCCAGGGCATGGCCCCCGTAAGCCAAACGCTCCCCAAATAGTGTCCAGCTGCAACCTTGGGGAGATTTTGACTCCTTGGGCATAGCCTCCCTCCCCCAGGAGGTACAAGGCCCAAGGTTCATGGGAGGACAACTAGTCCACTTTGCACACCAGTGGCTAAGCATCACCATGGATGAGAAGGTGAACATGCATGCGTGATGTAGCTCCCAAAGGCTTTCTTTGAAAGCTGGGGATTGGATCCGCGCGAGCTCCATAGAAGAAAAGTCCAACAGCAAGAACATCACCTTAAGTGGTATATGCTGTTCCAATACTTTTGTTAAATAACCCACCACTAGTTTCCAAAAACATTGGATTCTAGGACACATCCAGAACATGTGACCCAGATGAGCCTCAGATTCCCCACAATTCAGGCATGTGCCATCCAACATGATCTTAGCCTGTGAAAGGAATGCTCTCATTAAAACTTATATTGTTGCAAGGATTTGTTTGATACAGGCAGTGAAGCATCCCAACACAGATGGACAGCCCAACTCCACACCCCGCTTCGGTGTGAAAGGTTGAAGATAAAATTCACCCTTGTTGCCCACCAAAATCGAATACTCTGAAAATTTATGAGCCTTTACCACCCGCAGGTAGAAACATGCCTCCAAAGTCTCCATCACTTCCTCTTTGAAACTACTAGCAGGCAACAGTTGAACATAATGACACACTTGCAAATGTGCATAATAGTCTTTAAAATATATTTGGAATGTCTTGGTTAGGGTCCGAATCATCACATTTTCCCCTCACAATCCACAATAACCACTAATTGACACAATCCCTTGCAGGCCCATTCCCTAAAAACACTACTCATCATTCCAATAGGAAAGTACACATTCCCCTGCAGCATCAGCAGAGAGGTTGCCCCCAGATCACATTGCAGTACTGTATACAAACCACTTCCAATTGCCCACTATGTTCATGAAAGACAGAACTAGCAGTCAAGGACTTAAGCAAATACTCTACCTCCCATAACAGAGCATAATGGTTTATGGTTTATTTATTACTAGATATACCGTCCTTAGCCAGTGGCAGCAGAGAGGTTCACAAAGTAGTATCCCTTCTTGGCCCTCCAGTCCAGTCCCACACTTGTGGATTGTCACTCCTCACCAGCAGCTTGGAGACTAAGCATGTCATATCTTCATGACATCAGCACAGATAGGTAGCTGACACCTCCCACTAGCTCCCAGTATCTCAATCTCCAAGCAACTGGAGAGATGTTACCCCATAAGTTGGGGCTCGCTGCAGGGACAAGTAAGAGATTTTTCGGCAAATTTTTTTTCTTTGAACTAATTTCTATGCAGAGCTGGCCCTTTAACTCTGGGGAGTACAAAAAGACAAAAAAGAAAAAGTGAACTTGGATTTCTTCACCTGAGCTCCTCCCCAAGAGATTTCTTCTGTAGGCAGAAGGGCAAATTGGCGGCTCCCGAGCCTTTCGTGGAGTGAGGAGCTGCGAGTAAAACAGGACTTCTTTCTTCCTTCAGCGCTCTTCTTAGCCCTGACACTGCCAAAGATGGTAAGTGACAGCTGAGCAGTTTGGCAGGATGCAGAGAGTAATTCCCAAGTGCAGAGGGTAATTCTCAGAGTTAGTCAGTCTCAGTCACTTACTTGAGGGGTGATAATTTGGACTTCTGAGGGCTATGCTTGTTTTGGAGAGCCACATGGCTGTGGCGGGAGGTTCCCAAGCAGCGTGGAAAAAGTTGCCATTTTAGTGCTTGCACAGAGGGGAGACTTGGGGGTGGGATTCAGACACTGCAGGGGTCTTCCCTCACATTTTGTTGGTTTGGTGCCTGGTTTTTCCCATTTTTTGGGGTTTACATTGCAAAATAAAGAAAGTAGAAGGAGTCAGCCAGTGGACACGGCTATGCAGGAGAAGAGTGAATATAGCACACCTTCAGTGCTGAGTGCAGCTCAGACAACTGATTGAGGATCTGAGAGTTGGACCTTGGGCAATCCTGCTTGGAATATTTTGGTAGGTGACATGCTTTCCAGGTTCACGTGTCTTGCATGTGAGTCCCATAGGTGCTCGGTCTCAGCCATGGGATTCTGCCAAGGCTGTGAGGCAGAGTCCAGATCTGCTGAGGAGGATCTATGGGAGGAGCACTTGACCAGAGGGGAGGAACTGCAGGAGGGTTAAAAATTCCTCACCCTTTGGGAGACCGTCGTCCGGCCTCGGTGAGAAGGGAGTCTGCTCCTACTTGGGAGGACAGCGACAGACCGCCTCTGCTGGTGTTGGAGCCAAGGCAGAGGATGCCTAGATCCCCCAGGCCCCACTCATCTAAGAACAGGATGGCTGATGAACTTATAGGGGGGTTCTCGCCGGAGTTTGCCCTCCTGCACAAGGCCTTCTGTATGAGGCAGCATGGGGAGGAGAGGCTGGCTGCTCCTCAGGAGAAGGTAAGGAAGAGAGCTTGGTCAGAGTCCCTCCCGCACTCCAGAGCAGAAGAGGAACCAAGTTCACTCTGGAGGAAGCTGGAGTGCATCCCGTGGGAGGACCTTGGATCTGCTCACTCTGATGAGTTGGAGGAACAGGGCATGGAAGTGGATGCCCTGGAGGTTACAGAGTTGGAAAAAGGGTGAGATTACTCAAGGGGGCGAATCTAGCATTGTGTGCATCTTTCACAGGGAGGAGCTGGTGACCCTGATATCCCAGTCTGCCAAGGTCCTTAATATGGTCATGGGCATACTGCCTGTGGAGGAGCCTCTGGTAGATCCACTGTTCCAAATGGTCAGGAATATGCAGATGGTGTTTCCCTTGCACAGAGTGGTTAGACAAATGATTCAAGATGAGTGGGATGTCCTGAAGACGTGACTGAGGGGAATGCAGACTATTTCTCATCTCTACCCTCTTCCAGATTGGGACAATGAGCTCTTCTACTCTCCTAAAGTGGATGCTCTGGTTTCAGTAGTCACAAAGAAGACCACTATTCCCATGGAGGGCTTTTTGGCCTTCAAGGACGTGCAGGATTGAAAGTTGGAGCCCCTACTGAGGCAGGCATCTGTTTATGGTGCCTTCGTGGTGCATGCGTGTTTATGCTGGGCGCAAGCTATTTTGGAGGGCTCTGAAGAGTCAGCGCCACTTCCCCCAGAGGCGGCCAAGTTGGAGCCTGGGGCAGCTTACCTGGTGGATGCTTTCTATGATCTAATTTGGGGCATGTCCAAGAGTATGGCCTCAGTGGTAGCTGCTTGTCGCTACTTGTGGCTGCATAATTGGTTGGCAGATGTCTCCTCTGAGATTCCAGACATTATTTTGACTTCTTATCAGATTCAGACTCAGGGAGACATTTTATCAGATCCTTCACCTCCCTATGAAAAGCATGAGTTTTGCCAGAATATGGCCGAGGCTTTACCCTTTACCTGGAGGCCGAGGAGGAGCTGAGGGCTGAAGAACTTGAGATCCTACAATATCCCTCACCTCCCAAAGAGGTGATCATGGTATCAGTACACCAGATCCTCTAGCACCTACTCTTTAGAATATGGGAGAACCCACTAATGGTCCCAGCCATCAGCAGGAAGCTGGACTCTGTACTGAGTACAAAAAAGTCTGGGCTTTGAGAAACCCCAACTATCCCACAACTCCGTGGTTGTAGAGTCAGCCATGCATCACTTCAAGAGTTCTAAAACTCACTCCTCCATCCCCCCAGGCAGAGAGGCCCGCATCCTCAGTAGGTTTGAGACAAGGTGCTACTAAGGATCCATGTTGGTGGTCCAGATCCTCTTATACCAATTTAATATGGCCATGTTCCTTAAGGATGTGAGGGAACTTCAGTGAATTTGTGGCCCTGATTCCCCCAGAGCACCAGAGGTTTACGGTGGCAGTCTGGTGGGGCGAGGTAAGGACTGCTCAAAGTATATGAGTAGAGTGGCTTACGACACATTGAAGTCCATCATTCGAGTGCTGCAGTAGGCATTGGTGCCCACCACCTGGCCTGGCTGTAGTCATCAGATCTTGAACAATGGGTTCAAGACAAGCTAGCTGACATCTTCTGCAGGAGGGAACATTTGTTTGGCAAGCCCATGGAGGATAAGGCCGATGAACTGAAGAGGGAGCAGCTCATCATGAACCGACTCTCCAGTAAGACTACAGAACCTTCTAAGAAGAAGGCTGCAGGGAAGAAAGCTTTCTACCTGCATTAGCACCGGTATTACCTGGGCTATCTGCCCTACTCGGCCTATTCAGCCTCTCAGCCGGCTCAGCAGAAGGCTCAAGGACCCCACCAGCAGTGCCGCCATAAACCTCAGAAGACTCAGCCCACCCCGTAGCCACATCTGGAGGCAGGTTTTTGATTACTTCTTAAGGAGCAAAGCCAATAGCCAATCTCCCACTGTCAAGCGCAGTGCCTCAGCAGGTGTGTGTGTGGGGGGGGGGGGCGACAGCTGGCTCACTTTGGCCACTGGTGGCATGTGCTGACAGCAGACACCTGAGCCCTGAAGATCATCCAAAGTGGCTGCTGGTTGCATTTTGCCCAGCTATCTCCCACGTTCTTTCCTGGAGAGTACCCTCTTGACTCACTATGGCGGGCCCTCCTTCAACCTTCAACATAAGAACATAAGAACATAAGATATGCCATACTGGGTCAGACCAAGGTCCATCAAGCCCAGTATTCTGTTTCCAACAGTGGCCAATCTAGGTCATATGTACCTAGCAGTTTCCCCAAGAGACACAAGTTCCACAATGCTTGTAGTGGGTCAAGCATTGATATCTTCGGTCACTTCTTAATAATGGTTTATGGACCTTTCCTCCAGGAACTTGTCCAAACCTTTTTTAAACCCAGCTACACTAACAGCCTTTACTACATCCTCCGGTAACAAATTCCAGAGTTTGATTACACGTTGAGTGAAAAAATATTTTCTTTTATTAGTCTTAAATAGTTTACCCTGTAGCTTCATTGCATGTCCCCTAGTCTTTCTATATTCTGATAACGTAAACAATCGATCTACGTTTACCCGTTCCACTCCGTTCATTAATTTATAGACTTCTATCATATCTCCCCTCAGCCGTCTCTTTTCCAGGTTAAAGAGCCCTAACCTTTTTAGCCTCTCTTCATAGGAGTATCCTTCCATCCCCTTTACCATTTTGGTGGCTCTTCTCTGAACCTTTTCTAAAATCGCTATATCCTTTTTAAGATACGGCGACCAGAATTGCACACAATATTCAAGGTGCGGTCTCACCATGGAACGATATAGAGGCATTATAATATCTTTTGTTTTATTTTCCATTCCTTTCCTTATCATACCTAGCATTCTATTTGCTCTCTTGCCCGCCGCTGCACACTGGGCCGAGGGTTTTAACATGGTATCCACAATGACGCCTAAATCTTTTTCCTGGGTGGTGGTTCCTAATGTGGAACCTTGCATCGTGTAACCATAGTTTGGGTTGTTCTTCCCTAGGTGCATAACCTTGCACTTGTCCACATTAAATTTCATCTGCCATTTTGATGCCCAATCTTCCAATTTATCAGGATCCTCTTGCAATTTTTCACAATCCTCTTGGGTTTTAACAACTTTAAATAGTTTTGTGTCATCTGCAAATTTGATAACCTCACTCGTTATTCCACTTTCCAGGTCATTTATGAATATGTCAAAAAGCAGCGGACCCAGCACAGATCCCTGGGGTACACCACTATTCACCTTTCTCCATTGGGAAAATTGGCCATTTAGCCCTACCCTCTGCTTTCTATCTTTTAACCAGTTCCTGATCCACAATAGTACACTGCCTCCTATCCCATGACTCTTTAGTTTTGCCAAAAGTCTCTCATGAGGGACCTTGTCAAAGGCTTTCTGAAAGTCCAGATACACAATATCACCTGACTCACCTTTGTCCACCTGTTTATTCACTCCTTCGAAAAAACATAACAGATTAGTAAGACAAGATCTTCCTTGTCTAAAGCCATGTTGGCTGTCTCCCATTAGGTTGTGACTATCTACATGCTGAGTAATTTTATTCTTTATGATGGTTTCTACCATTTTTCCTGGTACTGACGTCAGGCTCACTGGTCTGTAGTTTCCCGGATCACCCCTGGAACCCTTTTTAAAAATTGGTGTTACATTGGCGATCCTCCAATCTTCAGGTATTAGAGATGATTTTAATGATAGTTCACAGATTACTGATAGCAGGTCTGCAATCTCATATTTCAGTTCTTTCAACACCCTTGGATGTATACCGTCCGGCCCAGGTGATTTGCTACTCTTCAGTTTATCTAATAGTTGTAAGACATCTTCCCAATGTATCGATATTTCCTTCAATTCTTCCGCACCTTTAAATACCACTTCAGTCATGGGTAACATCCCTACATCTTCCTCAGTAAAGACCGAAGCAAAGAATTCATTCAGTCTCTCCGCTATCGCCTTGTCGCCTCTTAGTGCTCCTTTAACCCCTTTATCATCTAATGGACCAACTGACTCTCTCACAGGTTATTAAAAGAGGGCTGCTACATAGTACCCTGTCTTGTGCTGCTGAGGTAAGCTAAATTCTGATTTGATTTAAATAGCTCTTAGCTGCTGCCAGGCTCTAACTTCTTATGAAATTTAAACTACAAGCTCTCTGCTGGGTTCTAAATTTAACCAGAAAGCTCTCTTCTGTGTTTTAAAACTAAAAGTACTTTTCTGATGCTAGGCCCTGAGTGACTATTAAATGTACACTACAAGCTCTCTGCTGGGTTCCAAATTTAACCAGAAAGCTCTCTTCTGTGTGTTAAATTTAAACAGGAGATGAACATCTTGCTGGCCAACCTGGCTATGGAGCTAGTACCACCAGAACAGGTCTTGAGGGTTCTACTCGCATTACTTCCTTGTCCCCAAGAAGACATGGGGTTTCAGGCCCATCCTGGACCTCCTGAACCTCAACCGCTTCTTGGTAAGAGAGAAGTTCAAAATGGTTTCCCTGGGGACGCTACTTCCATATCTTCAGAAGGACAATTGGCTCTGCTCCCTGAATCTAAAGAATGCATACACACACATCTCAATCCATCTTCTCCATTGACAATATCTCTGTTTCAATCTCAAATGGTCAGCACATCTGGTACCGGGTGTTGCCCTTTGGGCTGGAGTTGGCTTCAAGGGTCTTCACTAAGTGCTTGGCAGTGGTTGCCATCTTACTCCAGACCTTGGGGTTCTTCATCTTCCCTCACTTAGATGACTGGGTGTCACATTGGACGAGTTTCACCAGTCGGCCTGCTTGACTATCCATGTGCTCGAACACCTAGGCTTCATCATAAACTACCCAAAGTATCACCTCCAGCCCTTGCAAAAGCTGGAATTCATTGGAGCCCTCCTTGAGAACACTTGAGCTTGGGCCACCTTACCAGAGGACCACTCGCAGTGGCTCATCGGGGTGGTTCAACTCATCCAGCGCAGCCATTTCACTGCAGCTCAGGAGATGCTGCACATGCCACATGGCCTCTACAGTACATGTCATGCCATTGGCCCATCTCCATATACGCCAGGCACAATGGACTCTGTGCACCCAATGGCATTAAGTCATAGGCCGCCTCAAGGACAGAGTGGCGATCACCATTCCTCTTGCCCTCTCTCTGCACTGTTTGCTCCAACCGCGTAACCTGCTCAAAGGACTTTCCTTTCAGTCCCCTGCTCCTCGCTGGATGCTGACTACAGACATGTCCAAACAAGGCTGGGGTGCGCATCTCGATGGCCTGCACACGTAGGGCCTCAGGTCGCAGCAGGAAAACCTGCACCAGATCAACTTTCTGGAACTCCAAGCCATTGCAAACATCCTCCGAGCTTTTCAACTGCAGTTGATCATCAGATAGTCCTCATTCAGATGGATAATAAGGTAGCAATGTTCTGTATCAACAAGCAGGGCGGTCCGGGGTTGTATTTTCTCTTTTGGGAGGTAGTACGGCTATGGTAGTTTACTGCCACCCATGGCATGGACCTCAAGGTGACATACCTGCCGGAAGAGCTCAATGCACTCACAGACCCTCTCAGCAGGGTCCTTCAGCCACACAAATGGATCCTCAATAAGGCAGTGGTCAACCACATCTTCCAGAGGTGGGGCAGGCTGGAGTTTGATTTGTTCTCTACCTCACACAATGCTTAAGTGATTCACTTCTGCTCCAGGATAGCATCCTGCGACCGGCTGGCTCCCGATGAATTTCTTCTGAACTGAGGTGTGGGGCTGCTTTACGTGTACCCCCCATTCCTGCTGGTTGTGAAGACCTTATTCAAGCTTCAGGCCAACAGGAGCACCATGGTACTCATTGGCCCCAGCAGCCATGGTTTCCCCTATTGCTCCAGCTCTCTCAACAAGAGCCTCTCCAGTTGGGCTGTGCCCTGGAACTCATCTCTCAGGACAACAGGACCTTACTTCACCCCAATGTCTGGTTCCTAGTCATCAGGGCATAGATGCTGAGTGGGTAGTTCTTTCAGAGTATCATCTTCCTATGGAAGTGGAGAACATCCTCCTACCATCTGGCAGAGACTCCACATGCCAGTCCTATGCCTTCAAATGGCGACGCTTCTCTGTCTGGAGTGCTGACAGGGCCCTGGACCCCATCTCTTGCCCTGTTGAGGTCTTGCTGATGTATTTCATAAACACATCACAAGCCAGCACCTTATCCACATAACAACTTGCCATGCCCCTAATAGCAAGATAACCAATCACCATAGTCCTTCTACATTAAGCTGTTTCCTAATTAATCTTTATCTTTATCTTTATCTTTATCTTTATTTACATTTAATATACCGCCCTTGTCGAAACGTGAGGGCGGTTTACAATAAAAGCAAAGTACAATAAAAACCATTAAAAGGAAAAGAAATCCATTAAAATAGAGAGAAGATAGACCAAAGAGGTCACAGGACAAAGCAAACAATAAACAATCAGACAAACCATGGGTAAACAAAACCAGACAAAAACCAAACAAATGGACAGGACTACTAGGAGGGGAGATCAAATGCCTGTTTGAACAAGTGGGTTTTCAAGGAGCTTTTGAAGAGTTGATAGGAAGGCTGTAGGCGAAGAGGGGCAGGAAGAGAGTTCCAAAGCGAGGGGCCCAAGAAAAAGAAAGCAGCATGACGGGTTCGTTCAAGGTGAGCTCGTGAAGGTGGGGGGAGAAACATACGGTTAGCATGCAGCGACCGTAGTTGCCGATAAGGGGTGTGAAGAGAGACCAGGTTTGCTAAATACTGCGGATTGGAAGTGTGAATGACTTTATGTACTAGAATAAGAACTTTGTATCTAAACCGAACGGACAGAGGAAGCCAATGAAGGTGGAGCAGAAGGGGAGTAACATGATCCGATTTCCGAGCAAAAGTGACAAGACGAGCGGCTGTATTTTGCAGGAGTTGAAGACGTTAGATGTTAGATTGGTTAAAAATAAAATCCCTATCCTACTAGATTACATACACGATAAAGACTCGGATATCATGCTAATCACTGAGACATGGCTTCCTGACACGGACACAGTCCTTCTTAATCAAATCAAGCAACCTAATTATGAGATCTTCCACATTCCTAGAAAAGACGGATGCGGAGGTGGAGTCCTGATCCTGAAAAAGAAAGAACTAAAGTTCTCCCTAATAGCTAATAATAGTTATGAAGGCCTGGACACTTTCGTAGTTGAAACCAAAGAGTCCACATTTTGCCTGGTATATAGACCCCTTCTCAGGACCCCAATGCTCTAAGTACAATCCTTGAAGCAGTATGCACCCACACACACACTAAGAAAGAATTAATTCTTTTAGGAGACTTTAATCTTGCCTCGTTCCACAACACACAAGCATGCTCCTTCCTTAGAGCTATGAATGATATGGACTAAACTAAATTGTAAACTCCCTGACACACAGCAAAGGAAACACTGTAGATCTAATATTCATCCCAGGTATCCTACTGGAAAAACACCCCCCCCCCCATCAAACTGAAGCTGTCCCGTGGTATAACCATTTCGGTATCATCTTCAAGATCCCACAAAATAACATAGCTTGCAGACAAATTGCCAAACCCTCTACTAAGGCACACTTTAAAGCATACAACAAAGACATATTCTTACAGGATATACATCCAAGCTGAACCATGACACCTCTGATATAAATATCCTACTGGATAACTGGAACTCGGTAGTAACTAAAACTGCAGCTGCCCCAGCAAATACATATAAAGGAAGTACTAAAAAATCTAAGATGTACAGGCTGGATGAGCTTCACAGTCATTAATTATATGCAGCTGCTTATCAATATAACGGATAAAGAAAACACAGCTTCTTCATTCAACAAAGTAAAAATATCTTCTTTTTACCTTTGTCTTCATTAAGCATTCAAATGTACATGCAACAGGTATCTTCCCATTAAAAGAGCAAGTTCCTACCTTCAGTTCAGGCTAGGTTTCAATACTCTACTTTTCAGGAGACTTTATCTTTTCAGCTATTCTTTTGCAAAGGGACTCAATGCTAACAGCTTGACATAGAGTACAGTCCATGAGTATTTCTGGAGGCAATAAATCCTGCTCAATAGGCTCAACCTGCATTTCCTCTGGCTCCGGTAATGCAGTGCCCTTCTCTGAGCTTTTAACGTATATCTCAGGGTATACTCTCTCTGAGGATCCCTGTGTCTCTCTTGAGCACAGCTCCACCCAGTAAGGATAAATTGTACCTGAAGCTGTGGTCACTTCTCCCTGGCTGTGTTCACCAGTCTCCCTCCAGCTTCTGGGAAACAGTCCCTGGTTCACTTCCCTGAGTTCCTTCCTGGAGCTCTGCCACGGCTCCCTGTTCCAGGCTTGGCTCCTTTGACTCCTGTGCTGAGTCCTGGGCTCCCTCCTCTGAACTCTCTGAACCTTCTGATCAGGAACTGGGGTTTGAAGCCTTCTCTGCTCTCTCCTTCCGTGCTCTCTCCCTCCGGGCTCTCCTCCTCCGGGCTCTTCCCCTCCTCCTCTGGGCTCTCCTCCTCCTCTGGGCTCTCC
This sequence comes from Ichthyophis bannanicus, assembly GCA_033557465.1. NCBI lineage: Eukaryota > Metazoa > Chordata > Amphibia > Gymnophiona > Ichthyophiidae > Ichthyophis > Ichthyophis bannanicus. The sequence continues at coordinate 733,018,343 of CM066034.1, read as the reverse complement.
CCACCCAGGCTCTCTTCCCTGCTTTCTCTCTAGCCAAGGTTTATATCCCTGCTTCCCGGGCAGTGTCTCTCCCTCTCTGGATAGGTGCTTGCAATTATCTTTCAAGCCTGCAACTTCGTCAGCAGAGCTTGGGTGTGGCAGCCTAGGTTCAGTTTCTCTCTGCTTGCTTTCTTTAGGCAAAAGCTGAAACCTGTGCACTGCAGGGATGTCACTTTTCTTAAAATCAAAATCATTAGTTTCTCCTATTTCCATAGGCTCACTACAGGCTTCCTTATCACAATATTAATAACCGCAACTAGTTGCACTGTAAACGTAACTAGGTACACTATACATAATTATAGTTCTGATGTACAAAGTTAACCCTGTTATGATGTAAATGTTTATGTTTTGTTCCTTGTAAACCACTTTGATTACCTGATAAGGCGTTATAAAAAAGTTTTAAATAAATAAACAAAATAAAATTTCCTACACCTCTCTGACTTGAGCTTTAAGTCCATCTCCGGCCAAGGGCACCTCAGCACTATTTGAACGTACCTTCGCGGGCTGGGTGGCAGGCCCATCTCCAGGCCACCAGTGGTGGCCCGCTTCATGCGGGGTCTCTTCTAAGCCTCCATTCAAGCCCCTGCTGGTGGCGTGAGAGCTCAACATCATGCTGGGAAAACTCCTCCCCTCCCCCTTTGAGCCATTGGCCTCCTTTCCGCTTAAGTTTCTCAGCGGGAAGGTAGTTTTCCTGGTGGTGGTCACCTCTGCCCACCGGGTTAGGGAGCTGCAATCTTTATTTATTTTATTTTAAAACATTTATAGACCACCATTTGCTTCAGCATTCGTGGCTGTGTACAATTAATAAAACATAAACAACCCCTAAGGCCCCACCCAGCAGGATCCCCCCTTACACTCCATTTTAAGCTCTTTGCCCCCAAACCTATCCCCCCAGATGCAGGAATTTGCTCATATCCTCTGCAGCAGCGGTTCCAAAAATAAGACTTGGGAATAAAGGCAGGTACAAGAATAGGGCAGGTACAAGGATATGAGGCACCCTAGGCAAACCCTCATTCTTACCACCCCCTCCCCACTCCTGGCCCTGCTCTTACTGCCACCACTCTGCTGCCATTGCAAGTCAGGGAATAACAAACTACAAAGAAGTGTAAACATAAGTCTGCACTGGAGTGAGTGGGACGAGTTGAACTTACAGAATGCAGCACCAGCACATAGCGATTCTCCTCAAGGAATGGTTGAGGAGAGGTGAACTGAAACTGAAAGATGAAAGATTGATAGTTGCAGCCCAGGACAGCGGATTACGGACGAGATGGTTTACGGCGAGTATTGAAAAAACTGGCACAACAGACATATGCTGATTCTGTAAGAAAGAGCTGGAAACAGTGACTCACCTAATAGCAGGCTGTGAAGTTCTGATGGTGGAAAATTTCTATACAGAAAGGCACAACAAAGTAGCATGCCTCCTCCACTGGAAACTCTGGAAACACTAAAACATCACTGTTCCTGAAAAGCACTGGGATCATGACCCTAAGAGAATAACAGAGAATGAAGAGGTTATGATCACCTGGGACATTTCCATTATGATGAATAAGAAACTGGATGCCAGGAAACCTGACACAGTGGTAAAGGAGAAGAACACCATAACGGCATTGATAATAGAAGTGTCGGTACCAAGTGATTATTCTGTGAATCGTGTGGAGAGGGAGAAGATATTGAAGTATCAAGAAATGCAATCAGAGACCAAGAAAATGTGGCAGAAAGATGCAGAAATATTTCCCATTGTACTGGGAGCCACAGGCCTGATAAAGAAGAATTTCCAAGCACATCTTGACAAACTACCCATACATGTTACATCTTATGCACTCCAGCAGGAGGCTCTCTTTGGCAGGATGCAAGTATTACACTGAAGAAAGGCTAAAAAGGTTAGGGCTCTTTAACCTGGAAAAGAGACGGCTGAGGGGAGATATGATAGAAGTCTATAAATTAATGAATGGAGTGGAACGGGTAAATGTAGATCGATTGTTTACGTTATCAGAATATAGAAAGACTAGGGGACATGCAATGAAGCTACAGGGTAAACTATTTAAGACTAATAAAAGAAAATATTTTTTCACTCAACGTGTAATCAAACTCTGGAATTTGTTACCGGAGGATGTAGTAAAGGCTGTTAGTGTAGCTGGGTTTAAAAAAGATCTGGACAAGTTCCTGGAGGAAAGGTCCATAAACCATTATTAAGAAGGGACCCAGGATATCAATGCTTGACCCAGTACAAGCATTGTGGAACCTGTGTCTTTTGGGGAAACTGCTAGGTACGTATGACCTAGATTGGCCACTGTTGGAAACAGGATACTGGGCTTGATGGACCTTGGTCTGACCCAGTATGGCATATCTTATGTTCTTATGTACTGAGCATTAGCAGTAAATTTGAGAGATTAAGATCATATTCCACATACCCTGGCTTAGAAGTGTGGTTCATGACTGCCATAGTATACACAAAACTAACCCATTTGGAGAAACTACCCCGATTCAGGCTCTGCTAAATGCTTTTTTGTAGTTTTGTCCTGGATGAAGGATAATTCTGCCTCGTCCCTCTCTGCAAAGCAAAATTTGTGGAAATCTCCCTGTTTAGCACTTTTGGATCACAATACAAGGTCTGTACTGCGCCAGGAACAAGTCTCTCATACTGTACCTACAAAGCATTTCAAACAGCAATTAATAATTCATATGGTAAACTGCCTTTTTGCATCACAACTTACTGCCCAAAGGGGGTTCCCCTGCTGCCAACACGTTCCACACACTGAGCACCAACTAAAATCTTCATGTCAGGATTGAACAGAGAAATAGGCATGTACAATTCTGGAAGTAAAGGTTTTCTCCCAGACTTCAGAATTACAATAATTAAGGCAGTAGTAACCCTCATTGGAAAGCTACCTTACAAAGCACTGCTACTCACTTTTAAGGCCCTGCATAGAATGTCGGCAACCTCACTCTCAGAACTTATACAATGAACGCCGGAGACCAGGACCAGAAGAACATGAATGATAAACTCTCTCATGACCCCTTCAACAGTAAGAACCTGTACCCAATCAACTAGGAATCGTGCTTTCTCCCTATTTGCGCCAACTGAATGGAATGCACTACCCCCAATAATACTCGCCATCCCGGATCTTACTTCTTTTAGGAAGGCTTTGAAGACTTACCGCTTCCAACTAATTTATAACCACCCACCCTAGATCAGTCATACAAGCAGCTGAACAGCCGATACCAATTTAATCCTGTTTTAATGTAAATAATGTAAATATGTTCCTGTAATGTAAACTTGTAAATATTCTAAATATGTACATATGTTTAAGCTATCTATATATCTAATCAACATTTACTCAGTATTGTAACCCTCAAATTACCTTCTCTATTATGTATAATTTATTGTTCACTGTAATACCAATTGTTTAATAAGTTTCAATGTAATGTTTAAGTTTTGTTCTGTGTAAACCGCTTTGATTTTTCTGAAAGGCGGTATATAAAACCGTTCAATAAATAAATAGATAAATAAATAAATAATGGAAATATGTTCCTGGGTGTACTAACTTGCTGCAAATTTGTTATATGTAACCTGTTTGATGTAAACTAGTTTACTGTTCATATGTTATAGGTAAACCATGTTCAAAAGTTATATGTAAACCTCGTTTATATGTTTTATGTAAACCGCCCTGATCTGTAATAGCATGGTATAGAAAAACAAACAAATAAATAAATACCTTAGCAACACATTAATGAGAAATAAGCTTGCAATGGTCCACAAATCTGTATTGCATCATTTTATGAAATCTTCTGATAAGAGACACAGTGCACCAGGTCCAGATGGATTTAAGTGACTTGAATCTCAGTCATCAATAAAAGGTTTTCTGACATCCATGCGCTTCCAAGGACAAGCTAGGCAAGGTCATGGATTCCAAAAGGGTCTCCATCTCTTTTGTTGTCATCTGTTACTGAATATCAGTTGGCATAATAATGCACAAAAACTTGTACGATTTTACTAGCCTTATTCACTGTTCTGCCCAGCCCTGCCACAGCATCATCCTACTTGGGTCCTTCTTCATGGTTTGACAAACCTCATCAATATTTTCCCTGGCTTTTTAACATAAACAAATGATATTTATAAAAAGTCATACCTTTTTTAACCTTTTCTTGAATTTAAAGCCAATAGCAATAAACTGGTTCATATTCACTAAAGTAGGAATTGGCATAAAAACGTGCTTATCCTTTTTTCAATTGCTTTTTCAAACAAACTGTATCTTGAGTAATTATCTTTTTTCTACCTCCCACACACAAAATAGTTTCTCCCTGCAAAACATCCTTGTCCTTCCCAAAATAAATTCAGACTAGCCATATTCCTGCCAGTGTTACGATGATAATTATAATCAGATTATAATCAGACCATTTTTCAATCAAAAAGCCTTGAATTTTATCATTCATATACAAATGCTTTGGAAACATCCACCCATCCTACAATTTCCAAACAAATCATAGTATGATCAGAGTTTTAAAGTGGACAAATCTCAGCCTTTACTATGTACGTAAACAGATTCCCTGAGACCAATAAATAGTCTATATGAGACTTAGACAAGTGTGTCCTAGAAATATGTTCAGTCTCTCTCTGCTGGAGGAAGCAATTGTCAAGCTGTTGACAAAACCCAACCCCAATAGCCCCTAGCCCCCAGCCCCCTGACTCGTCCCCACCCACCCACTGGATAAATATGACCTGTCAACAGTTTGGTCTATAACAAGATTAAAATCTCCTGTAAACACCGTGGGTACCTCTGACAAACCCATACTCATATTGACCTCTGTATGGTAGCTTGACCTGTGTCGGTAGTACTGCAAAACTACTGCTGGAGGTCACGGGTACCATTCTGAACCTGGCACCATTACAGGCAGGAGGGACTGTGAATCACTGCTTTCCAGAAACCCCTAGACCACCTGGGATATTTATGGTAGGCCTGGAGTGGGCAAAGGGTGTGTGGGGAGTCTTCGGGTTGGGGAAAAGATGGTAGTTCTTGATTGGGATGGAGGGCATTTAAATGTGGATTCAGGGAGACTGAGGGCACTAAATGTTTGCTGCAGCCAGGGGAGAGGAAAACCCCCAGACCATGCATCTTTTCCAGTAAGGCTGGTCCCTTAAGAATGTTACTGGAGCATCTGGCCATGCATTAGCAGCCCAGTGCTCCTGCAGAGCAGAGTAACAGCTTCTGAGATTGATTTCAAACTGTTATTCCTTTACCGTAGGAGTTACTAACCTGTGGTATTGAGTTAGCACAGGTTAGTGACTCCCATGAAAAATGTACAGCTTGTAAGGGAAGGATACCTCCTCCACCTACAGCAGGTACCACTCAGGTTCTTTCCAAGAGAGTCAGTGCGACCTCTCCTTCACCAGACCCTTCTGCTCTCAGAACTCGCAGGTCTGCTTAGGGACAACTCAGTAGAGCCTGTACCCAAACACCTATGGGGAAGAGGCTTCTACTCCAGATACGTCCTTGTCCCAAAGAGAACTGGGCGCTTCAGGCCCATCCTAGACCTGAGAAACTTAAACAAGTTTCTGGTGAGGGAGAAGTTCAAGATGCTCTCCCTTGGGACATTGCTGCCTTACCTCCACCACAGAGACTGGCTGTGCTCCTTGGACCTCAAGGATGCGTATACTCACATCCTGATCTACCTCTCCCACAGGTAGTACCTACGGTTCGTGGTGGGAGGAGAGCATTACCAGTACAAGGTGCTACCCTTCAGCCTGGCATTCTCACCAAGGTCTTTACCAAATGCCTGGCAGTGGTAGCTGTCTACCTGCACCTACAAGGGGCTTTTGTCTTCCCCTACCTGGACGACTGGCTCATCAGGGGCATTATGGCCTCAGAGGTCAGTCAGACCACAGAACTTGCAACCCTCCTCTTGCAGCACTTAGGGTTCATCATCAACTATCCCAAATCCCATCTCTGTCCATCCCAATGCCTGGAGTTCATAGGTGCTCAGTTGGGCACATTATAGGTCAAGGCTGTCCTCCCAAGAGAAAGGGCAGAATGCCTCAAGCAACTGGCAGGAGAGGTACAGCACTGCCGATCAGTGCCGGCTCATCTTCTTCTCTGCCTACTGGGTCATATGGCATTGATGGTCCACGTCACGCCCTCAGCCCGCTTACACATGCAAACAGCCCAGTGGTGCCTACACTTGCAGTGGATTCGGGCCACAGGCAGGCTACAGTACAAGGTCAGGGTTACCCGCCAGCTGGTGGAGTCCCTCAACTGGTGGCAAAGCTTGCGCCACTTCTAGATGAGAATGCCCTTCCAGGCACCTGCACCGCAGAGGATCCTGACCACAGACACCTCCCTCCTCGGTTGGGGGGCACATTGTGGAGACCGCCACACACAGGGCAGCTGGTCTCAGGAGTCACTCCTACAGGTCAATCTTTTGGAGCTCAGGGCAAACTTCTTGGCCCTACGAGCATTCCGCCACTGCCTGCAACACCAACCTGTGCTGATCCAGATGGACAACCAGGTCACCATGTTTTATATCAATAAGCAAGGGGGCATGTGCTCATACTCCCTTTGCCAGGAGGCGGTGGCCCTCCTCTCCTTCGCAGCATGTAGGATCATGCTTCTGAAAGTGATGTACCTCCCGGACCAGGACACCTGCCTAGGAGACAGGCTGTTATCAGAAAAATGCTCAATGTTATCAATATGGAACAAAGTCTTCTTCAATCTATCTCTTATGGTTATTCACTTAGCGGCGTTTTTTCAAGGGCAGTTTGAAAGAAATTCTGAGAAACATTGTGCTTGCCTGAATGAGAAAGACAGAAAGACATATGCAGCATCAGTTATGTTTCTGAACATTGTCAAGAAGTGAGTGAGATCCCCTGATGAAACATCATTAGTGAAATGCAGTGTGTACTTGAGGAAGGCGTTGGGATTTAATGAAACAACGATGGAGAGCTGGCTGTGAAACGATCCACTAGAAGCTAAGTGTTGAGAAATGCTATAATAAAAGCAAAGCTTTCAATAGTGGCTTTAGAAGTTTCCATAATGAACTTTAGGGTTGGCGACTCCCTCTGCTTCATTACCACTGGACAATATGTATTGAAGGTCATTGATGCTATTAGGCACATCAGTTTGACATGTTACAAGTCTATAACAGAGTGCCGAATCAGTCTGAGACCTTCAGTGATATTAAATGTTCTTGAATAACCATAAGAGATAGATTGAAGAAGACTTTGTTCCATATTGATAACATTGAGCATTTTTCTGATAATAGTTATAGTATTAATCGCTCAGTAGGAGACAGGCTGAGCAGAGTCCTTCGCCCACACGAGTGGTGCTTAAACCCCAGAGTAATGAAGTAGCTCTTGCAACTCTGAGGGAGGCCTGTGATGGATCTATTCACCTCTCTGGACAACATGCAGCTACCCCGCTTCTGCTCCCATCATCTGCACCCAGAGAGAGTGGTGGCAGATGCCTTCCTGATCTTGTGGTCTGAGGGCCTAATGTAGGTGTTCCACACCAACACCCCCTGGTAGCCAGGACCCTCTTAAATGTCCAGAGGGAAGGGGTATCAGTCATACTGATTGTCCTCAGGTGGCCCAGGCAACCTTGGTTCCCTCTGCTGCTTTCCCTGTTGGTGACAATCCCGGTCCCTCTGGGTCGAGCCCCAGACCTCCTGTCCCAAGAAGAGGGCTCCCTCATGCACCCCAATTTGGGGTCACTAACACTAACAGTTGGCCCCTTTCAATCTTCCAGGAGAAGTCTAGGAGATCTTATTGGCCTCCCGAAAACACTCCACCAGATGGGCTTATGCCTTTAAGTGGCGAAGGTTCTCCATATGCAACTGGTACTTCAGTACCTACAACACCTGTCACACACTGGACTAAAATCTAACTTAGTGAGGGTGTATCTAAGCGCCATAGCCTCTCACCACCACCCGAACAAGAGAAAACCCCTCTCAAGCCAGCCTCTGGTTTCCAGGTTATTCCTGAGCTTCCTGTTATACAAGCCCCCTCTCCGCCCTCCAGCAGCTGAGTGGTTCTCTCCCAGCTCACCAAATCACCGTTCAAGCCCCAGGCCACTTGCCATCTGCAGTACCTGTCTTGGAAAATGTCCTTCCTGGTGGCCCTTACGTCCACTCGATGAGTGAGCAAACTCCAGTCCCTGGTGGCAGATCCACCATATACCCCTTTTGGTGCCACTTCTTTGCCTGGAGGTGCTATACGTCTAGAGAGAATTATATGGGGAAGAGAAAGAAGAGCGTGTTGCCAGCTGTTCAAGCAAATTCAGTAAAGATTTTGGGGCCATTGGATTGACATGTGCAGCAGGCTGCCCTGTCGACTTCCACCTCAGTTGCGGAGTTTTCCTTGGAAACTGTAAGTACTGCTTTGGACATAACCCCTCCAGTTTTTAAGGGTTCTTCCCCACCCAATAAGGAGGTTTTTGGAACAGGCCCTTCTCCTGACCTAGCAGGAGGGGGAGGGTTTTCTGTCCCTTTCCCGGTCTGGACCTTCCGAGAAGTTAGCTAGTTTGGTCTTTAAAAGCTTAGAACTTCTGACTTTTGAAGCTCCTTCGATACATTCTGTTGGGACCATTGAGATATCTCTGCATGATATTTGGGGGTTTGTGACCCGCACGGACATTTCCCTGTGGTCATTTCTGTCCCAGATTGCTCATTTTTCTACTGAAGTTGTGGCTAAAGTATCTGATCAGGATATTCATATACAGAATTGTTCCTCTGCTATTTCTAAGTTAGAGGGGCAGATGGCTCTTGCACAAGCTGCTCTCTCTTCTTCGTTCGAGATTGCTTGATGATACATCAGCAATTGGAAGTTTCTAAGAATGTTGCTAGGGTTAGTAATTTGAGATTTATAAATTTTCCCCATATTCATTTCCTATCCCCTATCATTCTGTTCAGAAATACCTGAAAGATATATTGTTAATTGAGGATGTTCAGAAAATTGGGAGTTTCCAGTATTTATTATGTACCCCAGGGGACCAAGACCATGGCACAAGGTGAGGGGGAACTTGATATATTGGCCTCAACTGAGACTCTTGATCTGTCTGCTTTTTTGGAATCTTCACAAGACGTGATTTCAACACGTGCTACTTTAGTAGTTTCTTTCATTTCTTTCTTTAGATAAAAATGTGGTATTGCGTCTTTATTTTTCCAAAAAGGAGGTACTTTTTTGTGGTAAGGAGATTCAAGTATTCCCTGATGTTTGCAAATCTACACAGAAACCCTGTAAGGCGTTTTTGAACCTTAAGCCGCAGGTCTTGGCCCTATGGGCTTCTTCTTATTTAAAATAAAAAATCCTCAGAGAAGTTGAAGGTACTGAAGAAAAGGTCCAAGGATTCCTCAGGCAAGTCTTGGGAATCAAGGGAGAGATCACTCTCTAAATACCAGGAGTCTTACAGGGCCTCTTCTGACTCGGGCCATTGACCCAGGCATCCCCAGCAGGAGGATGTGTCCTCCAAAGCTTTGGTGGGGAATCGGGAGGCACCCAAGGACTCGACCTCTGGAGAGCCCCTGATGCCTTGCTCTGGTTACGGTGGCACCAAGCCCCATTCTCACATTGGACAAGATTCAGGCAATCTCCTTGGATCAGTGCATGCTATCCTTGGAGAGGACTTTGGCGGCCCTCCTCGCAGCTTCAGTACCTTTTGCACCGACAGCTGAGGGACCGCATACTAGGGCATCGATATCGGTGACCCTATCGACACCGATCCAGGCTTCGGCATTGGTACCACCATTTCCACTGACCCACTCTGCATCGAGAACAGGGGGCTCAGTACCAACACTGATATCGGTATCGGTCAACGAGTTCCCATGTGCTGAAAGTATCGAGGAGCGTCAACATCATCGATACTCACCGGTGCAGACTCAGTTACCTCCAATTCCGACCACCGCTCCTTTGATTCCACGGACCTCCAGGACATTGCCTCTGAGCCCTCGCCTACAACCATGAGCACTCACAGAAAATCTCCTCTTGAAGACATGTCATTTCAAGAATTTATCTGAAACATAACGGCGGGCTATCGATTCCAGTTGCTTCGGAACCGGAACAGAGGCAGAAGAACTGGAAATACTCCAGGACTCTACAGTCCTGAAGGAGGCTGTGATCATCCTGGTGCATTGCATCCTCCACAACTTGATGCTCGGATGTGGGAGACCCCTCACGATATCCCCAATTATCTATCGGCTTGATACCATGTACATGGTACTGGAGTGTCCTGGTTTTCAAAAAACACAACTTCCACACCACTCTATGGTGGTTGAATCGGCGATGCATCACATTAAAAGTGGCAAAAAACACTCTTACATACCTCCAGGAACAGATTCCAGTAATCTCAATTCCTTTGCCTGCTGATCCTTTCAAAAAATTGAACTTGGTCTTCTTGGAGTACAGTGAAATCACATGAATTGAGGAATTACTCCATACAAACATACATCAATATCTAAGGTGGCCAGCAATATCCTGTCTTTCTTAAAAAGTATAATTTTTCTTATTCTTTTTAAATTATTTCTAATCCCAATTGTAGTCTCAGACCTCAGTAGCGCTTCAAACTACTAGCTTAGTGGAAAACAAATGGCGCTTTGATAGCATCAATGACTACTGTGGGAAAAGTTTTTTATGTATATAAATATATAAATATCACCGATTCTCCACCACTGTTGTGTTTCAAAGCTATTGAAAAGCTTATCTTAACGTAATTTTTCTTGTTTGTTCTCTACGCCTCCCACGGCACCTTTTGAGCGTTTCACTCCACACCGGAGTTTCTTCAGGAGGGTCTGAAAATAAGAGTATAACAATAGCTCTATACATCCATTAAAATCACTTTTTCACATTGATTATGGCTTTAGTTATAAAGTTTAAAATTGGGTTATCCTACGTCAGTCAATTAATGAAAAACCCCTTTTGGACCCTCTAAAAAGTTGCTACTCACTCGACAGCTGCTGCCCGCGTTCTTCAATGTCTTCTTGTGGTTTGAAAAAACGCCGCGCATGCGGACTTGACCACCCACCTGGTTTTTATACATGACAGCTGATCCTTCTCCAGGCTGCCTGAGCGGTTTCATCTTAACTTTTCTAACTACAGGCTTGCCACTCTACTGAGGAATTTAAACTGAAAGGTTTTACTGTGTTGATAGTAAAAATCCAACGTTGTTCATGAAAAAATAAAGTTTCATCTAAAGTTTTCCCTTTCACTGCTGTCTGGATGCGATCAGTACAAAAACATTGTAGGTGATCAAATTCATGTTTTAAATCCTCACAATGTTGAACTATGGGTGTTGTCATGTTTTTACAATGTAGGCGGCTTTTGTGTTCAAGCATCCGAACTTTTAAAGAGCGGCTAGTTTTTCCGATATAAAGTTGGTTGCATGGGCACCTAATAGCATAAACTACTGATGTAGTGTTACAGGATGTCATTTGTTTTAAAACATACTTTTTGCCTAGATATTGGAATTCTGTTACCTCCTCCGTAATGCTGCAAATTAGGCAATCACCACACTGTCTATGGCCTCGTTTTCCACTTGTATCTTCTCCTGTAGTATACGGACGTAAAATTGTTGGACTTAGCTGTTCCTTCAGGTTACTATTCCGTTGCCATACACATCTTATGTTCCTTTCTTGCATGCCTGGAACCGTTCTCACAATATTCATATGTTTTGAAACTATTTTTTGGATTTTATAACTAAGTGGTGAGAATCTTGTTATTAAATTGACACAGTCATCAATCTGTTCTGTTCGCCCTTTATCCGTAGTGCCTATTAACCAGGTCTGATCATTAAACAATGCCCGTTTATAGGCTTGTTTTGAAATGTGCTCAGGATACCCTCTGTCTGAAAAATCTTTTAACAGCTTCTGAGATTTTTTCTTGAAATCTGATGTTTCTGAACAATTACGCCGAAATCTAAGAAATTGGGAGAAAGGAAGACTGTTTTTTAACCGAGGTGGATGGCCACTCGTGTAGTGTAAAAACGTATTTCGGGCTGTGGGTTTTTTATATATTGTAGATCTCCAACCTTGTGTTCCTCTCGTTATTTCTAAGTCCAAAAAAACAATAGTATTTGGATCTACAGTTTGGGTAAACTGTATGGCATCGTTGCAACTGTTGAGCCACTGAATGAACTGTACTGCTAGTGCTTCCAGCCCTTTTCAAAGAAGAAAAATATCATCAATAAACCGGGTCCACTTCTTGACATGTCGTAGAAATGGAGACGCTTCCAACCTTCGGTTTTCAAAATCCCCCATAAAAAGATTAGCTATCGAGGGGGCACATGAGGCCCCCTTCGCTATTCCTGATTTTTGTTTATAAATGATGTTTTCAAACTTGAAGTAATTATGAGCAATGGTAAGTTGTGTTAATTTTGGAAAAATTGGACCAACAGGCTAAATGGGCATTGGATTCAGAAATACTGCTGATTACATTAGATATCACAGCATTATATACGAGCATACCTCAGAATGAGGCAGTCAATACAGTGGAGAAGCAATTGCGAAACAGAGGAGATCTTACTGATTCAAAGACATTGTTTCTTTTGGAATTAACACAACTTACCATTGCTCATAATTACTTCAAGTTTGAAAACACCATTTATAAACAAAAATCAGGAATAGCGATGGGGGCCTCATGTGCCCCCTCGATAGCTAATCTTTTTATGGGGGATTTTGAAAACCGATGGTTGGAAGCATCTCCATTTCTACGACATGTCAAGATGTGGACCCGGTTTATTGATGATATTTTTCTTCTTTGCCAGGAAGCCTGCCATCTATGGAACTTTGCCATTCTCCACCACATGTACCTTCATGCAGTTTATATTCCAAGAGAGATCAATCACTTGGCGGACAAACTGAGTCAGATCTTACAGCCACACGAGTGGACCCTAGATCCGAAGACAGTGGCACAAGTCTTCCAAGTCTGGGGAACTCCAGTCATAGATCTCTTTGCCACTCTATAGAACTCACAGCTTCCACAGTTCTTCCCCAGGATACCATCCAAATTTAGTCTGGTATCATATGCCTTTATCATTCACTGGGGTCAGGGACTGCTTTATGAGTTTCCTCCCATACCCTGATCCCGAAGACCCTCCTCAAACTCCAAGCAGATAAGGGATCTATGATCCTCATAGCCCCTCGCTGGCCCCGTCAGCCTTGGTTTCCCCTCCTGTTTCGGCTGATACAGACTCCTCTGATTCCATTGGGATCCAAGCCAGGTCTTCTGTCCCAGGATAATGGAATAGTCCTGCATCCCAATCTGCAGTCTCTCCGACTGACAGCCTGAATGCTGAAAGCATGATGTTTCAACATCTGTCACGATCAACAGCCGTGAAAGATGTCCCCCTTTCTTCCAGAAAGCCCTCCACCAGGGGGATGTGCTCTTTCAAATGGCATAGATACGCTTCATGGTGCTCTCAAAATAATCACAATCCCTTTGAAGCATCAGTACCCATGTTTCTTCAATACCTTTTGCATTTATTTATTTGGGTTTATACCGCACTATTCATGATCAGCACGGTTTACAGATATAACATTTTACATGGAACAGATTACATAGTTTACATACAACAAGGAACAGAATTACAATAAACATATGAACTAGATAAATAAAATAAGATAAACAGTTAACTATTTACAATAACAGATCCTTGAAGATCATACACAGTAGCATATGGGCCTGGAGAACTATTTACAGTCTGACAGAATCTTATGTGTGAAATTGATTGACAGAGCTTTAAGTAACATGATCAAAAGCAAGATGGAATAGGTGAGTTTTAATTTCTTTGCGAAAGGTGGCCAAATCTGAAATGAGACGAATATGAGTAGGTTCCAAAGTTGAGGGGCAGAGAGGGAGAAGGCCCTGTTGATGGCAAATTGGGAGCTTTTTCTAACTATTGATGGAATGGTAAGAGTGTTCATCATATTTGTTCTTCTTGTTCTGTTGTCAGCAGTCCAATGTAGAAGATCTTCCAATGAGTATGCGGATAGGTGATGGAGGATTTTAAAAGTTATGAGGAGAGTTTTGTATTTTAGTCGACTACTTATTGGGAGCCAGTGAAGATGGATTAGGAGAAGAGTTACATGATCATATCTGGATGCTCCGTATATGGTTCGTGCAGCGCTGTTCAATGCTAATTGTAATGGATGGAGAGAATGGCCGGGAAGCCCATGCAGGATGATATTAGCGTAGTCAAAGATCGGAGTGATAAGAGCTTGGAATACAGATCAGAAATCAGTAGGCTGAAGTAAGGGACGTAGATGACGGAGGGAACGTATTTTATGATAGACAGCCTTTGTGATAATTGTTTATATGGGGCTCCATGTTTAAGGACTGGTCTAGAGTGATGCCCAGATATCTAACTTCCTGATTGGATTTTAACTCAGCATTCCTAACCTGCAGGGTTGCCGGGGGTATGAATGTTGGTACTTTTGTGACAAAAAGGACTTCTGTTTTCTTATAGTTTACTTTCAAGTTGGGCACAGCAAGCCAGTCGGAGACAGCATTGAAACAGTCGATTATTCTAGTGAAGTTTGGATTCTCTGTTGAAAAAGGAGTGTAGATAAGCACATCATCTGCAAAGATGTGATAAACAATGCCGAATGTATGATTGTACATATTGACTGTAAATAAATGTTAAATAACAGGGCGGATAGGGAAGAGTCTTGTGGAACACCTTGTGTTTGCTGATACATATCCGATGTTCGATTGTCCATACATATTTATTTATTTATTTAAGTCTTTCTTATACCACGCTCTTTAGAATCAGTGCGGTTTACAAATAACAATAAATAGTACAATGTAGAATGGAACGTACATTGAAACTTACAAAGAACAGGAGATAAAACTTGGATTTCAACGGGGATAATTATATACAAATTTCTACAGGAGGTAAAACTTGGATTTCAATAGGGATAAATATATACAGGTTTCTACAGAGGTGACTATATACAAGTTATGTAATTGTATCGACGGCTATGGTTTTGTCAACATAAAAGATAAAGGGTGTGCTGGTTTATGTTATTGTGGTGGGTAGAGAGGATATGCTGAGTTATGTCATGTCACCGGGCTGAGAGTAGTGCTAAAGGAAAAGGTGGTGCTTTAGAGCCTTCCTGAATTGTGTGAGGTCAAAAATTGACCAGATGGTATGGGGGGGGGGGCATTCCAAAGAGTGGGTGCGTAAAACACAAAAGCTCTGTTCTTTGTTGCAAGGGAGCATTTTGTTATTGCATTGGGAACAGCAAGTGTGTTGGCAGCTGTTGGTCTCCTGGATCTATTCTGAGGAGTGAGGTGAACCAGGTATGTGAGGGAGGTGGAGGATAGCCTGTTGAGAGCTTTGAAGGTAATCAGTAGAACTTTGAAGGTGAGTCTTCAGTAGATAGGGAGCCAATGGAGATTTTGCAAAATAGGAGTTATGTGGTCTCTTCTGGAGGCTCCGTGCATGATACAGGCAGCGGCATTCATTGCCAGTTGAAGTGGGTTAAGTGTGCTCTTAGGGAGACCATATAGGATGCTGTTGGTGTAGTCAAAGTGGGGGGTTACCAGGGCTTGAAGTATCATTCAGAAGTCAGCAGGCTCCAGTAGAGGATGTAGGTAGCGGATTGTACGTATCTTGTGGTAGATTGCCTTGATGGTATTGCTTATATGCGTTTTCATGTCAAGCTGCTGGTCAAGGGTGACGCCCAAGTAGCGGATGGTGGGAGTTCTGCGTCTCTCACCTTAATTGAATCGGGGGGGGGGGGGAGTAAAGGATTGATTTCTTGTGATAAATAGGACGTCTGTCTTATTGAAGTTAATTCTGAGATTTTGCGTGCAGAGACAGTCAGTAACAGCATCAAAGCATCTTGTTAGTAGTGAGAGGTCAGGCTGGTCAATAGAGAATGGTTTGAACAGTAGTACATCGTCAGTATACACAAGGCAGGAGATGTTAAAGGAGCGTATGATTGAACAGATGGGCTGTCCATAGATGTTAAAAAGGAGGGCAGAGAGGGAGGGGCCTTGGGGGACGCCTTGCTTTTGTTGAAAAGACTCAGAAGTAGTAGAGTCGATTCGTACTTGTTGCCATCTATCTGATAGGTAGGGCAGCTCAAGGCTGAACCATGTATTCCCTTCTCTTGAAGATGTGTAAGGAGCAGCTCATGGTTGACTGAGTCAAAAGCGGAGACGATGTCCATGAAGATTAGTGCATAGCCTTGTTTGATATTATCAATCCCAGTGAGAAGGGTGCTGAGTAGAGTGGTGAGGAGTGTCTCGACGCCGTGGAGTTCTCTAAAGCCGTGCTGGCATGGGTCAAGAGGAGCGGCACTCTCAATGTGGTGCTGGATTTAGAGTTGAACAACCTTCTCAATTATCTTTGCCAACAGGGGCACGCTGGAGATTGGACGATAAGATTCTGCCTTTTGGGGATTAAGCTTGCTGTTCTTTAGGAGGAGTCGGATGGGGGTTTGCTTTAGAATCTGGGGGAATACTCCTGTTGAAAAGGACAGCTCCATGATCTTAGCTAAGATTGGGCTGAATTCCACACGCAGGGATCTTTTATTTATTTATTTATTTATCTGCATTTATATCCCGCTTTTCATCGCGTCAAAGCGGTTGGGGGATACATTTAACACGAGGGGATATGAGACACATACACTAATACTTACAGGGTACATGGGCAATGGGAGGGTTAAGTGGCTTGCCCAAGACCACAAGGAGCACCTATGGGACTAGAAACCCCAGTCCTTCCGGCCCAAGGTTACTGTCCTCTAGTGGGATTTGAACCACCGACCTTCCGGCCTGTGGTACCTTGCCCCAACCACTAGGCCACTCCTCCCTTATCCAGAATGCTGGGCAAGGGTCATTGGGGGATGTGGTGGTGTTAATGGATGTGATGGTGTCCTTGATGGATCTCTCCGAAGGGGGCGTGAAGGAGGTCAGAAGTATTAGGGAGCATGGTGTGTGAATTGGTGTGGAATTAGGGAGAGAGATGTTAGTTACGCTGATTTTGGAATGTAGATGATCAGCGAATTCTTGAGGGTTTAGGAACCCAGGTTGGGTGGGAGAAGGTTCTTTGGTGAGGGTCTTGATGATATTAAAGAGGTCACGAGGTTTGATTAGGGAGTGGAGAAGGATCTCAGAATGGTATTCCTTCATTTTCTTGGAGACTGCTTTGCGGTGTACTTCAAGGTGAGCTAGGTAGTTTCGATGATCATCTGAGGACTATGAGCGTCGCCAACGTCTTTCGAGCTTCCTTAGGAGGAGTAGTGAGGTCCGTAGGTCTGAGGAGAACCATCGTGCTGTTTGCCTTCTTCTTGGTGGCTTATTTGAAGTAGGTAGGAGTGCAAAGAAGCTGAGGCTGTTGTTCCAGGTGGATATCAAAAGGATGTGAACAGGATGGAGTCGGTGCAGAGGGTGGCTACTAAGATGATTAGTGGTTTTCATTATAAAGCATATGAGGGTTAGGGATCATAATATGTGCACCTTAGAGGAAAGGCAGGATAGAGGTGATATGATTGAGATGTTTAAATACCTCCGTGGCATAAATGTTCAGGGAGAGAGCCTCTTTCAATTGAAAGCAAGTTCTGCTATGAGGGGACATGGGATGAGGGTGAAGGGGAATAGATTCAAGAGTGATATGCGGTAATATTTCTTTACGGAAAGAGTGGAGGATCCGTGGAATAGTCTCCCAGTGGCAGTGGTAGAGATGAGGACGGTAACTGAATTCAAAAAAGCATGGGACAAACACAGAGGATCTCTAAAGGTAAAAAGGGGACTGTTGTAGTTGTTGATATGGAAGGACAGACTAGATAGGCCATGTGGTCTTTTTCTGTCGTCATGTTTCTATGTTTCTATATCAGTGAGTCGAGTCTGGGTGATGCCATACTGAGGTTTGGTAGGACTTTGTCGATTATCTCCTCTTTGTTGAAAGGCCGGAATCGTCTTGTGGGAGCTGAGGGAGCATCAGTGGCCCCACAAGGTGTGTTGTGACCCTGAGGCATAGGCAGCTGGAATTTAATTAAGCTGTGGTCAGACCATGGGACCAGAGTGATAGAGAGGGAGGAGTTGTAGTTTGAGATGGTGGTTGATAGCGGTGCAAAGACAAGATCTAGTTGTTGTTGCCGATCTGTTAAATAAGAGCAGCACCAGTTTAGAGCATTACCCTGAATTCCCTTAAGTTTAAGTAGATTAATCAAATGACTGTGACAGACTGTATCAAAGGCTAAAGCAATATCCATGAAAATCAAGATAAAGCCCTGTTTTGGATTATTTAAGCCTAAAATCAAGTTATCAAATGATGACGTGAGCAAGGTCTCGACACCATGATGTTGACGAAAACCATGTTATTGTGGATCAAGTGGTGCGTGGGAATCAATATGGTCTTGTATTTGTTGCTGTACTATCTTCTCCATTATTTTAGATAAGAAAGAAAGACTAGATATGGGACGGTAGGAGTTTGAGTCCTGTGGGTCTAGCTTGAGAATTTTTAGGAGAGGATTGATAGTGGCAGTTTTCAGTGATACTGGGACAATACCCTTGTTGAAGGAAAGGCGGATAATCTTGGCAATGTAGGAACTTAATTCCAGGCAGGTAGGTTTAATCCAATGAGAAGGACATGGATCATTGGGAGAGGTGGTAAGACCTTTTATTACATTTGTCCTATCTAGGACTCGAAACAAATTCAGTATGTGTGCACCTCAGTGCTATTTCAGCCTTTCATAAACCTGTAGATGGTCAACCCATCTCTATAATTCCTCTAGTGGCATATTTCATGATGAGCCTCCTCCTCACCAAGCCACCCCTTCGACCATCCTCAGCAGTGTCCGATCTTAATGTGGTATTGGCTCAACTCCTCAAGCCTCCGTTTGAGCCCTTAGCAACTCCACACTGAGATACTTATCTTGGAAAGTTTTATTCCTCATTGCTCTGACCTCAGTCAGACACATAAGTGAGCTGCAGGACTTAGTGGCGCATCCGAAAGTATACCAGATTTCATCATGACAGTCATTCTTTGGACACATCCCCAGTTTTGCCAATTAATCCGAAAGTATACCAGATTTCATCATGACAGTCATTCTTTGGACACATCCCCAGTTTTGCCAATTAATCAGTAATCCTTTCGATCTTTTCCTGAAGACCTCACGCATCTCGTGCAGAGGCAACCCTGTACACACTTGACTGCAAAAGGGCTCTTGCCTTCTATTTCCAAAGGACACTGGATATCAGAAAATCCTCTCAATTGTTTCTGTCCTTTGATCCTAACCACCTGGGTCTCCCGGTAACAAAACGTATGCTTTCCAGATGGATAGCAGACTGTACAGTATGTCAGTGACATACAACAAAGCAGGACTTACCCTTACCGGGCATGTTACTGCTCATAATGTCCGAGCTATGGCAACATCAGTGGCGAATCTACATTCATTAGCCATCAACGAGATCTGCCAGGCTGCAACATGGTCCTCTATCCACACCTTTGCCGCCCACTACTGCTTGGACAAGGACTCCTTCTAGAAAGTGGCCTTTGGCCAGGCGGTCCTTGAACATATCTTTGGAACATAGGGACAACCCCTACCCCCACTATTCTTGCCAGATCTCCTTGACGAGGAAGTCTAGGTTAAGATGACCTTGTCTGACTTTCTGACCGGTCCAACTCTTCAGAGATCTGGGAGCTAGGGAGTCCCATATATGAAAACTACATTCCTGCTTGTTCCTGGAGATAGAGTAATTACTCACCTGAAACAGGTGATTTCCGGGAACAGCAGAAATTTAGTCTTTACAAACCGCCCTCTTCCCCTTGGAGTTGTAGGGTTCTAGTTTTTTGTCCTCTACTCTGTTTTTTCAGCTACAAACTCAACTGAAGAGAGGGAGTTGGAAGTGCAGAAAAAAAGTAGTGCAGGCACAGTGGAGTGCTCTCAAAGGCTTTCCTATTGGTAGCTAGGAAGCTTCCCACGTGGGCTCCGTCGGTACCCGATGTCACCCATATGTGAAGACTAAATTCTTACTGTTCCTGGAGATCACCTGTTATTAACTACGCTTTTTCTGCTATCCTCAAATACCTGCTTACAGGTAAGTAACTTTGCTTTATCTGCAAAATCATAAGAACATAAGAAGTGCCATACTGGGTCAGACCAAAGGCTATCGAGCCCAGTATCCTGTTTCCAACAATGGTCAATCCAGGTTTGAAGTACCTGTCAGGTTCCCAAAATATGGACAGAATCCAAGCAGTGGATTTCCCCAGTCTACTTTAATAATGGTTTATGGACTTTCCCTGCAGAAACTTGTCTAACGCTCTTTTAAACCCAGAGACACTAACAGCTTTTATTACATCCTGCAGTAACAAATTCCAGAGTTTTATTAGGTTGCATGAAAAAATATTCTCTCTGATTAGTTTTAAATATGCTACATTGTAGCTTAAAAAGATTAACACTAACATAAAGTGACTGCTTGGGTTAGAAATTGGTTGGGTGGGAGGCGACGTGGGAGGCAACAAAGATTACAGGTAAATGGAGCTCTCTCTGAGGAGAAGGATGTTACCAGTGGTGTGCCCCAAGGATCCGTCCTTGGTCCAATTCTTTTTAACATCTTTGTTAGTGATATAGTCGAAGGACTATTGGGTAAGGTTTGCCTCTTTGCGGATGATACCAAAATCTGCAATAGAGTAGACACCCAGGAAGGTGTAGATAACATAAGGAGGGATCTAGCTAAGCTTGAAGAATGGTCTAGAATTTGGCAGCTGGGATTTAATGTTAAAAAATGTAAGGTCATGCATTTGGGCTGCAGCAATCCAAGGGAGCAATATAGTATAGGGGTGAAGTACTTTTGTCCACTAAAGAAGAGCGGGACCTAGGCGTGGTTGTGTCTGATGATCTTAAAGTAAATAAACAGGTAGAAAAGGCGACGGCAAAAGCTAGATGGATGCTTGGGTGCATACAGAGAGGAATGGCTAGCAGAAAAAAGGAGGTGGTAGTGCCTCTGTATAAGTCTTTGGTGCGACCTCATTTGGAGTATAGTGTGCAATTCTGGAGACCACACCTTCAAAAGGATGTGAACAGGATGGAGTCGGTGCAGAGGGTGGCTACTAAAATGGTTAGTGGTCTTCATTATAAAGCATATGAGGACAGACTTAAGGATCTTAATATGTACACCTTAGAGGAAAGGCGGGATAGAGGTGATATGATTGAGATGTTTAAATACCTCCATGGCATAAATGTACAGGGGGAGAACCTTTTTCAATTGAAAGCAAGTTCTGCTACGAGGGGACATGGGATGAGGGTGGATAGATTCAGGAGTGATATGCGGAAATATTTCTTTACGGAAAGAGTGGTGGATCTGTGGAATAGTCTCCCAGTGGAGGTGGTAGAGATGAGGACAGTATCTGAATTCAAAAAAGCATGGGACAAACATAGAGGGTCTCTAAAGGAAAAAAGGGGACTGTTGTAGTTGTTGATATGGAAGGACAGACTTGATAGGCCATGTGGTATTTTTCTGTTGTCATATTTCTATGTTTCTATGTTTCTTTAGCATATGTACTGTAATCACTTCAAAAATCAAAGGGAAATTCAGAGTGTCCATTGTTTATCTTTCATTGGAATACTTACAGCACTAGCCACTCTAGCAGCTGAGTTCTTTGCATTTCCCTTTGATCTTTGAAGTGATTAGAATATCTATGGATTGATATTTGAAGAGTTTCTTTGCTGATGTTTTGATTTTGTGGAAGTAAAGGTATTTCCTTTTTTTTTGGTCATAATTTATTTGTTTTCTGGTGCAGAAGTTAAGTATTATGTCCACATTTGGAAACCATATTATAGAATTATTTTTTTTTCTCCTTCCCCCTTTCTAAGGAAATGACTTTATAATTAAAGGAAGGGCACTGATCTTTAAAGCAGGATTAACGTTTCCTGTTTTTGTTGCCTGTTATATTTGCTGTTTCATATTCTCCGATTTTTGACCATCAAAAATAGATACAATTAAGCAAGAAAATACAGCAAATGTGGGGAAGAAAGCATTGCCTCAGTCACCAAGGGAATAAACCAAAAATAGCTTTATTTCGTGCCCTTTATATGTAAATACCAAGAGAATTCACAAGAGAAGAGCATGACTACATCAAAATTATGAGTGTAATTTCCAGCCTGGCAACAGTGCTAACAGGTTTGTAAGTGCTGATTTTTAAAAATCAGCAGACTGGTCAGTATTTCAAGGATCTCCTACCCTGCTTACTTTGCAGGCATAATGTAATGAATAAATCTACAAAAATTGGTGCTTACGTTTGCTGAGTCACTCCATCCCTGCCCCAAACACTCTATTTTCCTTCTGGACAGTGTAGGGCATTTTTTTAAGAGCACTCTGTTTACCTGTGGAGGATCTATTTGAAACCACTGTTTTACTTATGGAAATGAATTAGAAAACTACTCTCCTTTGGTATAAGGGGTGGATTTAAGCTGCATTTGCTACTGCCTATCATTCACTAAAAATGTTGATTTAACTAATCAGAATGGCAGGTTTACTCTTGTGGCATGTTTAGTAAAGTGTACTAACCGTTAGCATGGGGTTTGCTATGCACAAAGCATGCCACACTAAAAGCTGGCATGGTGCCCCATGGTAAAAATCTCATGCTAATCGGTTAGCATGTGATTGGGCAGGGGCTGAGCAGGTTAAGGGTGTAACATGGGCATTGATGGTGCAACATGTTAGCGTGGGTGTCTTGGGCATGTTCTAACCATGTCTGTTGCCATTAGTGCATGTATACTTAATGCCACCTCTATGGATGATAAGTGTACCCACATGCTGGTTAACATGGTGATGTACAATTGCATTGTGCTTATGGCAGGGGCACACTTCCTCCCTGAGGTTTGCAGGGGCCTCCACGCTACATCCATAAGAATATAAGATATGCCGTACTGGGTCAGACCAAGGTCCATCAAGCCCAGTATCCTGTTTCCAACAGTGGCCAATCTATGTCATACGTGCCTAGCAGTTTCCCCAAAAGACACAGGTTCCACAATGCTTGTATTGGGTCGAGCATTGATATCCTGGGTCCCTTCTTAATAATGGTTTGTGGACCTTTCCTCCTGGATCTTGTCACTTGCTAACTTAGCGTATTTTAGTAAACATGCCTCATAAAGTCTTTACATGGATGGCTAGGTGGTGGTGTTAATGCCATTGAGTTAATATCTACACATGGCGATCCTGTGGATAGTTGTCCTAAACTGTGTTCCGTCTTCAGTCAAGTGGCAAATTGTTAATAGCGTGACATCTATAGCTGTTGACATTGTATGGCCTTCGTCATTTGCGTTGACATTCAACCTTGCCGAATGTGCTATCTTTCTCTAATGATCTTTCTGTTCACATGATATGTCCAAAGTAAGAAAGTCGAAGACTTGTCATTTGAGTTTCTAAAGAAAGCTTAAGCTTGATCACCTTTATTACCGACTGATTTGTTAGCATCATAATTCAAAGTTATTGATTTTTCTTCCTGTCTCTCTTATTCACTGTCCAAATTTTGTATCCATATGACATTATTGAAAATACCATGTCTTGGACATGTCAAATCTTTGTATGCAGAGCCTTGTCTAGGTCCTTCATAGTTGTACCAAGAGCAATGTGTTGTCATATTTCTCAAATGCTTGTCGTTGCTTTCGTGATTATCTATCCAAGCAGGTTAAAATTGTTTATTTCTATTTCTTTTCCATCAAGGATGAAATGATTGTTTTTTGCCAGTTGTCAGGATCTTTGTCTTCAGTATAGGTGCAAGCTCATTTTAAGACTGATCCTTGATCTTGAGAAGCAGATGTTTAGATTGTCTTCGCTTTCAGCCAGTAATGTGGTGTCATCAGCATAACAAAGGTTTTTGAGTTTATCATCAATCTTCACACTTCAGTGGTCTTCATACGGTCCTTTCCTTATCGTCCCTCTAGTCCAGTCCCACACCTCTAGGTAGTGCACCTCTTGCAGCAGCTTGGAGACTGAGTATGTCATCCTTTGATGATTCCGGTATTAATACAGCAGGAACCGCCTATTCTCCAGGAACAAGCAGGAAGTCAGTCCTCACATACGGGTGACGTCGGCATCAATGGAGCCCCCATGCAGAGCAAATCCCAGCTTTCGAAGAAAGGCTTTGGGACCTGCTACCACGCATGTGCGGTCCCCTTCCTGCCCAAGGGTGCCAGCTTGCTCAGTCTACTTTTTTACGCAGAGCCAAACGGACTTCGTCCCAGTTCCCCCGTGGAAAAGTGGTAAAAGTTGGAAAATTGTTTTTCCTGCTGGCTGGTTCGACGCTGGTTCTCCTTCCCGCCTCGGCTCGGTACACCGGTATCGAGTCTGGTCTATTTTTTTCGTTTTTGTCCTTAGTGACTAGCGTTTGCGCTCTTTTTTTCTTTTTAGCTGGCAGCCCAGTCTTTTGACCTTGCAGGGGCCCTTTTTCCTCTGATGGCTGCCAGCGGGTTTAAGAAGTGTGATCGGTGCACGAAACTAATGTCTCTCACTGACACACATGACTGCTGCCTTGGTCCCGACCACGACCTTGTGGTCTGTGGCCCATGCAAAAAGATGTCTTCCAAGGCATTGAGGAGTAGGCAGCAGCAACGTGACAGGATTTTTCCTGAGTCTGCACCCGCCAGGGCCCGGACCTCGTCAGAGGCCTTGACCTCTCGGGAGCTGTCTGATCCCAAGCAGCGTCGGGTGTCCTCTCAAAGGGGGTCCTCTGAAAGGGGTGTCCTCTGAAAGGGGGAAGAAATCCATGAGGGCGTCATCGTCTGAGAGCTCTGAGCGGCCTGGTCCCTTGTGGGCTCGGTTGCAGAGCCCGGCTCGCCGCCCCGGATCCTCGAAGTTGGAGAGGCCTGCCAAACTCCCTCAAAATGACCTGGAGACGCTGAGGAAGGTAAGCCCTGTCCTCGTTGTGGACTCTCCTCCAGGAAAGCAGGTGTCGGGACCCAACCCGGGAGCTGCGGTGCCTCCTGAGCTCGGTCTTAGGTTGGCGGCCTTGGAGCGTAGCATGTCTGCCTTCATGGAGCAGCAGCGGGCACTGATGCCCCAACCACCAGGACTTCGATGTCCAAGTTGACCCGGAGGCCGAGTCGATGCTCGAGACACTAAGGACTCGAGTCGATCCTCGACCGAGATCATTGACACCGATTCGCTCAGCATTGGGGTGGTCGAGACCGAAGCCCTCGAGGCCGGAGCCGATTGACTCCTCCTTGGAGGGGTCCGGTTGGGAGATGGAGGACAAAGAGTCCCCAGACACCCACTGTACCAAGTACGTCCCTTCATACTCCCTGGGATCTGAACCTCGAGAAGGTCACCCCTGGTTCTTGGATGTTGTCCGGGACATGGCAAAGGCTTTGTCATTCCTGGCAGATCCCAAGGAGGAGACTCGAGCTGAGGAGCTTGAGGTCCTCCAGTATAAATTTCCTCCAAAGGAAGCCCTTACTGTACTGGTGCCCCCCCCCATTCTGGAATGGCTGAAGCTCCGCATGTGGAAGACCTCGGCCTCGATGCCGGTCCTCAGCAGGCGAATCGATTCCATCTATCGTGTTCACAAGAGCCCTGGGTTCCAAAAAGCACAGCTGCCACACAACTCCATGGTTGTGGAATCGGCCATACACCAGCTCAAGAGCCAGAAGACGCACTCCTCGGTGCCTCCTGGCCGGGAGGCCCACAACCTGGATGCTCTGGGCAGAAAGTGCTACCAGGGCTCGATGCTGTCATGCCGAATCCAGGCATACCAGCTGTACATGGGCATGTACCTGCAAGACCTGGCAAAGGAGATTGCCGGGTTCTCAGCTGGTCTCTCCAAGGGACCTTTGCAGCGCTTCCAAGTTTTGTCCACTGGGATCCAAGAGTGCTCGAAGTTTATGACTCGAGCAGCCTATGATGGCTTCGTGGCTTCGGCCTGAGTAGTGGGTGCCGGCATTGGTGCACAACGCCAGGCATGGCTACAGTCATCAGACCTAGAGCCATGGGTTCAGGACAAGTTGGTCGATGTCCCTTGCCGGGGTGATTGGCAAGCCCATGACTGAGAAGGCTGCCGAGATCGAGTCCGAGTACCTGACCCGGACAAGACTCGAGAAGAAGACATCTGCCCCTTCTAAGAAGAATGGCTCAGGTAAGAAGCCCTTTTTCCCGAGGAAAGGATCAGCTTACCGAAACTACCCCACGTATCAGGCCTCTCCAGCTCCCCAGCAGGGGCAGCAGGCTAAGGGATGGGGGCGGGGCCCACGTAAGCAAAAGGCCCCAAAGCCTCAGGCACCAGCTCCAGCCCATCCTGGAGGGGGCTTTTGACTCCCAGAGCATAGTCTCTCTCTCAACAGATGCAAGGCCTTGCACGGGAGGAAGGCTGACCCTGTATGCCCACAGGTGGCCAGCCATTACCACATACACCTGGGTGCTCCAAATAATCCACATGGGCTATCGGTTACATCGCACCCAGGTGCCTCCCTCTTACTTTCCAGGGGAGCCTCTCAGACCCCCTCTTCACAGGGACCTTTCGAGGATCAGGTGGTAGAACTGGTGCCTCACCACCTGCGCCTCACCACCTGCAGGGCACAGGCTTCTACTCCAGGTGCTTCCTGATTCCAAAGAGAACTGGAGGCCTAAGACCTATCCTCAACCTGCGAAACCTCAACAAGTTCCTGGTGAGGAAAAGGTTCAAGATGCTTTCCCTTAGAATATTGCTGCCTTACCTCCGCCAGGGAGACTGGCTATGCTCCTTAGATCTCAAAGATGCGTATACGCACATCTTGATTCATCCAGACCACAGACAATATCTAAGATTTGTAGTGGGGGGAAACTATTTTCAGTACAAAGTGCTTCCCTTTGGCCTAGCCTCGGCACCTAGGGTATTCACAAAGTGCCTTCTCCTCCCTAAAAAGATAGAGGATGTGCTACTAGCCTCTAGGAGGCAATCGACTAGGAAAACCTGCGCATTTAAGTGGCGAAGGTTTGTGGTATGGTGTGCTCAGCAGAGTGAGAACTCTTTCTCCTGTCAGGTGACTGTGGTGTTGCAGTACCTGCTTCACCTTTCAGAGTTAGGCCTCAAGTCAAACTCGGTCCGAGTTCACCTTAGCGCTTTATCAGCAAACCACTCTCCAGTGGAAGGACAACCTCTCTCTGTACACCCCTTGGTGTCCAGGTTTCTCAGAGGTTTGCTTCTGATGAAACCCCCGGTCCATCCCCCGGCGACTGAATGGGATTTGATTGTGGTCTTACAGCAGCTTACTTGCCCACCTTTTGAGCCGATGGCTACCTGCCATCTCCGCTTCCTTTCTTGGAAGACGCTTTTCTTGGTGGCACTCACGTCGGCTAGAGGAGTGAGTGAGCTGCAAGCTCTGGTGTCTGATAGACCATTCACACGGTTCTATAGGAACAGGGTGGTGCTTTGCACGCACCCCAAGTTCCTGCCGAAAGTGGTCTCCTCATTCCACCTCAACCAGGAGGTGGTGCTTCCGACCTTCTTTCTCAGGCCCCATGCCAGCCGGGCAGAAGCAGTTCTGCATAGCCTAGACTGTAAGAGGGCGTTAACCTTCTACATGGAGCGTATGCAGGGACATCGAAGAGCTCCTCAGCTCCGTCTCTGATGACCCCAGTAAGCTGGGGATGCCATTCTCCAAGCGTACGTTGTCCACCTGGGTGGCAGATTGCATTGCCTGGGCATACAGGTCGGCCGATCTCCCATTGCAGGGTCGAGTCACAGCCCACCGGGTCATGGCTAAGGCCACATCAGTGGCTCACTTCCACTCTGTTCTGCTGGCAGACATCTGCCGGGCGGCAACTTGGTCTTCAAGACAGACTTTTGCAGCCCATTACTGCCTGGATAGAGAATCCCAACGGGACAGTGCTTTCGGCCAGGCTGTACTCCGTAATCTATTCGAGGTTTAGGCAACTCCTACCCTCCGACCCTTTGGTGTCAGGCTACCGGAGTGTTGAGTTCTTGGTTGAACTCCTATCATGGCTGCTGTGGCTCTTCTAGAGGGAGCCTATTTTTCAGTTATGTGTTCTTGGTAGTCTATAGCTAGGGAGTCCCATATTTGAGTACTGACTTCCTGCTTGTTCCTGGAGAAAGTGTAGTTACTCACCTGTAACAGGTGTTCTCCAGGGACAGCAGGAATCAGACCTCACAGCCCTCCCTCCTCCCCTGGAGTTGCAGTCCTTTGATTAATTTTTATCCTTTTGCCGTCTTTTTAGCTATGTCATTTGACTGAGCAAGATGGCTCCCTTGGGCTGGAAGGGGACCGCGCATGCGTGGTAGTAGGTCCCAAAGGCTTTCTTCGAAAGCTGGGGATTTGCTCCGCATGGGGGCTCCATCAACGCCAATGTCACCCATATGTGAGGACTGATTCCTACTGTCCCTGGAGAACACCTGTTACAGGTGAGTAACTACGCTCTAGCTCCAGTATGCTCGGTTTCCAAGCAGATGGAGGAGGTGGTTAGCCAGGGTGCTGGACTCACTGAAGGAACAACTAAGGAGGGCTAGTTTAGTTTGGTTAGTGTAGTGGTAAGCCACTGGGGCACAGTTATGAATTTGATGGCAACCTTCCAGTCGGCCAAAGCGTCCCGCTTCTTCAGCAGGTGGCGGGAACAAATGTCAGAAGGCCTGGATGTGCTGATACAAAAGTGGCCCGACCAGGGGCTCCTATATGTGTTCCCCCCCGTAGGCCCTCATAGGTCGGGTGGTGCAGAAGATCGAGGCTCATTGGGGCTTGGTAATATTGATAGCTCCGGATTGGCCAAGGCATCTGTGGTACTCCGCCCTCCAGTGGCTTCTGATAGATCGTCCATGGTGTCTGCTGGCTCGGGGGGACCTGCTGATGCAGTGTGCATGCCCTAGGTGAATCGATTCTTGCTTACGGCATGGCCCTTGAGAGGGCAAGACTGAGGAAGAAAGGCTACTCGCTGCTTGTAATCTCTACTTTACTGAGAGCCAGGAGGCGTTCGACCTCTCTTGCCTATGTGCGGGTATGGCGAATCTTCAAATGCTGGTGTGGTGAGAGACAGATTTGGCCTGCCAAGGCTTTCATTCCCGATAGTCTGGCCTTTCTTCAGGCAGGTTTCAACAAGAGGCTAGTGGCTAGCTCCTTAAGGGTGCAGCTGGTGGTAATTGCCTGTTACCATGGCAAGTTCCAGGGAGTTTCTCTAGGGCTCACCCAGATGTAGTAAATTTCCTCAGGGCAGTGATGCTTCTGCGGCCCCGAGGAGGCCCATGGTGCCCCCTTGGGATCTCTATCTTGTCTTAATTAATGGGGGAGCTGTTTGAACCTCTCAGCAGGGCGTCCTTGAAGGACTTGACCCTCAAAGCGTTTTTTCTGGTGGCTTTCTGCTCAGTGTGCAGGATTTCAGAGCTTCAGGCCTTGTCGTGCCTGAAATCTTTTTTCTCCTTCTCAAATGATAAGGTGGGTCAACGTCCGGTACCATCCTTTCTTGCCAAGGTGCTTTCAGCCTTTCACTTGAATTAGGCTGTCTCTTTGCCAGTCCTGGGGAACACGGAAGGTTTCTCCGCAGGACCTCAGTTATGCCTGTTGGATGTCCGGCGTGTCCTGAGGCGCTGTCTCAAAAGAACAGAGCCCTTGCTTATTCATTTTGTTTGGCATTCCGCGCAAAGGGGAGATGGCGGCGAAGGCTTCCATTTCGAGATGGATTAAGGAGGTGATTGCATTGGCCTATATTCTTAAAGGGAGACAAGTGCCAATGGGGTTGCGGGCACATTCCACGAGGGCACAGACGGCCTCGTGGGCAGAGTATGAGTTGGTGCCGCCGCTGAAGATTTGTAAGGTGGCAACTTGGTCAACACGTCACACTTTCGCTAAGCTTTACCGCCTGGATGTTCAGGCTGTTAGCAATGCCCGGTTCAGATTGGCAGTTCTTCAGGCTGGTCTGGCAGGTTCCTCCCTGTGATTTAATACTGCTCTGTTACATTCCAGAGGTGCGGGACTGGACTGGAGGGATGATAAGGAAATTGAAATTAGACTTATCTGCTAATTGCTGTTCCTTGAGGGACTCAAGTCCAGTCCCGGATCCCTCCCTGAGTACCTGGGGACTAGTTTTTTCTGGTGTCTGCAGCCTGATGGAGGTTGCAGGGGTATCAGGCTAAAGGGGGGGAAGGAGTAGTCCGAGGGTGGCTGGAGTGTTGTTCCAGGGGCTCACTCGGTATGTTCGACCTTATTCTGGGATATCTCAGGCAAGTCCCTACTCCTGCAGAGGGGAAGTTCCCTTCTCCTGGTGGTGTGGAATAGTAATTTACAGAGTGTTTATAGAGAAAAGTTTACTTGATTTTTTATTGACTACTTATTTGTTGCTCCTGTGAGTCTGCCTTGTCAATAGGTTACTGGAGCTAGTGGGTGGTTCTTGCTGTATTAATACTGGATTTACGCTCACAGAAGAAACCCAATAAGCAAAGCCACAATAGAATCCAATGAAAAAAAGGCCTGCTAGATAATCACCATTACATCATCTGTGATTTGTTTCTTAAAACAAATCACAGATGATGTAATGGTGATTATCTAGCAGGCCTTTTTTTCATTGGTATTAATACTGGAGTCATCAAAAGATGACATGCTCAGTCTCCAAGCTGCTAGAAGAGGTGCACTACCCAGAGGTTCAGGACTGGACTGGAGTTCCTCAAGGAACAGCAATTAGCAGGTAATCTAATTTCACTTTTTCCTCTGATGATTTATTCTGCATATAAATTAAACGGATGTGGGGAATGTAGACGGTCTTGTTCATTTTTGTTGATTTTAAACTATTCTGTTTCTCTTTGTTCCATTCCAACTGTTGCTTCTTAATGGGTGTTAAATACATGTTTTTGGATCCTTCTCATTTGGAGAAACTATTGATGGAGAAAGAGGCTACGAATCCTTTAGTTCAGATGGGAAAGGAGGATAGTTAGATCCATTTTTATGATGCTACAATGGGATAATTGATGTATGTACACTCAGCCATTTTTGTAGGGTATACTACTAATTGCTTTGGGATCTATTCTGAACCATGTTTAGTGGGTCTGGACGTCTGATCCGGATGTCCAAACCCACTAAACGCCTGGCCTGCGCTCTGGAAATAGAGCTCCCCACACGTAGATCTGAGCTATGCAGGAAGCTCTGTTTGTGGGTGGGAGGGGGCAGGCCGCAGGTGGAGTGAGGGCAAAGAGTGGGCGGGAACCCAACCCCAGTTGTACAGGGCCAATTCCAAGGTCGGCCTGTACGTCCAGGGTTGGTCATTTGTACGGGGGACTTATTCCATCTCAGAGGTAGAATAAGTCCCCCTGGACGGCAGGACATGTAGCAGCCGGGGCCACAAAGCGAGGTAAGGGGGAGGAGGGGGTTCCCCACAGACCGACCCTTGCCATGACAGGCCCAATCGGGGATCGGGCTGTGGGGAAAGCAACCTTTCGGGGTCTGCCGGGGATTGCAACTTCTACATGAAGCCACAGTTGCATGGCAAGAGGATGCCATGCCACTGCTGCTCCATGCAGGAGCCAGGCTGGGCTAGCCGGGGAGTTGCTTGGATGTCCAGGCAACCAGAATCGGGGCACGGCCTGTACATCTAGGCCTGTAGACCTGATTCTGATCCCATGGGCACATCTAGCCCCCACGGGATCAGAAATTGGGTGCACCGGAGCACATCCCGATTTTGACCGGCCGGACAGGCAGGGGATGCACACAATGGAATTGGCCTCTTTATGTTTATTATATTGCTTTGTGTATGTTCTCCAGAATGAGGGCTAAATTTTCCTGTACTTTTTTCTATTTTTTTTTTATCATTTATATTTGTATCTTTTTTCTTCAGTTTAAAATGGGATGAATTTCTTTGCTGTTATTGAACTGAATATGTAATAATATTCATACAAATAAAATAAAATAAACCATGGTTGTCTGGCCAAGCAGGCACTATGAGAATATTGTTCTTTTGGAGTTTCAGGAGCGTTTTCACCATTAGAGGAATGAACAGATACACGTACAGAAGGCCTCCCCCTTCCACCCAATGGAGGAGGAAAGCATTTACATAGTAACATAGTAAATGACGGCAGATAAAGACCAGTATGGTCCATCTAGTCTGCCCAGTAAGATGGCAAGAGTAGGTGCACCTGCCGCTCCGTGCAGGCCACCCCTCCCCATGTCTTTTTTTAGGGGTGAACCCTCCCCAGGCTAATTTGTCACCCGACCATACTCTTGAGCAAAACTGAGGGATTTGTTTGTTTTGGGATGTGGCAAAGATGTCTATTGAGGGGAGCCCCAGTGTCGAAAGAGTCTGTGACACTTCCCTGTCCAGAGTCCATTCATAAGGATGAAGAACTTGAATCAACTTGTCTGTCAGAGTTGTTCTCTCCTACCAGATATGTAGCTTGAGCATGAGATGGCAAAGTTTCACAGTCTGAATGTCTCCAAACATAGGATATATGAGCCCATTTCTCTCTGCTTGCGGCAACTGTCATTTTGAATCATGACAACTTAGTTGGTCAACCGATCTCTGAAAGTCTTTATTCTGTTTGCAATAGCTCTCAGTTTCAGGAAACTGATCTGATGGAGATGAGTTCCACAGCCCAGTTTGGATGTGTTATAGTTTATGGTTTATTTTGAATTTGATAGATTGCCTTTTGAATTTGACATCAAAGTGGTTTACAGTATCAAAAACATTAATAGACTAGAGTTACAACTTGAATAATTAAAAAATGATAAAGAAAAGTGTAAACACGCAAGTTAAAATATAATAGAATATAGTATAAACTAAGATAACAGCATACAACAAAGTGGCTGAATTAAGAGAAAATTGACAACAGATGGATGAAAAGAAAAAAAAAGACGAGACAGATTTGAATGTCATTAACAGCTTTTGGTAAGGTGGCTCCTGAAAGGGAGAGGGAAGTATCCACCAGGAGAGGGACTCCTGAAGAGGCTTCGTGACAGAGATAATGTTGCTGAGCCTGTGAGTTGAATGCGTCCACTGCCTGCTCAAAGTCCACTGAGATTACCTCAAAAGGAGAATGCCATGGGAGAGACATGCACTATTTAGGCCACGTGGCCTAGCATTCTCAGCATAGTTCTCACCAATACCTGTTGGCTCTTTAGAACTTTTCCTATCTGCTGTACCAGGTGGATGAAACAGTCATGTGGAAAAAAGGTTCTTGTCAGAGCAGTGTCTAGCAAAGCTTCAATGAATTCCAGTCATTCTGAGGGGTTATATTAGACATGGGAAAATCGATGGCAATCCCTAGTAGCTCCAGCACCTGGATGGTAATGAGTATAAATTATCCAAGAAGGGAACGTGCACCCCCCAGTCTGCATAGATATGCTATGACTACAGAAAGACATTTGAAGAAAACTCAAGGAATAGACACGAGAGGCCAAAGCGCAGAATGCAATACTGGAAGTGGTGTTTCTCTATGATGAATCTGAGATATTTCCTGTGACTGGGATATATCTGAATGTGAGTATAGGCATCCTGTAAATCCAGAGAACATAGTCTATATTGCTTTTGTAGAAAGGGGAGCAGAGTGCTTAATGAAAGCATTCTGACCTTTTCTTATACTAGAAAAGCATTCAGATTTCTCAGATCTAGGATAAGATGGAATCCCCCTGTTTTCTTTGGCATCATGAAGTACCTTGAATAAAACACCTGCCCTTTCTGTTCCAATGGCATGAGTTAGATAGCTTTTGCCCTGTAAAGGGTGGCAATTTCCTATAGAAGTAGCTGCTGGTGCTGACAGATGAAAAAGTGAAGTCTCGGGGGAGAATTTGGAAGGAGTTTGAAAAGATGCAGTCTGTAACTGAAGCAGACTATCTTGAGTACTCAGTTATCAGAATTTATGAGGGACCAGTAATCTGAAAAGACAGTAAGCCTTGCTCCGACAGAGAGGGAGTCCGACTTGAGTACTGGTAGATTAGCTATGTTCCCAGCCAATCAAAACTTTATCCTGGGCCTTCTGAAGCCTCTCCTGCATGGGATGGAAGAGAGGGGACTGATCTAAATAACATCATGTTCCGATGAACTCCAATTCTTTATCCTTGATTTCCAAGACACTGAAAACTTCCGATGCTAAGCATCAGAAAGAGACTTCTAAGCATTGAGAATTGGAGTACTTCGGATCGTGTTCTCAGGTGTGCTAGGGATACAACAGGTGGGTCATTCTGCCATATAAGGCATTTTTTTGCTTTACATGGTACTCTGACCCTGTTTGGTACATCACAGGATGCATCATGGGGTGTCCAGATACTGCCATGTTCAAGTGGCGCAGGAGTGAAGCTCTTGCCCCATAATTAAAGGTAATGGGAGGGGAGTGGAGGGGTTTGGGGGCTACCAGAGATTTTGTTTGTTTGGAGAGGGGGGGAAATAGCATAGAAACATAAAAAAATAATGATAGAAAAGACCACATGGCCTATCTAGTCTGTCCTTCCATATCAACAACTACATCAGTCCCCTTTTTTTCCTTTAGAGATCCTCTGTGTTTGTCCCATGCTTTTTTGAATTCAGATACTGTCCTCATCTCTACCACCTCCACTGGGAGACTATTCCACGGATCCACCACTCTTTCCGTAAATAAATATTTCCACATATCACTCCAGAATCTGTCCCCTTTCACCCTCATCCCATGTCTCCTCATAGCAGAACTTCCTTTCAATCGAAAGAGGATCTCCCCCTGTGCATTTATGCCACGGAGATATTTAAACGTCTCAATCATATCATCTCTATTCCGCCTTTCCTCTAAGGTGCACATATTAAGATCCTTAAGTCTGTCCTCATATGCTTTATAATGAAGACCACTAACCATTTTAGTAGCCACCCTCTGTACTTACTCCATCCTGTTTATATCCTTTTGAAGGTGCGGTCTCTGGAATTGCACACAATACTCCAAATGAGCTCACACCAAAGACTTATAAAGAGGCACTATCACCTCCTTTTTTCTGCTAGCCATTCCTCTCCCTATGCACCCAAGCATCCTTCTAACTTTTCCTGTCACCTTTTCTACCTGTTTAGCTACTTTAAGATCGTCAGACACAACCACACCGAAGTCCCACTCTTCTTTAGTGGTCAAAAGTACTTCACCCCCTACACTATATCGCTTCCTTGGATTGCTCCAGCCCAAATTCATGACCTTGCATTTTTTAACATTAAATCCCGGCTGCCAAATTCTAGACCATTCTTCAAGCTTAGCTAGATCCCTCCTCATGTTATCTACACCTTCCTGGGTGTCTATTCTATTGCAGATTTTGGTATCATCCGCAAAGAGGTAAACCTTACCCGACAGTCCTTCCGCTATATCACTAACAAAGATGTTAAAAAGAATCGGACCAAGGACAGATCCCTGGGGCACACCACTGGTAACTTCCTTCTCCTCAGAGTGAGCTCCATTTACCTGTACCCTTTGTCGCCTTCCACTCAACCAATTTCTAACCCAAGCAGTAACTTTAGGGTCCATCCCTATGGTGCTCAGTTTGTTTATAAGTCGCCTGTGAGGAACAGTGTCAAAGGCTTTACTGAAATCTAAATACACCACATCTAGGGCTCTCCCTCGGTCCAACTCTCTGGTCACCCAGTCAAAGAAATCAATCAGATTTGTCTGACAAGACCTGCCTCTGGAGAAATCATGCTGCCTCAGATCCTGTAATCTGCTGGACTCCAGAAATCTCACAATTTTCTCTTTCAGCAGCGTTTCCAATAATTTACTCATCACCAAAGTTAAACTAACCGG
This sequence comes from Ichthyophis bannanicus, assembly GCA_033557465.1. Lineage (NCBI taxonomy): Eukaryota > Metazoa > Chordata > Amphibia > Gymnophiona > Ichthyophiidae > Ichthyophis > Ichthyophis bannanicus. The sequence continues at coordinate 732,982,668 of CM066034.1, read as the reverse complement.
CCTGTAGTTTTCAACCACATCCTTACTTCCGCTTTTGTGTAAAGGGACCACATGAGCCTCTCTCCAGTCCTTTGGCACCACTCCGACTCCAACGAGGCATTGAAAAGGTCAGTCAGTGGAGCTGCTAGAACGTCCCCAAGTTCCCTCAATATTCAAGTGTGTATTCCATCCGGTCCTATCCCTTTGTCTACTTTAAGTTTAGCTAGTTTCTCACGAACACAGTCTTATGAAAGTTCTTCAAGATGCCCCTCACTTCTGTTCCTGTTTGTGGGTGTTTTCTGAGGTCCTGTTCCTGGTTCTTCATCTGTTAACAGAGAACAGAAATATTTGTTAAATAATTCTGCTTTATCCTCATCAGCTTTTACTTATTCCTCCCCTTCACCCTTGAGTCTGACAATACCACTTTTGCCCTTCCTCTTTTCACTAACATATCTGAAAAATGTCTACCCCCCCCCCCCCCCATTTTATTGCATTGGATATTTCCTCCTCTTTTTGAATCTTTGCTTTCCTGACTACTTTGCTAGCTTCTCTTAAGTTTTTCCAAATATAGATGCCTTTCTTCCACTCTCTGTGATTTCTTGTATTTCATGAAGGCATCCCTCTTTTTCTTCACCTTTTCAGCTACTTCTTTCGAAAACCATAGCGATCTCCTTTTCCTTTTACCTTTATTTACCATTTTAACAAAAAGTTTGGTTGCCCTTAAAATATCCCCTTTCAGTTTTACTCACTGTTTTTCTACATAACCCAGCTGTTCCCATCCCGCTAACGACTCCCTGAGGTATTGGCCCATCTTTGTAAAGTTAGTTTTCCTAAAGTCTAAGACCTTCGCTTTTGAATGTATTCTATCAGCCCTAGTCCTCATACTGAACCACACCATCTGGTGATCACTGGATGCAAAATTATCTCCCACTGTAACGTCAGAAACACTTTCACCATTGATAAGCACCAAGTCCATTATGGCCTCTTCACGTGTGGAGTCTGTTACCAATTGTCTGAATTGTTCTCCCTGTAGGATCTCCAGGATCTCCTTACTTCTAGATGATACTGCAGCAGGAGTGTGCCAATCAACATCTGGCATATTGAAATGCCCTATCAGTAGCACTTCCCCATTCCTAGCAATACTGCGTATGTCTTCAATTAACTCTCCATCCACCTCTTCCTCTTGTGAGGGAGGTCTGTATATCACGCCAATGTAAATAGATTTCTCTTTCCCTCTTTCTAGTTTAACCCACAGTGCCTCCTCTCTCCCTTTTAAGCTCTGTAATTCCAAAGCTTTAATATTACTTTTTACATATAGTGCCACTCTTCCTCCCCTTCTTCCTACCCTGTCATTTCTAAAGAAAGTATAGCTACTCACCTGTAACAGGTGTTCTCCAGAGACAGCAGGAATCAGTCCTCACATATGGGTGAAGTTGGCACCAATGGAGCCCATGCAGAACATTTCCCCAGCTTTCAAAGAAAGACTTTGGGACATGGGTGGTCCCCTTCCTGCCCAAGGATGCCATCTTGCTAAGTTAAATGACATAGCTAGGATGGCAGTAAAAATAATACAAGGTAGGGAGGCAACTGGCGCCTGAGGGCCTCGCCAGAGGGCCCTTTGGCGTGGCCCTTAGGCGCGGCACGAAGGCAAGCAGAAGGAAACAACAAAAGAAACAGCAGCGCCGACAGCATCACCGCAGAACCCAACAAGGAGCAGACCGAGGCGAAGGACGTCAGAACCGCAAGTAAAATTCTCACAGAACATCACACATTTCCCACCACCAAACTCTCACTTCCACTACCCACACCCTAATAGATCCGGCTCTCCCTCCACGGGACAGGCTCCCTCCACGGGACAGGCTCCCGCACCAAGGCACCCTACGCAGATCCGGATCTCCCTCCACGGGACAGGCTCCCTCCACGGGACAGGCTCCTGCACCAAGGCACCCTACGCAGATCCAGATCTCCCTCCACGGGACAAGCTCCCGCACCAAGGCATCCTACGCAGATCCGGCTCTTCCTCCAAGGGACAGGCTTCCTCCTCGGGACAGGCTCCCGCACCAAGGCACCCCACGCAGATCCGGCTCTCCCTCCAGGGGACAGGCTCCCACCACGGGACAGGCTCCCGCACCAAGGCACCCTACGCAGATCCGGCTCTCCCTCCACGGGACAGGCTCCCTCCACGGGACAGGCTCCTGCACCAAGACACCCTACGCAGATCCGGCTCTCCCTCCAAAGGACAGGCTCCCTCCACGGGACAGACTCACGCACCAAGTTCAGCTCTCCCCAGGCGGACAACAGCCGAAGACTCAAGAAAACAGACATCACCCTAACAGAACATCACAAAAAAAACCCAACATGCACGCCACATACTTCCTACCACTCTACCTACTCGTCACACAACTCCTCCCACCAACCACACACCTCCACTACTCACAAGCAAACACAACATGGCACCCTCCAACTGCATTGCCATATTTAGAACCACAGCACACACACAAAGAGACACTCAGAACTCATCAGGCAAAGCGACCAAACAGACACAAACCAAACCCCCACACCTGCACAAAGGAAGCACATGTAACAGCAACCTCATCAACAAGGACAACAACGATTGAGCTCATAAACGCCAGATCCGTCTGCAACAAGATACACACTATTGTAGACCACATAGAAGAGCGCCAGCCCGACATAATATGCATCACAGAGACATGGCTCAACCCTACCGACAACGTACTACTCAACCAACTAGTACCGGACAACTACTCAGCGTACAACTGCCCACGCACCCACAAGCGTGGAGGAGGAGTCCTGATAATAGTGAAAACAAAGCTAAAGTTCAAGACACTGAGCCTCACCGATACACAGCAATGTAACACAATTAGCATCAACAACAAGAACATTGCAATCTGCCTAACCTACAGAGCACCCAGAGCTCCACCCGACGAACTAGCCCTCACACTCGAAGAAGCCTGTGCCATAACAACAAACAACAAACCAGCGCTACTGATTGGAGACTTCAACCTCAAGTCCACCAATGCCAAAGACGCAGAGGCCTTCCTTCAAGCAATGAACTCACTTCAATTCACACAGATAGTCAATGCTCCAACGCACAGACATGGATCATCCCCAGACCTCATCTTCGCATCCAATTACCTAACATCAAGAGACCTAATTTCGCCACCCACCATTACCCCAGTGCCATGGTCTGACCATTACTTAATCGAGACAAAGCTGCAATCTCAAGAGGACCAGACAAACGAAAGAGCTAGCATCTCACACACACAAAGACGATTCAAGCATTTCGACAGGGACGAATTCATACAAGACACAATACAACACTTGAACATTACTACAGACGACCTGGAGGAACAAGTTTCCAGCTGGAACAGCATTTTAGCTAACGCCGCCAAACCATCTGGCGGCGGGACCAAGAAACAATACCACAACAAGAGACAAAACAAACCATGGTACTCAGCAAAAATACGACAGGAAAAGAGGGAGCTCAGGAAGATTGAACGGAGATGGAGAAAAAACAAAGCAACTGCCGACCAGCATCTTTACCTAACAAAGCAAAAACAATACAACGAACACATCAACCAATCAAAGAGGGAATTCCACACAAACATGATAAATACTTCCATCAACAAACCCAGAGAGCTTTTCGAAATAGTAAAGATCCTCACAAAAGAGCAAACAACAGAAGGGGAAGTACAAGTTGATCCACAGGAATTCGCCGACCACATCAAAAACAAATTTCATTCCACAAAGCGAACAACACCTAGTGGGATCACCAGGACGGACGTACACCCCAGAACCTGGGGCACATTCTACTCACCCTCAACAGAACAGATATCCCACATCATTTCTACAATCAATACAAGCACTGCTCCTACAGACCCGTGCCCAGTGTCATGGGTCAAAGCCACCAAATCCAGCCTCATCCCCACCATACATAAAATGATACACAACTCGCTCACTCAAGGAATCATGCCAAAGCAACTAAAGCTTGCCTCAGTAAGACCAATCGCAAAGAAAACAACTCTCGACAAAAAAGATCCAGCAGCATACCGACCAATCTTCAGCATACCCTTCCTAGCAAAAATCATCGAAAAAGCGGTTCAACTACAACTTCAGGAACACATCGACAAACACGAAACACTCGATGACAACCAACACGGATTTCGGCCCAACCATGGAGTCGAAACGCTACTGATCTACCTCTTTGACAGCATCCTAAGAATAATTGACAACACCAGGAATGGAATCATAATGATCTTCATTGACATCTCCTCAGCCTTCGACACAGTAGACCACAACACGCTCCTGGAAAGACTAAAGAACACTGGTATACACGGTATTACATTGAAATGGTTCCACTCATACCTAACCAAAAGACAACTACAGGTCAAGTTGGGACACAACACCTCCCGACCCATAAACGTCCAACAAGGAGTACCTCAAGGATCCGCACTCTCAGCACTCCTATTTAACATCTACATACAACCAATATGCAACAATCATGAAAGAGAACAACATTCAATACACAATATATGCAGACGACATCATGATATACACCCAGATATCAATCGACAACCCGGACTTCTCCAAGATAACAGACTGCCTCACCCAAATGGCGAGTTGGTGTCAAAACAACAACCTCGCAATAAACTACAACAAGACCGAAGCTTTAATCATCACTCGGAACCAAAGCTTCATACACCCACCAAATATAAAGATACAAAGCACTACTATACCAATAAGATCAGAAGTGAGATACCTCGGAGTTACTCTGGACAATAAACTCAATCTCAAGCCACACATAAACAAAACAATCCAAAAAGCCTACTACAAGATGCGAATCATCAGGAGACTGAAACCGCTCCTCGCCCCAGAACACTTCCGTACCGTCTGTCAAGCACTGATAACCTCACTACTGGACTTCTGCAATCCAATATACCTTGGACTACCGAAACAAGCCCTCAAACCACTCCAACTGGCACAAAACACTGCAGCACGAATCATATCAGGAACCGCACGACAGGAGCACATCACACCCACCTTAAAGGACTTACACTGGCTTCCAATCACTGTTCCCTCTAAGCTGTGCGCGTGTGCGCGCGCACACACCTCGCCGAGCGAGCGCACACAACTTACAACGGAGCGCACAAAAATTCCGGAGTTCCTGGGTTTTCATATTAAACCTCGATTTTTTTAAGCCCACCGATCTAACAGGCATTCTGTAATCACCGGGTAATTCCGTGATGTCACTTCCGCATCTCTGAGTCCTCCTCACTCCTCTCACATGACACAGGCTAAAGAGGGAAATAAAAGGGAGGGGCAGCCAGCTAGTCAGCCTCTCGCTGCTCTGTGTCCTGCCTGCTAGTGCCAGCCACGCGCCTCCTTTGATTCCTCCCTCAGCCAGCCTCCAGTGCCACGTGCAGAGAAGGGAGAGCAACACACTGCACCAGCCGAAGAAGAGGAGACCGGTGCTCTGGGACTGCTGCCAGATTGTGTGGGGCTAACGTCGGGGATAGGTGAGTGAAACGGGGATGATGGTGGCGGCGGCGCCACCGCCGCGCGTGGTCTTATGTATCAGGAACTGATCTCAGAAAATACAACCACAACTGATTCAAACTGCTTAATGCAGAGGCGTAGCGTGGGGGGTGCAGGGGGGCCGGGCGCAACATGGGGGGGGGGGGGCGCGCTCGCACTCACAGCTCCTTTTTGCAGGTTGCACGGGGGGGGGGGGGGGGGGGGGGGTCGGCAGAAAGGTAAGTGCGCGCGAGCAACTCGCTTTATTTTTTTGTGCTGCCTTGCACCAACTTGTTATAACTGTGCATCATCCCTTCCTCTTTTTCATTACTTCTTTTCAGGAGATGGTTCGTGTTTGACTGGGCTGAATAGATCGCCTTTTACTGCCCGTGGGAAGTGACGTGGGTAGGGCTTTTCCAGATTCCCGCCCCCCCCCCCCCCCCCGGTAATATTTTGATACGAAATAAAAATATGAAAGTGGTCGAACGGAGCAGGACTCGGAGCTCTCGGTTTTACAAGAGAAATCAGCAGTGCATGCAGGAGTTCCTGGACTTAGTTTCGTATCGATTGGAGTGTGTTTCCTGTTTCTATCACATGGCACAGCCAAAGTTGTGGGGCTAGAGGGGAAATTTTCAGTCTGCTGAGCTGAGTTTAGGGCCAGGTCACAGGTGTAGTATGCTGGCCAGAGCTTTACTTTCCCAGGGTGAGGCTGAAGACCTCGGGATTGGGGAGGCAGGATAAGTCATTGCTGGGAAGTGTGCTTTTATTTATGGACCCATTTACCCCACAGGCGCCAGTTGGAGGGGGCTGTAAATATTCTTGTTCCCAGCCGAGTAGTGATGGCGAGATGGGTTCCTCAGAAAGGATTGTTGCTGTCTCTGAAACTGCTCTATAAACTTTATTTTTAGTTGTGTGTGTGTTACATTTTGTAATTTATTCTTCATGTTTTGTGTTTATCAGCTGCCTTAGGTAATGGTAAGGTTAAAACTTAATCGAATACATTTCTGCCTAAATGTATGTGCTGCCCACTGGAGGCAATCATAGCAGCTGGCAAATTTAAAATAATCAAAGAATAGTTTCCCCCTCACTTTTTTGTGTTTGTGTAGGGAAAATGTTTTGCATATCTGCTGCCTAAACTTGCTATAAAAGTGCTATATTTATAAGTTGTTCATCAAAGTTTGCTGGGTAGTTTGTTGTGATGCTCCAGTAGGGCCTTTGACTTCCCATCATGTCTTATGTTTGCAATTTTAAGGAGCAGCTTTGGTTGTACAATTATCTATCTCTCTTGCTCCTTTTGGGCTTTCAGCTGAATTGGAACTGGTTTCTGTTAGCCACTGGAGCCACAAGCTTTCATTCATAATTACCTGGGGGTTTTCACCTATATAAGTAGGGCGTCTGTTAACTGTTCATAAATTATAAATGTAGGTGTATATTTTCTAGCTAATTAGGTATTCAAGAGAGTACAAAAATATTCATGTTTAATGGTGTTTTTCATACAGCAGTACTATGGCTGGGCACCTTTTTTTCCCCGTGGAATCACATATGTACATTTTTGGAGTGTGTTTTAATAAAGGGTGCTTCCCTGGGTAGTATGGGTAAGCATGTGTTATTGGCGCAGCACTAAAGCAGTGCAGTTTCTCTGCGCTAAAAACCCACATTGCCTGGGTGGCAACTGCTAGCGTGGGCCATGAAAGCCTGTAACTGCTGGACCAGCAGTACAGCACCAGAGAAACGGAAACAGAAATGCATTTTCCCCTTAAACATCCAGATTTCAGGCATGTACACGGCTTACTGGCCTGTAAATCGTGGAAATGCCTTTCGAGAATTGGGCCCTATGAATCATAGGGCCCAATTCTATAATTCCAAGTGTCGTTATGTAGCGCACAAAAAATGTAACCTTCCTTCAAATGCCGCACGGCTGATATTTTATGCGCACACAGCCTACAGAAAATTAGAGGGAACATTGCTTCCAATCCGTGCACGCATCAGATACAAAACAATCATAAACCTATTTAAGATAAAACAGCACACATCAGCCAACAGCCTGCACACCCTCATACAACCAGACACCAGCACACGTCCCAGAAGAAAACATACACACAACCGAGTCAGCACCCCAAGTGAATACAAACACACACGCAAGGACACAACAGACAGAGCACTCTCCATGGCCGCTCCAACAATATGGAACAAACTACCGGACGATCTGAGGGCTACTACAGACCTCAAGGACTTTAGAAAACAGCTGAAAACCATGCTGTTCATAGAACACTATGGACACATCACATAACCTCAGAAAATGTATAACAGCACATGATACCGCCTAAACAATGTATGTATGGAATATGTTTTTTGCACCACTGTATATAGCCCACTCTGTACATAGCTCATACCAATCCAGCACACAATACAACACACACTCAACTTCACCCTCACTGCATGTATAACACACTCACTTTACTCGATTGTTTGCTGTGATACCACCTTGATTATTAAGATAAGGCGGTTTAGAAATACTGTTAAATAAAAATAAAATAAATAAAAACTTCAAGGGGAGGAGGGAGGGTTGTGATGACTGATTCCTGCTGTCCCTGGAAAACACCCCTTACAGATGAGTAACTACACATTCTCCAGGAACAAGCAGGAAGTCAGTCCTCACATATTGGATTTCCTATCTCCAGGCTGCCGAGGACTGAACCACGACAGCACCAACAGTGACCAAGTCAGAAAGCTGTGAGTTGTAGAAGGTGAGTCCCCTCTGAGAGACCCTGCAAGACCCTAGCATCCAGTGACACTATCACTCCGGTAGCCTGAACACAGAAGGGTCGGAGGGCATGAGTTGCCTATACCCAGAGAATATTACAGAGTAGTGCATGGCCAAAGGCACTGTCCCTGCGGGACTTGCCCTCCAGGCAGTTGTGAGCTGCAAACATATGAATTGAAGACTACGTGGTGGCCTTGCAGATTTCTGTCACCAACATCGAGCGGAGGTTGGCCACTGACGCGACCATTACCTTCATGCAATGCGCTGTGATCTGGTGCTTGAGGGAGAGGCCAGCTCGCTCATAGGTGAGGTTAATACAGTGTGCCGCCCAAGTGGACAGAGTTTGCTTATTCACGGAGAGCCCCAGTCTGCTGGGGTCATAAGACATGAAAAGCTGAGGAGATTTTTGATGGGTTGAGTCCGCTGTAAATAGAAGGACAGGGCCTGTTTGCAATCTAGTGTGTGAAGTACTAGTTCCTCCTTGCTGGCATAAGGTCGCGGGAAGAAGGTGGGGAGGACCACCTCTTGGTTGAGGTGGAAAGGAGGCACCACCTTTGGGAGGAATTTGGGGTGTGTGTGGAGCACTATGCTGTTCTTGTAGAACCTTGTATATGGTGGATCTGCCACCAGGGCCTGGAGTTCGCTCACCATTCAAGTGGACGTTAGGGCCACCAGAAAAGCCACTTTCCGTGACAGGTACTGCAGGGGGCAAGCGGCCAGGGGCTCGAACAGTGGTTTGGTGAGCCGAGAGAGCACTACATTGAGGTCCCACTCTGCCACTGGAGATGGAGAGGGGGCTCGGATAACAGGAGGCCCCGCAGGAACCTGAAGACCAGGAACTGGCTAGAAAGGGGTTTTTCCTTGACAGGGCGGTGGTGAGCAGCTATGGCACTCAGATGTATGCTCACCGAGTTAGATTTCAGCCTTATATGTGACAGGTGCAGTATGTACTGCAGTACTAGTTGCACCTAGCAGGAGAAGGTATTCTCTTCCTTTTCCGCACACCAGGCAGAAAACTTTCTCCACTTAAAAGCATAAGCTCATCTGGTGGAGGTTTTTCAGGAGGCCAATAGGATCTCCTTTACTCATGCAAGATTGAAAGGGGCCAATGCTAACCTGTCAGTAGCCATGTTGTTAGCATTAGCAATGCCAGATTGGGGTGCATGAGAGAGCCCTACTCCTGGGACAGGAGGTCTGGGGCTTTGCCCAGAGGGACTGGGAGTGCCACCGACATGGAAAACAGCAGAGGAAACCAAGGTTGCCTGGGTCACTTGGGGGCAATCAGTATAATTGATGCCCTTTCGCTGTGAACCTTGAAGAGGGTCCTGGTGATCAGGGGGTCTGTGAGAATGCATAGAATAGGCCCTCGGACCACGAGATCAGGAAAGCATCTGCCACCACTCTCTCTGGGTATGGCTGATGGGAACAAAAGCAGGGTAGCTGTGTGTTATTCAGAGAGGCATGCTTTCTTGAATTCAGAAACAGTTTTTCTCTCTGCAACCTAAACTAGGAGATTAGTCCATGCATCTACCATTCTTTCCATAAAGAAATATTTCTGCAAATTACTCCTGAGTCTATCTCCTTTCATCTTCATCTTATGCCCCCTCGTTGCCAGTTTAAAGAGGCTCTCCTGTACTTTTATGCCACAGAGGTATTTAAATGTCTCCATCATATCTTGCTTCTCCCATCTTTCTTCTAAAGTATACATATTGAGAGCTTTAAGTCTGTCTCCATATTCTTATGGGGAAGCCCACTGATCATTTTGGTAGCCACCCTCTGCACCGACTCCATTCTGTTTATAGCCTTTTGAAGGTACGGTCTCCAGAATTGCATACAGTACTCTAAATTATTTATTTATTTTATTTATTTATTTTATTTAGACAGGACTCACCAAAGACCTATATAGAGGCACTATCACCTCCTTATTCCTGCTAGCGATTCTTCTCCCTTTGCACACATCTGGCTTTCGCCATTTCCTTTTCTACTTGTTGAGCCACCTTAAGATCATCAAAAACAATCACGCCCAGGTCCTGCTCTTCTTTCGTGGACAGAAGTACTTCACTCCCTATACTGTACTGCTCCCTTGGATTTTTACAGCCCAAAAGCATGACCTTGCATTTTTTAGCATTAAATCTCAGCTGCCAAATTCTCAATGATTCTTCAAGCTTTGCTAAATCCCTCCTCATGTTATCTACACCTTCCTGGGCGTCTGCTCTTGCAGATTTTAGTATCATCTGTAAAGATTCAAACTTTACCTGACAGCCCTTCCACAATATCAACTTATAAAAACGTTAAAAAGAATCGGGCCAAGGACAGAGGAATGCCAGGAATGTGACTGAAGACCTCAGGCGCAGGGACAGCAGGCAGGAAAGGGTACACATGCATGAAGAGCTTTCTAAAAGCTGCTGACATCTGAAAATACCTGCTATAAGTGACTAACTTAATTTTTGTGTTCTTATTGTATTCAGTCCTAAGGAAGCTCTCCCCCCCCCACCCCACCCCACCCCACCAACACCACCACCACCCCCACCCCCACCCCACCACCACCACCACCACCACCACCAAAGGAAATAGGGTAGAGGTAGTCCATAGAAGGGCTACTACTATTGTACAGAGACTATAGAAAAAGCCCTATGAAATGAGACTTAAGGAACTAAGCATGGGCCCTGTATGTTTTGTGCTGTCAACCATTTTATTTTTTTAGTGCCATCAAGTCAGTGTTGACTCATAGCAACCCAGCTACCTCTGGGTTTTCTTGGCAATGTATCACTGGAAGTAGATTGCCAGCCTTTTCTTCTGAGGCAATGGAGGGTAAAGTGACTTGCCCAAAGTCACAAGGAGTGCTAGTGGGAATTGAACCCTTGATCTTCTGGGTACTAGGCAGTTGCTCTAACCACTAGGCTACTCCTCCACTCCACTTGACCATTAGAGACATTCAAATACCTTAATAGTATAAATAATACATGAAAAGCAAACCATTTTCAGTGAAACTTAGGTTCTAGCATAAGAGGTCATGATATGAGGCTCAAATGGGGCACAGTCTGGACTCGTATTTGAATGCATTTCTTCACAGAAAGAATAGTGAATGCATGGGTTAGCCTCCCAGTGGAGGTAACGGAGGCAAAAGCAATATTTTAGAAAGCATAGGATCAGCAACATAGATCCATAGGTACAGAGAGCTGAAGGATAAACTAAAGACCAACTGCAATCTATGGCTTTTACAAAAGGAAGTATCTAGGGCAGATGTGATGATCTTTAGTCTATTCTTGAGCAGTAAGGTTTCAAAATATTGTTGTGTCAAGCTAATATCATGTGTTTCCAGATCATACTGCTAGACCAGTCCAGACAAGCGGGTTATGCACCCCTGCCAGCAGATAGGGAGACAGAGAAAAAAAAACTCCAGAGCTGTGATTGGTCAGGCTCTGGGTGACATAGGCATACCCCTAGAGATCCTATTCAGTATTTTCTCTGTCTCAGCAGATGAGGGTGTTCTTCAAGCTTGTTCTACAATTTCTTTTTTTCACTTTATCTTGAGGCTCCTAGATGCACCCAGAGTACACAAGAGGTGTTACTCTGGGTTTCCCTGCAACTTGATTCCCCAGATAAGCTTGTGGAGTGCCTGAGCCTGGCTTCAGTAGAGCTCCTGAATTTCTTAAAGCAGAGCTGAGTCTTTGCCACGAGGGCTTAGACTTTAGCAGGAGGATCAGGTATCAATTTCAGAGCAAAACTGTAAGTAAGCTGTTTTGTTACTTGCCTCAGCTGCCCCGGGTTTATTTCAACTGCTCTGCATCGGGACCGGCTGTCTCTGACCTGATTCCTTCACTTCCAGTTTCATCAGGGTCTGTTAAACTGGGTTTTGAAGTTCCTTCAGCTGCTGACAGCACTTCCCTTGATGCTGCAACCGAAATCGCCGTGTTTTCTGCAGTTTTTAGTGATGGAAAAGCCATTTACTGTCCTTTAGTTGTGCCGGTGGCCATTTTGAAAAATGGGGCATTGCTTTTTCTTCATTAGTTTTGGCGGAGCAGCTGCTGACTGAGTTTGTTTCTCTCCTTAGCATTCCACACACAACAGGTTTTCATTGTCACTTTCTGGGGGTTTATTTTCTCTGTTTTATTTTGATTCTCTTTTACTGTTAAAAAAAATAGAAGGAGAAGTTAGTTTCAGTCATGCTTTCTTCTCTTTTCAGATGCATAGTCTGTAATAGAAAGCAGAAAGAATTAACTAATCGCCTGTGCTCTGCCTGTTTGTCAGACCCTGGAGAATCGTCGGCTTCTGTTCTCCCCACACTGCCTGCAGTTGAGGTCAGCTCCCAGCTTCCCTCCCTAGATGCTCTACAAGGTGTCTCACCTTCTGAGAGTTCTCAGCCAGCCCCCACCTTGTTTCCTCAGCCGTTGGGGACTCCCAAAGATTCAACAGATACGCAGTTTCTGCCACTGTTTCGCCAGGCTTGGACTCTTTGGCGTACGGAGTTTGCAGAGCTTCCCACGGCGTCTGCTCCAACTCCTGATAAGCATATTTCTGGCAGCCATAAGCGATCTCATAAGACCACATTTCTCAAACAAGTACCACCTTCGGGAGAAGGAGCATGGTTAGCAGAGGCTACCGATTTGCTTGAGGACCGCAAATCTTCAGAAGAAAGTTTGCCTGCTTCAGAGCGTGAAGACGGAGAATATTCTCTCTCGGATTCTTCCTTGACAGCACCTGAGCACTCTCAGGACATCCGGCTCTTTCGCAAAGAGGAGTTGCCTGCTCTTATAGCGCAGGTGGTGGAGGCGCTGCGCTTCTCTGACCCTCCCGTCTCTCAAACCTTGCAGCCTCAATCTCAGCCAGATCCTATATTACAGGGAATACGCAAGCCTTCCAGAGCCTTTCCCTTTCCAGCTGAATTGCAACAGATGGTATCTCGGGAATGGGACTCCCCGGATGCCTCCTTATGCACCGCTCGCCGTATTGGGCAATTATATCAATGGACTCCCTCAGACCTCGACCACTGGCTGGCCTACCCGAAGGTGGATGCATTGGTGACCGGGGTAACAAAGCATACCACCATCCCGATGGAAGGCGGAGTGGGATCAACAGGACTGAAAGGTCGAGGGTCTTCTTAAGACAGCCTTCTCGTCTTTGGCTCTGTCGCTTCAGGCGACCATTTGTGGAGGCCTGGTGGCTCGAGCTTCCCTTCGATGGATTCAACAGCTTCCTGACACTTATCTGGAACTTGATCATCTGGAATCGGTGGCCCCGTTCTTAGCGGATGCGTTTTATGACCACCTGCGTCTTTCAGCTTGCTCACTAGCAGCGGTGACGGTGGCTAGACGCTGGCTCTGGCTGCGTCAGTGGGCAGCGGATGTGGCCTCTGAAATGCGATTGTCGAAGCTTCCATTTAAGGGCAGACTCCTGTTTGGGGAAGATCTGGATAAGTTGGTGAAAGATCTAGGAGAGGTTAAACCTCAACACCTATCTGAAGATAGACCTAAAGCTTCTCGCCGTGGATCTCGTACACAATCCTTTTGGCGCTTCGCCTCCTTCTGTGACTCTAGGAGGAATCGGTCGTTCAGGCTGAATTCCTCCTCTGCTCCTGCCCCTCGCTTCACCCAGCGGGCACAGTACTTTTGGGGAGCCCGTAAGGGATCTGAGTCCTATTCGGGTACAGGTAGATTCTCTGGCGCCTCCCGCCCGTCCCGCTGACGGGATGCTTCGCCCACTCGAGCCGCTTCCACCAGTAGGGAGCCGTTTAGCCCTCTTTGCTCGTCAGTGGGCCTTAATAACTATGGATCAGTGGGTCCTCGACATTGTTTCTCTGGGATACGCCCTCGAATGTTGGCGCCCCATTCGAGACACGTTTTTGGTTTCTCCCAGACGTTCCCCTGGGAAAAGGCTAGTCATTCAATCCACCATTCAAAGACTCCAGCGTTTAGATGCCATTCGTCCAGTTCCACCGTTGGAAAGAGGACTAGGCCATTACTCTATCTATTTTGTGGTGCCAAAAAAGGATGGCTCCTTTCGTCCTATCTTGGACCTCAAAGGTGTCAATCGCAGTCTGCAGGTACCACACTTTCGAATGGAGACTCTGCGATCTGTTATTTAAGCGGTACACAAGGGGGAATTTCTAGCTTCCCTCGATCTCGCGGAAGCATATTTTCACATTCCCATTCAAGAGGGGCATCAGCGATTCCTTCGATTCGTGGTACTCGGTCAACATTTCCAATTTTGTGCGATGCCCTTCGATCTAGCTTCGGCGCCTCGAACCTTCTCCAAGGTAATGGTGGTAGTAGCCGCAGCCTTATGCAGCCGTGGCATCAGAGTTCATCCTTGTCTGGACGGCTGGCTCATTTGCGCAGACTCTTTCCCCGAGGCTTGCAGCACAGTCTCGGTGGTTGTTGCCTTTCTTGAGAGCCTCGGCTGGGTAATCAACCGCGACAAGAGTTGTCTTCAGCCGTCTCAGGAGATCGAAATTTTGGGGGCTCGATTCGAAACAGCCTTAGGTCGGGTCTTTTTGTCAATGCCTAGATTCCTCAAGTTAACTTCTCAAGTTCGCAGTCTCCTAGCACAGGTCTCGCCTCGAGCATGGGATTACCTTCAAGTCCTGGGATCCATGGCGGCGACCATAGATCTCATGCCTTGGGCCAGAGCGCACATGCGCTGTCTACAGAAAGCTCTCCTGGCACGATGGTCGCTAGTTTCGGAAGACTACCATATTCGCCTTCTGCTTCACTCCAGGGTCAGACTAAGCCTAAGGTGGTGGCTCTCCTCCAGCAACCTCCTGAAGGGGGTTCCCTTAGAGACTCTGTGTTGGATCGTTCTAACAACGGATGCCTGTCTGTCTGGTTGGGGCGTGCACTGTCGATCTCAAATTGCGCAGGGCACTTGGACAACACATGAATCCCGCTGGACGATCAATCGACTAGAAGCATGAGCAGTACGTCTTGCTCTACTGAGATTTCACACTCTTCTGCATGGGAAAGCGGTTCGGATACTATCCGCCAATGCGACCACAGTTTCCTACATCAACCATCAAGGAGAGACCAAGTGCACTGGAGTGTCAAACGAGATGGCTCTTCTTCTTATTTATTTTATTTATTTATTACAATTTCTTATATACCGCACTATTCGACATCAGTGCGGTTTACATTAAAACAAAAGGACCAGAACAACAGGCTGTTCGGTTTTACAGAGAACAGGTGTACAAACTTGGATAACATGGGTGAACTATTTACATAAAATATTTACAAGTAGGCGTGATGACAAAGCTCTAGAGGTAACATGTGGTTACTTTCTTTGGAGGGGTTATCTAGGCTTCATTGCTGACTGGGTAGTACTTGAGGAACAGGTGAAATTTGAGTGCCTTCCTGAACTGAGCTAAGTCAACAATAGCACGAATGTCAGATGGTAGAGCATTCCAGCATCTTGGGGCGAAAAATTTGAAAGCCCTATTCGCTGTTGTTAGGTTGCATTTTGTCATTTCTTCCTTGGGCAGAGAGAAATCTCCAAGCCCTCTCCGCCCAACACATTGCAGGAACCAGCAATGTGAAGGCGGACTTTCTGAGTCGCAATACCCTCCACCCCGGCGAGTGGGAACTGGCCCCGCTAGCCTTCCAGAGGATAGTTCAAAAATGGGGGTCGCCGGCGATAGATCTCATGGCATTGGCAGCGAATGCCAAAGTTCCGAGTCTCTTCAGCCGTTGGAGAGAACGCGGGACTCTCAGCATCGATGCGTTGACTCAGACTTGGCCGGAAAACCAGCTTCTTTATGTTTTTCCAACCTGGTCCATGATCGGCAGGATCCTGCAGCGAATTCGGTCGCACAGGGGGCTGATAGTCCTCGTCGCCCCAGATTGGCCAAGAAGACCATGATATGCCGATCTCATAAGGCTGTCACAGGGGTCGCCATTACGGCTGGCAGCTCCCTCTGGACTCCTCAGACAGGGACCAATCTTCATGGAAAATCCAGCCCCCTACTCGCTTACAGCTTGGCTCTTGAATGCTGCCGTTTGACCCGTAAGGTGTATTCACCGAAGGTGGTAGCTACCCTCCTTAGCGCGCGACGGTCTTCAACATCTGCTGCTTATGCGAGAGTGTGGCGCGTCTTCGAGGCTTGGTGTTCACGTCATCACTTGTCCCCGTGGAGTACCTCAATTCCTGATATTCTTGCCTTTTTACAGGATGGTCTTGATAAAGGTTTGGCACTCTGTTCGGTTCGAGTGCACATTTCTGCCTTGACATGTTATCGGGGTCCGGTGCACGGTAGATCCCTTGCTTCCCACGCTAATGTGTCTCGGTTTCTGAAAGGGGTCAAGCTGCTTCGTCCTCCGGCCCGTCCGGTAGTTCCTCCTTGGGATCTAGCACTAGTTCTCAGGGCGCTCGGAAATCCACCCTTTGAGCCTTTGAAGGAAGTGTCTCTTCTAGATTTGATGCTCAAAACGGTGTTTTTGGTAGCAATCACATCGGCTCGAAGAATCTCGGAGTTTTAAGCTCTCTCGTGCAGGGATACGTATCTTTCTTTCTCTCCTGAGGGGTTAACTCTTCGCATGGTTCCTTCCTTCCTGCCCAAAGTGGTTACTCCTTTTCATGTCAATCAGCCCCTGCTATTGCCTGCCTTCTCTAAAGAACAGTTTGCGGGTAGGCGCAAATGTCTTCACTTCCTCGACCTCAAGTGAGTTTTCCTTCGCTATTTGAAAGTTACCAATTCCTTTCGCAAGACTGACCATCTTTTTGTTCTCCTTTCGGGGCCGCGCAAGGCTTTGGCTGCTTCCAAACCTTCTATCACTAGGTGGCTACGTCGTGCCATTGAATCGGCTTACATTCTCCAAGGCCAGATGGTTCCAAAAGGGCTTCAAGTTCATTCCACTCGAGCCCAATCCACGTCATGGGCCGAGAGGTCCCACGTCCTTCCTCTTGATATTTGTCGAGCGGCCACCTGGTCATCCTTGTCCTCTTTTGTTCAGCACTATCGGTTGGATATACAGGCCCGAGAGGACAGTCGTTTCGGAGTTGGGGTGCTGTCAGCGGCTCTAACTGCCCACCCTGAGGGTAATTAGCTTGGGTACTTCCTGCTTGTCTGGACTGGTCTAGCAGTATGATCTGGAAGGAGAAATTTCACTTACCGTTAATTTCCTTTCCTGGAATACTGCTAGACCAGTCCAGAACCCACCCAGCTTGTCAGAGGCACTGGTACTTGTGCAGAGCAGCCAATAGTCATACGCTCCGTGAGCACTTCCGGAGTTTGTTTCCTGGGAATGTGTCAAAGCAGTCATTTCAGACTTCTTCCCTTGGGAATGATATTTGATCCTCCTCTTCCGCTTTTCGTTCGGGTTGAGGGGTTGAGTTGGTTCCTTTTTTAAGGGTTCATAGTTGCGTTTTTTCCCTGAGATGTTGCCTTTTTGGCTTGTTACATAGTTACTGAATAGGACCTCTAGGGGTATGCCTATGTCACCCAGAGCCTGACCAATCACAGCTCTGGAGTTTTTTTTCTCTGTCTCCCTATCTGCTGGCAGGGGTGCATAACCCGCTTGTCTGGACTGGTCTAGCAGTATTCCAGGAAAGGAAATTAACGGTAAGTGAAATTTCTCCATTAAAATGGAATACGTTTAGTTAGAGGTTGGGGGGGGGGGTCGTTCTTTCATATTGCAATGTCATAATTTCTGATAAACACAAATATGCAGATCACTACACCATAATAAACTGCCGCATTCAGAACTTTTGCTCCATTTTCTTTCAACAGATATTAAGAGGGTAATTTTATAAGAGTCAGCTAGATTGGTGCATGTTTTAACATACATGTTTCATGCCTGTTTTATAAAGTAAGGTACATACATATTTTTATTTTACAAAATAAGCATGTAAATGGTCAAAAACGTATTAAACTAGTCGCAAGCACTTATGCCAGCTGCATGGCTGGTGTAAATGTCCACACCTAAATTTTACAGGAACGCCAATAATTTGCATCCTCCCATGCTCTGCCCAAACTCCATCCCTGTGCATTCACACAGTGAAAGTACACACCAGTGGTCCAACGTACATACTTTCAGAATAGTGACCAACTACATTACACACATAAGTGATCTTTTATGCACGTAAATCACTAAAATACTGTGATTTATGCACAGAAACATGCAGAAATGCAGACACACTTTTTAAAATGACTTCATAAGAGTGCAGCTTCAAAGCTACAAAAAATGTCTGCTAATTCTTTTTTGCTTAGCATTTCAGAATCACTATATAAGAATAATAAATCAGTATGAACTATATTCTCAACTAAGGGGTATGTTTACTAAACCTTCTTAACGTGCGCGCTGCGTTAGTCTGCAGGATGCCATAAAAGGAGTGGGCGGTCCGGTCAAAAATAGCAAAACGGGATTAGCGCACGCTGCGCTGTGCGCTCTTGTGCGCCGCATACATTAGCGCACGAGTAACGCGCGCAGGAAACATAAGCAGGCGCGCTGATGTGCAAACAGAGGAACAGGGCTGCAGTCAATGTTCCCTCTAATTTTCTGTAGGCTGTGTGCGCATAAAACATCAGCTGTGCAGCTTTTGAAGGAAGGTTAAATTTTTGTGCGCCACATAACGACACTCGGAGTTATATACTTTAAAATTTGGCTACACATCAGAATACAGTATGTACACCACATTGATTGCACTAGAAAACATTGTAGAACTTGTGAAAACCGTAAATACATAACAACTTTTAAATTTTAAGACGTCTGTGTTGTTTTCTATCAGAATCAGAACTGTAATTTTTGTGCGCTCTGTTGTAAAGTATGTGTGCTCGCTTGGCGAGGTGTGTGTGCGCGCACACACGCACAGCTTAGAGGGAACAGTGGCTGCAGTACAATGGTAAAGACACTGACAGATGGTGCAGGGGTCATGGGTTCAATCCCCCCACTGTGCCCAATGAATAAGGCTGGCTGAGGCACTAACATTTATGTGTAATATTGCATTATGAGGCTTTTTAATTTTATTTTAATTACTGCTGCTAGCAAATGCACTCTCAAAGCGCTGTAACATAAGGTGCTGCATAAGGCACCCCATAAGGTACCCCAGAGGGCACATTTTAAAGTGCAC
Source organism: Ichthyophis bannanicus (assembly GCA_033557465.1). Classification (NCBI taxonomy): domain Eukaryota; kingdom Metazoa; phylum Chordata; class Amphibia; order Gymnophiona; family Ichthyophiidae; genus Ichthyophis; species Ichthyophis bannanicus. The sequence goes on along the minus strand of CM066034.1, from coordinate 732,963,332 downwards.
TGTCCGCCACGGCACCCTACAATGTTGCTTAAAGGGTGGCCTATAGGGCACCATATAGGGTGCCCTATGAGGCACAGCAAGGTCATAGCACTGTTTTTGATGGCAGCACTGTGCATTTAAATGCATGGAAATCTTAAGTAGGTGCGCTGACATGCAAGGAGGAACAGCAGTGTAGCACAATGGTTAAGGCACTGACTGATGATACAGGGGTCATGAGTTTGATCCCCAGTGTGCCTAATATGTAAGGCTGGCTGAGGCATCAGCTTTGACATGTAAGTATTGTTTCCTGCTGCACTTTATTTGTATTTTATTAATTGCTGCCAGCAAACACACCCTCATGTGCTGTAACCTAAGGTGCCGCATAAGGCACCCTATAAGGCACTCCATAGGGCACATTATAAAGTGCACTATCCGCCACGGCACCCTATAATGTCCCCTATAGGGCACCCTATCAGTCGCTCCATAGGATACTGTATAGTGCACCTTATATGGACGGTAACCATAAGGTGCCCTATAGGGCGCCCTATAAAGCGCCCTCTGAGGTACCTTATGGGTACAGTACGCTGAGGGTGTTTTTGCTGGCAGCACTAATGTACATTAAAAATAGATAATGCTTTGGACAGCCCTATCAAATAACCCCACTCTGGGTTTGAACCCATGACCTCTGGCTCTACTGACAGTGAAGTAACCAGTGGGCTACAGCTCTATAGCTGCTAGCAAACCCCTGGCTGGCTGCAGAAGGACTACAAGTCACCACACAAACAGTATGTCTCAGTCAGGTATAGCCCATATGGACCCCTAGGAGGATTATGTACCACCACCCTCCTCCTCCTCAAGGGCTGAGGCTGGTAAACAGGGTCTCCCACCAACAGATCCACATTCTACCTCCCTGCAATGGTGGCAGTAGAGAGGACCATCAACCCCAGTCCTGCTGGGGAACAGACACCCTACAGGGCAGTCAATGCAGCTCTGTACACATCCATAGCACAATAGCAGACAGACATTAGGCCTGGATATGCTAAGCTGCACCCCACCACTATCTGATATTCTCCTGCAGCAAGCCTTCAGCCGCTGCACCCTGCAAGGCACTCCATCAAGACACATACCAGCTGCAGACAGTCTGCTAGCTAGTCCATAGTGCATGTTCCTGGTAGAAATGCGTGCACCCAGAACTGGGATGTCAGCATACACAACAAGCAGATAAGTCAGTGACTGGGCCCCAAAAGGAAACCCATAAATATCACATGAGAGAAATACTATATAGCACTATGGGGGTGCCTAGCCATGCTGTGGTCACTGCACAGTCAGGGTGAGAGTGATCTCCCAGCAGGACATGCTGTGGCCACCCTGTCTGTGCAGGTGGTGGCCGGGCACTACAATGTCCCAGCCAGTGCCCTATGCCCTGTTCAGATGCATCCTGGCCAGGCCACCCGGTCTGGGCTATACCCATGGTACCTTGCTCCTCATTTTGCACATTGGCAGGCCAATACTGGCAACAGTGCTGGCAGTGTGGGCTGTGGAGGGTGTTTGCAGCCACCACACACTGGATAGACAGACACACACTCCCACACTTATGCCAGCATTGTGCTACTATAGAGGAGTTTAGCAGCCCTGGCCACCACACCAGTCCTGGGCACAGTGCAGGCATGGATATGGTACGCAATACTGTTGGGGGTCACTCCCCAGGGTGGTAAACACTGTCAGAGACCAGACCTGAGGCACACTCCACAGACATCAGAAAGGTTGCTATGATGGAGCTCAATGAGCAAACTGTGCTTAACGTAGGAATTGCTATCTGCCAGTAATCATAGCAAACGTTTGATAGCTGTGTACCGTATTCCCAGGTGTAGGGTGGCATTGCTAAGGTATGCAAGTGCTAGTATTGGGAGATGTACGCAGGGCGCAATGTCCTCCCTCTGCAGGAGTCATTGGCTAATGGAGCCTATGGGTGTGGGGGTGTCTGCCCCTGTTGGCTGCTGCTTTACGGCAGAGGTTCCCAACTCCAGTCCTGGTGTGCCAAACACTGTTCGGGTTTTCATGCTGTCCCTCATGAATATCCATGAGATACATCTGCATATCATGGGGGTGGTGCATAGTTATGCAGCACAGGCATCTTTATTAGAGGCAGCATGGAACCTGAATGGTGTTTGGCCCTCCAGGACTGCATTTGGGAGACCCTGCTCTAGGTAATGCACCTGTTTATGGTGTCTTTGCTCTGTAGGGTAAAATTTAGGTGTTTTGGGCATGTTTACGTCATCTGCAATAAACGTTCTGTCTGTATTAGCACGTTGTAGTAGTGGGTAAAATATGGGGACTGGGTTGGCAGGCACCATAGCTGGGTCTTGAACCTGTGACTTTCTGCCTCCAAACACACTGGTTGTGTGCACTGCACCACCGTGTTGCCACAGAGACAGTGCATTCCCTGGTGATACCATGACTGTTTGTCTGGTAGAGCCTGTCTGTTGCAGTGCATGACACCCACCTACACAGGGCTAGGCCATGCTCTGCTCTGGGCAGCTGCCACTGCCCCCCTCCACCACCAGTACCCCTCTGCCACCATGCTGACATGCCCTTCTGCTGGTGGTGCTGGTGGTGTGCAGTCTCAAGCCATCCAGTGTGCAGGTAGGCGGCTGCCTATGGTGCATGTTCTGGGGTAGGGGTGCCTGCATAGGCGTCCACGCTTCCCCCCAACACCGCCTGCCAATGTTCTGTGCCCTTGGGGGTACCTGCTGGGTACTATCCCCTGTGACACTGTGATAAACACTCTCGTGCCCATGTTGGGCCCTCATCAGTTGCTGTCTGGCTGCTGTTCGGTTTCAGCATTCTTAAGTGCCACCTAGGCATCTGCCTAGTCCGCACTGTGCCCCAGCTGCACCACAGCATGTGCCGCCTGCAGCCCTCTGTATCCCCTTTCCCAGCATCTGTCCAGTTGCCCATTCCGACATGCCCGCCCTGCTGTTGTGGAACATGTGCATGCCATAGGTAACCTGTCCAATGGAGAAGGAAACCCTGATCAGTGCTATTTCACTGTGGGATCATTCACCTTATATGGGGACGGAGCGTAGACCCTTCCAAAAATTCATATTTATTTTTTGGGGCTTTCTTGGGAGTGTTTTTTGATGTTTCCCATTACTATCACTATTGCCCAGCTTGATTATGATTTTTTTTTAATTTGTTGGTGTCATTTTCAATGTTTATTTGCACTTTTGTTCCGTGCACATGTATCACACTTATCACTTTTTTGTAGGTTTCCCTGGTTTTGCTGTACATTGCTGACAGAAATGGTTTCTTTTCCCTTTAAATCAGCTCTAACGCGAGGTTTTCACTTGCGCTATTTTTGGCCTCGAATTTCACATCGTTAGTGTGCGGGGAGCCTCTCCCCTCCCACTCTCCACCCATTGACCCCTTCTCTCCACCCCTGGGGAGCCTTCCTCCGCCCTCCGAGAGCCTTTCCCCGCCTTCAGCGCTCGTTTGCACCGCTGCGCATGTGAGCACGCACTAAAGCGCATTTTTGCCCCGTAAAGCATCATTAGCGCACGCTAAGGTACCTTAGCACGCGCTAATTGCACAGCACGCACGTTAAGAAGGTTTAGTAAACATACCCCTAAGTGAGCTAGATCTACAAGCCTAATACTTCATTCTTATCTCAGTAAATAAAATATGAAATGCTGTTTTTCAGAACAAATTTAGAACATGCTGAATCTTCAGGTATTGCATATCAATATAATTTCAGCATCTAGATATTGTTTCATTTTTGTTGGTTTTCATTGTTCTTAGGACAGCAGAAACTGCTGTAGATTAAATAACATTTCCTGCTAAAGTAATTTTATGTGTACTTGTAAAAATAATTAATCTCCTCCAAGGATAGGTTTGTAAGTGTATAAGCTAAATTTTACAATAATATTAAGCAAACATGGAATAAAGTGAGAATACTAGCAGAACTAGACTATATTCACTATGGTGTATATAGCTGTTTTTTATTTTCTAATGCTTTTCAGCACAATTAGTAGGTGTGTTAAAATTTGTGTTATAAAGTAATGAACCTGGAAGGTTATAACTAAAGTCACTTGAGCAAAACCATCAGTTGGAAGTAATACAAGTTTATATCGATTGCATTTAATTAAAAATGAATTATAACAGTCTTTTTTTATGAAGTCAGTTACTCCTTAGACTTGCACATTGAGAACAGTGTGACGAAAAAAACAGATAAACTGTAGTTAGCAGTAAAAAAAACTATGGGCTCCCTGTGGATGCAAAAAACAGCAGAAGGAGCAGTTTTGAGATCTGTAAAAATTACATTTAACAACAAAATACATCAGTGGTGTGCTTGGAACTGTACAAGAAAATTATGCAACAGGATCCTTCCCCTCAAGTTGCAGAATATAGGGCGTTTCAGAAAGAAGTTTAGTGGCATTTGTATTTTATAAACACGGACACTGGCAGCACCTCTAGTTTTCTTTTCTCTGCAAGAGCATTCCAAAAATTAAAGAAAAGTGTATCCTGCAGGAGTCAGCATTGACTTGATGTCATACATTACATTTTTGCTCATTAATACATCATCTGACCTCAAAATGTACTAAACCACATCCAACTAGGTAGTATAAATGAAATAAGAACACAGTATGGGCTAGATATATTAAAGGTGCCGTCCTATTTTATGCAGTGGGACCTGTTTACTAATAGCACACTCTAACGTGATAACACACTTCAGTAAACCTAGCATTATATCTTAAATTATCTTTATTAAGAAGACTTACAAATAAACTTATAGTTGATCAGTGCAGTAGAGTTGCCAAATGGCTCCAAATTTTCTTGTCAAGGTTGATCCAGTCTTGGGTTTACCCCATTGCATGCTAGGACTTATTGTCTTACTTTTGGTAGGGAATATCATTTAAAAATCAGAGCTGGAAATCCCTGTATGCAGTGGGGTAAATCCAGGACTAGATGAACCCAGTCAAACAAATTTAAAGCCAGTTGGCAACCTTTACGCTGCAGTGAGTACTGAACAATGCTTTCCAGAGGTTCACATCCTATGTTTTAAATACTTTCTGCTTTCTTTGGAATAGAATACTCCTGGTAAATTTACAAGCCTTTATTTACAAGCAATTATAGGAGATCCCCAGAAACAATGGCCATTGAGCCTCCCAGGGGGAAAATCAAAGTATGGCTTTAAAGTAGGACACAATGTATTTAGTGAGTGGACAATTTAAAGAAATGCATTCAACCTGATTTTATTACTACAGTAATTTGTACTGAAAAACAACAGTTCCACTGTCTCAGATTACTTGATTGTATATTTTCCTTATGTTGTGATATGTGAGAGAAACTGTTTACATACCTTGTATAAAAACATGTGGAGACCGATCCAGAAAGGGCACGTCCAGGCCGTTTTTACGGGCCCGTTAGGACCTGATTCTGCATCGCAGGAGCAAGATGGCCCCGCGAGTGCAGGATCGGGACCTGGAAGACGCCCCAACATGCCTCTGCATGCTGCAGAGATGTCCTCCCCACGGCACAACCTACCCGCTGCTTTGGAGTGCCCCTTTTCCCCACCACCCGACCCCTATGGGGGCAGCCAGGGCCTGGATTGGGTGACGGGACTCACCCTGCTCTTCGCCTTCACTGCTCGGGAACTGGCCGGCCAATCCGGAGGGGTGGTTAGCGCTTATTCCACCTCCGAGGTAGAATAAGCTGGCCATCCCCTAGCGATCCCCGGACATACAGGGCCATGACTGGAATCGGCCCTGTACGTCCAGGTGACAGGACTTCCCTCGCTCCATCTCATGCTGCCCCTGTCCCCCGCTGCACACAGGGAAGCCAGGAGGTGGCATATAGTGAAGGCGGATAGCAGGACTGGACATCCTGCCGGAACATCCAACCCTGCTATTCGCCTTCCTGGATCGGGTGCAAAGATGCATGTTTACTAAAATGTTCAGCACCTTAGTGTGCATTAAATACAGAAAAGTAGTTTGGGAGGTGAATCTGATCCATGCTGTTGAGTGTTCCTGGCATGTTTCCATTTAGTTACCATGCTGAAAAGCACCTCACCATGCTAAAACTGCAACCCCAATTAATGTGAGCGCACTTAATGCACCCATTGAGGTGACTGTAAATGCAGCCATGCTAACTGCAGCATTGAAAATTAACATGTGCTAATGTTGTCCACGTTTACCACAATGTAAAGTCAATGCCCACTGTCCACCTCGAAACTGCCTAGTCCCTGCTCTGTTGCCTGCTATGCAGTTAGCACAGGGGTTTTATCATATTGGCACTTTTAGCATGCAGTTAAAATTAAGATAGTCAGGTATTTTCAGGTGAGTTTCAGGTATTTTCATGGACCCAGGCTGACCGTTTGTCATGTGCTAAAAGCTGCAGTAACCATTAGGACACTTCAGTAAACATGCCCCAAAATGTGAAATGAGATAAACTATTGATAAAGCCAGGGTTAGCTTCATGAGTATCAACATAATCCATAAATTCCTTCTTATTCTTAAATATTATGACATGTTTCATAGCACACCTTCTGAAGCAACAAGAAGGATAATCTCAGCCATTGTGGTGGAGTTGAATCTACTCTCTCAGACTGAGCATGTGAGGCCATTCCTATGCAGGCAACTGTTCCTTCAGTTATCTCAGACCTTTTTGTGACTCTTGCTCTATCTAGAAAAAAATTCTTTTAGTGCTGCATAAATTGCAGTTTTACTTTTTTCTTATTATTTTTTCAACACCCCTCCTCCTCTTTCTCTATTTAGAAAAATATCCTCATCTTCCCTCTCTTTCCTTTACCCTCCATTAAGTTCAACTTGATGGACATAGTTTTCAAAATGTATCTGGTGAAGTTGGAATTGAAAAGATGCTCAGAAGACTAAAGGAAAATATCTATCATGGACATTTGTGACTTTGCATCACACAGCATGCTGAACTGAGACATGCACACACATAATAAGATAAACATCATCCTGGGAAATTCCTTAAATCTCCTCTCTCATCTGGCTATAAATCATCCTCCAGTAGGTCCTCTTTGAAAAGGGAAAAACTGCTGCATACATGGAAGAGATTGGGCAGTGATCAACCATGTTCTTCCAAAGAGGCCTTAAAGGTAAATGCCCCAAAATCACAAAGGGGCTTGTTTACAAAGCCGTGGTAGCGGTTCCCGATCATTATCAGAGCCGCGGCCCCATTGATTTTAATGGGGCCGCAGCTCCGATAACAATCGCGATCCACTACCGCGGCTTTGTAAACAAGCCCCAAAGACTCTCTAACAAAAAAGGTCTGCTTGGTACCAACAAAATTCGCCTAATGCCAAAGACATTTAACTCAAATGCCACCTTCGGTGTTGATAGTCTTAGGAAAAAAGATACAGCACACACCTAATGATCAGCCCAGGTCAGTGTCAAGAACTATAAGAACCATGCGTGATAAACAAGTACCAACATGGTGCCTAAACCAAACGTAATAGTTCTATACAATGTCAAAGGCATGAGGTGTTATCACTAACACAATACCAATCACCATGCTTGTGGCACAAAAACTCATACTCGCAACACCAGCAGCAGAACATTGCATAGGCACAGCCTTCATATGCTGAGATACATAAAATACTTGCAGAAGGTGAAGACAGTTGCTTCAATTACCAATCAAAGCTTAAATCCAATTCAGAAGAACAAATGAATATGAAGGGAAACCAGTAGCCTGCAAGTAACAAGCAGGTAACTCTATTAGGGTTCAGAACACCAATCCATATATCTCCAATTCTTGAACCAGAATTCGATAACTTGATTAAGACAAGCTCGTGCATATGTCCTCGGGTGGAGATTCATTCCTGGAGTGCCGCTGGGAGAACATAAGATATTCCAAACTGGGTCAAACCAAGGGTCTATCGAGCCAGGTATCCTGCTTCGAACAGTAGCCAATCCAGGTCACTAGTACCTGTCAGGTTCCCAAAAAGTATAAAGATCCCATGCAGCTTGTCCCAAGGGTAAGCAGTGGATTTTCCCAGTCCTCTTTAATAATGGTTTATGGACTTTTCCTCCAGGAACTAACAGCTTTTATGAAATTCTCTAGCAACGAATTCCAGAGTTTGATTATGTGTAGAGTGAAAAAATATTTTCTCTGATTAGTCTTAAATGTGCTACGTTTACCTGTTCCACTCCATTATTTTATGGAACTGTATCATATCTCCCCTCAGCTGTCTCTTTTCCAAGTTGAAGAGCCCTAAGCTTTTAAGCCTTTCCTCATAGATATATGCGTCCATCCCCTTTACCATTTTGGTCGCTCTTCTCTGTACTTTTCTAATTCTGCTATATTGTTTTTAAAATATGGCAACCAAAATTGCACACAATATTTAAGGTGTGGTCGCACCATGGAGCAATTCAGAAGCATTATAATATCCTTCATTATTCTCCTTTCCTTTGCTTATGATTCCTAGCATTCTATTTATTTTCTTGGCCACAGCTGCACACTGGGCAGAGGGTTTCAATGTATTATCCACGATGATGCCCAGATCCTTTTCTTGAGAGGTAATTCTTGATGTGGAGCCTTGCATTATGTCACCATAGTTTGGGTTGTTCTTCCCTAAGTGCATAACTTGTACTTGTCCACATTAAATTTCACCTGCCATTTGGATGCCCAGTCTCCCAATTTTTCAAGGTCCTCTTGCAATTTTTCACAATCCTCTTTTGTGTTTTAACAGCTTTGAATAAGTTTGTGTCATCTGCAGATTTGATCACCTCACTTGTTATTCCCATTTCCAGGTCATTTATGAATGTTAAAAAACAGCAGGCCCAGCACAGATCCTTGAGGTTCTCCACTATTCATCTTTCCCCACTGAGAAAACTGGCCATTTAGCCCTACTCTCTGTTTTCTGTCTTTTAACAGTTCCTAATCCACAATAGTATACTGCCTCCTATCCCATGACGTTTTAATTTCCCCAAGAGTCTCTCATGAGGTGCCTGAATTAAAGAAGAAAATGTACTATATGGAATTTTTACAAAAAGAGGGAAACTTTATAACAGGCCACCTATGTGGAAAGGAAAATAGGTGTCTATTTTAAACCTGTTTTATAATCTGTGACTTTATATGATACTTGGGGCAAAGCAACAGAAATCTCAGATTGAAGTTGTAGACATTTATACCTGCTAGGAGTAAGTGGAAATGTTAACATGTAAAGTATGTGCATGCGTGGATATTCTATAAAACACATCTATAAATAGTAACTCTTCATGTGCTCCCACTCAAACTCTGTCTCAGAACACATCTATACACGAAAAAATATGTGCTTTCTTGCACCATTTACCTTTATGTATGTAACATCTTGAGTAATTTTATTAAATCCCTGTACATGTGAAAAATCCTTTATAGATAGGGATCTTTAATCCACAGAAAAAACAAGATCCATAGAATGAGACTCTGTTTATTTGTAAATATATTGACACCCCAAAAGCAATAGTGGCCTTGCCTGTACATGAAATACGTTTACATGCAAAAATATGCAAGACATCTTTAGCAATACTGCTGGCGTTGAAGAAGCTGGAAATTAAATATAAAGTGCAGCTAGCTTCAAATTACAAACTATTGCTTCTCCTTAATCCATCATTTTGAAATCAGTCTTCAAAAAATTTAAAAAGTTCAAAATCATGCACACTTTTCCAGGGAAAGAGCCAAAAACCTTGAATATAGTGGGAAAGAGCCTTTTCATGGGGCAGTGCTGAACAAAGGATTCACTGCCCATTTTCAGTGATGCAGTATCACCATAACCTTACAGCAAAGGGTCAGTCCTTTATTGAAGAATTTCCATCAGAGACAAAAACAAGAATTTCTCAATTACTTCTTTAGATGGATGAATACAGTAATCACCTTGTAAGATCATTAGGCCTATGATACTTCATAAAGGTCAGTGACTGTGGTCATTGGGGCATACAGAATGGCTTGGCTAGGGTCCCAGGGCTGGGAGAGGATGTACACCTATGCCAAGAAAATGCACCCTGCATAGGTAACAACACTATTCAGTGGCAAGGCTAGGGAAGCAGTGGAACTGCTAAAAGACCACTATACAACCTGGCAGCTTCTCTAACCCAACCTTCCAGAAAGCTTCAGCACCATTAGAATAGAAGATATTATTATTATCATACATAGCAGAAACAGCCATTTCTCCATTGACAAGCAGGATAAGTGCTCACATAGGGGTGACATCACTGACAGAATCCTATGTGGGAAATCTATTTGAGCTTCTTTTAGAAGCTTTTAGAGTGGCTCCATCATGCCTGCACGTCTGTACTTGCCTGCCCCCACCATACGAACTGAGAGCCCTAAGTGACATTAAGGACTTCCGCAAGGCACTCAAAACACTCCTGTTCACAGAACACTTTTCACACCTATCCTAGGACACCAAGCCCCACTGACACGCATAGAGGAGAATAAGTACCAAATGTCCAAAGTCTTTATGTACGTCATATTACCCCACCCCACTCATTCAATGTAGACCCTTGTTGTTGACCACTTTGATTGAAGGATAAAGTGGTATATAAAACTGGTTAAATAAATAAATAAATACCTTATCTCATCATTCTGCTTCTCTTTCTTCAACAAGGAGATTGGTATGTTCTCTGGATCTAAAGGATGCCTACACTCACATTCAGATACTTCCTGTGACTGGGATGTATCTGTGAATCTCCAGGAACAAGCAGGAATGAGGTCCTCACAGTGGTTTTAAGAACTGTTCCAAATGTGGCAGTACAATTTTGGCCATGGACTAAAATGTTTAGAACTGGATCATCAACTGTCAGAATGTCCTCTCTGTAGGAAGATGACAAAGATAATAAAGATAAAGATAAAGGTCTACAGAATTGAGCTGCAAAACTGGGCACCCTCTTTGCCTCTGATGCAGTGTCTTTAGCATCGACATCATCGAGAGCTTCATCTTCCTCCCAAGGATCTCAGGTATCGAAACCTAAGTCTGAATCGAAGACTAGCCGGCCCTCCAAGGGTAGATCTCCTTCTAAGCATTGAGATGCCTCGGGCGTTGCCCTGGAGGGGGACACACCAACCAAACAACACCGGCAGGAGGACCTTGCCTCCAAAGCCTTAGTGGGGTCCCAGGATGCTCTGGAAGCCTCCATCTCCGGAGAGCTCCTGGTGTCATACTCAGGGATCGTGGCCCACAATTCCAATACCAATTCCCAAGCATCGGCAAGCTCCATGGATTAACGTATCCTGGCCATTGAACAGAGCTTAGCGGCCTTACTGACAGCCTCCATACCGGTAAAGATTTTACAGTCTATTCCTCAGGCATTGATACAGACTATGGTACCGAAAGAGCCTGCATCAACATTTTTGCCGCTTACCACTCTACCACCCATGCCGGCCCTTGAGTCCATTTCCAGTACAAAGGTGCCAGCACCGCAAGCTTCAGCTACTGGTTTTGAATGGTATCGAGTACATGCAGAGCACAAACACCGTGCCCATCGATACTTTGAGTCTTTGGATTCCGATTCGTCGGATGACGAATTGGCCGGTACCCGGGAAATGAGAACTCTCCTGAAAGACCCATCTCCGTCCCCACAATGTCGTATGTCCCCTCCGAAGGACATGTCTTTCCAAGACTATTTGTGTTGTTGCTCAGGGTCAGTCCATAATGGTGACTTCGGAGAAAGAACCTAGGGCTGAGGAACTTGAAATCCTTCAATACCCTGCAGCCCCAAAAGAAGCTGCTACTCTCCTTATTCATCGCATACTTCACGACCTTGTGCTTCATATGTGGGAGACACCCCTAACTATCTCTCCACATACTCGATAACGCGATACAATGTACCGAGTACCGGAGTGTCCCGGCTTTCAAAAGACACACAATTACCACACCATTCCATGATGGTGGAATCAGCAATGCGTCGAATAAAAAATGTTAAGACACATTCCTCGAACCCACCAGGTAGGGAATCGAGAACCCTCAATGCTTTTAGTTGTCATTGTTTTCAGGCCTCCATGTTATCGGCCAGAATCAGTTCCTACATACTGTATATGGGTATGTTCCTTAGGGAGGTGGCTAGAGGTTTGGAGTTGATGGCTCCTCTTCTCCCAGATGATAAGAGAGCTGATTATCTCACCCTTGTAAAGCATACCCAAAATGTTTCAGTGTTTGTTAACAGGGCAACTTTTGACTGTTTTGAATGTATCAGCAGAACTTCAGCTATATGCATCGGTGTATGCAGGATTGCTTGACTCTAAGCTTCTGATCTTGAACAGTGGGTTCAAGATAAGTTGGGTAATATCCCTTGCACTGGTGAAAACCTTTTTGGCAAGGATTGGCAGGACAAAGCTTCTCAGCTAGAATCTGAGAACACCACTCTTAATAGATTATCTAGAGCTACTGCCAACCCAACTAGAATAAAGACAGCAAAGAAGACTTTTTTCAACAACAAGAAGAAATATTATCCTTCTTACAACCCTGTGCTGCAGTGCCAAATCTATGCTCCCCTGAAAGGGCAGCAGCCACCGAAACAATATAGGAAGGCTCAGACCCCTAACTCACAGCCACCTCAGCAGACCCAACCTCCTCAGGGTCTTTGACTCTTTTCTGGAGAACATAGCCATTTTGCCTCTGGAAATTTCAGATCCCATCCACATCCCCGGCAGACTTTGTCACTTTGCCCACAGGTGGCATCTTGTAACATCAGAGCAGTGGACTCTCTCCATAATTCGGGAGGGGTGCAAACTTCATCTACAAAGTCTACTCCCCCCCCCTAGACTCCTCCAAGAGAGTTCTGTTCTCAACCCCCTCTCACTGATTTGTTGTTGCAAGAGGTCACCTCCCTTCTCTCGCAGGGTGCAATAGAGGAGGTACCACTCTCCCAGCAGGGCCTGGGCTTTTATTCTCCATACTTCCTCATTCCAAAGAAAACAGGAGGAAACAGGCCCATTCTGGACTTCAGAGAACTGCTATGGAAGAAATTCTAAATGATCTCCCTAGGTACTCTTCTGCCCTATCTCCAGAGTCAGGATTGGCTCTGTTCTCTAGACTTAAAGGAGGTATATACTCACATACTTATTCACGCACAACACAGAAGGTTCCTGTGATTTCTGTTTCAAGGGAGACATTATCAGTACAGAATCCTGCCTTTCAGCCTCGCCTCTGCCCCAAGAATCTTTACAAAGTGCATGGCAGTAGTAGCCGCTTTTCTAAGGACTCTAGGGATATTTGTCTTCCCTTACATAGACAACTGGCTCATTCAAGCAAGCACCTCTCTAGAGGCCAATCTTTCCCTCTCACACACCATGCAGGTGCTACAACACTTGTGATTTGTAATAAATGTTCCAAAGTCCTAACTCATTCCCTCTCAAACTCTAGAGTTCATAGGAGCTCTCCTAGACACTCAACAATTAAGGGTTTTTCTGCCCCAAGCCTGCTGCGCTAGACTCAATCAGCTTGTATCTCAGGCATGCCTCAAGAACTTTCCCACTGCTTGAGAAATGCTGCAGCTTCTGGGTCATATGGCATCAACACTACATATTTTATTTTATTTATTTAACAGTTTTTTTATACTGCTTTATTATTTCAGTCAAAGCGGTTTACATTGTAAATTAAACTTGGTAATGTACATTAAACAGGGATATTGATAACTTGGATTTTTCTGAGCAATGGAGGGTTAAGTGACTTGCCCAAGGCCACAGGGAGTGCTAGTGGGAATCAAATGCTGGTTTCTTGGTTCCCAAGCCAGTGCTATAACCATTAGGCTACTCCTCCATAGGCTACTCCTCCACTCCTTTATTGTTCCATATGCTCATCTACATATGTATGTAGCTCAATGGACCCTGGCTTCCCAGTGGTTTCAGGCGTCGGGTCGCCTAAAAGACAAAATAATGGTCTCTATATGTCTAATTGCCTCTCTCCAGTGGTGTCAATCCCCAGAAAACCTTCTCGTAGGATCACCTTTTCAGATGTCTCCACATCAATGTACTCTGACGACGGATACGTCCAAATTGGGCTGAGGAGCTCATCTGGACAGTCTCTCCACTCAGGGTCTTTGGTCTCATCAGGAGTCACAACTCCACATAAATCTGCTGGAACTCAGAACCATCCACGATGCTCTGAAGGTGTTCCAGGACCATCTTCACTTCCGGACAGTTCTAGTCCAGACAGACAATCAAGAGGTTGTTCGCTTAGCCCCCTTCAGCGTTCCCGAGAGTCAGACAAGGAGCAGTCCCGCAAGGTACCCCATATGGATATGGAGGCCTCCGGCGAAGGCGCACGGTCTCCTGAGGGCCATCCCGGTGAGGACCTCCTCCTCAACGCCCGACCCGGTAACTCCAGGGTCAGTGTCACAGGGCCCCATGCCTGCGTGGGAGTCCTGCATGCTAGTATTTCTGCATTCATCGCTTCCCAGCAGGTGCTTACAGCCAGTTTCGCTGACTCGTGCCCAGAGACCTTGGGTCCCTCGTGTGGGACACTGAAATCCGTCCAGGAAACCCTCGAGAGCTGCGGGCCTCATGAGGTCCTCAACATCAGTCTCGCTCGCCCACCGCCTCCAAACAGGCCCCAGACCCCCGGACAGGGCAATCTGCCTGGCTTGGACTCCACGACCGAGTCATCGGATTGGGCGTCCGATGGGGACACCTCCCCGGAAACCCGTACTCACGGGGACCTTCCATCGGACCCCTCCCTGCCCACATTCCAGCGGCGCTTGCCACCCGAGGACACCTCCATCCTGGTGTTCGTCGAGGATATGGCATGATTCTTAATCAGGCCACTCAGGCTGAGGAGGACCCTCGAGCTGAAGAACTCGATATTCTTCAGTACGAGTTTCCATCTAGGGAATCTCTCACTGTGCTGGTCCCTCCCATTCTGTCTCGGCTGCTGCTCCACATGTGGGAGGCACCCGCCTTGGTCCCCATCGTGAGCAAGTGCCTTGATACTATGTACAAGGTACAGCGTGGCTCGTGGTTTAGAAAGACCCAACTTCCCCACACCTCTATGGTGGTGGAGTCGGCCATGAGGAAACAAAAGAGCCTGAAATTACACTCGTCGGGCCCTCCGGGCCGATAGTCGAGGGCTCTTGATGCCCTGGGCTGCAAGGCCTACTACGGCTCCATGCTCTCTTGTTGCATTCAAGCATACCAACTATACATGGGCATGTTCTTGTGTGACTTAGCCAAGAAGCTCAGAGGTTTCTCCGCGAGCCTCGAGTGCGAGCCCCTCAATAGGTTCAGTACTCTGTTGAAGTCCATCACAAACTGCTCAATATACCTCTCCCGAGCCGCCTACGATGGATTCATCGGCTCAGGTGGCAGCCGCGAGCATCAGAGCCCGCCGCCAGGCATGGCTCCAATCATCATATTTGGAGCAGTGGGTGCAGGAAAAGCTCCTGGACATCCCCTGCTTCGGTGAACAGCTCTTCGGCAAGCCGATGGAAGATAGAGATGGAGTTGGTCCCCAGAACTTGTCTCTTGCACAAGATCTCCACTCTGCCCCGGAAAAAGCAACAGGCGAAGAAGCCTTTCTTTCTGAGGAAGGGCCTTCAGTACCGTGGCTACCCACTGTACCTGGCTACCCCCACGCTGACTACTCTGGCGCATCGCAACCCGAAAGGGCCAAAAGCCAAACCTCCAGCTCCACCACAACCCGCACAGGGGTTTTGATGCCATTGTCATAGCCCCTCGCCCTCCAGCGATGCAGCAGCCAGTGGTGGGATGCCTGTCTTCTTTCGTCCCTTTGTGGGCTTCCATCACCTTGGACACCTGGGTTCTCCAGGCTATCGCCTTCGCTTCAACAGGCTTCCACCGCCCTTCTCCCTGGCGGAACCTCCTTGACTCCCTGCGCACCAGGTTTTACTGCAGTGGGAACTACTCTCTCTCCTCGCCCAGCGTGCAGTCGAGAA
Source organism: Ichthyophis bannanicus (assembly GCA_033557465.1). Taxonomy (NCBI): domain Eukaryota; kingdom Metazoa; phylum Chordata; class Amphibia; order Gymnophiona; family Ichthyophiidae; genus Ichthyophis; species Ichthyophis bannanicus. Next base: position 732,947,463 of record CM066034.1, on the reverse strand, counting down.
GCTCCCTTCGCACCTTCAAGGTCGGGGCTTCTATTCCCTGTACTTCCTCGTCCCGAAGAAGACGGAGGGTTGGCGGCCTATCCTCGACCTCCGAAAGTTGAACAAGTTCTTGGTGTAGGAGAAGTTCAAGATGTTATCCCTTGGCATTCTGCTGCCCTTCCTCTGGCAGGGCAACTGGCTATGCTCCTTGGTTCTAAAGGACGCTTACTCCCACATCTTAATTCACCCCCAGCACTGGCAGTACCTGCTCTTCAGGGTGCAGGGAGAGCACTTCCAGTACAGGGTGCTCCCCTTCGGTCTCGCGTCCGCCTCACGAGTCTTCACAAAATGCCTCTCCATGGTCGCCGTCCGTCTCAGATGTCAGGGCGTGCCGGTCTTTCCCTACCTCGACGACTGGCTCGTCACGAGATCCTCGGTCAAGGAAACCCAGTGAGCAACGTCTCACACAGTTCTTCTGTTGGAAGGCTTGGGTTTCTTGGTCAACTACCCAAAGTCTCACCTCAAGCCGGTACAGGCACTTGAGTTCATCAGGGCACGCCTCGATACTGAGCGGGCGACCGCATTCTTACCAGCGGATTACACCGACCGCCTCAGAGTCCTGGTGGCTCGGGTCCAAAGCACTTCCCGGGTCACAGCTCGGACTGTGCTATGCCTCCTGGGCCACATGGCCTCTACCGTACATGTTGTCCACCGTGCCCGCCTGTACATGCGGACAGCTCAGTGGTGCCTCCAGCGCCCAATGGAGCCCATCCATCGGCCACCTCAGGGACCCCATCAAGGTCCTTCCTGACCTTCGCTTGTCCCTGTGTTGGTGGCAAAACCCCTGCAACTTCCGGGAGTTGCCCTTCCAGGCCCCACAGCACGATGCAGTGCTGACTACAGATGCTTCCCTGTTAGTGTGGGGAGCCCACTGCGGGCTGCTGTGCATGCAGGGGCAGTGGTTGCCCGAGTAGTCTCAGCAACAGTTAAACTTGCTCAAACTCCGAGCAATTTGGTGGGCCCTGAGGGCTTTTGAGGACCACCTCAAGAGGAGGTCAGTACTCGTGCAGACCGACAACCACATGGCGATGTTCTACGTCAACAAGGAGGGGAGGCACTGGATCACGCTCCCTCTGTCAGGAAGCGGTCCTCTGCTTTTTTGCCATCCGACGGAAGATGTCCCTCAAGGCGACCTACCTTCCGGGTCAGGAGAATGTCCTGGTGGACAGGCTCAACAGAATCCTTTGCCCCCACGAATGGCAGCTGGATCCAGGGGTAGTGGACTGGCTGTTTCTTCGCGGGGGGATGCCAGAGATAGACCTCTTTGCCAGTCCCCAGAACGCACAGTTCCCCCTCTTTTGCAGCCCGGTACTGCACCCAAGCAGGGAGAGTCTGGATGCATTCCTTTCGGATTGGTCATCTGGCCTCCTCTATGCATTCCCTCCCTTCCCTCTCATTGTGAGAACCCTTTTCAAGGCTCAGCAGGATTGGGCATTGTTGATCCTCGTACCCCCCTCGTGGCCTCGGCAGCCTTGGTTTCCGCTTCTGCTCTGGCTGTCAACGGAGCCTCCTGTTCTCCTGGGCTCTGCCCTGGGTCTGCTAACACAGGAGGATGGGCGGGTACAGCCTCCTTATCCCTCACAGCCTGGCGGCTGAATGGATTTCCCTAGCCTCACTGGCTCTTCCGGAGGAGGTCGAGGAGGTCCTCCTCGCCTCGAGAAAGGACTCCACTAGATGGGCCTACGCCTTCAAGTGGTGATGCTTCTCGGTCTGTTGCTCGGGGCTCTAGATCAACCTGTTCTCGTGTCTCATTCGATGGATCCTCCAGTACCTCCTCCATCTCTCAAAGGAAGATCTGAATTCGAACTCTGTCAGGGTACACTTGAACGCCATCTCGGCGAACCACCTCCCCATCGAGGGAAAACCTCTCTTGGTACAGCCGTCTACCACTCTATGCGGGGTCTTTTGCTTTCCAAGCTCTCCATCCGACCTCCACCGGCAGAATGGGACCTGAATGCGGTGCTCATTCAGCTCACTTGTCCACCCTTCGAATCAATGGTGACGTGCTCACTCCGGCACCTGTCCTGGAAGGTGGCCTTCCTGGTGGCGCTGACCTTGGCCTCATGGTTGATGCCGCTTACACCAGGTTCTATCGGAATAGGATGGTCCTCGGTACCCACCCTAAATTCCTGCCAAAAGTTGTCTCGGATTTCCATCTTAACCAGGCTTTCTTCCTGAGGCCCCACGCTGACCAGGCGTCGGTGGCTCTCCACACCCTCGACTGCAGAAGGGCTCTCGCCTTCTACTTGCAGCGCACCCAGACTCATTACAAGTCTGGCCGACTCTCATTACAAGTCTGGCAATGCCCTTTAACCTTTCCCAGCATTCGCAGCTTCACAGGAACAGCCGCCAGCGCGAAGGAAAAGGCTCTTCACGCTGGAGGCTGTTCAGAGGGAGCCGGGGCCTCGCGCGGGCTTCCCCGGCTCCCTCTAAAGCCTCAGACAGCCGTGGTTTTGGGGGGGGGGGAGGCCAAAGACTGCCTGGGCTGTGATGGGGGGGAGGGGGCCTGGACTGGAAAAGGGCTAGGAGGGGGAATTTGACTGGAAATGGGTTGTGATGGGGGGGGGGGGACCTGGACCGGAAAAGGGCTATGGGGGGGGGGGGACTTGGACTGGAAAGAACTGGGCTGTGCTGGGAGGGGACCTGGACTGTAAAAGGGCTTTGGGGGGACGGGGACATGGACTGGAAATGGGTTTTGATGGGGAGGGGGACCTGGACTGGAAAAGGGCTAGGGGGGGGGGGACATGGACTGGAAATGGGTTGTGATGGGGAGGGGGACCTGGACTGGAAAAGGGCTATGGGGGGGGGGGGAACTTGGACTGGAAAGGGGCTATGGGGGGGGGGGGCACCGGGAATGGAAATGGGCTAGGGTGGAGGGAGGGGGAACTTGGATTGGAAATAGGCTGTGATTAGGGGGACTTGGACTGGAAATGGGTTGTGAAGGGGGGGGGACCTGGACTGGAAAAGGGCTATGGGGGGGCATTGAACTGGAAAGAAATGGGCTGTGATGGGGAGGGGGACCTGGACTGTAAAAGGGCTATGTGGGGGGGGGGGATAGGACTGCAAATGGGCTGTGATGGGGAGGGGGACCTGAACTGGAAAAGGGCTATGGGGGGGGGGGATCTTGGACTGGAAATGGGCTATGGTGGAGGGAGGGGGAACTTGGACTGGAAATAGGCTGTGATTAGGGGGCTAGGATTGCAAATGGACTGTGATGGTGGGGGGGGGTAGGACTGCAAATGGGCTGTGATGGTGCGGGGGGACTCGGACTGCAAATGGGATGTGATGGGGGGGGGGCTAGGACTGGAAATAGGCTGTGATGGGGGACTTGGACTGGAAATGGGCTTTGATGGGGTGGGGGCTAGAACTGGAAATGGCCTGTGATGTGAAGGCTAGCACTGGAAATGGGCTTATGAAAAGCTGGAATAGGACTGGAAATGGGCTGATGTGGGGCATGGGAAATGGGACTAGAAGGGAGTGGATGCTGGGTGGGTCTAGAACTATAAGGGAACTGATTTTGGGGGAGGACTAGAATAGATGGGGAATGAGTGGAGAGGGGAAAAAATATTTTGTGTGGAAGAAAAGTCTATGATGGGCTGGGTATTGGGAGAGTGAGGGGCTTGAGAATGGAAGGGTGAAATTTAAATGGATGATAAAGGAATAAGGAAAGAATTGGGGGAAAGAGCAAAAGGGAAACAATCAGTATGTTAAAGCAGAAATAGAGAGAGAATGGAAAACATCTAAAAGAGAAGAAAGGACAAATGGATAGCTTGCAGAAGACACGAAGAAACCAGAAGAAAGTGACTGAAAAATAAAACGCCCAAACAGAAGGTAGAAAAATACTTTTTATTTTGAATTTATTAGCTGGAATATGTTTGGTCTGGGAAGTGTGTATTGATAACATCTTTGCGTTTTGTTTAGTGCAAGAGGAAATTACTTTATAGTTTTATTTCTCCAGTGTTGTACATTTCATGTTTGGATTTTGGGGTTCCCAGTTTAATTATTATCTGACCAAGGAAGTTAGCCTACACGTATCCTCGGTAATTTTTGTGGGTGGGGCTGGGGGCGGGGCAGGGGTGGGACTAGGGGCAGAGAATGGGTGGAGCATGGCGAGCCACAGGTGTCGGGTTTTTCTCGGTGAAAAAGTTGGTAACCCTAGTTGAGAAGCGGACTCAACACTGACCATCTGCTTCTGGTCAGGGCGGGGTTCTAGGGGAACAGCATTACTTAACAAACATTTGCATTTCTAGCTCTGTTTGCAGAGTGAGTGATTGGATGCATCTCCATGCATTGCGAGGTGACCAAGCATGGTGCATTGCTATAGACAAGTATAATACAAGTAACTGACTTTTTTGCAGAGAGACAGAGAACAGGAACACAGGAAGTAAAACACAATGACAATAAGGAATAGAGTTATAAGTATCTTCAGTATCTCTCCTACCATCTCTGCTATTGCTTTTTCCCCAAACACCTCCTGCTTTAATATGCCACTTACTTTGGTATAAAAGATTTTCCCTGCCACTTGCTCTAAAGTGGCCAACCCCACTCCCAGAGTTCCTTGACTTTTATCTTTTAAAGCTACTTCTGCTCCTTTTCCTGATGGATTGCCCAGGACCCACTCACTAGCCAAGGATTAGTGTGCTTATACCATTTCTGACAATATTTCTTCAGTTCTTTCTGATTAGCTGGATAACAATCACGTAATACCCCTAGAGGAGTGCACTCAGGAGAGGCTTGCATTTTAGCAACCTATAGGTTTCTTTCTTAAGGATCCAAGTTACACGATAAACTAAGCAAATTACTAATAGCACTAACAAAAGATATATTGCAAAGATGATGAGAAACAGCGTATTAAGGGTTAACATAATTAGCGGTTACGTTCCACTCAGGTTTGGAGGCGACGCTCCTTGGACACTCACCTAATGATTCAAGGACTAGGGGATCAGAGGTTGGTAAAGTCTAGCCGAGTGCTGCTATAGGGGCTGAGGGACTTGATTCTTTAGTTACAAAAACTCCTTCAGGAATTCTCTTCTCATGGGAATATTTGGGTGGGTTAACCTGACCTATAGTCCATAGTTTTAAACAGTCTAGGTATTTCTATTTAGACTTTTGTCTTTTTCTTTGTAACTTCAATCCATGTTTGCACAGCTGCTAAAGTGGCCGGGAAATAAGCCCCTTCTTTGGGCCTAGGGTTACCAACTTTTTCACCGAGAAAAACCCGACACCTGTGGCTCGCCATGCTCCACCCATTCTCCGCCCCTAGTCCCACCCCTGCCCCGCCCCCAGCCCCACCCACAAAAATTACCGAGGATACGTGTAGACTAACTTCCTTGGTCAGATAATAATTAAACTGGGAACCCCAAAATCCAAACATGAAATGTACAACACTGGAGAAATAAAACTATAAAGTAATTTCCTCTTGCACTAAACAAAAACGCAAAGATGTTATCAATACACACTTCCCAGACCAAACATATTCCAGCTAATAAATTCAAAATAAATTCATTTTTCTACCTTCTGTTTGGGCATTTTATTTTTCAGTTGCAATTGCTCCAGTCACTTTCTTCTGGTTTCTTCGTGTCTTCTGCAAGCTATCCATTTGTCCTTTCTTCTCTTTTAGATGTTTTCCATTCTCTCTCTATTTCTGCTTTAACATACTGATTGTTTCCTTATTGCTCTTTCCCCCAATTCTTTCCTTATTCCTTTATCATCCATTTAAATTTCACCCTTCCATTCTCAAGCCCCTCACTCTCCCAATACCCAGCCCATCATAGACCTTTCTTCCACACAAAATATTTTTTCCCCTCTCCACTCATTCCCCATCTATTCTAGTCCTCCCCCAAAATCAGTTCCCTTATAGTTCTAGACCCACCCAGCATCCACTCCCTTCTAGTCCCATTCTCCCATGCCCATCAGCCCATTTCCAGTCCTATTCCAGCTCTTCATAAGCCCATTTCCAGTGCTAGCCTTCACATCACAGGCCATTTCCAGTCCTAGCCCCCCCCCCCATCACAGCCCACTTCCAGTCCAAGTCCCCCATCACAGCCTATTTCCAGTCCTAGACCCCCCCATCACATCCCATTTGCAGTCCGAGTCCCCCCGCACCATCACAGCCCATTTGCAGTCCTACCCCCCCCCCACCATCACAGTCCATTTGCAGTCCTAGCCCCCCTAATCACAGCCTATTTCCAGTCCAAGTTCCCCCTCCCTCCACCATAGCCCATTTCCAGTGCACGTTCCCCACCCCCCATAGCCCTTTCCAGTCCAGGTCCCCTCCCCATCACAACCCATTTCCAGTCCATGTCCCCCCCCCCCCCACATAGCCCTTTTACAGTCCACGTCCCCCTCCCCATCACAGCCCATTTCTTTCCAGTCCAATGCCCCCACATAGCCCTTTTACAGTCCAGGTCCCCCCCACTTCACAACCCTTTTACAGTCCAAGTCCCCCTATTCACAGCCTATTTCCAGTCCAAGGTCCCCCTCCCTCCACCATAGCCCTTTTTCAGTCCAAGTTCCCCCCCCCCCATAGCCCTTTTCCAGTCCAAGTTCCCCCCCCCCCATAGCCCTTTTCCAGTCCAGGTCCCCCTCCCCATCACAACCCATTTCCAGTCCATGTCCCCCCCCCTAGCCCCCACATAGCCCTTTTACAGTCCAGGTCCCCTCCCATCACAGCCCATTTCTTTCCAGTCCAAGTCCCCCCCCCCCCATAGCCCTTTTCCGGTCCAGGTCCCCCCCCCCCTCACAACCCAATTCCAGTCAAATTCCCCCCTCCTAGCCTTTTTCCAGTCCCGGTCCCCTCCCCCCCAACAAAGCCCAGGCAGTCCTTGGCCTCCCCCCCCCCCAAACCGCGGCTGTCTGAGGCTTTAGAGGGAGCCGGGGAAGCCCGCGCGATGCCCCGGCTCCCTCTGAACAGCTGCCAGCGTGAAGAGCCTTTTCCTTCACGCTGGCGGCTGTTCCTGTGAAGCCGCGAATGCTGGGAAAGGTTAAAGTGCATTTCGGTTAACCTTTCCCAGCATTCGCGGCTTCACAGAAACAGATGCCAGCGTGAAGGAAAAGGCTCTTCACGCTGGCGGCTGTACAGAGGGAGCCGGGGCCTCGCGCGGGCTTCCCCGGCTCCCTCTGAAGCCCTCCGGGTTGGGAGAAAAGCCGTTTTTTTTGCTCTGGCCGCTCCCGATCTTGCGGCCAGAGCAAAAAAACCGGCTTTTCAAGGGCCGGTTTTGCCTCTGCGCCGGAAGCCGGCCTGGCCATGGAAAAACCAGCCAGGCTGGCTGAAAACCGGCCAGTTGGCAACCCTATTTGGGCCACAGAGTGGTCAAATTTTTAATACACTTATACTTTTTGTCACTACACTCTCTAAGAAGCTTTCCTGCCTGTGGGAAAGTCTTAACCCTCTCCTCTAAGGGTCCTGTAAGATTCAGTCTTGCAACATATTTCCTAGCCCAAGAAAGCAAAGGTAATAGGGGAAAACAAACTAAACCTACCGTGTCTGAAGTTACTGATGCTGAGGTTCCAAGTCCGGGTAATATCTCAGACCCTGGCTGTCTGACTGTGCACCAAGGGGTGGTAGGGGTGCTGCAATCACTCCTGGCTGGGGTTCGTCAAATGTAAGGGGCCTACTGGGCTGCACTGGCCACCTTTTCTCAGCATAAATTCTTTACACACAAATTCTCTAACACGGTTACTTACTGGTACATGGTAGCTACTGTATAGGAAATAGACAGAAGAGAAAGGTTAATAGAGCAATTCAGCACTCTGTCACCTCCGTGGAGGGCTGAATAAACTCCCCACTTTCTCCTTTGTCCTAGTCCTTTTTTTATACATTTTTTTCTGTAAGGCTGATGTGACTACAAAGTTTATTTCTTTTCATGCAGCTTGTTTTCAGTGATACTTTTTTTAAATACAATATTGGCACATTTTTACATTTAAACCAAACAATAGGAGAAGGGGGTCTTCCGCAGAGAATACAGTAGGTAAAAGCGGAAGCCAAAGACCACGGCCAAACACAATAGGGGTGTTCAAAAGACTTTATTAGCAGACCCAATGGTCTGCCGTGGTTTTTGGCTTCCACTTTTACCTACGTTTTTACATTTCCCAAGGTTCAAGTTAGCATGGAAACACATTTCACCTTCTCCTAAGGCCAGTGCCTAATTAAGTCTTTCTCCAAGCTTCCCACTCGTGTCTCCTTTTTGTTTCATTTGTTATCTGGTTTTCTTAGCAGATGCATACTAAATCAGCAACATTCCTTACACTGCTCCCAGAATGTTCTCATGCTATGTTAGTAGCTCATTCTTTTTCCCTTGATTCTTCTTTTGGCATAGCAGTGGTCAAGAGTCCCAAGCAGGGCCCTGGCCTGTATCCAGGCCTGCTTCACAGGCCTAGCTACAGGAGCACTGTCCCAGCCTGGTTCCGATTCCTTACAGCAGGCATAATGGAGCCACTTCAAACGCTTCTAGACGAAGCTGGGAGAGATTTCCTACATGGAGCTCTGTAAGTGACATTACTCATATGTGAGAACTTACCCTGTGAGAATACATGCTAAAGGTAAGTAACATAGTTATATCTGTCCCCACTCACAACCAACCCAACTACTACCTCAGCAACAATGGCAAAGATTATCTGACAGAAGACAGTGAAGATCGCAGAACCAAACTTGGTCCAAAGCTACTTCTAGTTTCTTGTTACATAAAATATGACAATATCCCTATGGGGAGGAAAGCTTCTATTGTTCAAGGAAACTTGGCCAAGGATAACATCAGATAAGAGTCCTCAAGATTGTGAACAGCAGCTACAGGATATATTTCATCCTGCTTCCTCAAAACTCCCATCCCCTCAAAAACCACCAAGAATAAATCCTTGAATCAGAATTGGAATTCATTATGTAAGTAAATACAATAGATCGGGTGCCGGAGCCACACAGAAACCCAGAGATTTTATTCCAAATGTTTCTTCGTGTTGAAAAGAATAGGAGGCCTTCATCCTATTGTGGATTGAAGGCATCTTAAAAAATGCATAAAAAAAGAGAAGTTCAAGATGAATTCTTTGTCTACTAGGAACCTTTGCCATAAGCACTGATAAGTTCAATGCAAAGTATTGAGAATTTGAAAATAAACTTGTCATAGAGACAAAAACTCATAACAAAAACATTTTCAGGTATATTAAAAGCAAGAAGCCTGTGAGGGAGTCAAGTTGTACCATTATATGATCATAGGGTAAAAAGGGGCACTCAGGCAGGTCAAGGCCATAATGACTTCCGTCTTTACTGAGGAAGATATAAGGGAATTACCCATCTCAGAAATGTTATTTAATGGTGGTGATTTGGAGGAACTCAAACAAATCTTAAGGACTATGTTTCTATGGAAAAAAAGGGGACTGTTGTAGTGGTTGATTTGGAAGGACAGACTAGATAGGCATGTGGTCTTTTTCTGTCATCATTTTTCTATGTTTCTATATAATATGCCAAATCGATAAACTAAATAGCAGCAAATCACCTGGACTAGATGGTAGACATTCAAGAGTGCTGAAAGAACTCAAAAATGAAATTGTAAATGTATTATTAGTACTGTAATTTGTGATATTTCATTAAAATTGTCTGCAGTATTTGAAGATTGATAGGTGGTCAACATGATGCCAATTTTTTAAAAAGAGATGCAGTGGGGGGCGGAGCCTGATGTCCAGCGGGTAAGACGCTTCGCGCTGAAGCTCCCGAGAGGCCTACTTAGAATCCTGACTTAATACCTATACAAACTTACTATTTCGCTCCGGGCTGACCGGGGTACCTCGGGGGGGATGGCGGCCCATAAACCAGCGCGCTTGGACTTCGGGTCTCCTTCTTCTTCTCACGGAAAACGCTCCAAAACAGAGGTGTCCTCCCCACAGAAGATGGTTCCATTTCGGGAAAACCCCGAAATGCACCTGGAGATTTTAGAGGAAATACGCGGCGTGAAGGAATTGGTGCAGTCCAATGGAGAAGCGCTTAGAGCCATGCGAGAAGACTTTGGAGTGCTCCAGGACCGACTTGAAAGTCTCTCATTACGGCAGGACAATATGGCGGGGGTCCTCGACTCGCACGCGGTGCGCTTGGGCACACTGGACAAGGCTGAGCGCCAGATACAGAATCTTCAAAAGGAGTTAGAAGATAGCAATAATCGAGCCCGTCGCAACAATGTGAGGCTCATTGGAATACCGGAGGGGGTGGAAGCGGGAGATATGAGAGAATTCCTGCTCAAAACTCTTCCCTCCTTGCTGAAGATCACCTTTCATAAAGAACTGGAAATCGATCGTGCACACCGTGTTCCTACCCACATGGCGCTCAACCGAATGACCCCCCGGCCTATTATCTTTCGCTTGCTACGATATCAACAAGTGGAACAAATTTTAAATGCTGCCCGGGCGAACCATCATTTGGAATTTGAAGGTCACAAAGTCTCCTTCTTCCCTGATTTGGCAAAGCCTACCGTTGACCGACGGAAGAAACTCCTTGCTTTTCGCCCTCGACTTCAACAGCTACAGGCTCGCTTTGGCCTGTTGTATCCCGCGAAGCTCCGAGTGACTCTCCACAACCAAACCAGGACATTCGAAGATCCTGATCTACTATCAACATTTTTAGACTCCAAAGAAGCAGAGCAGATGCGCTAATCCAACGACTTGGACTTTTATTTGCCGGCTCTGTCCGCCATTTTGAAGGGCCCGATGCGGCGGTCATAGTCAAGCACAGAGACTACCTGGACTTTCTTTCTTTCTTTCTATGACTTTTTTGTTTTTTGGTCTCCTATCCCTCCATGATGTGTGCCTCGGTCGGATTCGGAGCACGCACAGTCCTACAGGTTATGTGTTTTTTCAATTTCGGCCTTCTCTGGGGCTTCTCCCCGCAGACACATGGTCGCCAGTAATTTTTGGGGTTCTGCTTCTTCTCTACCGCGCTGCGGTTTTTCTTTTTTAATGTGGGGCGCTTCATTGTATTATCTAAGCTTATTTTCTTTTATGCCATATGTACAGCCAGATACAGTCAATATGAGGGACATTGTGAAATTATGTGCGCTATCATGCTCAGAATTTTTAACTTGTCTGAATGGCCTTATGTAAAATCTTATCACTCAACGTAAAGGGCATTAATAGTCCAATCAAAAGAAAGAAAATCCTTAGCTATCTTAGCCATGAGCATGCTGATTTAGCGTTTCTTCAGGAAACGCACTTAAACTCTGCTGAAACACTGAAACTCAATGTTAAGCCTTACATGGTGGCTGCCTATTCTCTCCCGCCGTTTCCAAACGGTGCGGGGTAGCCATTCTGGTTAAGAAATCTTTGCAAGCTACTGTAATTGATACTAGCGCTGACAAGGAGGGTAGATGGGCCCGAGTACATCTTAAGGTTGGAGATAGTGAATTTACATGTATTTGCATTTATGCCCCGAATGTGGACAACCCTGCTTACTATGCAAGTATTGCGCAGTTGGCACAGGCCTCTGCCAATACTCCATTAATACTTGGTGGTGATTTTAATCAAGTGTTAGACCCTCTGATAGATAGACAGCCGCCTAGAACGAGTAGTCCACCCAAGAGTCTTGCTACCCTTACAGCTCTGATGCAAGATCTTGCGCTGGTAGATATATGGAGGCTGCTTCACCCCTCCGACTTAGAGTTCACTTTCTTTTCTGCCCCCCATCACTCCCAATCTAGAATAGATTTCTTTCTCATTTCCAAAGCACTGATTTCTCAAGTAGACACGACTAGGACTCATCCTCTCCATATTTCAGATCATGCTGCCATATCTTTATCATTACATGTCACTGCGCGGGACGATTCTCCCCGAGCTTGGTTTTTTGATAGATCCTTACTGGGTCAAAAAGATTTTCAGGTTGATATAAAGGCCGCTATCCAAGATTATTTTCATTTTAACTCACCCCATGACACAGCGAACTGGGCTTGGTGGGAGGGTTTTAAAGCATCTATCCGCGCAACTATAACTAGCTATCAAATTCGGCAGGGGAAACAAAGAAAGCAGCATTTACTGATTCTAGAGCAGCAGATACAAGCTGGGGAGCGTCTCCTCACGTCCCATACTGACCCATGTATTTTACTCCGTTTACAACGCTTGCGTTTTCAATACAATCAGCTTTTGTACACTGCTGCTGTTAAAAATATTGAATCACAACAAGGGCTATATTATCGGGAAAATAATCGTGCTGGCAAATTATTAGCAAATGCCCTAAAAGGTCAAAAAGAAGCCAAGCGTGTTACCGCCCTCCGTAATCCGTCGGGGGGGGGCTTGGTCACTAAAGATACCGAAATCTTAGAACTCTTTCGTGATTTTTATACTCGGCTTTATCAATCTGAATGTGATTTTGAGCCAGATGTATTTGAACGCTTACTTTCAGGGGTACAAAGACCGACCCTATCTGACGAAGATAGAGTGGCCTTGGACACACCATTTACTGTCTCAGAAATTCATTCTGCTATCAAGAAATGTGCCTCAGGTCGAGCCGCAGGCCCAGACGGTCTCCCTGCTGAATTCTACAAAACCTTTCACGCTGACTTAGCTCCAGTTTTGAAACTTTATTTTTCTGCTCTGGCCGAGGAGGGTTCTCCTTCTGGGTCCTTTTCAATGGCAAATGTAGTAGTTTTTGAGAAAGAGGGGAGAGACCCGCAACTAACAGCTAATTATCGTCCAATTTCCCTCCTAAACGCGGACTATAAAATATTTGCCACCATTCTCTCTACCCGGCTCTCTGATAGGATGCCTACCTTAATACACCCAGATCAATGCGGTTTCATTCCTGGTAGATCAACTGCTGACAATGCTCGGACTCTATGCCATGTACTGACTACCGCAGTTAATCTTGATTGCCCATTTGTTGGCCTCTCACTTGATGCTGAGAAGGCCTTTGATCGCTTAGAGTGGCCCTTCCTGTTTGCAGTCCTCCGCTGGTACGGATTCGGGGAAGGTTTTCTCCGTTGTCTTCGCACCATGTACGCACAGCCTACAGCCAGTATATGTGCCAATGCTTTAAAGTCTCAGCCTTTTCCCCTTCAACGCGGCACTCGCCAGGGATGCCCACTGTCTCCACTTCTCTTCGATCTTGCACTCGAACCCTTGGCTTTACTAATCCGGCAATCGGAGGAGATTCATGGAGTCCCCTTCACCCATAGGGAAATCAAAATTTCAGCGTATGCTGATGACCTTATGCTTTTTGTCTCTATAGACTCAGTACCGGCTGTCCTAGAGCAAATTGGTAAATACTCACAACTGTCCGGTTATAAGATAAATTGGACCAAGTCGGTAGCCTTTCCATTAAATCCTTTGCTTCATCAGGCAGATATGCAACCCTTCCCCTTTTTATGGCAACCTCGCATGGTCAAATACCTTGGGGTTCACTATTGTTCTCCTTTGGAAGACACTATCTCCTTCAATGCCAAAGACTTAACCTCTAAAGTCCGGGCGCTTACTCACCGCTGGACTCCTTTAACACTTACCTGGTGGGGTCGATTAGAAACCATAAAATGATGATTGTTCCGAAAGTGAATTATATCTTAGAAATGTTGCCCTGTCTCTTACCTCGACGTATATATAAAGATATAGAGGGCCTTCTGACTAGATACTTGTGGCAAAACAAGACACCTAGGATAGCGAAACATAAGCTGCAAGCAGATAAGGAAAATGGGGGTGTCAGATTCCCTGATTTCCTGAAGTATCATCAATCTTTTCTTCTCAAACAAGGCGCTCGTTGGCTGGAAGATCCAGTACCGAGTAGACCTGTGTGGCTAGACATAGAAGAGGACCTTTGCAAACCGATTCCTCTTACTTTTCTCCCTGGTATGACTCTCCCATCAGACTCCCACTATCCACCAATGCTTTTAGACACCTTAGGTGCCTTTAATACTCTTATGCAATCTTTAGACTCCCGACTCTGTCCGTTAGACAAGCTCCCACTTTGGTACAATACTCGATTTCGAATACAAACTAAGCCGATGGCGTGGAGCCCCTGGTACACTAGGGGCATTTGGATTCCTAGTCAGTTGTTCCATGAAGGTCGCTGGAAAACTTTTAGTGAATTGCAAATTGAATTTGGTCTCCCAGCGAAACACTACTTTCAGTTGGTGCAACTTCAGCATTGCCTTCGGAGTGCTAAGGTGCTCCCGCCATCGGCCTCCCCTACACAAGGTTGGTCGGAGACTATCCGATCTATCGGTAGTTCACCGGGTGTAGCATCCAATTTTTACAAAACCTTATGTAATGCTATAACTAGAGATACCCCTATAGCGCAGAAAGCATGGGAGAGAGAATTGCATGTGACTTTGACCCCGGAGCAATGGAGCCTTGTCTGGAGTAGAGTGACACGGGTCTCCCGATCCGCCTCACTCACTCAGACACTCTTCTTTCTAGCCCACCGGTGTTTTTACACTCCTGACAGATTAGCCAAATGGAACACTACTCAGGGCAATAGTTGTTGGACATGTCATGCGGCCATTGGTTCACTACCTCATGTTATGTATGAATGTCCCGCACTACAGTATTACTGGCGTCGGGTCTGGGGTCGTATCCAGTCTATTTTGCACTTTCAAGAGCCCCTTTCTTGGAGGATAGTGGGACTTCGCTCAGCTGCGGGGATCCCCTCTCTTCCAAAAACGGCTTACTTCCTTTTGGACTTTATGCTTGGCATTGCTATTTCCCTAATTACGAAATACTGGAAAAATAGCTCCCATCTGAGCCCCAATGAATGGTGGAATCATGTCTGTCTCTACAGTAAATATGAACAAATACCTCGTATGTTTGCTTCCCCCATTCAGACTCCTCATCATCGGTCTAAATGGAAGATGCTCAATGACTATGTACATTCTGCTCAATGCTCTCATCTGACTGTCTAAATTTGTATATATCTTTGTCCCATGATTATTCTGTATCGCAGATACTCTTTTGATTGTTTTGATGTATAATCACTGTTGTTTGGAAGCGCTCACATGCTGACATAATCAGCTAGAGAAGAAGCGTGGGGGTGGGGGGTAATTGGGTTTACTTTTCCTTATTGTATACTTGTTTTGTCTCCTTTGGTGTGTTGTTTCTTTTGTTTGTTGCAAAATGAAAATAAAAGTTAAAAAAAAAAAAAAAAGAGATGCAGTGATAATTCAGGTAAAAACAGACCGGTGAGCCTGATACAGTATCAGTGCATATAAAATAGTAGAGGCTGTTATAAAGAACAAATTACTGAACAAATAGACATGGTTTAATGGGGCAAAGTCTACATGGATTTCCAAGTGAAGTTTTGCTTTATCAATATGCTTCCCTTTATTTGAAGGCATGAATAAACACATGGATAAAGATGAGCCAGTTGATATAGAGCCTGATCCTAAAATGGACATATCCGGGCGGTCTGGACATCCAAGCACTGGACAGGCTCAGATCGTAACCGATTCTGCATCTGTAATTCCTGAAGATTGGAGGATGGCCAATGTAATGCCAATTTTTAAAAAGGGTTTCAGGGGTGATCCGGGAAACTACAGACCAGTGAGCCTGACATCAATACAGGGAAAAATGGTAGAAACTATCATAAAGAACACAATTACTGAAAATGTAGATAGTCATGGCTTTAGACAAGGAAAATCTTGTCTTACTAATCTGTTATGTTTTTTTTGAAGGTGTGAATAAACAGGTAGAACAATGGTCAGTTGGTTGATATCGTGTATCTGGATTTTCACAAGGTTCCTCATCAGAGACTTTTGGCAAAACTAAAAAGTCATGGGATAGGAGGCAATGTAGTATTGTGGATCAGGAACTGGTTAAAAGATAGAAAGCAGAGGATAGGGCTAAATGGCCAATTTTCCCAATGGAAAAAGGTGAATAGTGGAGTACCCCAGGGATCTGTGCTAGGTTCGCTGCTTTTTAACATTTATAAATGACATGGAAATGTGAATAACGATTGAGGTTATCAAATTTGCAGATGACACAAAACTATTTAAAGTTGTTAAAACCCATGAGAATTGTGGAAAATTGCAAGAGGATCTTGATAAATTGGAAGACTGGGCATCCAAATGGCAGATGAAATTTAATGTGGACAAGTGCAAAGTTATGCACCTAGTTAAGAAAAACCCAAACTATGGTTACACGATGCAAGGTTCCACATTAGGAACCACCACCCAGGAAAAAGATTTAGGCGTCATCGTGGATAGCATGTTAAAACTCTCCGCCCAGTGTGCAACAGCAGCGTGGCGTGAGGTGAGCAGCAGCATGGGAAAAAGAAGCACCCTTCTTTCCTTCAGCAGCCCGGCGCACCAGGCAGCTCCTGCGCTCAGTTTTCTCCCCCGATAGGTCTTGCTTGGGGGGAAAATGAGAGAATTACCCACACTTTCCTCTGCTGGTGTGTAAGGTAGGGAAACAGGATTCTGGGGTGATTTCATTAAGCCCTTTATGTTAGTTTAGTTTCTTGTATTTCATTTAGTTTATTCCACTTTCATTTCATAGTTCCTATTTTCATTTATTTTTCTTTACTTTTATTGGATTATTTTCTTCAATTGAGTTGAGGTGGAGAGTAGCCTGGTGGTTAGAGCAACAGACTATATATCCAAGAGATCTGGGTTTGATTCCCACTTCTGGATATATGGAGCCTTTTTTGGGAAAACATGCTACAGTGCATCCCACCATGCTAGCCAGACTGCAGTGTCTGGTCTGTGACACCCGGCGGGGGACTGTCTCTGATACAGGCATTTGTCTAGGCTGCACACAAGAGGCCACATCAGTGGAACAGGACCTGCACACCCAGACAAGGCAGGAAGGAACGCCCTCCCCATTTTGGGAATCCCAGGACACAGAGGGGTTAGCGCGGTCATCAATCAGTAGAGCCAGCTTCCAAGCCCTCAGCTACTCCAGAACCCTCCACAGCACAGAACCCGGGAGACGTAGGTCTTCCAGGGAATTTTTTGCCAGAGTTTGTCCTGCTCCAACACAAGGCATTTTGTCTGCGCCAGCAGGGAGCGGCGGGCTGTGCCCCAATGCCAGAACACAGTACTAAGAGGACAATGGGCACAAAAGAGAGTGAGACAGAGGGGGACAACCCCTAAGAGGGCTAGGCACTCAGAGTACACGGAGGGGCCAGAAGGAGAAGATCTGGACATTGAGCTACCTATACAAGAGGGAGGAGTGGCCTTGTGGTTGGGGCAAGTTACCTCAAGTCAGAAGGTTGGGGGTTCAAATCCCACTAGAGGACAGCATCCTTGGGCTGGAAGGACTTGGGTTTCTAGCCCCACGGGTGTTCCTTGTGGTCTTGGGCAAGCCATTTAACCCTCCATTGTCCATGTTCCCTGTAAAATAGTTATCTCCAAGTTATAATGCCCTGCTCAATGTAAACTGCCTTGATATCATGAAAGGTAGCATATAAGAAATGCTAAAAAAATAAATAAAAGGTGAAGAACTGCAAGAAGGAGAAATCCTAGAGCAGGAGGATCAATTGCAGATTTTACAGGTGTTCCATTGAGAAGAGTTTCTGGCCCTTATCAGGGAGTCCTTGAAGGCTCTTAATATGCCTGCTAGCCTACTGGCTGAGGAGGAAGAGCTGGAGGACCCACTGCTCCAGGCAGTATGGAGAACACAGAAGGTTTTCCTGGTGCATAGAGTGGTCAGGCAGATGATCCAGGATGAGTGGAATCTGCTGGAAGCAGCCTTTAGGGAGGTGCATACCATGATGCGCCTGTACCCTCTACTGGAACAAGAGCATGAACTGCTCTAGTCACTGAGGGTGGTTGCGGTGGTATCAGCAGTCACTAAAAAGACAACAATCCTGGTGGAAGACAGCGCAGCCCTCAAGGATGGCCAGGACAGGAAGTTAGACACCTTGTTAAAGCAGGCTTTTGATATCAACACCCTCTCACTGCAGGTCTTCATCTGCAGGGCCTGGGTGGCTCAAACCTGCCTCCACTCATTGCAACGGGTTCAACAACAGGAAGAGCTGGCAATGGACCTGTCAGGGGAGGCAGCCAAGTTGGAATCAGGGGAGGCCTACCTGGCCAATGGTGCAGATCCTACCTGTCTGGAAGATGGCAGCATGTTCGAGCAAACAGGACTACTTCGGAACCATTTCAACAAAGTCAAGGAGTGCCTCAAGGATCATCCCTATCATCCTTGATGTTTAATATATACATCCAACCCATCTGCAAAATCATTAGATCCTTCAATGTTAGTTGCATGTTATATGCTGACGATGTGCTTTTATACATGCCAATATCATTAGATAAACTAGACCTCGCCCCTCTAACTAATTGCTTCAACACTATATCTGAGTGGCTCCTATCACAAAACCTGTGAATCCAACACAAAAAGGCGGAGGTTCTTTTCATCTCAAGGAACCCAAATTTCATACCACCCAGCTGCGTTAAGGTAAATGATGCCGAACTACAAGTTAAACCTGCTATACGTTACCTCGGAGTGACGCTAGACCAAAATCTCGACATGAAGAAACATGTAGCCAATACCGTAAGGGCGATCTACTTTAAAATCAGATCTCTCAGACACCAACTCCCGTTACTCAAACCAGATGATTTCCGCACCATTTACCAAGCCCTGATTATTCCCCATTTCGATTATTCAAACTCCATACTACAAGGGCTCCCCGGTCCACCCTGAATCCCCTTCAACTTGCTATGAACAGTGCAGCGCGAGTACTCTTTGGCGCATCCAGGAGAGACCATGTGACACCACTCCTGAAGCAGTTACACTGGCTCCCCATTCAAGCCAGGATTTGTTTTAAGACCTTGCTGATGACTTTCAGAGCTGGCAATGAGCTCTCCTCCTCCTCTCTATCTGACCTCATCCAGCCACTTGCACCTAACAGACCAAGAAGATCTGCAGAGTCCAACATGCTAGTAATTCCAAAAGAAGCAACTAAATGCACCAAAACAACAGCTAACAGAGCCTTCCAACTCTGTGCCCCAAGTCTATGGAATACCTTACCAGCACATATCAGAGCAATCCCCAACTTGAGCCAATTTAGAAAGGCCCTTAAACATTTCCTCTTCACCAAATATCTCACTGACATCTCCGATCCTCAGTCCCACTCGAATAACGAGCACCTCAACAATAATAGTAGTCAACTAGGCAAGCCCTCGCAACAGGCATCCCCTACAATGTAAACACCAAACATTATCCTTTCTCAGTATACCTCATATGTATATAGTGTACCCTTTTTCCAAGTTGCATTTCCTGTTTAATGTAATGACCAGACATATTTAAGTTGTCGGATGTTTCTGTTCCATGTGAACCGCGCTGATTGCAAATAGTGCGGTATATAAGAAATATAAATAAATAAATAAAATAAATAAATACCCATTATGATCCCATTAGAGGACTCTCTAAGATCATAGTGTCAGTGGTGGCGGCTCGTTGCTACCTGTAACTTCAGAACTGGGTGGCAATCAGTTCCTTCAAATTCCGCTTAGCAAGCTCCCCTTTAGAAGGAAACTTCTCTTTGGGGAGGAGCTGGACAAATTGGGACTTGGGCGATTCGGGGGGGGGGGGGGCGCCTTCCTGAGGATAAGCCGAAGCAGAGTCGCAATCTGACTACGCCCAAAGGACAACTATGGGACTTTAAGCTTTTTTGTACATCTTGCTTTACTCCTTATCAGAGGAGCAGATTCCCCTATAGAGGACAGAGGTTTTGAAGAGTGGGCAGGGATTTTGGCACTGCTTCGATCTCAGGGCCCAAGAAAGTGCAATGAAGTGAGGGGGCCCAGGTGGGAGTGCAACCCGTGGGTGGTCGGTTGCAGGATTTCTACCCCACCTGGGTCCAGATCACATCGGACCAATGAGTCCTGGAGCTCATCTGCAAGGGCACTTCCCTCGAGAGGGCTCGTCTAGTAGGCCACTCCTTTATTCAGCCTCCCTGCAAGGCACTGGACAAGGCAATGGCGGTAGTAGACACCTTGACATGGCTCCTGCAGTTAAAGGCCATGGTGCTGGTTCCCAGAGACCAGTCTGATTGCGGTTGGTACTCCATTTATTTTGTGGTGCCCAAAAAAGAAGATTCCTTTCACCCCATTCTCAATCTCAAGGAATGAACCGTTGTATGTGGGTACCACATTTTCACATGGAAACCTTGCAATCCGTCTTAGTAGCGGGGAGAAGCAAGGAGTTTCTGACACCTCTCGATCTGATGGAGGCATGTGTACACATTCCTATCTGGCCAGAACATCAGCAGTTTCTACACTTTGCAGTGCCGATGGGGCATTTCCAGTTTTGGGTTTTGCCGTTTGGTCTGGCAACGGCTCCTCATTCCTTCACCAAGGTCATGGTGGTGGTAGTGGTGGCGCTCCACAAGGAGGGAGTTCTTGTGCTCCCGTACCTTGATGATTGTCTGATCAGGGCAAAGTCCAGGGACAAAAGTGAAAAGTGAACGAAGAGGGTAGTGCAGCTGCTGCAAAGTCTTGGTTGGGTCGTCAACGAGGCCAAGAGTCATTTGGTTCCATCCCAGGAGCTGAAGTATTTGGGAGCATGCTTTGACACATGCATAGGGAAGGTCTTCCTTCCTGAACAGCGAGTGCAGGGGTTGCAGCGCTTGGTGTGCCAGTTTCTGAGAATGTCAGCGCCATCGGCCTGGCATTATCTGCATGTCCTCAGGACAATGGCAGCCACGCACTCGAACTGGTTCTGTGGGCAAGAGCGCACATGCGACCGTTGCAGAGAGTGCTGCTCCATCGGTGGTCCCACCAGATGCAGCCTTTGTCTAGGATGCTCCCCTTTCCACAAAGGACCAAGAGAGCTCTCAAGTGGTGGCTTCATCTAGGGGACTTGAAAGGGAGCATGCCCTTTGAGTCGCCGAGGTAGATCCTGCTGATGACCACTGCCAGTCTGTCCGGTTGCGGGGCCCATTGCGAAGGTCACTTTGCTCAGGGACAGTGGAGCCTGCAAGAGGCCTTTTAGTCAATCAACAGGCTGGAGATGTGTGCGGTGGCCCTGGCGCTAAAGAGCTTCGAGCCATGGTTGCAGGGGAAAGTGGTCCGGATCCTCTCAGACAATGCGACCATGGTAGCCTACATCAACCACCAGGGATGCACAGGCAGCGTAGCCTTGGAGGAAAAGGCCAATCTACTGTTCGACTGGGTGGAAAGTCAGCTCCAAGCATTATTGGTGGTGCACATGGCAGGAGTCTACAACGTGACTGCGGACTACCTAAGCCGAGTGCACGTACACCCCAGTGAGTGGAGTCTCAATTTGGAAGTTTTCAAACAGGTGTGCACCAGTGGGGAATGCAGGTCTTGGACCTAATGGCAATGTTCAAGTCGGCCATGGTGAGCTGCTTTTTCAGTAGGAGAAGAGAGAGGATGTCAGAGTGCCTGGATGCTCTAGTGCAAAGGTGGTCCAAGAAGGGTCTTCTCTATATGTTTCCTCCATGGCCACTCATAGACCAGGTCATGCAACGAATAGAGGCTCAACGGGTTGCATCATTCTAATCACCCTGGATTGGCCAAGGTGCCCATGCTATGCCGACCTGGTGATGCTTCTGGTGGATCAGCTGTGGCGGCTCGCAGCTCGAGAGGATCTCCAGACTCAGGGGCTGGTACACATGCCTCAGGTGGCTCGATTCTCACTTATGGCATGGCTCTTGAAAGGGCAAGGCTGAAGAAGAAAGGGTATTCAGGCCCAGTAATAGCAACCTTGTTGAAGGCCCGGAGGAGGTCTACCTGTCTAGCTTACATCTGGATATGGCGCATTTTTGAGTGACGGTGTGGGGATAGACAGTCTCTCCTATCCACAGCATCCGTTCTGGACATTCTAGTGTTCTTGCAAACCAGTTTCAATAAAGGCTTAGCCGCTAGTTCTTTTCTGGTGCAGCTGACGGCAATTTCCTGTTATCGAGAAAAAGTCCAAGGGGAGGCGTTAGGTATGCACCCAGATGTACTGAGATTTCTAAAGGAAATGAGCCACCTTCAACCTCCGGAGGTTGGTGGTACCACCTTGGGATCTCATTTTGGTGTTAACAGCACTTACCACCGAGCCCTTTGAACCATTGAGTCAGGCCTCGCTGAAGGATTTGTCCCTGAAGATGGTATTCATGGTGACGATTTGTTCAACACGCAGGATTTCGGAGCTCCAAGCCTTGTCATGCCGGGAGCCCTTCCTTTTGTTTTCAAGGGAGAAGGTGGTCCTTCAGCCAGTTCCTTCCTTTTTGCCCAAGATGGTTTTGGCCTTTTATTTGAACCAGTCTGTCTGCCTATCGACTCTAGTGAATGCGGACGTGAGCTTGGACAATCCGCAATTGCGCCTCTTGGATGTCAAGAGAGTCCTGCGGCAGTATTTGGAAATAGTGGCACTTCTTTGGAGATCTGATCATTTGTTTGTATTGTTTGGGGGCTGCATAGAGGAGAGGCAGCAGCCAAAGCCTCCATTTCCCGTTGGATCAGAGAGGCGATCATGTCGTCATACATCCTGAAGGGCCCAGTGGTGCTGATGGGATTGTGGGCACATTCCATGAGGGTCCAGGCGGCCTCGTGGGCGGAGTATAGTTTAGTGCCACCAGTGGAGATCTGTAGGACTGCAACTTGGTCTTCGCTTCATGCTTTTGCCAAGCATTATCGCCTGGATGTCCAGGCGGTGTGGGACGCTTGCTTTGGAATGGCGGTGCTTCCGGCCGGTAGTGCAGGTCCTTCCCATTTGTTTACTGCTCTGTTACATCCCAGAGGTATGGGATTAGACTGGAGGGAAGATAAGGAAAGAGAAATTAGACTTACCTGCTAATTGTTGTTCCTGGAGGAACTCCAGTTCAGTCTCAGATTCCTCCCTGACTGTGTTCTTAGGATAATCTGTCATGTCGCCCCGGTCCTGAAGCTGGTTCACATGGAGAAGGTGGCTAGGGAGTGCCGGGGAGTAGGGGAAGGGATGGTATTGGGGTACAGACTGGGAGAGCTGCCGGTCTCACGCTCCATGTTGCATGGTGTTGCTCAGGCGCTCTGCAGGTAATCCTCCTCATTTGGGGGGGACGGGGACAGGGGATTCCTTCCCATATGGTAAGGAAGCCAGATTATTTAGGTGTAGAATTGTTTTTCAATGTTCTTACTACTTATTTATTGCTCCTGTGATTCTGCTTTGTCAATAGGTTACTGGGGCTGGTAGGCGGTGCCAGCAGTATATGTACACTGGTTCATCAAAAGGTGACATGATCAGTCTCCAAGCTGCTGGAAGAGGTACACTACCCAGAAGTGAGGGATGGACTGGAGTTCCTCCAGGAACAACAATTACCAGATAAATCAAATTTCTCTTTTGTTATTGCATTGTTCTTGAGGAGTGAAGGTAGGACTATGGGGCTGAGGTGTCTTTGTGTGTAATTTAGTTGTGTTGCTTTCATGTTTATGTTATGCCCTGAAAGGGCGTTTGGAACAGATGCATTTTGAGGAGTGTCCTGAAATCCTTAATGTCTGTAGTTGTTCAGATTTTCACAGGGAGGGAGTTCCATATTGTTGGAGCATAGAGTGAGAAAGCTCTTTCACATGCTGATTGGTTGTACTTCACGAAGTCTGTGTGAGAAGCAAGAAGGTGTTCTGCCTTGCTTCTTCTTTGTCTGTTATTGGGGAGTTTTCTAATAATTGTCTATAGGTACTCAGATGATTGGTCGTGGATATTTTAAATATAGTAACAACATTTTTGTATTTGATTCTGTCTGGTAGAGATAGCCAGTGGAGCTCTTTCATAATGGGGGCAATGTGTGAACCCCTTGATGTTCAGTGAGGATCCCAGTGTAATGGGAGCAGATGGTATTTCAACAAACCTGCATGTAGTAATCCTACATATTAGTAACTTTAGCTGTGAAAGCATAATACTTTTTAGTGTACTGGTCAAGGCAGTAGAGGAATAAGGTATGGATGACAGACAGTGTTGCTGTTTTACAAAAACCTATTAAGGACGCAATGCTTAAGTGTACTAAAGTTTCAGGTTTACTCAGTTTGTGAGCCTCCAACTTGTCCAGTAAATGGAACCCTGCCTGATGCTTCAGAAAATGACACAATCCAATATCTAGCTTGATAATGTTCTTTTGGAGTTTGAATATGAACAAACTAGGACAACCAAAGATATGAACATCTGTGTCATTTTCCTGCGACCTTAACATGTTTAAGAAATAGAGAAATGCATGATGACAATCTTAAGTATGCAGTGTTCCTTTCCCCCTGGCATGTGTGAAGCTTAGGAAAGGATACAGGAAAGACTACCAATAGTTTTATATCAAATCATATGACTAAGGAAAAATATTGGAAGGATTTTTTTATACTAATTAGTTTTGGTAGATTCTAGTGTAGAGCAGATAATCAACTAGTGCTTGAAGCTGGCTTACCAATTCAGGCAAAGTTGACTGCCATCAAACGTTCTGTCTTCTAGGCAGTGAACTTAAGGGTTGTCTTCATAGGTTTGAAAGGGGGATAATAAGTTATACGAGTAATACATTTAGATTTCATGCTGATGATGGCTTCTTTATTTGGAGGGGGGTGGTGGTTAAACAGTATTCATTAACCTTCTTATGGTGTGCAACAAGTGATTCTATAGCTAGGACCTGTCCGCCAGGAGATGTAAAACCCTCTCAAACCGGGGAGGTTTCTCCAAGGCCATGTGTCCATGACGAAAGGGTTAGGATGGCCGTTATAATTGCTGATTTGATCATTAGGCACATAGCTGGGTGGCTGGTGGACGTGAGGATCGCCTGGTAACATGCCTGCCTGGGGCGAAGGTGGAGGACCTCACGTGCCACTTAGACAAGGTTTTAGATAGCGCTGGGGAGGAGTCTGTTGTCCTGGTACATGTTGGCACCAATAACATAGGAAAGTGTGGGAGGGAGGTTCTGGAGGCCAAATTTAAGTTTTTAGGTAGGAGGTTGAAATCCAGAACTTTCAGGGTAGCATTCTCTGAAATACTTCCCGTTCCACACACAGGACCAAAAAGGCAGGCAGAGCTCCACAGCCTCAATGTGTCGATGAGATGATGGTGCAAAGAAGGTGGTTTTGGATTTGTTAGGAACTGGGCAATATTCTGGGGAAGAGAGGGGCTTTTCCGAAAGGATGGGCTCCTCCTTAACTGGGATGGAACTAGGCTGCTGGCATTAACCTTTAAAAAGAATACAGAGCAACTTTTAAACTAGATAATAGAGGAAAGCCGACAGTCACCCAGGAGCGCATGATTTGGAAGGATGTATCCTTGAAGGATACCAGTAAAAGAGGGAAATTAGGGCATCCTTGTAAATATGTTGTCTGTAAAATATGTTTATCTATTAATAGTTTGCTTACAGTTTAATGTATCACGATTGTTCTAAGTTGTAATGTAGCTTGGTTGTTCATTGTAAACTGCCCTTGATCTTGGGAAGGGGCGGTATAGAAAAACTTATAAATAAATAAAATAAATAAATTCCAATAGAGAGGTTCCAATAAAGATAAAGTAAGCCATATGCTCTTAAATACAGAGATGAACGATTCCAAATTACCCCTATCAAATGATAACCATATTAACATGAATAAAATACAACCTCTAAAATGCCTGTATGCAAATACTAAAAGTCTTAAAAATAAGATGGCAGAGATAGAATATATAGCTCTAAATGAAAGGTTAGATATGATTGGCATCTCAGAGACCTAGTGGATGGAGGACAACAAATGGAACACACTGATACCTGGGTACAAACTATACCACAATGACAGAGTAGATCAAATTATTGGAGGCATTGTGCTCTAAGGGGTATATTTACTAAACCGTCTTAATGTTACCGGTGTTAGTTGCAGTCTTACTGTGACGAATACCATATAAGGTAGTGGGCGTTCCAGTCTTAAGGTAGCATTTCGGGTTATCGTGCGATAAAGTCCGTTATCGCGTGATAGAGGGAGCCGTGGCACGTTAACGTGCGTTAGCCTTAACTAGGCGTGCTGACCTTTGGTCACAGCAACAGAGGTGTAGCACACTGGTTAATACATTGCCTGCTGATACAGTGGTCATGAGTTTGATCCCTCAGTGGGCTCAGTTAAAAAACTGTCTACAGCAGTCCCTTTTCCTGCTTGTAACAGTCAGACACATCCCAACAATTTGCACTGCAGCTAAAAAAGCCTAACCCCAGTGCCGCAACCTAATGCTCCTTTTAGGGCACACCAGAAGGCACATCATAAAGCACCACATATTCCAAGGCAGGTCATAATGTGCCCCAGAGGGTGGCAGGAAAGGTTGACACCCTCCAAGGCAGCATATAAGGTGCCCCATAAGCTGGCCAAACCTAAGATGCCACGAAAGATGCCCCAAGGATGCCAAGGTGATACAGCTTGGTGCCCAGGGGCACAAAGGTGCCCCAAAGTGGCAAACATGAAATGTATGGCTCAGACACAGATGTAACCATAACACTACAAAGAGCACCAAGCAAAGGCAATGAACAAGTGATGGAAGGAAGTAGATGACAGAGCTCATGGACCAGCCAAATCTGCATGCAGCCCATGTGGCAGCAGGTAAAGTGGACAAATATATCGGGGGCAGCTGTACCAATGTACAGGGTGATGGTAATGTACAGTGCAACAATGACAGTGTGTGGCAGAGGATGGGGATACGTGTCCACCAGAGGAGGTAGAGGTGTCAGGATAAGTGCAATGACAGGAGGAGAGAGGAGAGCAGTGCCATGCAGAGCAGACACAGGAGAGGCAAGCATGAAGAGCCGCAATGCAGAAAGGTGTGCCAGTGCAAGACATGGGGTAGCAGCCTGCACATTAGGGCAGGATGCCACAAAGCTGGCACACACACATAGATGGACAGAAGGATGGATGGCAACAGTGATGAGGGTATAATGTGGCGGCAGCACAGATCTGCACAGATATGACTGTTACACGAATGAAACGTAGTTGTGTAGGACAGCCATAAAAAAAAAGGGGAACAGAGAGAAATTGAACCCAGGACCTCTGCTATTGAAGTCATTGCATTAACCATTGTGCTACATCACTATGGGAGCTATCACACCAATGGATGGCTACAGAAAGAGTGCACGTCACCATAAAACTGTTTGCTGTGGCTACCAGGATAGGATAGGATAGAACCAACAGTACCCATAATGCAATTCACATGCAGAACAGCAGTCTACATCTGCTCACAAAGATGGGGTATGCACCTCTCCAGCACGTCAGCTTGGTAAGGGGAAAGACCGTGCGTGTTACTGGCACAGAGTACCCACAGGCCATGCCAATGTGCGTGTTCTGTGCTCACCCTGAGAGTGAGGTGGAGTGGCCAGCACCAGGTCTGCAGTACCTGGGTTGGTTGAGGTGGGCTGTGTTGCAGGTCTCCATCAGTGTCAGTGTGTGACAGGTATTTGTTGTTGACACCTTTAGAAGGTCTCTGTATCCCTTTGTAATTGCCAGTCATGTCTGGCCCTTGTGGACCATGTTGCACACAACATAGTGCATATCCACTGTGCTTGCTATGGTCACCTGTTTAGGGAGCAGGGGTGTGTCAGGGCTCACAGGGTGACAAGGTGCTTAGCAAACAGCTCTCTCTGGGTCAGGGTGGGGGACATGATATGCCCCTAACAGACCTGCATTCTCACCCTTTGCAAGGGGGGGGGCAGTGGAGGTACATGAGGACAGGCTGTGGGACCAGCAATGCCAGTCCTGGTGGCGAACAGACAGCTGCTGAAGATCTGCATTTGGGACAGGGCCACTGGCAGATTAGGTAGTGGGCCCAGTCAGCTCAGCTGCCCCCACTACGATCTGACATTCACCAGCAAAGGGCAGTCAGTGTGCACTTGCTGCACCCTGTAAGGTGGTGCATCCATACAGATGCTAACTGCAGACAGTCTGCAAGCTAGTACATAGTGCATGTTCCTGGAAGAACTGTGTGCACCCAAAAATAGCATGTCAGTGATTCAGCCCCAGAAAAAAGAACCCATAAAAATCACTTGAGAGAAATGCTGTATAGCACTGTGGCGGAACCTAGCCATGCTGTGGTCACTGCTCAGTCAGGGTGAGAGCGACCTCCCAGCATGACATGCTGTGGCCACCATGTCCGTGCAGGTGGTGGTCGGGCACTACAATGTCCCAGCAATTGCCCTATACCCTGTGCAAATGCATCCTGCCCATGCCATCCTGTCCGGGCCATACCCACAGTACCTTGCTCCTCATTATGCACATTGGCAGGCTAACACTGGAAACAGTACAAGCAATGTGGGCTCAGTAAGGTGTAGGCAGCCACAACACACTGGATAGACAGACACACACTCCCACACCTATGCCAGCATTGTGCAAATATAGAGGTTTGTGGCAGCCCTGGCCACCACACCAGTCCTGGGCACAGTGCGGGCATTGCTATGGTACTCAGTACTGTTAGGGTCACTCCCCAGGGTGGTAAACACTGTCAGAATCAATAAATGAAACACACTCCACAGATATCAGAAAGGTTGCTAAGATGAATCTCTATCAACAAATTATGTTTAACTTAGTATTTGTTAGCTGACATTAATCATAGCAACCTTTTGATATATGTGGAACGTGTTCCCAAGTTTAGGACGGCATTGCTAAGGTATGCAGGTGCCAGTATTGGGAGATGCTGCTCCATGCAGGGCCCAACAGCCTGACTCTCCATGAGGCTTTGGATAGTGGAGCCTGTGGGTGTGGGAAACTCTGCTCTAGGGATTGCACATGTTTATGGTGTCTGTGCTCTGTAGGGTAAAATATAGGCGTTTCAGGCATGTTTATTTTATCTACAAGAAAGGTTCCATCTTTATTACCATGGTTTAGTACTGGGTAAAATATGGAGTTAGCAGGAGCCAGAGCTGGGACTTGAACTTGTGACCTTCTGCTCCTGAACACACTGGCTGTCTGCACTGCACCACACTGTTGTCATGGGGCAGATCATTCCCTGGGGATACCATGACTGTTCATCCGACAGACCATGTCTGTTGCAGTGCACGGCACCCACCTAAATGGGGCTTGGCCGTGGTCTGCTGTGGGCAGATGCCACTGCCCCCTCTGCCACCAGCACCCCTCTGCCACCATGCTGCCATGCCATTATGCCGGTGGTTCTGGTGATGCGCAGTCCCAGGCCATCCAGTGTGCCAGTAGGCAGCTGCCTATGGTGTGGGTTTTCAGGTAGGGGTGCCTACATGGACATGCGCACTTCCCCCTGGCACCACCTGCCAATGTTATGTGCCCTTGGTGGTACCTGCTGGGTAATATCCCCTAAGACACTGTGGGACACACACTCATGCCCATGTTGGACCCTTGTCAGTTGCTGTCTTGCTGCTTTACAGTTTCGGCATTCCTATGTGCCACCTAGGCATCTGCCTAGTCCGCACTGTTCCCCAGCTGTACCACAGCATGTGCCACCTGCAGCCCCCTGTATTCCATTTACAGCATCAGTACAGTTGCCCTTTCCTACATGCCCACTCTGCTGTTGCTGCACATGTGCACACCATAACAAACCTGCCCAGTCTAAATGACAGAAACCCTGATCAGCGCTATTTCAATGTGGGATCATTCACTTTGTAGGGGGACAGAGCATAGACCCTTCCAAACATGATATATTAATTTTTACGCTTTCTCAGTAGTGTTGTTTTATGTTTATCATTAATATCGCTATTGGCCAGCTTGGTTATTGGGATTTTAAATGTGGTTCTGGTCATTTTATATGTTTATTTGCCTTTTTGGTTCCTGCACATGTATCACTACTATCACTTTTCTGGGTTTCCCCTGCCTTTGCTGCACATTGCTGACTGAAATGGTTTCTCTGTCCTGCGAATGTGCCTAACACAAGGGTTTCACTGGCGTTAGTTTTCAGACCAGGATTTTACAGCGTTAGTGTGCCTGGAGCCTCTCCCCGCCCATTCTCCGCCCATTGACCCCTTCTCTCTGCCCTCTGGGAAGCCTTACTCCACCCTTCAGACCCAGATTTCACAGCATTAGTGTGCCTTAACGCCGCCGTCGCATTGTCGCGCGATAAGTTACGTTATCGTGCGATAATGTTACGTCACTTATCGCGTGATAATACCATCGCTGCGACGTTAAGACGGTTAAGTAAACATACCCCTTAGTTAGAGAGGGCATTGAGTCGCATAAGATTAAAGTTTTTCAGGAAACAAAGTACACTGTAGAATCTGTATGGACAGAAATTCCATGTAAAAAGGGGAAGGTGATGGCAATGGGGGTGTACTGCCAACAGCCTGGCTAGAATGAACAGATGAATGCTGAAATGCTGAAAGAAATGAGGGAAGCTAACAAAAAATATAACAGTAATAATGAGTGATTTCAATTATCCCAGCATAGACCGGGTCAATGTCACAGGATATGCTAGAGAGATAGTTTCTAGATGAAATAAATGGCTGCTTCTTGGAGCAGCTGGTTCATTAACTGACCAGAGGGGAAGCTATTTTGTGCCTAATCCTTACTGGAACACAGGATCTGGTGCAAGAGATGTTGGGCCTTGGGCCACTTGGCAGTAGTGATCATAGCATGATCGCATTTGATTTAATGAATGAAAGAATGACTGCAGTTCACAGTACTACTTTTAACGTTTATAAGGGAGACTATGATAAAATGAGGAAAATAGTTAAGAAAAAACTAATAGGAGCAGTTGCAAAGGTTAAAATATTTACATCAAGCATGGACATTGTTTAAAAGTGCTATCTTGGAAGCCCAGGCCAGATATAGTCCATGCTTTAAGAAAATGGAAAGAAGGCAAAAAAACTGCAAGCACGGTTTAAAGGCGAGGCCGGAGAGGCTGTTGTTGCCAAAAAAGCATCTTTCAGGAAATGGGAAAAAGGAGCCGAATGACGAAAATGGGAAACAACATAAGCACTGGTAAGTTAGATGCAAGGCATTGATAAGGCAAGCAATGATAGAATTTGAAAAAAAGCTTGCTGTGGAAGCAAAAATTCGTAATAAAAACTTTTTCAAGTACATTCGTAGAAAAAAATCTGTGAGAGAGTCAGTTGGACCATTATATGATAGAGGGGTAAAAGGAGGCGCTAAAACAGGACAAGGCCATAGCAGAGAGACTGAATGAATTCTTTGCTTCGATCTTTACTGAAGAAAATATAGGGAAGTTTCCCATTCCTGAAATGATATTTAAAGGTGATGTATCGGAAGAATTGAAAGAGATATCGATAAACCAGGAAGATGTATTACAACTATTTGATAAATTGAAAAGTAGCAAATCACCTGGACCGGATGGTATACATCCAAGGGTGTTGAAAGAACTGAAATATGAGATTTCAGATCTACTATTAGTAATCTTTGAACTCCCAGAGAAACGGTGGAACTGCATAGCTAATTTGCATATGAGCCCCCGATGCCATCAAAATACTATTTGGGGGCCGGTTCCTCTGACAGAAAACAAATCTCACCGGCCCCAATTCCCCTCCCCTTCCCTTGGCAGGACACCTTACACAACGGTTCTTCTGGTCTAACTGATGAAGTTCTATCAGGTATGTCCTATGTGCCAATGGAAAAATAAGAACCATCCCAAGAAAGCTCCCCTGATTCTGATCTCAGGGGTAGAACAACCTCTAGATCGAATGGCCATGGACATTGTGGGTCCATTAGAAAGGAGCATGTCAGGTTACCAGTACCTCTTAGTACTTGTCGACCATGCCACACGCTATCCATGTAGTACAAGGTAGTCAGCAAGAATATTAGAGCATAAGCCAAAGGATGATGGAGATACTTAATAAAGGATGAAATAAAGCCACACTTTATATATGTCTCCATTTAAATCATTTTTATTAATTTAATTAATTTTAATATTTGAAAATTTTCGTCCTTATCTCAATAATAAGCACAGTAGATAACTCTGTAATTATGGAAGCTCCCACATGACGTGGCACGTTTCAAGCCCATTTTAATAAGGCTCTGCTTCAGGTTATCAGGAAACTCCCCATCAACAATCGAACATCAAAAATAGCACTTTAAACTTGACTGAAGAAAAACCCACACCTTAAAAGAGAAAGGTGTCTGACGTCGATTCACCAAGGAGCCAATCACCAAGCAGAGCAGGTGTGCCATGAACAGGAAAACCCCTCTTGTGATAGGTTAAACGTCACAGGTATCAAAAGAGACTGGGCCAGTCAATTTCAGAGTTTAGTCCAGATAGGGATAGAGATTGTAAAGCCTTTGACACTGTTCCTCACAGGCGACTTATAAACAAACTGAGCACCCTAGGGATGGACCCTAAAGGTACTGCTTGGGTTAGAAATTGGTTGGGTGGGAGGCAACATAGAGTACAGGTAAATGGGGCTCACTCTGAGGAGAAGGATGTTACCAGTGGTGTGCCCCAGGGATCTGTCCTTGATCCGATTCTTTTTAACATCTTTGTTAGTGATATAGCGGAAGGACTGTCGGGTAAGGTTTGCCTCTTTGCGGATGATACCAAAATTTGCAATAGAGTAAGATACCCAGGAAGGTGTAGATAACATGAGGAGGGATCTAGCTAAGCTTGAAGAATGGTCTAGAATCTGGCAGCTGGGATTTAATGTTAAAAAATGTACGGTCATGAATTTGGGCTGCAGCAATCCAAGGGAGCAATATAGTATAGGGGGTGAAGTACTTTAGTCTACTAAAGAAGAGCGGGAAACTGGGCGTGGTTGTGTCTGATGATCTTAAAGTAAATAAACAGGTAGACAAGGCAATGGCAAAAGCTAGACGGATGCTTGGGTGCATACGGAGAGGAATGGCTAGCAGAAAAAAGGAGGTGATAGTTCCTCTGTAGGACTAGAAAGGAGGTGATAGTTTCTCTGAAGGACTAGAAAGGGGGACTGTTACTTCTGGAGAGAAATCTGCAACTGTGAGTATATACTTCTGGTAATTTTCTGAAAATAATTCTTTGTATTAAATCTACTTAATCTGTGAACCCACTGTTTTTTGTTGGATCAGTTAGGGCCTAGTAGCAGCAATTAAAGTTTGAATTTAAAACACAGAGGAGAGCTTTCTGGTTACATTTCATACCCAGCAGAGAGCTTGTAGTTTACATTTAATAGTCACTCAGGGCCAAGTAACAGCAAAGTACTTTTAGTTTAAATTTAACACAGAAGAGAGCTTTCTGGTTAAATTTAGTACCCAGCAGAGAGCTTGTAGTTTAAATTTCAGAAGTTAGAGCCTAGCAGCAGCTAAGAGCTATAATTTAAATCAAATCAGAATTTAGTTTACCTCAGCAGCACAAGACAGGGTACTGTGTAGCAGCCCTCTTTTAATAAGTGTTAAAGATCTAGACACAAACTTAAAACTAAGATGCAGACAGCAGTCCAGCAGCGGGATGGGGGCTTTCCAGTCTTTTGCATTGAGTGTCACATGTATGATTTTCTCCCAGTTGGTGAGAGGTCTTACGTGTGCACTAGGTGCAAGGAGCTCTTTTCTCTCAGGGAACAAATCCATTCTCTAGAGGCTAAAGTAGCAGACTTGGAAAGCATAAAACAGACAGAGAGGTACATAGACGAGACCTACAGGGATATAGTCCTGAAGTCCCACCTCCAGTCTGGCAGCACCCCTGTTGCCATGGAGGAGAGAGGTCACGTGACAGGAGAGCATCACCCTGGTGTGGCAGGAAGTGATCCTGTAACTAGGACCTGTCCTCCAGGTGATGTAAAACCCTCTCGCACCGAGGAAGTTTCTCCAGGGCCATGTGCCCATGAGGGAAGGGTTAGGACAGCCGTTATAGTTGGTGATTCAATCATTAGGCATGTAGATAGCTGGGTGGCTGGTGGACGTGAGGATTGCCGGTAACATGCCTGCCTGGTGCGAAGGTAGCGGACCTCACGCGCCACCTAGATAAGGTCTTAGATAGTGCTGGGGAGGAGTCTGCTGTCTTGGTACATGTCGGTACCAATGACATAGGAAAATGTGGTAGGGAGGTTCTGGAGGCAAAATTTAGGCTTTTAGGTAGGAAGTTGAAATCCAGAACTTCCAGGGTAGCGTTCTCCGAAATGCTTCCTGTTCCACGCGCAGGACCCAAAAGGCAGGCAGAGCTCCGGAGTCTCAATGCGTGGATGAGACAATGGTGCAGAGATGAGGGTTTTGGATTTGTTAGGAACTGTGGAACATTCTGGGGAAAGGAGGGGCTCTTCCAAAGGGATGGGCTTCACCTTAACCGGGATGGAACCAGGCTGCTGGCATTAACCTTTAAAAAGGAGATAGAGTAGCTTTTAAACTAGATATTAGGGGAAAGCCGACAGTCGCCCAAGAGCGGATGGTTCGGAAGAATGTATCCTTGAAGGATACTACCAAAAGCAGAGAGGTTCCACAAAAGAGTAAAGTAGCCCAAATGCCCTCAAGTATGGAGCAGACAGAGCTTAAAGATCCCAATTTACCCATGTCTAACAATAGCCAAATTAACATGAATAAAATACATTCTCTAAAATGCTTGTATGCAAATGCTAGAAGTCTAAAGAATAAGATGGGAGAGTTAGAATATATAGCACTAAATGAAAGGCTAGATATGATTGGAATATCAGAGACATGGTGGAAGGAGGACAACCAGTGGGACACTGTGATACCTGGGTACAAACTATATCGTAATGATAGAGCTGATCAAATTGGTGGAGGGGTTGCGCTCTATGTTAGAAAGGGCATTGACTCAGAAAGGATTAAAGTTTTGCAGGAAACAAAATCTGCTGTAGAATCTATATGGATTGAAATTCCATATAAAAGGGGGAAGGCGATGGCAGTGGGGGTGTACTATCGAGCACCTGGCCAGAATGACCAAATGGATGATGAAATGCTCAGAGAAATCAAGGAAGCTAACAAAAGTTACAGTGCAGTAATAATAATGGGTGATTTCAATTACCCCGGTATCGACTGGGTCAGTGTCACGTCAGGACACGCTAGGGAGATAAAGTTCCTAGATGGAATAAATGACTGCTTCTTGGAGCAGCTGGTTCATGAACCGACCAGAGGGGAAGCCATATTAGACCTAGTCCTTAGTGGAACACCAGATCTAGTGCAAGAGATAAGGGTGTTGGGGCCACTTGGCAATAGTGATCATAGCATGATCGCCTTTGTTTTAATTAGTGGAGGAGGGATAGTAAGGAAATCCACAGTACTACCTTTTAACTTTCGAAAGGGAGACTATGATAAAATGAGGAAAACAGTTAAGAAAAAACTAAAAGGAGCAGTTGCGAAGGTTAAAGACGTACATCAAGCTTGGGTGTTGTTGAAAAATACTATCTTGGAAGCCCAGACCAGCTGTATTCCACACTTTAAGAAAAGTGGAAGGAAGTCCAAAAAACTACCAGCATGGTTTAAAGGTGAGGTCAGAGAGGCTGTTGTTGCCAAAAAAGCATCTTTCAGGAAATGGAAAAAAGAGCCAAACGACGAAACCTGGAAACAGCACAAGCACTGGCAAGTCAAATGCAAGGCATTGATAAAGCAGGCAAAGAGAGAATTTGAGAAGAAGCTTGCTGCGGAAGCAAAAACGCGAAATAAAGACCTTTTCAAGTACATTCGTAGCAAAAAACCTGTGAGAGAGTCAGTTGGTCCATTAGATGATAAAGGGGTTAAGGAGCACTAAGAGGCGACAAGGCAATAGCGGAGAGACTGAATGAATTCTTTGCTTCGGTCTTTACTGAGGAAGATGTAGGGATGTTACCCATGACTGAAGTGGTATTTCAAGGTGCGGAAGAATTGAAGGAAATATCGATACATCGGGAAGATGTCTTACAACTATTAGATAAACTGAAGAGTAGCAAATCACCTGGGCCGGATGGTATACATCCAAGGGTATTGAAAGAACTGAAATATGAGATTGCAGAACTGCTATCAGTAATCTGTGAACTATCATTAAAATCATCTCTAATACCTGAAGATTGGAGGATCGCCAATGTAACACCAATTTTTAAAAAGGGTTCCAGGGGTGATCCGGGAAACTACAGACCGGTGAGCCTGACGTCAGTACCGGGAAAAATGGTAGAAACCATCATAAAGAATAAAATTACTCAGCATGTAGATAGTCACAACCTAATGGGAGACAGCCAACATGGCTTTAGACAAGGAAGATCTTGTCTTACTAATCTGTTATGTTTTTTTGAAGGAGTGAATAAACAGGTGGACAAAGGTGAGTCGGTTGATATTGTGTATCTGGACTTTCAGAAAGCCTTTGACAAGGTCCCTCATCAGAGACTTTTGGCAAAACTAAAGAGTCATGGGATAAGAGGCAGTGTACTATTGTGGATCAGGAACTGGTTAAAAGATAGAAAGCAGAGGGTAGGGCTAAATGGCCAATTTTCCCAATGGAGAAAGGTGAATAGTGGTGTACCCCAGGGATCTGTGCTGGGTCCGCTGCTTTTTGACATATTCATAAATGACCTGGAAAGTGGAATAACAAGTGAGGTTATCAAATTTGCAGATGACACAAAACTATTTAAAGTTGTTAAAACCCAAGAGGATTGTGAAAAATTGCAAGAGGATCTTGATAAATTGGAAGACTGGCCATCAAAATGGGAGATGAAATTTAATGTGGACAAGTGCAAGGTTATGCACCTAGGGAAGAACAACCCAAACTATGGTTACACGATGCAAGGTTCCACATTAGGAACCACCACCCAGGAAAAAGATTTAGGCGTCATTGTGGATACCATGTTAAAACCCTCGGCCCAGTGTGCAGCGGCGGCCAAGAGAGCAAATAGAATGCTAGGTATCATAAGGAAAGGAATGGAAAATAAAACAAAAGATATTATAATGCCTCTATATCGTTCCATGGTGAGACCGCACCTTGAATATTGTGTGCAATTCTGGTCGCCGTATCTTAAAAAGGATATAGCGATTTTAGAAAAGGTACAGAGAAGAGCCACCAAAATGGTAAAGGGGATGGAAGGATGCTCCTATGAAGAAAGGCTAAAAAGGTTAGGGCTCTTTAACCTGGAAAAGAGACGGCTGAGGGGAGATATGATAGAAGTCTATAAATTAATGAACGGAGTGGAACGGGTAAACGTAGATCGATTGTTTACGTTATCAGAATATAGAAAGACTAGGGGACATGCAATGAAGCTACAGGGTAAACTATTTAAGACTAATAAAAGAAAATATTTTTTCACTCAACGTGTAATCAAACTCTGGAATTTGTTACCGGAGGATGTAGTAAAGGCTGTTAGTGTAGCTGGGTTTAAAAAAGGTTTGGACAAGTTCCTGGAGGAAAGGTCCATAAACCATTATTAAGAAGTGACCGAAGATATCAATGCTTGACCCAGTACAAGGTACAAGGTACAAGGTACTGTGATAAGGAAGCTTATCATAGCTCAGGAAGGAGCTATAGAAAAGGTGAAGTGACTCTGAACAAGCAACCTGTCAATTCTGGTAAAAATAAGAAAACAGAATTTTCCCATAAAAGACTACCAGTCCCAGAATGCACCAGGTTTCCAACAGCCATTAGAGGAGCTGTAGTGGGGAAACGTGTGTTCAATCAGGAGGGCTATGAGGTAATCCCTAAGCACTCATCTCAAAGGGCAGGGCCTGATTCAGCACAGCTGCGCTGTGTTAGGGAGGAGCACTCATCTAAGCAGAATAAAGGTAGAGTTTATTCTACAGAGAATCAGCTTGAGCTTGATCATCTTCATCATCAGGAGGATCATCAGAAGCAGAAGCCAAACCGGACGGACAGAGAGGGAAAGAAACCCTTTGGAAGAAAGAGGAGAAAAGCCTTTGAGAGGTCTAGAAGAGTCCAGAGCAGTACATATACTGGGAGGCATTCCAAGGGCCAGCATACACCATTGGACTGGGGAAAGCCAGAGGAATGGTGCTGCAGAGCTAGGAATCTCCAGACGGTACCTGTGAGAGAGACGGCTGCACGTGGAAGGGACCCTAAGACCCGTGCCAGAAGGTATGTGAAGAGAGATCCAGTGTCCAGGGATCTGGATTGGAAGGCTGGACATAAGAACTGGACTACATACTGGCCAGGCTATATAGAGAGGAACTCTAACAGCAATGGAAGCTCAGGTATGAACACTGATCTATGCCCTAGCTATAACCTTGAAAGACAGCAGGGAAACAAGTATTCTCCTGAAAGTGCTCCATTGGGAGATTCATCTGTGCTAATCCATGATATTGAACCCATGCTTGTTGAAGAAGAAGGGGTGATAGCAGATGAAGAATCTGTTTACATGGACTGCTCTCTGTCTAAACTCCTTTGGTGATCTTCTCTTATAAAGTACAGCAACCATCACAAAGAAATACAAACTTGTTCTTTAATCTACTCAGAAAAGCTCCTGAGTAAGATTTCTAGCCACGCAGTAGAAAGCAAGCCAGCTAAGGGGTTTCAGCTGGATAACTGCTAGCAATTGAGCCTTACCTAATTGCTTGTGAGCTAGGAGAGAATCACTTCTGAATCCATGTGGGAAGATATAAGAAGTTTACCTGAAAAGAACAGCTTTTTTCTTTCTTTGTGGCTTTTGGTTTGTTGTTTGATATATGCTAAGAAAACATTAGCTAATGCCTACAGAAAAGACCAGTTTGTATCAACCAGGTCTTATTTCTTTTGCTTTGCTTGCCTGACAAGTTTAAATGTTGTTTTCCTGATTTTGGTTGTTTTTCTAAGTTAAACACTGAAAGCAAGTAACCTGATTTATGTGCTACCAAGCATATCTGTGTTGGGAGAAATAACCCCATAAATAAATATCTTTTTTGGCTTTACCCAAAAGCACAACTAATTATTGTGAGCAGCTGTGTCTGGTGTGAATGAACTGCATTGCCCACAATCCCTTGCAAATCATATAGATATATGCACTTGCCAAGACTGTGAAGATTCTCACCCAGGCAGCCGTCTGACAGTACATATGACCTAGATTGGCCACTGTTGGAAACAGAATACTGGGCTTGATGGACCTTGGTCTGACCCAGTATGGCATATCTTATGTTCTTATATGATTATTCTGTGAATCACGAGGAGAGGCAGAAGATCCTGAAGTACCAAGAAATGCAGTCGGAGACCAATAAAATGTGTCAGAAATATACAGAACTATTTCTGATCATATTGGGAGCCACAAGCTTGATAAAGAAGAATTTCCAAACACATCTTGACAAACTACCCATACATGTTACATATTACGAACTCCAAAAGGAAACTGTTTGGCATGATGCAAGTGTTATGCTGAGCATTAGCAGTAAATTTGAGAAACTGAGATCATACTCCACTTACCCTGACTTAGAAGTGAAGTTCATGATTGTCGTGGTATGTGTAAAACTAACTCTTGTGGAGAAACTGCCCCGAGAGAAACCATGACAATGTACATATAACTGAATAAGAGAGGGCATACTCAAAATACATCAGGTGAAGTATTAACCATATTAGCATGTGCCAATAAGGTTGGAAAAATCTTATAAAAAAAGGCAAGTTTTAACACCAGTTTTGAATTTTTTATAAGAGGTTTCTAAATGAGCTATACAACTGAAATCTTCATTATGATAGCATTCCAGACCCAGTATCTGAGCGGATGTACAACCAAGAGACTGGCCTGGGATGATCTTAGGTAATGAATGATAGTTTAGAATGTATATTGTCCCCCGCAGCCCCCTCTGGTGGCGGCGTAGTGGTTCCACGGGGCTGGGGAGCTCATAAGAATAGGGGTATTAGGGTTGACCTGTTGTGAGGGTCATGAGGTAGCGGCCCTCTGTGTCAGCCTCGTGGTCAACTTCCCAATAAATCAACTTTTAGCCAAGTGTAGGGAAAAAGAAAAAGGCATTTATTTCACCTTTACGCAAACGGTTCAAAATATGCGGTTGAGAAAAATAACAGGGCTGTATCTTTTCTTGTATCAAGTGCAATTCACAAAAGCGTTCAAAGTAACATTGTTAATCTTCACAAACTCAAAACATAAGGCATACTGTATTCTCTTCATACATTTGGTTGCTTCAAATAACTTTAAAACTTTCCTATTGTGCAATAATTACAATCCATGGGTTCCACGGCCTCATTAACCTCAGATTCCCCTGGCATCCACTCCATCTCTGAGGGGTCTGACTCTGAAACCTCAGGAAGGTTGGATTCAGGCTTTCTAAAAGCATGCCATACTGTGTTCCAATGTTGGCTTGTCAGTTTGGGGCGTCGGCTTTTAGCTATAGTGTAGAACCCTGGATTTTCTTCTGCCACAGGATTAAAAGTTTGCTTATCCCAGCTTTTAATATTACTAGCCTTTTTCCTAGAGAGATTATCTGGTACTCTTGGCATAAAAGTGTTCTTATCATACAGATAAAAGTTATTCCTTTGTTTCTCTCTTGTGCTAGGCTTAGGTAAGCACTTGCAGGCAACCACTGTTTCACCTTTTAACTTCCTGCAGTGTCTTTTGGGAAAGGCTTGAGGCCTAGCCTGAATGTCCTCCACTTCTTGCAGGCTCAAGTGTTCCCTGGGTGACTTTCCTCCTTTAGAATGGGGAGTAACTCCTCTGAGGCATGGCTGCTGCTGAGGCGCTTGTCCTCCACTTCCACCCCTGTGGCAGTTGGCTACTGGCCGCGCCCTCTCAGCACTTCCCTGTTCCCCGGGCCTCTGAGTTTTCCATTCCTCTTTCAGGTTACTTTTATAAAAACTTTTAAAAGTACCTTTTTCTCCTTGGGAGTTCTTTTCAACCGGAAATCTCTTCCTCAGCTTGTATCCCAGTCCTTCTCCCTGGATAGGGCTTCCTTTCAGTCTGGAAGGGAGAGCACCTCCTTCCTTGGCTGCTCTTT
Organism: Ichthyophis bannanicus; assembly: GCA_033557465.1. Lineage (NCBI taxonomy): Eukaryota > Metazoa > Chordata > Amphibia > Gymnophiona > Ichthyophiidae > Ichthyophis > Ichthyophis bannanicus. The sequence goes on along the minus strand of CM066034.1, from coordinate 732,906,814 downwards.
GCAATGCTGCTCCTTCCAGTTGTATCTGGCCTTCCTCTAGGCCTGCTCTTGGGCCTTCACCTCGGCCTGCTCTATGAGTTATTCCTTGGTCTGCTTCTCGGCCTACTCTCTGGCCTGCTCTCCAAGTTGCTTCAACTCCTTGAGCTGTTCTGGGTCTGACAGTGACTCCAACCCTCCGAGCTGCTCTTTCCAGTCCGGCTTTGACGCTCACTCTGGCTCCATCCCTGTCTCTCCGAGCTGCTCTCCATGATTCTGCTCTGTCCCTGCTTAAATCGGGACTAACTGATTCAAGGTCCTGCCCATAGAGGCGTGGTTCCTCTGCTTCCAAGCTTGCTCTCCTGCTCCCTCTATGTGGACCTTCAGGAAATTGCATGTAAATCTTGTTTTTTTCAAGATTTAAAACTTCTTTTCTTTGTGCCAGAGGGTCCGCAGTATCACAATATATAGTGGAAAACCCATGTAAAAAGCTCTATGGGCTAACATCAGTATTCTGACTTTTATATGATAACCTAACTGTTTTCACAGCTGCCCCTCCCAGCTGGAACTTATTTGTGTCTCGTGAACAGGTGTAAATATTGACATCTGAAAATTTTCAGGGAGATGTGGATTCCCTGTATGAAATGGGGAAACCACATCTGACTTGTAGTCCTGTCCAAACCATTCCCTATCCCCGCTTCCACCACTCCCCTAGGGAAGATAGATGTGATAAGCATTCCCATGCTGTAAAAAGACGGTTCTAAAATGGCATTGAAACGTGCAGTCCAATCTACACATATCAATGCTGCTTTTTAGATGTGAGAATGCTTCTAAAATAACCCCCATAGACAGACATGGTTTGATGGGACAGAGTCAACATGGGTTTAACCATGAGGAACTTTGGATCACCGGTCTACTAAATTTTTGAAGGGGTAATAAACGCATGGATAAGGGTGAGCCAGTTGACGTAGTATATTTGTATGTTTTGTTGTTAAACCGCTTTGATTATATGATAAAGTGGAATAGAAATACTATTAAATAAATAAATAAATAAAAGTCCTTCATCATAGAATCCTGAGAAAATTAAAAGGTGATGGAAACTGTCTAAATGATAGGAATCAGAGTAGGACATAAAGGTCCTTTTTCTCAATGAAGAAAGATAATTAGTGGAGTGTCTTGAGGATCTATACTGGTATTGGTACTTTTTAATATATTTATAACCGACTTAGAAAAGGGAACAGTGAGTGAGATGATAAAATTTGCAGTTTCACAAAATATCGAAAGTTATTAAATCGCACACAGATTGTAAGAAATTTCAGGAGGAATGTGAGACTATGAGACTGGATATCCAAATAGCAGTTGGAACTTAATGTGGATATGTGCAAAGTGATGCACACAAGGAAAGCTAATCTAAACTATAGTTGCAACACTAGGCTCCATATTAGAAGTCACCAGGCAGGAAAGGGGTCTAGATCAGTGGTTCCCAAATTGTGGGTCGGGAACCCAAATAGGTCACATCAGCAGTTGGGGGTCACAAAAACAGGGCTGCTCCTCCTCTCTCTGAATCTCCTCTGCGACCTATGCCCATTCGTGGCACTCAGTGAATGTTGACAGGCCCTGCCCCTTCATCATATTTGGGCTTCTTGTTGGGCTGGAAGCCCATGCAGAGTACTAGGCTCTATGAGTGCATACTGGCACACAAGGTCCTGGAACTGACTGCTGCTGCCTTCATGTTTTGAATAACTTTGGGGAGGAGGAAATGGCTGAAGGAGGGGAGTACAGATCTTCTATTTTTCAATCATCTAGAGTCGCATAGATTTTTAAGTGTTAAATGGGGTCATCTTGGACGAAATTCTAGGAAGCACTGATCTACATGTTATCGTGGAAATTGTCAGCTGAGTATATAGTAGCATTCAGAAAAGCAAACAGAATTATGAATCATTATGCAGGACCATAAAACTTTTGAAATGAAGATAAGATACTTGGAATCAGACCAGACAGGACTCAGTAAGGACATTAGCTTCCTGTCACATTATAAACTATAAATATTTACAGCTTGGTCACCCTCTGATCAGCTATCCATCCCACCCTACCCCACCTCTGTCTATGTAATGCTGTATTGATCACTCTATATATTTTAATATCAACATTTGTTGCTCATACTGTCCTGACCTGACGAAGAAAGTTTTAACTTTTGAAAGTTATTCTACAAATGTATTAAGTTAGTCCAATTAAAAGATAATACCTTATTTTCCTTTTTGTTTCTCTTTTTATTTAACTATCATTATAGTGGACTAATACAGCTATCACACTTCTTTGTCCGGGAATTATTAGGGCATGAATGAAAAATAAAATAGAATATCATAATAGAAGTCTGTACAATACTGAGTGGAGTGGAGCTGGTAAACATGAATCTGTTATTTTCTTTTTCAAAAAGCACAAGACAAGAGGATGCTCCATGGAGTTAACTACATATCACTTTTAAGACAAAATGGAGACAATATTATTGCACTCAATGCACAATTAAGCTTTGAAATTCATTAACGAACGATATGATAAAAGCAGTAGACTTTTGGAAAGCCACTGCTCGTTCTTGGGCATAGTGAACATGTAACCTTATCTACTCTTTGGGATCCTCTTGTGACCTGGATTGGCCATTGTTGGGCTTGATAGACCTTTGTTTGGAACCACTATGTCAAGTCTTTTGTTCATACATACAGATTGGAATTTGTTTTAAAATAACAGTTTTAAAGATTTAAAGAAACCTAGAATATTTTTCTATTTTAGTTCTTGTCACATCTATAACTAATTTTATTATGAAAAAAATAGACATAAATAATAAAAAATCCCAGCAAACAGATTGGTCTTCAGAGTAGTTAATTTTCTGATAAAGAAAATATGTTTTCCTATTTGTGATTTAAATTGCCTACAGAAAGTTATTATTGTAGGTGTTAATTAGAAATATGGAAATAGATTCAAAATATATTAAAACTCACAAAGGAAGAATAATCGTGACCAGTTTTTTTCAGAACCATTCTTATTTCCAAATGTATTTTGAACAGATCCAAGTTACTGGTGATTATTCTGCATGCCTAGTTCCAAACGAAAATGTGTTTGCTATAAAGATAGTAAGTGAGTTTACAATTCATAGGAAGATTAATTGCTGTAACTGGAGCATGTAATTTCAGTGACAAAGCCTAGACCAATCATTTAATTTTTTTTTTTACAAATATGCAAATAATGTGTTTGAATTCTATTATTTTGAAGAGTTTTTATAGTATCCTGTCAAAACATATACACTTAAATTCAACTGGGTAACTTGTACAGTAGGAGGGAAAGTGTATTTCTCCAGGAACAAGCAGGAAGTCAGTCCTCACATATGGGTGACGTTGGCGCCGATGGAGCCTTCATGCGGAGCAATTCCCCAGCTTTCATACGCGATCCCCTTCCCGCCCAAGGGTGCCATCTTGCTCAGTCTTCTTTTTTCCGTGGAGCCCAATGGACCTGGTCCTGTTTTCACCGTGGAAAAAGTAGAAAAGTTGATTTATTTTTTTCAGCTTCCCGGTTTGAAACCAGTTCCCCTTCCCACCTTCGGCTCGGTACACCGGTATCGAGTCCGGTCATATTTTTCGTTTTTGTCCTTCGTGACTACCGTTCGCGCTCTTTTTATTTTTCACTGGCAGTCTGGTTGTTTGACCTCGCAGGGGTCCTTTTTCCCCTGATGGCTGCCAGCGGGTTTAAAAAGTGTGATCTGTGTAAGAAGTTGAAGTCTCTCACCGACACACACGACTGCTGCCTCCGATGCCTCGGCCATGACTAGGTGTTCTGTGGGCCGTGTGGTAAGATGTCTTTGGAATCTTTGAAGAGCAGGCAGCATCAGCGTGACAGGATTTTTCTTGAGTCCACATCAGGCCGGGCCCGGACCTCGTCAGAAGCCTCGACATCTCGGGAATCGGAGCCCGAGCACCGTTATGCATCTTCTGAGCAGGGGTTTCCCTCCAGGGAACACCGGAGTAAGAAGAAACTCATGAGGGCGGCGTTGCTGAATGCCTCTGATCGGCTTGGGCCCTCAGGTTCCAGGTCGTGAAGCCCGGACCGCTGCCCCGGGTCCTCGGAGTCGGAGCTGCCAGCTAAACAACCTTGCAATGAGCCGGAGACGTCGGACAAGGTAACTTCTGTTGTCCTCGTGGACTCTCCTCCAGGGGAGCCAGCATCGTGCCCAACAATGTCGGGACCCGAGCCGGGAGCTACGGAGCCTTCTGAGCTTGGTCTCAGGTTGGCGGCCCTGGAGAGCAGCATGGCTGCCTTCATGGAGCAGCAGCGGGCGCTGATGGCCGGTCTCGCTGGTCCATCCACCCCGACCACCAGGACTTCGACGTCGAAGTCGACACCGGAGGCCGAGCCGATCCTCGAGTTGATCAGGTCTCGAGTCGATCCTCGGCCAAGGTCCCCCTCGACCTCCCATTCGGGACCAAGATCATTGATGCTGGTACCCTTGGCGTCAGGGCGGGCGGGCTCGAAGCCTTCGAGGCCGGACCCCATCGAGTCCTCCTCGGAGGACGCAGCATGGGAGACAGAGGAGGAAGATTCCCCAGACACCTACCGAACCCGGTGTATCCCATCGGACTCTCCGGGTTCGGATCCTCAGAATAGGTCCCCTCCAGAGGACACTCGGTTCTCGGACTTTGTCAGGGACATGGCCAAGGCTTTGGCATTCCCTGCAGGACGCCGAGGAGGAGCCTTGAGCCGAGGAGCTCAATGCCCTCCAGCATGACTCTCCGCTGAAGGAGGCCCTTACTGTACCGGTGCCTCCAATGTTGGAACGGCTGATGCTCCGCATGTGGGAGTCCCCGGCCTTGATGCCGGTGCTCAGCAAGCGGGTCGATTCCATCTATCGAGTCCGCAAAAGTCCTGGGTTCCAGAAAGTGCAGCTGCCGCACAACTCCATGGTTGTGGAATCGGCCATGCAACGGCTGAAAAGCCAAAAGACGCACTCCTTGGTGCTTCCCGGCCGGGAGGCCCGGAACCTAGATACCCTCGGCAGAAAGTGTTACCAGGGATCGATGCTGTCATGCCGTGTCCAAACTTACCAGCTGTACACGGGCATGTACTTGCGGGACCTGGCAAAGGAGATTGCCAAGTTCTCGGATGGCCTATCCGAGGAACCCTTGCAGCGCTTCAAAGCCTTGTCCATGGGGATCCGAGAGTGCTCGAAGTTCATTTCTCGAGCAGCTTACGACGGCTTTGAGGCTTCGGCCCGATTAGCCGCGGCCGGCAACAGTGCATGCCGTCAGGCCTGGCTCATGTCGTCGGACTTGGAGCCATGAGTTCAGGACAAGTTGATTGATGTCCCGTGCTGAGGAGACAACCTCTTCAGCAAACCCATGACTCAGAAAGCTGCAGAAATCGAGTCCGAGTACTTGACCTGGACAAGGTTGTCGAAGAAGACATCTGCACCTTCTCACAAGAAGGCCTCAGGGAAAAAGCCCTTTTTCCCAAGGAAGGGTATGGCTTACAGAAACTACCCCACTTATCAGGCCACCCCAGCTCCTCAACAGGGGCAGCAGGCCAGAGGACAGGGGCATGGCCCACGTAAGCCGAAGACCCTCAAGTCTCCAGCTCCGGCTCCTACCCAGCCGGGAGGGTTTTTTTGATTCCCAGTGCATAGCTCCTCTCCCACCAGTGGTTTGGCCCTGCACAGGAGGAAGGCTGGCCCTGTACGCTCACAGGTGGCCAGCCATTACTACCGACGCCTGGGTTTTGAAAGTAGTCCAGCAGGGCTATTTACTTCATTTCAACCTGGTGCCACTTACTTTTTCCCAGGAGAGCCTCTCAGGCCCCCTCTTCATAGGAACCTCCTCCTGCAGAGTTGACAGGTCTGCTAAAAGATCAGGCAGTGGAATCGGTGCCCCACCACCTGCAGGGGCAAGTCTTCTACTCCAGGTATTTCCTCATACCAAAAAGAAAAGGAGGCCTATGCCCCATCCTGGACTTTCAAAATCTGAACACGTTCCTGGTGAGGGAAAAGTTCAAGATGCTTTCCCTTGGGATCCTACTGTCTTACCTCCACCAGGGAGACTGGCTATGCTCCTTAGATTTAAAGGATGCTTATACTCACATCCTCATACACTCAGACCACAGACATTACCTCAGGTTTGTGGTCGGAGGAAACCACTTCCAGTACAAGGTGCTTCCCTTTGGCCTAGCTACCACTCCCAGAGTATTTACCAAATGCATAGCAGTGGTGGCGGCCTTCCTCAGAAGCCAGGGAGTCTTCATCTTTCCATACCTGGACGACTGGCTCATCAGGGACCAATCGGCACAGGAGGCACAGCAGGCCACTGCTCGCACAGTCACCCTGCTCCAGCACCTAGGGTTTGTTATAAATCACGAAAAGTCCACTTTACTCCCCACTCAGAACTTGGAGTTCATAGGGGCAAGACTGGACACACTTCAGGCAAGGGCTTACCTACCACTGAACAGGGCGAGGCGCTTGCTGGACTTGGTACAGCAGGTCCAGCACAAACCTCAAGTCTCTGCAAGGGTCTTCCACGCCTCCTGGGCCACATGGTCTCCACGGTGCATGTGACTCCATATGCTCGATTCCACATGTGCACAGCTCAATAGAGCCTCAGAGACCAATAGACGCAAGCCACTGGCTGCCTCAGAGACAGAGTAGCGATTTCCAGGCTACTGGTGACAGCCTTGCAATGGTGGCTTCACCCACCCAACTTGCTTCAGGGAGTACCATTCCAACCTCCCTCTCACACCAGAGTGCTGACGACAGATTCCTCCTTGCTGGGCTGGGGTGCCCATTGCCAGGGCTCATGCACTCAGAGTCTGTGGTCCTCAAGAGAGACCGCACTCCAGATCAACTTCTAGAGCTTCGAGCCATCCGCCTAGCTCTTCAAGCCTTCTGTCATCTTCTTGCACATCAGTCGGTGCTGATACAGACAGACAATCAGGTAGCAATGTTCTGCATCAACAAACAGGGGGGCACTGGCTCTCGCATCCTATGCCAGGAAACTCTGGACCTCTGCTCTTTTGCAGTGGCACATCACATGTCCCTAAAGGCAGTTTATCTGCCAGGTCAGGAGAACCTCCTGGCCGACAAGTTGAGCAGGATTCTTCAGCCTCATGAATGGCAACTGAACCGGGATGTAGCCCAGTGGATCTTCAACCATTGGGGTCTCCCATCCATGGATCTCTTTGCCAGCCCACAAAACCATCAGTTGCCCCGGTTCTGCTCGAGACAGCCACATCCGCTGAGCGTGGCGGCGGATGCTTTCCTGATCTTGTGGGCTCAGGGCCTTCTCTATGCGTTCCCACCCACGCCCCTGATGGCACGCACTCTGTTTAAGATTCTTCAGGACAAGGCCTCGATCATCCTGGTAGCCCCCAGGTGGCCCCGACAGCCTTGGTTCCCTCTTCTCCTTCAACTGGTGGTCGAAACTCCACTCCCACTGGGGGTGCAGCCAGACTAGGAGGCAATCCACTAGAAAATCCTACGCATTCAAGTGGCGTAGATTTGAAGGGTGGTGTGCTCAGAATAAGGAGAACCCGTTCACTTGTCAAGTACCTCAGGTATTGAAGTACTTGCTCTACCTCTTGGAGTTAGTCCTCAAGTCTAACTCGGTCAGGTTCCACCTGAGTGCGCTATCAGCTAACTGTAATCTTCTGTAAAATGTAATCTTTCGCCGCTCTCTACTTTTGGTTATACTCCGTTTGGTCCTGGGTTCATTTCACAGAGACAGTAGGGTAAGCAGCACAAATAAGACAACCAAAACTGGTGTGGCTTGGAAAAAGAGTTTTATATAGAAATAGGCTTATTACATAGGTACAGAACAGAGTTATAAGGTTGTTACAGAGCTGCGTCTGTGGGTGTGTGCATGTGTGAAGTGTGTGTCAGAGTCTCATAGTAAGAAGAATATAGAGAGAAAGAAAAGAACAAGGGGGGGGGAGGAGAAAGAGAGAAGTATGGGTCAGAGCCTCATAGTAGGAAGTGTCCCATCAACAGAGAGAGAGCTATTTTTGTGTTTCTGTATTTATAGTGAAAATCTTCAGCACCTCCCCTTGTCATAGTTTGGTTTGTTTGAGGTCTGCTATCACTTGATTTAGCAAGGAGGGGCTGCAGACCAATCTCATCAGGCCCGGAGACTGACATCAACAGGGGGTCAGAGCTAATCTCATCTTGTAAACTACCCTCATTAAGTTTGGAGACTGACATCACCAGAGTAACAAAGCTGCTTGAAATCCAAGGTCTGGGAAAAACCCATGACAGCTATGCTAGGCATAATGTCATGCTGATGTATGCTGACATCTCCCACACCTTTTTTATTTTTATTTAATATTTGTGCCTGGAAATGGTGGAAGCAAACCTGTGGTACCTGTCCCAGCTGCAATTACATGATAGTAGGCAGCTTGTCTAATACTTCCTGTATTAAATACCTTGCTATGTCCAGCAGGTCCCCTGTTCTGCACAATACTGTCTCTAGTGTTCTAGAGATAAACAAATCCCCTTATGAGTCCAAACCTCGTGTCTTAGGTAGGGCAGCCACTACTGGTGGGGGAACCCAATATGCTACCTCAGTGCCCGTCTTAGAGAGAGTGAACAGTGCATAAGGGCTGCAGGAATTTCTGAGGAGGTTAAAGCCAAAAGGTACCAGGATGCTATGAGTGAGGATAGGAAGCAATACTAGACTGCAGCTGACTCTGGTATTCAATGTAATAGGAAATGCCAAATTAGCCAAATTAGCAGGCCAAATTAGCCTGGATGTAGGGGTACATGCTGGAGAAATTCAGTGTAACTACCTTAAAATGTTGTTGATGTTCTGTAGGACCTGCGCTGCATGTGTTTCATTTTACAACACAGGAAAATTATGATATGCATAGCAATATTTGTACTCCAAAAATTATGGGTCTAATTTTCCAGAGTAATAAAATTGTACCAAATAATGTTAAATTACTCTACTCCAAACAACTCATACAGAAGAAGCCAGAGGGTGATAATATGTTCAACCTTAAGCCATGAGCAAAGAAATCGTCTCAGACTTGTCGGCTGTCTTCAGGTGGTATCTGAGAACAAAGACTGATACAACACGTAAGCATAGGGCTGAGGTGGGCCTTAATTGTTTGATTCATTCTTTCTACCTGCCCTGATGCCTGTGGATGGTACGGAATGTGGAGTTGTTGTTCTATGCCTAGAAAATCAAACAATTCCTTGATGAGCTAACAAACAAATGCAGGACCATTATCAGAATCAATAGTCTTGGGATGCCCCAGCATGTAAAAAATTGCATAGTTAGGATTTCTGCAGTGGTTTGAGCAGTTTGATCTGGGACAGGGAATGCTTCTACCCAATGAGAAAAGGAATCAACAACAGTGAGTAAAAATCTGTTTTTCCTAGCTGTTAATGGGAGAGGGTCCACATGATCTATTTGCAATCTCTCAAATGGGCCACGAGGAGGTGCTCTCATTAACTGTCCCCTTCTCTTTTTAGGTTGCCTCCCAAATGAAGCACAGATTACACAGGAGGAAACATGATCCTGTATATTATGTTTCATTTCTGGCCACCATACCAACCTATTAAGGATAGTCTGCATTTCTTCTGCTTTAGGGTTTCCCATAGGACCTGCACCATGAACCCAATGCATCCATTCTTTACCTCGAGCTCTAGGGATAGCTATAACCAAGCCTTCCTCTCTTTTTGCACATAGAATGTCTTTCTCTATAGCGAGTGCGAGAAAGGGTGTGTGCTGATATAGGTTATCTGGGGCGTCCTGCACAAGCTTCCTCAAATTGGAAAGTTCAGGATCCTTTGTCTGCAGTGCAGTGGTATTATCTGATCATAATCTGTGGAACGTGTAGAAGTAGCAACCATGCGTGTCTGCTCATACCAGGGCCATATGAGGCATACATGGCATGCTTCCTTGGCTAGTGAGTCTGCTAATATGTTTCCTTTCACTAAAGGGCCTTTCTTCCTATGTGCCTTTACTTTAACTAAAAGTACTCTCTGAAACGTCTCACTCAGTTCTTGTGACATAGTCCACAGTGATGAATTTTTCACTGTGAACCCATCTGTAGATTTACATTTATTTGCCAGCCACCAGGGTAACAGGGCAATGACACTTTTAAAGACATAATCAGAATCTAAAATGATTTGTATCTCTGGGTGTGAATCCTGATATTGTTGCATACAAGCTACAAAAGCAGCCAGCTCACAGTACTGTGCTGACACTGACCCAGAGGAATACTGTCTCTGCAGTACCACTTGGTTATTTGGGTCCAATTGTACAATTGCAAAACCTGCTAGTCGCCTGCCTCCTTCACATTGGCTACTACCATCAATATATAATGTAGGAAGAAAAGGTGAAATTTTGACTAGTCCCAGTTCCCTGAAGAACATGTGATTGGGGGCACTGTGTGAGGACTTACAGTCATGAGGTTGCCCCTCCAGCAAAATTCCAGCCACTTGCACGTTAGGTTCTTTCAATAATTCAAACTTTACATTCTGTGCTTGCAATATGAGAGCCCACTGGACTATTCTCTCAGTCCTAATCTTGCTACATGCTAACTTTCCCTCTACAATGAATTTGAGGGGGGTATGATGGCTGCATATGTATGTGGTTTGAGCACCAATGATGTATGTAAATTTCTGCATAGCAGCATAGGAAGCCAGTACATGTTTTTCACAGTTTCCCATTTTGAGGTCAGGAGAAGTGAGAACTCTGGAACAGAAAGCAATAGGGCGATCTACTCCACCTAGGTGTTGTGTTAGAGCTGCACCTATACTGTTCTCTCCAACTACAGGGTACAGGAAAAAATGTTATGTGTGATCTGGGTGTGCAAGAACAGGAGCAGAAGTCACAATGTGCTTTAATTTAGTTACAGCTTCTGTATGTTCTTCCTCCCAAACATAACTTTTACTTTTTAGCAGAGAGTAAGGTGGAGCTGCCACTTCAGCATAATTGTGCATGAAGTCACGACAGAAACCAGTGAGCCCTAGAAATGACTGGAGTGATTTCTGATCTGTAGGAAGTGGAAGTTTCTGTATCAGCTTTATCCTCTGAGAATCTACAGATTTACCATCCTGGCCAATTGTAACCCCTAAAAAGCAAACCTGTGATTTGCACAGTTGAGCCTTGGCAGGATTAACTTTAAGACCAGCTTGTAAGAGGGCTTTTAAAACTTCTCTTACATGATTCCAGTGTACAGCTTCATTCTCAGATAGAATCAGAATGTCATCTACATACTGAATTATATTATCTCTGCAAGACAATAGTGACAGGGCTTCCTGCATGTATTTATGAAATATTGAGGGTGAATCCTTATAGCTCTGTGGAAGCACAGTCCATGCATATTGTTTATTCAGCCACTGAAAGGCTGTTTTGTACTGGCATTCAAGGGCCAGAGGCAGACTCCAAAACCCATTGGATATGTCTAAAACAGAGAAAAATTTACATTTGGGGTTCAGTTTAGAGATCATTTCAGGGTATGAGGCTACCACGGGCACTACAGATTTTGAAACTTGATTCAGGGCACGGAAGTCCATAGTGAGCCTGAAGGAACCCCCCGGTTTAACTATCGGCCAGGCTGGTGAATTGCATGTGGAAGAAATATGTCTAATCAGACCCCTCTCCTTCAGTATCTTCACAATTTTAGTCACTGATTCTATAGCCTGATGAGGTACTGGGTATTGTTTCTGTGGTGGAGGATACTCGCCTTCCAACAGTATTTCTGTGTGCATTTTCCCACAATCTAACTTGTCTTGTGCCCAGACTGGAATATCAGCCACCTCTGAGGGAATTACACACAGATCATACTGCTGAGCTGCCTTGGTGCACTGAGTTGCTAACTGCATGGGAATGACTTCATGCACTAAAGTTTTAGAAGCACTTGAAGTTCCTGAATACTGCCACAATTTAAGATTAGCCATATCCACCACCAAATTTAACTGGTTGAGAACGTCAATTCCAATTATTTCTTTTGGTGTGTTCACTATAGTGGAGGCAGTGGTTTCCAACATTTCCTTGTTTTGTTCACTGTGCACAGGGATACCCCATTTAACTGGGATAGCCAGACATTTGGAAACTGTGTCATTAATTCCTTGAATTTCATAAATTTCCATATTTTCCTGATCTGCAGTGGGAGAAGCTCTGTTTGTAAAACTAATTCCAGCCCCTGTGTCAATCAAAACTAGTTTATCCTGACCCTCTATTCTACTGATAACATTGGGGTGTCCACAAGAGTCCACTATCAAGGATGTTACAAGCCTTAAACTGTATTCTGGGCCTGTATCTGTTTCATCATCCAGAGGCTCTGGAATCGAGTCCTCTGCTGAGAGAACGGAGGCAGGCTGGGCTATGAAGGCTTGAGACATTTTGATATCTGAACCCAGAAGGTCAGGACACCCCTATGCACTAGCCTTGTGTTTGTCCTGAGCTACTCGTATGTCCTGTTTTAATTTATCTATTTCTACCTGCAGTATGTGTTTGTCCTGTTCCCATTTAATTTTCTCCTTTTCTAACCCATCTCTCTGTGCTTTGAGCTCCTGAAAGGGAATGTACCCAAGGAATTTCTAAAAGTACCTCTGCTTTGTCCTCTCCAAGGTGTCTGTCCTCTGTATCCTTTGTCTGTGTTTTTTGTATATTGGGAGGATCCCCCAGCTTGCCACTTCCGTGCTTCTGATACTGTTATGACCTGCGAGGGCTGGGTCTTCCAAACAGACCCAATTCTGAGCATTAAAGTATCAAAAGGGGTTGCTTTAGGGTCTTCAGAAAATAACAGAAGGTGTTTTGTAATCTCAGGGGATATCAATTCTAATAAAAATGCCTTATGCGTGCTCTCCCCATAATCTTCTGCATTGGGCCAGGACTCCTGCTCATTAAGAACTGCTTTTAAAATCCAGGCTCTATATGCAAACTCTTCCAGTGTATCATTTGGTAGAGGTGAAATAATTTTAAATACTTGCATTGGGGAACAGTGAAATAGTTTCTCAATGCCCCTTTTAACCAACTGGTATGGGTGAGTGAGAGAGCCAACTTTATAATAATGTGGCCCCAGAGCCAGATGCATAAGTCTATCAAAGTCCGATTGTTTTCTTCTGTATTTCCCTAGGCCCCAGTGAATCAGAATATCAGTGGCCCATTTGCACCAGTCATTAACATTAGAAGGCATAGGGCCAGTTTTCTCAACTATCCTTTCCATGTCCCTATCTTTTAAATTGTCCTGCAGCATCACTTTAACTGGTGCTCTGAGTTCGGTACTGGGTGCCGGGTCTAAGTCATCTGAATTATCCTCCTGACACAGGTCCTGGTTATTGCTCTGTTCTGGCTGAGATAAACTATTAGGATTTTCTTCCTCTGATTCATCTTTATTTTTTCCATTCCTAAGCCCAGCTATAGATACTTCTGTATTCTTTTGTTTATAGGGTGTGTCATAGGCAGGGGGGCTGAGGGTGAAATAGTGCAGAGCTTATATTTCTTTTGTCTTTCAGAGGCCAATTCATCCTTAACGTGCCTCAATTCAAGTTTAAGTGCTTCTAATTGCTCACTAACATTTATAAAGGAATTTGTGGCTTGTATCACCTGAGCCCTTTGCATAGAAATGCAAATTTGTGCCTCCTCAAGGTCTTTGGTTAATTGTGTACAATGAGAAGTCAGTTCAGTATTGTCCTGTTTCATGCTAATGAGCCCCCTGCACATGCCTTGGATAAAAAGGCATTTTATTTTATTTGTTTTCTTTTTGAATTCTTGATAATGGTTTAACATTTGCCTTTGAATATTATACCATGATGCCAAAGGGAATTCCCCTTCAAAGGGACCACTTTTTCTCTTACAGTATGTCAATACTATTTCTTTCAGTTCTTTAAAATCAAAGGCTTCCATATTTGAGACTGCAGAAAGACTGTAGTTGGTACAGGGGCCTAGCTTATTATGTTTTTATTTGGTTTTATGCGACTATCTCAAATGTGCAACCTTGGAAGGAGGAATGCTCACTTTTATGAAGAAGTGACACTTATAATTATAGTTGGAATGGCATAAATTTTACGGGTGTTCAGTAAAGAGTACTGGCATAAAGACCACGCCTTAAAATTATACCTGAATAAAAAGTGCTTACCACCTTTTAACAGGGTGGAAGTTTAGGATGAAATTATAGTAAGAAGGGTGTTAGGAGATTAACAGAATTGTCAGTTACTGTATCAATTGCAGCAAACTTTAAGCCTGCTCTCACCAAGATACCTACTGACAGGAGACTGAGAAATAAAAAGCAAAGGGACAGGAGGTAATAGTGTTACCAGGAAAGATGTATATTGTATTCAATGAGGGACTGTTTATCTGTGTACCACTTCCAAACTAAAGCTGGACTATCTCTTTGTCTTTTCTTAGCAGCTCAAATACTAGAGAAAAATTTGTGCCTTGTAACCAACTGTAAGAAAATTGCAAGCCACTCTATGTAATGTCCCTAGATGTAGGTAATATTAAAATCCAAGATTCTTACAGAGCCTTTTGACAATAAAAATCTCACCTTGTCTAACCCACAAAACAAATGGTCACAAGGGCTTTTGATTTTCCTGTCGCACCCTGTCTGAAATCCACTTTAATGTATCAAACAAAATTATTACTTACCCAACTGGAGATCTGCTGTGAAGTCTGAGACGGCCCCCATAAATGTAATCTTCTGGAAAATGTAATCTTTCGCCGCTCTCTACTTTTGGTTACGCTCCGTTTGGTCCTGGGTTCATTTCACAGAGACAGTAGGGTAAGCAGCACAAATAAGACAACCAAAACTGGTGTGGCTTGGAAAAAGAGTTTTATATAGAAATAGGCTTATTACATAGGTACAGAACAGAGATATAAGGTTGTTACAGAGCTGCGTCTGTGGGTGTGTGCATGTGTGAAGTGTGTGTCAGAGTCTCATAGTAAGAAGAATATAGAGAGAAAGAAAAGAACAAGGGGGGAGGGGGAGAGAGAGAGAGAGAAGTATGGGTCAGAGCCTCATAGTAGGAAGTGTCCCATCAACAGAGAGAGAGAGCTATTTTTGTGTTTCTGTATTTATAGTGAAAATCTTCAGCACCTCCCCTTGTCATAATTTGGTTTGTTTGAGGTCTGCTATCACTTGATTTAGCAAGGAGGGGCTGCAGACCAATCTCATCAGGCCCGGAGACGGACATCACCAGGGGGTCAGAGCTGATCTCATCTTGTAAACTACCCTCATTAAGTTTGGAGACTGACATCACCAGAGTAACAAAGCTGCTTGAAATCCAAGGTCTGGGAAAAACCCATGACACCTATGCTAGGCATAATGTCATGCTGATGTATGCTGACACTAACCTTTCTCCGGTGGACGGGCAACCTCTTTCAGCTCACCCTTTGGTATCCCGATTCCTCAGAGGCCTCCTACTCTTGAAACCTCCAATTCGCCCACCGGCTACAAAGTGGGACTTAAATGTGGTCTTGCAGCGGCTGTCTTGCCCACCTTTTGAACCAATGTCCACCTGTCATCTCCGCTTCCTTTCCTGGAAAGCACTCTTTCTGGTGGCACTCACGTCTGCTCGATGTGTGAGCGAGCTGCAAGGTTTAGTATTGGATAGACCGTATACACAGTTTTACAAGAACAGAGTGGTCCTACGTACTCACCCTAAGTTCCTCCCAAAAGTGGTTTCCTCGTTTCACCTTAACCAAGAGGTGGTTCTTCCAACCTTCTTCCCCAAGCCACATACCAGCAGGGCAGAAGCGGTTCTGCATCCCCTGGACTGTAAGAGGGCGCACGCCTTCTACCTGGAACGTACGCGGGGACATCGGAGAGCTTCCCAGCTCTTCATCTCTTATGACCCTGGTAAACTGGGTCTACCTGTCTCCAAGCGCATGTTATCTACCTGGGTGTCAGACTGCATCGCCTGGGCATACAGGGCAGCTGACCTCCAGCTGCAGGGCTGAATCATGGCCCACTCTGTCATGGCTAAGGCTGCATCAGTGGCTAACCACCACTCTGTTCCATTGGCAGACATCTGCCAGGCCGCAACTTGGTCTTCAAGCCAGACGTTTGCAGCCCACTACTGCCTGGAGAGAGAGTCCCGGTGGCACAGTGTTTTCAGTCAGGTGGTACTCCGTAACCTATTCGAGGTTTAGGAAACTCCTACCCTCCGACCCTTTGGTGTCAGGCTACCTTGGGGGTTATGTTCTCAGAGAAAAATACCATCACTGCTGCTGCGGCTGTTCTAGAGGGAGCCATTTTCAGCTATGGGTTCTCGGTAGCCTATAGCTAGGGAGTCCCATATGTGAGGACTGACTTCCTGCTTGTTCCTGGAGAAAGCGTAGTTACTCACCTGTAACAGGTGTTCTCCAGGGACAGCAGGAATCAGTCCTCATGACCCTCCCTCCTCCCCTGGAGTTGCAGTCCTTTGATTAATTTTTTCTCATTTTTGCCGTCTTTTTAGCTATGTCATCTGACTGAGCAAGATGGCACCCTTGGGCGGGAAGGGGACCGCGCATGCGCGATGCAATCCCAAAGGCTTTCTTTGAAAGCTGGGGAATTGCTTCGCACGACGGCTCCATCGGTGCCGATATCACCCATATGTGAGGACTGATTCCTCCTGTCCCTGGAGAACACCTGTTACAGGTGAGTAACTACGCTAACTGGTCACTTAGGTGAGAAGGCGAAGTATATAGTATCATCTATCCTAACAACATCCTCAGTCTCGATCCACTTGAGAGCGCCTTGGAGCAGGTGCAAAAGCAGATTTTTATAAAGGCATATGCTTATTCCCATCATAAAATGTAAAGCACATGCAAAGTTATTTTTGAGCCCCACTCACACCCAATACATGACACTTATTTAATTGTTTTTTTATACTGCTTTATCATTTCAATCAAAGCAGTTTACAATGAAACTTAAACTTGATAATGTACATTGACAACTTGGATTTTTCTGAGGCAATGGAGTATTAAGTGACTTGCCCAAGGCCACAAAGAGCGTTAGTGAGAATTGAACTCTGGTCTTTCAGTTCCCAACCCAGTGCTCTAACCATTAGGCTACTCCTCCACTCAACTTGAAAGCTCTGCATCCTGCACAGAAAAAATAACTTTCTAAAATTGCCCTATTCATATGCATTCAGTCTACATGTATAAATGCTATTATTAACACTAAAATACTGACCTAGGCCCCCTTGTTTCTTTATAAAACAGCTTTAAAACAGGTACCGTTGAGGCTGTTTTATAAAGAAACATGTGGGCCTATGGTGGTATTTTCAAAGCATCTACATGTGGAAATAATGACATTTACACATGTACATTGAATGCATCTGTACACAGCAATTTTAGAAAACTGCTATTTCTGCTTGTAAATGACCAGGTTCAGAGATTTCAAGTAGCGTGTTTTGGGTGTGGGTTGGACTGGCAAAATAACTATGCATGTATTTCCCATTTTACAGTGGGAATAAGCGTACACATTTAAAAAATTCTGCTTTTGCATTTGCTCCAAGGCACACTCGTGCCAGCTCCCTGCTCATTTGAATCTGGAGTCTCCACCACTGTATCAGACCTCCTATGCTATCCATCAAGAGAGCTTTGCTGATGTCTCCAGCTGGCTACAAGAAAACAACCTAGCAATCAACTATAAGAAAACAGAATCTCTCTTTATAACAAAAGACAACACCTTCTCCCCACCAACCGACCTAACCTAAACAACACTCAAGTGAAGATCCAGACAGTACCTCGGAATCACCCTAGATCAGCACCTCTCCTTCAAAGTCCATATAAGCAAAATCATCAGGGCAATATATTTCAAAACAAAAACCCTTCATTGCCTCTGGCTGCTCTTTGATCCACCAGACTTCCGCTTTGTACTCCAAGCCATAGTTCTACTGCATCTTGACTAATGCAACGCAATATACCAGGGCCTCCCACAGACCACACTGCTCCTTTTCCAGACCACCCTCTACACAACAGCACACATCCTCTAAGGGGCAACAAGACAGGATCACATTACACCCATCCTCAAACAACTCCACTGGTCACCACTGCACATTCATATAAAATACAAAACCTTCCTCCCAACTCCCAAAGTCATCCACTCTGGCCACCCAACTAACTTCCACACTCAACTTCAAACCCCACAACCCAGCAGATCAAGACACGCCTCTACCAGGGACACCCTAGTCATTCCCCATGCCAGAACTAAATTCAGCCAACAAGCCTCTGGTCGAGCCTTTCAACTCTGCACACCTTCAATCTGGTACACGCTACCAGACCTGCTGAGAAACATCACCAACCTCAGCAGCTTCAGGAAACACCTAAAAGCACACCTTTTCTCTGAGCATTTCAGCCCAACCACACAACTCCACATAAGGAGTGGAGGAGTAGCCTAATGATTAAGAACACTGGTTTGGGACCCCAGAGACCAGGGCTTGATGCCCACTAGCACTTCTTGTGGCACGAACTACAGTGCCATGACCTGAATTGGCCCTGTACATCCTGCCAAGCTAATCCACCCCAATCCTGCCTCCTCCTGCCCCCCGCTGGCTCTCCCCGTTCTGATGCTCAGGATGTACGGGGGGGGGGGGGAGGTAGAGGAGGAATTTGGCATGGACAGCTTGCAGGGCTGCATATCCCATTGGGATGGGCAACCCTGCAACCTGAATCCCAGAATCGGGCCCATAATTTATCTGGATTTTCAGAAAGCCTTTGAGAAGATCCCTCATGACAGATTCTTGGAGAAATTTAAAAAGTCATGGGATAGGAGGCAGTGTACTATTGTGGATTAGGAACTGGTTAACAGATTGAAAACAGAAAGTAGAGCTAAACGGCCAATTTAATGGAGAAAGGTAAATAGTAGATTACCCCAGGGATCTGTGCTGGGCCTGCTGCTTTTTAACATGTTCATAAATGATCTGGAAATGGGAATAAAAAGTGAGGTGATCAAATTTACAGATGACACAGAATTATTCAAAATTGTTAAAACACAAGAGGATTGTGAAAAATTTCAAGAGGACCTTGATAAATTGGAAGATTGGGTGTCCAAATGACAGATTAAATTTATTGTGGACAAATGCAAAGTTATGCACTTAGGGACGAACAACCCAAACTATGGTTACACATTGCAAGGTTCCACATTTGGAACCTCCACCCAGGAAAAGGATTTAGACGTCATTGTGGATAATACATTGAAACTGTTTGCTCAGTGTGCAGTGGCAGCCAAGAAAGGAAATAGAATGCTAGAATCATATGGAAAGGAATGAAGAATAAAACAAAGGATATCATAATGCCTCTGTATCGTTTGGGTTGATCTCATAGTTTCAATACTTGAAACCATGAGATCAGTCTGAACTTCCTCTACCATGTGACCTAAGTTCCTTGTAGAGAGGCAATTGGCAAACCTTATAGAAGAAGTAAGAAACTTGAAATTCATGAGGCAGCACCAGCACATTAAAAAAAAATAAAAACTTTCAGGAGCAAGACGTCTCAGGTGCCAGGATGCAGTTTCTAGGTGACCTAGTGCTTGGATTTCTTGAGCCCAGAACTAGCTAATTTATTCCATCTTGTGAGGGACTGGCTTAAAGGGACTTCTCTTTATACTCCGTTTCACGAAGAAGTTATCGTCTTAAAGCCTCTCAATCCTAAATTTGTCCTGCATGCCAGGGGTACTGTTTGCAAAAAGAATGTTACAAAACACCCATTGTGGGTTAGTTTTGTGCATACCATGACAGTCATGAACCTCACTTTTTTAGCGTAGTACTTGCATCATGCCAAAGACAGCCATCTTCTGGAGTTTGTAAGATGTAACATGTATGGGTAATTTATCAGCGTGTGCTTGGAAATTCTTCTTAATTAAGCCTGTGGCACCCAACATGATGGGAAATAACTCAGTATCTTTCTGCCACATTTTCTTGGTCTATGACTGCATTTCTCGGTACTTGAAGATCTTCTCCCTCGCCACACAATTCACAGAATAGTCACTTGGAAGAGGCGCCTCTATAATCAATGCCATTCTGGTGGTGTTCTGCTTTACCACTGTATCCAGCTTCCTTGCATCTAGCTTTTTATCGTTCAGAATGGGAGTATCCCAGGTGATCATAACCTCTTCATTCTCTGTAGTTCTCTTAAGGTCATGATCTCACACAGTGATGTAGAGTTTCCAGTGGATGAGTATGCTATGTTGCTATATCTTTTTGTACAGAAAACTTTTGCCACCAGAACTTCTCAGCCAGCTATGAGTTGAGTCATAGTTTCCAGCTCTTTCTTACAGAATCAACATATGTCTGTTTTGCCAGTTTTTTCAATGCTCACTGTAAACCATCTCATCCATAATCTGCTGTCCTATGCTTAAACTATCAATCTCTCAACCTTCAGTTTCATTTTACCTCTCCTTAATCATTCATGTATCCATGTATCTTGGAGTAACAGTTTGTATTTCCCACTGTATTTGTATATTTTTCACTTGTTTTTACTTGTTTGCTGATCTAATTCTTTGAAGAGTTTTTTTCTCTTGTTTTGTAAATTCTGTTGCTACCTTTCCTGTGTGCTTGCAGATTCTCACTCATTCCGTTCTATTCCTTGGAACACTTGTCCAAGTTTGATGATGAAGACAGATTCTGGATGTTTACTTCCATATGTCAGCACTTTTTGTGTATTTGGATCCGATGATGCTGTTAAGTAGGCCTGGAAGCCTATGATAGAAGATCTGTATGTATAATCAATCTTTATGAGACCTAGCCCTCCTTCAACTCTAGGGATGTATAGTCTTAGCATACACTGATTCTTGTAAATCACTTTATGGGCATGGAAGAGTTTTCATGTTCGCAACTAGTTTTTCAAGATCCTTAAGAGGCCAGTCCACAACCCCAAAGCTGTATGAAAGTACAGGAATTGACAGCTGTTTGATGGCTTGTATCTTATTCTGTGATATTAAAGCACTTTTCAATAATACTTTTAACCTCCTGTAGTATTCCTTACTGATCTTTTCTCTCAGTAATTTCTTTTTGAGTGTCGTTCCTTCCTCCACTCTGAGATATTTATATTCGCCTTCCTGTTCAAGTTCCTTGAAATCACAGCCCTCAGCCAGGGAGGTATTTTCCATTTTGTTCAGTTTTCCTCTTAAAAAAAAAGTTGCCTTAGCACATTTGTCAAGGCCAAAAGTCATCCTGATGTCATCTGAGAAGATTTTCACTACACATATGCGTTCTGCTAATTATTGGTCATTGGAACTGTAGAGTTTCAGGTTGTCTACAAATAGTAAATGGGATATGACCTCTGGCTTGTTATCATCTTTAGGATTCAGGCTTCCAAAGAGTTATGAGAGTATTCATTGGATTAAGTGCTGTACAAAACAGAAGTGGTGACAGGGAATCTCCTTGAAATATTTCTCATGGAATCTTGATGTTAGAAATGATGTATTGATCATCTTCATATTTCAAAAAGAATGTGGTTTGCCATATTGTCATAGTGTCTAGGGAGGAATTCCCTAGTGATGGGGCAAGTTGCATCAGGACGGAGGGTCAGGGGTTCAAATCCCGTTGGAGGACAACAATCTTGGGCCAGAAGGACTGGGGTTTCTTGTCCCCCAGGTGCTCCTTGTGGCCTTGGGCAAGTCTCCTAACCCTCCTTTACCTCAGGTACAAAACATAGATTGTGAGCCTTCGGGGACATGGGGAATATACACCATACCTGAATGTACACTACTTTGACCCAGTGAAAAGCAGTATATAAGCATTGCTAAATAAATAAATGGTGAACTTAATGTATTCTGTCAAACCAGGTTTTAGTTTATTTATTTATTTATTTACATTCTCTTATATACCGCGCTATTCTGCATCAGTGCGGTTTACATTGAACAAACTGAAATTACATTGAACAGGGCATTATAACTTGGAGATAACTATTTTACAGGGAACATGGGCTATGGAGGGTTAAGTGGCTTGCCCAAGACCACAAGGAGCACCTGTGGGACTAGAAACCCCAGTCCTTCCGGCCTTCCAGTTTATGCATTGCAAGGCAATTTATTATCCAAGAGCATGGGACGCTGTCAAAGACTTTTTTATAATCAATCCATCCTATACTGAGATTTCTGTTTTTCTTGGCGCTGGCCATAATGTCTTTTATTCAACATTAGCTGGTCTTTTGGTTCCATATGCTCCCTTCTTAGTGCCCTTTTGCTCTTTTGCCATGATGTTATTGAACTCAATATGATTGTATATTCCATCTGAATCAATTGCAGGTAGCAGCTTATAGACTGTAAGTAAACAGGTTGTTAGTCTGTAATCTTTGGGAATGTTACTTGGGCCCCCCTTTTAAAGGAAGAATGTTCTTCCCGTTATAAGCCATTGTGGTGTTAAGTCCGGCTGCTTGATAAATTGTTTTTTGCATTTTGCCAGGTCTTGGTGGAGTAATGTTAACTATTGGAGCCAAATGTTGGTCACTCCATATGGGCCAGGGCTCTTCCAGTTGGGGGCAGTTCTTTTGTTGCTACTGTTGCCATTCCATAGGTTTGATGTTTGATTTTTCTAAATGTTCCTCTATGCAGGGTAACCGCTCTGCTTCTTGATAGTGCTCTATGATGTCCTCATATAGTTTTCTCCAGAAGATTTCTGTTTCAACTTTGCTTGGGGGTGTTTTTATCATATTAATGCTTTTTCCCAATTCCCTGTAGAACTGTTGTGGGTTCTCTCTAAATAGTTATTTTGATATCTTTCTTTTCTTTTTTCTTCATAACTTTGCAGTTTTTGCGCTTCTGCTGCTACTTTCAATTTATTGCTAGAGCACATAAATTTAACTTAGAATCATGATGGCAGAAAAAGATCATATAGTAACACAGTATATGTCTGCAGATAAAGACCAGCAGGTCCATCTAGTCTGCCCAGCGAGGTGGTAAGAATAGGTGCGCCCAATGTTCTGTGCAGGTCACCCCTCCCTATGCCTTTGTTTAGGGGTGTACCCATCGCTCTGTGCAGGTCACCTCTACTTGTTGAGAAATCAGAGACAGTTAAGTTTATTTTGATTTTATCCTGTTTCTATAAAGTGATCCACTATGTCTGTCCCATGCCATTTTGAATTCTGTCACAACTTCCATCGAGAGGGCATTCCAAGCATCCACCACCCTTTCAGTGAAAAAGTATTTCTCCAGGAACAAGCAAGAAGTCAGTCCTCACATATGGGTGACATCAGCGCTGACAAAGCCCCGCAGAACCATCTCCCCAGCCTTCAAAGAAAGCCTTTGGGAGATGCCACTGCACATGGGTGGTCCACTTCCCACCCAAGGGTGCCATCTTACTCAGTCTCCCTTTTTCCGTGGAGCACAACAGACTTCCGTCTTCTTTCCCCGGGAAAAAGTTGATTTTTTTTTGTGCATTATAGTGCCTTCTTTTCTCTGGCTTTGAGTCTCGAAACATTTTTAGTCTTTCTTCCAGCGCAATTTTTTGCCTTTTTCTAACCGCTGGCTGCTTCGAGGGTCTTCGACCTCGCAGGGGTCTTTTTGGCCGTCATGGCCAGTGGGTTCAAAAAGTGTGATCGGTGCTTAAAGAACACGTCCCTAACTGATACACACGACTGCTGCCTCCGGTGTCTAGGTGCCAACCATAACTCAGAGATTTGTGCCCTGTGCAAAAAAGATGTCCACCAAGATCATCCAAAGTTGTAGGCAGAAGCAAGACGACATCTTCCACAGGTCAGATTTTGCCCAGTGTTCCCAGAAGCTTCACACGCTAAGGCCCCAAACAGATCCTTGGAGTTTCATAAAGCCCCCGTGGCGCCCGATCAGGTCCATGGACACTCCAACAAGGGTTCTCCGGAGTGTGAGTGGATGAAGAAGAAGAAATTGTCGAGGACATCATCCTGGGAGTTGGGCACACATGACAAGGTCCCAAAGTCCCTGGAGAGTATCGGAGGAATCGGACCAGATGCCAAGGCCTCTGGTGACGGATCACGGACCCCTGAGGCCTGTCTCATTGAAGACTCCCTCTCCTCGTCAACTCCGGACCCAGTCACCCCGGTGTCTGTGTCGAAGGCTGCAACTTTTGACTGGGAAACCAGGTTGATGGCACTGGAGCACAGTGTCATTGCTTTCCTTTCCTCGCAGCAAGCGTCGATGCCTGGCCCTGCCGGTGCTTGCACTGAGACCGCAGGGACTTTGATATCGATGACTCCCTAGGCTGTCAATATGATCCTCGAGAGCCCCAAACCTCAAGCCGATCCTTGGCAAAGGTCTCGATCCCGCTCCTGTTCCTCAGGAGCGAGATCCTCCTTGGCAAGCACTTGTGGCTCAAGCTAAGCAACCGCTGTCGATCACTGAAGACCCAACCTGAGTCTGATGCCTCAGGAGCTGTCGGGCCTCGAGTACTCGACTGACTACTCGGACTGGGAGTTCAAGGGCGAGGCTTCACCGGAGATATGGAAGCACCGTGATCTCCCCTTGGATCTGTCTCCCCCGGCATCGCGACGTCGGTCCCCACCCAAGGACACATTGTTCCTCGGGTTTGTCTGGGACATGGCAAAAGCCTTGTCTCACCACGGAGTTGGAGGAGGACCCTCACATGGAGGAGCTCGAAATCCTCCAGTATGAGGCTTCATCTAGGGAGGCCCGTATGGTCCCCGTCCTCACCATCCTCGACCAACGCCTCGACACCATGTACTGGGTCCAGAGGGGCCCCGGCTTTCAGAAGGCGCAACTCCCTCACACCTCTATGACAGTAAAGTTGACCATGTGCCGGCATAAAAGCCCAAAGTTTCACTCCTCCGTGCCCCCGGGCAGGGAATCCCGCACCCTCTATGCCCTTGGATGCAAATGCTACAAGGGCTCAATTCTGGGTTGCGAATCCAAGCCTACCAACTGTATATCGCCATATATCCCCAAGACCTAGCAAAGGAACTCTTAGGTTTCTTGGCGGGTCTTAGTGGAGATCATCTCCAATGATTCTAAACCCTCACAAAGTGCGTCAGGGAGTGCTCAAAGTATGTGTCTCAAGCCACCTACAACAGCTTCAAGTCTAACATGAGAGTGGCCGCTGCAGAAATCGGTGCCCGATGCCAGGCCTGGCTCCAGGCATTGGATCTCGAGCTGTGGGTCCAGGAGAAACTCCTCGAAGTCCCCTGCCTCTGTGAAAACCTCTTCAGCAAACCAATGGAGGATAAGGTGGCAGAGATCGAGTCAGAGTTAATCACAAGGACTCTGCTCTCCAGGAAGGCCTCCACCCTTCCCAAGAAGAAGCCAACAGGGAAGAGGCCTCCTCTCCACAGGAAAGGCCAGCCTTACCAAGGCTACCACCATATCAGGGTCTCCAGACTCCACAGTAGGGTCACTAGGGCAGAAGAGTGGGCCAAGGCCAATGCAGGCCTAAGGGCCCTAAGCCCCAAACACTGGCTCCTGCTTAGGCTGTGTCAAGGTTTTAACTCCTTGAGCAAAGTTTCTCCTCCCAGGGGAGGAGCAGCTGCCAACAGGGGGACATCTGATCAACTTTGCCCATCGGTGGCCGGCCATAACCACTGAAACCTGGGCCCTCAAGGTAGTCAGAGAAGGCTACCTCAATCACTTAGACAGGATGCCTCCCCCTTTTTTTCCAGGAGAGCCTCCTCAGACTCCCCTGCACCAGGACCTGCTACTGTAGGAACTCACAGGCCTCATCAGTGACGGATCCATGGAACCAGTACCCCTTCACCTCAGGGGCAAAGGATTCTATTCCCATTACAGTCTGGTCCCAAAAAGAACAGGGGACCTAAGGTCCATTCTGGACTTGCGAAACCTGAACAAGTTCCTGGTGCGGGAGAGGTTCAAGATGCTCTCCCTTGGAACATTGCTGCCCTACCTCCAGCAGGGAAATTGGCTATACCCCTTGGACCTAAAGGATGCTTGCACCCACATCCTTATTCATCCCAGTCACAGGCAGTACTTAAAGTTCATGGTTGGGGGCAACCATTACCAATTCAGGATACTACACTTCGGCCTAGCCTCCGCACCCAAAGTCTTTACCAAGTGCCTGAAAGTGGTGGCTGCCTACCTCCTTCTCCAAGAGGCTTTCATCTTCCCGTATCTGGACTTCTGGCTTGTGAAATGGGACATGGCCACCGAGGTGCAACAGGCCATGCCTGCACCATCAAGGTCCTGCAGCATTTGGGGTTCGCGATAAACCACTCCAAATCTCACCTCACTCCAGTGCAAGATCTGGAGTTCATAGGAGCTCATCTGGACACTCTCCAGGCCAGGGTCTTCCTTCCCCTGGACAGGACGGATCACCTCAGGGCTCTGGCCACCGAGATGCAGCACCATCACACAGTATCAGCACAGACCATGCTCTGCCTGCTAGGCCACATGGCATCCACAGTCCATGTGGTTCGCAATGCCTGCCTCTACATTTATTTATTTATTTAATTCGCTTATATACCGCGCTCTTCAACATCAGTGCGGTTTACATGGAAGATGGGGTATTTTACGGTGGGGGTTAACACCGTGATACATATAACAGGTAGCTCAACTTGGATAACAGTATTAACTATTTACATTTGTAATGATAACAGAATGATATTCACACTTATATACAATACATGAGGGGTGGTTGCATGTGGTCGGGGCTATGTTGTGAGCGGTGGAGTTGGTGTACGTTCCTCAGGGTAGCATTTGAGGAAGAGATAGTTGTGGGCGTGGCCTACCCCAGCTAGGCCCCAAATGTAAGTTGGATGTAATTAATGAAGTAGATGAGAGCACTGCTGATAAACAAATCTATACACCTATGATTTATCCTGGATATGCAGATTTGGACATGTCAGACTCAGATTCAGATATAGGAACAGACAGCAGATCAGGCTCAATAATCTCAATTGGAATAAAACCAAAGTCAGCTACACATGAAACCATACATGACACAAAGTTATAGTAATCTAGCTCAGTGTAGGCCTAATAGAAATACAGGTCAAAATTGCATTTGAATCTATTCCTTTAAATCATAGTTCTGCTTTTTAGCTAGACATAAGTTGGGAAATTAGAAGCATTTTTGCGCTTATGCAAACAGTCTGTGTACCAAACAGATATTAGGTCAGATTGAAGTTCCTTAATTAAATAGAACAAGGGGTGAAGCTGATCATTCTGCAAGAGGATAGGCTAAGCTGTTTCTGGGGCAGGATGCCCTGCTCTTATGAAATTGACTCTAGTCCATTTAGTAAATATAACCGAAATCAGCAAAATATAATGAGTAACTAATTAGCTTTTAGCAGCACAGCGACACCTGCTGGATCTAATGAATGTAATTTTTATATAGAACTTCTGCTTTTTGGTATAAATAATATTGTCTATGTTGGCAAAATTGATGTACATGTGGAATTTGGAAAGTACCAGATGTTAATTAAAGATTAACTGAATCAGCTGATATCACCTAATAAAAAGCTAAGCTCTTCGGAACCATCTTTGAAGAGGCATGTTGGAATAGTCGAATTAGACTCGGTGTGTCTCTTCCCTATGGAGCTCAATAGCAATTGATTGATTAATTAACTGTGTCGTGTTTTTTCTTTTCTGGTGAGAGGCACTGGAAGATAAGAGCCCAGGTATTTTGTGTGTGGGATCGTATTTGAGTCAACAATAGTGTTTCAATGCTCTCCTGAATTTAGTTAGTTCCGGGATTGCTCGGATATCGGGTGGAAGAGCGTTCCAGCATCTGGAAGCACAGAGACTGAAAGCCCTGTTTATGGTTGTCTGAGCACAGTGGGTCATTGCTTTGGGGATTACCAAAGTGTTTATAGCGGTAGATCATCTGGCTCTATTTGGGGGGGTAATGTGAGTGAGGTCCGCGAGAGAGGAGGCGGCGAGTCCATTGATGGTTTTGAATGTTAGTAGTAGGGTCTTGAAGGTGATTCTGCTGTGGAATGGGAGCCAGTGGAGACTTTTGAGGATGGGTGTTGTATGATCCCTCCTGGAGGCGCTATGTAGGACTCTGGCTGCAGCGTTCATGGCGAGTTGGAGCGGGCTCAGCGTGGATTGTGGGAGTCCTTGAAGGATTGCGTTGGCGTAGTTGAGATGTGGGATGGTTAGTGCTTGGAAGATTGTTCTGAAATCGACTGGTTGCAGGAGGGGGCATAGATGTTTGAGTGTCCTGATCTTATGGTATGTTGATTTTACCATGTTGCCCACGTGTGTCTTCATATCCAGTCTTTGATCCAATGTGACACCCAGATAGCGGATTGAGGGTTTGGTTTGCAGTTCTATTTTTCCAATTTTTAGGCAGGCTGGAGGGGAAAAGTTGGGGTTTCTGGAGATGAACAGCACTTCAGTCTTTTTGTGTTGTATTCGAAGATTCTGGTTTAGAAGCCATTTTTCTACTGAGCTAAAACAGTTAGTTAGTGGTGTGAGATCAGTTTGGTCGGTCTGAAATGGCATGTACAGGAGAACGTCATCAGCATAAATCATGCATTCGACGTTGAATGATCGTATGAGGTCACAAATTGGCTGCATATAGATGTTGAACATTAAGGCTGAGAGGGAGGATCCTTGCGGAACGCCCTGTTTCTGGTGGAACGGTTTGGAGGTGGAAGATCCCGTCTGCACGTGTTGTCATCTATCGGACAGGTATGACTTACACCAGGTTAGTGCTAGGTCACAGATGCCCTTCTCTTTGAGCCGGCTCAGGAGGGTTTCGTGACATACTGAGTCAAACTCTGCAGCTATGTCCAGGAATATCAGGGCAACTCCATGACGGATGTTATCTATTACGTAAAGTATATTGTTGAAGAGGGTGGTAAGTAGCGTCTCAACACCATGGGATTCTCTGAATCCGTGTTGGCAGTGGTCTAACGGAGAGGTATTGTTGATGTGTTGTTGAATCTGGTATAGGACTTCTTTTTCGATTATCTTTGCTAGTAGTGGAATGCTGGCAATTGGTCTATACGATTCTACTTTCTGGGGGTCCAATTTGTTGTTCATGCGGGAAGCTCAATGGTGTCTCTGCTCACAGTGGACCCAAGACACCGGCAGGCTCTGGGACAGGGTCTCAGTGTCCCATCAACTAGCAGAGTAGCTCAACTGGTGGCAAGGCACACAGCACCTGCAGGAGGGCATGCCCTTCCAGCCCCCAAACTCCCAGAGGGACCTCACCACGGATGCATCCCTACTGGGCTGGGGCACCCACTGTGAGGAACTGTGCATGCAGGGCAACTGGTCCCTGGTGGAGAGCCAACAACAGATCAATGTGCTGGAGCTCAAGGCCATTTTTGTGGCAAACAAGGCCTTCCACCACCGCTTGTGGAACCAGTTGGTGCTAGTCCAAATGGATAACCAGGTTGCGAAATTCTACCTGAACAATCAGGGGGGGCACAGGATATCAGCACCTCTGCCAGGAGGCAGTAGCCCTCTGCACATATATGATCAGCAAGGGAATGCTTCTCAGGGCAATATACCTTCCGAGCCAAAACAATGCCCTAGTGGATAGGCTGAGCAGGGTTCTCCAACAGCACGAATGTCACTAGACCCCAGGGTGGCGCAGTGCTGTTTCAGTTCTGGGGAACCCCAATGCTGGACCTCTTCACCAGCCCGAAAAATGTTCAGCTGCCCTGCTTCTGCTGTCCCCATCCGTATAGTGGTGGATGCCTTCCTCATCTCGTGGTTGGAGGGCCTTCTGTATGCCTTCCCTCCCACACCACTAATTGTCTTGACACTCTTTAAGGTCCTGCGGGACAAGGCCTCCATAATCCTAGTGGCCCAGGCAGTGTTGATTTCCTCTGTTGCTCCGCCTCTCAGTGAAGCTTCTGGGGAATGCCCTGGGGCTACTGACTCAGGAGGAGGGCTCTCTACCCCAACCTGGGGTCCCTGTCATTAACAGCATGACTGATGAATGGGTAGCCTTAGCACCCTTCAACCTTCCAAGGGAGGTGGAGGAAGAAAGCCACAAAACGAGCCTATGCCTTCAAATGGCGCAGATTCTCAATATGGTGTGTGGAGCAACGGGTAGACCCGTTCTCTTGCCCGATGCACACAGTACTCCAGTACTTGCTGCACCTTTCGCAGACTGAACTCAAGTCCAACTCCGTCAGAGTGCACCTGAGCACGCACTTGGCGCACCATCATTCCATAGAGGGCAAGCATCTCTCTGCATAGCCCCTCCTTACCCGATTTATGCAGGGCCTTCTGCTCTCTAAGTCTCCGATCTGCCCGCCTCTGGCAGAATGGGACCTCAATGTGCTTCTGACGCAGCTCAGCAAGCCGCCTTTTGAACATCTGGTACCTCCCATTTGCATTATCTCTCCTGGAAGGTTGACTTCTTGGTGGTGCTCACCTCTGCCCCCAGAGTCAGTGAGCTTCAGACTTTGGTGGCCGAGTCACCTTATACCAAATTCTATAAGAATAGGGTCATTCTTCACACCGATCCTAAATTCCTTCTGAAGTTGGTATCTGCCTTCCATCTCAACCAGGAAGAAGTGCTCCCTTCCTTCTTCCCATGGCTCATGCCGACAAGGTGGCAGCCATTCTTCATACTCTGGATTGTAAGAGGGCCCTGTCCTTCTATCTGCAGCATACCCAGGGCCACTGCAAAGCCTCACACCTTTTCATTTCCTACAACCCCAGTCACCTGGGGAAGGCTATTACCTAAGCGGACCCTGTCCACCTGGATGATGGACTGCATCGCCTTCGTCCACGATCCGGAGTGAGCTCTCATTGGAGCACTGGGTCATGGCGCAAAACATGAGGGCTATGGCAACCTTTGTTGCAAACCTATGCTCCATCCCTATGGCAGACATCTGCCAGGCCTCCACCTGGTCTTCAGTTCACACCTTTCCAGCTCAGTACTGCCTGGAGAGAGAGTCCTGACAGGACAGTGCCTTCAGCCAGGCCATACTCTGTAATCTGTTCGGGGTTTAGGCAGCTTCTACCCTCCAACCCTTCTTGTTCAGACTACCGGAGTGATGGTTCTCCCTGGACACTGGGGTCCTTAGAGTCTTTCCTCAGACTCGCTTGCGGCTGCTCGTGACTGGGCTGTGTTTTTCTACAGGTTCTCGGTAGCCTGAAGCTAGGGAGTCCCATATGTGACAACTGACTTCCTGCTTGTTACTGGAGAAAGCATAGTTACTCATCTGTAACAGCTGTTCTCCAGAGACAGCAGGAATCAGTCCTCACAACCCTCCCTCCTCCCCTTGGAGTTGCTGTACAATTTTTGCCATCTTCTTTTGTCGGCTCGAGCTATGTCATCTGACTGAGTAAGATGGCACACTTGGGCGGAAATGGGACCACAAATGCGATCTAGCAAAGCTTGAGGAATGATCAAGAGTATGGCAGTTAAAATGTAATGCTAAAAAATACAGGACTGCAAAATCCAAGAGTTGTATTGTACTGGAGGTGAAGTACTTTATGTACACAAAATAAGAACAGGAACTGGGAGCGATCATACCCAATGATCTTAAGATATCCAAATACAGTTGTGGTCAACATTATTGGTGTACAATACTGTATCTTGAGAAATAATTGGAAATATTCCAACTATATCATCATAATATAATAACGACAGCAACCTACCCCAATACCAAAGGCACAGACTGGAGCACATTCGAAACAGTCACAAAAGAAAAAATAGAATCCACTATCTCCTGCCTAAACACCACCACCTCTCCACTAGATCCCTGCCCTGCCCTGCAGAGTGGATAAAGAAATCTAAAGAGGACTTAAGCGCAGCCCTAACCCACATTGTCAACAAATCACTCAAGCAAGGACACATGCCAGACATCCTCAAAACCTCCGTCATTCGCCCAACCCTAAAAAAACACAACCTGGACCCCCTCGACCCCACCTCCTTCAGGCCTATAGCAAGTCTCCCGTTCACCACCAAAATCATTCAGAAGATTCAACAGCAACTCCAAGACCACCTGGATGCCAACAACATACTGGACTCGCAACAACACAGATTCTGCCCATTCTATGGAGTCGAGACCCTCATGACATCACTACTGAACACCCTTATCAAAGGTACGCAGACCAAACACTCTGGATATGCTATACTCTTCCTGGACATATCCGCAGCCTTTGACACCATCTCCCACGACACCCTCCTACACAGACTTCAGGAGATTGGCATCAAGGATATTGTGCTTCAATGGTTCTGCTCCTACCTGACCAATAGACAACAACTGATCTGCACAAGCATGGCAACCTCCCCCCCCCCTTTCGGCAACACCAAGGAGTACCTCAGGGCTCCACACTATCTGCCATGCTCTTCAATATCTACCTGCAACCACTCTGCGCAATAATATGAGCTCATAACATCAACTACCATATCTACACAGACGACATAATGCTCTATGGACCGATCACAACCACCAACCCAACAAACAGTCATCTGTCAGACTGCTTCACTGAGGTCTCCAGCTGGCTACAAAAGAACAACCTATCCATCAACATTAAAAAAACAGAAGCCCTCATAATGACCAAGGACCCTAACTTCACCCCACCACTACACCTCATCTTGGGAACCACCCAAATACAAATTCAACCCCGCATAAAATATTTGGAAATCATCATAGATCAGGCGCTCACATTTAACCAACAGATTAAAAAGACTACCAGAACAATATTCCACAAAGCAAAGACGGTGCAACAGCTCAGGCCACTCATTGATCCACAGGACTTCAGAACAGTCATGCAGGCTATGACCCACCCCACCTGGACTACTGTAATACAATTTATCACGGACTACCCGCCACCCACACCAACCCCCTACGAACTGCCTTAAACACCACAACAAGAATCATCCAGAAAGCTAAAAAACATGATCGCATCACTCCAGTCCTGAGAGAACTGCATATACTACCAATAGAGGCAAAGATCAAATACAAATCTGCCCTGCTTATCCACAAAGCCCTCCATCAAATGCAGATTTCTCAACTCCGGTCTCTACTACCCCAGCCCACCCTCAACAGGCCAATCCAACAGACCACCAGCAACACCCTCACTATCCCCCACGAACGAACTAAGTGCAATCAACGGACCTGTAACAGAGCTTTCGAACTGCATGCACCCTCCCTCTGGAACTCCCTGCTGAGTCAAATCCGAAACAACAGAGACCTCTCCACATTCCGGAAACAATTAAAAAACATCCTGTTTCATGAATATCTTGGAACAGAAACAGACATCTCTCACTGACAACTCTTCCAGTCCTTCTGACCTAGCCCAAAGACTACCTACTAAGAGACTTATGTCAACTGTCTAAGTCATTACTTTCTGTCCAGATCATCAATGTTGGCCCTCATGGTGATGGCCCCCCCCCTTCTCTGTCAAATTGATTACTGTCCCCTCCCCCCCCCCCCCACACACACACACCTTTTTTGTTAAACCGCTTTGACCTGGTAAAAAGTGGGATATAAATACAGCTAAATAAATAAATAAATAAAATAATATTTTAATAGAATGTTCAAAGGTATACAACAAAAAAAACATATTTGTAAAACATAGACATAATAATTTCTGAGAAAAAAAATAAAATATGACCTGGACAGGATTAATCGAACCCTTCATTAATATTGTTGGGTTGCAGAACCCTTGGCAGTAATGACAGCCTCCAAACATTTCTTGTAACCATCTATAACTGTTGTACATCTGTCTGCTGGTAGTTTCTCCTACTCTTCAACTGCACATTGTTCCAGCTCATGAATGTTTCCAGGATTCCTTTTACTAATAGTAGATTTCAGCTCTTTCCAAAGGTTCTTGATTAGATTGAGATCAGGACTTATTGCTAACCTATTTAAAAACAGTCCATTTGTTCCTTTTTAACCATTCTTTTGTACTTTTCGATGTATGTTTTGGGTCATTGTCCTGTTGGAGGACACAACCTTTACCCAGACCTAGCTTTCTGACACTAGGTAGCAGATTTCACTCCAGACTACATTGGTAGTCCTCTGACTTCATGATTCCTGAAATATATTCCAGGCCTCCAGTTCCTGAGACAGCAAAACAGCCTCACAACATTATGGAACCATAGGAAGGGTGCTTTTTTTCCTTATAAACTTAATTTCTTTGCCTGAAAAAGTATCACTGGTCTGCATTGCCAAAGAGCTCAGTTTGGTTTCATCTGTCCACAGAACATTTTCCCATAAGGATTGTGGTTTCTCAAGGTAAGTTTGGGCAAAGATCAGGAGTGCCTTTTTATATCTGTTTGTGAGCAGTGGGATCCTCCTTGGCCTTCACCCATGAAGTCCTTCTTTCTTTAGTGTGCGGCATAAGGTGTGGGTTGAAATCACCACTCCAGTTTGTTCCAGGTCAGCTTTAGGCTCTTTGGATGTTGTATGTGGTGTTTTTCCAACAGTTCGCACTAACCTTTGAAGACTTCTTGGATTAATTTTCCCCTTCCCACCATGTCCTGGGAGGTTGTTGACAGTTCCATGAGCAGAAAAGTTCTTAATAACATTGCAAACTGTAGACACAGGAATCCCAAGGTCTTTGGAGATGGCCTTTGTACCCTTTTGAAGTTTGGTGTTTGGTGATAATGGCTTTTCCGACGGTCTCAGGCAGCTCTCCTGTCTTCACCATTCTGAAAATGGAACTAGGAGTGAATGTGGTCATTTTAAACTTTAGAACCATCATTCATTGGTTGATTCAAGTCATGTGAGTACTGACAGTTGATCACAGGTGTGTCTAATTTTTCTGCAATGGGAATGTGGTTCTTCTGTTCAAACTGATTTGAATTGTTCATAAGGGTGCCAAAAATCATGTCCTCCTCAATAAAGATTAACCCCACAAAATCGCAGACACATACAATATTTTTTGTCAGATAAAGTCAGAAGAGGAAAACATCACTCTCGCATGACTGCGTTTCTAGTTATTTATTTATTTAACAGGTTTTATATACTGCCCTTCCTGAGATCGGGGGCGGTTTACATAGAACATCACTGCATCTTTTACATTAAATATTGGAACTATATACATTTAATATGTGATAACTATATACAGATAACTATGTACAATATGGTTGCATAGCTTATTTAACCTAAGGTTACTATATAATTTTAAGAGTTTTGAGTTAGAGGAGGTGTTATTTGCTAGTTATTTAGATATCTTGGGGATTAGTGAGATTGTTTGGGTCACCAAAATGTTCAATGAAAAGGTATGTTTTTAAGTCCCTGCGGAATTGTAAGAGGTCTTTTGTTGCTCTTAGGTCGTTGGGGAGTGAATTCCACAATGTTGGGGCCATGTAAGAGAAGGCTCTGGTGCTGGTGCATTGGTTTGTATTGCAGATGTGTGATGGAATTATATATGTGTTTTGTGAGCAGTTTCTTCTTGCTCGTGAGGTGTTTGGTATTTTAAGGAGGGTGGATAAGGTGGTGGAGGCAATGTTGCAACGATGCTTAAAGATAATCATTATGTATTTGTATTTTACCTTTGAAGTTACTGGTAGCCAGTGAAGATCACGGAGTATAGGGGTGATGTGATCCGTGCGTCTTGAATTTGATGCTATGCGTGCTGCAATATTTCGTGCTAGTTGGAGCTGGTGTGTGGGTTTTTTTGGGGAGTTCCTGGAGGATACTATTACAATAATCAGTGATTGGGGTTATTAGTGATTGTAGTACAGTTCTAAAGTCGTGGTTTTCTAAAAGTCGTCTGAGGCATTGAATTGTTCTCAATTTAAAATCTATACTTTTTGTTACTGTTTTTATGTGTGGAATCATGCATAGATTCTTATCTAACACTACTCCTAGGTATCTAACTTCCTCCTTAACTTCTATTTCTGTTTCTTGTAGTGAAATTTTACAGGGGGAGATGAAGTTTGGGTTTCTTGAAATATATAGCACTTCAGTTTTCTTGAGATTGATTTTGAGATTTTGGGTGTTGAGCCAATTTGTTATTTCATCCAATAGGTCTCTTTCTGAATGTTTACTGATGTATACTGAAGTTAACTTTTCAATACAAACAACTTCAAAATTCTTCCAACCTTGAGGTGAACTACATTCCTAATTTAGACCACACTAAATGTAGCAATGGGCGCACCAAGGTCTCAGACTTCATACGGCACAAATTGTAGTGCCTTATAGCATCAACGACCTTTTGGTGTTCCCAACTATTGTTACTTTTTATTTCAAAAACACGGTTCTAATGGAGATTGCTAAGTGTTCGATCTATACATTTATCACTTGTGACAACATGATTCAATGCCACTCAGCTGTCCTCCGACTCCGAACTTCCTCTGTGTTTTAATTAATTATCTCAACGCGCTCCCTGGGCACCACTGAGGCGTTTCACAGCCGCAGTTTCATCAGGAGATCATTGCTAACCAGCAACACCGTGTACTAAAAAAAAACAAAAAGTGTGGGGGGCGCTCGTGAGCCCGCTGCGTGATGGCCGCATCTTAACTGAGCTCCGTCCCCACTACCCCAAAGCTTTAGCTAAAATGCGCTAACTGCTGCAAATTTCCCCGTCTCTACCTGCCCTGGGTCAGCACAGGCAAGCGGTGCCCTCCGGAGTCGGGTTAAACCGCTCAGTGAGATCTCGGACAGCTGGGACGCCGCGGAGTTCATCTCCAGAGTGCAGCCTGCTGCTGCGTGCCTCTCCTCGACGCTTGTTCCGGGCCTGACTAACCCCATAGCTGACTCCAGTGACCTGCGCGGATCGGACGGCACCTATGCGGAATCTCTCTGGGCTGTGATGCCGGACCCCTGGTGCCGGATCGGAGGCCGTGCGGCAATTCTCTGTCAGGTGGAGCACTATCCCCAAGGCTGGGGTGACTGAACGCGGAGCTGGAGTCCTGCTTGCGGGGCCGAGGAGAAGGCCTGGAATCCTCGTCGCAATCGCTGGTGCCCACCACCTTCTCCCGCCAGCGTGAATCCCCCTGAGGGGGGTAAGTACAAGGGCTAAATCTTTCTTTTCATACCTTCTGGTCTACAAACGGCGCCGGAGACAGTAGCAATTATTAGCACACCAGTGCCCCGCCGAGGCCCCGGCTCCTCAGCGTGGATCCCGGATGCCCTGTTAGAGTGCTTCTGCGTTCTATCTGACTTCAGATTTCTCATCGGAGCCTAACATCTGGCAGTTGTGGACTCTGTGTGCTCTACCTCCACATAGGTCTGCAGAACACTCTGAGCATTGTCTCCAGCGGCTTGCCTCTTCAGGAAGGCCAAAAGCAGCTTCCATCTCATTGCCCCGCTGTCTATCCGGTGCCCTGGGCCTTGCGGACATTGACTCTATATATCTCCTAACACTGTGTGGCAGTGACTGCTTTGCGGGCCTGTGAGGTTCTGTGCACCGCTGTCTTTCTGGTGTCTTTGCCCTTGCTGACATTGGCTGTATCTCTCTCCTAACACTGTGTGACACAGGTGGCCCTGTGGGATGGCTGCTAAAGCTAAAAGTTCTGAAATTCGGGAAGGGATGCGTTCCTCCCAGCGACTGCAGAGTAAGTCTGGGGCCCCAAGCAGCCCACGTGAACAATCTCCTCCATCAGGTACTGATGATGAGACTGTAAGTGAAGAGGAATTGGACTCCCACAAACAACTCTCCTCTGCTCAAATCAAGCAAGAACTCCGTAAAGGCTTTGCGGAGTTAGCCAATGAGTTTCGCTCGCTACGTGAGGAGCTGTTGAAAGATGTCGCAGAACTACGGGACCGACATTAAAGAGCTGGGAGCCTGAGTAGAGGACGTGGAGACCAAAATGGTTGATCATGATGGGACCCTGATGGATTTACAATGTGTGCTGGACCGGCAACATGCGCAAGCAATGGAACTGACTTATAAAATTGATGACATTGAAAACCGCTCCCGCCGCAATAACGTGCGTTTTCGCGGAATTCCAGAAGCGGTAGGGGGCGGAGAAGATTTGCCAACTGTGCTTAAGCTGTTGATAGCGGAGTTGCTCCCGGCGGAGGACCTGGCTGCGCATGCTTCTGGGATGGAAATAGAACTAGTCCACCGCGCCCTGGGAAAACCTCTCAACAACCAACCTCGTGATGTCATTGCGAGATTTTTGCGATATTCTGATGCTGAGCTTCTCATACGTCGAGGCCGGGAGAAAAAAGCGGTCCGCTTCCAGGACGCGACAGTGTCCATCTACCAAGACCTTTCGACGTTCACCTTGGCACGCCGGAGAGAGATGAAACCAGTTACAATGGTCCTGAACAGCAAGGGGATTCGCTACTCTTGGTCCTTTCCATTTAGGATGAACTTTCTTTTGGGCAACAAAAAGATCTCAGCAAAAGACTATACTGAAGCTTGGCGAGCTCTTCGCCAGGCGGGACTAGTTGATGATAATGCTCAGCCTCACCCGCCGCCCCCTAAGCCCCAGCACTCCAAGTGGACTCGAGTGGGCAAGCCCGCTTGATTTTTTTTTTCTTGTTGTGTATAATTGCAGAGCTTTTCTTACTGTTCAGGGAGCCTTACTCTGTGGGTCTCCCGAACTTCGGATAAGTGGTGGAATGACCGGCCATTGGTGCTTGGCTGTTTTCTTTTTGATTGTCTTCCCCCCCTTCTGTTTTTGTAATATTTCTCACTGAGTTATTGGCCATTGGCAAGGATCAGCTTGGGCCCACACTCCATTACACGCAGGGGGCGGCGGATGATCTGCAAATGTTTTGATGATGATATTGTTCTGATGGGGAGGCATGATGGGATTGCTGACCCAGGGTGGGTGGGGGAGTAGTGGGGGGAATGTTATTATATGTTCAGGTTGAATTGTTGCTTTGTGGGGTTTTGGGGGGAACGGGGTTTGTGGTCAACTTACCGTGTCCTGTATTAACTTTGACAGGCAGGTGGTATTGACGGGAAGGGGGGGGGGCTTGGGTTGGAGGGAGGGTTTTTTCATTTGGAACTGGTGGGTATGTTTGGGTTTGGGGGGAGGGACTATGGCTCTTGTTTCTGGAGGGTGGAATAGGTGGGCCCGGCTAACTAATCCCCTGGGCTTGCTGGGGGGAAGTTGTCACTGGGATCCTCTGGGTAGCTGGAGGATAAGAGGGTCTAGATTGTAAATATCAATGGTGCGCTTTATCTCTTTAAATGTTAAGGGTCTTAACTCCCCAAGGAAACGGTCGCTGCTGTTTTCAGAATTGCGCACTTTGCAGGGGGACATTGTTTACCTACAGGAGACCCATCTTCAGAATTGTAAGCAGGGCTGGCTAAAGAGGTCCCCGTATACTGAGGTGCGGGTGGCCTCAGATGCGCAGGGCCGGAAGAGGCGGGGAGTGGCCTTACTATTTCACCAGAGCCTCTCTCTACAGATTGAGGAGATAAAACGAGATACCCTGGGGAGGTGGCTTTTTTTGAATATTCGCTTAGAAGGGCACTTGCTAACTTTAGCTAATGTCTACGCACCCAATACAGGTCAGGGGCCCTTTTTTACACGATTGAAAGCCTTACTGGCGGATTTTGCAAAGGGCCCCATTGTTTTGGGTGGGGATTGTAACACGCATCTGGTGCCCCACTTGGATTCCACAGGTCGTGCTGGGGGGGGAGTGGGGGGGTCGGCAAGAGCCCTTCAACACTTTATGCTAGATTTGGGTTTACGGGATGTCTGGAGGGACACCCATGAGGGGGAGAGAGGTTATACATACTACTCTCCGGTCCATCAGGTTCATACTCGCATTGACTATTTCCTATTGGATCAGCGCCTGATGGATGGGAGAGTGAAGGCTGGACATGGAAAGCTGACTTTTTCAGATCATGCCCCGTGCTGGCTTGCCCTCCCGGCCGGATTGTATAGCGAGCACCAACGTCTTTGGCGCTTAGATGTGAGGTTCCTACGGCGGCAGGGTGCAGTGCAGGACCATGTCCGCTTTATCACTGAATTTTTTGAGCTTAATAATTCTGGGGACGTTCCCCTCCCCACGGTGTGGGATGCTTATAAGGCTACGGCTCGAGGTCAACTCATGGCTGAGGCGTCCCGCACGCGCAAAATGTGGACGCATGACCACGACCAGTTGGTGAAGGAGTCTACTCGCCTAGGTTTGGAACACGCCCGAACCGGTTCACGGCAGGTTTTGCATCAATGGCGGACTGTTCGAGCCAATTTGGATGCGTGTTTGCAGAAAGAACTAGATAATAAACACCGGAAATTACGGCAAACTTTTTATGAGCATGGGAATAAAACCGGCCGCTTCCTGGCTTTGCGTCTTTGGCAGCAGCAGTCCACGAGAGTGGTTCGCGAACTGCGCGACTCTGGGGGACGGAAGAGGGTTATTTCCCGGGAGATACGTGATCTTTTTGCTGACTATTTGGAGCTGCTCTATAAGGCAGAGCCCTTTGATCGGGATCGTGTGCAGGACTATTTGCAGAGGATTGCTCTGCCGCACCTTTCTGACCCTGACCGAGCTCAGTTAGATTCTGAATTAACGGTAGACGAAGTGGAAAATGCGATCCGGCGACTGAAAACTGGCAGTGCGCCGGGTAGTGATGGCTTCCCAGCGGAATATTATAAGACGTTTCGGGCACAATTAGCGCCCACCTTGACTATCTTGTTCAATGAGGTCTTGGGGGGGATTTCTCTCCCTTCGTCCCAACGTGAGGCATTGATAGTGATGATACCCAAACCTGGTAAACCACTGCATGATGCGGCGTCCTATCGCCCCATTTCCCTGTTAAATGTTGACGTTAAAATATTTGCTTCTGTGCTGACTGCGCGCTTGAATCGGGTCCTTCCGGGCTTGGTTCATCCAGATCAGGTTGGATTTGTGCCGGGTCGCCAGGCCGCGGATAACATTAGGCGTATGTTGCAGGTCATTTACGGGGCCCAACGGGAACCACAACCAGCTCTGCTGGTGGGGATTGACGCGGAAAAAGCTTTTGATGGGGTTGATTGGGAATACTTTTGGTGTGTTTTGGAGACAATGGGCTTTGGCTCTAATTATATTCGTTGGGTTCGTAGTCTTTATCAGCTGCCTCAGGCGTGCATTCGGATTAATGGGGGACACTCGAGACACTTCTTTCTGGAGAGGGGCACGCGACAGGGTTGCCCTCTTTCGCCTCTGCTTTTCGCACTCGCATTGGAACCTTTGGCTCAGAGCTTTCGAGAACACCCAGGCTTGCAAGGGGTCCACATTGGCCTTGCGGAATATCGGATTGCGCTCTTTGCGGATGACATCATATTGTCCCTGGTGGACCCGTCTGCTTCCCTTCCAGTTGCGATGCAGCTGTTTGAAAACTACTCTCGGGTATCCGGTTTCAAAATTAATTACACTAAATCGGAGATCTTTTTTTTTTTTTTTTTTTTAATAGTAGTTTTTATTCAGTTTTAACATATAAAATAACAATACAAACGATCGTGATATAGCAGGATACAAGCAGATGCTATTGATCAAATTAGCAAAAGAATATAATAACTTGAACAAGACAGTACAATAACGTTAACAAGAACTAGTATCAGTCCATGCCAGCACGCCACCCTCCCTCTCTCCGTTCAATGTGGTTACAGCAGAGACCATTCCACAAGGCAGCCTCCAGCAATCACTTTCATCAAACATAATTTTGTAAAGCTGACCATTTCTTACTTAGTTTACCAGACCATGGGTTCTTGGCTATATAGATCTCTTCGTAGGTCTTATGTAGGATTAAGAGACTCCACCAATGCTCGAAACAAGCTTTGTCGAGATTCTTCCAGTGTATTAGAACTATTTTAAGCGCTATCCCGAGCATTAAGTCCAGCAGTTTACTATCCCATTTCATCAGAGTAGGTTCCAGAGCTATGGATTTATATATCACTATCCGATAAGTGATAGGAGTTTGTAAGTTGAGGATCTGTGATATGCGTTCCCAAACTCTGTTCCAATATATTGCCAGGGATTTACAATGGAACAACATATGTGCCAGTGTCCCAATTTCCATGTTACAGGACCAACATCGATTTCCCTCCTGTAGGGTCCATTTCATTTTCTTAGCCGGTGTAATATGCGCTCGATGTGCTATAAAGTACATAGATTGTGTGAGAGACGCTGCTCTCGTGGCACGTATTTGAGTTCCCCAAAAAGTGTCCCAATTTTCCGGAGGTAGATCTTGACCGGTTTCAGTAGCCCACACCGACTGTATCTTAGAACATGTCTTGTCACTTTTGGATCGGAGAATCGCAACACATCTCGAAACAGCTTTGGCATCTGTTTGTAATTCTTGCAGTTTCTGCCGCAGTGGCCATCCTGTACGTATCAAGACAGGTGACACACCCGCTTTGCTCATGCAGTATCGGAGCTGACACCATTGGAAATAGCATGTATTAGGCAATCGGAATTCCGTTCTTAATCTGTCAAAGGTTTTAAATGCACTTCCATTGATCAGTTGTCCAATGGTGATAAGATCATGTTCCACCCATTTTTTCCATAAGACAGGCTTCCCGCCGATGATAAGGCGCGGGTTCAGCCATATGGGCATATCTGCGGCGAAGTCATCCCCTCCATCGATACATGATGCCAATAATCGACAGGCATGCTGTGTTTCTCGGATAATAGCATTATGTGGTGCAGTCTGGTCTACTACTGTGCCTACCAGTAGCCATGTAGGTAGGGGGGAATGTAGGGCCCGCTCCACACTCAGCCATCTAGGTCCTTTATCCGTGTCGTCAGAGTCGACCCATTGAGCACCCTGCTTTAAAAGAGAGGCAGTGTGCAGCCAGCCGAGATCTGGGAAATGGACACCTCCTTGTGTATTAGGTAACTTCAGTTTCCAGGCAGCTATTCGAGGTACTCGGTTGTTCCAGAGAAAGGCTATCAGTTGACTATTCATTTTCTTATAGAAGGCTGACGGGAAACGTAAGGGTATCATGCTTAATATATAGCTGAGTTTTGGTACCAACATCATTTTTATCGTTTCTAGCCTGCCCCACCAGCTCAAATGAAGGGGGGTCCACTTGCAGATGTTATCATGTACAATTTCTTGACACATCTTAATGTTGATTGCGACAGTCTCTTCCAAGGTGGTGCCATAGGTCACGCCCAGGTATCTAAAGGATGACTTCTCATATTGAAAGGGGTATCCACGCATCATTTCTTCGCTGACCTGTTCATTCAGAGGAATAATTGTTGTTTTATTCAGATTTACTTTATATCCGGATATCGCTGAGTATGCATCTATGAGTTGCAGTGTTTCAGGAAGGTCTGATGGTTGTAGAAAAATGAGCAGGTCATCGGCATATGCTGACAATTTACAGGGACCATCAGCTAACTCAATTCCTTTTATGTTTTCCTTCTGTCGGAGCGCTATTAATAGGGGTTCCAGGGCTAAATTAAAAAGCATCGGTGACAGGGGGCAACCCTGTCTGGTCCCTCTTTGCAACTGAAAAGGGGCTGAGAGGTGTGAGTTGACCGCTATTCGAGCTGTGGGTTTGGCATATAACAATTCAACGCGTTTTAGGAACTTTTCTCCTATCCCAAACCACCGTAGGAATCGAAATAGAAATGACCATTCCAGTCGATCGAAGGCTTTTTCGGCATCCAATGCTAGCCCTATCAGGGGCTCGGCTTTGGTCTTGGCAGAGGCCAGTACATGTGCCAATAATCTTCCATTATCTGTAGTGGATCTGTTTTGTATAAATCCACATTGATCCTCATGTATCAAATCTTTTAAGATCCGGCCTAATCGGTTAGCAAGCACTTTAGCATAGATTTTATAATCAGAGTTTAGGAGAGAGATGGGTCTGTAATTCTCTATCTTTTGTGTATCCCTGCCCGGTTTCGGGTGAATTACCACCACAGCCTCTGCCAGGGCTCCAATCTCTGGAGATTCATCTTGCAGGCCACTGTAGTAGATCTGTAGCATGGGAGCCAATTGAATGCAATATTTATTATAGAATTCCAGTGGGATACCATCTAGACCGGCGGCTTTGCCACGAGCCATCTGTTTGATCGCATCTTGTATTTCAGTTACTGAGATCTCTTGTTCCAGCGTTCGACTTTGATGACTGGTTAATGTGGGTCCTACTATCTTGGAGACAAAATCTTCAAAGGCTCTGTCACTACATTGGGTATCTGAGCGATATAGTTCCTCATAGAATTCTTTGCAGCGGTCTAGTATTTTGTCAGATCTCAGGAGAAGGCCCCCGGAATTGTCCTGCAACGCCGCTATAGCGGTCTTGCTGGTTTTTGGTCTGAGCTGCCGAGCTAAAAGGGATCCAGAGCGGTTGCTGTCATAGTAGTATATACTACGTTGTAGCTGGATACTACTCAGTGCTTCTTTGTTGAGGAGAGCATTATATTGGTATCGCAATTTTTGGAGTCTAATCAATATCATTGAGTCAGCTTTTTTGGCTAGTAACCTTTCCCCAGCTTTTATTTGGAGTTCCAATTCATCTTTTTCTTTTTTCCTGGCTTTACGCCGTCTAATGGTGTAGGTGGTAATATGAGCTCGTATGGTCGCTTTAAAACCTTTCCACCAGCTCCAGATGGAGGTATCAGTGGGTGTATTATATTTAAAATAGGTCTCAATTTCCCCTGACAGTAGCTGTACAAAGGAGTCATCTGCTAGTAGGGATTTATCAAATGTCCATCTTGGCGGAACATGCTGTGTAACGTTGGTATTCAACACTAGGGAGACAGCGGCGTGATCCGATACCGTTGTAGCATATATCTCTGCGGACAACACTTGGGGCATCAGCTCTGTGGACAGTAGGAAGAAATCGATCCTTGTTTGGGTATTATGTGGGATGGAATAAAATGTGTAGTCTCTTTCTTGGGGATGAAGTAGGCGCCATGGGTCTACCAAGTGTAGCTCTGTTATGATGCCTTTAAGAATCGCCTGCGATTTGACTTTGTCTACAGCCCGATAGGGCGTGCGATCTAACAGTGGATCCAAGATGACATTGAAATCGCCCCCTAATATGATATTGGTGTGA
The DNA here is from genome assembly GCA_033557465.1 of Ichthyophis bannanicus. Classification (NCBI taxonomy): domain Eukaryota; kingdom Metazoa; phylum Chordata; class Amphibia; order Gymnophiona; family Ichthyophiidae; genus Ichthyophis; species Ichthyophis bannanicus. The sequence goes on along the minus strand of CM066034.1, from coordinate 732,862,101 downwards.
GCTGCGGCTGTAACTTCTTTAGCTATCAGTTTGAAAAAGTTAGGGTCATCGAGGTTGGGCGCGTAAATATTGAAGAATGTGTAAAGCTGTTGATTTATTTTCATCGTCACTCTGGCCCATCGACCTAGCGGATCAATCTGTGTGTCGGTAATGGCGGATTGCAGGAATTTGCGCACTAATATTATTACCCCCCCTTTGCGTTGAGTGGCAGAGGCCGAGGCCGCCACCAGGAAATATTTAGAGGTTACTTTCTGCGATTCAGTATCTGTTAAATGTGTCTCTTGTAAGAGGGCAATATCTGCTTTTATTTGCTGGCAGTACGCTAAAATCTTCTTTCGCTTGACAGGGCCAGTAATACCTTTTACATTTAACGAAAGCATTAAAAGATCACTAGACATCAACGTTGGAATAAGCTGTCTTATAGGTGAAAGCTATCCTATGGATAGGCCTGCCGCGTACTTGCATTTTGCGTGTATGTGGAGGGTTTTGTACTGGACTGGACTGACACAAACAACTGCATAACTGGCAAACATTGTATCGCTAAGGTGAACACAATCCACTGAAACAGTAACCAACCCCGACCTCCCGTTGCCACCCCTACATTTCAAGCAGAAATATCTGTTTAATTAAAACTATTTAGAACAACAGAAATACAATCAATGAGGTGTTTAACAAGGCTTAAGGCGTTCTAAAATTTGTGAGAACGCACGGCCGCACCCCCTGAGTATATGCTGAGTTCTCTACACTGCGTGAGAGATCAGAATATTGACCTCAGGTTTCCATACCGCATTTTTCTTGTAGGAAAGTTTTCAGTTTTTCAGCTTCAACAAAATTCCTCGTTTCATTATGCAGCGTGACCCGCATGGTTCCTGGGTAGTATAGCCCGTATCTGGCCTGTGCACTTTGTAGCATGGGTCTACAGGCCAGCAACGCTTTTCTCCGATCTACCGTTTGCTTGCTCAAATCCGGATAGAGTGCCACTTTGTGTCCCTGGATTTGCAGTGATCCGGCCTTCCGTGCAGCTTGAAAGATCTGTAGGACCTGTGGGTATCTCAGTACCTTCATTATGAGTGGGCACGGGTATCGTGTGTTTTCAGCTTTGTGTGTTGGGATTCGATGGGCCCGTTCTAGTTCAAAAGGCCTTGCAAAGACAAGCTGCAGCATCTCCGGTATGGTTTTTTCCAGAAATCCAATCGGATCGGAACCTTCAGCGCCTTCAGGGACTCCAACAAGGCGGATATTATTTCTACGGGTATGGTTATTTTGATCTTCAATCAGATTTTCTATGTGCCGGACTCGTTTGGCCAAAGGGCCCAGCTGTTCTAATGCAACGCCATGCTTTTGGGTTTGTAATTCAACTGCATTAAGTCGAGTGGTGATGGTGAGGAGTTTCTCTTTTACCTCCAGCAAGTCTTCTTGAATCATGTTCAGTGAACTAGAATTGGCTGCAATCATTTCTTTAACGCATTTCAATTCCTGTAGCACTTCACGTAGGCCACCGGCAGTCACTCCCTCCTTCTCTCCCGCGGCCATTTTCTGCGGGGAACCCACTTCGGGTTTGGATCGTTTCGCTGCTGAGCCGGATCCCTGTGGAAATTCCAGCCGGGCAGGCTTCAGGGATGCCATCCAGCTGTAGTGCGGTGTTATTGATGTAGGTAGGGGGTACAAACTTCAATGTAATACCGGGATATGTTCAGGATTCTTGGGCAGCAACGGGAGCAAAAATTCAGGCGTCCATTCTGTTCAGTGGCTAGCTCCGCCCCCCCTAAATCGGAGATCTTGAATGTCGGGGTCCCCGGGGTGATTTGTGCGGAGCTCCAAGCGGCTTATCCTCTTCGATGGGTCTCAGGAGCCTTACGTTACCTAGGGGTGCACCTGACTGTGGAGCGGGCGGACCTCTTTAAAGCCAACTATGATCCCCTGCTTCGTCAGGTTCGGAGGGACTTAGAGATTTGGAATGGCCTGCTCCTTTCCTGGTTCAGGCGTATAGCCATAGTCAAGATGGTGGTCGTTCCCCGCTTTCTTTATTTTTTTTTCAGGTTCTACCGCTTCCCATTGCGCGGGCCACTTTGGCGACCTGGCAACAGCTGCTTATGAAGTTCATATGGCATTATCGTCGTCCGCGCTTAGCGTGACATGTTCTCTATGCCCGTACGCGTTCTGGAGGTATGGGCATGCCCAATTTGCACTAGTACTATGCGGCGGCGCAATGTCGGGCGGGGGTGGAGTGGATGATTGCTGATAGCACCAAGCAATGGGTACAACTGGAAATGAGCTTGGCGGGGGGAGCGGGGTTAGGAGACTGGCTGTGGCTTGGTCCAAAACTCCAGCGCGGTAAATGCACCAGTAATCCCTATGTTCTTCATACCCTCCATTGCTGGGATCAGCACTTTCGGTCTCGAGGTATGGATTTAACCCCTATGGCCCCTATAGTAGGTAACGCTTCTTTCCCACCGGGGCTAAGCGATACAGTCTTTCGGCAGTGGGGACATCATGGCCTTAGTCGGGTCGGACAACTCTTTGATGACGGTCGGTTACAGTCTTTTCGTGCGTTACAAGATGAATTTGACATTCCGGCTAGGCATCTCTATCAATATACGCAAGTGACACATTGGGTTCGATCTAAGCTTGTTCGGCCCCAGGTTGCTCGGGACCTGACGGATCTGGAACGTTACTGTGAGGGGTGCACCACCACTAAGGGACTCGTGGCGACCCTCTATGCCCACTTGCAGGGGTCCCAATCGTGCTCTACAAGGCACAGGGAGCTTTGGAACTCTGACTTGAATCTCTCCTATACCGAACAACAGTGGGAAAGGGCGGAAACGCACTTGTGGAAGAGCTCGGTAGCGATTAATGCCCGTGAAACTAATTATAAAATACTGTACCGTTGGTACATGACCCCGGCACGGATTGCACGTATATATCCTGGGGCTGTGGACCTCTGTTGGCGTAACTGTGGGCAATAGGGTACCCTGGGGCATATTTGGTGGGCTTGCCCCCGCATTCGTGCCTTTTGGAGGGGTGTACAATTCCGGCTGCAGCTGCTTCTGGGAGTGAGTATCCCTTGGGATCCGGGGATTTTCCTTTTTGGGGCCTCGGTGCCGGGTGCACGGGCTCTGCAGCTCGCTCTACTCCGCCATGGCCTGAATGCGGCCCGATTATCCCTTGCGGCAGCCTGGAAGAGTGCTTTGGCCCCCTCCTTTCAGGTTTGGTTGGAACGGATGTGGGATATGTATACCATGGAGCGGGGGGTAGCTGTCAGTAGGATGCGTTTGGCGCGCTTTGAGTTGGTGTGGGCACCCTTTGTCTCTCGTTATGGTGCGTGACTGCTCTGGACAAGAGGGGGGGAATACGCATACTTTAAAGGGAGCCTGCCCCTTGTGTGTGCTTCTTGCTCACCGTCTTCCCGTGCTTAAAGATTAACAAGCCATAGTTGGGGGGATTGGGAGGTTGGGGGGGGGGGTCCTGGGCTAGGGAGGTTCTGGGGGGGGGGCGGGGAAAGGAAGGTTGGGGGGGTTGTTGCTCCCCGTTTCCTTATCCTAAAACTGCAAAAATGAAGGCATATTGTAGAATACTATTGTGATCTGAAGTTATGCTGTTACTGTTGCATTCTCTTTGAAGATCTTTGTGGTTCTTGTTTCTATGTATTCTTTGGAAGCCTTTCAATTAAAAAAAAAAAAAAAAAAGTGTAATCAATACCTAACGTCAAACACCTCCATTGTATAAACCTATACTTTTAAAAACCCCTTCTTTTAAACAAAAATGTACTTACAAAACTTATGCTGCCCACATCTATAAAAAATGTAATCCTTCTTGAAAGCAGAGCCCCATCGAGCTTCTCGTAGACGCTGTGCATGCGGATCAAACGTGTCTGACTGCCCTTAAGACTCCATCTCACGTCAACGTAATCAATGCCAGCTGTTCTACCTAAACCCCGGTCCTACGCAAACGCCCTTGCTTTCACTCTTAACCACCTTAACCCTTTCAAGGACAATGAATAAACACACACTTAAAAAATATTAACTCTCCATCCTGCCCACCCGAGACAGCACACTCATATAAATCCAATCATCAAACACAGACTGTCCAGTCAATGGCGCTATTCAAACCTTTCGGAATGATGGAACCCAATTTATGGATCCATCTTTGTTCTCTAATCAAAAAAGTTTTTCCAAAGTTTTTCCCACCATATTACTTGTCACCTGTTCTATACCAAAGCACCGAAGCTGATCAAAAGTATGTCCTACTGTTATACAATGCGGAACTATGGGTGCCTCTAGTCTACGACATTTCAGCCTGCTTCTATGTTCTCGTATTCGAATTCTCATAGAACGTAAGGTCTTACCTACGTACAATAGTCCACAGGGACATTGTATAGCATAGACTAGTGCCATAGAATCGGAAATGGTATGTGACCTAAGATGATACTCTATCCCCTGATATATGAATGTAGACTGTTCTACCGTAACCTGACAAATGTCACAATGTCCACACTTTCTATGGCCTGTCTCTTGTTCCATCGACACCATAGATGTAAGTACAGTCGGACTCACCCACTCTTTTAAATTTCGCCTCCTTTGCCATACACAGCGTATCTGTTTATCTTCCAAACCAGGTACCAGCTTAAGCACATTCTTATGCTTCCATAAAATACATTGTATAGACATACTTGATGGAGAGAAACCTGCAACTAAATTGATCTTATCCAAATCAAAACAGACCTGTCCTGCTGATGGATTTTCGTGCAACAGCATACTTCTGTGATTATACAATGCCCTCCGATAGGCTGAGTGTATTACTCTCTTCGGATATCCCCTGTCCAAAAAATCTTTAATAAGGTTCTTCGCTAATCTCTTAAAATCTCCAGTATCAGAACAGTTCCTTCGAAACCTCAGAAACTGTGAAAAAGGAAGACTTTCCTTAAGCTGTCTTGGATGTTTACTTGTAAAGCGTAAAAAAGTATTTCTGTCCGTTGTCTTTTTAAACACTACCGTCTTCCAAGTGTTTTCTCCCCTACTTATCTGCAATCTAAATAGGTGATGGTATCCCTATGATATGTATAAGTAAATTTGATATTATGGTCTTGGCAGTTTATCCATTGCAAGAATTGTAACAACAATTGCTCTGTACCTTTCCATAAGAAAAATATATCATCTATGTATCTCTTCCAAACCAGTAGATTACATATATAAGGAGACATTGGCAACCAGCAAGCTTCAAAGGCACTCATGTAAAAATTTGCAATTGATGGGGCGCATGTAGCGCCCATCGCAACCCCCGATATTTGTTGATATAACCTTCCCTCAAACATAAAGTAATTCTTATATATCACTAAATATGTCAGATCCATCAAAAATTCCATTTGTAAAGCGGATAAATGTCCTCTTAAAGCAAGTGTATGTTGCACTGTTTCTAATGCCGCTTGTTGTGGGATATTAGTGTAGAGAGAGGTAACATCCATCGAGACTAGCCACGTATCCAAATCAGCTGATCAGTTAGATAAATCCGCTATCACATTCAAAAATTGTGTAGTATCTCATAAGTATGAAGGTATAGTGGGTAATAGAGGACGCAAAAATGAATCTAAATATACAGACAATGGTTCCAATATACTCCCCCTAGTCGATACGATGGGACGACCCGGCGGATCCAGCAAATTCTTATGAATTTTTGGCACTGTGTAAAAATTAGCTGTCTCCGGGGATACCACATTTAAATACATGAATTCCTTCCTAGAAATCAACTTATTATGTAATGCTGCTTGTGTGATCCGTTTAATGTCTGTTTGTAAAGAACTTTTCGGGTCCTCTAACAATTCGATATAGGTGGTATTGTCTTGTAACTGGTGTAGTGCTTCTTCCAAATACCTCTCACGTTTCATCACTACCACCGCACCCCCCTTGTCCGCTCTTTTTATGACTATATCAGTGCGGTTTTTAAGCTCCTGTAAAGTGTGCCTCTCTGAACTCTTAAGGGTTGTACTTTATAGCCTAGTATGTTATTTGTTATTTCAGACATGCACGCGGTTATTCTGTAGTAGTCCATTTTGGTATTATCCAGTGGAAGATACATCATGATATCATCTGCGTATAGATGATAGTTGATGTTATGTGATTTGAATATGTTGCAGATAGGCTGGATGTAAATGTTGAACAGGAGTGCGGAAAGGGAGGATCCTTGGGGGATACCTTGTTTCTGAGAGAAGGTGGAGGAGGATTTTTGGCCTATGTGTACCTGTTGGGTTTGGTTATTTAGTTAAGATGTAAACTATTGTATGACTGTTCCTTGCAGTCCAATGTGTTTTAGGCTGTTTATTAGCAGTTTGTGATTTATGTTGTCAAATGCAGCCGCTATGTCTATAAAAATCAGTATAAAAGCCTATTTACCAGAGTCCAGGCCATGGATAAGCTTGTCAAGTAGTGATAGCATAAGGGTCTCGACACTATGTTGAGGTCTAAATCCATGTTGATTCTCATCTAGAGGGGCATTTAGCTCAATAAAATCCTGAAGTTGCAGTTGTACAACTTTTTCTATAACCTTCATTAGAAAAGGTAAACTTGATATTGGGCAATAAGAATTAGGTAGGTTTTTGTCAGAGTTTGCGGCTTTTAGTATGGATCAGATTGTCGCCTACTTCAATGGGGCTTGTTTACAAAGCCGCGGTAGCAGTTTCCGATCGTTATCGGAGCCGTGGCCCCATTGAAATCAATGGGGCCGCGGCTCCAATAACGATCGGAAACCGCTACCGCAGCTTTGTAAACAAGCCCCAATGCATCAGGCATGTATCCTTGGTTCAACGAGGAGTTAACTATCTCACAGATGATTGGTGTGAATTAATCTTTTCTTGATTTTAACCAGCTGACCGGGCAGGGGTCATTGAGCAAGGTAGTGGTGTTGATGTTAGTTATAATATTTTTGAGGTGTTTGTTGTCAATAACACTGAATGTTGTCCAAGTTGGGTTACAGTGTGTATTTAAGTTTGTAAGTTTTGGGCTAGAGGAGTCCATGGGAATCTCATTCTGGTATGGGTGAGTAAGCTTATTTATATAATAGTTTGCAAGCTTTTGTGGGTGTATTACTATGGTATTATCTTCATGGGTGTGTGTTCTGGTTAGAGCTTTTGCTATGGAAAATAGTTCTCTTGGCTTGTTTAGCGATTTGATTATTAGTGCTGTATGATATTCTTTTTTTCTTGTGTTTATTGCAACTTTATACTGTTTTAGAGTTTTCATGTATTGCCTGTTGTCTTTTTCAGTTTTTGTGCATCTCCATTTATGTTCTAAGTTTCTTAATCTTTGTTTTAATTTTTTCAGATCATGAGTATACCATTTATTTGTGTTTCTTTTTTGGTATTGCTATTGTGTTTTGGAGCTATGGCTGCGTTGGTTAAGGTTGTGTTCCAGTTTTGTATGATCTCATCCAAGTTCGTGAGGGAGCTATCAATGTGTGGTAGTGTGTTGTCTAAGAAAGTTTCTTTTCTAAAAGATTTGTATTTACTATGTATAATTGGTGTTTTGTCAGGCATATTTTTGGTAGGTAGTGCGGGTAAGGTGAGTTCAATAAGGAAATAGTCTGTCCATGGTAGTGGAGTAGCTATTGGGGAAGAGTAGCAAGTGTTCTGGATGGTATTTGCTTGGAGGAATTTAAGATCAAGTACATTACCTTTATTGTGAGTAGGAATTTGTACTACTTGATTAAAATCCATGTCTGTCATCGTGTTTATAAAGTGGGAGGTTAAAGTCTCCAAGAATGGTTTGCATTTTATTTGCATTTGTGGAGCATTATAGTTCTAGGATAGGGGTAAGATTGTCGGGAGAGATCGAGGGTGGTCTATATATGAGGGTATGTAATAGAGAAGTGTCTGCAACCAATAAAACCAGGAGTCTATTGACGAGAATTCAAGCCGGTTTAATGTGCACAGACTCAGACAATGATACATACAAAATGGCTGAGCCCAGAGCTCAGAAAAATGACAGTTTATATACCTTTCTTCCCCAATCTAATACAGGCAAAACTCCTCATTGGTCTTGGTGGCCCAGCTACTTTCATCCAATAGCCATCTGTGACTGGGCTTACCCCCTTGTTCCCCCCCCTGTGCACCTCTCTCTCGCCATGGCTCAAAGCACTAGACATAATATTCTAACAGTTTTCTGCTTTCCCATTCTATTTGCAAGGTCGCAGCACATCTAGTAGAGAAACATAACACTGAAAAGACATCTGTGCTTATCAAAACAGTAAACAGTAGGAACGTTTTATTCTCTTATCAAAAGCAGAGTAGAGCGGTTTGTTTGCTTACAGCTACAGGCATTTCTGTAAATTCCAAAGTCAGCAATACTATTCTAAAGTAGGGGAGAGGGCTTCAGGCCTAGCTGACAGGCCTCAGCTGCATACTAGGCCATCGCCTATCACATTCCCTCCTTTTGATTATTCACACCCGCAAGTGAAAAAGGGTGTGAATCAAATCACACATATATATGGCAGTACTTTAAACTATAGTAGAAGGATCACTTCGGGGTATACGGTAGTAGTCCCATGTTGCTAATATTTGTGCAGCTGCCTTGCGGTCAATAATACTATCAATAATGGAGTTCAGCATACGCAAGCATAAGGGAAGGAAACATGGGATACATATGCAAACAGTTACAATCAGGAATACAAGTATAACAAGTGTTTTCAGGCCGCCTAGGCCTGAAAACCAAGAACCAAACCAGCCATCTAGTTGCAAGCCATGCCACGTTTGGACTGGGACATAAGTTTGTTTTCTCATGTGATTGGCTATGTCTTCTACAACCTGTCCTTCATTATCTATTTGCAAGCAGCAATTAGTTAAATTCAATTTGCCACAAACTCCTCCTTCAGCTGCAAGCAGATAATCTAAAGCTAAGCGGTTCTGGTAAATGGCTGTACGCATCTGTGTGGCTTGTTTAGCTAACAAGGTTAGTGCTCTACTAGTTTCATTGGTTATAATTTCAGCAACAGCTTGCAAACGTATAATACGATCTAACATATATATAGGGGTGCGGTAGCCCCAAGAACCATCTTGCGCCCAGGTAGCAGGTCCATAGTAAGAAACAATTCTCTGTGGTGGCCATTCTTCAGAGGTTGCATCCCATTTGTCCCACTGGCCAATTCTCAGAGCTTCCCGTTTCTGTCGACTTTTATATACAGGGAACCCCAATTGTTCTCCGTGGGAAAGGGGCAAAAGAAAGAAAGATGGCCGTATTGTTCCAAGAACACACGCTCCTCCCCATTTGGCAGGGAGTTTAGCATATGCTCGGGTGCCACAAATCCAATATAGTCCAGGTGGAGCTTGCCAAGTGCTGTGTGTAGCCAGATCTGTCCATATCCTGGCCAAATAAGGAAAGATGATCAGAGGATTAGAAGGTTCTGGAGTATTGGCACCTGACCACCAAGAAGTCTTTCCAGTAGTGGCATTGTAATATTTCTGGTTCAAACAGACCATTTGTCCTACCAATACAGTCAATTGTGGTCCTGCTCATACAAAACACAGTCTACCCACTATGGAGTGGGCTAGGACCCATTCATTGGTAGTGTTATGCACATCAGTTTGGTTATATGGTACGGAATAATTCAGTTCTTGTGCTTCCCAAGGCCACTGGTCTCCCATTTGAGTTCCTCCACAAAAGAGACAGTCCGAGACATGGAGGCTGGATGCCACAGCTCCAGCTAGTTCGATGAACAAATTCTGTGAAGCATGTGGAACTACAAATTCTGTCTTCATGGCCTCATGGAAGGTATGATGTATGCGATATGGTGAAGAAACATGAGTCTTTACATTCAGCTGGATGAATATAATGGTTCCAGGATCAGTTCCACCTCCTGCTATGCGCAGGCCGAATCGGAATCCTTGCTTCCACTGGTTAGGGTCGAAGATTTGAAGTCGTAGAGGATTGCAGGCACTTTTCTTGCACTGTTCAGCTTTCAGTAAAGGTAATCTTTCCAGCAGCACCTTGCGATTGTCTCCAGTCTGTCATGTAGGGCTACCAGACCAGGTAGCATAGTACACACAGTCCCATTTTGGACAGAAGTAATCTGCTTCCGATGATCTGCTATAGGTTGTTGGGGAATGTATCCCAGTGCATACTCCCCAGTTGTGCGCACCTTCAGGACACATATACTTCTCATCATAGTAGTAGGCTTGCTCCCATGATCCACACCTGTAGTAATTATTTCTATTAATCAAGTCACAAGCATCAAAATACAGGTAAGCAGGTTGATTGGGATCAGAGAGTTGACTTGTAGCATTGATAAGGGCTCCATCTTCATCATTCCATCTCAGTTCCAGGACATAGTAAGATGGATTCTGACGAGGTCTGAAGCAAGTACGAGTCTTTCCCTTTGTGCAGACATTCAGTTCTGTACCATTATAGATACACTGGCTGACTACACCGGTGCAAGTATAGTATGAGTGATAAAGCAAAGTCTGAGTAACTTGCATACCAGTTCGGGTGGTGGTTATACAGGCTGCACAAGGGGGCAAGGCAAGAGTGGTTCTCAAGAGTCCCAGGGCTACCGCAAGAAGGAAATAGCAGCAATTGGTAATCATCATGATTTAGTCTCTGATGATTACTGAGGTAGATGATGGTTGATTGAGGTAGATAGGTAAGGATTGACAGGATGATACAAAACTGAAGGATGTCTCTTTCAGGAACAGGCTGGCAAAGCCTTTACGATGACGGATCTTTTCTTCGCAGCGTGAGTCGCAATGGTGCTGCAGGATTAGCGATTGAAGTCCAAGGACGACTCTCAGGTACTGTGGCTGGTTTCACTCGACTGTGGTGGATCCAGGAGTCGATCTCGGCCACTTTAACTGCTGTTGGGGTGGATAGCAAAATGATGTATGGTCCCTTCCAATGAGGCGCCAACGGTGTCTTCTTCCACTCCTTTACCCACACCGAGGCTCCAGGCTTGAAAGGATGCAATGGCTCTGTTAGATTGATAGGCAACTGGTTCTGCACCCAGGTATGAAGGCTCTGCAAAACAGAACTCAGAGCCAACAATTCTTGCCTAGTGATTTCTGATCCAATTTGATTCATATCTCCCCTTATCCCCTGTATTATAGGTGGGGGCCTCCCATACAAAATCTCAAACGGGGATACTCCTAATGGCGTGATGGGGGCTGAACGTATTCAGAGAAGGGCAATGGGGAGAGCTTGGGGCCACTTCAAGTGGGCTTCTTGACAAAGTTTGGATATCTGAGACTTCAGGGTCCGATTCATTCTCTCTACTTTCCCTGAACTCTGGGGCCTATAGGCTGTGTGTAACTTCCATTGTATCTGCAGGGCATGGGATAGTTGCTGAGTTACTTGTGATATAAAAGAGGGCCCATTGTCAGACCCCATAGTCAATGGTATTCCAAATCGGGGAATGATCTCATGGAGCAAGGCCTTAGTGACTTCTCTGGCCTTCTCAGTTCTGGTGGGAAAAGCTCACACCCATCTAGAAAAGGTACAAACTAGGACTAGCAAGTAACAATATCCATTGGCTTGTGGCATTTCTGCAAAGTCTATTTGGATATTTCCCATGGGGGTAACTCCTACTGACTGAACTCTTGGGGGTGGTACAGGACCTTGTCGGGCATTGTTCTTGGCACAAGTCACACATCGTTGGGCTACCGAGGTGGTCAAAGGACCCAACAAGGAGATATAAAAATATGGCTTTAGGGCATGTGCCATCTTTGTTTTTCCATAGTGTGTGGCTTGATGAAAGGCTTGAACAAAGGCAGGGCCTAGTGCTTCAGGAATCACGGTCATACCAGGGGTGGAGCTCCCTTCAGGCGGTGGCAACACTATCCATCCAGTGTCTGATAATTGCCCCCCCTCCTTTTGACAGTAATGGTCCATCTCCATTTTGGTATATCTGGGTGTCCACGCACTAAGAGGTACTGGAAATATGGCTGCTTGAATGGTTACATGTGGGGTGATAATTTGTCCTGCAATGGCTGCTTCTCGGGCTGTGGCATCAGCAAATCTGTTTCCTTGGGACACTTCTCCATCTCCAGTTTGATGGCCTCGGCAATGCATTACAGCAACGTGTTTGGGGGCTCATACTGCTTCCAACAAAGTCAATATTTCTGGGCCATACTTGACAGACTTGCCTCCTGAGGTGATCAATCCATGTTCTTTGTACAGGGCCCCATGGGCATATAGTGTTGTAAAAGCATATTTAGAGTCTGTATATACATTCAGGCTAATTCCCGCTCCAATTCTGAGTGCACGTGTAAGAGCTATCAATTCGGCCTTCTGTGCTGAGGTTCCTGGGGCTAGGGCTGATGATTCTACTATCATATCCAGAGTCACCACTGCATAACCAGCACATCGCTGTCCTTCAATTATGAGGCTACTCCCATCCACGAAGAAAGTTTTAGCTGGGTGGCTCAAGGGAACATCAGTTAAATCTGGGCGACTTGAATATACAGTGTCCATTACTTCTAAGCAATCATGATCAGGAGGGCCTGGGCCGGTTGGCAGTAGGCTAGCTGGGTTCAGGGTTTGGCTGACACTCAATTGCAATCGCGGATTCTCACATAACATACTTTTATATTTCAACATTCGAGCATTAGTGAGCCAATGATGTCCTTTGTGCTCCATTAGGGTTAGAACAGAGTGTGGTACGGTGACTCGAAGATTTTGTCCTAAGGTGAGCTTGTCAGCTTCGCTCACTAAGAGGGCTGTGGCTGCTACAGCTCTCAGGCAAGGTGGCCAACCTTTGGCAACAGGATCCAATTGTTTTGACAGGTAGACCACAGGTCGCTGCCAGGACCCAAGAGGCTGGGTCAAGACTCCCAATGCGTTTCCGCTTGACTCATGTACATATAGACGGAAGGGTTTCTGCACATCCGGTAGACCCAAGGCTGGGGATGACATAAATGCTGTTTTCAATTATTTGAATGCTTTATCTTGTTCTGGGCCCCATTCCAGGGGGGCTCGTTCAACTCCCTGGGTGGCTTGGTACAAGGGTTTTGCCATGAGCGCAAAATTTGGTATCCATATTCGGCAATAGCCTGCCGCTCCCAAGAAAGCTCGCACCTGCTTCCTGGTTGGGGTTGGGATGCGGCATACTGCTTCCTTTCGCTCGAGTCCTAATTTCCGGGTTCCTTTGGACAGGTGGAACCCTAAGTATTTCACTTCTGTCTGACACAGCTGCGCCTTGGCTCTTGAGACCTTGTATCCAGCTTCATTCAAAAGGTGCAATAGATCACTAGTAGCTTGCACACAATCAGTTTCGTTGTTGGTGGCTATGAGCAAGTCATCTACGTATTGGAGTAGAATTCTTTTTCCCGGCGTTACAGAGTAACTTGACAGATCTTGACTGAGGCTGCACTGAAGATAGTGGGCGAGTTCTTGAATCCTTGTGGTAATCGAGTCCAAGTGAGTTGTCCTCGTTTTCCTGTGGTAGGGTTTTCCCATTCAAATGCAAACAAAAGCTGACTGGCCTCTGCCAGGCGTATACAGAAAAAGGCATCTTTCAAGTCCAAAATAGTGAAATGAATGGCTTCTGCTGGAATCAGTCCCAGGAGGGTGTAAGGATTTGGTACTACTGGATGTAGGGTTTCAACGGCACTGTTTACTTGACGTAGATCCTGCACTGGGCAGTAGTCACCTGTCCCAGGCTTCTTGATTGGGAGAAGGGGGGTGTTCCAGGGTGATTGGCATTCTCTAAGAAGTCCATACTGCAGTAATTTCTTCAGGTGACGATGAATACCTTCAATTGCTGGTCATGGGAGGGGATACTGACGCACATGCACTGGTTCTGCTCCTGGCTTAAGGGTAACAAGTACAGGAGCTATATTCTTTGCTAGGCCAGGTGGATTATTCTCTGCCCATACTCCAGGTGGGGCTTTAATGCTGGTAAGTATACAGGAACTTGCTGCTTTGGATGCAGGTGAATAGAACCGCCATTCTTCTTCTCGGGGGACAGCTAACACCATCAGACCGGCAGGTTTTGAGTTTATAGTCATTTCCATTTTTCCCCCTTCAACAAAGGATATCTGTGCTTGAAGCTTTGCAAGCATGTCTCGGCCCAGAAGGGGAACTGGACATTCAGGCATGTACAGAAACTGGTGTGTTATCTGCCGCCCCCCTAGTTCACAGGCGCGGTTCTGCAGGAAAGGTCTTGTGGTTCTAGTTCAAGTAGCTCCCACAATTGTAACAGATCGAGAGGACACAGGGGCCACAGGCTTGGCTACTACTGAATGCTCAGCCCCTGTGTCTACCATAAAGTCCATATGCTGGTCTCCAATTTTTACATTGACCATAGGCTCCTGGAGACCTAAGAAGAATTTGGAGCCCGGTCTGGCCTATTCCTCATCATCCAGGAAATCTGCTTCGGTGACTGCCACTCCCTGCATGGCAGTCTCATTTTGCTGGAACTGTTGAAACTGTGCGCGCTGCATCCCCCCTTGCTGCTGGAATGGCCCCCCCCCCCGCTCTCCTGGCGCTCCCGCGTCCCCTCCAGGGGGTGGAGCTCATGTTCGGGCATGTATCCTTCCAATGTCCTTCCTCTTTACAATAAGCGCACTGATTTGCACCTAAGGGGGGCCGAGAGCTCCCTCGGCCCCTTCCCCGTCCTCTGGCTCTTCTATTAGGATATCCTCCTCCACGTCCTTCCACTAGTGCTGCAGCGAGCAAATCCACTTTCTTCCTCATCCTTCTTTCACTTTCCCGTTTGCTTTCTTGATCACGATTCACATATACCTTTTGTGCGATTTCCATTAGCTGTGTTGAGTTCATGCCCGCAAATCCTTCTAATTTCTGCAGTTTTCGCTTTATGTCTCCCTGGGACTGACTCACAAAAGCGTTATTCACCATGCGTAAATTCTCCTCGGCTGCTGGGGTCATAGGGGGTTTGTAAAGTCTATAGGCTTCAGTTAATCGCTCATAGAAAGCAGCCGGACTCTCATCTGGGCGCTGAAGAACTTCTGCTACTTTTCCAATATTCATAGCTTTCTGGCCCCCCTTCTTTAGGCCCTGCAGTAAAGCCTGGCGAATCTGGGTGAGGGCTTTTTCTCCTACATCACTATTCGGGTCCCATCCGGGATCTTCATTGGGGAAATCTGCGGCTGCTGCCTGTTGGGGGTCTAGATCTAGGTTTCTCCCAACTTCAGGGTTCTCTTCCAACCATTTAGTGGCTGCTCGCACTATCCATGCCCGCTCTTCAGGAGTAAAGAGGGTAGCCAAAAGCTGGCGAACAGTCAGACCAGGTGGGCTGATGGGTTTGCATAATACTATTTATTAACTCTGTCAAATCTTGGGGCTTATCAGTATAGGAGGCATAATGCTTTTTCCAATTCAATAGATCTGTTGTGAAGAAAGGCACATAAACTAGACTGGTCGGTCCGGGCACAACCTGACCCTCTTCATTTTGAATGGGTAATCCTGGGACCTGCCGCAGTGGCAGTTGGCAGACTTCTTTTGCTTTTCTGCTTCTAAGGGCGTAACGCAGATTAGCGGCTCTGGGGGTAGCTTTACTACTGGTGTCCGGACTAGTGGATGGCCCTGGACTGGCATCTGACCCTCCACTAGCGGATTCCTCGGGGGATGATTGTTCCTCATCAGAGCGCTGCTCAGGACTAGGGCTTTGACTTCTGCGCGGAGGGGTCCGCTCTTCAAGTTTTGGAGGTGGTTGCTCTGGCGGAGGCACCTCGGCTGGAGGTACGCTCGCTTGCTCCGGCTCTACTCGGGGTACTGCTTGGGGTTGGAGTATTGGCGGAGCTGATGGGACAGGAGTATACAGGAAGGCGGGTGGATACTTTGGGATCTCTGGAGACTCTTGGGCTACATAAATAGGGGGCTTCTCTTTCTTGGCAGGGACTCTCGTGGTAGTTGCTAACATAATCTTTCTCTGTCCCTCACTGCAACTCTTCAGCCAGGAGGGCTGCTTCTCACATATACCTAACCAGGAATCTATATAGGGAAACTGTTCGGGACTATAGCTGCGCACTACCTTGTGCACACGGGACACAGTTTGGATATCAAAAGTACCTTATGGTGGCCACCCGGCGTCCAGCGCCGGCCACACCCTACTACACAATATTTCTAAACGGGTCACTGTCATTTTTATCCCATAATCACCACTAAAACCTTTCTTAAAATTCGTGATCATACAGTTCAGCGGAGTTTGTACGGACTCCGCCCCTCCCATTATAACGTATAACGTACAAGACAGCAAACAGAAAGGGTAGGTAGGATGGCTACGGGTGAGGGGTCCGCGTAGCCCACAAAACAATGAGGGGGACAAATAACAAACGCTTCCTCCTGTTTGCGACCTGGACGAGGTTGCCCTGCCAGGAACTGCGCTACTTAGGAGACCGCTCTCGCTTGGCCTGTATTGCAAGACCTCTCAAGCACACTTCACACAACCAAACATGCTAGCATTTCCCAAATTCCAAAACTCCCGGGCTAACTGACTAAACCAGAATTACCAAACCAAAAGGGCTGATGGGTTCGCCCCACGCATACACCTGCAGGGGTACTAGGATCACCCTGGAAGCTGATCAAACTTTCTTTACCTGTTACTGTACCAAATCAGTCTCGAGACTTTCCAAAGCTAACTGACTAAGAACCAGAAAAATCAATACTCACCGGATCCGGTAGCTAATGCGCTGCGCAACCAGTTCCACCTTGGGTTGAATCCTGGACTCCCCTGGGTTCGAGGTGTTGGCCAGCTGGACCCAGCAGGCCGCCGAGGCAGGGCGGAACCCTCTGATACAAGGGACCGGTCAGCGCCTGGGATCCTCTCCACGTCGGTCGGCTGCGGTCCCAGCCGGACCAAACCTGGAGGCGGTAATACGTGGTAGTATCACTTGCGAACCATTTGCGTATTACGCCATTCCCGGCCAACGCACCAAGAATATGTAATAGCGAAGTGTCCGCAACCAATAAAACCAGGAGTCTATTGACGAGAATTCAAGCCGGTTTAATGTGCACAGACTCAGACAATGATACTTACAAAATGGCTGGGCCCAGAGCTCAGAAAAATGACAGTTTATATACCTTTCTTCCCCAATCTAATACAGGCAAAACTCCTCATTGGTCTTGGTGGCCCAGCTACTTTCATCCAATAGCCATCTGTGACTGGGCTTACCCCCTTGTTCCCCCCCTGTGCACCTCTCTCTCGCCATGGCTCAAAGCACTAGACATAATATTCTAACAGTTTTCTGCTTTCCCATTCTACTTGCAAGGTCGCAGCACATCTAGTAGAGAAACATAACACTGAAAAGACATCTGTGCTTATCAAAACAGTAAACACTAGGAAAGTTTTATTCTCTTATCAAAAGCAGAGTAGAGCGGTTTTTTTGCTTACAGCTACAGGCATTTCTGTAAATTCCAAAGTCAGCAATACTATTCTAAAGTAGGGGAGAGGGCTTCAGGCCTAGCTGACAGGCCTCAGCTGCATACTAGGCCATCGCCTATCACAGGTAAGGGAAAGGTATTTATTTTTTATGGTCAGGATATCAATATCCTCGATGTTTTTGTTAAGGTGCAGGGTGGTGTATAGTTCTCTTTTGGCTAGTATTAGTACACCACCACCATGCCTGTTTGGTCTTGGGCAGTGATATAGGTTGTAGTCAGGATGTGTAAGTTGATTAATTAATACCTGGTCTGCTTCTGCTAGCCATGTTTCCCAGGAGAACACCACAGGCTTATCTGTTTGCTTGTCTGTGGTTCGGCAGCTCGGCCAAGGCATAAATCAAGTCCAGTCCTATGATAAGGAACCCTGAACATGACGTGCATATTTCAAGTTGTAATCTACATCATGTGCGGGGTTCCTTATCATAGGATTGGACTTGATTTATTCCTTGGTTGAGCAGCCGAACCACGTACAAGCAAACAGAGGTCTGTGGTGTTCTCCTGGGAACTAGAAATGAGTAAAAAGATGTTGCAGTCATGCGAGAGTGATGTTTTCCTCTTCTGAATGTTTATCCCTGGGGGGGAGGTAGTGCACCAATCCCCATCGGAGCTACCCAGGGGGAATTGGTGCACAACACCCCCCCCCCCAATTCAACTGTATTCTGGGTAGCCAATCGGGCTAAACTCCCTCCCTCCATCCCCCCATATCAACTACTGGAAGGGAGGGGGGCCTATCTCTCTGATGCTTAAAAAATATCCCAGCTAGTCAGCTGGCAAAAGGCAGGGCTTCATGGCCCCTCCCCCTGACCCTCCCAGCCCGCACTTAGAATGTAGCTCATGTAATCCTGGTGGTCTAGTGGTCAAAAGGGGCAGGAGCACTCCTTTCCGCTCCCTCTCCATCATGTAGCCCAAACAAAATGGCCACCATCACAAGGTGCTGACCTCTAGCCCTAACAAAAATGGCTGCTATCTCTTGGTGCTGCACTCTGCAGAGCGCAGCACCAAGAGATAGCAGCCATTTTTGTTAGGGCTAGAGGTCAGCACCTTGTGATGGTGGAGGGGAAGAGGCCCAGTTGCAGCTGTTGTGGGTCAGGGGGTGGAGGGGAAGAGGCCCAGTTGCAGCTGTTGTGGAGGGGAAGAGGCCCAGTTGCAGCTGTTGGGGGTCAGGTAGCAATCAGGTGCTGACAGCTCTGTGCACCCAATCACTGCCATCCCTCCCCATGGATTAATCTCAGGGGCTTATGGTACCTGCTTTAGCAGGCTTTGTGGGACTTTTCCCATGAAATCTGCCAAGGCAGGTAACACAGGGTCTCCACGGGAAATCAAGTACTGTCCCAGCATCTGTTGGGACTATCCCGGGAATACCCCCTGCAGATAATATAGGGGGTTTACCTTTGCTACTAGAGCCTAATGCGGTTTAGTAGACATGCCCGTGTCTGTGTTACCATGCCTGCATCAGGGCTTAAATTTCAAAGCATAAAACAGAAGTCAGAATCACTATAAAGTTGCACAATAGTGATTGCAGTGATAAAAACTTACTGCTTGTCTGCTCAAAACAAGCTCCCCTTTTATTGAGCTTCTTAAAATATACAGTGTGAGTATTAGCATACCACAAATCCTGACATGCCACATGATGGCATCACTGAGTCATACCGATAGATTTTTAAAGAGCCAGTTACATTTTTCCAGAAGAAATGCAAAAAGTAATAAATTAATTAAGATTAAAAACAGTCCAGTTTTTTATATAAATCAGTGGTTCTGAACCCAGTCCTCTGGGACCCCTAGTCCATTCAGGTTTTCAGGATATCCGTAATGAATATGCATGAGAGAGATCTACATACAATTGAAGTAGTGCATGCAGACCTATCTTGTGCATATTCATTGTGGATATCCTGAAAACCTGACTGGCATGGGGATCCCAGAGGACTGGGTTGAGAACCACTGATTTAAACCAAAGGGAGTTACTATTTTTAATTTAAAAATCCATTTTTGCTGACATCTTAATAGCCCTAAAGCATAATTCCTCCAAGATATGGTTCATTTGTACACAATGACTAACCAAAGCAGCAGTTAGATTTCTGCAACATAAATGGTTCCCATGTTCTTTTGTCCTGATAGTTAAAGTCCATGTGGTTTTACCATTGTAAATTAGAAAACATGAACATCATATCACATAAAGTACCCCAGATATCTGACAAGTTGTAGAATTGCTCAGTGAAATTGGTTTATATCCTGCAAATAATTACGACGTACTATTAAAAGGATTGCTTACAAACAGATCAGTTCTTTCAAGGGTTGTCTCAGCAGGGTGTGTCTTTTCTGTCAGTTGTACCACTAGGTTCCTGATAGGTGGATTTCACCACTATATCCTGAACATTTTGGCCACCCTTATTGTAAATGCAAATATAGGTGGCTCTAAGAAAACGTGATGGAGACCCAAAACATACCAGTTTCATAATACTGAGCTTAACATGATGAACAAGAGGAAAGTAAGACAGCACACACACATTTTTGAACCTGCCTCCTTTGTAGTAGGTAACAGATAGGCTTGAGTATAAGCTCATTGAGCTATTTCTTGTGGGTATCCTCTTACAAGGAATCATTCTCTCATAATTTTTGATAGAAGCTTAAATTCTGGTTTAGTGGAACAAATGCTCCGAAGACAGAGGAACTAACCAACAGGGATATTTCCACACAGTATTCATGGGTGGCAGCTGTCAAACTTTAATAAAGTGTTTTTGTCAGTAGGCTTCCGAGAAGACCACCAACGATCGGAGGCTACAGAAGGGAATGGGAAGATAAGCTCCTCCCCGGTCCCCACCACTGGCTCCAATCGCACAGCAGCAATAACTTTTTAAAGCAGGACGTGCTCAGGCACCAAGCCCCACGGGACCTCTGATGATCGGAAGCTACAGAAGGAAGCAGGAAGGTAAGCTCCTTCCTGCTCCCCACCGCTGACTCCAATCGCACATGGCAATAACTTTTTAAAGTAGGGCATGCTCAGATGCCAAGGACCACCGATGATTGGAGGCTACAGAAGGGAGCGGGAAGGTAAGCTCCTTCCCACTTCCCACCACCAGCTCCAATCGCACAGTGGTAATAACCTTTTAAAGCAGGGCACACTCAGGCATGTCCGCTCCTGGCGGGCCCATGCCTGAGGGCCTCGCCAGAAGGCCCTTAGGTGTGGCCCGTAGAGTGCTGTACCACAAACCACAGCACCAACAATCTACTCAGATAACCCCCCTCCTGCAAGCCAAATACAGCAGGCCAGACGGCAGCCCCTCTGTGTTGCATAACATCCCCAGGAGACACAAGATCTTCACCAGATCCACCAGCCGAACTGCAGCCCACTTCAGCACACACAAAAGGGAAGAAAGCTACTACCTCCAAGCTGAAGAACACCCTTCTGAACCTCTCAAAACTTCTTCCTGCCTTACACAAACCATCCAGAGCTCACAATCACTAACAAACCCAAGGATCACCACCACAGCCCACATAAGCTGGCAAAACTGGGAATGTACCACCACAAAGTAAACAGCAAACATCATTATCATACCTGCCTCTGACTCAGTCTAAATCTTCCAAACTCCACATTACCACCAACCCACAACAGTCTACGAAATCTACATTACAAAACATCATGCTCAACTGCCCTTTATACACAATCCTCTTATTGGGAATCATTCTTCTAATCTACTCCTCTAATGCTCTAACAACCAATACCCGATATATTCCAATCATTGCCAGAACACAATGTCAACAACCCTACAACACACACCACAACCCGTGGTTAAGAGACTCCAACAGACTTATACAAATACACCTGCTCTACACACCCTGAGCAAACCAAGAACCACTGCCAACTACAAGCAATACCTGAAATGCACCCTCATCAATGCACAACCAGTACGCAACAAAATCCCAATCATCACCAACATCCTCAAGAAAGATAAACCAGATCTACTCTGCATAACCGAAACCTGGCTATCTGCAACAGACACTGTACTCCTCAACCAACTGAAAAGAAGCAAATACACAACTCTAAACTGCCTATGAATAAACAAAAGAGGAGAAGGAGTTCTTATCCTTGCTAAAGCCAGCCTACTATTCAAAATTACAACTTCCACATCCATAGACGAGCTAGACATCTTGTCAATAACAAACGACTCCCTCTCAATATGCCTACTATACTGAGCACCATCACCCAATACCAACAATATAACCAAAATACTAGAGATAGCAAGTGAAAACACCACACAAAACAGACCTCTTATACTAGTGGGTGACTTCAATCTGACCATGCTTCCCAAATACCACGTAAACACATTCCTGGAGGCGATGGATGCTCTGGACTACCAAGACATAGTAAACAACCTCACCCATACGAAAGGAAATATACTAGACTTCATATTCATACCAAAATACTTGCTATCAGATAACAACATCTCTGTGATACAAACCTTCCCAGTTCCATGGTCAGACAGCACTATGATTAATTTCTCCAATCTTCATTACTCTGGCACCCACACGAAGAACACCATACACACCACAAAACGCAGATTCTACACTTTTGACAAAGAAGCATTCTTGGAGAAAATCATACCCCACTTCCAACCTAGCACACCTAATATAGATACAATGATCAAAAGATGGAAACATACCATAGGTGATACATCATCCACGCCATTAACCAGGTCCACGCCAAAACACAAACCAAATGCAATCTAGTATACCAGAGAACTCAGAAACTGAGAAGAATTGAACAACAATGGTGAACATCTAAACAATCAGAATTACAAACAAGCTTCATGCAGAAGTTAAAACAGTACCGCACCATGGTAAACACTGCAAAGAAGGATCATCCCACAAAAATCTTAATGAGCTCACTGAATCACCCAAGAGAGCTATTTAACATCTTCCTTTAGCTCTATCTTTAATCAGTTTTGAATATACCACTCAAAAACAGGCATCTGAGCATTTACAGTACATCAAATGCTGCTTGGTAAAGGAAAAAGAACATTGTTGTTTAGACAGGAAAGGAGTAGAAAGATGAGCATGTTGAGAGAAAGAAAGAATAGGGAAGGAGAGGAGCAGGGCATATCAATGCGGAGAGGAGGCAGGAGGGGAAAGATCAAAGGCGGTGCAGAAGAGGTGGGTTTTTAACTTTGATTTGAAGCTGATGAAGAAAGATTCCATATGGAGGTTCAGAGGGAGGGAGTTCCACAGTTTAGGGCCAAGAAAAAAGAAGGCAGACTTACGGGTGGATTCCAAGTGTGCTTGAGATAGGGATGGGAGGAACATACGATTAGTGTGAGCCATCCAGAGTGAGCACTGGGGAGTATGAAGGTGGACAAGATTAGAAAAGTATTGTGGGATACCAGTATGGCTTGATTTATGGTCTAGAGTAATGATCTTGTACTGTATTCGGAAGGCAACAGGAGCCAGTGAAGATGGATGAGCAGGGATGTAATATGGTCTGAGTGAGAGGTGTGTATGATAATACAGGCTGCTATGTTTTGTACAAGTTGTAACCTATGTAACTGATATTGAGGGATCCTGCAAGGGCAATGTTACAATAGTCTAACCAGGTTATTACAAGGAAAAGCAGCAGTGTGGTCAAGGAGGTAGTGGAGAGAAAGGGGCAGACAGCATGAATCTGTCTCTGGGAACAAAAGGAGCGACAAATAATAGGTGATATGTGGTCACGAAAGGTCAGAACGGAATCTAAAGTAACACAGAGATAGCATAAGGTGGGGACTAAAGGAATAGGTGAAAAAGAAAACAGTGGGGCTAAAGATGGGGAGGGCCCGCCAAAGGTGAACCACATCGCCATGGTCTTTGTGAGGTTGACGTGAAGAAAATTAGAGGACACCCAGGAGTCAATACATGAGAGACAGGCGTTGAGGGGGGGTGATGTCGGAAGCAGAGGGACTGGTGTGGTGAAGAATGATATCATCTGCATAGTAATATGCGGAAATGCCATGTTGTTGGATCAGAAGAGTTAAGGGAGCCAAGAAGATGTTGAAGAGAAGGGAGGCTAGGACAGAACCTTGAGGGACACTGCAGGATAGTGGAGTGACCGGTGAGGAACATTGTGCAATCCCTAATCATGAGAAACCCTAATCAATGAGAAACCTGACAACACCCCTTCCCACAAACACTGGCAGACTTTTTCCAGTGCAGAATGGGACCCACCAGCAATATACACTATAAGTCACTAGATAAATATATCCACCAAGAATCAGTGGATAACCTTCGACTCCATCTCTGACAAGAACATACGAGGGCCGTTTTTTTTTCAACCTCCGATAGGCTATAAATAAAAGACAAGTTCATATAAAACAATAATTTTATTACCAAAAGATTGGTACACTTACGGTTACTTTTCGACATAATCACCGAAGAGATTGAGACATTTGTCATATCTGTGGACAAGCTTTTCAATACCCTCTGCAAAGAAAGTTGCCGCCAATGAATTCAAGTAGTCCTTGACGTTGGTTTGAAGGTCCTCATTGGTTTGAAAGCGCTTTTGTGGCCGTCCGTCAACATTTTTGGGACCCAACGTGCACAAAGTTTTTTGTAGCCTAACCGTTCAGTAACAATAGAGTACAAAACAGACCTTGAAACCTCTGGAAATTCCGTAGACAAAGCAGTAATGGTGAATCTGCGGTTTTCTTTAACCATTCTGTCAACTCGTTGCACCAGGTCATCTGAAATGACAGATTTGCGTCCTTGGCCCAACACCATCACTCATGAAGTTTTCCCCATACACACGACTCATTCTCCGATGGATTTCTGCAGCACTATGGCCTTCAGCCTGTAGAAAACGAATCACACTTCGCAATTCACACTTGGAGGGAGCATCAATCATGGTGGACATGTTTACGTGGCTGTAGCACAACGCCGACTGACGCCTGAATGTCAACAATGGCGGAGTGTGTAGTGCAAGAGCTGCGCAGTTGCCTACAGCGCATGCCCGCTTTCTGCTGCCCGCGTAGCGTCTGCACGGAGCGATCGGAGGTTGAAAAAAAAACGGCCCTCGTAGAACAAATCAGCAGCAGTCTCAACACCACTACCTCACTGCTGGATCCATGCCCTGTCAGCTGGATTAAGTTAGCCAAAACTGAACTATCTCCAATCATCTGCCAGATGGCACAGATTTCACTTGAACAAGTTTTCCTACCTAAGGAGCTGAAAATGGCTTCAATACTACCCATTCTAAAAAATCCCACAGCTGTCAAAGGAGACCCCGCCTCTTACAGGCCCATCAGCAGCCTCCCTTTCGTCTCAAAAATAATTGAATGAATAGTACTCCAGCAACTTCAAAACCATGTTGACAAACATGCTCCACTAAATCAACACCAGCACGGATTTAGACCACACCATGGAGTAGAAACTCTCCTTACATCACTAATAGATACAATAGTAAGAGACATAGAGAAGCTTAACCATGTATACATCCTAATCTTCCTAGACATAACCATGGCATTTGACTCCATTCCACACAATCTCCTACTTGCAAGACTACAAGCCATTGGAATCTGTGGCACCCTACTCAAATGGATCCAGTCATACTTGTCAGACCATCACCAATAAGTACGCATAGAAGCAAACAAATCAGCCCCATACGACAACACAAAGGAGCTCCACAAGGCTCTGCATTATACTCACTACTCTTCAACATATTCATGTAACGCATATGTACCATATTCCACAAACATGATATTCAATACAGGATCTATGCAGACGATATCATGTTGTTTACACCATATGACATCCTTACTCCAAAATAGCAAAATAACTCTATGCTTCCAAGAAATCTCAGAATGGCTACACAAACAGGCTCCAGATTAACTACAAAAAAACGCAGAAGTGTTCCATATCTCCAGAAACAAGGCATTCTCACCCTCCCCCCCCCCCCCCCACACCACTCATGGAACTAGAAACCAAGCAGGAGGTGAAATAAATAATCATTGTAAATAATATACCTAGAATTCTCATTCAAAAGCCCTTTAACCAACATGCCTCCCATCCTGTATATAGCTCACTCATCTCATAGAAACATAGAAACAGAAATATGACGACAGAAAAAGACCACATGGCCTATCTAGTCTGTCCTTCCATAACAACTACAACAGTCCCCTTTTTACCTTTAGAACTCCTCTGTGTTTGTCCCATGCTTTTTTGAATTCAGTTACTGTCCTCATCTCTACCACCTCCACTGGGAGACTATTCCACTGATCCACTACTCTTTCCGTAAAGAAATATTTCTGCATATCACTCCTGAATCTATCTCCCTTCACCCTCATCCCATGGCCCCTCATAGCAGAACTTGATTTCAATTGAAAGAGGCTCTCTCCCTGAACATTTATGCCACGGAGGTATTTAAACATCTCAATCATGTCACCTCTATCCCGCCTTTCCTCTAAAGTGTACATATTAAGATCCTTCAGTCTGTCCTCATATGCTTTATAATGAAGGCCACTAATCATTTTAGTAGCCACCCTCTGCACCGACTCCATCCTGTTCACATCCTTTTGAAGGTGCGGTCTCCAGAATTGCACACTATACTCCAAATGAGGTCGCACCAAAGACTTATACAGAGGCATTATCACCTCCTTTTTTCTGCTAGCCATTCCTCTCTGTATGCACCCAAGCATCCTTCTAGCTTTTGCCATCGCCTTTTCTACATGTTTAGCTACTTTAAGATCATCAGACACAACCACGCCTAGGTCCCGCTCTTCTTTAGTGGACCATAGTACTTCACCCCCTATACTATATTGCTACCTTGGATTGCTGCAGCCCAAATGGATGACCTTACATATTTTAACATTAAAACCCAGCTTCCAAATTCTAGACCATTCTTCAAGCTTAGCTAGATCCCTCCTCATGTTATCTACCCCTTCCTGGGTGTCTATTGCAGATTTTGGTATCATCCGCAAAGAGGCAAACCTTACCTGAAAGCCCTTCCGCTATATCACTAACAAAGATGTTAAAAAGAATCGGACCAAGGACAGATCCCTGGGGCACACCTCTGATAACATCCTTCTCCTCAGAGTGAGCTTCATTTACTTGTACTCTTTGTCGCCTCCCACCCAACCAATTTCTAACCCAAGCAGTAACTTTAGGGTCCATTCCTAGGGTGCTCAGTTTGTTTATAAGTCGCCTGTGAGGAACAGTGTCAAAGGCTTTACTGAAATATAAATACACCACATCTAGGGCTCTCCCTCGGTCCAACTCCCTGGTCACCCAGTCAAAGAAATCAATCAGATTTGTCTGACAAGACCTGCCTCTGGTGAATTCATACTGCCTCGGATCCTGTAATCCGCTGGACTCCAGAAAGCTCACTATTTTCTCTTTCAGCAGCGTTTCCAATAATTTACTCACCACAGAAGTTAAACTAACCGGCCTGTAGTTTTCAACCACATCCTTACTTCCGCTTTTGTGTAAAGGCACCACATGAGCCTCTCTCCAGTCCTTTGGCACCACTCCCGACTCCGAGGCATTGAAAAGGTCAGTCAGTGGAGCTGTTGGAACGTCCCCAAGTTCCCTCAGTATTCTCGGGTGTATCCCATCCGGTCCCATCGCTTTGTCTACTTTAAGTTGAGATAGTTTCTCACAAACACAGTCTTTTGAAAATTGTTCAAGATGTCCTTTGCTTCTGTTCCTATTTGTGGGTGTTTTCTGAGGTCCTGCTCCTGGTTCTTCATCTGTGAACACAGAACAAAAATATTTGTTAAGCAATTCCGCTTTGTCCTTATCAGCTTCTACATATTCCTCCCCTGCACCCTTGAGTCTGACAATACCACTTTTGCCCTTCCTCTTCTCACTAATATATCTGAAAAATGTCTTATCCCCCCATTTTATTGCATTGGCTATTTCCTCCTCCTTTTGAATCTTTGCCCTCTTGACTACTTTGCTAGCTTCTCTAAGTTTTTCCAAATACAGATGCCTGCCTTCCTCTCTCTGTGATCTCTTGTATTTCATGAAGGCCTCCCTCTTTTTCTTCACTTTTTCAGCTACTTCTTTCGAAAACCATAGCGGTCTCCTTTTCCTTTTACCTTTATTTACCATTTTAACAAAAAGGTTGGTTGCCCTTAAAATATCCCCTTTCAGTTTTTCCCACTGTTTTTCTACATCCCTCAGCTGTTCCCATCCAACTAAAGACTCCCTGAGTTATTGGCTCATCTTTGCAAAGTTAGTCTTCCTAAAGTCTAAGATCCTCGCCTTTGAATGGATTCTAACAGCCCTAGTCCTAATACTGAACCACACCATCTGGTGATCACTGGATGCAAAATGATCTCCCACTACAACATCAGAAACACTTTCACCATTGATAAGCACCAAGTCCAGTATGGCCCCTGCACGTGTGGGGTCTGTTACCAATTGCCTGAATAGTTCTCCCTGTAGAGAATCCAGGATCTCCTTACTTCTAGATGATACTGCAGCAGGAATGTGCCAATCAACATCTGGCATATTGAAATCTCCTATCAGTAGCACTTCCCCTTTCCTAGCAATGCTGCACATGTCTTCAATTAACTCTTTGTCCACCTCTTCCTCTTGTGAGGGAGGTCTGTATATCACACCAATGTAAATAGATTTCTCTTTCCCTCTTTCTAGTTTAACCCACAATGCCTCCCCTCTCCCTTTTAAGCTCTGTAATTCCAAAGCTTTAATATTAGTTTTTACATATAGTGCCACTCCTCCTCCCCTACTTCCTACCCTGTCCTTTTTGAATAAAGTATAGCCAGGTATAGTTACATCCCAATCATGGTTTTCTGTGAACCATGTTTCTGTAACTGCCACTAAATCCAAGTCAGCCACTCCCACCAAAGCTTCAACATCAGGGATCTTATTTCCCATGCTACGGGCATTTATACACACTGCTTTCCATATGTTACCCCTGTTACCCATTTCCATAAAGTTATTTAATGTATCACCTACCTGGGGGCTTTCACTTACCTGGGGGCTTTCTTCACCCATCCCCAACGAATCTAGTTTAAAGCCCTCTTCAGTAGATTAGCCAGTCTACTACTGAAGACGCGTTGACCTTTCTTGGACAGATGGATGCCATCTCTGCTCTGCAACCCTTGGAACAGCAACCCAAATAGTAACCCAAATAGTAACCCAACAGTAACAGCAACCCAAATAGTAACCCTAGACTCCCATCTTCTCTTCGCATGCACCCTCTCCACTCCAAGCTCTGATACAAGTGCTTAACGTAATCATATGTTTAATGTAATTAAGGGGTATGTTTACTAAACCGGGCTAACGGTTAAACCGGGCTATCTGCAACTAGGTCCCATTGAATAATATGGGACCTAGTGGCAGATAGCCCGGGTTAACCGTTAGCCCGGTTTAGTAAACATACCCCTAAGTGTTTGATATGGCTCAAGTATTGATGTAATGTTTTAGTTTCTTTGCAAACCGCTTTGATTAAAAGATAAAGTGGCATATAAAACCTGTTAAATAACATAAAGAAAGAAAGAAAGAAAATACCTGGGCATAACAATTGACCAGCAGCTTGACTTCTCTCCCCACATCACCAGAACCACAAGAGCTATATAACCACAAGATAAAAAATACTCTACATCCTTCAACCTCTGCTAGCAATGTCTGACTTTCGCTCAGTACTTTAGGTATTCATCTTCCCCCTCCTGGTTTTCTGTAACAGTATATACTAGGACTCCCTAAACATGCACTTCACCAACTACAAATGGCCCAACATTCCACAGCACGTACTCTAGCAAAAAGCGGAAAAGAGCAGCCACATTATCCCAATTTTAAAAGATCTATACTGGCCCCTGTACACAGCTGAATTAAATATAAATCAACTATGAACATATTCAAAAACTTTACATGACCAATCATCAGTATACCTCAAGTCCCTCATCCATACGCCACCAACCACCAGAAAAAGGCGCAAATGCATCCAGAACTTACTCGACCTACCAGCGAAAATAACATGAATGAGTCAAAATTCTTGCAACTGAGCCTTCTCCACTTATGCACCGGATCTATGGAATGCACTCCCCAATGACTTCAGGGAAACACATGAATTAACAAAATTCCACAAAGATCTCAAGACTTTTCTATTCAAAGAACACTTCAACAACTAAATGGTGTGTCCCCATGCAACAGCAAAACTATTGGCACATACCCCACATTCCTCCACCCCCCCAACATTACACAACCCCGATTTATATATGCACTGATTTGTAAATATGTTATAAACCATAGACTATAGTTACCAATTGTAGTTATACTGTTAAATGCCGTTAAGGTTTTTAAAGTTTTATATAAACCTGTTAAATTTTGGTTCCCTGTAAACCGCCTTGATTCCCAGATAAAATGGTATAAAAAAAGACAAACCAACAGATAAATAAATAAATAAATATGATAGAAAAATGGAAGCCTTCATTTGTCAGATAAATCTGTAAAGCTAAAAAAGTTATTTGACATGAATGGAAGGTATATGTGAACCTCAGATTAGAGTCATACATGTATAAACCAGTCAAACAAAGAGCATATCAAAAAACCCCATCAGGAACGATATTGAAGACCTAGGCGTCGGTAAGGTGCCTAAAAAGCAGCCTTAGCATATATGTGGACCATAACCATGTATCTGCAATCTTCACCTGCCCGCCTAGTGCTGAATATCAGGGCATTGTGGGCAGCCATAACCAGATATCCGTGAGGGCATAATGGACGTGACTTCAACTTAGGACAAAAGAAAAAAACCTATTACCAGGGTTAGAAAAAACTCACAAACACAAAAACCCTGTCCGGTTAATGAACCAACCCCTCAGATTGGACCAGGTAGATTTTTTTTGTCGGAACTGCCAGCTCAGTGAGAGGAAACTTCCTAACACCACTGTGGCCCTTCCATTTTAATAAAGAAAATATTTTGTTCCAAAGCTTGACTGAGCTGATTAAATGGCTTTCCTTCAAGGCTGCTCCCAGCAACACCGCACTACTAATCTGACGTGTCACGTTTCGGGTACTACCAATTAAGCACCCTGCTTCAGGTCAAGCAGTCCGCGGGTAATCATTAGCCATAAGAGAAGCGCTCTGAGGGAAGCGGTTTAAAAATCCTGGCAGCAGATCCGTTTGCACAGCTGATAACTCTACTTTGCAGGTATGAGTCACACTGCCTATGAGTGAAGTGCCCTGACATGTTTCTGGGTACACAGAACAGAATCGCAGAGGTGCAGGAGGAAATGCCATCATTGGACAAGGGACAGCAATGGTGTCCCTAGGATAAACAATGTCACGATGCATACTACAAGATAGCACCCCCATAACCCACAATGGTACAGTAGTCCACACATATGAATCTCTGTCAATGGAAATAGGGGTGAGGGAGGGGAAAGGGCAGGGGCAACTGTAGCAGCACAATGCCATTCTGGAAGGGGCATGGGAGGGCACACAGGACAGCATGCTGGGGCCTGGAGTGAGGGAGAGGGAGGGCGGTGATGGGAGAAAAATGTCACACAGTCAATAGCAGTAGGGATGACAAATCAGCAAACTGCAACATGTCAGAATATACTAGCCTGTTACACATCAGCCAGTGTGCAAGAGCTACTCACTCTCCTGAGTGGTAGGAATGGGGATATCTTAGCTGTAACTCTGTTATGTCAACGTCATCCATGAATTGTAGGACCTGCTTCTTAAGGGGGCTCAATGGCAGCTGGTGTTCGACTGGCAGCTTGCTGTTGGCTGCCCTCTTCTCCTTGGCACTCTGCTATACCACCCACCACTTTTTTTTTTATGTCCTTCACCTCTCGGCTGTGGTGGCGCAATGCAATCACCTTAATGGATATCTCCTGCCATCCACATTGTTTGTTGCTTGCATCCTCTGAACCAAACAAGGTGGCATGCTCCTTATTATGAGCCCCAGGCCATGGAGGTCTCAGAGGGTTGGTCTTCTGTGTACACTTCATTGCCTTCTGTGCTGTCTTAGGCATCTCGCTGGGTAAGGGCAATACAGACGGAAAGCTACCCGCATAAAGAATTTTAAATACACGGTTATGACGCCTTATACGGTGAACACCCTGCCTAAAAAGTCAAAAGAAATCCATGTAACATTTCCCCACAGAAAGTTTGAATATCAGCACCACATTGCATCAGAAGCTGCCATAACTGTGCAAGATGATAAGCAGTGATATTCGGTGGACTTAACGGGTTATCTACAATATGTGGGTAAATGGAATATGCACCAGTGCAGCTGGTTTCATGCTAAATGGGTAAATGGGAAATCAGCCTCAGTAGCGCATTAGCAATTGTAACCAGGTAAATGGAATATCGTGCTTGCTACACGGTTAGTGGCTACAATGGGCAACTGGACTACTGGAGTACTGTATGCCCTGCTACAGACCCATAACCACAACCATCCCAGGATTACAGTATACAGTGCTGTGGAATGGTGCACATATATGGCAACTGAACTCTGTTCCATGACACTGGTATAACTGGCCAGTGGCTCTATATTGTCAGGCCAATATATCTGTGGCTGATGATGTGTGTGGCTGCTGCTATGGGCTCAGTGGTGTATGGATCGGGGCCTAGTATCAGCAAAGTACTTTTAGTATAAATTTAAAACACAGAAGAGAGCTTTCTGGTTAAATTTGGAACCCAGCAGAGAGCTGTTAGCTTAAATTTAATACTCACTCGGGGCCTAGTATCAGCAAAGTACTTTTAGTTTAAATTTAAAACACAGAAGAGAGCTTTCTGGTTAAATTTAGAACCCAGCAGAGAGCTTGTAGTTTACATTTCATAATAAGTCAGAGTCTAGCAGCAGCAAAGAGCTGTAATTTAAATCAAATCAGAATATAACTTAGCATAAAAGGCAAAACAGGGTCAGTACTCTTTGAGCAATAAATAAAGTCTTCTAGAGATCTTTACAAAGAGGCCTTCTACCTAGGGGGCAAGAGACCTGTGAAACATTTTCAATAGGTGTTAATACCAGGTGGCAGGTCAAAAGGCCATTTTGAAAGACTCCTTCTATCCAAGCAAGGACTGTTAATCACCCAGGAAGTTGGTCACAGCTTACCTCAGCAGCACAGAACAGGGTACTGTGTAGCAGCCCTCTTTTTTTTTTTTTTTTTTTGCGTTTTAACAATCTTTATTTGAAACAAAGAAAAGAAGTACAATCAAGTCCACATCAAGGAAGCGAGAGGATCAAGAAAAACAAATATATCCATAAACAACCATTTTACAAAGCCAGATTGGAATCATAACATCTAACCCTAAGACTTAGAGAGGAAGTGAAGGAAAAGAAAAAACCCTAATCACATTCTTTACTATCTAAAAAAGCTATCAATGAATCAGATTCCATAAAGACATATTTAGTCTGTTCGTAAATCAAAATACATTTGCAAGGATATTTGAGGAAAAAGGAGGCCCCTATTGCCATTACGCGAGGTTTCAATGCTAAAAAAGCTTTCCTACGTTTCTGAGTGAGTCGACACACGTCAGGGAAAACCTGTATCGCGTCACCACAAAATAATTGTTTGCTTTTAGGAAAATACAACCGCAATATTAAATTTTTATCAGACAATGACACAAAGGAGACAATTAAGGTGGCGCGTTTGGAAATCTCGTCCGTGGAGGACTCCAGAAATGCAGAAACGTCTAACGAAGTAGATGCTAAATCCTTACCCGCGTCATTGGCAAGAGGGGAAGAGGCCTCTGCTGAAGTCACCGAAGGAATATAATAAACTGAGGAAAACTTTATCAAATTAGGATCATCAATCAATAAGACCTCTTTAAAATATTTATACAACAAAATAATAGGAGTAAGATAATGAGTCTGGGGAAAATTAAGAAATCTTAGATTTTTTAAACGAACCGCATTTTCAAGAGACTCAATCTGATGATGCATATAAATATTATCACGAATAGATGAAGAAGCAACTGCCTGCATAGCAGAGACCTGACCCCCTAGTTTATTTAAAGCAACATTATATTTCACCAAAGATTCATCATGGGCTCCCAACTTCCGTACCACATCCTTGGAAAATTGTGAAACTTGAGAGAGAGAAACCCGCAAAGACATCTCCATGCGGGTGACTACCTCAAACACATCTCTTAAAGAAACATCATTTGGAGAAACCACAGATGGGACGTTAGTGGGGAACTCTAATGGTGTAGGAAGAACAGACGATAAATCTTTATTATCCTCAACAACCAAAAGATTATCAACATTATCATTATCCAATAAGGGTTCCACCCCCGGACTAACACTTCTGGGGGGGAGCCCCTTCAAAGTCACAGCTTCCTGACTGGGTAGGGAAACACCCTGCGCAATTAAAGAAGAGTCAGAGACAGTACTTACAGACCCTAGGGTCAAGTCCGGCAGCTCACGCTCTCCCTGAGCTTTTTGCAAATGGATATCCATTGGGCCCACGATCTTAGGGGCCTTTTGGGTGTTCGTCGCAGGAAACACCTTCTTCCGTCGTTTGCCCATGGATACGCAAGACCTCTCTGTAGCTCCTCGTTGCTCCGAAGGGGCTCCAAAGGGGCGTGGCCTGCCCCTTTGGTCACGCCACCACGGGTGCGCGCCCGCGGGTCGCGTACCGTGGGGGACCAAGGTTTTTAAAGGTCCTGGGGGGCGGGGCTACACCGCTCCTCCTACCGCCAATTCCACCACCAGCTCCAGCTGTCCCCGCTCGCTCCGGTTCTCCAGCGGGGGACCAATGTTTTTAAAGGTCCTGTGGGGCGGGGCTACAACGCTCCTCCTACCGCCAATTCCACCACCGGCTCCAGCTGTCCCCGCTCGCTCCAGTTCTCCAGCGGGGGACCAAGGTTTTTAAAGGTCCTGGGGGGCGGGGCTACACCGCTCCTCCTACCACCAATTCCACCACCGGCTCCAGCTGTCCCCGCTCGCTCCGGTTCTCCAGCGGGGGACCAAGGTTTTTAAAGGTCCTGGGGGGCGGGGCTACACCGCTCCTCCTACCGCCAATTCCACCACCGGCTCCAGCTGTCCCCGCTCGCTCCGCTGCAGCCCTCTTTTAATAAGTGTTATTTCCCTCCTTCCCTCCCCAACACCCACCCACCCCTGGGATATTCATAGCTTTATAGGTACTTACACATCTTAAAGGAAAGGAGGTGCTCTCAGGTGAAGCTCGTTATCCAAATCAGTCATACACTAAGGACCTGAGATTAATTAAGCTTCAGGTGAACAAGGTATATTAAATGTATTAGGTACAGTTTTATTAGTATAAATATCCAAAACAACCCTTAGTAAGTAAAGAACTTAAAGATCTAAACACAAGCTTAAAACTAAGATGCAGACAGCAGTCCAGCAGCGAGATGGGTACTTTCCAGTCTTTTGCATTGAGTGTCACATGTATGATTTTCTCCCAGTTGGTGAGAGGTCTTACGTGTGCACTAGGTGCAAAGAGCTCTTTGCTCTCAGGGAATGAGTCCGTTCTCTAGAGGCTAGAGTAGTAGACTTGGAAGACATAAGAAAGACAGAGAGGTACATAGATGAGACCTATAGGGATATAGTCCTGAAGTCCCACCCCCAGTCTGGCAGCATCCCTGTTGCCATGGAGGAGAGAGGTCACGTGACAGGAGAATATCACCCTGGTGTGGCAGGAAGTGATCCTGTAACTAGGACCTGTCCTCCAGGTGATGTAAAACCCTCTCGCACTGAGGAAGTTTCTCCAGGGCCATGTGCCCATGAGGGAAGGGTTAGGACAGCCGTTATAGTTGGTGATTCGATCACTAGGCATGTAAATAGCTGGGTGGCTGGTGGACGCGAGGATCACCTGGTAACATGCCTGCCTGATGTGAAGGTAGCAGACCTCACGCGTCACCTAGATAAGATCTTAGATAGTGCTGGGGAGGAGTCTGCTGTCTTGATACATGTCGGTACCAATGACATAGGAAAATGTGGTAGGGAGGTTCTGGAGGCTAAGGGGTATGTTTACCAAAGTGTGTTAGTGCGATTCGCGTTAGGAGCCACGGTAGAGACAGAAACGCCCAAATAAGGACATGGGCGGTACATCGTTATGCGCAACGCGCGTTCCAAAAACTAACGAGCGTGACAGGGTGCGGTGGCTCGTCCCCGCGCGTTACCGCGCGTCAACCCCAAGAAAGCGTACAGATACAAATTACAGGAACAGAGCTGTAGCACAATGGTGAGCTCACTGACCGCTGTCACAGGCAGCATGGGTTCAAATCCCCTGTCTCCCCAGTGTGCACAATGCAGAAGGCTGGCCCAGCCATCACCCAGTACCCAATGTAGGGAATGAGGAGGCAAGGGTTTATATTTTACCACCAGTAGTGCTGCCAGCAAATACACCATCACAGTGGTGCAACCAAAGGTGCTGCAGATGGCATCCCATAATGCACCACACAGGCCACAGTAGAAAGTGCACTGTCCACAGAGGCACACCAAAATGTCACCTTCAGAACACCATAGCAGGCAACGTAAAGGGTGCCAGATAAGGTGCCACATGGGGCGCCCCATGAGGCACTGTAAGGTGACATCATGCTGATGGTGTCTTGCTGGCAGGACCAATGTGCGTCCAAAATAGACAATGCTGCAGTCAGGCCGATAAAAAAAGACCACTGTGTTATGAGTCCATGACCACTGGCCCCACAGGCTGTGACGGAACCACCGGGCAGCAGCCCCATAGCTGCGAACAACCCCCTGGCTGTCACCTGAAGGGCAGCAGGGCACCACCCAAATGGCCCGCTGTGATGTCTAGGATCTGTCCCAAAGCAAACATACCCATGGTGCAAGGCACAGGAAGATCAGCGGCCCAGAGATGAACACAACAAGGGGCATGTACCTACACAGCTCCCTGGGACGGCAGGCCGAAATGAGTGTGTGTCACTGTCACACAGTAGCAACAGACAGTAGCCCAACAGGGCGCCCCCTAAGAATCTAGAAAAGGTGTGTCCTAAGGTAGCGTGATCTGTCGCACAATGGTGAAGACACAGGCAGATGGTGCAAGGTCTGTGAGTTCAAAGCACCCGTGGTCCCAAGGACAAGCGCTGCCTGCAACAGTACCCTCTGCAAACCATAGTTAGTGACGTGGATAACCAGTCAGTACTCTTTTGAAGCCATACATATCCCCCAGTTTTTG
Organism: Ichthyophis bannanicus; assembly: GCA_033557465.1. Classification (NCBI taxonomy): domain Eukaryota; kingdom Metazoa; phylum Chordata; class Amphibia; order Gymnophiona; family Ichthyophiidae; genus Ichthyophis; species Ichthyophis bannanicus. Next base: position 732,825,629 of record CM066034.1, on the reverse strand, counting down.
TCGCCGACAAACAACCTGAGAGGTGGGAGAAAGTGCCCACCCCCCTCATATGTAGGGCCCCTATAATCCAGAGAGCCTTAGCCCTCACAAGAAGAAAATAGTGTGAATGTGTAACCAGAACCGTTTTGAGAGATGTACATAGTCAAATATATCCACAAACCATGGAATGAAGGAAAGCAAACCCCAAACAGTGCTGGAAATAAGGCAGGTAAGAACCGAATGGTCATGTCACCGTACACCTGTAGGGAACCCCACCACGCCATGCATATGTCTTGCCAACTCTGGGCTCTGTATCATGTGAATGTGTACCTGACAGGAGGGTGGATCTGTGGAGGCATCAGCGACATCACCCACACACCAATATAGTGATGGCAGAAGCAGCTTGTGCTGTACGTCTAACAGACTCAGGTGGCAAGCACACAGTCACAGGGCTATACCCTGAGGGTGCTATATAGGGCACCCTACAAGTCACACCAGTGGGTAAAGGTAAATGTGCACTGTCTGCTCGTGCACCCTATAGGGCAGGGCTGGGGAATCCTGGTCCTGGAGAGCAGCAGACCAGTCAGATTTCCAGGATATCCCTAATGAATATGCATGAGATATATATGCATTAGAGACATCCTGCCAACCTGACTGGTTTGGGGCCCTCCAGGGCTGGATTCGGAGACCACTGCCTTACACCTCTGTCATTTAAGATTGTGAGTGGGCAAGGTGCAGATGTCCAAGACATCAAATGGTTTAGATAGAATGTGTCACATTCCTCCTCACCGTCCCACCACCACCAAAATATTGTCAATTAGACAACCTTTTTGGTGGTTGTGAGAATCGAGGACGAATGTGACACATTCCATATACCCTTTCGATGTCTAGAACATCTGCACCTTGCCCACTCACAATCTTAAATGACAGAGGTGTAAGGCAGGGGTCGCCAAATCCAGCCCTGGAGGGCCACAAAACAGTCAGGTTGGCAGGATATCCATAATGCATCTATATCTCATGCATATTCATTATTGATATTCCGGTAAACTGACTGGTCTGCGGCTCTCCAGGACCATGGTTCCCCATCCCTGCTATAGGGCGTGTCACATAGAGCCCCACAGGTCATGCCATAAGGGTTCCGATGAGGCACCCTGAGGAGTCTGCACTGTGAGGGTGGTGCTGCTGTCAGCACCAATGTCATGTAAAACTACAAGATGCCCCCCAAAGGGTCACCTAATCCTCCATATGTGGTCTGAAATCCTTGACATAGGGGCCCCCACAGGTAATGAAACAGCTAGATGCCCATAATGTCTGTGAAAACTACACAGTCCCAAGAATGAGGTGGCCAGCTCATGGAGCAGAACTGTGAAATGCTACAAATCACCACACCAGACCCCCAGTAATTGCCCGATGCACATACAAAGAAAGCCTGTCAATGGAACAAAACAAGGTCTCAGCAAACAAGGGCATATGGCAAACACAACCCAGACCAAGGTCAAGATCATTACCAAATATAAAGGGCCCATTAACATCACAGACCTGTTTCATTACCTGAAAGCCACTGGCGAAATGAAAAGCAAACACGAAAATACTATGAATATGTGCAGAAAGAATATGCAGATGGCTGTACCACCAAAACCCACAACCCCCAGACTGTGCAAAGAAAGTGCACCATGTCACCACCCAAAGTGACAGCTGGGGGGTAATGATATGGTTGTAAGCAAAAACATTCATGGTGCACTGCACATGGACATCATCAGTCTCTAGAAGAACATATGAGGGGGTAGGCACCCACACAGCGCCGTCCCATGAATGGGCAAATGAATGTGTGCGTCACTGCAATAGAACAGGAAAAGACAGTAGCCCAACAGTGTGCCCAAGAAGAAGTATGAGAAAGATGACCATCATGGTCCTGAGAAGGGTACCCCATGCAAAGTGACATATGAGGTACACATGGATACGAGAGGTCAGATGGAACCCTGGCTCACAGAACCATGTGGCATGGTGCCCCAAAAAGGGTATGTGGGACAACGTCAGTGTGCCCTAGGGACTACCAGTGGTGTCTGCAGGTCCTGCGGAACCAGCGTGCAACAGAGACAGATGTAGTACTAACACCACACAGAACCCACGGTGAAGACAATGGATAGGTGACTGACCGAGGGACAGTAGGGAGTTACTGGACCCACATCCCTGTGGACATTTCATGTGTCAGGAAGCAGCGCAGACAAACATGTTGCTGCCAAAAGCAATACAACAAAGGGTGTTGGCAACCTAGAGTACTAGAACAAAAGTGTGTGGTAGGTGAGGGGAAAATGTGTCAACCTGTGTAGGCGGAGGTGGCCAGAGGAGTGGCCCTGCCACGCAGAGCAGGCATAGGCCCACCAAGAACACAGAGATGCAATGCAGACAAGGGTAGCAGCGTAGGATAGGGGGTGACAGTGCACAGCAACATACAGGACATGTCACATCACACTGATGCAGACAGATGTACCAAAGGATGATACCCAATGGTGATGAGGATGATAAGAGTGGGCAGGACCTAAAAGCAAAGAGATGACTGTTATTTATTTATTTATTTATTTAACAGTATTTCTAAACCGCCTTATCTTAAAAATCAAGGTGGTATCACGGCAAACAATCAGGTCAGGTGAGTGTGTTATACATGCAGTGGGGGGAAATTGAGTGTGTGTCGTGTTGTGTGTTAGATTGGTATGAGCTATTTACAGAGTGGGCTATATACAGTTATAGTGACTACAGGTACCAGTGAGGGAAAGACATAAAAACAGGGGAACAGAGAGAGCGAAAAGCCATGAACACTAGGATGGAGGACGCTTCAGGAAAAGAATAACTACCGTAACACCAGTAGGCATACAGAAATGGATGCAGACAGGACCACAGCATGTCCCCATACATAACCACAGCTGTGTGCAAGGTGAGGGCACCCCAAAGACCAAACAAGATGCACCACACATTCAGAGCAGGGGTCCATAGCCAACATCACAGTCCACAGGTGGGATGGGAGGTAGATATGAACCGGTCCATACACGACCCACGAAATATCATGCAGTGCAAACCAAATACAATATATCATGGGAGTGACAAGTAAGGGACAGAGGTAGTTAGGGCAATAGAGAGCCATGTGGATGGGCTGTGGTCAGGGACAAGCGACCGTAAGAGGAGCATGTGCCTGACCAAACAGTTGAGTGATGGCGGCCGGACCAAACGGCAGCAGCGGCTCCAGTAAACAGGCAGGCCTGTCACATGCCCCGCCACATGTGTGACAAAACGAAGCCAAGGGTGATGGGGTAGTGGGCCAGAGAGCAGTGCAGCACCATAGGAGCAGCGGAGAGTAAGCAACATATATGGGTCAGACCATGGCGACAGCAATGCAAACCGCACTATATTGCAACTCACCTGAGTCACCTGCCTGTTGTAGTTGTTTACACACCAACACCACATGTAGCGCAGCATCGGCCAGTATGATCTGCAAAGTCCTGGGGGCCCGGAAAGCAGAAGCCCATCCTGGGGAGGCAAAAAGACATCAAACATGTTGACACATGACACGGTACTGCTGCACAATCCATACACCAGCCCACACATGGGCAACCCAGATAAACGTCACCAGCAGAAGCAGAACTTACAGGAGAAGAGCTCCCCGATCAGATGTTGCCTGGCCGCCATCCCAGCACGTGTGTCAACATGGCCAGGTGCAGGAGGGCACACAGGATCCACCCCAAGATCCTCATTAATATCGACTGGAAGATTGTGCCTGAGAGCAATGTTGTGCAGGATGCAACAGGCTATTATGATCTTTGCCACAGTCAAGGGCCCGTACTGTAAGGCCCCGCCAGTTCTATCCAGACACCTGAAGTGACTTTTGAGAACGCCAAAGGTTCGCTCAATGACTGAGCGGCTGGAGGCATGGGCCTCATTGTACCGCATCTCTGCACCTGTCCGAGGGGTCAGCAGCCAGGCATGACACCCATATCCTGCATCACCTGCAAACAGAAATGGAATTAAGGCACATATGCGAAGACGAACCTATGGAAACCATGATGTAGCAATGCACAAATGAACAGCAGGGAAACATGGTCACACACATATGACGGCACAGCATTGCACACATTTGTGGTGCACCAGAGTCTGCATCTGCGAGATCAAAATAACACTGGCCGGTAAAAAGATGGTCAGGTGGGCAGGTCGCTGGGACATGGTGTGATATGGCACACAAGGGATATGTCAGTGTACCACAACCCGGGTGGGCAAGGCGGGGGTGTCAGCGCAGACAGGCAAAAGCAAACTGTCATGCAGCAGGCATGTGTGATAGCAGGTCCGCACATACACCCTGACACGTGCCAACACCTACATGGTGGATGAGTAGGCCACATACACACTGTACAGCTGGTCTATGGTCCTGTTCCCAGAGTTTCCCAAAGCCCCCCCCCCCCCCCTGCTGGCACATGCACAATCCCGTGGCACATTGGGCATGAGATGGACACAACACACAGGCCGACATGTGAAACCTTTGCACCATGCATGCCCCGAATGACCGTGAAAAATGGATGATAGCCAAGTAAGCAGCTAAGGCAGGTTAGAGACGACATCACATGGGTGCGGCATGACACAGATGAGCAAGAATAGGCACATGGTAGGCAAGGGGATGTGTGTTGCCGCACAGAGGTACATGAGCACAGTCCAGGTGACAGGGCGTGCTGTGGGCACAATCCCAGAATAGTCAGCACAAGTACACAACAGCACCATGTCATGGATGCAAAGGACACAGTTGACAATGGTGCCCCCGTGAAACACATATGTGCGTTACACACATGATGCGGGGAATACCTACCCAGCAGGATATAGTCCTCATATTGCCCGGCCTCAAATAGGCCACACAGTGCTGAGTTCTGCAGGATATAGGAGTCATGGGCTGACCCTGGGAACCACGGGACCACATTCAGGATACGCATACCTGCCTCACAGACAACCTGCACATTGAGGGAATGGAAGTGTTTGCGGTTCTGGTACACAACCTCCCTGTCGCGTGGCGGGATGAGGGCAACATGTGTGCAATCTATTGCACCCAGCACATGTGGTATCCCTGCAATCTGCTGGAATGCACGTCCCAGGGCCACCCAATGTTGCCTACTGTTGGGAATGGCAATGTAATTCCCAACCCGGCTGACCATGGTCCGCAGTACCTGGTGGAGGCAGCGAGAGAATGTTGGCCGACTCATCCCACCCACTGCGGCCACCGAGGTTTGGAAACAGCCAGAGGCAAAGAAATGTAGGGCAGCAAGGAGCTTGGCCATTCCCGGTATAGCATGTGACCGGGCAGTCAGGGGCTCGAGGTCAGGTCGTAGATCCTCATAGAGCTCCCTAATAGCCCCTGTGTCCAGCCGGTAGAGGGAAATCACCTGGTCCTCCCTGATGTTCTGCAGCATGGCCCTGGGCCTGTAGAGGCGTTGCAGGCATGGCCGCCCCTCAGGATGCCTATGGCGCCGTAGTTCCACCACACCCGCCGGTGGACCCTCCACAGCTGCAGGCCTGTGTTGCAGCGGGTGAGGACCCATGCCCAGGGCCTCAGCCCCAGGACCATCATCTCCCTCAGCCGGAAAACGCAGACCAGTTAGCTCCAGCAATGCAATGACTGCACCACCTGCATTCACAGTCTGAGCCATGATAGACACAGGATGTGGGACAGGTGGCTGTGAAATAGGGTACAGGGTGGGAACACAAATCACACAAACAATACACACCTGGTCAACCAAGAACATCAGCCACACCCAAAACCATGGAATCAGCACAATGCTGTAGTCGGCAACATAGCACACGAAGGAGCGCGCGTAGGAGGGCGCGTACCCCTGCAGTGAGCCCGAGAGGAGCCATTGCGATAATAACCAACTCCCTGTAACGCAGCATAGTGTAAAGGTACTGCGAGCTATACACCTTGCCAAATAAGGAAGACGCTAAGATGTGACAGACACGCCCACCGCGTTCACACATGCGTACCACATAATGCGATATACGTGACCACCAGCCAACGCGCGTGGTTACGCGCAGAACAAATACACACGGGTACCCCAAGTAAAAACATATGTCGTACCTACCATCACCACATGAATTGTAGGGAGAGACCACGTGTAAAGAGTACATAGAGGGACGAATATCTGGAGAACAGGCGATAACCATGCACAGTGCGTCACATAGGGCACATATCCGCCTTACGTCCGTGCATGCGGAAGAGGAGAGCGCGGTATAACGCGCGTACGTAACGCGCCCACGCAACGCGCCCATGCAACGCGCCCAGAGCCACACCCACACGGGACCTATATAAAGCTGGGGAGGACAAAATGGCACGCACCTCAGCACACATTCTCGTGGACTATGACAAGCCAGATGTCTAACAGTGCCGGGGCAGGACAGGCACCATCAATGGCACCCCCCAATGACGATGGTGAGAGGCCAGGCCCATCAGGTGCACAGGGAACATCATGTGCACAGGGCACTGACACAATGGGCCAGAAGAGGCGCAGGCCCACCCTCCCTGACGAGCTCCGCAAACGAGCAATAAGGTTCAGCCAGGAGGAGAATGAGCTACTCCTCTCCGCCATTTTGGAGCGCTATGACCTCCTGTTTGGACAGCTTAGCTCGACCACAACTGGTGCAACACGTGCTCGTGCATGGGCGGAGGTACAAGTAGAGGTCGCAACCACTAACGGCCCACACAGGGATGTGGAGAGCTTGCGCAAACGTTATTGCGACATAAAGAGGAACATCAGGACCGAGTTTGGACGAGAGCGGAGAGGGGCACAAGGCACAGGAGGGGGCCCAGCACATGTCGCCAACCTGAGTCCCCTAGAGCGGCGCTTGGCAGAGCGCCTTGGCCCAATGTATATTCATGGCCTTCCCCCAGAGTTGGACACAGCGCACCAAGGTGCAGGTAAGTTTTTGAGTGATCTGTACCAGTGTGAGCCTGCAAGTGCACATGTGTGTGGGTGACCAAGGGTGGACAGGGGTGTGGGTGGCATGATTGTGCAATATGAAGACCCAGGGGGCAGCACAGGCATGCAACCAGCCCCTGGGACGTGGCCCATTCGGGGACTGATGTCCATGATGGTCAGGGAGTGGAATGGAACAGTGGATGTGTGCTGTGACAAGGGGAAAGGTCCAACAGTATCAGCAGGGGCTGTCAACGTGTAGCAGTGGGTAGGGTGTAGGGCTGGTGGGGGCAGCACGGACACATAGGTGTTGACAGGGACAATAGGACAGCACTATGCGCCTGGGTTGAACAAGGACTGTGTATGCAGGGCTGATAGTGTTGCCGGTGCTTCATGGGGGGTGTGGTAGCATGCCCGGGGGGGTGGTCACCTGACGTTGCAGGGCAACGGCCCCTCTCGCCAATGGGGAATAGGTAGGGGGGTGTGGGGGTGGGGGCGAGGGGCCCCCACCAGGACCCATGTGGCTCACCCATGCACATGTGCTGTCAGGGGAGTGGGATGGGTGCAGACAGGCAGCCCTGCCGCATATGACCTATATGATCTTGTGTCCCACAGGCAACATAGCTGCCATAGATGCAGCTGAGGAAGCGCATGGGGACAGCCAGCCCTGGCCGTGCACCCCCAGGGACACAGTACCGGAGGTGTCGAACGTGGAGGCAGGAGCTCCCCCAACCCCCCCCCCAGTGAAGACGGTGGGACCATCCATCAGCCAGCCTGTGCAGGGGACACGCACACGGATGGTGCCACCGGGAATGAGTTTGCTGAGGCAGGGCAGCACAACAGTGCTGCAGCGTTGTCTGCATTGGAGAACGTGATCGAGCAGATGCAGGCGCACACTGCTGAGGCACACAGGGATGCGGAGGGTGAGGACCACACTGTGTTATGTTGACCAAGCATGAGCAAAGGTGGAGGAGTAGTTTCAGAACACCAATGCACTACCTGCTGTCTCCACAGGTATACGGCATTTACTGCGTGCATGTCTGCGGGACCTGCGGCGGCAGAGGCATGCGCAATGCAGGCACAATCGCATGATGTCCAGGGTAATGCTGGGGGTCCCTAGGCTCGTTGTAGCCACTGAGAGCATTGCAGAGAGCCTGCATATCATCGCAGCGCACATGGGGGTGACGCCAACTCCACCACCACCACCTCCTCCTCCACCAACAGCAGTGGATGCAGCGGCAGCAATGGCGGCAGCAGGGCCACCATCATCACAGGGTGGGAGGGGCCGCGCAAGGCATGGTAGGGGCAGGGGGCGTGCAAAATAAAACGCATAACATGCGGATGACGCACATGTCATGTCTCCTGTGTTGCTTGAGGGGACAGTGGTACGCACAGCCCACACTTGCATGACCCTGGGGCATGCCCAATGAGAACTATTATGCCAGACGGTGTAGACACCGACACTGCTGTGCCCAGCATGGGATGCCCCATTTGCTCCTGGGCGCACACCAGCAGGCACACACTACCCAGATTTTGCACCCAACATCTGTTCTCCGCATCCCATCCCTGTGTGCAGGGGGGGACGACATCCGGTCCTTGGCTAGGGGGGGTAAAGGGCATGACATGACGTGGGCTATGGGTGATGGGGGGGACCGGTAATGGGCTGGGGGCTGTTGGGGGGGGTTAGGGCTGGCCATGGGCTATGGGGGGCTGCCTGGTAATGAGTTGATGGTTTTGGGACTGGAATTGGGCTGATGGGGGTTGCTAGGACTGGTCTGCGGTTTGGGGGTTGCTAGGACTGGAACTGGGATCATGGGGGTTAAGACAGTGAGTGGGTTGATGGGGGGGCTAGGACTGATCTGCGGTTTGGGGGTTGCTAGGACTGGAACTGGGCTGATGGGTGGCTAGGAATGGATATGTGCTGCTGCAGGGACTAGAGGGGAATGGATGCTGTGTGGGCTGGAACTAGGAGGGAGCTGATGGTGGGGGTGGATCAGAATGGGATGGGGCTGGAGGTGTACAATGGAGAGGTGGAAAATAATTCAGGTGGGAGGGGTCTAACATCTCCAATTGGCCGGGTATTGGGTGAGTACCTGGGGGTTGGGGATGGAGGGGTAAGAGGTGAGTGTATGGACTAGGAATGTGGAAGGGGAATAATGAGAGGGATTAGTATGCTAAAGCAGATGCTGCGAGAGAATGCTAATAAACTACAGGATGGAGGGGAGGACACATGGACAGCAGTCGCTGGAGAGTTAGAAAAGGACACGAGGAAGCCAGGAGAAAATGGCTGGGACACTTGCAGCTGACGAAAGTGCACAATGGGTAGACGCATATCCCTTTCCATTGCATTTCCTATCTGGCATAGGTCAGCTCTGGTAAATGTGCATCATTAACGTCTGCGCTTTGTTTAATACAGGAGCCACTCAATGTATATTTATATCGTTACAGGGATGTACATTCCAAGTTAGTCTGTTGTGAATCCCAGTTTAATGGTTGTTTTCCGGTTTCGAATTAGTGCTTACCTGTTTGGTGAGGGTCTATGTTCTGCATGTGTACGTGGCCGGATGAGTTCTGTTTAAATGATTCCAATGTGGCATTGCCACATGTTCTCTCTCCCCAGTGGTTCAGGTATTGTGGCCCTGAGAAATGTGTTGGTGTAGTATTTGCAGTGTTACCTTTAGTTTGGTAGAGTATGGTGCGTAGTGAGTCCTGGTATTGCTGGTAGGATACAGCGGGTTTGCAATGAGTTTCACATGGGCAGTGTCCATTAGCCCACCTGCTGTGTCCATGCCATCCACCACCCTGTTCTGCACCCATCACAGATGCTGCACATAGACTTGCAGGTGCCACCACTGCTGACCCCTGGGCACAGTCACATGTCTGTGCATTGCTACATGTGTGGCACCAGCCCATGTAATGGCCGTAGTATGGCTGGACGCATTACACACGTAGAGTGCCCTGCACGCACCCGTTGTATCTCACACCGACACACATGTGTGTGTCCTCATGTGTCTCTCACACAACACTGACACAAAGCACAGAGTGATATCTGGACAGCACAGTTAAACGGTAATAATGTCAAACTTTATTTACATAACAAACTGGGGGTGGGGTGTTCATTGGCCCACATGCGACCCTCGCTGTCAAACAGCTCTGTTGCCCTCTGTGTGTGGGGTAGGCCATAGCATGGGCTGTCACAGGGCAGGTGTGTACTACGTATCCACGCACTACACACCCTGGGGACCCCTGTCACATGGTGGCTGCTCCGCCACGCCCCCATCTACGCGCTCCTTCAGCAAGCGTAGGCAGTCAGCCACCATGGTCAGGGTCGCCAGGACCTGCCCCATGATAAGGGCGTTCTGCCTCTGGGCGTGTGCATGCGCACGCACAGCCACGGCCACTCGCAGCCCGCACATGCAGCCACACAGACACAGGTCTCCCCGTGTCTGTGTGGCTGCATCCACGGTGCGCATGTCCTCGGCTATGTGTGCCATGCCCACGTCCAGGGGGTGTGCGTTGCCATCACCATGGTGCAGGTCGCTGGCGCCCCCGTAGCCCTGTGACAGCTCATGTAGCTGGCCACCCAGCACACATGCCCCCCCAAACCCCCCACCCAACCCATCCCCCACCAGCGCCACGTTGGGCAGGTCACCCCCTTCATGCCCCTGTCCCACCACAGCAGGGCCCGTACCTGCCCGACCCACCTGCGCCCGCCCCTCCTCCCCCTGCCCCCCCAGCACCTCTGCCCTCACCCCCTCCACCGCCTCCTCCCCCACCGTATACGCACGGGGTAGCTGCATGTGCTCCTCAGCCGGACCCCCACCCTGCCCCACATCCGCCTCCTCCCCCTCTGCGTCCGAGGATTCCTCAGGCCCATGAGGTGGTGTGTGGTGCTCCACCACCATTTCCGCAGGGTCAGGCAGCATATCCAGCTCTTCGGCCACTTGCGGTTCACTGGGCCCGGCATCCTGCACCACCTGCTCCTCCGCAGCGCGTACATCCACTGTGGGAGAGGGAGACACGTATCATTTCCATGTTCACACATGTGCCACAGCAGTAACATACATCCTGTGGTCATGTCAGCCACTGATCCACAGGGCCATGTCACATCACTCACCGTCCTGTTGGGCCAGCCGCTCCCTCTGAACCCGGCGCACAAAACGGGGATATCTAGCCCGCAGCTCCCGTGCCTTCTTGCGGAGATCCTCGACCTATTGGGGTGGAAACACATATTGACATTAGTTGTCAAACACCCTTTGGTGGCCTCTGCCGCTACACATCTACAATTATCACTGTGCAATATGGTTTGACACAATGGGGCACGAACCTGTGCATTTCCCAGACCACCAGGATGGGTAGAGCTCTGAGGTGAGGCCTACTGCATCCTGGGGATCTGGCTTGCCTCCTGTGTTGACTGTCTGGGGCATTCCCCACACCACCAGGTTGAGGGGTAGGGCTCTGAGGTGAGGCCTACTGCATCCTGGGGATCTGGTTTGCCTCCTGTGTTGACTGTCTGGGGCATTCCCCACACCACCAGTTGAGGGGTAGGGCTCTGAGGTGAGGCCTACTGCATCCTGGGATCTGGTTTGCCTCCTGTGTTGACTGTCTGGGGCATTCCCCACACCACCAGGTTGAGGGGTAGGGCTCTGAGGTGAGGCCTACTGCATCCTGGGGATCTGGTTTGCCTCCTGTGTTGACTGTCTGGGGCATTCCCCACACCACCAGGTTGAGGGGTAGGGCTCTGAGGTGAGGCCTACTGCATCCTGGGGATCTGGTTTGCCTCCTGTGTTGACTGTCTGGGGCATTCCCCACACCACCAGGTTGAGGGGTAGGGCTCTGAGGTGAGGCCTACTGCATCCTGGGGATGTGTGTTGTTACTGTAGTCACAGCCAGGCCCAGCTACCATAGCACAGGGACAGGGGGTGGCCTCCTCATATGGGACCCTCCGCATCCTGGGGCTATGGCCTGATCCTTGGTAGCACTAACAAGGCCTGTATCCATAGCACAGGGACAGGGGATGGGCTCCTCATATGGCATCCCCCGCCTCCTGGGGCTATGGCCTGATCCTTGGGAGCACTAACAAGGCCTGTATCCATAGCACAGGGACAGGGGATGGGCTCCTCATATGGGACCCTCCGCATCCTGGGGCTATGGCCTGATCCTTGGTAGCACTAACAAGGCCTGTATCCATAGCACAGGGACAGGGGATGGGCTCCTCATATGGGACCCTCCGCATCCTGGGGCTATGGCCTGATCCTTGGTAGCACTCACAAGGACTGTATCCATAGCACAGGGACAGGGGATGGGCTCCTCATATGGGACCCTCCGCATCCTGGGGCTATGGCCTGATCCTTGGTAGCACTAACAAGGCCTGTATCCATAGCACAGGGACAGGGGATGGGCTCCTCATATGGGACCCTCCGCATCCTGGGGCTATGGCCTGATCCTTGGTAGCACTCACAAGGACTGTATCCATAGCACAGGGACAGGGGATGGGCTCCTCATATGGGACACTCCGCATCCTGGGGCTATGGCCTGATCCTTGGTAGCACTAACAAGGCCTGTATCCATAGCACAGGGACAGGGGATGGGCTCCTCATATGGGACCCTCCGCATCCTGGGGCTATGGCCTGATCCTTGGTAGCACTAACAAGGCCTGTATCCATAGCACAGGGACAGGTGATGGGCTCCTCATATGGGACCCTCCGCATCCTGGGGCTATGGCCTGATCCTTGGTAGCACTAACAAGGCCTGTATCCATAGCACAGGGACAGGGGATGGGCTCCTCATATGGGACCCTCCGCATCCTGGGGCTATGGCCTGATCCTTGGTAGCACTAACAAGGCCTGTATCCATAGCACAGGGACAGGGGATGGGCTCCTCATATGGGACCCTCCGCATCCTGGGGCTATGGCCTGATCCTTGGTAGCACTAACAAGGACTGTATCCATAGCACATGGACAGGGGATGGACACCCTTTAGGGGCCTGCAGAATTCCGGAATGTCCTTGTGCTGTGTGATAGCTGACAGCAGCATATGACAGACCCCTGTGTGTATCTTTGCCTTCGTTTTGACCCTGTGGTTTTCTGTTGATTGCCCACATCACTGAGGATGCAACTGCGCCCCGTAGCATACCAATGTGGTCATTTGTTCATCTCTGCCATGGTTGCTTCTAACCCCTGTGGGCTTGTGGGTTCTGCTATTGGGTGTGTTGATGACCCAGCTACAAGCAGCCGACGGTAACACCAGACATTCTCCAGCAGTGCAGATTCAAATGGTGCTTTGGTTACAGACTGTTCTTCACCACGTCCTCATTTGGGGTGCCTGTCCCCAGACACTTACCTCACATGGGTAATCAGAGCTCCTGTTGTATCTATTTGTGAGGCGGTCCCAGGCCCTCCTCACCCTTGTTAGGTTCTGCCTCCTGGAGGAGCCAGGGAAGAGGCGTTGTTGGCGGAGACAGAAGAGCTCTGTCAGCAGGTACAAGTCTGCTTGTGTGAATGCAGGCTTCCGTGACATGGCTGCCATCTGCTCAGAATGTATTTTAGCTGCGTAGCCACGTGCGTTTATAAGGGCGTACCCACGTGCGTTCATGGAGGCGTAGCCACGTGCGTTCATAAGGGCGTCACTACATGCGTTCATGGAGGCGTGGCTATGTGCGTTGCGACAGCGTTCAGAGGCCATGACACAGCGCGTACCTATGTGCATTGATGTCGGCAGATGGGCATTGCCTCGTGCGTTACCTCGTGCGTTGGCATGTTGCGTTGCCTTGTGCGTTGGCATGTTGCGTTGCCTCGTGCGTTGGCATGTTTGATTTTATATCCTCATGGTGTACTGCAACTCACATTAACACTACCATCTATACATGTGTTGGCCTATGGCTTATCCTAGCCTGTGGACATGGGCTGGGTTTTACATCCCCCACATTGTTGGCCTACTGCTATTTCTTGCAGGGTCAGCAGCATGTGTTCTGATACCTTCTGCCTCTGACATCTCACATTATGGATATTTCACATTGCTTTGTAGAGGGCTGACCTTGATAAAGAGATGTCTATGACATTTGTAATGTCCCTTTTGTTTACATGGGTTGAGGGGGGGGGATGGGGACCAGGGCACAGTGAGTGTCCCTGATTGGCATACTGTGGAGGTGGCATCTGGACCACTGTAGAACATCTGTTTATCTGTTTATTTTGATATGTATATCATTATTTGTAGCCTTCTCATGCGTGACCTTACACCCTTTCTCTCTGTCATCTCTTGCTCTTTGCTGTCAAAAGACGGCTTGCAGTCTGTACCTGACCTCTGATATTGTTGGGTTACAGACACCACTACTCCAAATGCAGCTGCACCTGGCAGTCCTGCCATGTATCACCACAGTGGCCTCATACCCATAGGTTCTGACTGCACAGTCAGTGCATTTGCCAGTGGAGTAAGCCTCTGTATCTCCTTCTACATGCCTAGCTGGCTACAGAGTGACTTCAGTTCACCGCACAGTCCATCTGCTGTGATTCGCAGTGTTTTATTGGAGCAGACACAACCATGATGCACTACACATGCAAATCAGCCGTCCAATGATTGACACAAGATGTGAAATGCAACCCTACAGCAGCTCGGCCTGGTGGGGGTAACTGACCATGTGTGCCCCCACAGCACCTCAGCCTGCTAGGGGGCACTGACCGTGTGTTTTACTGGCACACAGTGGCTACACGACGTCACATTGTGTGGTTGCTGTGCTCACCCTGAGGGTGCAGTGAGGCGCCCAGCACAACGTCCACCGAACCATCCATGGCAAGCATAGGCCATGCTGGAGGTCCACAGCAGTGATAATGTGTGAGATAGGTGGTGCCTGCCAAAACACCTTGGATATATCTGCCTGTCTCTGTCAGGTGTCGTCCCTACGGACCCCTAGGGGGATTTTGGTGGTAGACCGTTTCTCCGAGCAGCAGATCCACATTCTGCCTCCCTGCAATGGGGGCAGTAGGGGGGTTCAACAACCTCAGTTCTACTGTGGATATCACACCCTACAGTGCAGTCACTGCAGCGCTCTACATATCCATAGCACAGGTGCAGACAGATGGTAGGCCAGTCTATACTAGGCTGAACCCAGACACTATCTGGTATTTTCCTACAGCAGCTGCACCCTGCTATGCACTCCATCGAGACACATACCAGCTGCATAAAGTCTGCTAGTTGGTCCATTACTGCATCTTCCTGTTGGACTTGCATGCACCCAGACATGGGATGGCAGCAGACACAGGACGCAGATCAGTCAGTGACTGGCCCCCACAAGGAGACACATACATATCATATAATAGAAGTACTATATGGCACTATGGGGATGCCTAGCCATGCCGTGGTCACTGCACAGTCAGGGTGAGATTGATCTTCCTGCAGGACATACGGCGGTCGCCCTGTCTGTGTAGGTGGTGGCCAGGCACTGCTATGTCACAGTCAGTGGCCTATGCGCTGTGCAGATGCAGCCTGGCCAGGCCACCCTGTCTGGGCTATACCCATGGTACCTTGCTCCTCATTATGCATTATTTGTGGCAGCATTGAACCTGACCGTTGTGTTGCCCTCCAGGACTGCATTTTGGGGACTCTGCTCTAGGTTATGCGCCAGTTTTTGGTGTCTGTGCTCGGTGTGGTTAAAAATTGGCGTATTAACCATGCATATCTTATCAGCAAAATATTGTTTTCCTTACTATCACGGTTTAATTGTGAGGAAAATATGGGTACTGGATTGGCAGTAGCCCCAGCTGGGCTTTGAACCTGTGACCTTCTGTTCTTACACACACTGTCTGTGTGCACTGCACCACAGTGTTGCCACAGATAGGCTGCACCCCCTAGGGAGTTCATGACTGTACATCCGACAGGGCCTGTGTGTTGCGGTGGGCGTGCCAGCCTAAACATGGCTGGGCAACTGTCTGCTGTGGCTAAACGCCACTGGCCCCTCCACCACCTGTACCCTTCCACCGACATGATGACATGTCGTTATCTTGGCAAATGCCTATGAGCTACTAGAGTGTCGCACTACGGGAATGCATTTGTGGAACTCGGCTGTGGGAACTGCCCATTGTTAGTGGGGGGGAGGGTAAAATATAGTTCTTTGTCCCATGTTCTCTGGGGTGAAGGGGTGTCTGTACTATCTCTGTTGTGTGGTGAGTAAGATATGGGGACAGGGTTGGTGGGTGCCCCAGCTGGGGTTTGAACCCATGACCCTCTGATCTTATAGGTACTGGCTGTGTCCGCTTCACCACACTGTAGCCACAGAGATAGTGAGGTTCCTGGAGATAGGTAACCTGGCAGAGTGAGTCAGACACACTGCTCTGCACATTTTTACTGTCGGCTCATTCACCTTGTATGGCGATACACGTGCACATCGACCCCACAATTGACCTCGGGAAAAGAGTATAGACCCTCACCAGACTGGCCAATGGTGATAGTAATGGACAACCATTGCAGACACTCCCAGGTGAGCTCAGGGCAGAACTGACTGGGGAATGATTTGTGGACGGGTCTACGCTCCGTTGACCCTTACAAACATCCTATTTCATTTTTTGTAGCTTTCCAGGAATTGTTTGTTACTTGTGCCCACTAATATCTCTGTTGCCCAGCTGGTTTATACTTTCTTTTGGCTTTTGTTATGTTGTTTTTACATTTCTATTTGCTATTTTGTTCTGTGCACATGTATCACACTGCTCACGTTTTTTTAGGTTTCCCCGGTTTTGCTGTACATTGCTGACGGAAATGGTTTCTCTTCCCTTTAATATGCCTTTAACGGCAGGTTTTCATTCGCGTTGGGATTGAGCTCTGAAATTCAGCGCGTTAGTATGGGGGGAGCCTCTCCCCGCCCACTCTCCGCCCATTGGTGCTATGGAAGACCTGGGACTCAAGCAAATTATCAATAAACCCACTCATATAAAGGGAAACATTCTGGATTTGGTATTTGCTCCTCAGACAGTCATTGAACAAAACCACAACCTACCAATATCAATCGTTTATGTACCCTGGTCAGACCACAAACTGATCATTTTCCAGATCCCCATCATCAATGAGAAGCTGCACAGAAGCCAAAACATGCACAGCACATCACGGACGCCCACAAGAAGATTTAGACCATTTAACAGAGAACACATCTTGGCTGAGACCCAATCACTCCTCAACAAAACCATACCAGACCTCGACGAACTAATCACCTCCTGGAACTCCAATCTGCATGCCATATCACAACCTCCAATTTCCAATAACACAAAGAGGAGAAAAAGAAGCACCGCCCCATGGTTCTCTCCTGAATTGCGAGCCTCTCTGACTCAACTCCGCAGACTGGAACACCGCTGGCGCAGATCACTTTCCACTGAAGATCAGACCGCCTACCGTACTCACCTCTCCACACACCGTGAAGCTATCACAACCACAATGAAACAATATCACACAGACACCCTAAAGAGATCACTGAATAAACCACGTGACCTCTTCAACCTGGTCAAATCCCTCTCAAAGGAACCTTCTCCCGAACAACACAGTGAGATTCATCCACAGAAATTCGCTGACTACATGCAATCCAAGATAGTGCAAACTAACAAGGTGTCAACAGTCCCGTTCCAAGAACCAACGAATGCAACCCCACTAAATAACTTCTCTACACCATCCACTAAATGCATCGAGGACACCATAGCATCTCTCAATACCTCCACTGCACAAACGGACCCATGCCCAGCTTTTTGGATTAAGGAGCTACGTTGTGCGTTCAGCCCCTTCATTGCAAATCTAATGAACCTCTCATTCACAACAGGGTACTTCCCTGCAGCACTCAAGCAGACTTCCATCAGGCCACTTTTGAAAAACCCCAAGCTAGACCCGCAAAAGGTCGAATCTTATAGGCCTATAGCTAGCATTCCCCTCTTAGCCAAGATAATTGAGAAGGAGGCACAACGGCAAATCCAAGATCATATAGACACCACAGCTCCCCTAGATCACTGCCAACATGGGTTCAGAGAATATCATGGGGTCGAGACCCTTCTCACGAACCTATTCAACGACATTATCACAGGCATTAACAACATCCGACAAGGATTTGTACTCGTCTTCTTAGACATCGCTGCGGCGTTCGACTCGGTAAGCCACGAAATTCTCCTCGGACGACTGAAAGAGAAAGGTATCTGCAACAGTGCATTAGAATGGTGCAACTCTTATCTGGATGGTAGATGGCAATATGTGAAGTCCGGTACAGAAGAGTCAAAACGCTTCCATCAAAAGCAAGGTGTGCCTCAAGGTTCCTCATTGTCTTCCCTACTATTTAACATATACATGCAGCCCATCTGCGACATCATAAGATCTTTCAAAGTCAACTGCTTGATATACGCAGATGACATTCTCTTATATATGCCTTTCTCTACAACTCAATTAGACCTGGCACCGTTGGTAGACTGCCTCAATTCGGTCTCAGAGTGGCTCCAATCACAAAACCTTCGCATTCAACATAAAAAAACAGAGGTGCTCTTCATCTCCAAAGACCCCAACTTCACCCCTCCAGCCCACGTCAGTGTCAAGGAAGCTGACCTACAAGCTAAAGAAACAATAAGATA
Organism: Ichthyophis bannanicus; assembly: GCA_033557465.1. Lineage (NCBI taxonomy): Eukaryota > Metazoa > Chordata > Amphibia > Gymnophiona > Ichthyophiidae > Ichthyophis > Ichthyophis bannanicus. The sequence goes on along the minus strand of CM066034.1, from coordinate 732,807,127 downwards.
CCTTGGAGTTACATTGGACCAACGTCTGGATATGAAACATCACATAAATAACATAGTCAAAGCTGTATACTTCAAAATACGCTCGCTTAGGCATATGCGCTCCATGTTGGACCCTGATGACTTCCGAACCATATACCAAGCACTAATCCTGCCACACTTCGACTTTGCAAATGCCATATTACAAGGTCTCCCTCAATCCACTCTTAGCCCATTACAGATGGCCATGAATGCCGCAGCAAGAGTCCTCTACGGAGCCTCCAGAAGCGATCACGTAACTCCCATTCTTAAACAGCTTCACTGGCTCCCCATCCATGGGAGGATCATCTTTAAAACCCTAGTCCTATCATTCAAGGCAATCAAGGGTATCTCATCCTCCTCACTCACAGATCTGATTCACACTGTACCCCCCAACAGATCCAGAAGAACATCAGCCGTAAACCTACTGACAACCTCGAAGGCGTTGACAAAGTGCAACATGACAACCTCAAACAGAGCCTTCAGTTTCTATGTACCCAAATGCTGGAACGCTCTACCCTCCGACATAAGGGCCATTACTGACCTACTCCAGTTCAGGAAGGCACTCAAATACCACCTCTTCCTTCAATACTACCCTACCAGCAATTGAACCAGAGGAAGTGACCCACTCATGAACACACCATGCCGTTCTTGATATTATTAAGACTCTATTCTGTTCTATGTAATTATCTCTTGTATATAGTTTACCCCGGTTCTCCAAGTTGGTACTCCTGTTCGATGTAAACCAAACAGCTTGTTGTTATGGTCTTTATGTTATAATGTAAACCGCGCTGATGCCGAATAGTGCGGTATATAAGAACTTGTAATAAATAAATAAATAAATAAATTGACCCCTTCTCTCCGCCCACTCTCCGCCTTCTGCGCTGTTTTAACGCGCCGCGGGGGTTTACGATCGTTCAATGCGGTTAACGCGTGTAATGTACAATTAGCGATCGTTCACACGTCCGAACGTGCATTGTGACGTGCGAACGATCAGTAATCGTACATTGCGTGCGTTATTCACGATTACCGCGGTTTAGTAAACATACCCCTAAATTTATGCTTTTAGGTAGGAAGTTGAAATCCAGAAATTCCATAGTAGCGTTCTCCGAAATGCTTCCCGTTCTACGCGCAGGACCCAAAAGGCAGGCAGAGCTCCGGAGTCTCAATGCATGGATGACACAATGGTGCAAGCATGAGGGTTTCGGATTTGTTAGGAACTGGGGAGCATTCTGGGGAAAAGAGGGGCTCTTCCAAAGGGATGGGCTTCACCTTAACCAGGATGGAACCAGGCTGATGGCATTAACCTTTAAAAAGGAGATAGAGCAGCTTTTAAACTAGATAACAGGGGAAAGCCAACAGTCACACAAGAGCGCATGGTTCCGAAGAATGTATCCTTGAAGGATACTACCAAATGCAGAGAGGTTCCAAAAAAGAGTAAAATAGCCCAAATGCCCTCGAGTATGGAGCATACAGAGGTTAAAGATCCCAAATTACCCATGCCTACCAATAGCCAGATTAATATGAATAAAATACAGTCTCTAAAATGCTTGTATGCAAATGCCAGAAGTCTAAAAAATAAGATTGGAGAGTTAGAATATATAGCACTAAATAGAGCTGATCAAATTGGTGGAGGGGTTGTGCTCTATGTTAGAGAGGGCATTGAGTCAGAAAGGATTAAAGTTTCGCAGGAAACAAAATTTGCTGTAGAATCTCTATGGATTGAAATTCCATGTAAAAAGGGGAAGGCGATGGCAGTGGGGGTGTACTATCGACCGCATGGCCAGAATGAACAACTGGATGATGAAATGCTCAAAGAAACCAAGGAAGCTAACAAAAGTTACAGCGCAGTAATAATAATGGGTGATTTCAATTAACCCGGTATCGACTGGGTCATTGTCACAGCAGGACATGCTAGGGAGATACAGTTCCTAGATGAAATAAATGACTGCTTCTTGGAGAAGCTGGTTCATGAACCGACCAGAGGGGAAGCCATATTAGACCTAGTGGAACAACAGATCTAGTGCAAGAGATAAGGGTGTTGGGGCCACTTGGCAATAGTGATCATAGCATGATCGCATGTGATTTAGTTAGTGGAAGAGGGATAGTAAGGAAATCCACAGTACTACCTTTTAACTTTCGAAAGGGAGACTATGATAAAATGAGGAAATTAATTAAGAAAAATCTAAAAGGAGCAGTTGCAAAGATTAAAGACTTGCATCAAGCTTGTAAGTCTTTAATTTTTGCAACTGCTCCTTTTAGATTTTTCTTAATTATTTTCCTCATTTTATCATAGTCTCCCTTTCGAGACTATATTGTTGAAAAATACTATCTTGGAAGCCCAGACCAGCTGTATTCCACGCTTTAAGAAAAGTGGAAGGAAGTTCGAAAAACTGCCAGCATGGTTTAAAGGTGAGGTCAGAGAGGCTGTTGTTGCCAAAAAAGCATCTTTCAGGAAATGGAAAAAAAGAGCCAAATGACGAAACCTGGAAACAGCACAAGCACTGGCAAGTCAAATGCAAGGCATTGATAAGGCAGGCAAAGGGAGAATTTGAGAAGAAGCTTGCTGTGGAAGCAAAAACATGAAATAAAGACTTTTTCAAGTACATTCGTAGCAAAAATCCTGTGAGAGAGTCAGTTGGTCCATTAGATGATAGAGAGGTTAAAGGAGCACTAAGAGGCGACAAGGCGATAGCAGAGAGACTGAACAAATTCTTTGCTTCGGTCTTTACTGAGGAAGATGTAGGGATGTTACCCATGACTAAAGTGGTATTTGAAAGTGCGGAAGAATTGAAGGAAATATCGATACATCATGAAGATGTATTACAACTATTAGATAAACTGAAGAGTAGCAAATCACCTGGGCCGGATGGTGTACACCCGAGGGTGTTGAAAGAACTGAAATATGAGATTGCAGACCTGCTATTAGTAATCTGTGAATTTTCATTAAAATCATCTGTAATACCTGAAGATTGGAGGATCACCAATGTAACGCCAATTTTTAAAAAGGGTTCTAGGGGTGATCCGGGAAACTACAGACCGGTGAGCCTGACATCAGTACCGGAAAAATGGTAGAAACCATCATAAAGAATAAAATTACTCAGCATGTAGATAGTCATGGCCTAATGGGAGACAGCCAACATGGCTTTAGACAAGGAAGATCTTGTCTTACTAATCTGTTATGTTTTTTTGAAAGTGTGAATAAACAGGTGGACAAAGGTGAGTCAGTTGATATAGTATATCTGGACTTTCAGAAAGCCTTTGACAAGGTCCCTCATCAGAGACTTTTGGCAAAACTAAAGAGTCATGGGATAGGAGGCAGTGTACTACTGTGGATCAGGAACTGGTTAAAAGATAGAAAGCAGAGGGTAGGGCTAAATGGCCAATTTTCCCAATGGAGAAAGGTGAATAGTGGTGTACCCTAGGGATCTGTGCTGGGTCCTCTGCTTTTTGACATATTCATAAATGACCTGGAAAAGGGAATAACGAGTGAGGTTATCAAATTTTCAGATGACACAAAACTATTTAAAGCTGTTAAAATCCAAGAGGATTGTGGAAAATTGCAAGAGGATCTTGATAAATTGGAAGACTGGGCATCAAAGATATGATATGATAGAAGTCGCCGTATCTTAAAAAGGATATAGCGTTATTAGAAAAGGTTCAGAGAAGAGCCACCAAAATGGTATAGGGGATGGAAGGATACTCCTATGAAGAATGGCTAAAAAGGTTAGTTAGGGCTCTTTAACCTGGAATAGAGACGGCTGAGGGGAGATATGATAGAAGTCTATAAATTAATGAACGGAGTGGAACGGGTAAACGTAGAACGATTGTTTATGTTATCAGAATATAGTAAGACTAGGGGACATGCATTGAAGCTACAGGGTAAACTATTTAAGACTAATAAAAGAAAATATTTTTTCACTCAACGTGTAATCGAACTCTGGAATTTGTTACTGGAGGATGTAGTAAAGGCTGTTAGTGTTGCTGGGTTTAAAAAAGGTTTGGACAAGTTCCTGGAGGAAAGGTCCATAAACCATTATTAAGAAGGGACCCAGGATATCAATGCTTAACCCAGTACAAGCATTGTGGAACCTGTGTTTTTTGGGGAAACTGCTAGGTACGTATGACCTAGATTGGCCACTGTTGGAAACAGGATACTGGGCTTGATGGACCTTGGTCTGACCCAGTATGGCATATCTTATGTTCTTATGGATGGATCTGCAGTCTGAGGTGATGGAACAGGGAGGGTAAGTGCTGTGTGCACTCGCAGCATGGTACAGCACAGGTATGCTCTGCAGTGCTGTGTGTGGATGGATAGAGGAGGTGCGGTTGGTAGGGAGGCCATACTAATATGATGGATGTGATGTGATGGAAAACTCTTCACCCATCAAATGTACTACTACTGTATAATTCCTCTTGTACAAATCCCCTCTCTATTTCTGTTCATCTCCCCTCCCTGTTACTCCAAGTTATATTTCCCCTTCCCCTGTAAACCATTATTCATTCACTAGATAATTGTTATGGTGTAATTGTTATGTTTCAGTGTTAATTGTAAACTGCTTTGACTGAAGCAGTATATAATTCTGGTTAAATAAATCAATAAATAAAATAATATGCCATATGGTCTGTAGGCTGGATACACTGAGATTTGGGTATAGAGTTGTTACTTGGTGTTGATTTCCTAGGCGGACCACACTCCCTTGCCCCCTTAGACCTTGGAGAACTGTTGCTGTGAATGGCCAGCCCTTGCTGCCCTCCAGACAGTGCAACCCTCACAAAACACACATTTTGCCATGCTGCTGTTCAGGCACTGGGTGCAATTGCTATGTAGTTCTACAATACCTATGGTAGCCACAGTCCCAGATCTGACATAGCATACTGAGATGGTGGTAAGCACATCATACCCTCCTGACATAGCAGCCATACTCTCACACCCAAGACACCATGGTGATCTCTCCATGGCATAGCAAGTGATGCCTGTCATCCCCATGGTCCAACGTGCACAGCCTTTGCAGGGCTCAATGTGGCCCATGCTCTGCAGAGGTGACATGGGGGCCTGTTTGAGATGTAAAGGGCAGCGCCACCTCTGCCACACCATTGATTATCATTATCAGTATGGTCAGTCTTGCCACTTATATCACCAATGAGTAGCGGTGCTGCACATGCCATGTCGCAGAAGATAGGAAAGGCTTCAAAGGTTAGGGTTTCTCAACCTTGAAATGAAGCAGCTGAGTAGAGATATGATAGCGGTCCGTGATGTACTGAATGGAGTTTGAAGGGGTAAATGTAGATCAGTTGTTTATGCCATCAAGATGTCGGAGGACAAGGGGAGATACTAATCTGTTATGTTTTTTTGAAGGTGTGAATAAACAGGTAGACACAGGTGAGTCGGTTGAAATAGTGTATCTGGACTTTCAGAAAGCCTTTGACAAGGTCCCTCATCAGAGACTTTTGGCAAAACTAAAAAGTCATGGGATAGGAGGCAGTGTACTATTGTGGATCAGGAACTGGTTAAAAGATAGAAAGCAGAGGGTAGGACTAAATGGCCAATTTTCCCAATGGAAAAAGGTGAATAGTGGAGTACCCTAGGGATCTTTGCTGGGTCCGCTGCTTTTTGACATATTCATAAATGACCTCGAAATGGGAATAACGAGTGAGGTTATCAAATTTGCAGATGACACAAAACTATTTAAAGTTGTTAAAACGCAAGAGGATTGTGGAAAATTGCAAGAGGATCTTGATAAATTGGAAGACTGGGCATCCAAATGGCAGATGAAATTTAATGTGGACAAGTGCAAAGTTATGCACCTAGGAAAGAACAATCCAAACTATGGTTACACGATGCAAGGTTCCACATTGAGAACCACTACCCAGGAAAAAGATTTAGGTGTCATCGTGGACAACATGTTGAAACCCTCCGCCCAGTGTGCAGCGGCGGCAAAAAGAGCAAATAAAATGCTAGGTATCATAAGGAAAGGAATGGAAAATAAAACAAAGGATATTATAATGCCTCTGTATCGTTCCATGGTACGACCGCACCTTGAATATTGTGTGCAATTCTGGACGCTGTATCTTAAAAAGGATATAGTGTTATTAGAAAAGGTGCAGAGAAGAGCCACCAAAATGGTAAAGGGGATGGAAGGATACTCATATGAAGAGAGGCTAAGGCTGGGGCTCTTCAACCTGGGAAAGAGATGGCTGAGGGGAGATATGATAGAGGTCTATAAATTAATGAATGGAGTGGAACGGGTAAACGTAGATCGATTGTTTATGTCGTCAGAATATAAAAAGACTAGGGGACATGCAATGAAGCTACAGGGTAAACTATTTAAGACTAATAAAAGAAAATATTTTTTCACTCAACTTGTAATCAAACTCTGGAATTTGTTACCGGAAGATGTAGTAAAATCTGCTAGTGTAGCTGGGTTTAAAAAGGTTGGACAAGTTCCTGGAGGAAAGGTCCATAAACCATTATTAAAAGGGACTCAGGATATCACTGCTTGACCCAATACAAGCATTGAGAAACCTGTGTTTTGGGGAGACTGCTAGGTACGTATGACCTAGATTGGCCACTGTTGGAAACAGGATACTGGGCTTGATGGACCTTGGTCTGACCCAGTATGGCATATCTTATGTTCTTACAATGAAGCTACAATGTAGACCACTTCAGACAACTAAGAGAAAATATTGGCCTTACTCAATACATTATGAAACTCTGCTATTTGTTAACAGAGGATGTACTAAAAGATGGTACTGTAACTGGGTGTAAAACAGGTTTGGACAGTATCCTGGAGGAGGGGTCCCTAAACCAGTATTTAGGGGGCATAGGGATTCCAGCGCTTGGCCTGGGACTAACATTGTGGAACCTGTGTGCCTTTCCCAAATGTTGCCTGTACTTGTGACCTGGCTTGGTCACTGTTGGAGACAAGATACTGGGCTTGATGGACCCTGGTGAGACCCAGTATGTTCCTATGCTCTTATGTCTTCTTACACACCTCCTCAAAGACTCTGCTCATCAAGCAAATCACTTTTATCTATGATATCTAATGCACAAAGAATGCCCCAGTCATTGTCAGAAAATCTCAAACAGAAAACTGTTACTGCTTGAAGACTCCATCATCAGAGGCTTTCGCTTGGAAACACATTTCATGAGACAGAATTTGGTCAAAGCCTCCCAGTATCTTCAGCCAGCAGAAATACAAACCATATTGTTAGTGAAGTCAGAGAGGAAAGTAAGGATTCTAAAATTGATGGTATCTATCTGGGAATAAATGATCAAGCTAGAAATGGTACCTCTGCAGTACAAAAAGACTTCTAAATTTTGGAAGACTTAACTCTATTCTCAATACTATAGCATTCTCAGAAGTTCTACCTGTATATGTAAGGAAGAAGAGAAGTTGCATCGCATACCCAACTTTAATGTGCAGCTCCAAATCTGATGTAAACAAGAACATTTTAGTTACATAAGCTGGGGAAATACATGGAACAAAAAGAGACTATACTGTATTGATGGGTTACATCTTTCTGTGGCAGGGGAAAAGGATCTTAAGTGAAAAATTCAGACAATATGTGGACAGGCATTTAAATTAGAGAAAGGGGATGATGGATGGAAGAAAACAAGTTTAAGATGTCACCCCCAACAAAAGCATCACACTAATGTTGAAAATAGGAGACCATCTTAACTCACACATCAGTAACAAAAGGGAAGGGAAGTCAGGAATACAAACCAGACAAAATACAAGCAAACCAACCAAAAATTGGTACAGTAGAAGGCAGTGAGCATAAATGCTCACAGTCTAGGCAAAAATGTTCCTGACCTAAAGCCCTGATGGTGAAATTGACTTGCACATTGTGACCATAAGGAAAAATGGCTCAGTGAGTTTCATGAATGGGATATAGCCATATCTGGCTATAATCTAGTTAGGAGGGTTAGACAGGACAGAAAAGAATATGTAGCACTCTGTCAAAAACAATATTAAACAGCCTTAAAAAAAACCCATTCGCAGTGGAAAATCAAACTAATCATAACACATCCACCAACATACCAAATCCCACAGTGTATACTTTTATATTCTTGTCGGAGCCAACCGAGGGAGGGCTGGAAGTGTATAACCAACCCCCTCCAGACGGTAACCTCCTTTTATTATATTTTTCACCCCAAAAAATGAATTATATTAAACAATCACTTATCTTCAATGAAATTTTTATCCTTTCCCAAAAATAATTGCCAAGAATGAAGTTGCACGACGTGCACGTTTCGGGTGGACCCCTGTATCAAGTGCTTAAAACTCCTCTTTCAGGCAATATTAAAGCAGCTGAAATGCAGGGGGCATGTAATGACTCTTCTATGAGGAAAAGCTAAAGAGGTTAGGTCTCTTCAGCCTGGAGAAATAATAGCTGAGGGGAGATATGATAGGTCTATAAAATCCTGAGTGGAGTTGAATGGGTAGATTTGAATCAGTACAAGGATAAGGGGACATGCCATGAAGCTACAAAGTAGTATATTTAAAAGAGATAGGAGAAAGTATTTTTTCTCTCAAAGTATAATTGTTTTTTGGAGCTCATTGCTGATGGATGTGATAAAAGTAGGTAGTGTAGCTGGGTTTAAAAAAGTTTGGACAGAGGAAGAAGTGATGTTAGCTGATCTGATGGCAGCTTAAAACACTTGCCTCACCAGCCTACACTATAATAAAGGGCTTTGAACTATGAACTTTGCAGTAAACTAACCTCTCACGTTGGTTATTGCAGCATTTTATGTCATGGATTACTAAAACATACACTACATTCTCTACAAATGGCCCAAAATACTGCCGCCCACATGATTGCAGGAGCCTCAAGATTTGACTGTATAACACCTATCCTAAAGCAACTCCACTGGCTCCCAATCGTAGAATAAAATAATAATTAGCATGTTCAAAATATTCCATAACTTCTCTGCAACAAATGTGCAACCACTAATGAACAAGCTACTAGACAACAGAGAAAGAAGATTCATCAGCCAAAACCTCCTCACCATCCCAACCTCAAAGATGAAAGCAAAGAATACACCTGCAACAGAGCCTTCTCCCTATATGCGCCCTCAATCTGGAAATCTCTCCCAGACAACTTAAGGTCCAGAAAAAATGTAAAACCTACCTATCTATAGAACACTTTGGAATAAACACCCAAAGACTATAAATCCCTGATCAGTTATCCCTGACAAACAACTGGAACTCCGTGATCCTTCACTATGTTCTTAGCTATACAAGATATATAGTCAATTGATCCACCTTATCCTTTCTTCATTCAATGTAAAAATTCTAATTTTATATGTAACTTGTATACCATTTTGACCTACGTAATGATAAAGCGTATTTAAAAAAAAACCTGTTAAATAAATAAATAAATAAAATAAAAATAACTGTAGACTGTTACTATTGTTCTTAAGTGCTATGGTAGCAAAAGGGAAGGCCGTGGACTTAAAGATCAAGCCGAAAGTGTTGCAATGCCTGGTGAGTAATTTGGGCCTATGTGCGGACTCCCCAACAATTATGGCATTGGCTAAGTCTGATATGGAGAATGGGAATGAGCATGCGCATTTGGCGCTGGATGTGGCAATGATTAAGAAAGAGTTCTGCCAGGGATATGATAAGCTGATTGTGGTGTTTCGCACCATGAGGGAAGAGATTATGTCTCAAATTGATGATATATACAGGGATCTCAGAGAGCTAAGTGGTCATATGGAAAAGGCAGAGACCAAACTGGAGGAGAATGTCAAGACTTGAATAAAATTTGTAATGTGCAGTTGATAGACATAAACAGCAAACAGCTGAGCTGTTTTATAAATTGGATGATATCAAAACCGAAATCTTTGCAATAATGTGCAGTTCTTTGGCATCCCAGAGGCAAGGAGGAGGAAAACGTAGAGGCCATAGTGTGACAAACTATTGAATGATAGTGATCAGGAGATGCATGTGCCTTTGATAGAAATTGAACTGGCATACCGAATCTTGGGGATACCCCAGGAAACAAATATAGGGGCATAATTTCATGATGCTGCCCTTCTGCTGTGTAAGGCCTGTGAAAGGAAAAATATCCCTTTATGGTGGCACTCAAGTAATTTTGTTCCAGGACCTCTTGGTCTTTTCCTTAATAGAAAGGAGAGAGATGAAACCAGTTATCAAGATACTTTAAAGAAAAGATTCATTATTCTTAGTCATTCCCATTTTGGATGAACTTCATTGTGGAAAGAAAAAAGCACTCAGTTAAAGGATTGGCTGATGCTTAGAGAGTGTTGCAGCTGGTGGGTTTCTTATATTATTGGTGACAGCTAATATTGAAGCCTTGTACACCAACATTCCCCATTGCTGTTATGTAACTGTACTGTCTAAATGTTTACACATACCCTAATGTTAAATGTAACCCTCCAATTGTGATGTGACGTGACCACCTTGATTGAAGGATAAGGTGGCATACAAATCTGTCTAAATAAATAAATAAATAAGAAGAGGCAATATAGGTGTTTTTACAACATTAGGACATCATCTTCTAGTAGACAAGCAGGACATCATCTTCTAGTAGACAAGCGAGTGTCATCTGAATCTTATGTGGCCTGGCAGCTTTGGTTTTGAAATGTAATTTCTTCATGTTTAGAGAGGAGTTTCTTCTTCAAGTGAAAGGGACAGCAATGTGTGTCATGTTAGCACCAGTTTGGCTAATTTGTATGTAGGCCTATTGAAGAGCAATTTTTATCTATATTTCCTTATAAAATGCACATAGCCTTGTGGCATAGATTTATTGATTTGTTTTTAATATGGTAGGGCTCGTCTTGTCTTCAATAAATTTTTGACTTGCTAAACACATGTGATTCCAATGTGAAGTTCACATATCAGTGGTATAAGTTGCTGAGGGCTCCTCATGATAACAACAAGGATGACCGTGAGAAAGGGGGAAGGATACCATTTCCCTCCCTTCCCGCCCCCTGAAAAGTTTAAAAGAAAAACTGGCAGCCTGAAAACATAATATTTGCAATAAAAGAAGTTTGCCGCATGGCCTCCTGCTGCCTTTTGCATTGGCTCCCAATAAGTAGTCAACTAAAGTACAAAAATCTCCTGATAACTTTTAAAATCCTGCATCACCTATCCGCATCCTCACTGGAAGATCTTCTACATTGGACTCCTGACAACAGAACAAGACGAACAAATATGGTAAACACTCTTACCATCCCATCAATAACTAGAAAAAGCTCCCAGTTTGCCTTTAACAGGGCCTTTGGCCTTCTCACTCTTTGCCCCTCAACTTTGGAACTCCCTACCTGCTCATATTCGTTTTATTTCAGATTTAGCCACCTTTCGCAAAGAAATTAAAACTCACCTATTCCATCTTGCTTTTTTTTTTATTTAAAATGTTTTTTATTTTCCATACACAAAATCAAAACTTTCCAATGCACCAACTTACATTTATCAAACATCCAACTGTACATAGTCCATCTAATGGTAACATATCTCCCCCATATAGCCAACCCCCCCCCCCCCCCGAGGTAATAATATTAGCGAAATGCCATCAACATTTATACCAATAATCATTATTATCAAAACTGAGCTGCCATGCACAGTATATCTCTACCCCTCCATGTCCTATCTCTTAATCCAATAGTCTTATACCTTGTAATGTTATGGAACTAAACGCTCCTCCCCTCCAATGCCTTCCCCTCTAACCCCCATACCTTCCCAACTATGTGCCCACCCCAAAACCAACCCCCCCCCCCCTTTATAAGTGCATTTGGAACTCCCTTACCACCCCATAGCTCCACACATATATATATATATATATATATATATATATATATATATATATATATATATCCCCCTTCCCCCCTCCTATCTAGTGTGATATTACCTCCATACCACCCTTCATCCTATACCCTCTCAATAGCCCATTACCCCTCCCCACTATGTCCCTCCATCTCCCGTCCCCCCTCCCTTCTCTCAAGACACGCCAAAGTTTCCCCCACACTTCCATAAACTTATCCAAATGTATTGAAACACCTCTGCAATTTCCTCAGTACCCCCTCCGGCACCCGCAACAGCAGGGCCTGAAATAAATACAACACCCTCAGTAAGAGATTCAGTTTAACCGCCGCTATCCTTCCTAACCACAACACCTCCTGCCGCATCCACCCATCCAAATCCCATTCCAATTCCCTCAGCACTCTCGGATAATTTACTTTATATACATCCGTATACTTCTTCGGGATTTGGACCCAAGGTAGTTCATAGAATATTTAACCCACCTCAATGGGTATAGGCGTTTCAGCTGTTCCTCCACCCGCAGCGGCACCGTCACCCTTAGAACCTCAGTTTTTCCCAAATTCATTTTGAAGCCTGACGCCTCCCCATACCTTTCCACCTCCTTCAAAACTTCCAGCAAAGACCTCTGTGGCTGACTAATATATAAAAGGATATCATCCGCATATAAGGAGATCTTATGGCTGACTCCCCCCCTATCCAACCCCATAATCTTATTATTGGTCCTAATTTTCTGTGCTGACGGTTCCACTACCATCGCAAACAACAGGGGAGATAGTGGGCACCCCTGCCTCGTACCCCTTCCTAAACTAAATTCCCTTGAATAGCTCCCGTTAATGTTTACCCTAGCCCTTGGCCCCTCATTTAACCCCTTTATCCATTTCCCTAAGTTGGCCCCCACTCCCATTTTCCGCAAAACCCCTATCAAAAAATCCCAGTGTACCCTGTCGAAAGCCTTCTCAGCATCAATGGACATTAATATAAATTCCTCCTTTCCTCTACCCGCCTCCCACGTCACTCCCAAGGCCCGCTTTATATTATCTGAAGCCTACCTCCCAGGAATGAACCCTGTCTGATCCTCCTGTATGACCCCCGGCAACCATGGCGCCAGTCTCCCCGCCAACACTTTTGCCAAGATCTTTACATCAACATTAAGAAGGGAAATAGGCCTATAGGAACTACATTCCTTCTGGTCTTTCCCAGCCTTCGGAATGACTGTAATCCCCGCCGTCAACATCCCTGCAGTTAATTCCCCCCTTCCTCCAACATCCCATTATACACCCGACCCATTATCTCTCCAAGCTCTTCATAAAATACCTTATAAAAAGTACCCGTCAGCCCATCCAACCCTGGCGCTTTCCCCCCCGGGCATCCCCTTAATAACCCTGTCCACTTCCTCTCCCATGATTGGGGCCTCTAGGTCCTCCTGCGCCTCCTCTGGGAACACTGACAAATCTATGTCCTCCAAATACCGACATAGTTGTTCCTTCTCCATCCCCTCTTCTCTCCCATACTGCTCTTTATAAAATTGTCTAAACCGCTCTCTAATCTCCTCCTCCCCATGATATTCTTCTCCCCCTCGCCCCTTTATCTGGTATATTCGGGAAGCCACAATTTTCCTCCTCAACCGTTGCGCTAGCATTCTACCCGCTTTATTTCCAAATTCATAATATCTCTGCTTAACCAAAGACATTTCAAAAGCCACCTTATCCACCTGCAGACCATACAATTCCCCCGCAACCTTTCCACAGTATCCCTGTTCCTTTTCTTTCCTGATGACCGGTATGCTGCCTCCGCCTCTTTCAAAACCTTACCTAACTCCTCCTCCCGTTTATACCGCTCCTTCTTCTTTCGTGCACCCCACATAATAAACTTCCCCTTATAACAGCCTTTAAACCCTCCCAAATCATAACATCTCTTACTTCCCCATTATCATTAATCACCAAATATTCCTTAATTTCCCTCCTTATATCCTGAACCACCTCGGGACATTTCAACAAGCTATCATTTAAATGCCAGAATTTTAGCCCGTCCGTCTGCGCCCTCTCAACCCTACCTCCACCGCCCCATGATCCAACCAAGCAATCGGCACTATCCCCCCTTCCTGCACCCCTAACATCCACTCTGATCCATCAAGATCATATCTATTCTACTCCAACTTTTATGCGGCACTGAATAATATGTAAATTCCTGTGGGTGCAGCACTCTCCAAGAATCAATCATATTGAAGTGCCTCATCAGATGCATCAGTCCCCCCCCTATTCCTCCCCCTACATCAGCCCCCCCCCCCCAGCTCTCGGTCACTCCCTGGCTTCAACACTACATTAAAATCTCCCCCCCCCCCACTACCCACTACCCACTTCCCTGCCCTCTGTCCCCCTAGGAGTTTTCTCATTCCCTTCCAAAAACGAACCTGGTTCCCATTCGGACCATACACTGACACAATGATGATATCCTCCCCACCCCCACCCCCACTTCCCCACAATTCCCACTATTCTCCCCTCCTCATTCTCAAAACTTCTCTCTACCTGAATCCCACTCCCCTACTTTATCAACACTGCCACTCCTCCTTTCCTTCCTCCCTCCTGATTACAAGAATAAAATTGCTCTGGATATCGTCTGTTTCTCATCAACCCCACATCCTTCCTGCGCAAATGGGTCTCCTGCACTAAGACCACTTCCCACTCATTCTTCAACAACAGCCGCCTCTTTGTAGGCAAATTCAAACCCTTCACATTAATAGTCTCTACTCGCAGCATCATTTCCCCCTACTCCCTCCCCCCTTCCCTGCCCATTGACCGTGTCTGCTTCTCCCTCTTCCCCTGCCTCTTCCACTTCCCCCACCTACCCCCCGTCTACCCCCTCCTCCCCTTCCCCCCCTCACCCACCCCCCTCCTACCACCCCCTGTCCTTCCCTCCCCCTCCTCTCTTCCTCCCCTCCCCATCCCTTCCATCCTCCCGTGTGTCTGTCCTGTCCCGCCCCTTTTCACAACCTTTCCAGCCTCTCCCAGCTCCCCCCAGCTTTAAATCAGCAAACACTTATAACCTTAACCTGAAAGATGCCTTTCCTACCATCCCCTACCATTCATTAACCAATATCCCCTCTCCCCCTCCCTCAAGCCCTAAAAGTCCAGTGTCCATCAGGGCCTACTGCCTTAGGCCCCTTGATATCTCCCAAACTTGCCAAAATCAGTGCCTTCAATCCTTTTCTGTAACTCTCATCGTTGTCCCCCGCTCCTCTGACCTTCTCTGCAGTCGTCTTCCTTTCACTGCTACTCGCTGCCATCGTGATCCAACCAGCTCCCGAGCCTCCACATCTCCAGACTGCCATGCCTTACTTCACTCCGGGCCCTTTGGCAGCTGTTCACATCCCACCTCTTCCTACTGCATTACCCTGATGACAGCTCCTCTAGAACCGAAACATCGAGCTGACTAACGTAGCACAAATGGACCTCCCAATCACTATTGCACAGATGTAAATAGTTACCCTCATTCTTAATCCAAGTTCTACCACCTGTTCAATTGTAAACGCTGAACATCCTTGTGAAATGTGTATGTTATATGTTCCATGTGAACCGCACTGATGAGGAATAGTGCGGTATATAAGAAAATGTAAATAAATAAATAAATAAAAACTCTTGCAGCACTGCCCAGGCTTCTTCAGCTGCTTTCACTTTCCGTGACACCCCATTTACTGTCAGAAGCAGTCCAAAAGGAAATAGCCAATGGTATTGCAGATTTTTCCCTCCCGCAGATTTTGCCGCCGCTCTAGGGTCCCCTTAGAGAGATCATTAAAAACTTCCACTTCACAGCCCTCCCAGGCTATCCGACCATACTTTCTTGCGATATTCAAAATCTTCTCCTTGACCGGGAAACTACTCATACAAACAATGTCTCTGGGCTGTTTTTCTCTCCGTGGTCCCAAGCTGCGGTGCACTCGCTCCTCT
The DNA here is from genome assembly GCA_033557465.1 of Ichthyophis bannanicus. NCBI lineage: Eukaryota > Metazoa > Chordata > Amphibia > Gymnophiona > Ichthyophiidae > Ichthyophis > Ichthyophis bannanicus. The sequence goes on along the minus strand of CM066034.1, from coordinate 732,791,379 downwards.
CCAATCGCTCTCTCTTCCTCCTCCCCTCCGCCATCAAGACTCAACATGTGTTTACATAGCTTTTGTACATCCCGCACACAGTCCTTATACGCCTCCATTTCCCCGATCCCCCGGACTCTCAGATTGTTTCATCGCACTGTATCTTCGATCTCTTCCAGCTTCTCTTGTACCGCTTCCTGTTGCACTTGCAATTTGCCCTGTGCCACCACCATTTTTTGCAGCTCCCCAACGCACTCCTCCATGTGGTCCTCCAACTCTGACACACGCTCTCCCAGTCCGATTAACGAGTCCTTAATCTCTTTTTGCATCGCTGCCAGTTCAGCGTGTAGATCTTTTTTAAAAGCCTTCAACCACAAACGCATCGGCACCTCCTCCACATGCCGCACATCTCGCTCCCCCTCCTCCTCCGAACTCGCCGTTTCTTCAGTCTCAGCCAGGCCTTCCACTATCAACCCCTCTGCCGCCTCCTTCTGCGCATACGGGGATTTAAACTCCACTAATTTCTTGCGCACAGACAGGGCCATCTGTGCACCATAATCTTTTATCTCCACCGATGCCGGGCTTAGCTACTCCTCTCAATTTTAATGGGACACGGACAGAGCCTGGCTACTCTGCGGCCATTCGCTCCTTGGCGTCACCGGAAGTCCATTCCATCTTGCTTTTGACTGTAAATAGTTCTCCAGGCCCTTATGCTACTGTGTATGATCTATTAAGGATCTATTAATGTAAATAGTTATTTGTTTTTTTATCCTTTTTATCTTGTTCACATGTTCATTGTAAATCTGTTCCTTGTTCTATGCAAACTATGTAATCTGTTCCATGTAAAATGTTGTTATTTCTGTAAACCATGCTGATCATGAGTAGTGCAGTATAAAACCAAAGAAACAAAGAAACAAAACAGCTGGAGAAGCAGATTCCATTGCCAGACCAAAGTCTCACGTGTTGCAAAACTTCAGCCCCACAATGGGAGCTGCTGTCCCGGGTCTCAGGCTGCCATGAAAAAGCACTTTACAAGTAGCGAGGCAGTGGGAATTGGCAGAGCAAACTTTATTGTGTACGTATAATGTTTGGCTCACTCTGCCACTGCCAAGTAAGGATCGTGGAATTCAGTGGGCCCTCTTCTAGCCTGGTCCCTCCCTGTATTGAGGCAGCTGCTTGAGCGGTAATTACTCCACTGTCACATATATTTTCCATTCATATCAAATACTTTTTTAGATTTATCTGACAAATGAGGATTTTCATTTGTCTGTCTTCTGGAAACCCACTGACAAACATTTTAAAGTTCGACAGTTGCCATCCACGAAGACTGCATGAAAATATCCCTATTGATCAGTTCTTCCTCCTTCAGAGAATTTGTTTTACTGTACAAAAATTTAAGCTTTAATCTAAAATTATGAGAGACCGGTTCCTTGCAAGAGGATACCCACAAGAAAGAACACGTAGAGCTCATACTCAAACCCTCAGGAAAAAAAAGAGAGCATCTATGATTAAGAAGGCCACTGCCAAAATTGTGTGTGTAATGCCTTAGAGGTAGATTCCGACCCGCGTTTAGCGGAGCTGGACGTCCAATCCAGGATTGCGATTTGGAACAAAGAGCTCTCTGCACATAGATCTGAGATGTGCAGGGAGTTCTGTTCCTGTCGAGAGGAGGCGGGCCGGAAGAGGAGCTAGAACGGAAAGTGGGTGGGAACCTGACTCCTTGATATACAGGGTCTATTCAGAGACTGGTCCTGTACGACTGGGTCGGCAGATTGGATGGGGGACTTATTCCACCTCCAAGGAAGGTGGAGCCAGCTGATGGAGCCAGCTGATGTGGCCAGGCCCGGAAAGGAAGGTGAGGGGGTGCAGGGTGTTCCCTATAGCCCGACCCTGGCCCCAGCAGGCCCAGTCGAGGGTCAGGCGGCAGGGGATCATAGCTCCTGTAGGAGCCTGGATGAGCTATCCAGGTACAATTCTATATGTCCCACGGCCCAGAATTGGGGCACGGCCAGCCGTTCAGCCAGCTGCACCTGATTCTAATCCCACAGGGATGACTAGCCCCCAGGGATCAAAATCGAGTGCAATCCTGGCCAATCCAGATTCTGGACGCCCGGACAGCCCGAGGACGCACAGAACTGAATTGGCCTCTTACTTTCTACCCTTATTCATCAAGTTAAGCTCAGGATTATTGAACATTGATATGTTTTGGCTTGCCATCAGGTTTTCTTACAGTCGCCTATATTTGTATTTAAACATGGCCAAAATGTGCAAGATCTAGTGGTGAGATCCACCTTTCAGGAATCTAGTGGGTCAATTGACAGAAATGACACATCCTGCAGACACTACCCTTGTGGTTATTGTTGAGTTACTTCATTGTTATTACCAGGACATAAACCAGTTATACTGAGGATAGTTTACATGTTATGGTGTCTATTTTCTAATTTACATCAGTAAAACCATATGGACTTTAACCATTAGGATGGTAGAACATAGAAGTCTATTCTGCTGTGGAGATCTAAATGCAGCTTTGGTTGATCATTGTGTATAACTAAACCATACCTTCGAGGAATTACATTTTAGGGTTCTACAAATGATTATATAATGCCCTCAGGTTGTTATTTGAATTTGCAATTGTTAATGTGAAGGCCTCACTAAAATAGAGTCTCCAGCCCTTGTGTATGTTTAAAACTGACTGATAAAGGTGGACCTTCTTTCAGAGGTTTCTGCCTTTAAGGACACAAATCCTGGCATAGATGCTTGTTGCCAGCTTTGGGAATTACAAATCTGAGCATACAAGTTGCTAACAACAAACCCCAAAGTGGATTGCGCTGAGCAAACTTTTAGAACTGCCAATGGGCAAACATTTCAAACTGCCAGGAAGTGTTGGCCTGAAATTTTAGTCAGCAATAGAGGAGGGGGCGGGGAGGACTCGTACATCAGACTAAAGCCCTCTGTGGTTGTTTTTTTTTTAAATTGAGAGAGTTTGTTCTGGCAAAGAGGCATCAAGAAGCTGCTTCTAGCTTTGGGAGAGAAAAAGCCTGGGACTTGGGATGCAGCTGTTCTCCAGAGTTCCAAGCCTTGGACTCAGACTTAAAAAAGATCAGAGTTCAGAAGGAAAGATTCTGTATTTCCTGACAATCCTGCAACTTGTGATAAGGAAGCTTATCATAGCTCAGGAAGGAGCTATAGAAAAGATGATGTGACTCTGAACAAGCAACCTGTCAGTTCTGGTAGAAATAAGAAAACAGAATTTTCTTACAAAAGACTACCAGTCCCAGAATGCACCAGGTTTCCAGCAGCCATTAGAGGAGCTGAAGTGGGGAAACGTGTGTTCAATCAGGAGGGCTATGAGGTAATCCCTAAGCACTCATCTCAAAGGGCAGGGCCTGATTCAGCACAGCTGCGCTGTATTAGGGAGGAGCACTCATCAAGGCAGAATAAGAATAGAGTTTGTTCTACAGATGACAAGCATCAGCTCCATGATCATGATCTTCATGATCACCTTGGATATGCAGAGAAGGATCATCAGTTTCATCTGAAGGATCAGCAGAAGCAGAAGCCAAACCGGACGGATAGAGAAGGAAAGAAACCCTTTGGAAGGAAGAGGAGAAAAGCCTTTGAGAGGTCTAGAAGAGTCCAAGGCAGTACGTATACTGGGAGGTATTCCAAGGGCCAGCATAGACCATTGGACTGGGGAAAGCCAGAAGAATGGTGCTGCAGAACAAGGAATCACCAGAGGCTACCTGTGAGGGAGACGGCTGCACGTGGAAGGGACTCTAAGACCTATGCCAGAAGGTATGTGAAGAGAGATCCAGTGACCAGGGATCAGGACTGGAAGGCTGGACATAAGAACTGGACTACATACTGGCCAGGCTATATAGAGAGGAACTATAGCAACAATGGAAGCTCAGGTATGAACACTATGCCCTAGCTATAACCTTGAAAGACAGCAGGGAAATAAGTGTTCTCCTGAAAGTGCTCCATTGAAAGATTCATCTGTGCCAATTCATGATAGTGACCCTATGCTTGTTGATGAAGGGGAAATAATAGCAGATCAAGATATTGTTTATATGGACTGCTCTCTATCCAAACTCCGTTGGTAACTTTCTGTGATAAAGCACAGCAGCCATCACAAAGAAATTATAAATTTGTTCTTTATTCCACTAAGAAAAGCTCCTGAAGCAGGATTTGAATCACACAGTAGAAAGCCAGCCTGCTAAAGGGTTTCAGCTGGATAACTGATAGCAATTGAGCTGCACCTAATTGCTTGTGAGCTAGGAGAGAATTACTTCTGGATCTGTGTGGAAAGTAATCAGAAGTTAACCTTACAAGAACAGTTTATTTCTTTCTTTGTGGCTTTTCGTTTGTTAGAGATATGCTAAGAAAACATTAGCTAATTGCCTGACAAGTTTGAAGGTTGTTTTCCTGATTTTGATTTTTGACTTTGTTTTACCAAGTTAAACACTACAAGCAAGTAACCTAATTTATGTGCTACCAAGCATATCTGTGCTGGGAGAAATAACCCCATAAATAAAGAAGTATCTTATTGGCTTTAACACTTGTGCACAACTAAATTATTGTCAGCAGCTGTGTCTGGTGTGAATGAACTACATTACCCACAATACCTTGCAAAAATCATATAAATATATGCATTGTCAAGACTGTGAAGATTCTCACCCAGGCAGCCGACTGACAAACTTCAAGGTTCCCTTGGGAAAAGATTGAGCCTTGCAACTGCCAGAGACCAACTTGAACTGCCATCCAAACAGTGAGATCTAGCCATAAACAAACTAAAGAAATCTGGATTTTTTTCCTAGCAGAAAAAAAAGACATCAAGGATTTGGATACGATTGAGCTTGTCTCCAGATCCAAACAGAATTTGTAGTACTTAAGCAACATTCTCAAAAATCATTGGGTTTCACTTACCAAATCGACTGTTTTAGCTGGGTTAAAACAAAACTGCTTTGGTTTCTGCTGTCAGCTAGCAGTGCAAACTTCTAATTTATATTCTACCAGTTTAACTCAATTGCTGATTTATTTTTGAAGATATTATTATTTAATGATTCTGTTTCTGTTTTTAGTTTGTAAATATTTGGGTAGGTTTTATGCACATCATGACAGTCATGGAATATGATCTCTTTCTTTGTGAGCTGTTTTTTGTTCATGAGAGTAAAAGAAAAGGTTTGGTTCAAGTATTTTTTTGATCTGCTTTTATTCTCTGTACAGTCCATTACATCACAGGGCTCTGAACCCACTATGTTGTTTAGAGTTAACCAATCTCACTACATTTGATACAAGTCCTTTGAACCCTGTAAAATTTCCAGGAGCTGGAGTACATAACTAAGCATCAAAAATCTTCAGTCTCCTGAAGGTATCTCTGGGCTTGTCTTCTGTAGGTTTTACAATGTGACTCCAACCAATCCCATATATAAATGCAGCCCTTTTTAAATCAAACCTAATAAGTAAATAATTTTTTTGTCGAACTATATATGATAAGGCTGCTATGAGTCAGTTGCCTTAACTCTCAGTTCATTTTATTCTTATTCAAAGTGATCATGCACATGAATGTCCTTTAAAATATCAATGTAAAAATCCAACATGACTGTCGCATTTCGACTCTGTTAACTACTAGACTCTGCTTCAAGGTAACATCAATAATGCTCATCTCATTAGTAGATTTTTACTCGCAATTCTCAATCATACAGGCATTGCCATCATTACACCCCACATTACACCCCACATAAATTGGAATTTTCATTGTATTACGGGAGCTTTAATCTCCAACAAGAACTTCCAGGCTTCTAAAATAAAATGGTTGGGTTCCCCTGGATGTACAAAGGTGATAATTCATGTTCTAAAGTTTATTTTGATTATACGTCAGAGGAATCTAATGGGGATGATTATATGCAGGATTTTTTTTTAGAGGAACCATCTTGGCATGGGAGACTGAGAGGATAAGGTCGAGCTCAAGGTCGCTGGCTGTGACAGGTTGATTATGGAATGAATTGGCAGGGCCCTCTAACCCAAGCTCAGTCAAAGAAACTGCAGTCCTAAATTTGTCACCAGTTCCCCTTACGGAGAAATAAGAATATACCTTAAATTCGGGGTTGTCCTTTGTGCCTACAGTGGTATATAAAGCATTTGGCTTGCGGGTAGCCTCACATGGCTTTTCTCTGGGAACAAGCAGGAAGTCAGTCCTCACATATGAGTGACATCAGCAGTGATGGAGCTCTTGTGGAAGTATCCCCCCAGCTTTCAAAGAAAGTCTTTGGGAGATGCCACTACACATGCGTGGTCCCCTTCCTGCCCAAGGGTGCCATCTTGCTCAGTCTCCTTTTTTCCGCTGAGCCCTTCAGACATTTGTCTGGCTTGACCCCAGAAAAGGTTAATTTTTCTCTCCGAGTTTTTTACTCGCCTTCGGTATCGCACCGGTACTCTTCCCGCCACTCGACCACGTTGCCTCGGCGTCGAGTTCGGTCTATTTTTGTAGTTTTCATTCTTTTTTTTTTCTGGCATCTTCACGCCTTTTTTTTTTCAACTGGCAGCCCGGAGAGTCTTTGACCTCGCATGGGTACTTTTTTCCCCCATGGCTACCAGTGGCTTTAAGAAGTGTGATTGGTGCTTTAAAATTATGTCTTTGACCGACACACACGACTGCTGTCTCCGCTGCCTCGGGCCAGACCACGACCTGGGAGTCTGCGGTCTCTGCAAAAGGTTGTTCAGCAAGACCCTCAAGAGCTGCTAGCAGCAGCATGATAAGTTTTTCCCACGTCCCTGGTTCTTCCGAAGGCCAGGGAATTTTCTGAGGCCTCGACACCTCGAGCGGAACCTTCTGAACTCGAGCCTCGTCATGGGTCCTCAGAAAGGGGATCTCTCTCGAGGGAACCTAGGAAGAAGAAGAAACCCTCAAAGGCGGAGTCTCTGGACAGTTCCAACTGGCCGGGTGCCCCCCGGGTCTGATCCCACACCCTGTGATGCTCGTCTGAGGCTTCAGAGAAGGGGCGGCCTCCAGATATCCCCCAAAAGGACTCGACCTTGGACTGGCCTCAATCCCCAGCTACCATCCTTGTCGAGGATTCCCCTTTGGGGGAACCAGCATCGGGCCCATGTCCCTCGGTGCCCACGCCAAAGGCTGCAGAGCCTTCTGGCCTGGAGTCCAGAATGGTGGCCCTGGAGCGCAGTTTGTCTGCCTTCATGGATCATCAGAGGACACTGTTGTCTGGCACGACCGGTTCATCCTCCCAGACCACCGGGTCCTCGAGGTCCAAGATTTCCCCAGAGCCGAGCTGATCCTCGAGGTCGTGAGTTGATCCTCGGCCAAGGTCGCGATCTGAGTCCCCCTCGATGGGACCATGATCATCCCCAGCAAGTATGCCAGTCCCCGGTTGCGGAGCATCGGGTGCCCCGAGGCCCACAAAGCAGCCCTCCTACAAGTCCTCGATGGACTACTCAGAGTGGGAGACGGAGGATGAGGAGTCCCCTCCGACTCTTCTGTCTCAGAGTCTCAACAGCAGTCCCTGCCAGAGGATATGGGCTTCCTTGATTTTGTCACGGATATGTCAAAGGCCTTGGCGTTTCCTACCGAGTCGAAGGAGGACCCTCGGGTGGATGAGTTGGAAATCCTCCAGTACGAGGCTCCACCCTGGAATGGCGTCTCCAGGGCTAGGTTGAAGAGTAGCGGGAATAAAGGGCACCCTTGTCTGTTGCCTCTTTGAAGCACAAAGGGTCCAGATATGTCAGAATTAGCTGCTATCCGAGCAGTGGGGTTAGCATACAAGAGTGCAATCCTCTTGAGGAAAGTTTCTTCGATTCCAAACCATTGAAGAGCCTGAAACAGGAAGGACCATTCTAGCCTATCAAAGGCCTTCTCGGCATCTAATGATAGCCCTATCAGTGGATCAGAAGTCCTCTGCGCTTCAAGTAATACATGGGCGAGCAACCTTCCATTGTCAGAGGTAGACCGGCCGGTCATAAAGCCGCATTGATCTATATGTATTAAGGAGCTGAGGACTTTATTGAGTCGACTTGCCAGTATCTTAGCATAAATTTTGTAATCTGCATTGAGCAAAGAGATTGGCCTGTAATTCTCAATTTTCTGCGGATCTCGTCCCGGCTTTGGGTGTATCACAATAGTCGCCTCTGAAAAGGCACCGACTTTCGGATTTTCTGAAGACAGTCCACTGTAATATGTGTATAGCATAGGTGCTAATCCTTTTTGACATTTTTGATAGAACTCGAGTGGAATTCCATCTGGACCCGACGCCTTCCCTTTAGCCAGTTGACCAATTGCTTGTTGTATTTCTTGGATAGTGAGGTCTTCATCCAGCATTCGTGCCTGGGTATCTGATAATTTGGGACCCACAACATCTGCAACAAATTCTTGGAATCTTGCAGCATCACAAACTACTTCAGAGTTGTACAGCTTCTCATAGAATTCCTTGCAGCACCCCAGTATTTGGTCACTTTGTATTAGGAGATTGCCATCCTCACTACGTAGTGCCGCTATATGAGTCATGTTTCTCTTCGCCTTCAGCAATTTCGCCAGGAGCGATCCAGCTCGATTGTTCTCATGGTAATATGTACTTTGCTGCATTCTGACACAAGTTTGTGCCCGTGCTGAGAGAATATTATTATATTTGCTTCAAAGTTTCTGAAGCCTTAGCAATATCATGGGATCTTCTCTCTTTGTCAACAGGCGCTCTCCCGCTTTTATCTGGTCCTCTAAATCTTTTTGCTCTTTCTTTTGAGCTCTGTTCTTTTGAATGGAATAGGTTGTTATGTGTGCCCTGATGGTCGCCTTGAAGCCTTCCCACCAGGCCCATACCGACGTCTCTGAAGGACTATTGACCTTATCATATGCTTCAATCTCTTTATTCATGTATGCCACAAAGTCAGCATCCGCTAGCAAGGCTTTTTTTGAAAGTCCACCGACTGGGCATTTGATGCGTCTGCCCTGTGTCCAGGATTAGAGTGACTGCTGAATGATCTGAAACTGTTCCCGCACTGATTTCAGATGCTACTAGTTGCTTAACCAGCCCACTCATTACAAGAAAGTAGTCAATTCTCGTCTGGGTAGCATGTGGGGAGGAATAAAATGTATATTCTCTGTCTGTAGGATTTAGGAGACGCCAAGCATCGCTAAGTTGCAGTTCCTTTATCATACTCTGTACTACTGCATATGACTTCACTTTATAGACCGGCCGATATGGGTTCCTGTCCATCAAGGGGTCTAAGATCAAATTGAAGTCCCCTCCTAGCACTATTTCAGTGTGGGACTTGTCCACTAAATCCTTGGCTACAGCCCTAAAGAATGAGGGTTCATCTTTAGTTGGGGCATATATATTCATTAATGTATAGGATTTCTGTGCAATTTTCAGGGTAGCTCTGACCCACCTACCTTCTATATCAGTTTTCGTTTCCTTTACCGTTGCGGCCAGGGACTTCCGCATTAATATCAATACTCCTCCTTTCCTTTTGACTGCAGGCACAGCAGCAACTACTTGATAAAATGCCGAGACTACCTTCAATGACTCTTTTTCGGTCAGGTGTGTCTCTTGTAGGTACACTATGTCAGCGTGCTTTTGTTGGTAGTATGTGAGAATTTTCTTGCGCTTTACTGGATTTCTTACCCCCTTCACATTCAGGGTAAACAGTGCTAATCTACTCATTGCATGTGATATTTTGAATATAGCTGGACATGATAACTCTATGGTACCTGTCCTTAAGGAACCTCTGCATCAACTGCATCTCGTTGGATTGGATTGCCCGTTCAAAACATTTAAACTTTACAATTAAACATCTTTTGGTGAAAACCATCCTACCTCGGCAGAATATCCCTTTTAATAGCATCCAACGTTGCCTAGTGTAACATTATATTTCTCATATTCGAGTCCCATTGTCCGTGACACAACTTAACATTTCTGACTAGCTCACTGTACAGTTACAGAACTTAGGTATACATGGTGTTATAATACAACAGTTTTTTACCCTGTAATGAGTACCTGATTAGATCTTTCCTATACCACTTATTTTAGAGCTACATATACAGTATTCCTCCTCCCAACCAGGGCACATTCCCACTTGAAATGTCTACTCAGATACTTATCGGACAGACTCCTCTATAGATGAGTCTCAGCCGGGTTTATCAAGTCTCCATAGCACTGCTCTCCTGCAGAAACGCTTTCAAGGCTCCAGCGTCTACAAAGTTCCTTGTAGAGTTGTTGTAGAGTTGTTCAGCATGACCCGCATTGTACTAGGATAGTAGAGACCGTATCGTGCCTGAAGCTTTTGCAGAAGTGGCCTGCACGTGAGCAATTCCTTCCTGCGGTCCATTGTTGGTTTGCTTAGGTCTGGGAAGAAGGAAATCTTCTGCCCCTGCAGCCTCAGCGGTGCCGCTTTCTTTGAAACTTGGAGTATTTGTAGCATTTGTGGGTAGCGCAGTACTTTCATCACGATTGGCCGCGGGTATTTGCTGGTCTCTGATCTGTGCATTGGTACACGATGTGCCCGCTCAAGCTCAAAGGCCTTAGTGAAGGAAATCTGTAGGATCTCCGGGATCATCTTCTCCAGGTATTCTATCATATTTGCCCCTTCAGCTCCCTCAGGGACTCCTACCAGGCGAACGTTGTTACGCCGTGATCGGTTGTTGTGATCTTCCAGTTGAGTCTCTATCATCTTGACACGCCTTGAGAGAGACCCTACACATTCAAGCATGGCGCCATGTTTTTGTACTATTCCTTCCGTTGCAGTTAATCGACTGTTCATGTCTTGCATTTTACCTTTCACTTTGTTTAAATCTTCCTGAATCGCTGATAAGGATGATGTATTGGCTACGATTAATTCCTTCACATTTCTCAGCTCTGCTAAAATCTCTTTTATCCCCCTCAGCTTCCTTACCAGCCGCGGCCATTTTTTGTGGGGATCCGGCCTCTGGTTTCAGCCTCTTCGGTGCTGAACTGGTGCCTTGCGGGAACTCCAACCGCACAGGTTTTAGTGCTGACATCTTTTATTGTTCAGAGCTAGTCCAATAGTCACCTTTGGGGATTATCTCTAATGATATAAGCTCAGGATTCTTGTTTGGCAACGGGAGCTCAGATTTACATGTCCATTCTGCTCCGCGGCTGGCTCCGCCCCCTCAGGAGTTATCTTTCTTTATCTTTATCTTTATTCACATTTGATATACCGCCCATGCCAAGGCATCAGGGCGGTTTACAATAAGATATCCAAACATTACTGCAGAAACTGGATTTGAACTATAAATGCCATGAGTTTCCTCAGAAGTAGCATACTATTTGAAATGCTTTCTTGTGTCCGAGATAGGATACTGGACTCATTGTACCATTGGTATAACCTAGCATGACACTTTTTATGTTCTTTTATTCACAGATAATCAGCAGAGGCTCAAACAATGGAGGATGAATTGCACTGTTATTACTCAATATGCTCTAGTCATTAAATTGTTTACAAATATAGCAATATACTTAGATTTTTAGAAGATAATTTGGATTTAATTTATAATTTAAAACATTAATTCAAATTAAAATTGCACAGTATAACAAAAAAGGTTCATTTAATTTGGCCAGCAAATGTATTCCTAAACCTCAGAATGTTGGCTATACTCTACAGTCATATAAATAATGCTGATCCTGCCTGTATTTCCTTCTTTACTTAAATGTAATTTCCTGTATGGGCTTTAAACTGCTGTTTTTAATCATTCTGGCACATGTGTATTGTATTTGAGACAAACTGAGATGGAAAAATGTAAGAATTCTTAAACATTAATGAATGATTCACTATAGTTACAGACAGCAACGTGAAGGAATATACTTTTGGAAGACTCAAGTCATCAAACATCCACACATTTTCTGCAATTCTTAGAATACCTAAATTGACCTTTAAGTTTAGCTAATTTAAAACCTTGTAGCTGAGTCTATAATGTGCTGTGAGTTTAAGTAACAAAGAATAATCCACAGATTTAAATAAATTAATGAAATAAATAATTTGATGAAAAGAAATACATTCTATGTTAAGTTCATCGTGTTATAAACACCATACATTCTTACAAAGCGAAATCAATATTAAATATTTATTTCATCAAATACATAGGACTTCAAAGGTCATGGGCCTTGTGCTGGCTGCAGTGGATATGGCCTTGTATTACTGTAGGCCAGGGCATGTGGCTGTGGACCTGGAAGATATATTGCCTCTCCCTAAGCATATTCTTGCCAACCATTGCAGGGCAGCCTATGGCGGCCAGGGGTCACAAAGGTGGGCTATATAGCCTCAGTGGAATAATGTTGATAACTGGCTGATTTGCCAAGAAAACATTTGCCTATATTGAATCTTGTTTGAGCAAACATTGTCGGCAGTGTTATGAGTGTCCCAGTATATTATTGATTGGTTTAAGTGACAGCATATGTTTTACACTATTTGTTTATTAATTTTAATGATTTGATATTGATAAGTTTTGTATGAATTATTTCATGTTTTACTATAAGCTGTTTAGTATTATAGATGTGCAACACATCAATATTTTTAAAAACTTAACTAAATAATTCTAACATGAACATTTTTTTGTCCTCAACAGCAAGTGATAGAGCTTATAAAACCAACAAGTATTTATTTCCCAGCTCCTCTGGAAGAAGGTATATCATATGATATATATTCAAAATATATAGCATCAATACCTGAAGCACAGGAAATTGAGGTAAGACCAGTGTTTAAATTAAATTAGGTTCCACTTGTTGGAAAAGATTCAAGCAACAGTGTACAGGAAAAGCTGTTGATAATCCTCAATCTATGTCATTAATCTAGTGATAGAAATATAGCAGTACATGATATAATTAGGGGTAAATTTCCAATAGTCTATGTTATTGCACAGTACTTGGATGCTTTTATACCTGTGGACATAATAGCTAATTTTTAAAGGAAAATAGGGCAAATTACGGTGCATACATTTGAAAATTCAAATTTTCTGTATCCTGTATGCCCACAACCTCAGCACACTGCCAAGAACACCTTTTTTTATCTTGCTAAAAGTATATGTATTGTGAAACCCTGCACATAATTTAAGGCCCACTGTGGGGTATAATGTTCACCTAGGGAAAGTTATTTTGGAAACTAGATTTGACAAGATTAAATCCTTTTGAAAGTAGCCCTTCAAGAGGCAATTTTCAAACTGTCTGCATTGGGCCAAAGATTACACATAGGGACCGATATTCAGCAATGATGGCCAGCACTGTTAAAGCTGCTGACTGGCACCACTTTAACTAAAACTCAGATATTCAGTGCTGGGGTCATATCCGGCCACCTGCACTGAATATCTGGGATGGCGAGATAGCGATTCATCCATCCAAGCTGGGGAGGCCCAAGGGGGGGTGCAGGGCCATGTGCGGAGATTAATTGCAGGGCCTCATTTGCATAGGGGGCCTAATTTGCATAAATATTTGCATAATATTAACATGCATTTTTAGTAAACATGCCTCTTAATGAGTGTCTGGATACAGAAAGACTAACAGATTTCTACGTTACTATATTCCAGTGCCAACCGCCAGGCCCATTAGGAAGTGCTAGAAAAACACTGACCATTTAGAACTCATAGCAAATCCACCATATCATAATAGCACTGCCAGGACTCACAAAGCACCAAACTCTACCTATCAAAAGGCAACACTTCAAATATTAAACCAGTATATCACACCTCACCCACTCAGCCTCTGACATTCCAACAACTTAACTCCTAACGACACACATAACAGACTTGCCCTCAGACTTACTCATAGCAAGTATAGATTATAAGCCTCTTGCATTACGATTCTAATGTGCACTATAAACTGTAAATAGTTTTACAACCACCATTATTGATTTGTATATAGTTACCCTTGTTTCAGTCCCAAGTTGCAATCCCTATTTCAATGTAAGCAAAAGATCCTCTGTTCTGATGCAAAATCTTTGTTATTTGTAAACCGCACTGATACCAAATAGCGTGGTATATAAGAACTGTAAATAAATAAATAAATAAAATATCTCAGAGAATACCAGTACATCTCCTAATGGGGAAAGAGAACAAATGGCATGGTCGAACAGAAACTACATGAACAGAATACCTCAGCTTGGTTAAAATGCAGAACATAGACCGTCACCAAAGAACAAGGGATCACAGTTTAGAAATAGGAAGACAATAATTAAACTGGGAACCCCAAAAGCCAAACTTGGGATGTACAACACTGCAGAAATAAAGCTATAAATTAATTTCCTCTTGTACTAAACAAAACACAAAAAACGTTAACGTTGCACATTTCCCAGAGATGACATATTCCAGTTAATAAATTCAAAATAAAAAAGTATTTTTCTATTTTTTGTTGTTTGTGCATTTTCATTTTCAGTTGCTATTGCTCCAGTCACTTTCTTCTGGTTTCTTCATGTCTTCTGTGAGCTATCCATTTACCCTTTCTTCTCTTTTAGATTTTCTTCCATTTTCTTTCTCTGTATCTGCTTTAACATACTGATCTTTCCCCTTTTGCTCTTTCCCCTATTTCTTTTCTTATTCCTTTATTATCCACTCAAATTTCGCCCTTCCATTCTCAATCCCCACTTATTCTCCCAATACCCGGCCCATCGTAGACTTTTCTTCCCTCCCACACAAAATATCTTTTCCCCTCTCCATTCTCATTCCCCATCCCTTTCTAGTCCTCCCCCAAAATCGCCTCCCTTATAGTTCTAGACCCACCCAGCATCCGCCCCCTTCTAGTCCCATTCTCCCAAGCCTCCACATCAGCCCATTTCCAGTCCTAGCCCCCCATATGCTCTTTTCCAGTTCCATTCCAGCCCTCCCATCAGCCCATTTACACTCCAAGCTCCCCCATCAGCCCATTTCCAGCCCTATTCCAACTCCCATCAGCCCGCTTCCATTCCTATCCCAGCCCCCATCAGCCCGCTTCCAGTCCTATTCCAGCCAATCACCCATTTCCAGTCCATGTTCCCCCCCCATCAGCCCATTTCTAGTCCTATTCCAGCTCCTCATCAGCCCATTTCCAGTCTTAGCCCCCCATAAGCTCTTTTCCAGTTCCATTCCAGTCCCCCATCAGCCCATTTCCATTCCAAGCTCTCCCATCAGCCAATTTCCAATCCTAGCCCCCTCGTCAGCCCATTTCCAGTCCTAATCCAGCTCTTCATCAGCCCATTTCCAATTTTAGCCCTCCCATCACAGCCCATTTCCAGTCCTAGCCCCCCCCCCACAATCACAGCCCATTTCCAGTCCTAGCCCCCCCATCACAGTCCATTTCCAGTCCGTTACCCCCCTCCCCACCACCATCACAGCCCATTTCGTCCATCCCCCCCACCATCACAGCCCATTTCCAGTCTGTTTCTCCACCCCCCACCACCACAGCCCATTTCCAGTCCTTCCCCACCCCACCATCAGAGCCCATTTCATCCGTTCCCCCCACCACCACAATCACAGCCCATTTCGTCTGTTCCCCCCCCCCCACCATCACAGCCCATTTCCAGTCCGTTCCCCCCTCACCATCACAACCCATTTCCAGTCCATTCCCCCCGCCATCATAGCCCATTAGCAGTCCTATCCCCCCATAACAGCCCATTTCCAGTCCAAGATGTTCTCCCCTGACCACAGCCCATCCAGTCCTAGCGCCCCCCCCCCTCCGAAGAGCCCCGCGGCCGTCTAAGGGGCTGCAGAGGGAGCCGGGGAAGCCCATGCGAGGCCCTGGCTCACTCTGCACAGCCACCAGTGTGAGGAGTCTTTTCCCTCACGCTGGCGGCTGTATCTGTGAAGCCACGAATGCCGGGAAAGGTTAAAGGGCATTGTTGAACAATAGAGTTAAATTCAGTGGCAATAGCCTGTAACTAAGCCGATATAGACTGCTCCACTTTATTCATGGCTTCCCACATAGTCTCCGTTGAGAAAACTTCAGGCCGTGGCAAATCATCCCGCACAGAAGAAAGAACAGCTTCAAAGTCCGACGTACCTTGGCTCACAGCAGAGGTCAGCAGAGCACGCTCAGAAACTTGCACCCACTCCAAAGATGCAGTTTCCAGCCCCTCCACTCCGTCAGCCACAGGAAACTCCAAACACAGAGATGATCGCCTGAGGCAGAAGAGTCGCTCCGCTTGCAAGGAAGGGACAACAGAAACAGCTGCACCAACCACACTTGCTGCAGCACGATCACTCAAAACTGCAGGCTGTACCAGAGGAAGCCAGAGCTCCGGGCTCAATGAAACATTCGGCCTAAGGCTAAGCAGGGGTCTATCTTCCACACCTGTCTCCACCAGCAAGCCGTCCAAAGCTATCACTCCACCTCCGGGCCAAAGGAAAGCATCCATCAGCCCAGCTGGCCTGGTAGGCTCTGAGTGAAGTTTTATTTTAAGTTTTCGTTCCGAGTGGGGCATAAGGAAAAAAAAAAGGTAATCCAGCAGACTTCACCAGAGCGGTCCTCAGCATCTACTCACAGCACCACCATCTTCCTTCCCCCCCCCCCCCCACCCTATCTGAACTTTTTAATGAAAAAAGAATGTAAGTAGATTTGAAAAGGTAATTTGCATGCATTATTTTCATCCCCAACCTAATGTGATGGTTCTCGTTAGGAATGGCCCAAGTACGGTAAACTGGCAAAGTCCACGGAAAGGGACACCCCAGGTCTAGAGGTAGTTAGGACAGGGTAACAATGACTGGCAAATGTGGGAGGGAGGTTCTGGAGGCCAAATTTAGGCTTTTAGGTAGGATGTTGAAATCCAGGGTCTTCTGCCTATAGCAACCACCTTCTTTTATGGGTTGGGCCTTTCAGGGCTGGTGCTTTCATTTACATTTAAACTCAGTCAGAGCTTAGTACCATCAGAGAGCTTTTCATTTGAATCAAAATCTGAGTATAGCTTGCTTATTTATTTATTTATATTTATAACATTGCTTGATATTCTGCTAGGGCCGGAGCATAAAAGCGGTTTACAATAAAAAAAAAAACATGTGGCTACAAAGACAGAAAGGAAAAGAACACCAATTAAATTAAAGGAAAGAAAGACAGGGAAAGAACAGGAGGGAAGAGACAGAGAGAACAGGACACCAAGGGGGGGGGGGGTGCTAAGCAAACAAAATATGACAAAGAGAAAAGAAGGTTCCCAAGAAATTAGCTAAAGCGGAGGGGAGGATAATTGAGAAGAGGTGGAAAAGGCCAGCTGAAAAAAGTAAATCTTCAGGGCCACCTTAAACCTAGGAAATGACAACTCAGACCGGAGGGCAAGAGAGAGGGAGTTCCATAAGCATAGAATGTAAAATGGGGTAAATATTCTTTGGGTAGAAAGAAAGAAATTGTTTCTAGAGACCTTTACAAAGAGGCCTTCCAGTAAGGAGGCCGGTGAAATTGTTTTAAATGGGTGTTAAAGTCAAGTGACAGATCAAAGGGGCAATTTGAAAGCCTCCCTCTATCAAACCAAGGTTTGTGTGAAACACCCAGTAAATTGTTAAAAGATTACCTTGGAAGCACAGGTCAGGGCACTATGTAAGAAGCCAACTTTTACTAAGTGTTCTTTCTCTCCCACCAACCCTGACTCCCACCCGCCCCGGCATAATCTTAGATTTATAGGCTCTTAAACCTATTAAAGGGAAAGAGGTGGTCATATTCATTTTCAGGTTCAGCTGGTTATCCTCATCAGGAATAGATTAATTAAGGCCCTGAAATTAATTAACCTTGAGGTGAAAAAAGTCCCTTAAACGTATTAGGTATAATAGTATTGGTATAAGTATCCATAGCAACTTTAAGTAAGTAAATAACTTAAATATCTAAACAAATCCTTAAAACCAAGATGCAGACAGCAGTCCAGCAGCGAGATGGGGGCTATCCAGTCTTTTGCATTGAGTGTCACATGTACGTTTTTCTTCCAGTTAGTGAGAGATCTTAGGTTTGCACTAGGTGCAAGGAGCTCTTTGTTCTCAGGGAATGAGTCTGATCTCTGGAGGCTAGAGTAGCAGACTTGGAGGAGCAAAGGAATACAGAGAGGTATATAGACAAAACCTACATGGATATAGTACTGAAGTCCCACCTGCAGTCTGGCAGCCTCTCTGTTGCCATGGAGGAGAGGGGTCACATGAAAGGAAGCATCACCTTGGTGTGGCAGGAAGTGATCCTGTACCTAGGACCTGTCTTCCAGTTGATGTAAAACCCTATCGTACCAAAATGTTTTTTCTCCAGGACCATGTGCCCATGAGGGAAGGGTTAGGTCCGCCGTTATAGTTAGCGATTTGATAACTAGGTATATAGATAGTTGGGTGGTTGGTGGACATGAGGATCTGCTGGTAACATGCCAGCTGGTGTAAAGGCAGCGACCTCATGTGCCACCTGGGGAGTAGCCTGCTGTTTTGGTACATGTTGGTACCAATGACTGGCTAATGTGGGAGGGAGGTTCTGGAGGCCAAATTTAGGCTTTTAGGTAGGAAGTTTAAATCCAGAATTTCCCATGTGCAGAACCCAAAGGACAGGCAGAGCTCTGGAGTCTCAATGTGTGGATGAGATGATAGTGCAAGGAAGAGGGGTTTGGATTTGTTAGGAACTGAGCAACATTCTGGGGAAGGAGTAGAGGGCTTTTCCAAAAGGATGGGTTCTAATCAGGGTGGAACCAGGCTGCTGGCATTAACCCTTAAAAAGGAAATAGAGCAGCTTTTAAACTAAATAATAGGGGAAAGCTGACAGTCGCCCAGGAGCGCATGGTTTGGAAGGATGTATCCTTGAAGGACCCTAGCAAAAGAGGGACGTTAGAGCATCCCAATAGAGAGGTTCCAATAAAGATAAAAGTAACCCAGATGCCATTAAGTACAGAGCAGACAGAACTGAAAGATTACAATTACCCCTGTGAACTGATAACTAGATTATTATGAAAAAAATACAACCTCTAAAATGCCTGTATGCAAATGCTAGAAGTCTAAAAATAAGATAGGAGAGTTAGAATGTATAGTACTAAATTAAAGATTGGATATAATTGGTATCTCAGAGACCTGGTGGAAGGAGAACACCAATGAGATACCGTGATACTGGGGTACAAACTATATTGCAATGGATTATGAAATGCTAAAGGAAATCAGGGAAGCTAATAAAAGTTACAACAAAGTAATGGATGATTTCAATTACCCTGGTATTGACTGGGTCAATGTCGCAGCAGGATATGCTAGGGAGATAAGGTTTCTAGATGAAATAAAAGATTGCTTCTTGGAGCAGCTGGTTCATGAACCAAAAAAGGGGTAAACTATTTCGGACCTAGCCCTTAGTAGAACACAGGATCTGCTGGCAATAGCGATCAAAGCATGATTACATTTGATTTCATAAATGAAGGGAGGCCGAAACAGTACTATTTTTTAACTTTCAAAAGGGAGACTATGATAAAATGAGGAAAATAGTTGAGGAAAATCTAAAAGGAGCACCTGCAAAGGTTAAAGGTTTACATTAAATAGGATATAAAAAGACTGAAAAGGGTTCAGAGGAAGGCAACCAAAATGATTTATGAGATATATGAGGAGATATGAGAAGAGATTTGAATATCTAAATATGTACACCTTGCAGGAGAGGAGGGATAGGGGAGATATGATTCAGACCTTCAAATACTTAAATAGTATTAATGAACAAACAAACCTTTTCCAAAGACGGGGAAGCTGTAAAACTAGAAGGCATAACATGAAGCTGCAAGGGGGTAAACTGAAATGCAATGTCAGGAAATACTTTTTCACTGAAAGGGTGGTGGATGCTTGGAATGCCCTCCTGATGGAAGTGGTGGGGGCAAATACAGTGACAGAATTCAAAATGGCATGGGACAGACACAGCGGATCCCTTTATAGCAACAGGATAAAATCAAAATAAACATAACTATCTCATATCTCAAACAGATGTATCTACATGGAGCAGTGGGTACACCCCTAAACAAGGGCATGGGGAAGGGTGACCTGCACAGAATGGCAGATGCACCTACTCTTGCCGCCTTGCTGGGAGACTAGATGGACCATACTGGTCTTTATCTGCTGTCATACACTATGTTACTATGTTATTAAGCATGTACATTGTTTAAAAATGCTATCTTGAAGAGTCACTTGATGTGGTGAGGCCGGGCGGTTGAGAACAGCTTGGGCTCCGTGTCCCTTCCTCTCCCGCCACTAACCGGCACCGCATTTTAAGCCTTAAGGCTTCATAGTTTTTTCATAAGAAAAGGCGGAGGGTCTGCGTCGCACCTAGAGGCGGCGGTGGAAGTGCGGCATGGCGGTGGCAGTGAAATCTGGCCAGAGAGAGAAAGAGCTGCAAGTGGGGCCAACAAAAATGGCGGACTCACCTCCTGTGCCCACCCTGCCCTTTTCAGCAGCAGTGCTTGCGGAGATTTCGTCAGCAGTATCGCAGGCACTAGCAGGCCAATTTGACGTGCTGCAGAGCAAGATGGATATTTTGCACAGCACGATGGACTCCCTGGGGAGTCAGCTGCAGGAAGCAGAGGCCCGGATCAGGACAGCGAAGGAGCAAGTGGAAGCCTTAACACAGGAGGTACGGAGTCTGCAGGCCACGTTGCAGGTACAGGGGGCCAAGATGGACGATTTAGAGAACCGCTCTCGACGCAACAATTTAAGATTTTTGGGTGTCCCGAACAGTGTGCAGGATAAAGACTTGAAACCCTACGTGGAGGCCTTGACCAGGCAGGTGCTGGGTGGCGGGGAGAAGCATGGCCCGATAATGTTGGAAAGAGTGCATAGAGTGGGGCCCAAGCGACCGGCGGAGAACAGGCCTCGTGTGGTGCTGACCAAATTCTTATACTTCCCTCAGAAGGAAGCAGTCTTGATTGTGGCCCGGAAAGCCGGAGGAGTCATGAAAGATAACATTAAAGTGCGAGTCACTCAGGACTATTCGGTAGCCCTGAGTCAGAAGCGGAGAGCATATGCGCCCATATGCCAAAAACTGGTGGACGCTAACATTAGATTTTCGGTGCAGTACCCCTCACGACTCTACATTATGCAGGGAGGAACACAGCGGTGTTTTTGTAGCGCAGAGGAGGCGGCCACATATGTAGAGGGACTGACCCGGAGATTGCCGCCTCGCATCAGAGGGACAGAGGAGGAACACTAAATCAACCCTGTGGGGCTGGAAGATTGATGGACTAAAGAGGGGGAACTCGGGACAGCCCTGGGAGCCTGGGAGGCGCTGCACCACAGGGCCTGTTACATTGGCGGAGCCTCACCACGAGTGCGCGAAGCTGGGGCTTGGTACATGAGGCACTATGCAAAGAACTATACAAGACTGTCGGAATTGCAGGGAATGGGACTTTGCAGAGCATTGTACAGTGTGAGGTGTAGCAATGGCCTCCTGTGTGATGGGGCCTTACACATGTGGTGGGGATGGTGGGGGTGGGGGGGAATTTTGGCATTAAGCTACCTTGGCTTTGGGGGACAAGAAAAAGAGAAATGTTTAGTATATGTTGTAGTTATCTTTGTCATCTTCCTTTTTCTTTCTCCCCGGGGGGAGAGAGGTAAACTGTACACTGCGGGGGAGGGGGGAGACGCACACATTTAAGTGACTAAAGTAGGAGAGGGGGGGAAGAGTAATGAGGGGGATAGGAGAGAGAAGCAGGGATCGGGAGAGGGGAGGAAGGGGATGGAAAAGGGTGGAGGACCAGGAGGAGGTGGGGGAGGAGTAGAGGGGGGAGGGAGGGGAAGGGAGGGGGGTTATGTCCGCCCGCGGACGGAGTTGGGAGGGGAGAGGTGGGGGATGAGGAGTTGGAAGGGGAGGGGGTAGGGGGCAGCCATAATAGGGCAACGGGATCAGAGGTAGGGAGCATGTTAGTGATTAAGGAGGGACCTCAGGCTGGGGAGGTCTATCCTTGTTTTGACTGGAGGGTCGAGAGGGTTGATGAGGATTGGTACCCTCCACCTGAAGATTGTTTCATGGAATGTTTGTGGGATAGGGAACCCTATTAAGCAATATAAAGTGTTGCAGGCCTTAGCCAGGCAAAAATGTGATATTGCTATGCTACAAGAAACCCACCAGACAGCCGAGGAGCACGCTAAGCTACAGAGGGGGTGGGTGGGGCAGGAATGGGGAGCCCCAGCAAATGGAAGGAAAGGTGGAGTGATCATCTTGATAAATAAGCGGATTCGATTTGATTAGGAGAACGTGCATGTGGACCCGAATGGTAGGTATGTGTTGTTATACGGGAGGTTAGAGGGGAAGCCGATTGTGTTGGGTAATCTGTACAGTCTGAATTTGTTGGATAGGGGACTGTATGCCCGATTGGCCTCTTGAGTGGAGCAATTGCCAGATGCCCCCTTGATTCTGGCCAGGGACTTTAATGGGGTGTTCGACATTGAGGTTGATACAAGCAGAGGTGGGGGGGGGGAAGAGTACGGGTTCAGACTACTAAAGCGCTGCAAAGTTTGCGGCGTTGGTTGGGATTGGCAGACCCCTGGCGTCTGCTACACCCGACAGAGAGGGACTTCACTCACCAATCGCGAGTGCATGGTTCGAGTGCTAGGATTGACTATATTTTGGTGTCAGAGAGGCTGTTTGCACAAGTGGGGGATGCACAAATAGGCCCTACGGAGATATCCGACCATGCACCAGTTTGGGTGGACTTAGCATGGGAGTATGTGGCTTTACAGACAAAAATTTGGCAATTCACGGTGGAGTTGTATAGGGATACCGAATTTCATACTAATCTTAAGCAGCGATGGCAGGAGTTTATGTTTCACCATGAGTGACATAGGGACGATCCCGAATTGCTGTGGGAGACTGCGAAGGTAGTCTTGTGTGGGGACATTATTGAGTATGTAGCGCGGAAGCGAAAATTAATAGCGGTGAGGATTGTGCATTTAGAGAAGCAGGTAGTGAGGGACAGGAGACGTTATGCTAATGACCCCAGTGGGGCAAATAAAAGGCGACTCTGGGAGACTCAGACGACTCTGAATGAGTTGCTTCATCAGAGGGCAAAGAAATCCTTCATGTATTATCGGTATCAGTTATACCGTTTTGGAGATAAGCCCGGGAAGCTTTTGGCGCACTGCCTCCAGGGTAGCCGAGACGTTCAGTCAGTGGCAGCATTGCGGGATGACCAGGGGCAACTGCACAGGGACAACCGAGAGATAGCCAGGGTGTTCAGATCCTTCTACCAAAAGCTATATGCGGGGAGAGAGGGGTCCCTTACAGATATGGAGAAGTATTTACGGGATGTGCAGCTACCAAAATTAACTGTAGAGCAGAGGGCACAGCTAGATGAACCGGTGACGGTTGAGGAGGTGCACCGGGTTATTCAGGGGGCAAGCTGTTGTCGAGCGCCAGGCCCGGATGGGTTTGGGGCAGAATTTTACAAGCTGCTGGGGGACCTGGTGCCCCCTGCTCTAGTGGAGGGGTACCAAAGAAGGGTGGAGCAGGGACGGTTTACCTGGGGGGCGAGCCATGCACATATCATACTTACACTTAAGCCAGGGAAGGATCTTACGAGGGCTGCTTCGTATAGGCCCATTTCTTTATTAAACTTTGACTCGAAAGTGCTGGCTAAGATATTGGCAGATTGTCTAGCCTTGGTTCTGGGGGAATTGGTCCACGATTCGCAAGTGTGCTTTGTGAAAGGCCGTTATGCAGTGCGTAATCTGTGTAAGATCCTGGCATCGATTGAGTGGGTCTGGGACCGAGACTTGCAGTCACTTTTGATCAGCTTTGATGCGGAAAAGGCATTTGATCAGGTGAACTGGGATTATCTGTAATTTCTCTTGCCCCAGTATGGTCTAGGGGATTCCATCTGCAGCATGGTGGGGTTGCTCTATGCGGCTCCCACCGCGGGAGTGTTACGTAACGGTGTGATGTCGGAGAAGTTTGATCTGGGGAGGGGCACGCGACAGGGCTGCCCGCTGTCCCCTCTGCTGTTTGTGCTGACTCTGTATCCGCTTATGCAGAGAATAGAGGAGTCCTCGAGGGTCCGAGGAGTGCGCATTGGGACGCATGGGTTTAAAATGGCTGCCTTTGCGGATGATATGTTGGTGCACTTGCTGTCGCCTCAGCAATCGCTGCCCAGTCTATTAGACGAATTTTCCATATATGGGAGGTTTGCAGGCTTATGTATCAATATGGACAAGTCCGAGGCTATAGATCTGACGGGTACGTTGAGGGGGAACTAGCAGGGGGCCTTTCCATTGCGATGGGCAGGCGATCCGAAGGTGCTGTATAAGAAAAACTTTGAACGAGTCCTTTTTAAACTACGGGCGCAGTTGCAGGCATGGGCGCCCCTTCCGCTATCCCTCTTGGGCAGGGCGGCTGCCTTAGGCATGGTAATTTTACCGCGAGTGCTTTATTGGATGCAAACTCTGCCAGTGTGGCTGCTATGGCGTGACCTTAGATCTTTAGAGTGGGAGGTCCAAGGGTTTCTCTGGAAGGGGGCAAGGGCGCGCATACTGCTGCATCGATTGCGAGGAGGGTGGAGCTCCGGAGGGATTGGAGTTCCAGACTTGTGGACATATGCCTTGGCTTGTCAGGCGAGACATGTAGGGGATTGGTTAGGGAACACGGAAGTCTATACCCCTAGAGCGCTAGAAGAAGCCTTTGTGGCCCACAGGCGTTGACTGTGTTCTTGCACTTGGAACGAACATCCTTGCCACTGCGAATAACGAGTAGTGTCTTGGTGCTGTCGGTACGGCGTAGATGGCAACAACTGAATAAATATTGGGGTGGTTCCCCCGAGGTCTTGAGTTGGCTGCCTTTACAAGGTAATGCTCGGTTTACACCGGGGTTGGACTCAGTCCTCTTTCAAAAATGGGAACGGTTGGGGATATGGAATCTAGGGCATATGGTTGACCAGGAGGGGAGATGTAAATCTTTGAAGACGCTTTGCAGAGAGTACGAGCTCAATTTGGGGCAGTCTTTTTTTGCGTATATGCAAATCTCTCATTATGTTGTCTCTCTGCCACAGTGAGAGTTGAGGGTGGAAAGGTCGGCACAGATCTTGGAATTTTTTGCCTTGGGGGCGGAATCCCCACCCTCTATAGTGGATCTGAAGAGACGGTTGGATAACTATGGTAGTTCCCCAGACTATTCGGCAGAGGAGGCCCTGTGGGCGATGGAGTTGGGTCAGGAGGTGACTCCGGGCTCCGTTCATGGTGCATTGGTTCGGATTGCGCGGCTGGTGGAAGGGGCTCGATGGCGGGAAATACAGTTTAAATGTATCATCCAAGCCTATTTCTCCCCGAGACGAGCATTGCGAAGTCGCCTAACCTCTTATGGAGGATGTCCAAAGTGTTCATGTTCCTTGGCGGATTTGGGGCATATGTGGTGGGGTTGCCCGTATATTTACAGATATTGGATGCGGATTGGGACCTATATGAGTAGCTTACTGCAGCAGCGGGTCTTCTGGACGGGGTCGCTGGTTGTGTTGGATCAATTGGGATCACTCCACCCGAAGGGGAGATGGGAGAGAATCTTAGTGCGGAAGGCTTGTCTGGTGGGTAAGGGTCCTATACTTCACCGGTGGAGAGAGCCCATAGCCCCTACTTTTTGGGAGTGGCGTAATAGCTTCCACCAACTCATGCTCCTGGAAAGGAGAGGGGCGAGAGGGAATGTCCAGCGGTGGGCTTCCTTTCTCCTAGTTTGAATGCCCTACATTCATAAATTGGGGCCAAAGAGTCAAAGTGAGGTGCTGAAGGTGGGTTAGCCTGGGCCTGGCCTGTTGAGAATGGGGGGGAGGGGTGGATGGGGAAGGAGGGACATGGTCTAGCATAAAGTAAGGTCAAGGGTTTGCTCCTAAGGGAGGGGAATGAGTGAACAATGGCTGTGGCGGGGGGGGGGAGGGGAGGAGGAAGGGGGGGAACCAAATGTTGATTAAACTACTGTGTGTTGTGTGCCTTTCATTGTAGTGTTGTAAATTCCCAGGGCGGTGGACAAGACACAGCCCTGCCCTGGGAATTGTAAAGTGGTGTATTGGTATATTCTTGCATGATGTACTGTAGTGAACTAATAAACAGAGTTTTCAAAAAAAAATGCTATCTTGGAAGACCAGACAACATGTATTACCTGTTTTAAGAAAGGAGGACAGCAAGCCAAAAAACTGCCAGCATGGTTTAAAGGTGAGGTCACAGAGGCTGTGCCAGCCAAAAAAAACATCTTTCAGGAAATGGAAAAAGGAGTCAAAATGATGAAAATGGGAAACAACATAAGCACTGGCTAGTTAGATGAAAGGCACTGATAAGGCAGGCAAAGAGACTTTGAAAAAAAGCTTGCCGTGGAAGCAAAAACGCACAATAAAATCTTTTTCAAGTACATTCATAGCAAAACACCTGTGAGACAGTCAAGTCAGGCCATTAGTTGATAGAGGGGTAAAACGGGCGCTAAGGGAGGACAAGGCCATAGCGGAGAGACTGAATACATTCTTAGCTACGGTCTTTACTGAAGACGATGTAGGGAAGTTACCCATGGCTAGAATGGTATTTAAAGGTGATGTATAAAAATCATTCAAACAAATTTTGATAAACCAGGAAGATGTATTTCCACTGATTAATAAAGTAAAGAGTAGAAAATCACCTGGACTGGATGGCATACATCCGAGGGTGCTGAAAGAACTGAAATTTGCGATTGCAGACCTACTATTAGTAATCTCTTTAGTACCATTAAAATAATCTGTAGTACCTGAAGCCTGGAGAACAGCCATTGTAATGCCAATTTCTAAAAAGGGTTTCAGGGTGAACTAGGAAACTACAGACCAGTGAGCCTGACATCTGAACGTGTAGATAGTCATGGTTTAATGGGAGAAAGCCAACATGGATTAAGCCAAGGAAGATCTTGTTTTACTAATCTGTTATATTTTTTCAAGGTGTGAATAAAGAGCTAGATAAAGGTGACTTGGTTGATATAGTGTATCTGGATTTTCCGAAAGCCTTTGACAAGGTCACTCATGAGAAACATTTGGTGAAATTAAAAGTCATGGATAGGATAGGATAGGGATAGGAGGCAGTGTACTATTGTGGATCAGGAACTGATTAAAAGGTAGAAAGCAGAGAGTAGGGCTAGATGGCCAATTTTCTCAATGGAGTAAAATGAGTAATGGAGTACCCCAGGGTCTGTGCTGTGCCCGCTACTTTTTAGCATATAAATGACTCGGAAATGGGAATAATGAGTGAGGTGATTAAAATTATTCAAAGTTCTTAAAACACAAGAGGAAAGAGAAATCTATTTGCATTGGCATGATATACGTTGGATTGGTGATTCTGCAGGCCCTGGTAATTTGTGTCCAACCTTCGTCATTCTGTAGGCACCCATCTTCTCCTCTGCTGGAGAGCTTGGATGTTGCAAAAAGCATCTCATCAATGTACTTCTCACTGTCTTGAATGCTTCTCAGCCTCGCCACCTCCTCTCTGAGTTCCTCCACTTGTTTCCTGAGAGCTTCAGCATGCAGGCATCCTGCACATGGAACTGATCCTGCAACTGGCATTGGGACCTCTGGCTGGACAGAGGCAGAAGCTGTAATGGGGGCAAAAGCTTTAGCAATATGATTTTTCCCAGCCATTGTCCAGTTCATGGAGCTTAGGTATCTGTTAAAGCAAAAGAGAGAGATCTTTCAGCCGGTTTCCCAGCTGTCCTTTCAGAGAATAAGCAGTTAAATCTCTTTAAGTGTGTTCAAAATGTGCTGTTCCAAGTCCCTGTGTGTAGTTAATTGGGGAGGTGCCCTCTAAAGCAAGACTGCTCTCTAGGGGTGGGTGGGAGTTGGGGGGGTAGGGAGGGAACTAACACCTGATGAGGTGTCAGTAGCTTCAAAGAGCTGAAGAAAGATACTAAAACAGAGTTTTAAACCTATCCCACTAAACAAATATTTCTCCTTTTAAACTAAAGCAGTGGTCCCCAACCCAGTCCTATGGGGCCCACCGGCCAGTCAGGTTTTCGGGATATCCCTAATGACTATGCATGAGATATATATGCATTAGAGATATCCTGCCAACCTGACTGGTTTGTGGCCCTCCAGGGCTGGATTTGGAGACCCCTGCCTTACACCTCTGTCATTTAAGATTGTGAGTGGGCAAGGTACAGATGTCCTAGACATCGAAAGGGTATATAGAATGTGTCACATTCCTCCTCGATTCTCACCACCACCAAAAAGTTGTCTAATAGACAATTTTTTGGTGGTGGTGAGAAGTGAGGAGGACTGTGACAAATTCTATCTAACCTTTTTGATGTCTTGGACATCTGCACCTTGCCCACTCACAATCTTAAATGACAGAGGTGTAAGGCAGGGGTCTCCAAATCCAGCCCTGGAGGGCCACAAACCAGTCAGGTTGGCAGGATATCTCTAATGCATATATATCTCATGCATAGTCATTAGGGATATCCCGAAAACCTGACTGGCCGGTGGGCCCCATAGGACTGGTTTGGGGACCACTGAACTAAAGCACCAAAAAGAATATAACTTTGTTTTAAAATGTACCAAAACACTTTTAAGAGCTCCCAGATAGAGAGCTAGTAATTTAAAAAGCCACAAACTCTTACCTTTGCTTGAAATGTATAGCCCCTGCTAGGAATGCCTCAACAGTGCAGGGCTCTGAAGCCTTTTGTGCAGGCCTCAGCTGCTCTCAGTTCTTTCACAGGCTAATCAGGCCCACTAACGTCTGATGAGGTGTCAGTAACTTCAAAGAGCTGAGAAAGATACTTAAGCAATATTAAACCTACCCCACTAAACAAAATATTCCCCCCTTTAAAATAAAGCACCAAAAAGAATGTAGCTTTATTTTAAAAATGTACCAAAACTCTTTTAAGAGCTCTCAGACAGAGAGCTAGTAATTTAAAGCTTGGAATGTATAGCCCCTGTTAGGAATGCCATTAAAGAGAACCCGGAAAATCCACTGCTTACCCAGGGGCAGGCATTGTGGCACCTATGTACCTTTTGAGAATCTGACAGGTACTTGTGACCTGGATTGGCTACTGTTGGAATCAGGATACTGGGCTTAATGCATCTAGGTCTGACCCAGTATGACATTTCTTATGTTCTTATGAAACAGTTTCTCCTTGGAAAAAGCACATTGAAGTAAAAATCAAATCATTGTGTGGAAAGGTATCCCTGATAGGCAGGTATCTAAAAGGATTAAGATCATCAAAGATATTGAGGAAGATCCAAGCTATGAAGCTGAAACATGCTGCATTAACAGAAGAAGACTGGTAAATTGCGTACCAAAATGGCCGACTTGGCTAATTAGCTGCATGGTTATGGTTATGGTTATGGTTTAGGCATTTGATATACCACCCTTTACTTACACATCAGAGCGGTTTACATGTATATACTAACAGGTACTTTTTATTCCCTTGTCCCCACAGGGCTCACAATCTAAGTGTACCTGAGGCAATGGAGGGTTAAGTAGTTTGCCCAAGGCCACAAGGAGCGGCCATGGGACTAGAGACCCCAGTCCCTCCGGCCTGAGGCCATGAAAATACAATTGAGTGCAATAACATTTCTTAGGCTTCAAATAGATAAGAAGTATATTAAATAGCTTTTTAAATTGTTAATGTAAAAGGCAGGGCCAAACCAAATCGTAAATTCTCCCTATGTGACTTGCACATCTGGCATGCCCCCCCCCCCCCCACTGTCATTCGCCCCCTGCCCAGCTTCTCCCAATCTTACCTGCATATTGGCTCTCCCCCCATGCTGCCTGTCCTTGCCCCGCCGCCACTACTGCCACTTTTCGTGTTGCTTTGGTGGTGGCGGTGGCAATAGCAGCAGTAGATAAGACATCCAATTTTTTTTTTTTTAAAGCGTATCTTTCCGACTCCTCTCTTGCATGCAGATCTGATCCCTCCCTCCCCTGTCATATGCTCAAACTTGAGTCTTTGCAACCCTGTGCTTGAATAGTTGGTCTGGTCCCTCCCTCCTCCGACACGAACATATGTCAGAGTAGAGGGGGATCAGACCTGCATACTAGCGTGGATTCGGAAAGACTCGCGGCTTGTTTGTTTTTTAATTGCATATCTGCTCTGCTGCTGCCATCACCACCACCAAGGCAACAGGAAAAGCGGTGACGGAGGAGAAGGGCAGGCAGCGTGGGGGGGAGCCGAGGCTGGCAGCCCCAAATACACTGCTATTCCTTTGTGCCCTGTGCAGCTGCACTGCTCGCACAGGGCTAGGTGTGGCGCTGGTAAAAGATCTTGGTACAAAAAATATACTGCACTGGAATATGGCCACTGTTAACACCTGCAAAAGTGATCCAGCAGTCTTGTTCCATGCACACTGCATACTGCAGCTAATTATTTAATGGCTTTCCTATACCGCTTTATCCTATTGTCAAAGCGGTATACATCAAACAGAACGTTATACCTTATAACAGGGTAACAAACCTGAAGGGTACTTAGTGAAGGGGGAGCAAGGGTTGAGGGGAGAGGGAGGAATAGGTGTCAAAAGAAACTTCATGGGGAGGGGGACATTTTGGAATCATCATCATGCATGCTTTATGAGCATTTCTTGCACTAAAGTAATATTCTCTTGTTTGAAATTAAATATTTCAGTCTATATTATGTTTACAGTGAAAGTGAAAAGGTGTTCTTACAGCAACATAAAGCTGGTATAAAATGTATTGGATGGGATTAAAAATATAATTGAATCCTTTTATCTGCTTACGAAACCGAACATTTTAGGAAGCATTGGTTAATGTTAGCCACATATAAGGAAGTGTAAGTGAGAGCGCTGAACAGATATGTTGCAATAACAGAAAAATGAATTCAGTATTCGATTAGAATGGGGAGACAGAGCTTTAGGCAGAGGGAGCTCATATCCTTTCCCATTTCCTGTTCTTATACTAGTTTCTGTTTTGGAGACACAGAGTATCAGCATGAGTTTGTTTCCATAACAATAGTATTTAAAGATTACTGACCACTGTCATGGAAACAACCTTTTTTGAAGACAAAAATACTTTCTAATTTTAGGATATTATTATCTAGCCAGTGATTTCCAAGGGTTTAATGTATGCTAAAGTGGTTTTGGATTCTTGATATTTATAATGAAAACACATGCTGTAGTATAATGAATGAGAGTATTGTATGTATGGCAAAACAACTTGAACCTCAGTATAAATTTGGGTATGGAATTTCAATGCTCTGCATAATAGGTTGCCTGGAAATCAACATCTGCATACAGAATAATTGTTAAATCCAACAATAAACCAAAGAAAGCAGATTCAGAGTTGGGATGGTTGTCAGTGAGCTCAGCAGTTGAGAGAACCAGGAGGGAAGCCAAAAAGGCTGTATCTATTGTGGGCAAACACTGTTTTGGTCAGATCCTAAGACTTTAAACCAAACCATGGTCAGTGACAAAACGTTTTTCTGATGTTTTTTTAATCTCCCAACAGCAAATGGTTGAAGATATGAAACTAACCGATATCCCTGGAGGCATATTACCTGAGGAAATTGAAGTAAGAGCCTTGTTTTCTATTGTTCCCTCATGCAACAGAGCATAAGAAAAGCTTCGGAAAATCTCTGCAATATATGTCCATAACTCAATGATAGAAATGTGATTAGTGTATTAAGTGAGTATCACAGTTTCATGTATATTCCTATAACATGTTTATCATCAGCTTAACAGCCCTGAATGAACCTGATCTTGGCTGATCTTGAGTGAGAGACCACCTTGGAATACCAGGTGCCAGAGCTGGCATAACCATTAGGCAAACTAGGCAGCCGCCTAGAGCGCCAAAGATCCAGGAACAGTCCATTGCTACTGCCCCTCTCCAGGACCTGCAGTGCTGGCAATGTCCTCAAACAGCCCCATAGTATTTACCTTAAAACTTGGGCACTGCAGGACTTTGATTCTGTCCCACCCGATGCCGACTTCCTGTTTGTATGGTATGTCTAGAGCAGTGGTTCTCAACCTGTGGGTCGGGACCCCCACGGGGGTCGGCTCAGGATTTACCAGGGGTCGCCTGACAAATCCCGGGAATTATTATTTATTTTATAATTTATTGTTCTAATTTGATTGCAAAGCCTAAAATGCCAAATAGTTTGAATTTAATCAATTTCTATATTACTTAGGCTATCCTTACTTACTTTCACCTATTCGCCAGAAACGATGCACCTCGAGACATGGGTCCTTCTAAAATTAAATTTTCTATGTAATATTATATAACACCAGAAACTCCATCGAAAATGAATGACAGAGAGAAGAATACCAAGAAAAGAAAATATTGCGATGACTTTTTAAGGTATGGTTTCACCTCCATATTTTCAGCAGGGATTGAGAAACTACAATGCGTTATTTGTTACGAAGTTCTATCAGCGGAATCCATGAAGCCAAATAAACTGAAACGGCATTTTGACAGTAAGCATCCCACCTTTGTAGGCAAGGATATTTGGTATTTTAAGAACAAAGCTGATGGAATCAAGAAAAGCAGACTTGATAGCAAAACATAGCCGCTGTTGAAGCTTCATATATGGTGGCTCTCAGAATCGCCAAAGCCAAGAAAGCTCACACAATTGCCCTTAGTCTTTTTGAATAAAGCATACTAAAACCATTGACTACAAAATCATAATAATTTCAAAATCAAATATTGTTACTTGTTATTGTGATTAATTATTGTGGTTTAAATAAGTAAATTTTATAAATAAAAACATATTCTAAAGGCCTATAATATATTAATAATTCAACAACCTATTCACACCAACCTATTAAACAAAGCTATCAATAAGCCTCGGGAACTATTTCAACTAGTGAAATCACTAACCAAAACATCCCAGGTGGACCTTGACGATAAAGTAATCAAACCCCAAACACTGGCAGACCACTACGCAAGCAAACTTACTGCAACCACACCCACCCACTGTTTAAACACAACATACCGGACAACCAATGCAGAACGGGAGCAGGCATGGAGCAACTTTCGCAACATTGATGATCAGCAAATTATCAACATAATAACAAACATCAATACCACCACCTCCCCGCTAGATCCCTGCCCAGCTGCCTGGGTTAAGGCGGCAAAACATGATATTGTACACCAAGTCTCGCATATTGTGAACCTTTCACTACAACAAGGAATCATGCCCGCGCAACTCAAAAAAATCTATAATAAGACCAATTCTTAAGAACAACACACTCAACAAGGAAGACCCAGCATCCTACCACCCCATCTCAAGCATATCTTTCCTAGCAAAGATCATTGAAAAGGCAGTCCTTCTCCAACTACAAGATCATCTGGATGACCATGAAACCCTGGATGAGCAGCAATACGGTTTCAGACAACATCACGGGGTTGAAACGCTTTTAATAGCACTGCTTAACAACCTCCTCAAAGGCCTTGAAGACAAAAAGAAAATGTTCATACTCATTTTCATTGACATCTCTGCCGCCTTTGATACAGTCCATCATGGAATCCTCCTAAACAAGATTGAATCAATAGGAATATTGGGATCCCCCCTAAAGTGGTTCTCTTCTTACATATCAAACAGAAGGCCACAGGTTCAATTCAATGGAGAAAAGGCAGAAGCATTCCCACAAATGCAAGGCATACCTCAGGGCTCAGCTCTCTCTGCACTACTTTTCAACATTTATATGCAGCCCCTCTGTGATATTTTCCAACAGCACAATATCAACTCCCACATTTATGCTGATGATATTATGCTATACACACAATTGGATACCGTTAATCCTAACTATAATCAACTTGAAACTTGCCTGAACGAGATGTTACAATGGTTACAACAAAACAACATGTCGATCAACCGTAAGAAAACTGAGGTAATATACATCTCCAGTAAACCAAACTTTGAACCTCCTGCAACAATCACCCTGTGTAACAATACGTACAACACTAAGAATGAAATAAAATATCTGGGGGTCACGTTTGACAGCAACCTAAAGATGGAAAAGCACCTACGCAAAACAAACAAGGCCAAACAAGGCCATTTTCCACAAACTTAGAGTACTACAACCTCTACGAAGCATCATTGAACCTCACGATTTCAGGTCTGTTGCGCAAGCACTCATTATGCCACACTTAGACTACTGCAGCGCCATCTTACAGGGTCTTCCAAAGAAAACCCTAAACATCCTGCAAATGGCCCAAAATGTGGCGGCTAGGATCATCCTGCGAAAAAACTTTGCTGAGCACATCACACCCGTAATTGATCGAGCTGCATTGGCTCCCCATTGATGCTCGGATAAAATATAAAACACTGATAACCACTTTCAAACTCATACATAACATAGCACCATCCTTTCTCTCCACCCTGATCAGCACGCAACCACCCAACAGAGACAGAAGAACCGTCAACTCAGACATGCTCCATGTTCCAACCGATATCAGATCTGTCAAATCCAGTACTAGCCGCCGAGCATACTCATACTCTGCCCCGACCCTGTGGAACCAACTACCACCTGAGCTACGAGCGATCAAAGACCTTATGGTTTTCAGAAAAGAACTCAAGACACATCTATTCCAATGTCAATACAATTTGATGTAAATCCCAGAGGACTACAAGATGTAAATCCCAGAGGACTACAAGATGTAACAAAATGGAACATGGATACTGTTATGTAAAATGTAAAAATGTAGAAATGTACATATGTAAATTCTGTCTCCTCTCCGTAAGACCTAATTACTGTGTGCTGTGCTTTCCCTTCAAATCATTCAGAAAAGCTCTTAAATCGACCTGTTCCCACAATATTACCATATTATCCAGCCACCGATCTGACCGACCATCCCTTTTTGACATCCTGTTCTACAAGACTCATATCAAAATTAGAAAATTCCGCTGTATACACATTTACATTCAGCATGTACATAGTTTCAGTTAACAATATTCCCATGTTATCCAAGTTCTCGTACCTTTTCTATGTAAAGCCTGTTCTATGTAAAACCAAATAGCTTGTTGCTCTGGTCTTTTGTTATATTGTAAACCGCGCTGATGCTAAATAGCGCGGTATATAAGAGCCTGTAATAAATAAATAAATAAATAAATAAAATTGTGTTTATAACCACGATTCTGTCATGATTTGACTAGTTCCAATTTGCAATCAAACCGCTACTGATCGCTGGAAGTAGCAGTATACAAATGTATACTAAATAAATAAAACAAATGATTACAGCGACAATGCGTTAACGGTAAAGGAAGAGAGATGCATTTGATTTTATCATTAGGGGTCGTCACAAGTTGACCAATGGTAAAAGGGGTCGTGGCAGGGCCGGCCCGTCCATTGAGCAAGAATGTTTTTTGCACAGGGCCCCGCGTTTCAGGGGGCCCCGCGCAAAAAACATTCTTCAGCATCCCAAGTTTTAAAAAAAAAAACCAAACCGGCTGCTTCTGCCGCGGCAGCATCAAGAGCTCTGCCGCGGGGCCCCCCCCCCTGCCCGGCAGAGCCTCCGTGCATCCTCAGCAGCTTTCTTCATGTCCAAAACGCGGGCTTCTTTCAGAGCCGCGAGAGTTTCCTTTCTCGCGGCTCTGTTAATCCCGCCGAGGGTGATGGGATTTCCCATCAGCCCCGCGGGATTAAGAGAGCCGCGAGAAAAGAAACTCTCGCGGCACTGAAAGAAGCCCGCGTTTTGGACATGAAGAAAGCTGCTGAGGATGCACGGAGGCTCTGCCGGGCAGGGGGGGGCCCCGCGGCAGAGCTCTTGATGCTGCCGCGGCAGAGCTCTTGATGCTGCCGCGGCAGAGCGCGGGATGCTGCCGCGGCAGAAGCAGCCGGTTTGGGTTTTTTTTTTATTTTAATTTGGAATGATAGGGGGGGGGGGTGGTTAGGACTGGTAATGGGCCATGGGGGGGAGGCTAAGACTGGAAGTGGGCTGATGGGGGGGGGGGTTAGGACTGGTAATGGGCTATGGGGGGGGGCTAAGTGGGCTGATGGGGGGGGTTAGGACTGGTAATGGGCCATGGGGGGTGGAGGCTAGGACTGGTAATGGGCCATGGGGGGGGCTAAGTGGGCTGGGGGGGGTTAGGACTGGTAATGGGCCATGGGGGGGGAGGCTAGGACAGGTAATGGGCTGATGGGGGGGGGTTAGGACTGGTAATGGGCTATGGGGGGCTAAGTGGGCTGATGGGGGGGGTTAGGACTGGTAATGGGCTATGGGGAGGGGGCTAAGGCTGGAAGTGGGGGGGTAGGACTGGAAATGGGCTGATGGGGGGGCTAAGACTGGAAATGGGCTGATGGGGGGGTAGGACTGGTAATTGACTATGGGGAGGGGGCTAAGGCTGGAAGTGGGGGGGTAGGACTGGAAATGGGCTGATGGGGGGGGTTAGGACTGGTAATGGGCTATGGGGGGGCTAAGACTGGAAGTGGGCTGATGGGGGGGGTGGTTAGGACTGGTAATGGGCTGATGGGGGGGGGTGGTTAGGACTGGTAATGGGCCATGGGGGGGGGTAGGACTGGAAATGGGCTGATGGGGGGGGGGGGTTAGGACTGGTAATGGGCTATGGGGGGGCTAAGACTTGAATTGGGCTGATGGGGGGGGGTGGTTCGGACTGGTAATGGGCCATGGGGGGGGGTTAGGACTGGTAATGGGCCGGGGGGGGGGGGGGTTAGGACTGGTAATGGGCTGATGGGGGGGAGGGTTAAGACTGGTAATGGGCCATGGGGGGGGGGTTAGGACTGGTAATGGGCCATGGGGGGGGAGGCTAAGACTGGAAGTGGGCTGATGGGGGGGTAGGACTGGTAATTGGCTATGGGGGGGGCTAAGACTGGAAATAGGCTGATGGGGGGGCTAGGACTGGAAATAGGGTGATGGGGGGGTTAGGACTGGTAATGGGCTATGGGGGGCTAAGACTGGAAATGGGCTGATGGGGGGGTAGGACTGGTAATTGGCTATGGGAGGGGGGCTAAGACTGGAAATAGGCTGATGGGGGGCTAGGACTGGAAATAGGGTGATGGGGGGTTAGGACGTAATGGGCTGATGGGGGGTTAGGACTAGTAATGGGCTATGAGGAGGCTAGGACTGGAAATGGGCTGAGTGGAAGGAGGGCTTGAACTGCAAATAGCTGATGGGGACGGGGGCTTGGAATGGAAATGGGTTGTGAGGGGGAGGGAGCTAGGACTGGAAATGGGTGAGGGGGGGGGCTAGGACAGGAAATGGGCTGATGGAGGGGCTAGAATAGGACTGGAAATTGGCTGTTGGGGGGTGCTAAGATTGGAAATGGGCTGTGGTGGGGGTTTGGATTGAAATGGACTCATGAAGGGGCTAGAACTGGAAGTAGGCTCATGGGGGGCTTGGATTGGAAATGGGCTGAGTGGAGGGGAGCTAGGATTTGACATGGGCTGATGGTGGGGCTAGGAAAGGACTAGAAATGGGCTCATGGGGGGCTGGGATTGGAAATGAGCTGATGGAGGGACTTGGATGGGACTGCAAATAGATGGGGGAGCTAGGACTGGAAATGGGCTTATGGGGGGCTAGGACTGGAAATGGGCTGATGCGGGGACTAGAAGGGAGCGGATGCTGGGTGGGACTGGAACTAGAATGGAGCTGATGTTGGGGGAGGATTAGAATGGGATGGAGCTGGGAGAGTGAAATGGAGAGGGAAAAAATATTTTGTGTGGGAGGGAAGACAAATCTACAATTGTCCGGATATTGGGAGAGTAAGTGGGGATTGAGGATGGAGGGGTAAAATTTGAGTGGATGAAATAGGAATGAGGAAAGAGGAAAAGGAGAAAGATTAGTATGTTAAAGCAGATGTAGAGAGAGAGAATGGAAAAAAACTAGAAGAGAGAAGAAAAGACAAATGGACAGCAGACGATGAAGAATTAGCGGAAGACACGAAGAAACCAGAAGAAAGTGGCTGGAGCAATTGCAGCTGAAAAAAAATGCACAAAAGGTAGAAAAATATCTCTTTATT
Source organism: Ichthyophis bannanicus (assembly GCA_033557465.1). NCBI lineage: Eukaryota > Metazoa > Chordata > Amphibia > Gymnophiona > Ichthyophiidae > Ichthyophis > Ichthyophis bannanicus. Next base: position 732,753,601 of record CM066034.1, on the reverse strand, counting down.
TTGAATTTATTAATTGGAATATGTCAGCTCTGGGAAATGTGCATCATTAACGTCTGCGCTTTGTTTAGTACAAGAGCAAATTAATGTATAGTTTTATTTCTACAGTGTTGTACATTCCAAGTTTGGCTTTTGGGATTCCCAGTTTAATTATTGTCTTCCTGTTTCTAAATTGTGATTCCTTGTTTGGTGATGGTTTATGTTCTGTTCATGTGTAACTGAGCTGAGGTATTCTGTTTATGTAATTCCTATTTGACATTGCCACTTGTTCTCTTTCCCCAGTAGGTCATGTATTGTTGTTCTCTGAAATGTATTGGTTTAATATTTGCAGCGTTTCCTTTTGATAGTTAGGGTATGGTGCTTTATGAGTCCTGGTAGTGCTGTTAGGATACGGCGGGTTTGCTATGGGTTCTAAATGGGCAGTGTTTGTAGTAGTTCCTAATGTGTCTGGCGGTTGGCACTGGATTATAGTAATGTAGAAGTCTTTTAGTCTTTCTTTATTCATACACTCATTAAGAGGCATGTTTACTAAAAGTTCGTGTATGGTAACATTATGCAAATATTTATGCAAATGAGGACCCTTATGCAAATGAGGCCCCGCACCGAGTCTCCGCACATGGCCCCGCACCCCCCTTGGGCCGCCCCTGGGTCGTGGTACAAAAAAGGTTGAGAAACGCTGATCTAGAGGATCATGACTTACCTTTGGATAGATTGGAGGATGGGCTCTAAGACACTCTTCATAGCTGGTTTACCTTATACATAAGAGGAGGGTCTCTTAGGGTGTTAATATAACTCTCTCTTCTTCCTACCCACTTGAGTACAGGGTTTCATGAGGTATTAGCTTTTAAATTTCAAAAGGGAAACTATGACAAAATGAGGAAAATAGTTAAGAAAAAAACTAAAAGGAGCAGCTGCAAAGGCTAAAAGGTAATATCAAGCATGGGTGTTGTTTAAAAATACTATCTTGGAAGCCTATACCAGATGCTTGAAGAATGGTCTAGAATTTGGCAGCTGAGATTTAATGTTAAAAAATGCAAGGTCATGCATTTGGGCTGCAGCAATCCAAGGGAGCAATATAGTATAGGGGTAAAGTACTTCGGTCCACAAAAGAAGAGCAGGACCTAGGTGTGATTGTGTCTGATGAACTTAAAGTAGCTAAACAGGTAGAAAAGGCGATGATGAAAGCTAGAGGGATGCTTGGGTGCATAGAGAGAGGAATGGCCAGCAAAAGAAAGGAGATGATAGTGCCTCTGTATAAGTCTTTGGTGCGACCTCATTTGGAGTATCATGTGCAATTCTGGAGACCACACCTTCAAAAGGATTGGAGTTGGTAAAGAGGGTGGCTACTAATATGGTTAGTGGTCTTCATTATAAAGCATATGAAGACAGACTTAAGGATCTTAATATGTATACTTTAGAGGAAAGGCGAGATAGAGGTGTTATGATTGAGACATTTAAATATCTCTGTGGCATAAATGCACAGGAGAGCCTCTTTCGATTGAAAGCAAGCTCTGCTATGAGGAGACATAGGATGAGGGTGAAAGGGGATAGACTCAGGAATAATATGCATAAATATTTCTTTATGGAAAGAGAGGTAGATGCGTAGAATAGTCTCCCAGTGGAGGCGGCAGAGATGAGGACAGTATCTAAATTCAAAAAAGCATGTGACAAACAAAGAGGATCTCTAAAGAAAAAAGGGGGACTGTTGTAGTGTTTGATATGGAAGGGTAGACTAGATAGGCCAAGTGGTCTTTTTCTGCTGTCATGTTTCTATGTATTCTATGCTTTAACAAAGGTGGAAGAAAGGCCGAACGACTGCTAGCATGATTTACAGGTGAGGTCAAAGGGGCTGTTGTAGCCAAAAAAGCATCTTTCAGGAAATGGAAAAAGGAGTCAAATGACAAAAACAGGAAACAACATAAGCACTATCAAGTTAAACACAAGGCATTGATAAAGCAGGCAAAGAGAGATTTAAAGAGAAGCTATCCATGGAAGCATAAATGCATGATAAAAACTTTTTGAAGTAGATTTGTAGCCAAAAACCTGTGAGAGAGTCAGTTGGGCTATTAGATGATAGAAGGGTAAAGGGGAGCTAAGGGAAGACAAGATCATAGCGGAGAGATTGAATGAATTCTTTGCTTCCATTTTTACTGAAGATTATGTAGAGAAGTTACCCATACCTGAAATGCTATTTAAAGATGATGTATCTGAATAATTGAAACAAATCTTGATAAACTGGGAAGATATACCAGTAGTTTATCAAATAGCTGTAATACAAAGTACCAAATCACCTAGACCAGATGGTATATATCCCAGGGTTCTAAAAGAACTGAATATGAGATTGCAGACCTACTATTAGTAATCTGTGAAATATCATTAAAATCATCTGTTGTACCTGAACATTGGAGAATGGCCAATGTAACACCTATTTTTAAAAGCGTTCAGGGATAATCCAGGAAACTACAGACCAGTGAGCCTAACATCAGTACTGAGCAAAATGGTAGGAACCATTATAAAGAATAAAATTACTAAACACGTAGGTTAGTTTGTTTTTTTAAGTGCCATCAAGTCAATGCCAACTCCTGGTGACCCAGAAGCCCCTGGGTTTTCTTGGCAAGGTATGACCTGAAATAGATTGTCAGACCTTTTCTTCTGCGACAATGGAGGGTAATGTGACTTGTCCAAGGTTAAAAGGAGTGCCAGTGGGAATCAAACCATGATTTCCTGGGTGTTAGGTTGTTGCTCTAACCACAAGACTACTCCTCCACAAGTAGATAGTCATGGTTTAATGGGAGAAAACCAACATGGATTTAGCCGAGTCACATCTCACTAATCTGTTACAATTTTTTGAAGGTATGATTAAACAACTATATAAAGGTGAGCCAGTTGATATAGAGGCAGATTCCATATGGGTCATCTAGCTCTGGAGGAAACATTTAAATTGGGCATGGGCACAATCCGGGGTGAATTCCACAGCTGTGGGTATAGATTCGCCGTAATTCTGGAATCGTCTCCTAGATGTGTCAGGCGCAGTGCATCTAACATGCTGTTCAGCCAGCTCATGCACCTATCCAGCCAGAGACCCACTAACAGGTGCAGGCACAGGCCATAGAGTGAAGCGTAGAAATACATCCCCCCACTATTATTATGGGACATGGATAAATGCTGATATCGTTTTGGATGTCCCCGTGCTCACCGTATTCTGAACGTTGCACGCTTCTGATCATGCCCATCTCGGTGATAGCCACACCTCCTCGTTTAAAACATGCATCTTCTCAGCTGTTCTTGCTGACAGTATTTTGCTGATACAAACTAGACATAAATATGATGATACATAAGTGCTGATGCAAACTAGACCACATACACTAGTCTGTGTCATGTGAAGAACACTGCAAAGTAATCTCACTGCACTCTAATGTATGATAAGATCAATTAAATAGTAACTTATTTGTCGTGACATTCATTGCATCACACATTACTTGGCATTCATTATAATGCTGTCTCAGTTATTCTTGCATTGGTTGTCTCTAAAAACACTCCTTAAAATGCTAAGTATAGACCCTTACCAACCTCACAACAACCTAAACTAACTTTGCAATTCCTAAAAGAATGCATTATATTGCTGAGCAACAAAACTGTGTCCTCTAATGAGCATGGCTTTCTGGCTATGGCATCTGTTTCCCACATATCTGTGTACTGGCATTTCTCACAGCAGCTCCCCTACATGTAGCTACATCTGTCCAATATCATGTCCACTCTCTGTCTTGGCTTATGTCGGTCTGCATACATCTGCTATCTGTGGGACAACCCTGCCTATTTTCCCACAATCTGCATTGTTGTAATGCTCTCCTGGTTAGACCTGTGTGGGAATGGGAGGGGAATTGCTGTGGCGTTATACCAAGTAACCAGCCTCCAGATATATCACCACTCTTGCAGTTTGCATAGATCCTGGATTGTAGGCCTCATAGCACAATCTGGGGAATATTTGCACATCAGCCATGTCTCCCAGTGCCTGGCACAACTGATGTATGGCTGCCCTATCACACTGGCACCTAGTGACACTGCGGTCATCTGTAAGGCCCAGTACTGGTCAGGCATTCATGTCCTCCCTGAATTGCAGATCAGTACACCAGATCCCTCACGTTCAACCCTAAACCACACAAACACATACTCACTCTCAATCACAAAAGACATAATTCTTTCAAAAATATGCTCAGAACCTATAAATAAAAGCTGGTATACCTTAATAGCATGATCTCCCTTTCTCACTCAAAGATTCTTTTCCAGACTCACTCACATACAATTCTTACATCAGCATTCCCATTTTTCATAACACAGAAATTGTAAGGGCCCTCTAGATTAGCTCTTTTAGCACAAACAGCAAATTTCAGCATAGCCAGGATAAACACTATTGCTGTTTTTCATATTTCTTTAAGAGTAGATATTAATGACTCTTTAGCTTACAAGATTCCAAAACCTCTGATTTCTATTCTTTATAACTGCATCTTGTGGTATTTTTTCAGACTGCAGTCACACCAGTTTAAAAAATACTTGTCACAACCTTTATACAAATACAGCAAGATATGTTCTAAGTACTGGCCTTATTCCACGTTTTCCACAGGAATAGCAGGTGGGGAAGTCAACATACACAGGCCTTTCCTGAATACGCTATATATGTCTCTGCAGCAAACCATCCCCCATTCCACCCCTCCTGGGCATGTTCTGACATCCCTGTGTAAGTTCCATGGACGAGCATAGCCACTGTGTTTCGGAATATGGCTGTAGACATTTTTGAGAGATAAATGTCTCCCGCACATGTGCAAGTAGCTTATTCGGGTTATGGGAATAACCCCTATAGTGTAGTTGGATTTTCAGAAAGCCTTTGACATGGTCCCTCATGAGAGATGCTGAAATTAAAAAGCCATGGGATAGGAGGCAGTGTACTGTTGTGGATCAGGAAGTGGCTAAAAGATAGAAAGCAGAGAGTAGGGCTAAATGTCCAAGTTTCTCGATGGAGAAAGGTGAATAGTGGAGTACCCCTGGAATTTGTGCTGGACCCACTTCTTTCTAGCATATCATAAAAGAAGCAGCCAGTCTCCAGCCCACAGCTCCCGATCGGCGTTCTGCACAGAGAGAGGAAAGAACAGCCCTCCTTTTCCCTGCACAGCAGACCAATCAGGACTGCAACAAACAGCTTTAAAACCCAGCATGCTTGGAGGCACCCCCGCATCTTGCAGGCCTGTGCCTGAGGGCCTCGCAAGGGGGTCCTTTGGCGTGGCCCTTAGGTTGAAGCCCGATCCTAAAACAGCAGAGTCCATCAGTATACCAAAACTCTAAAGAAACATTGGCCCAAGGATCTGAAGCACTGGCAGGGCCGGATTTACCTTGAGTGAGGACCTATGCCAACAAAAATTGTGGGCCCCCAGCAGGGGCGGCCCAAGGGGGGTGCGGGGGCCTCATTTGTATAAGGGGCCTCATTTGCATAAATATTTGCAAAATGTTACCATATACTAACTTTTAGTAAACGTGCCTCTTAATGAGTGTATGGATAAAGACTAAAAGATTTCTACATTACTATAATCCAGTGCCAACTGCCAGACACATTAGGAACTACTACAAACACTGCCCATTTAGAACCCATAGCAAACCCGCTGTATCCTAACAGCACTACCAGGACTCACAAAGCACCATACTCTACCAATCAAAAGGCAACACTGCAAATATTAAACCAATACATTTCAGAGAACAACAATACATGACCTACTGGGGAAAGAGAACAAGTGGCACTGTCAAATAGGAATTATATAAACAGAACACCTCAGCTCAGTTACACATGCACAACATAGACCGTTACCAAACAAGGAATCACAATTTAGAAACAGGAAGACAATAATTAAACTGGGAATCCCAAAAGCCAAACTTGGAATGTACAACACTGTAGAAATAAAACTATACATTAATTTGCTCTTGTACTAAACAAAGCGCAGACATTAATGATGCACATTTACCAGAGCTGACATATTCCAATTAATAAATTCAAAATAAAGAGATATTTTTCTACCTTTTGTGCAGTTTTTCAGCTGCAATTGCTCCAGCCACTTTCTTCTGGTTTCTTCGTGTCTTCTGCTAACTCTCCATCGTCTGCTGTCCATTTGTCCTTTCTTCTCTCTTCTAGTTTTTTTCCATTCTCTCTCTACATCTGCTTTAACATACTAATCTTTCTCCTTTTGCTCTTTCCTCATTCCTATTTCATCCACTCAAATTTTACCCCTCCATCCTCAATCCCCACTTACTCTCCCAATACCCAGCCAATTGTAGATTTTTTATCCCTCCCACACAAAATATTTTCCCTTCTCCATTTTACTCTTCCAGCCCCATCCCATTCTAATCCTCCCCCAACATCAGCTCCCTTCTAGTTCCAGCCTCACCCAGCATCCATTCCCTTCTAGTTCCTGCATCAGCCCATTTCCAGTCCTAGCCACCCATCAGCCCATTTCCAGTCCTAGCAACCCCCCAACCCAATACCAGTCCTAGCCCCCCCATCAACCCACTTACAGTCCTAACCCCCCATCACCCCATTTTCAGTTTAAGCCCCCCCTATAACCCATTACCAGTCCTAACCCCCCATCAGCCAACTTCCAGTCCTAACCCCATCAACCCATTTCCAGTCAGCCCCCCATAGCCCATTGCCAGTCCTAACCCCCCCATCAGCCCCCAGCCCATAACCAGTCCTAACCCCATCAGCCCACCTCAAGTCCTAACCCCTCCCCATCAGCCCATTTCCTGTCCTAGCCCCCCTATAGCCCATTATCAGTCCTAACCCCCCCCATAGCCCATTACCAGTTCTAACCCCCCCCAACAGCCCATTACCAGTCCTAACCCCATTAGCCCACCTCCAGTCTTATCCCCCCCAGCCCATTTCCAATCCTAGCACCCCCATAGCCCATTACCAGACAGCCCCCATCAGCCCACAGCCCATTACCAGTTTTTACCACCTACCCTAGCCCATTACAATTTCTTACCCCACCCCCCCAACAGCCCACAGCCCATTACCAGTCCTAACCCCATCAGCCCACCTCCAGCCTTAACCCCCCAGCCCATTTCCAGTCCCAGCCCCCCCCCAATAGCCCATTACCAGTCCTACCCCCCCCCCCCGCCCATTACCAGTTCTAACCCCCCCCAACAGCCCACAGCCCATTACCAGTCCTAACCCCATCAGCCCACCTCCAGGCTTAACCCCCCCAGCCCATTTCCAGTCCCAGCCCCCCCCCCAATAGCCCATTACCAGTCCTACCCCCCCCTCCCCCATCGGCCTAAAGTAAAATTTAATTTAAAAAAAAACTCTGGCTGCCGCCGCGGCAGCATGGACTGTTCCCGCAGGGCCCCCTATGCCCGGCTGAATCCCCTCTCTCCCTACCGGCTTTGAGAGGCGCGAAGGGAGACACTCTCCCTTCACGCTCTCAAAGCCGGCAGGGAGGGGATTCAGCCGGGCATAGGGAGCCCTGCGGGACAATCCATGCTGCCGCGGCAGCAGAGGGTGCCCCGCGGGAACAGTCCATGCTGTCGCGGCGGCAGCCAGCATTTTTTTTTTTAAATTTAATTTTAAAAAGGCTATTTTTGTGGGCCCTTGTCAGCTGTGGGCCCTACACCACGGCGTAGGTGGCGTATAGGTAAATCCGGCCCTGAGCACTGGACTTAAAGAATACCTAAAAGTTCCTTCAAGGATCTTATTATCTGTGCTTTGATCCTTCATAAGAAGCTTATCCCTATCTGAACTCTCCGAATAATTGAAACACAAAAGCCAAGTCTTCCACGGACTCCCATACAATAATGCTAAAAGAAGCCAAACGCCTCACGGACCCGTCCTACAAGAAAAGAAAAGAACTGAAGGTGAGCCCATATCGCGATATCAACTTTCACACTCCACTAAAAACGGACTGCTCCTCTGAACTTAATTTCACTACACCATGCTCATATGTATTACGGACTTCGTATTCATGTTAGCTCCATGATCTTATTATAGAATGTACTGCAGCTTGTAAACTAACAATGTCATGATCATTTGCATCACAGTTTCTGCAACTTATATTAATTCCACGATTTTGATATAAAGTGTACTACATTCGGCAAATTTGAACACAGACACCCCCTATGTAACCCCTTCTGCTCTTGCTCCACAAACAGAATATATAAAACTTACATATAGCATTGCACTACAAACTGTATATAATCAAATTTCCATATAGTACCGTTGCAACTAAGACCTATCCTCTACCTAGTACACACCTTCCTCATTGTAACTAATCCATCACATATCCATCCTACTAACTACCTCGCCTACACAATCAATCTATATTTGAACTATCTCGTAACATACACACACCATTCAACCTATCCTAAAGAGATAACCTACACCATGGACAAAAAAATGCCTTTCTGGATAAGACACACCATACTCATCCTCATTAGCCTAACGATCCTCTCCCAAGCACTAAAACCAGCCCAACTCCAATGTATCCCCACCATCTACACCCCTATCAGGCATCATACCACTTCCTTCTCTCCTATATACGCATACACTGCCAAATCCAATCCAGACAGACTCATTAACATCAAACCTACAATAAATCCCTGGGCAGAACCAAGCATTACCCCGCTAAAATATAAAACATTAAAATATTACCTCATTAATGCATGCTCATTCAGGAATAAAATACCCCTCATTCAAGACCTACTCACCGATAACACCCCTGACATTGTATGCATAACTGAGACATGGCTCTCTGACCCAGACACAGTATTAATTAACCAGCTGAAGGCACCTGGGTTTGAAATATTCCATTCGCATAGAACAACAAAAAGAGGTGGGGGAGTCCTTGCAATTATAAAATAAGATCTAAGAGCCTCACTGATAACCTCCAAGAATGTAAACAACATAGACATACTCACAATAAAGCTTAAACACTTCCATATCTGTGTAATATATAGACCTCCCTCCCCTAGCACAGATAACTTGGACATAATATCAGAAATATTTTGCTTCTCCACCAACAAGAACCCCCCTCGTACTCATGGGCGATCTTAACTTAGCATCACTGCCCAACAATCAGGTCTCAGCTTTCCTAGCAGCTATATAAGACATGGACCACCACCAAGTTATTAACACACAAACAAACATGAAGGGGAACACCCTAGATCTAGTGTTCCTACCTAAAGTTATATTTGATAACTTTAACCCATCCACTCTGGAAATACACCCCGTACCATGGTCAGATTACCACTACATAAAATTTCAGCTCTTATCATATGAAGGCCTACCTACCCTACCCACCCCACCTCCAACATATAGAAAATTCAAGAAATTTGACAAAGACATGTTCCTGAATCATACCTATCAACACCTAACCTCACATCCAACAACCCTTGATGAAGCAATATCTACATGGAATAACACCATATCTAAAATATCATCCATAAACACCCCACACCCCTATATATCAAAAAAACAAAATCCCACCTGATTCAGAGCAGACCTTAAACAACTTAAAACCAAGATATGCAAATGTGAGCGTAAATGGCGATCTACAAAATCCATACATCACCAACAACAATACTCATCCAATCTAAAACACTATCGTGAGACACTAAACTCTGCTAAAAAAGAATACTAATCGGCCATCATCTCAAAGTCGATTAACCGACCAAGGGAACTATTTGAAATAGTTAAATCATTAACCAACAGCGTCTCAAACAAAGATACAAATGACCCCAGCATTAACCCACAGACATTAGCAACCTACTACAAAGAAAAACTAAAAAAACTAACTTTGATCCCCGATCCCTTGATCAACCCAACCTTAATTTCCTGTTCATCTTGGTCTGACTTCTCCCCATTGTCAAAAGATACACTCATTAACCTCATCACCAAAATCAACACCACCACATCATACCTCGACCCCTGCCCAGTTCACTGGATAAAGGCAACGAAAGCAGAGCTCTCACCAATCATCCTCTCAATGGTAAATCTCTCCTTACAACAGGGGTACATACCTCCCTCACTCAAGCATGCACTAATATGGCCTATTCTAAAAAATAACACACTAGATAAACTCATCCCCACATCCTACAGACCCATATCCAGCATCCCCTTCCTGGCCAAGCTCGTAGAAAAGGTGGTACAAGTCCAACTTCAGGACTAAATAGATACCTTTGCAACCCTAGACGAACAGCAATATGGATTTCGCCCTCACAATGAAGTTGAGACCCTATTCACTGTCCTATTCAACTGCATCTCTCGAGGCATCGATAACATCAAACAGGCATTCCTTCTCCTCTTCCTAGACATCACTGCCGCATTCGACAGTATAAACTATCAAATCATGCTTACCAGACTACAACAAATAGGTATAGAAGGCACAGTACTCCAATGGTTTACTTCTTACCTTATGCACAGAACCCAACAAGTCCAAATGGGTCCACACATATCCCACCACTACAATCAAGAACAAGGCCTCCCACAAGGCTCAGCCCTATCAGCACTCTTATTTAACATATACCTACAGCCCATCTGCTCTATCTTTAAGAAATTCTGAGTAAATTATCATATTTACGCGGATGATATTATGATATGCATCCCGCTTAACACCTCTAACCTGGCAACCCAGCAAATCACAAACTGCCTCACAGAAGTAGCAGAATGGCTCTCATCCCAAAACCTCTAAATAAATTTCAGTAAAACGGAAGCACTATGTTGTTGTTGTTAAGTGCCGTCGAGTCGGAGTCGACTCATGGCGACCCTCTGGATAGCTATCCTAAATTGTGTTCGGTCTTCAGTCAGGCGGCTCATTGTTGACAGACTGGTACCCGTAGCTGCTGTTATTGTATCGATCCATCTCATTGCTGGCCTTCCTCTTTTGCGTTGACCTTCTATCTTGCCAAGCATGATGTCTTTCTCTAGTGATCTCTCTCTTCGCATGATGTGTCCAAAGTATGAAAGTCGAAGTCTTGTCATCTGAGCTTCTAAAGAAAGCTTAGGTTTGATCTCCTCTAGTACCGACTGGTTTGTTCTTCGGGCAGACCATGGTATACACAGTATTTGCCACCAGCACCATAATTCAAAGGCATCAATTTTCTTCTTGTCTGTCTTTTTCACTGTCCAGCTTTCACATCCATATGATGTTATTGAAAATACCATGGCTTGAACAAGTCAAATCTTTGTATGGAGAGAGACATCTCTGCTCTTGAGAATCTTATCTAGGTCTTTCATAGCCATTCTGCCAAGAGCAATGCGTCGTCTCATTTCTTGACTGCTTGTTGCTTCTTTATTGATAGTTGATCCAAGTAGGTTAAAGTTGTTCACAATTTCAATTTCTTCTCCTTCAACAATGAACTTGTTGATTATGCCAGTTGTCATGATCTTTGTCTTCTTTACATTAAGGTGCAGGCCCATTTTGAGACTATGTTCTTTGATTGTGAGAAGCAAATGTTTCAGATCATCTTCACTTTCAGCCACTAATGTAGTATCATCAGCATAGCGAAGGTTGTTGATGAGTCTTCCACCAATCTTCACACCTCTGTTGTCTTCATACAATCCTGCTTCTCTGATGATTTGTTCTGCATATAAATTAAACAGGTAGGGGGAAAGTATGCAGCCTTGTCTTACACCTTTGCTTATTTTAAACCATTCTGTTTCTCCTTGTTCTGTTCGAACTGTTGCTTCTTGATCAATGTACAGATTGCGCAAGAGAACGATCAGGTGTTCTGGTATACCCATGCTTCTTAATATGGCCCAGAGTTTCTCATGGTTTACACAGTCAAAAGCCTTGCTATAGTTGATAAAGCACAAATAGATATCCTTTTGGTATTCTTTAGTCTTTTCAAGGATCCATCTCACATCCGCAATGATGTCTCTCGTTCCTCGCCCTTTCCTGAACCCTGCTTGCACTTCAGGTAGTTCTTGTTCCAGGTATGGTTGTAGTCTCTTTTGAATAATCTTCAGTAGAATCTTGCTGGCATGTGGGATCAGAGCGATTGTTCGATAATTTCCACAGTCAGTTGGATCACCTTTCTTTAGTATTGGTATAAACACAGATATTTTCCAGTCAGTTGGCCATGATGTTGTCTTCCATATTTCTTGGCAGAGCCTTGTAAGTATGGTAACAGCTGCATCAGATTGCTGCAATACTTCTATAGGAATGCTATCAATGCCTGGTGCTTTGTTCTTTGATAAGGCTTTCAATGCTACTTCAACTTCTTCTTTCATCACCAATGGTTCCCGATCATAAGGTACTGGTTGAAACGGCTGTTGGTCCACTTGATCTTTATCATATAAAAACTCTGTATATTCCTTCCACCTTTTCTTGATCTTCTCAACATCATTCAACATGGAACCTTGAGCATCTTGTAACATTCCAATTCGAGGCTGGAACTTTTTCTTTAACTCTCGTAGCTTTAGGAAAGCTGATCTTGTTCTTCCTCTAATAGTTTCTGCTTCTATTTCCTTGCAAGTGTCATTGTAGTACTTTTCCTTGTCCTGTCTTGCTGCACGTTGGAAATCTCTGTTTAGTTCTGCGATTGTCTTTATTTCTCCTCTGGCTTTAGCTTCTCTGCGTTTCTGGGCAATTTTCAGAGTTTCTTCCGTCATCCATTTTGGCCGTTTTGTTTTTTAACCTTTTGTAGAGACTTCTCGCTTTCTTCCAACACAACCTTCTTGATGTCATTCCATAACTCTTCCGGAGCTCTGTCATTTGTATCTAAAGCAGCAAATCGATTTTGCAGGCAGTCTTTAAATTCCAGTGGTATATTCTCAAGGTCATATTTTGCTGCATTCATGAGTGGTTTGCTCTTTTTCAACTTTAGCTTGAGTTTGCATACTAGTAGTTGATGATCTGTACCACAGTCAGCTCCAGGTTTTGTCTTTGTTGATGTTATAGAACTTTTCCATTGTTGACTTCCACAGATGTAGTCAATTTGATTTTTATACAATCCATTGGGTGAAGTCCATGTGTACAGTCGCCGCTTGTGTTGCTGGAAGAAGGTGTTTGAGATGAGTAGGTCATTGGTCTTGCAGAATTCTATCAGTCTTTCTCCAGCTTCATTTCTGTTGCCAAGTCCATATTTTCCAACTACTTTGCCTTCTTCTTTGTTGCCAACCTTTGCGTTCCAGTCACCCATGACTATCAGGATATCCTGTTTGCATGTTCTGTCAATTTCAGCTTGTACTTGTTCATAGAACTCTTCAATTTCATTCTCTTCTGCAGCTGTTGTTGGGGCATATACTTGAATTATAGTTGTGTTGATAGGCAATCCTCGTAGACGAATAGAGATTAAGCGTTCGCTGACTGCATTGTATTTCATTACAGTTCTTGCAAGTTTCTTCTTTATTATAAATGCAACACCATTTCTTCTTTGTCTTTTATTTCCAGCATAGTAGACTATGTGATCATCTGATGCAAAGTGCCCGATGCCAGTCCATTTCAGTTCGCCGACACCCAACAGATCAAGTTGTACACGTTCCATTTCATTCTTGACCACCTCCAACTTCCCTTGGCTCATGCTTCGTACGTTCCATGTTCCAATGTGTAAGACATCTTTACAGCGTCTGACTCTCATTTCATGCGCAGCTACATCAGCAGTCAGACTTCCCGAGGGCTTTGATCCAACCACATCATAAATGCTGGCTTTACTCTGAAAAGTCTTCAGCTCTTCCCCAGTAGCTAGTTGAGTGCCTTCCGACCTGGGGGTCTCATCTTCCAGCACCATAGCACAATTTGTTTTGTTGTAACTATCCATTGGGAAGCACTATACATAACCAGAAATCAAAGCTTCACCCCTTCCCCAAACATATCACATTCCAAGATGTAAACATAGCTGTAAAAAGCGAAGTAAAATATCTCGGAGTTATTCTAGATAGCTCCCTCAACATTATTTCCCACATAAAACAAACAACAAAAAAGATTTACTATAGACTTAAAATGCTTAAACAGCTCCGCCCACTACTCCACGCACATGTCTTTAAATTGGTTATTAACGCCATCATCACCCCCCATTTCGACTTTTGTAATACTGTACTACATGGTATACCTAAACAATCCATAAGATAATTACAGTTTTCCCAACACGTTGCAGCAAGAATAACCTCTAACACCAACCTAGCTGAACACATCACACCAGTGTCAGTGTTATATAACCTTCACTGGCTCCGAATTCAAAGCCGCATCCAGTATAAAATCCTCGTAACCACTTTCCAAATCATCAAAGACATTGCTCTATCCCACCTCATCACTCTCATTTCCAAAGACAACAAGATCCAAAATCAGCAGGATTGAAACAAAAAACAAGCTAGTCACCCTGCTTGATTTCAGAAAATCCACAAAACTGACTAACAACAGCGCATTCTCACATTTCTCCCCGGTAACCTGGAACAACCTCCCAGATAGTATAAGATCCATAGACGACCTCACTACCTTCCAGAAAACAACCAAAACCCACTTGTTCACTCTACACTTCGGAAACAAAAATGAAGATGCAGTTCCTACCACTAACAATACACAAAATGATGCAAACGCTGGCGCATCCCAAAATAATCCAGAACTGATATAATGAGTTGAAGCATACCCCAGCACTCTAAAGTTATCTTACAGAGTAGTAAATAGTTGCCAATGGCCACCCTATGTAACTAGCAAATCATTCACTATGTTTTCTGTTTAACTGTTAAATGTTTTATGTAACTGAATAAGTACCTTTCTGTACAATTCAATGTTTTGCTTAATGTAAACTGCATTTGAACATTGGAAAATTCGGTATAAAATTTTTTAATAAATAAATAAAAATAAATGACTTGGGAATGGGATCAACGAATGAGGTGATCAAATTTGGAGATGCCACAAAATTATTCAAAGTGGTTAAAACACAAGAGAATTTTGAAACATTGCAAATGGCAAGGACGTCCAAATGGCAGATGAAATTTAATGTGGACAAGTGCAAAGTTATGTACTTAGGGAAGAACATCCCAGACTATGGTTATACAATGCAAAGTTCCACATTGAGAACCTCTACCCAGGAAAAGGATTTAGGCATCATCGTGGATAATACGTTGAAACCATCTGCCCAGTGTGCTGCAGTGGCTTAGAAAGTAAATAGAATTCTAGGAATCACAGGGAAAGGAATAGAGAATAAAACCAAGGATATTATCATGCCTCTATATTGTTCCATGGTCTGACTGCACCTTGAATTTGTGTGCAGTTCTAGTCACCATATCTTAAAAAGTATATAGCAAAATTAGAGCAGCCAAAATATTAAAGGGTATGGAAGGATGCCTCCACAAGGAAAGGCGTAAAAGGTTAGGGCTCTTCTACTTGTTAAAAAGACAGCCGAGGAAAGATATGATAGAATTCTATAAAATAATGAGTGGAGTGGAATGGGTAAATGTAGATTGTTTTTTTCTCCTTCAGAAAGTAGAGACTAGAGGACATGCAATGAAGGTGCAGTGTAGCCCATTTAAGGCTAATCAGAGAAAATATTTTTTCACTCAATGCATAATCAAACTCTGGGATTCTTTAACGGAGGATGTAATAAAACCTGTTAGCTGTTAGTGTAGCTGGTTTTAAAAAAGGTTTGGACAGGTTCCTAGAGGAACAGTCCATAAACCATTATTAAGGAAGACCACGGAAATCCACTGCTTACTCCCCAGGATAAGCAACATGGAATCTGTGTAATTTTTTGGGAACCTGACAGGTTCTTGTGACCTAGAGGGAGGAGTGGCTGGGACAGGTTACCTCAGGCTGGAAGGCCAGAGGTTCAATTCCCACATGGGGACAAGCAACTTTAGGCCAGAGGGACTGGGGTCTCTAGTCCCATGGCCACTTCTTGTGGCCTTGGGCAAGCCACTTAACCCTCCATTGCCCCAGGTACACTTAGATTGTGAGCCCTTCAGGGACAAGGGAATAAAAAGTACCTGTTAGTATACATGTAAACCACACTGATTCTAAAGAGCACAGTATAAAAAATAAATAAATCAATAAAATAGATTGGCTGCTGTCAGAAACAGGATACTGGGATTGATGGACCCTTGGTCTAACCCAGTATGGCATATCTAATATTCTTATGTTTAATTCTAGCTCCTGTTTTATTTGATATCTTTCTCAGCTCATTGGCAACCCTGAGTCAATCTAAGAAAATTATCCCAATTTTCGTTGCATATAATATCCAATTACTCTGCCCTATTAATCCAATTAAGTTGCTACTACTACTGCAACTACTAATCATTTGTATAGCGCTACAAGGTGTACGCAGCGTTGTACATATAGACAGATGTAATGCACAGTCCCTGCTCATCAGAGTTTATAATCTAATCAAGACAAAACATGTGGAGCCCAATTCCCTAAGGGACACGTCTGGGTCATCTGGATGGCCCCAAGCAGGACGGGCCCGTTTGAACCCGATTCTGAACCACAGGAGCAAAACGTTCCTGTGGCAGTCAGAATCGGGTCTAAGGACGGCCCGGAGTGCCCTTTCCATTACCATGGGGACATCCTCCCCTCAGCAGCACATGTGCAGCACACCCCAGGACCCCGTTTCCCTGCCTCCTGTGCCCGATGGGGGAAGTCAGTGCCCCGATAGGGTGGCAGGGACCCACATGTGCCGTGATCTGACTCTGGGGGAGGGGTTGGCGAGTGGGATCAGGTGGGCAGCCTATTCTCATTCCACCTCCAAGGTGAAATAATCAGGCCACTCCCCTGGTAACCCCCAGACGTACAGGGCAGACAATGGGATTGGGCCTGTATGTCCGGAAGTTGAGCTTGCCCATGCTGCACCCCATCACGCTTATATCCTCTGCTGCACACACAGCAGCTCTGTGCATGCAGTGGAGAGGCAGGCAGAATACCGGCAGGGGGAATAGTGCGGCTGTATGTCTCTGCAGGACGTTCAGCCCTGCTATTCTCCTTACAGAATCGGGGCCATAATGAAATTAGGGACTTGAATATGGTAAGATACACTGTCATGAGGCTGGAGCTAGGGAAGAAACAGCCTTGGAAAAAACTCCTGATTTGCATGAATTTCAGAAAAAGCAGAGAGCGCAGTTCCAGTGTAGCTCAGCCAGAGGGCGCATGAACAGTTACACAGTACCTGAAGCAACGTGCTCAAGCACTGAGCACCTTAATGATAAGTGCTTTCACCTGTCCTCAAACTCACAGCGTGCAAGCCAGAAATCCCTTTAAAAGGGAAATCAGATGAGCAGAGGAGGAGACCAGCCCCAGAGGATCCAAGGGCAAGGAGTCCAGCAAAGAGTCCAGCACAGAGACCAGGGAGTCCGGGAAAGGCTCCAGCAAAAGGACCAGCACCGTGACCAGGACCGGGAAGAGCACCAGGATGCAGGAAGGCACGGAAGAGAGGCACCAAGGAGGGTAGCCGACAGAATAACCGGAAGGGTACCAGCAAGGGTACCGGGAATAGTAACAGGAGAAGGAAGGAGAAGAACGCACACAGACAGTGGCAAGACTCAGTCCTGGGGAAGTGCCGAGGACAAGGTCAGAAGGACCGGCAGCACAAGCTCTGAGAAAAGCCTGGAACAGGATAGTTTCCAGCTGCGGCCAGCTCTAGGTGGCAGGAGCCAAAAGGGGTATACTCTATGGGATAAAGCCCAGAGAAGCAGCCTGCCTGTTGAAAGAAGTTCTCCAACTCCAAGTAAGTCCTTTAGGCCAAACCAGAAAGGCACAAGGAAAGGAGATTCCTTGTACATTGATCCTCTTACCCTGAAATATAGAGAGGGGAAATCCATGTCTGGTTTTCCTAGCAGCCTGGATTGTGGAGCAGTGCACAAGACAGTTGGTTAGCAGAAAAAGCTACATTGTAAACTGAATCCTGGGCGTGGCGCTCCTCGGAAGCTAAGGTATGAAAAGCCTTTCATTCTAAAAGGAACTTTAAATGAGGAAAGTCTTATGCAAGTAGATAAACCTCAGTATCATAGAAGAAGTAAAGCTAACTATTTAAAGCCACTTCCTAAAAGTGTTTTAAGAAAGTTATATGAGCAGCCAAGGAACTTCTGTGAGGAATTAAGAGACTCTGAAGATATTCTTAACTCTGAAGAGGGTAGCGATCCAGAATCAATGGACTTGGATTTTAGCTCCAGTGTTCCCATGCCTCACAACGAGCCTATGGAATGTAACTTTTTTGCTTAAGAAGTAGTTTGCTTGCCATGCTAATTGTATAGCGAAGAACTAAGTCTGCATATGGTGAAGCTGATAACCATTTTGTTCTGATATTGTTTTCTATTGTTTTGGAAAATCCCCTAACCCAGCTAAACAGTCAATTGTAGAGCTTACAACCTTTAACTGTTTAGTCCATGGTGGAACTTTATTTGTTTGAGGAAAGCGTTACCTCCACTTTATGTTGATGTCCCATTGAACCTAGAGCATTAATCGGGGAAATAAAGCCTTATTTACCCTACACTTGGCGTAGTTATTCATTTCAGGGAGTTCTATACTACAAAGACCACAATCCTTTTGGTCCTTCAGCTTGAACACTCTCTGATACAAATTAAATGTCCCCGCGACGCCCTTACTTTACTACGCCAGTAGGGGCGCAGTGGCGACATAATGGCGTAGTTGTTGGATGTTGGGACAATGCCCTAAGACGCTAAAGTGGAAAGCAAAGTAAAAAAACACCATTACTGGGTGGGAAAACCCGAACCGGACTCTGAGAAAACCCGGAGTGGAGTCTGAGAGAATCCGGACCGGAGTCGAAAAAAAAATCCTGATTGGGTTCAAGAAAAAAAAACCCCAGGACCAAGACAACACCAGGAGAGGAGTTCGTCTAGTGCGATCAGCAGTCATAGAGGCTACGTCAAGGAGCTGCTGCAACCTCTTACTGGAAGCGTGAATCTACTCTGCTACCAGGTAAAAGGTAGAGGGGTAGACTGGTCTGGATACGGGTGGAAAAAAAAAACACAGTAAAGGGAGAAAAGGGCTAAGTGTTGTAGAACCACACTTGGTTTTGTTTTTTCTCCATCTCTTCTAGGTAAAGTCCATCATCATGGAGCAGAAAGAGCTACTGGAGTGGATGATGATGCAGTTTGAAAAGCAGAGGGAGCTTGCTGCTCACACACAACAACAAGCTATCCTAGCGCTACAGGAGCAGCAGAAACCCATTCTTAAGCTAATGGAGGCTTGGGCCACCCAGCAACAGAAGATGTCAGGGGGAGCCTCCGGCCAACAGGAACAGGTTTCTGGACTAGGCAACTGGTCACTAGGGCCAGGCGCTTTTGACTCTTTGTGCTTAGGAAAACTGTCACCCACTGATGATGTTGACGACTTTATTGACTCCTTTGAAAGGATAGCGAGTGCAATAAAGTGGCCAAAAGAGCAATGGTCAATTAGGCTAGCTGCTTCACTTACAGGGGAGGCGCTATCCGCCTATCGGGCGATGCCAACTGCATTAACTGCAGATTATACCGAGGTGGTAAAAGCCATTCGCGAGCGCCTAGGCTTGACCCCACTCGTATATAATCGCATGTTGCGATCCGCTCACCTTAAGAGGGGTGAGACTCCAAAAGTATTAGGCCACAGGCTTAAGAGCTTAGCGGAAAAATGGCTAAGACCTGCTGTTAAGAATGTGGAATCAATTATGGACGAAATAGTCCTAGAACAGTTTATGCATGCAGTGCCTAGCAATGTACAGAGCTTTCTAATTCTCCAAAATTGTAGTACCATGGCACAGGCCATCAGCTTAACAGAAAGATATTTGGAAGCAGATTTGGCTACCCAAAATTCTAAAAGCGTATCTGAAAAGGCCTTGGGTACTTACAAACAGTCGTTAGGAGCTCTGTCTCATTCTAAGCCACACAGTATAAAATGTAAAGTTGATTTATCAAAGAATGTTGATAAAAGATGTTTTGCTTGTGGAAAAACAGGTCATATGCGAGCTGAATGCCAAGCACGCATGGTTCTCCTAGGAGAAAACCGAGAAGTGCCATGCAAAGGTTTAGTCTTGGATGTGTTTGTGAAAGGAGTTCCAACCAAGTCACTACTTGATTCCGGTGCGGATCAAACAATGATCTCTCGCAAGCTTTGGTCCTTAGTCAAAGAGCGAGCAGAGTCCGCACCTGATCAACCAGAACGCCAAGTAAAAATAAAATGTGTTCATGGCACGGCAACATTGTATCCTGTGTATAACCTAACTGTGAGAGGTTTGGGAACAACTAAAAAAATGTTGATAGCTGTGGTACCTAGGCTACCATGAGGCTTAGTCTTAGGCCGGGATTGGCCTCACTTTGAAAGTGGGATAAATGAGGGATTAACGTCTCGGGAGGTTTTGGCTTCTACGAGTATCCTTACTAAGGGAACCTCCATTCCTAATCCCCTCCTAGGAAAACCCAAAGGAACCAAGGTCAAGAGACCGGAGGAACCGGTAAAGAAATTTGCCTTGAGGTTTTGTAGGACATCCAAACATGCTCGAGCGTCAGACCAAGCTGCGGGATACGATCTGTACAGTGCAGAGAGTAAGATCGTTCCAAGAGGTGGAAAAGCTCTGATTGACACGGGACTTCAGATGGAATTACCGCCCGGTTGCTATGGGAGAATTGCACCACGCTCCGGCCTAGCGGCCAAGCATTTTATCGATGTTGGGGCCGGAGTGGTGGACCCTGATTACAGGGGCGTAATAAAGGTCCTCCTGTTTAACTTCGCTAATGAAGACTTCGAGGTTAAAACCGGAGACCGGATCGCACAAATAATTTGTGAGCGTGTGGGTTTCCCAGTTCTCGAGGAAATAGAAATGGTAACCCCTACAAGCCGAGGAGTCGGGGGCTTTGGCTCCACAGGACAAGCCGAAGTGAAGAGTTTTGTAGCTGTGACCAAGGAGGCGGTCGATGAAGACCTAGGTCCAGTCCTGTCAGACTGCAAAACCCATCCCGTGCCACATATCAGTGAGGAACTGTCAATAACACAACGGCAGCAACTGTCCAACCTCCTGAGGGAATTTAAGGACGTGCTGACACCCCTTCCTGGGGAAACGAATCTTGTGGCACACGAGATAATTACAACCCCCGGAAAAATTATTCGGCTAAGGCCTTATCGCCTACCGGAGGCGAAAAGACAGGAGGTCATTTCGCAAGTCCAGGAGAT
The DNA here is from genome assembly GCA_033557465.1 of Ichthyophis bannanicus. Classification (NCBI taxonomy): domain Eukaryota; kingdom Metazoa; phylum Chordata; class Amphibia; order Gymnophiona; family Ichthyophiidae; genus Ichthyophis; species Ichthyophis bannanicus. Next base: position 732,732,482 of record CM066034.1, on the reverse strand, counting down.
GATGCAGATGGGCGTGATCGAAGAGTCCAGTCGTTCTAGTGCCCAAACCTGACGGAACCATGCGTTTTTGCATAGACTTCCGTCAGGTCAACGAGATTTCTACGTTTGATGCTTACCCCATGCCCCGGATTGAAGAACTGCTGGATAGGCTGGGGCAAGCTAAATTTCTAACGACACTGGACATGACGAAGGGGTACTGGCAAGTGCCCCTAACTAGGGAAGTGCGCCCCAAGACAGCATTTAGCACACCTATTGGGCTGTTACAATTCACGCGCATGCCCTTTGGTTTGCACGGGGCCGCTGCCACCTGCCAGAGACTGATGGATATTGTTTTACGCCCCCATCAAATATACGCCACTGCTTATATGGATGACGTGGTTATCCACAGCGCCACCTGGGAGCAACATTTACTCCACGTGGAGGCAGTGTTATCGGCTATGCGGCAGGCCGGGTTAACACTGAACCCTAAAAAGTGTACGTTTGCGGCCGCAGAGGTAAAATATCTGGGACACATTGTTGGCCGAGGCACAGTACGATCATTATTGGACAAAGTGGAGAGCGTACGTACTTTTCCCATTCCCCGAACTAAAAAACAACTGCGAAGCATTTTGGGCCTTATTGGTTATTATAGGCGCTTTATACCCCACTTCGCAGAAGAAAGTGTTTTGTTAACTGGGATGTTAAAGAAAAACGCTCCGATGATGCTCCACTGGTCGCCAGAGGCAGATGAGGCCTTCCAGAATTTAAAGGAAAAACTCTGCAGGGCCCCAATACTGCGAGGAGTCGACTTCCGTCAACAATTCCTGCTCCAGACGGATGCATCAGAAATAGGCCTAGGAGCCGTTCTCTCACAGGTCCAGGAGGGGGCTGAACATCCGATTCTTTTCCTCAGCAGGAAGTTGAACCAAGCGGAACAGAAGTATTCCACTATTGAGCGCGAGTGTCTCGCTATAAAATGGGCTGTAGAAGCTTTAAAATTCTACCTGACAGGAAGGAAATTTATCCTTATTACAGACCATGCTCCTCTTAAATGGCTGAGCCATATGAGAAACGAAAACAGTCGACTCACTCGATGGTACATGGCGCTACAGCCATATAATTACAAGGTGGAACACAGGGCTGGAAAGCTCCACTACAATGCGGACACGATGTCCAGAATTACAAACTGTAGTGAAACTGAACACTCAGCTTGTAATATTTTAACTCGGGGGATATGTCATGAGGCTGTAGCTAGGGAAGAAACAGCCTTGGGAAAAAGCTCCTGATTTGCATGAATTTCAGAAAAAGCAGAGAGCGCAGTTCCAGTGTAGCTCAGCCAGAGGACGCATGAACAGTTACACAGTACCTGAAGCAACGTGCTCAAGCACTGAGCACCTTAATGATAAGTGCTTTCACCTGTCCTCAAACTCACAGCGTGCAAGCCAGAAATCCCTTTATAAGGGAAATCAGATGAGCAGAGGAGGAGACCAGCCCCAGAGGATCCAAGGGCAAGGAGTCCAGCAAAGAGTCCAGCACAGAGACCAGGGAGTCCGGGAAAGGCTCCAGCAAAAGGACCAGCACCGTGACCAGGACCGGGAAGAGCACCGGGACGCAGGAAGGCACGGAAGAGAGGCACCAAGGAGGGTAGCCGACAGAATAACCGGAAGGGTACCAGCAAGGGTACCGGGAATAGTAACAGGAGAAGGAAGGAGAAGAACGCACACAGACAGTGGCAAGACTCAGTCCTGGGGAAGTGCCAAGGACAAGGTCAGAAGGACCGGCAGCACAAGCTCTGAGAGAAGCCTGGAACAGGATAGTTTCCAGCTGCGGCCAGCTCTAGGTGGCAGGAGCCAAAAGGGGTATACTCTATGGGATAAAGCCCAGAGAAGCAGCCTGCCTGTTGAAAGAAGTTCTCCAACTCCAAGTAAGTCCTTTAGGCCAAACCAGAAAGGCACAAGGAAAGGAGATTCCTTGTACATTGATCCTCTTACCCTGAAAGATAGAGAGGGGAAATCCATGTCTGGTTTTCCTAGCAGCCTGGATTGTGGAGCAGTGCACAAGACAGTTGGTTAGCAGAAAAAGCTACTTTGTAAACTGAATCCTGGGCGTGGCGCTCCTCGGAAGCTAAGGTATGAAAAGCCTTTCATTCTAAAAGGAACTTTAAATGAGGAAAGTCTTATGCAAGTAGATAAACCTCAGTATCATAGATAAAAGAAGTAAAGCTAATTATTTAAAGCCACTTCCTAAAAGTGTTTTAAGAAAGTTATATGAGCAGCCAAGCAACTTCTGTGAGGAATTAAGAGACTCTGAAGATATTCTTAACTCTGAAGAGGGTAGCGATCCAGAATCAATGGACTTGGATTTTAGCTCCAGTGTTCCCATGCCTCACAACGAGCCTATGGAATGTAACTTTTGCTTAAGAAGTAGTTTGCTTGCCATGCTAATTGTATAGCGAAGAACTAAGTCTGCATATGGTGAAGCTGATAACCATTTTGTTCTGATATTGTTTTCTATTGTTTTGGAAAATCCCCTAACCCAGCTAAACAGTCAATTGTAGAGCTTACAACCTTTAACTGTTTAGTCCATGGTGGAACTTTATTTGTTTGAGGAAAGCGTTACCTCCACTTTATGTTGATGTCCCATTGAACCTAGAGCATTAATCGGGGAAATAAAGCCTTATTTACCCTACACTTGGCGTAGTTATTCATTTCAGGGAGTTCTATACTACAAAGACCACAATCCTTTTGGTCCTTCAGCTTGAACACTCTCTGATACAAATTAAATGTCCCTGTGACGCCCTTACTTTACTACGCCAGTAGGGGCGCAGTGGCGACAACACATAAGTAATGGACAAGAGAGTGAGGAGCATCAAGATCCAAAAGCGGCTTCAAAGAGGTGCTTTTTAGCCTGGATTTAAATAGAGCTAGAGAAGGGGTCTGATGCACAGACTCAGGTAGTTTGTTCCAGGGATATGGAGCAGCGAGTTGGAATGTACAGTCTGGAGTTGGCAGTGGCAGAGAAGGGCACAGATAAAAGATATTTGCCAGAGGAGCAGAGCTCCCGGGGTGGGGGGGGGGGTGTAGAGTGAGATAAGAGGGGGAAGTTAGTGAGGATCTGCAGAATGAATGTACTTGTAGGTCAGTAGAAGTTTGAACTAGATGCAGAAACTGATAAGGAGCCAGTGAAGTGACTTGAGAAGAGGTGTTACATGAGCATAGCGACACTGGTGGAAGATAAACCATGCAGCTGAGTTTTGAACAGATTGAAGGGGACAGAGATGATTCAGAGGGATACCAACTAGGAGCAATTACAGTAGTCAATGTAGGAAGTGACTAGTGAGTGAATATGAGGATCTTAGTAGTGTGAGTAGAAAGAAAGGAACAAATTTTGCTGATGTTATAAAGAAAGAAACAACAGGCTTTAGCTATCTGTTGGATGTGTGCAGAGAAAGAGAGAGTAGAGTCAAAGATGATCTCAAGGTTGCAAGCTGAAGAAACGGGGAATGTAGTGTCATCCACAGAAATAGAGAAGGGAAGAAGGGGGATGTGGATTTAAGGGGAAGATAAGGATCAGTTTTGGCTGTGTTCAGTTTCAGACGGTGGTGAGACATCCAGGCAGCCATGTCAGATAAGCTTGCAGAGATCCGGGACTGAATTCCTGGAGAGATTTCAGGCGCAGAGAGGTAGATCTGAGAGTCATCAGCATAAAGATGTAAATTAGATCTGTAAATTAGATCTAAGCAAACTTGCCTTGTGAAAGTTTCTATATGGCTTGATTCTCATCCACTAAATTAAATCTAGATAAAAGCCATGCTATGTGGGTTACTGGCAAGAATCTGTCCCAGACATTGCAGCTTCTATTTCAGGGCACTCTATTCCCTTATCTTCTACTTTGAATTTCTTGTGGGTAATACTTGATGATAATTTGACTATGGGCCCGATCCACAGACGCGAATAGGAGGGTCATATGTCCCAGTGGGATGTGCAGCCACACTATCCATCTGGCCCGTATTCCGGCACGCGGTCTCTCTGCACGCACACAGACGCAGTGCGGGGAGATCTGGATTGGGGTGGAGAGTGGGTGGAGTGAGGGCGGGCCAGGCACCCAGATGTACAGGGCCGATTCAGGTGAAATAAGCAGCAGCAATGGAAACAGACTGGCCCGGCAGACCCCCAGCAGCACAGTATCCACAGAAGGTGAGTGTCCGCCACCCAGTCCTGGCCCTGGCTGACGCCGTTGAGTGTCGGGCGATGGAAAAACTGGACTGGTGGGGTGTCTGACCATCGGCGTACCGCTGGGTCCCTGGTACCATGGTGACGGGATGCCACAGCATTAGCACACCAGCAGAGGGAGGCCTGGCCATCTTGCTGCCTGGACATCTCCCATGGCTGCTGCAGGGGCATGTCGGGCCTTCTTGGTGCCTGATCTTGCAACCGTGGGAGCATTTAGTTCCCGTGCTGCAGAATTGGGTACAATCCCACTCGTCCAGTCAAGGCCAGCCCAACCACTAGGCAAACTAGGTAGTTGCCTAAGGCAGCAACCTCAGGAATAATAGATTTTGTCAGTCAGAGGGGGTGTAAAGCTTGATGTTCGCAGAGGGCTCCAACATTTTGGACCAACTCTAGGGCCGGCCCTGCATCCAGCGCTTGGCCATCTAGATGGCCTAAACGTGCCCCTTATAGGATCGTGCTCCACATGTCCGCAAGTAGCCTCAGTCTTCAAATCTCACTTTTACATTATGAGGCACATTAATTTTAAACTAAACTAAGCCATGCTTTAGTTCTTAATCGCATCAGCCAACTATTCTAGCACTTTATTTAATGGAATATGTCTGTCTTTAATTAAGCACTTGCAGTATGTGCAGAATTCTGCAATTGAATTTTTATAGCAAAACAAATTAATTTAGGGGGATGTTTACTAAAGTGCGGTAATCGTGATTAACGCGCGTAAAGTACGTTTAACGATCGTTCGCACGTCCGAACGCGCGTTCTGACGTGCTAACGATCGTTAAACGTACTTTACGCGCGTTAACCGCAGTTAACGATCGTAAACCTCCGCGGCGCGTTAAAACAGCGCAGAAGGTGGAGAGTGGGCGGAGAGAAGGGGGTCAATGGGCGGAGAGTGGGCAGGGAGAGGCTCCCCTTACACTAACGCACTGAATTCCTGAGCTCAATTCCAACGCGAATGAAAACCTGTCGTTAAAGGCATATTAAAGGGAAGAGAAACCATTTCCGTCAGCAATGTACAGCAAAACCGGGGAAACCCGCAAAACGTGAGCAGTGTGATACATGTGCACAGAACAAAATTTCACATAAAACGTTAAAAATGACCACAAGAAACATTGTAAAAAGCATAATTCAGCTGGGCAACAGTGATAGCAATGGGCAACAAGGAACAACACTCCCTGGAAAGCACCAAAAAAAAGAAATGATGTTTGGAAGGGTCTCCGCTCCGCAGACCCTTTCAAAGATCATTTCATTGTAATGGAGCTGTCCTGGGAGTGTTATGTAATGTTGCCCGATGATATCATTGTTGCCCAGCTTGGTTATGGGTGTGTGCCCCTTTTTTGAGGTCTTTTCTGAGGTTTATGTGCACCTTTGTCTCCATACAAGGTAACTGAGCCCACAGTAAACTTGTGCAGGGCAGGGTTTGTGACTCGTCAGGCCGGTTTAACTAACTCCAGGGACTACACTGTCTCTGTGGCTACAGTGTGGTGCAACAGACACAGCCAGTGCCTGTAAGACCAGAGGGTCACAGGTTCAAATCCCAGCTGGGGCTCCTGCCAACCCAGTCTCCATAGTTTTACCCACCACTAAACAGTGATAGTAGAGACACCCCTTTATTGCAGAGAACATACGCATGGTTCATATACCTATATTTTACCACACCAAACACAGACACCAGAAACAGGCGCATTACCCAGAGCAGAGTCTCGCAAATGCAGTCCTGGAGGGCCCCACACCATTCAAGTCCCATGCTGCCTCTAATAAAGATGCCTGTGCTGCATATCTATGCACCACCCCCATGGTATGCAGATGTAGCTCATGCATATTTATGAGGGACAGCATGAAAACCCGAACAGTGTTTGGAACACCAGGACCGGAGTTGGGGAACTCTGCAGTAAAGCAGCAGCCAACAGGGCCAGACACACCCACACACACACCCACAGGCCCCATTGGCCAATGCCTCCTGGAGAAGCAGGACATTGGGCCCTGCCTGTATCTCCCAATACTAGCAGTTGCATACCTTAGCAATGCCACCCTACACCTGGGTATATGGTACACAGCTATCAAATGTTTCCTGTGATAACTGGCAGATATCAATTCCTACGTTAAGCACAGTTTGCTCAGTGAGCTCCACCGAAACAAGCATTCTGATGTCTGCGGTGTGTGCTGCAGGTCTGGTCTCTGACAGTGCGTACCACCCTGGGGAGTGACCCCCAACAGTCTTGCGTACCATATCCATGCCTGAACTGTGCCCAGGACTGGTGTGGTGGGTATGGCTGCTGAACACCTCTATAGTTGCACAATGCTGGCATAGGTGTGGGGGTGGCTGTCTGTCAATCCAGTGTGTGGTGGCTGCAAACACCTTCCACAGCCCACACTGCCAGCAATGTTGCCAGTATTGAGCTGCCAATGTGCATAATGAGGAGCAAGGTACCATGGGTATAGGCCGGACAGGGTGGCCTGGCCAGGGTGCATCTGCACAGGGCATAGGACAGTGACAGGCACATTTTAGTGCCCGGCCACCACCTACACAGACAGGGTGACCTCAGTATGTCCTGCTGAGAGATCACTCTCACCCTGACTGTGCAGTGACCACAGCATGGCTAGGCACCCCCATAGTGCTATATGGTATTTCTCTTATGTGATAGATATGGGTTTCCTTTTGGGGCCCAGTCACTGATTTATCTGCTTGCTGTGTATGCTGACATCCCAGTTCTGGGTGCATGCATCTCCACTGGGCACATGCATTATGGACTAACTAGCAGACTGTTTGCAGCTGGTATGTGTCTTGATGGAGTGGCTTGCAGGGTGCAGTGACTGATGGCTTGCTGCAGGAGAATATCATATAGTGGTGGGGTGCAGCTTACCATATCCAGGCATAATGTCTGTCTGTGTACAGAGCTGCATTGCCTGCCCTGGGGTTGATGTTCCTCTCTACTACCACCTTTGCAGGGAGGTAGAATGTGCATCTATTGTTAGGGGACCCTGTTTGCCACCCTTGGGGCGGGGAAGGAACATGGGCCACCTAGGGGTCCATGGGGGCTACATCTGACTGCAAGGTGTTTGTGCAGAAACTACTTATCTCACACATTAACACTGCTTTGGACCTGCGCCATGGCCTCTTTCAGCCATGGACGGTGCTGTGGACCTGGTGCTGGGTGCCTCACTGCACCCTCAAGGTGAGCACAGTACCCGCACAATGTGACGGTGTGTAGCTACTCTGTGCCAGTACAGCACAAGGTCAGTACCCCCTACCAGGCCGAGGTGCTGTGGGGGTGCACATGGTCACTTCCCCCTACCAGGCCGAGGTGCTGTGGGGGTGCATTCCCCATGGTGTGTATCTGTGGACAGCTGATTTGCATGTGCAGTGCATCATGGGTGTGACTGGCACGATCCAACCCTGGGAGGATCCTGCGCCTGCTCACAGGCTCTGACAAACCATAGGCCATCACACGTACATCTGTTAGCATAATGCATAGGTGCAAGACACCCTAAAGTGTCTGTACTATAAGATGCCCACGCTGGTAAAAACACAAATACCCACGCACGATTGTACGCACGCACCAACGCACGTAGCTATGCACGGGGCTACGTCCGTAACAACACACGCAGCCACGCACGCACCAACGTACATGGCTACTTGCACTGCGAGAGTGTGTTTCAGTAACCACTACTGAACGTAAAGAAAAACATGCCTCCTCATTCCCTATGTGATGTACAGGGTGATGCCTGGGACAACCTTTTGTGTTAGGCACACTGGGGACTCGAACCCATGCTGCCTGTAAGAGCGGTTAGTACACTAACCATTGTGCTACAGCTGTGTTTCAGTGATTTGTGTCTGTACGCCTTCATACGATTAACGCGCAGTAATGCGCCACGGCGCCCTGTAACGCTCGTTAGTTTTTGGAACGTGCGTTAGTGGTTACGATGTCCCGCCCATGTCCTTTTTTGGCTTTCCTTTCACTAACGCGGCTCCTAACGCGATTTGCACTAACGCAGTTTAGTAAACATACCCCTTAGTGGTCTAACTCCATTATTGTCTATAAATGTAAATTTAACATATTGATCATATCTTATAAGGATGGCATAGTGACCTGTCTTCTCCTAACAAAGACTTAATTCCCTAACAGCCCATGTTTTCATGTGTTCCTGCATGAAAGGTTGTGGATTATCCCATCTTTCAACAGAGGATGTCTTGGCATCAATGCTGTGGAACACATTTCTAAATACATACATGAGTTTAAATCTAGCTTAAAAGCATATTCTTCTCTCAAGCCTTTTGTACATAGGTTTGTTTCCAGACTTACTACTTTACTTGTCTTTGTTGTCTTTTTCTTTATTTTGTAATTTTTATTTTTGCATTTGTATTTTGACTGTTTTTTAAATATAATTAATATGGGACTGTTATTTTTGTTGTTTTTTAAATTATTTTGTTTGGATTGTTTTGTCTACTTGCATTTATATTTATTATTGTAAACAGTATTTCTACTGTATTGTAAACAGTACTTTGGTGTCACTGACAAAGGGCAGTCTAGCAAATGTAAATAAATAAACATACTCTTTCTTGTATTTATTATTTTTGTAAACCACACTGATATTTCACAAAGTGCAGTATATCAAATATAAAGTGGCTGGGACAAGTTACCTCAGGTTGGCGGGCCAGGAGTTCAATTCCCACTCAGGGACAGCAATCCTAGTCTGGGGGGACTGGGGACTGTAGTCCTTTAGGCTCTCCTTGTGGCTTGGGCAAGCCACCAACCTCCATTGCCTCAGATACACATGGGGATGAGAGAATATATCCAGTACCTGCTTGTAGCATTTATAAACTGCTCTAATGCCTTGCCTGGGCATTATATCAAGAAATTAAATAAAGATAATGGTTAGAGTACTGGCTTGGGAACCAAGAGCCAGTCAGAAACCGTGGCAGGGGGTTCAAAAGTAACCTTTATTGATCCACGGATAAGGTGCGCCAAACCCAACACAGGCCGTGTTTCGTACACCACTTCCTCAGGGGTATAGGCTCACTATAAAATATACATACATATGAAACCAACAGCAAACAGATATTATTGTGTAAACATGAAAAACAGATAGATCATGTTATACCACATTAATTGAATAAATAACTAAAATAATAATAACAATTAATAATAATAAATTAATTAAAATATAATTAAAAACAAATTGAAATATAATTAAAAACATATAAACACTCATAATGCGATAACTCACTTACTAAAACTATAAAATTTATGTCCCATTAAGAATATATATAGTGGTATTAATGACAAAATGTGATAACAATAATAAGAATAAGAATAATAAAGAACTAAAAAATGGATGTGTCGACTATTTGTGTATGTATTCATAAATCTTCTCTTAAGTATAACCACAAAAACAAAAGAAGAAAATGGAGAAAACAGAGGAGGAGGAGGACTGGGAAAACAATAATATAATGTTAATGCCAATGTTCAAAAATATATATAAAAAATAATAAATTGATAAAAAGATAAAATAAGATAATAATAATAAAAATATTAAAAAATATTAAAATATAAATAAATATGAAATATAAAGGAAATATAACAAAATAAAATAATATTAAAAATATTAAAACCATAATAAAACAAAAAAATATATATAATAAAAATAATAAATAATAAATAAATAAAAGAGATGTGTGAATAAAATTATTCTAAACATAAAATCAATAATTATTAATTATTACTAAAAAAAACATAACTATTAAAAATAATAATACTACAACCTACCAATGCACCAAGTTATTTTCAGAAAAAACTTTTCGCTGAGCAGAGGCACGGAACCCACCGGCCTCTAGTGCGCGATGCAATTGTGATTGTGTATGAAATAACTAAACAAACAAATATACAAACAAATAAAATCAATAAATAATTCAAACATTGGCAAAGACAATATGAAATAAAAATAAAAAATAAAAAATAAAAATTATTATCTTTCAAAGGAATCATAAACCTAAGAACAACATAGATTGGGGAAACCCTATGTTCAATTGACTAAATTATGTACAACCTATTAAGTGCTGTGATTCAAACCCCGTGTTATACTCTCCTTAAACAGGCTACAAGTGTAAAATATGTCTTATATCTTAATTTAGTGCTGTATTAATTTCCTAATTTTGAACCATGCCACTCTAGTTGTTTTAACACGATTAGTTAATTTAAAACCATGCAGACCGCCATAGACAAATTGTCACCACGGTAGAACTTCAAAAAAAAGGGGGAGAAGAGGAACAGTTCGTTGTCTTTATGTTCTAATTATTTAAAGCTAACTTATGTTAACATTAGCAGCACTAAAACCACTACTAGATTGAAAACATATATTGTAAATTAACTTCTACTGTGAGAAGTACAGGGTCGTGACAGCAACGGCGGAGTGCAGTAAAGAATTTTCACGCATCTCTTGAATGTTCAAGCAAAACCAAATATTGAACCTATTTAATCCAATAAAATCATAGTTTTAATGACAAGAAGAAACATTGTATAAAAGCTTGTATACCACATTTGATAGATTGTCTAACCTATGAATCTCTGGATACCGCCATGAAACGGATACATCGTGCCAATAATGAAACCGCCATTACTGCACATACCTGCTTCTTTTAAAACGCCGTTTTGGCGGGAGAGACAAAGGCGTTCAACCTAGACTGTCAACATGCGAAAGGTACTATTGGAAAAGGTTTCTAAAAAATTATTTTGCTTGATAGAAATGTTGAAAAACTGGTAACATAAATTTAGATGTTAATTGAGGACATATGCTTGCCCCGTATATCCGTTGTTTTGAGGGGAGCAATGAAGATCAAAAAACTTTCTTGAACATTTATAAAATACCCCTGTAGCCCATAAAAATGCCGCATTTGATAGATTGTCTAACCTATGAATCTCTGGATACCGCCGTGAAACGGACACTTCGTGCTGATAATAAACCCACCATTACTGCACATACATGCTTCTTTTAGAACGCCATTTTGGCGGGAGAAACAAAAGCGTTCTACCTATACTGTCATCATGTGAAGGGTACTATTGGAGAATGTTTCTAAAACAAAAAGTATGTAGCTTAATGGAAATGTTGAAAAGACGAGGATGGCATGTAGCTAATATAAACAACACTAATGATAAACCATCAGTTGGTAAAATTCAAAAAAATCTCATTTGCCGAAAAACAGTGAGCGATGGATCACTGCATACTAGAATGAATGGAGATATGAATTTAAAATGCGTTCTAGCCTCATGCGCATATTACTTATAGGGGACAAATTAAACTTTATAAAGCTTTAGCAAATATAAAACACCCTTATAGACCTTAAAAAACATACCGCATGTAATGGGTTATCCTAACTTGAAAAACACTCGTTGCCGTCATGAAACCAGTCACCTCGCACTGAGTATAACATCGCAAACAACTGCACATGCGTACTTCTTTTAAAGTGCCCTTTTAGGCGGGAAAAATGTGTTAATTTGAAAACTCAACCTGTCAGCTCTTTGCCAGTGAACATTTTCTATGCTATCCAGTGAACATTTTTTTAAAAAAATTGGAGGGATAACATGTAAATAAATAAAATTGTAAATAATAAGGACCCCTAAGAACCATTGAACAATAATAAAGTAAAATAACTGATTAAAATATAAAACCAATTAAAACATAATATAAATATACTTAAAAACAATAAATAACCATTCAATAAATAAATATGTTAAAAACAATAATAATGTTGTTAAAAATAAAAATAAAAAATATAATAAATAATAAATTAAAATAAAATAGTAAAATATTAATATATTTAAATAATAAAATAAAATAACAATAATAATAATAAATATAATAAAAACAAAAGAACATTTTTTGAATTCTAACCTGAAATGCGGGTCCATAAGATATTAAAAAATCTATCAGACGCTGCCTATTAAAAGAATTGTTGCAAAACCCCGAGAGGAACTGCTAATATATACCTAGCCCAAATTACAAAAATTACAAAAACACTGATAAGTCTTGATCCATGTTTAATCCATGTGGTACCATGGAATTTAACAGAAAAATGTATTTTTGTTCTAACCTGGCTGTAGTTTTAACTATGTCTCCCCCTCTCCAGTTCAATTGTATTTTTTTCAAAACAAAGAATTTTATATCAGCCAAAGTATGTCCCATATCCAGCCAATGTTGTACAATGGGTTTGTCAGTTAATTTTCTTCGTACGCAACTTTTATGTTCCACTATACGTGTCCGTATACAGCGGTTAGTCCTACCTACATAAAGTTTACCACAAGGGCACTGTATCACGTATATTACATTTGCTGTTGCACAATTTGAAAAATCAGTGATGTAGAACTTTTTTTGAGTATCTGGATGCATAAAAAAACCCCTCACGGGCAAGACATTAAGACATACCGAGCAGTGTCCACACTGGTATTGACCCTTAAATTTAGATAATCTCTTACGTTCGGTAAAAGCTGATGGAACCAACAGATTCCTAAGATTAACATTTCTTTTGTGGGCAACAACGAGAGAGGTGTCATGAAAACCAGGGAGCGACTGAATCAGATGCCATTCTTTTTTGAGGATATGTACAATCCTCCGTGATTCTAAGGAATATAAAAGGGGACAAACCAGTGCGGATTGTTTGTCAACCTTTCGTGTTTTGAGTAGAACATCACGCGGCTCTCTTCGTGCTCTCATGTAAGCATCTTCAATGCAACGGGATGGATATTGTCGTTTCTTAAAACGCTGGGACAAATCTTGCGCATGCCGTTCAAAGTCTTGTGCAGTGGAACATACTCTTTTGACTCGGAGGAATTGCCCCACAGGTAAATTGGTCTTAAGAGAGGGATTGTGGAAACTTGTATAATGAAGAAATTGATTTTTATCAGTGGGTTTTCTATACAACGATGTGGTGAGCAAGCCTTCATTTTTTTGAACAAGGAGATCTAAAAATGGAATACGTGAGGGGTCGTATGTAAGCTGGAACCTAAGATTGTTGTCTAGGTTGTTGATCCAATCATTGAACTCTGAAAGCAAATTCACCGAACCCTTCCATAGAATGAAAATATCATCAATGTACCTGATCCAGAGCAGTATCTCATTCTTAAATGGGTGTTGCCTCAAAAAATCTTTTTCGAACTGATACATATAGAGATTGGCGATATCAGGAGCCATGGAGGACCCCATGGCTACCCCCTTAATCTGCTGATAAAAAAGATCTCGGAAGCAAAAGTAATTTCTACACATTGCAAGTTCTGCAAGTAGTAAAAGAAAACTAGTGGGAATGCGTTTGTAATCTTGTCTACCCGTTAGGAAGTACTCAATAACCTTTAAGGCTCCATCCTGTGGGATATTTGTGTACAATGATTCCACATCTAGTGTGACCAATAGCACATCATCACCCAAACCACTAAAGGAGGAGAAAATTTCTATAGCGTGGGAGGAATCACGTATATATGACTCCATTTGCATAACAAAGGGCCGCAAGATGACATCGACTAACTGTGAAAGCGGTTCCAAAAGAGAACCTATTGCGGACACAATAGGTCTACCAGGTGGGTTTTCTAAAGATTTATGTATTTTTGGTATAATATATATTGTGGGAATCACTGGTTTATCCACTATAAGAAACTCTTTTTCTTTTTTAGTAATGTGCCCTATTTCGTATGCGTTAAGAACCAGATTATCAATATAGCGTTTTAATACCTCTGTGGGATCATTATCTAACCTCTGGTAAAACTTTCTATCGCTAAGTTGTCTATTAACTTCTTTCACATACATATCTTTATCCAAAACTACTATGGCGCCTCCTTTATCGGCCGGTTTTATAATTATAGTAGAATTTTCTTGTAAGGATTTGATGGCTCGCTTCTCACCTACTGTTAGGTTATGGTATGGTAACTTCCCCTTCTCATCTATTGCTTCTATTTGTTGCAAAACAACTCGTTCGAAAGCTTCAATAAGAGGGTCTGTTTGGGGGGGTGGAACCCATTTTGATTTCTTAGTAATAACAGATATATCTGCTGAGGGTGCTATTTGAGTGCTGAAAAAATGCTGAATTCGTATTTTCCTGAAAAACTTATATAAATCTACACGTGTTTCAAAGGGGTCGTATCGTTTAGTGGGAACAAATGATAAACCCTTATTTAAAACTGATATTTCATCTGTTGATAATTGGTATTTTGAGATATTAACCACTATATCATCTGTCAAAAGTCCCTCTCGTATGAGTGGTCCCCTCTCCACTGGCCTCTCCCTCGTCCGCGACCCCGCCCTCGGCCTTGACCTCTGTGAACAAACACTGACTTGTTGAAATACGGACCTCGTCCTTGATCTTGATTCGGAAGGGAGGGTAGGCGATTTCCGGGAGGAACCCCGGCCACCCCCCTTCCAAAGCTGGTTGATATTCAAAAAATGTGTATTAGTGTGGTTTTTCTTTTCTTTACACTTCCCTTTTGGTTGCTCACTTCTATCTCTAGGGTCAGGAGCATTAGAGGTAGAGGGCCTACTGTCATCTCCTGATTCACTTCTAACCCTTTTCTTCTTTTGCCCAACCGGGGAACCCTCTTCAGAATCTTCTAGGGGACTTTCTTTTTGATCAAAAAATGTAGATTTCCTTTGGACCCAAATCCTATCATTTTCTACTCGTTTACACCAATGGTAAACATAGCCACTTCTGTAATCCTCCTCATCTCTCCGAAACTTCTCCATTTTCTTAAATTTCACATCCTTCCGAAATTGTACCATATTTTTGTCATGATCAACATAAATTTTATCGAATGAGTTATCGCATTTTTTTTAGTTCATTTAATTTTCCATCGAGTTCTGTCTTATGTAGTTCAGATTTTCTATTTGCTGTAGTGATTAAAAGTATCATAAGATCTAGTGAACATTTATTCAATATTGCATTCCAGCAATTGACAAATCCCTGTTCACTTTGATACAGGCCAGGGGCCTTATTCATCCTTAATCCACGTGGGATTATCTTCGACTTACAACACTCAAGGAGATAGGCCGCATGTAATTCTTCCTTGACCAATCGTTGCGAGAGTCGAACGACATCTTCCCAAAGGGTTTGTGTTTGGTCAACTTCATACTCCTCTTCAGGATTGGTCAGGGACTCTTGGGAGATAAGTTTCTCTAGAGCATCATCACCAAAACTCAGGACGTCTCTCCAGGGTGTGAACATGCTGCAAGACTCAGGATCCACCAAAAGACAGCAAACTGCCACGTAGGCACCAGGAACCAGTCAGAAACCGTGGCAGGGGGTTCAAAAGTAACCTTTATTGATCCACGGATAAGGTGCGCCAAACCCAAACCAAGAGACCAGGGTTTGATTCCCACTAGTACATTTTGTGGCCCAGGGCAAGTCACTTAACCCTCCATTGCCTCATAAAAATCCAAGTTATCAATATCCCTGTTTAATGTACATTACCAAGTTTAAGTTGCAATGTAAACCGCTTTGACTGAAATGGTAAAGCAGTATAAAAATACCTGTTAAATAAAGAAATGTGTATTCTATTTGCATCCTTTATTTACACATTTTAAATAGATGGTTCACCATGAGCTTCTAACATTTTTACACAACCACCATACAGATTTGTACACTTGTGCAATTCAAAATGCAATATCAAACAATAACATTCCCTAGACATAGCTGTTCTGTTCCTCCATGATACAGATTACAGCCCATAAGCTTTAGTGCTGTTTAACTGATTTCCTCTGGGAGCTCCTCCACTGGTCTGTCTATCTTTACATATCACAGACCTTAGTCTCTATTTAATCTAATCAGGAGGTTATTTTCCCCAGGGCTCCTGGTTAGTAACACTCCAGGGCACACATACAACTTTCAACCAGGACATATTTCTAATGGCACCGCAGTTAATTGTCTCAGCTTGTTTGTCTGTTCCCCAGCATAGTATGGTCATGTTCTTAAACATACTAGTTGGATGCTTTACTTTGGATTTTACTCTGGACCTTGCACAGCAAACATATTACCCCCTTATCAGCTTTCCAAAAGTCTGACAATTCCTTAATAACACATAATTATTTCCAACAAGCTTCTGTCTCCCTTCCTTCAGGGGTCTGAGTACAAAGTTCCACTGTATGTTAGGTTTTTTTCCTCCTGAATCATCATTTTATTTATTTATTTAAGTGGTTTCTATACTGCCTACTCGTAAAGTCTAAGAGGTTTACAGAGATCACATGAAGAAGGTCCATTAAACATGGCATCTAAGGGTAGAATGTAGGAACAGTAGAACAGAAGTTAACTTGGGCAGAGTAGATACTGCCCAGAACATATTTACATATTTGAGTATCTTACATATTTACATCTTTGAATATCTTACATAGGCATATGTTGTACAAGGATGAAGGGGGGAAAGGATGAAGGGGGGAAAGGATGTGGGGGAGAGGGGTGCCAGTCAATGTCATTGAAGTAGTCTCGGAAAAGGTAGGTTTTTAGTTTCCTTCTGAAGTCTGAGGTTGGATGTTGCGAATAGGTCAGGGGTAAAGAGTTCCATATGATTGGTGAATAGAGGGAGAAGGTTCTGTTGGAGGTGGATTGTTTGGTCATGGCATTCGTAGAAGTATGCATAAGGTGTTTTGATGCGGTGTTCTCCTTGACCTGTTGGTGGGGGTTTGGTGCATCTTTTCCTTACCCTCTATCTGCTTCCTGTTCTCCTTTATTTTACTCCTATACAGTTTGGGCTTCTTATTACAGTCACCAGCAGGCTGCTAATTAGTTCCAGATGCTCAGTTATCTTTCCCTGTGTTCTGAACCCCTGCTGCATTCTCAGTATATCTCCCAGACTGATTGTCTTCAACATAAATGCACGTCTTGTCATCGTAGGACTGTCAGGGAGTATGATTCCCAGCCCTGCCATGAGTTCATGTCCATCTAAAGTTGTCCTTTGCTCTCTTGAGCTCCCTCTAGTACTAAACCATAGTATAACCAATGATACACTGCCCAGTGGGTCATATCATGTATATTCACAACACATACAGTTTTGAAGGGGTGATGTTTTGGGCATATTTTGGCCAAGCCTGAAAAGTATGCATGTATTTCCTATTCTGCAATGGCATTATGTGCATATTTTAAATGTTTTGCCCATCAGCAAGTCAGTTAACAATGGTTAGACTGATGATATAAATGCTTGGGGTATTGAACTGGTCTAGCTATGTCTACAAGACCCAGAAATTATTAGTACTGAGGTCAACCATGTTCTTTTGAATTTTTTGCATGTGTAGATGTCAATACAACAGCTAACATACATGTCTTTTCATAGCAGTTTTTCATTGTTTGTACCAGTCCGCAATCACTCCTTCAAAACCGAAAGTCCAAATGAGTAGATATAAAGGTTCTTATAAACAAATAACAAACTTATCTTTATGTATATCAAAGTAGTGTATACATCGCAGACTACTGCCTCAAGAATCAGCGTGTCTACTGCAGACTATTGCCCCGATGCTGTCAGCGTTTCGCTGGATTGCTGCATCAGGAGCCACTGAAAGCCGGGGATGCTTTGCAGGGAGCACCCACTCCAGGACCTTGACCCATCATGCTCTCTTCTGAGAACTATGATTTGAATGATAACTATACCATGCTTTGATACTGCCTTCTGATGCAGCAATCCAGCGAAACGCTGACAGCCTCGGGGCAAAAGTCTGCAATATATATGCTGATTCTTTGAGGCAATAGTCTGCAATGTATGCACTACTTCTTTGATATACATAAAGATAAGTTTATCTTTTTATAAGAACATTTTATATCAACAGTTAGACTGATGATATCAATATTTGGGGCTTTGAACTGGTCTCGGTACTCTTACTAGCCATTTCTACAAGACCCAGAAATTATTAATACTGAGTCAACCATTGTTCTTTTAAATTTTTTGCATGTGTAGAGGCAGGGGCAGCCCAAGGGGGGTGCGGGGCCATGTGCGGAGACTCGGTGCGGGGCCTCATTTGCATAAGTGGCCTTATTTGCATAAATATTTGCATAATGTTACCATACACTAACTTTTAGTAAACATGTCTCTTAATGAGTGTATGGATAAAGAAAGACTAAAAGATTTCTACATTACTATAATCCAGTGCCAACCGCCAGGCACATTAGGAACTACTACAAACGCTGCCCATTTAGAACCCATAGCAAACCCGCCGTATCCTGACAGCATTACCAGGACTCACAAAGCACCATACCCTACCTATCAAAAGGCAACACTGCAAATATTAAACCAATACATTTCAGAGAATACTGGGGAAAGAGAACAAGTGGCAATGTCAAATAGGAATTACATAAACAGAATACCTCAGCTCAGTTACACATGCAGAACATAGACCATCACCAAACAAGGAATCACAATTTAGAAACAGGAAGGCAATAATTAAACTGGGAACCCCAAAAGCCAAACTTGGAATGTACAACAACACTGTAGAAATAAAACTATAAATTAATTTCCTCTTGTACCAAACAAAGCACAGACGTTAATGATGCACATTTCCCAGAGCTTTCATATTCCAGTTAATAAATTCAAAATAAAGAGATATCTTTCTACCTTTTGTGCATTTTTTTTTCAGTTGCAATTGGTCCAGTCACTTTCTTCTGGTTTCTTCATGTTTTCTGCTAACTCTCCATCATCTGCTGTCCATTTGTCCTTTCTTCTCTCTTCTAGTTTTTTTTCCATTCTCTCTCTCTACATCTGCTTTAACATACTAATCTTTCTCCTTTTGCTCTTTCCTCATTCCTATTTCATCCTCACAAATTTTACCCCTCCATCCTCAATCCCCACTTACTCTCCCAATACCCGGCCAATTATAGATTTTTCATCCCTCCCACACAAAATATTTCTCCCCTTTCCATTTTTCTCTCCCAGCCCCATCCCATTCTAATCCTCCCCCAACATCAGCTCCCTTCTAGTTCCAGTCTCACCCAGCATCCATTCCCTTCTAGTCCCTGCATCAGCCCATTTCCAGTCCTAGTCCCCCATCAGCCCATTTCTAGTCATTTCCTAGCCCCATCATCAGCCCATGTCAAATCATAGCTCCCCTCCACTCAGCCCAATTCCAGTCCAAGCCCCCCATGAGCCTACTTCCAGTTCTAGCCCCTCCATGAGTCCATTTCAATTCAAGCCCCCACCACAGCCCATTTCCAATCTTAGCTCCCCCCAACAGCCCATTTCCAGTCCTATCCTAGCTGCTCCATCAGCCCATTTTCAGTCCTAGCTCCCTTCCCTCACAGCCCATTTCCATTCCAAGCCCCCTCCCCATCAGCTATTTGCAGTTCAAGCCTCCCCTTCCGCTCAGCCCATTTCCAGTCCTAGCAACCCCCCAACCCATTACCAGTCCTAGCCCCCTGTCAACCAACTTCCAGTCCTAACACCCCATCACCCCATTTTCAGTTTAAGCCCCCCATAACCCATTACCAGTCATAACCCCCCATCAGCCCACTTCCAGTCCTAACCCCATCAACCCATTTCCAGTCAGCCCCCCATAGCCCATTGCCAGTCCTAACCCCCCCATCAGCCCACAGCCCATTTCCAGTCCTATCCTAGCTGCTCCATCAGCCCATTTTCAGTCCTAGCTCCCTTCCCTCACAGCCCATTTCCATTCCAAGCCCCCTCCCCATCAGCTATTTGCAGTTTAAGCCTCCCCTTCCGCTCAGCCCAGTTCCAGTCCTAGCCCCCCGTCAACCAACTTCCAGTCCTAACCCCCCATCACCCCATTTTCAGTTTAAGCCCCCCCATAACCCATTACCAGTCCTAACCCCCCATCATCCCACTTCCAGTCCTAACCCCATCAGCCCATTTCCAGTCAGCCCCCCATAGCCCATTGCCAGTCCTAAACCCCCCATAGCCCATTAACAGTCCTAACCCCCCATCACCCCATTTCCAGACAGCCCCCATCAGCCCACAGCCCATTGCCAGTCTTAACCCCCCCATAGCCCATTACCAGTCCTAACCCCCCATCAGCCCACAACCCTTTACCAGCCTTAACCCCCCCCCATAGCCCATTATCAGTCCTAACCCCCCATCACCCCATTTCCAGACAGCCAACATTAGACCACAGCCCATTGCCAGTCTTAACCCCCCATAGCCCATTAACAGTCCTAACCCCCCATCACCCCATTTCCAGACAGCCCCCATCAGCCCACAGCCCATTGCCAGTCTTAACGCCCCCATAGCCCATTACCAGTCCTAACCCCCCATCAGCCCACAGCCCATTACCAGCCTTAACCCTCCTATAGCCCATTATCAGTCCTAACCCCCCATCACCCCATTTCCAGACAGCCCCCCTCAGCCCACAGCCCATTGCCATTCTTAACCCCCCATAGGCCATTACCAGTCCTTACCCCCCCATCAGCCCACAGCCCATTACCAGTCTTAACCCCCCCTAGCCCATTACCAGTCTTAACCCCCCCATAGCCCATTACCAGTCCTAAACCCCCCCCCATCAGCCCACAGCCCATTACCAGCCTTAACCCCCCCATAGCCCATTACCAGTCTTAACCCCCCCCATCAGCCCACAGCCCATTGCCAGTCCTAACTCCCCCCCCCCCCATCGGCTCATGGAAATTAAAATAAAAAAAAAAGCTGGCCGCTGCCGCCGCGGCAGCATGGAGTGTCCCGCGGGGCCCCCTCTGCCCGGCTGAACTCTCCCGGCGCGGCTGAAGCCCTCTGCTCCGGCTTGCAGATACGCGAAGGGAGAGTGTCTCCCTCGCGTCTCTGTTAAGCCCGCAGGGGCTGATGGGAAGCAGGGGCTGATGGGAAATTCTCCGCCGGGAGAGTTCAGCCGGGCAGAGGGGGCCCCGCGGGACACTCCATGCTGCCGCGGCGGCAGCGGCCCGTTTTTTTTTTTTTAATTTCATTTTAAAAAAAGCAGAATGTTCTTTGCGCGGGGCCCCCTGAAACGCGGGGCCCTGTGCAAAAAACATTCTTGCTCAATGGACGGGCCGGCCCTGTGTAGAGGTCAATATATCAGCAAATATACCTGTTTTTTTCATTGCAGTTTTCTATAATTTGTAGCAATTTAGCTACTGATATTTTTGAGGACTTTTAAAGATTGTTGTGGAGTGATTGAGGAGGCAATTGTGATTACCTATGTGGTATTTAAAACCACCTCATTAAACTAAAAATTTGTGTTTTGCACCTCAGCTCCTTAACTTCGAGTTTTGTAAAGCCCAGCACTTGTAAGTGGCAACACTTTGCACGTCACTTACAACATCGGCTGCTTAAACATGTGGCGCTACTTACACATTCAAATGTCACTCTTTTTTGGAACATGTTTCTTTCTAAAATGATTGCTTTCACTGTACATGCTGCCAACTGCACCATGAGAGAAGACAGAGGAAAGCTGAAAAAAAAGACTGGGACCAAAATGATTGGAAAAATAAAATGGCCAGACCACAAACAGAAAAAAAAATATTTTTAATTTAGTGATTGAAATATGTCAGTTTTTAGAATTTCTATCTATAGTATTTTAATATTTATCACAGTATAGCAGACAATGCATCGCTGTTTCTATTACTTTAGTGTTGGACTGCATTCAGAGTATGGTTTCTTGGGGTTTCAGTTTATTTTTTGTTTACATTTTTCTCTTGTCAGATTGTGATCATTTGTTCTGTAGTTGGTGAAGGTCTATCTCTATTGTGTGACTGAGGCCAGGTATTTTGTTGGCAGTAGGTGTCTGTGTAGGGATCTGCAATAATCCTGCTTGTTCAATTTTCCCAACAGGTGGTATTGATGTACATGTATTTACAGTGTTGCCTTTTCCTAGGCAGATCCTCGTTGGTGCTGTTATGAAATGGTATATTTGTTCTATCCTGAATAACTTTTGTAGAGTTTGTATTACTTCACAATATGCCTGGTACTGGAGAGGGTTTATGTTGTTGTTAATGACCACTTTTTTTGGTATCGTGAGTTCTAGACTGGCATGCCCTAGTTCTGCTCTGGAGAGAGGGAATTAAAAATTACAGGTTAAAATAAAACCAAATAAAACTAAGTATCATTTTGTGGTACTCCTTTCATTTGCAATGCAATACAACAGATCCTTCCAAATGTATACCACAGATACGCCATGAGAAAAACCTCACTCATTGGCCTTCAGTTTCATTCATTGGGATGGTAAATCTCATTTTTTGGATCGGCTACTCTTGGCAT
Organism: Ichthyophis bannanicus; assembly: GCA_033557465.1. Classification (NCBI taxonomy): domain Eukaryota; kingdom Metazoa; phylum Chordata; class Amphibia; order Gymnophiona; family Ichthyophiidae; genus Ichthyophis; species Ichthyophis bannanicus. Next base: position 732,710,104 of record CM066034.1, on the reverse strand, counting down.
CTTTGCTTTTGATATTTTCCCAGAAGCAATTACATATTTTAACACATATTCATATGAAGGCCTGATATCATGGGTATGAACAGTAGAGTTTTCTGGGCTTGCAGTAAAGCTTGTGGACAGAAATAAGCCAGCCAAGCCCGGATGCAGAACAAAAAGGAAAAATATTTATTTACAACAAACAAAAAGGTGTCTAACTTACCTTTCATTCAGCAAGATTCTAACATAGGTCCTTACTCTTATACACATATTCCTAGGACCGGCTTTCCTCCATTCTGGGCCTGGGTTTTAAACTCTTCAGCTAGACTCAACCTTTTCCTCAACTTCTCCAGCTCTGCTGCCCATAGAGTGGAGCTACCCTTTTAAGAAGCAATAGGGATACCTTCTGTATAGGCTCTACACTTGCTGTGCACATCATATGTGAGAGAGTTCTCAAGTGTTCTCCCTGGACCTCAGAGTTGTCACTAGAGAAAGAAAGCTGAGTCAGGCATACAATCATGCAGTGTTCTTGAAGCGATCCAGGAGCACCTCGGCTTTGTAGCCTTCAAGTCCTAGCTCACTCAGCAACTTTAAGGCTTGCTTCTGAGTCCCACACCCCTGTTTGTCTCTACATTCCAATACAGACCTACTGACTGTCATTCTAGAGCTCACTCTGATCCTCGTTCATTCTTGGTTTCTAGGTTGCCATTCCTTTCTGGCTTTTCCAACAACATCAATACACTCCTTCAGTTTCCTCTAGCTGCCTCTGCTTCCCTTCTTATGAACTTAGAAGTATATAGTACTTGGATGATGTTTGGTTCTTTTCTCTTCCAGAACTGTCCCCTAAGGGCACTGTTGTTCCAGCTGTGCTTATTAATAACACGTTTTTCATAAGAACATAAGATATGCTATACTGGGTCAGACCAAGGTCCATCAAGCCCAGTATCCTGTTTCCAGCAGAGGCCAATCTAGGTTATAAGTACCAGCAGTTTCCCCGAAAGACACAGGTTCCACAATGCTTGTGTGGGGTCAAGCAATGATATTCTGGGTCCCTTTTAATAATGGTTTATGGACCTTTCCTTCAGGAACTTGTCCAAACCTTTTTTAAACCCAGCTACACTAACTGCTTTTACAACATCCTCCGGTAACAAATTCCAGAGTTTGATTGCACGTTGAGTGAAAAAATATTTTATTTTATTAGTTTTAAATAGGTTACCCTGTAGCTTCATTGCATGTCCCCTAGTCTTTCTATATTCCAATGACATAAACAATTAATCTACGTTTACCCATTCCACTCCATTCATTAATTTATAGACCTCTATCATATCTCCCCTCAGCCGTCTCTTTTCCAGGTTGAAGAGCCCTAACCTTTTTAGCCTCTCTTCATAAGGGTATCCTTCCATCCCCTTTACCATTTTGGTGGCTCTTCTCTGTACCTTTTCTAATAACGCTATTTCCTCTTTGTCTCTCCGGGCCAGTCCAGGAACCGTAGGGGGTAGTCAACCTCCTCCAGCAGCTGAGGACTGAATTTTCAAAGTCTTGCTGACAGCCTATCCAGCTCTCCCTAGTGTCAGAGACTTAGGGGTATGTTTACTAAACAGCGCAATTGTGTGGGGCGCACTTGAGCGTGCGCTAAGGTACCTTAGCGCACGCTAATAGTGTGTTCTTGGTGCCCCGCACGCGTGCGCTCCGGCCGCATGCGTGCGCTCCGGCCGCACGCGTGCGCTCCGGCCGCACACGTGCGCTCCGGCCGCACATGTGCGCACCGCCCGCAAAAGTGCGCGGCGCCCGCAAAAGTGTGCGGCGCGCTGATGTGCGAAAGAGGCGTGGAAAGGCATTTCGAGGGCGGAGGAAGGCTCCCGAGGGGCGGGGGGACGGGGTCAATGGGTGGAGAGTGGGAGGGGAGAGGCTCCCCGCACAGGAGCGAGGCTGAATTTCGGCAAAAAAAATACCGCGAGTGAAACCCTCGCGTTAGAGCCGATTTAAAGGGAAGAGAAACCATTTCCGTCAGCAATGTACAGCAAAACCGGGGAAACCTGAAAAACGTGAGCAGTGTGATACATGTGCACAGAACAAAATAGCAAATATAAATTGAAAATGACCACAACAAATTCCAAATAAATTATAATCCAGCTGGGCAACAGTGATATTAATGGGCAACCATAAAAACACTCCCAGGAAAGCTCAAAAAAAAAGAAATGATTTTTGGAAGGGTCTACGCTCCGTAGACTCTTTCAAAAATCACTGCATTTTAATAGAGCTTTCCTGGGAGTGTTTTTCATGTTGCCCATTGATATCACTGTTGCCCAGCTTGGTTTTGTTTTTTTTCCCCTTTTTTGGAGGTCATTTTTGAGATTTATGTGCACCTTTGTCCCCATACAAGGTAAACAAGCCCACAGTAAAATTGTGCAGAGCAGGGTGTCTGACTCGTGCGGCCAGGTTTCCTATCTCCAGAGACTGCACTGTCTCTGTGGCCACAATGTGGTGCAGCAGACACAGCCAGTGCCTATAGGACCAGAGGATCACAGGTTCAAATCCCAGCTGGGGCTCCTGCCAACCCAGTCCCCATAGTTTTACCCACCACTAAACAGTGATAGTACAGACACTCCTTTATTGCAGAGAACATAAGCATGGTTCCAACACCTATATTTTACCCTACACCACACACAAACCATAACAATGGGCATTACCTACAGCCGAGTCCTCCAAATTCAGTCCTGGAGTGCCACAACTCAATCAGGTCATATGCTTTTTCCCTGATAGGGACATGTCTGCATGTTGGTGGAAGGGTACAGGTGGTGGAGGGGGCAGTGGCTGCAAACCACAGCAGACATTGGCCTAGGCCTGTGCAGGCTGGCACCATCCACCGCAACAGACAGGCTCTGTCAGATGTACAGTCATGGACTCCCCAGGGAACACAGCACATCTGTGGCAACATGGTGGTGCAGTGCACACAAACAGTGTGTGCAGGAACAGAAGGTCACAGGTTCAAAGCCCAGCTGGGGCTACTGCCAATCCAGTCCACATATTTTTCCTACAACTAAACCATGATAGTAAGGACAAACCTTTATTGCTGAGAACATACGCATGGTTCATACGCCTATATTTTACCACACCAAACACAGACACCATAAACAGCCGCATTACCTAGAGCAGAGTCTACCAAATGCAGTCCTGGAGGGCCCCACACCATTCAGGATCCATGCTGCCTCTAATAAAGATGCCTGTGCTGCATATCTATGCACCACCCCCATGGTATGCTGATGTAGCTCATGCATATTTATGAGGGACAGCATGAAAACCCATACAGTGGTTGGAACACCAGGACTGGAGTTGGGACACTCTGCCGTAAAGCAGCAGCCAACAGGGCCAGACACACCCACACACACCCCCACAGGCCCCATTGTCCAATGCCTCATGGAGAGGCAGGACATTGGGCCCTGCCTGTATCTCCCAATACTAGCAGTTGCATACCTTAGCAATGCCACCCTACACCTGGGTATATGGTACACAGCTATCAAACGTTGCCCATGATAACTGGCAGATATCAATTCCTACGTTAAGCACATTTTGCTCATTGATCTCCACCATAACAATCATTGTGATGTCTGCGGTGTGCGCTGCAGGTCTGGTCTCTGACAGTGTTTACCATCCTGGGGAGTGACCCCCAACAGTATTGCGTACCATATCCATGCCTGTACTGTGCCCAGGACTGGTGTGGTGGGTATGGCTGCTGGACTCCTCTATAGTAGCACAATACTGGCATAGGTGTGGGGGTGGCTGTCTGTCTATCCAGTGTGTGGTGGCTGCAAACACCTTCCACAGCCCACACTGCCAGCAATGTTGCCAGTATTGGGCTGCCAATGTGCATAATGAGGAGCAAGGTACCATGGGTATAGGCCGGACAGGGTGGCCTGGCCAGGGTGCATCTGCACAGGGCATAGGGCACTGACTGGGACATTTTAGTGCCTGGCCACCACCTACACAGACAGGGTGACCCAGTATGTCCTGCTGAGAGATCACTCTCACCCTGACTGTGCAGTGACCACAGCATGGCTAGCCACCCCCATAGTGCTATATAGTATTTCTTTCATGTGATAGATATGGATTTCCTTTTGGGGCCCAGTCACTGATTTATCTGCTTGCTGTGTAGGCTGACATCCCAGTTCTGGGTGCATGCATCTCCACTGGGAACATGCACTGTGGACTAACTAGCACACTGTTTGCAGCTGGTATGTGTCTTGATGGAGCAGCTTGCAGGGTGCAGCAGCTGATGACTTGCTGCAGGAGAATATCAGATAGTGGTGGGGTGCAGCTCACCGTATCCTGGTGTAATGTCTGTCTGCTATTGTATTATGGATGTGTATAGAGCTGCATTGACTGCCCTGTGGGGTGTCTGTTCCTCAGCAGGACGGGGGTTGATGGTCCCCTGTACTGCCACCTTTGCAGGGAGGTAGAATGTGGATCTATTGATGGGAGACCCTGTTTGCTGCCCTCAGCCCGGGGGGGGGGGGTGCATGGCCCACCTGGGGGTCCATGGGGGCTGCCCCTGACTGAAACAGACAGAGATATCCAAGGTGTTTGTGCAGAAACTACCTATCTCACACATTAACACTGCTTTGGACCTCCAGCATGGCCTCTTTCACCTATGGAAGGGGTTGTGGACCTGGTCCTGGGCGCCTCACCGCACCCTCAGGGTGAGCACAGTACCCGCACAATGTGACGGTGTGTAGCTACTCTGTGCCAGTAAAACACACGGTCAGTACCCCCTACCAGGCCGAGGTGGTGTGTGGGTGCACATGGTCACTTCCCTCTACCAGGCCGAGGTGCTGTGGGGGTGCATTGCCCATCTTGTGTTAATCTGTGGACAGCTGATTTGCATGTGCAGTGCATCATGGGTATGGGTGGGCTAACCCTATCCTGGTCACCACAGCAGACTGTCTGTGTGGTGACGTGCATACTCTCTGCAGCCAGCCAGGGGCTTGCTTGTAGCTATAGAGCTGTAGCCCAATGGTTACTTCACTGCTTCTGAAGCCAGAGATCATAGGTTCAAACCCACAGTGGGGTTATTTGATAGGGTTGTCTAATGCATTATCTTTTTTTAATGTACATATTTTGATGCCAGCAAAAACACCCTCAGCGTACTGTACCCATAAGGTGCCTCTGAGGGTGCTTGATAGGGTGCCCTATAGGGCACCTTATGGTTCCCATCCATATAAGGTGCACTATACATTATCCTGTGATGCAACCTATAGGGTGCCCTATAGGGGTCATTTTAGGGTGCTGTGGTGGACAGTGCAATTTATAATGTGCCCTATGGAGTGCCTTATAGGGTGCCTTATACGGCACCTTCAATTACGGCACGTGAGGGCGTGTTTGCTGGCAGCAATTAATAACATAAAAATAAAGTGCTGCAGGACAAAATATGTACAATGCAAAGCTGATGCCACAGACAGCCTTACGTACTAGGCACACTGGGGAGCAAACTCATGACCCCTGTATCAGCAGTCAGTGCCTTAACCATTGTGCTCCACTGCTGCTCCTTCTTGCCTGTCAGTGCACCTACTTATGCTTTTCATTCCTTAAACTGCACAGTGCTGCCATAAAAAACAGTACACTGACCTTGCGGTACCTCATATGGCACCCTTTAAAGCACCCTATAAGCAACATTCTAGGGTGCCTTGGCTGACAGTGCACTTTAAAATGTGCCTTATAGGGCGCCTTATGTTAACATGCTTTGAGAGTGCGTTTACTAGTAGTGATAATTAAAATATGAATAAAATGCCTCCTAAAGCAATCTTCCCCATAATATGTTATGCCTCAGCTGGCCTTGTTCATTGGGCACTTTGGGGGAGTGAACCCCTGATCCCTGCATTATTGGTCAGTGTCTTAATCATTGTGCTGTGGTTCTGTTCCTGTGATTGCACATCAGCACGCCGCCTTATGCCGCCCAATATTAAAAAGCCTCCTAAAACAGCACACTGCCTTATGCCACCCATCATTTAAATGCCTCCAACAGCTGTCTTCATTGGGCACTGTAGGGGATTGAACCCCTGATCCCTGCACCATTGGTAAGTGCCTTAACCATTGTTCTGTGGCTCTGCTTTTCTTCCTGCATATCAGCGCGCCACTTATACCGCCCAGTATTATAATGCCTCCATAAACATCAGCACACCGCCTTATGCTGCCCAGTATTTCTGCGCCTCATAAATTAACACCTCAGCCAGCTGTCTTTCATTGGGCACTGTGGGGGATTGAACCCCTGATCCCTGCACCATTGGTCAGTGTCTTAACCATTGTGCTGTGGCTCTGCTCTTTTTCTTGTATTTCAGCGCGCTGCTTATGCCTCCCGCGCAGCTATCTCATGCGCTAAGGTGCGGGGCACACATGGGCGCCGCGCACCTTAGCGCATATGTAAATTCCGGCTTTTCTTTTTCAGGACGGAACGCCCACTCCTTATATGGCACCCGCACACTACCGGGGCCCGCACTTTACGGAGTTTTAGTAAACATGCCCCTTAGTCTTTCAGTCCTCAGCAGCTGGATAGGATGTGTTGCTGACAGGCTCCCGGTCAGGATGAAGAAGAAGGAAAGAAGATTATAAAGAGAGAATTTCTGGGTGGCCATAGCAGGGTACTGAAACCAGGGGAGGTGAAATTGACAAAGTTGGTTTAAAAAAAAAAAGGGAGATGGAGGTCAGCTGCCGGTGGATCAGTGTATAGAGGCAGCAGAAGCAGAGCCTGCCTCATTGAGCGGATCCGTCGCGGAGAAGTTGAGGGAGGAACTGGGAGCCCCAGAGTCAAGCCCCTCTACCTCCGAAACCCAAACTTACTCTCCCACTAGCAGCAGAGGTGGAGAGTTTGCTGAAATTAAGGCAAGGAGTACAGGTACGTGAAAGGGGCTTGCCGATCGCACAAGGTTTTGCTTGGCGGGGCAGGCCTTAGTTTGGCACCCAGGGACTGTGGCCGTAGGAAAGCTTCAGGGGGCGGAATCACCTTAGGCGCATGCTGCCGGGTCCGGCAGCGTGCGCACAGTGTGGGTGTCGACGGGGGTTATCGGGCCCGGTGCTCTGCCGGTTTTGGGTTGGGAGAGGCAGAAGTGTAGAAAGGTTGTTCGGGGACAGCATGGAAGATAGATCTGCGTCGTTGGATCCTTTAGGAAGACATCAGAGCACGGCGGAGAAGGCGGGAATGGCAGCCATTTTAGAAGAAGGCGCCGTTTCTCCCGCACTCTAGGACAAGGCGGTAAAAAAGAAAGCCAAGTTGAAGAAACCTGCTCCAGTGGTAGTTTTGCCGCAGACACCATTACCAGAGGTACAGGGGGGTTTACAGTCCTTGTTTTCGGATTTCATTCTGTCGCTGCATAAAGCCTAATGTCTAAAGATGGAGCAGGTGTAGTGCAAGGGTTCTCCTCCTAACCTGTCAGGGTTGCTGAGAGGGGATAGCAGTGTCATGGACCCTTGAGAGGGGTCCTCAAAAAGGGGCTTGGTAATTGAGGCAGGCGCCGATGGCTTCGGGCAGCAGGCCTCAGTCCCTCAGGTAGCGGAGGAGGGTGAAATCCTCTCAGAATTGGGACTGGATCAGTGGACAGGGGATCTGGAGGAAGGTGAGACTGGGCCAGGCGGAGACCCCAATGTATTCAGGGTATTTCGCAAAGAAGAGCTGGGTGCTCTTATTGCCCATTCGCTGGTGGCTCTGAATATTGCCCTACCAGCAGTTCAGGAAGAACTGCTGGAGGATCCTCTGCTCCAAGGGTTTAAAGCTGAGCAGAAGTGTTTTCCAGTTCATAGGGTGATTAAGCAGATGGTGGAATCGGAATGGGAATGCCCGGAAGCTACTTTGAGGGGTGGTCATGCCATAGGTTGCCTGTACCCGGTACCGCAGGAAGAGAGGGAGCTGCTACGGATGCCGAAAGTGGATACATTAGTATCAGCGGTGACTAAGAAGACTACGATTCTGGTAGAAGGCGGAGCGGCCCTTAAGGATCTACAGGATAGGAAGTTAGAGTCTCTTCTCAAGCAGGCATTTGATGCAAGTTCTTTTTCGCTGCAGGCCTCCATATGCAGGGCATACGTGTCCAGAGCTTCTATTCGTTGGCTCCAAGGAGAGTCTTCCCCTGAAGGGAAGGAAGGTTCTTCCTCGGAGGGAGCAAAATTAGAGTCGGCAGCAGCATATCTCGCGGATGCCTTCTATGATCTCATAAGGATTTTGTCAAAGTCCATGGCGTCGGTGATTGCCGTGTGGAGATTTCTATGGCTGAGGAGTTGGGCGGTGGACGCATCTTTGAAGGTGCCACTTAGTAAGCTCCCGTATAAGGGCAAGCTGCTCTTTGGGGAGGCTTTGGAAAAGATTGTAAAGGATTTGGGAGATTCCAAGGGTGGCCGGCTCCCGGAGGACCATCTGAAGGTTCCAAGACCTGGAGCTCTACAGAGAGGTCAAGGTAGAGAGTTTTGCAGATTCAGAGGGTCTCGGTTTGCGCCATATCAGAGAGGTTACTTTGTGGCCAGAGGGCAGTCCTTTCGAGGAGCTAGGGGGTTCAGACGTGAGTATTTCAGTCCCCAGAAGAACTCCTCAAAGAAGCCATAATGAGAAGAGGTTGGTCCAGGCGGAGGTTCCAATAGGAGGACTCTTGCAGGGCTTCCACTCCGTCTGGGCCACCATAACTACAGACCAGTGGGTGCTGGAGATCATCCACGAGGGTTATGCGCTGGAGTTCGCTCAGCCACTGGTGGAGGCCTTCGTGATGTCTCCATGCGGTTCTCCGGCAAAGAGAGAGGCGGTAGACGACACACTTCAACGTTTGCTGTGGCTTCAAGCGGTGGTTCCGGTTACGTCGATACTCGATTTATTTCGTGGTCCCCAAAATGGAAGGGTCTTTTCGGCCCATTCTAGACCTCAAGCATGTGAACCACTGTTTGAGGGTGCCACATTTCCAAATGGAGACTTTACGATCGGTAATTCGGTCGGTAAGACCGGTCGAGGTGCTTTCGTCCATAGATTTAACGGGAGCGTATCTGCACATTCCTATCAGGCCAGAGCATCAGATGTTTTTGCACTTTGCCATGCCCCTGGGACACTTTCAGTTCCGAGCTTTGTCATTTGGGCTGGCTACGGCGCTGCGCACGTTCACGAAGGTGATGGTGGTGGTCGCGGTGGCGTTGCGAAAGGAAGGCATTCAAGTGCATCCCTACCTGGACGACTGGCTGATTCGGGCAGGTTCAGTGGCAGAGTCAGTGGGGGCAATGGCACGTGTAGTGGAATTCCTGGAGCAGCTCGGTTGGGTAGTAAATCAGGCCAAGAGTCAGTTGCTTCCAGTGAAGCACCTTGTATATCTCAGGACTCTGTTCGACACGGGCATTGGAGCAGTATTTCTGCCAGAAGACAGAGAACAAAAGATTTTAAGGCAGGTAACAGCGTTTTTACTCATAAAGGCTCCGACGGCGTGGAGATACTTACAGCTCCTGGTCTCCATGGTGGCGGCATTAGACCTGGTACCGTGGGCCAGGGCTCATATGCATCCCCTTCAGCGGGCGTTGCTATCCAGATGGTCGCCGCAGGAGCATTCACTGATTCGGAAGTTGGTGTGCCCGGAGGCCATCAGCGGCAGTCTGCAGTGGTGGTTGGATCCCAGGCATCTTCAAGCGGGAGTGCCTCTGGAGCAGCCGGATTGGGTTCTGGTCACCACAGATGCTAGTCTCTCTGGCTGGGGTGTGCATTGTATGTCCCAAGTGATGCAGGGCTGCTGGTCGGCAGAGGTGAGTGGATGGTCGATCAATCGGCTGGAGATGAGGGCGGTGCGGTTGGCACTTCAGGAGTTGGAGAGTCTGGTGAGGGGGAAAGCGGCGCACGTTTTCTCCAACAATGCGTTGACGGTGTCCTATATCAGTCGACAAGGGGTTACAGGAGGAGAGTCAGCTGTTGATGCAGTTGGCAGAGGGCCATCTGGTAGCCCTTTCGGCGGCTCATGTAGCAGGAGAGGACAATGTGCAGGCAGACTATCTCAGCAGGAATGTCTTAGATATAGGAGAGTGGGAACTGAACGAGGCGGTCTTTCAGGACATTACGGTGCGGTGGGGACAGCCGGTCATGGATCTGATGGCCATGCTCGGCAATGCCAAGGCATCACGGTTCTTCAGCAGTTGCATGGAACACATGTTGGAGGGCCTCGATGGGCTGGCTCAACCTTAGCCGTCGATCGGGCTGCTCTATGTATTTCTTCCGTGGCCGGTGATCGGTCGGGTCATTCGGAGGATAGGAAGTCACGACGGAAAGGTAATTCTCATTGCTCCGGATTGGCCAAGGAGGTCTTGGTTTGCGGACCTGGTGCGACTTCTCGTGGACCATCCTTGGAGGCTTCCCAGTTGAGTCAATCTGTTGTACCAGGGGCCAATACTAATGCTGCAGGTGGATCGCTTCTTCCTTATAGCTTGGCTTTTGAAAGAGAATGCCTGAGGTGTAGAGGGTATTCTGTGGAGATAGTGGCTACGATGTTGAAGTCCAAGAGAAGGTCTACGTCTTTGGCCTATGTCTGTATTTGGCGCATTTTTGAGGGTTGATGTGAGAGGCGTAGCGTTAAACCGTTTTCCACGATGGTGCCAGACATCTTGTCATTTCTGCAAGGGGGTCTGGATAAGGGTCTAGCCCTCAGCACTCTAAAGGTTCACCTGGCGGCTCTGGCTTGCTATAGGGGCAAGGTACAGGGGGGCATCTTGTCATTGCATCCGGATCTGCTGAGATTCCTGAGGGCGGTTAAGAATGTAAGGCCACCAGTGAGACCAGTAGTGCCAGCTTGGGATTTGAATTTGGTTCTAGAAGCATTGACGCGGCCTCCTTTTGAACCCGCGGGGGCGGTGGCTCTGAGAGAGCTTTCTTGGAAGACTGCCTTCTTGGTGGTGTTGTGCTCGGCAAGAAGGATATCAGATCTGCAAGCGCTATCCTGTAGAGAACCGTACATTCAGTTTTCGGCGGAGAAGGTGATGTTGCAGCCGGTACCTTCCTTTTTGCCTAAGGTAGTGTCTGGTTTTCACTTGAATCAGTCAATTTCGCTTCTGACCTTTCAGAGCCGTGAAAGGGATGGTTTGGATAGTTCGCTTCGGAAGTTGGCTGTCGGAAGAGTGCTCCATCGGTACCTCAGGAGGACGGAGTCATTTAGGAGGACAGACAGGTTGTTCGTAATTTTTGGAGGAACACGTAAAGGGGAGGCGGCTTCCAAAGCCTCAATTGCCTAGTGGGTGAAACAAGCTGTAGCAGCAGTGTATCAGGCGAGCAGAAAGCCACCGCCCGAAGGTCTTCGAGCTCATTCTACTAGGGGCCAGGTGACTTCTTGGGCCGAGTTCACGTTGGTTCCGCCTGTGGATATCTGTCGAGCAGCTCCTTGGTCATCTCTCCACACTTTTTCGAAACATTATTGATTGGATGTGCAAGCAAAGGGGGATGCAAATGTAGGGGCCTCAGCCATAGTGGCAGGGCTAGCAGAACCCTCCTGAAATTAAGTACTGCTTTGGTACTTCCCTACGGTTCCTGGACTGGCCCGGAGAGATGAAAAAGGAAGGAGAAATTAGACCTTACCTGCTAATTGTCTTTCCTTGAGATCTCTCCGGGCCAGTCCAGGGCCCACCCAGGTCATTTGCGGGTTTCATAGCAGAGGCTAGTGCTTTGGCAGTTAATTCAAGAAGTGGGGGTTAGTGAAATTGGTATGGCGTGCAAGTTAAGGAAAGGATAACTAGGTGTTGTCCTCAGACTTTCGTCCGAGCTGTTTCGGAGCAGCGCTGGCTGTGGGGCTCCCTTGCGGATTCGGGGGAGGAGAAATAGGAGCCATTTCTGGAACGTAAATAAAAAAAAAGGGAGAGTTTGGAAGGACAGTAAGCCAGTAGAGCATAGAAGTTAGTTCAAGTTGTTATGTTGCAGTAGATTATGTTAGGAGGAAGTAGTATTTAGACAAACTGCTTTGACAATGGTAGACTGAGACTCTGTCACCAGGGGGAGCTGGATAGGCTGTCAGCAAGACTTTGAAAATTCAGTCCTCCGCTGCTGGAGGAGATTGACTACCCCCTACGGTTCCTGGACTAGCCCGGAGAGAACTCAAGGAAAGACAATTAGCAGGTAAGGTCTAATTTCTCCATCCTTTCTAAGATACAGAGACCAGAATTTCACACATTATTCAAGGTGTGGTCGCACCATGGAATGATACAGAGCCATTATAATATCCTTTGTTCTATTTTCCATTCCTTTCCTTATCATATCTAGCATTCTATTTGCTCTCTTGGCTGCCACTGCACACTGGCGGAGAGTTTTAACACATTATCCACAATGACGCCTAAATCTTTTTCCTGGGTGGTGGTTCCTAACGTGGAACCTTGCATCGTGTAACCATAGTTTGGGTTGTTCTTTCCTAGGTACATAACTTTGCACTTGTCCACATTATATTTCATCTGCCATTTGAATGCCCAGTCTTCCAATTTATCAAGATCCTTGCAATTTTTCACAATCCTCATGGGTTTCAACAACTTTAAATAGTTTTGTGTCATCTGCAAATTTGATAACTTCACTGATTCATTATTCCCATTTGGAGGTCATCTATGAATATGATAAAAAGCAGCAGACCCAGCACAGATCCCTGGGGTACTACACTATTTACCTTTCTCCATTGGAAAAATTGGCCATTTAGCCCTACCCTCTGCTTTCTATCTTTTAACTAGTTCCTGATCCACAATAGTACACTGCCTCCTATCCCATCACTTTTTAGTTTTGCCAAAAGTCTCTGATGAGGGACCTTGTCAAAGGCTTTCTGAAAGTCCAGATACACTATATCAACCAACTCACCTTTGTCTACCACTTTATAAACACCTTCAAAAAAACATAAGAGATTAGTAAGACAAGATCTTCATTGTCTAAAGCCATGTTGGCTGTCTCCCATTAAGCCATGACTATCTACATGTTCAGTAATTTTGTACTTTATGATGGTTTCTACCATTTTTTCTGGAACTGACATCAGGCTCACCAGTCTGTATATTCCCGGATCACCCCTGGAACTCTTTCTAAAACTTTGCGTTACATTGGCCATCCTTCAGTCTTCAGGTATTACATATGATTTTAATGATAGTTCACAGATTACTAATAGCAGGTCTGCAAGCTCAAATTTCAGTTCTTTCAACACACTTGGATGTGTACCCTCTGGTCCAGGTGATTTTGCTACTCTCCAGTTTCTCAAATAGTTGTAATACATCTTCCTGGTGTATAGATATTTCTTTCAATTCTTCCACAGTATCACCTTTAAATACCATTTCAGTCGTGGGTAACATCCATACATCTTCCTCAGTAAAGACCGAAGCAAAGAATTTGTTCAGTCTCTCCGCTATGGCTTTGTCCCCTCTTAGTGCCCCTTTTACCCCTCTATCATCTAATGGTCCAACTGACTCTCTCACAGGTTTTTTGCTATAAATGTACTTGAGAAAGTCTTTATTACGTGTTTTTGCTTCCACAGCAAGCTTCTTCTTAAATTCTGTCTTTGCCTGCCTTATCAATGCCTTGCATTTAACTTGCCCGTGCTTGTGCTGTTTCCATTTTTCATCATTTGGCTCTTTTTTCCATTTCCTGAAAGATGCTTTTTTAGCAACAGCCTTTCTGACCTCACCTTTAAACCATGCTGGCAGTTTTTTGGACTTCCTTCCACTTTTCTTAAAGCATGGAATACAACTGGTCTGGGCTTCCAAGATAGTATTTTTAAACAACACCCAAGCTTGATGTAAGTCTTTAACCTTTCCAACTGTTCCTTTTAGTTTTTTCGTAACTATTTTCCTCATTTTATCATAGTCTCCCTTTCGAAAGTTAAAAGGTAGTACTGTGGATTTCCTTACCATCCCTCCTCCATTAATTAAATCAAACCGCGATCATTCTATGATCACTATTGCCAAATGGGCCCAGCACCCATATCTCTTGCACCAGATCTTGTGTTCCAACTAAGGACTAGGTCCAAAATAGCTTCTCCTCTGGGCGGTTCATGAACCAGCTGCTCCAAGAAACAGTCATTTATTTCATCTAAAAATTTTATCCCTAAGCATGTCCTGCCGTGACACTAACCCAGTCAATACCGGGGTAATTGAAATCACCCATTATTATTACTGTGCTTTAACCTTTGTTAGCTTCCCTGATTTCTTTGAACATTTCAACATCCATTTTTTCATTCTGGCCAGGCGGTCGACAATAGACCCCCACTGCCATCGCCCTCCCCTTTTAATATGAAATTTCAATCCATAGAGATTCTACAGCAAATTTTGTTTCCTGAAAACTTGAATCCTTTGTGACTCAATGCCCTCTCTAACATAACTTTTGTTAGCTTCCCTGATTTCTTTTAGCATTTCATCATCCATTTGTTCATTCTGGCCAGGCGGGCAGTAATAAATCCCCACTGCCATTACCTTCCCATTTTTTACAAGGAATTCCTATCCATTCATAATCTGCAGTGTATTTTGTTTCCTGCAAAACTTGAATTATTTGTGACTCAATGCCCTCTCTAACATAGAGTGCAACCCCTCCAGCAATTTGATCAGCTCTATCATTATGATATAGTTTGTATCCAGGTCTCACAGTGTCCCACTGCTTATCCTCCTTCCACCATGTCTCTGAGATACCAATCATATCTAACCTCTCATTTAGTGCTATATATTCTAACTCTCCCATCTTATTTTTTAGACTTCTAGCATTTGCATACCAGTATCTGAAAGACTGTATTTTATTCATATTAATATGGTTATCAGTAGGCAGGGGTAATTTGGAATCTTTAAGCTTTGTCTACTCTGTACTTAAGGGCATTTGGGTTACTTTTGTCTTTATTGAAACCTCTCTGTTGATATGCCCTAACTTCAATCTTTTGCTAGTATCCTTCAAGGATACCTTGTTTTGAACCATGAGCTCTTGGCCGACTGTTGGCTTTTCTGTATTATCTAGTTTAAAAGCTGCTCTATCTCCTTTTTAAAGGTTAATGCCAGCAGCCTGGTTCCATCCCGGTTAAGGTGAAGCCCATCCCTTCGGAAGATCCAAGGGGCCAACCACCTTATCAGTTGAGGCCGTCGAAGATGATTTAGTAGTGAGCCGTGCCTTCCATGTCCCCATAACAAAATTGCCAAACCCACCAAATCATAAGTCAGTACCTTAATATGTAGTAGTCTCTAAGCACACCTGGCATTGCTCCCTCGTTGCACTGAAGGGGTACCAAAAGGGCATGCCCTGCCCCTTAAGGCACGCACCTTTGGGCCTCAGAGCCCGATGTTATAGCTCTGGAGGTGATCTCCTTACAGATGACATCAGCGGGAGTCATCCACCAAGCGGCCAGCCAGCTGCACTGCTATCCGCGGGACTTCCTCGGCTCAAGCAAAACCCAGCGGTAGGACCTAGAACGTGCTGCCTTGTTCCCTCCCATGACTTTTTAATTTATTTATTTAACATTGTTTATATACCGCACTATTTAACATCAGCGCGGTTCACAAGTAACATAAATGTCCAGTGTGGGGGTCTTCATTGGACTTACAGTAAAACAAGGAATTTAAACTTGGAGAATAGGTAAAACTATGTACATAACTCTTCAATATATCTATGCAAGTTATTTACAGGTCGCTAATTTCGCCAAGAATCTCTCATGAAGAACTTTGTCAAAGGATCTCTGAAAATCCAGATACACTATATCAACTGGCTTACCTTTATCTTCCTGTTTATTCACATCTTCAAAAAAATATTAGTAAGACAAGACTTTCCTTGGCTAAATCCATGTTAGCTTTCTCCCATTAAACCAGGAATATCTACTGTACATGTTCAGTAATTTTTATTTTTTATAATGATTTCTACCTTTTTGCCCAGTACTGACGTCAAGCTCATCGGTCTGTAATTTCCCAGATCACCCCTGGAACCCTTTTTAAAAATTGACATTACATTGCCCATTCCCCAATCTTCAGATACTACAGATGATTTTATGGTAGTTCACAGATTACTAAGAGCTATTAGCTCTGCAATCTCATTTTTCAGTGCTTTCAACACTGTCGGATACATACTTTCCAGTCCAGGTGATTTGCTAGTCTTCAGTTTATGAAATAGTTGTAACACATCTTCCTGGTTTATCAAAATTTCTTTCAATTTTCCCGCTATATCACCTTTAAATACCATTTCAGGCATGGGTAACCTTTGTACATCATCTTCAGTATAGACCAAAGCAAAGAATTCATTCAGTCTCTCCGCTATGGCCTTGTCCTCCCTTAGCGTCCCTTTTACTCCTCTATCATATAAGTCTCCAACTGACTCTCTTACAGGATTTTTGCTATGGATGTGCTTGAAAAAGTTTTTATTATGCATTTTTGTTTCCACAGCAAGATTTTTTTTCAAATTCCCTCTTTGTCTGCCTTATCAGTGCATTGCATCTAACTTGCTAATGCTTATATTGTTTTCCGTTTTTATCATTTGGCTCCTTTTACTATTTCCTGAAAGATGCTTTTTTGGCTTCAACAGCCTCTCTGACTTCACCATTAAAACATGCTGACAGTTTTTTGGCCTTCCTTCCATGTTTCTTAAAGTATGGAATACATCTGGTCTGGGCTTCTAAGATAGTATTTTTAAACAACACCCATAATTGAAATCTTTAACTTTTGCTGCTTTCAGTATTTTCTTAACTATGTTCCTCTTTTTATCAATCTCCCTTTTGAAAGTTAAAAAGTAGTATTGTGGATTTCCTTGCCATCCTTCCTCCATTTATTAAATCAAAAGTGAATATGCTATGATCACTATTGCCAAGTGACCCTAACATTGTTATCTCTTGCACCAGATTTTGTGTTCCAGTGGTCCAAAATAGCTCTCCCTCTTATCAGTTCATGAATCAGTTGCTCCACAAAGCAGTAATTTATTTCATCTAGAAACTTTATCTCCCTAGCATTTCCTGCTGTGACACTGATCCATTTGATACCATTGTAATTGCAATCACACATTATTACTGTGTTGTAACTTTTGTTAGCTTCCCTGATTTCTTTTAGCATTTCATCATCCATCTGTTCATTCTGGCCAGGCGGGCAGTAATACATTCCCACTGCCATTACCTTCCCCTTTTTTACATGGAATTTCTATTCATTCATATTCTGCAGTGTATTTTGTTTCCTGCAAAACTTTAATCCTGTGTGACTCAGTGCCCTCTCTAACGTAGAGCGCAATCCCTCCTCCAATTTGGTCTACCCTATCATTACAAAATAGTTCCTGTCCAAGTATCACAGTGTCCCATTGGTTGTCCTCCTTCCACCAGGTCTCTGAGATGCCAATTTTATCTAACCTTTCACTTAGAAACATAGAAACATGAAGGCAGAAAAAGACCACATGGCCTATCTAGTCTACCCTTCAATATCAATTACATTAGTCCCCTTTTTTCCCTTAGAGACCTTCTGTGTTTGTCCCATGCTTTCTTGAATTCAGATACTGTCCTCATCTCTACTACCTCCACTGGGAGACTATTCCATGTATCTACCACTCTTTCCGTAAAAAAGTATGTCCGAATAATACTCCTGAGTCTATCCACTTTTACTTTCCTCCTATGCCCCCTCGTAGCAGAGCTTGCTTTCAATTGAAAGAGAATCTCCTCTTGTGAATTTATGCCACGGAGGTATTTAAATGTTTCTATCATATCTCCTCTATCCTGCCTTTCCTCTAATATATACATATTAAGATCTTTAAGTCTGTCCTCATATGCTTTATAACGAAGGCCACTACCCATTTTAGCAGCCACCCTCTGCACCAACTTCATCCTGTCAATATCCTTTTGAAAGCGTGGTCTCCAGAATTGCACACAATACTTCAAATGAGGTCGCACCAAAGACTTATAGAGAGGCACTGTCACCTCCTTTTTTCTGCTGACCATTCCTCTCCCTATGCACCCAAGCATCTTTCTGCTTTCACCGTCACCTTTTCTACCTATATAGCCATTTGAAGATAATCAGAAACAATCATGTGTTGGTCCCACTCTTCTTTCGTGCACAGAAGGACTTCGTCCCCTACACTGTACCACATCCTTGGATTTTTACATCCCAAATGCATGATCCTGCATTTTTTAGCATTAAATTTCAGATGCCAAATTCTCGACCATTCTTCAAGCTTAGCTAGATCCTGCCTTGTGTTATCTACTCCTTCCTGGGTGTCTTCTCTATTGCAGGTTTTTTGTATCATCCACAAAGGGGCAAAACTTATCCGATAGCCCTTATGCAATATCACTAACAAAGATGTTAAAAAGAATGGGACCAAAGACAGATCCCTGCAGCACACCACTGGTAACATCCTTCTCCTCAGAGTGAGCGCCATTTACCTGCAACCTTTGTTGCCTCCCACTCAATCAATTTCTAACCCAGTCATTCACTTTAGGGTCTATTCCTAGGGTGCTCAATTTATTTATAAGTTGCCTATGCGGAATAGTGTCAAAGGCTTTACTAAAATCTAAGTACACCACATCTAGGGCTCTGCCTCGGTCCAACTGCCTGGTCACCCAGTCAAAGAAATCAATCAGATTTGTCTGACAAGACCTGCCTCTGGTAAATCCATGTGGCTTCAGGTCCTGCAATCCACTGGACTCCAGAAACGTCACTATTCTCTCTTTTAGCAGCGTTTTCAATAATTTACTCACCACAGAGTTTAGATTAACCGGCCTGTAGTATTCAATCTCATCCTTACTTCCACTTCTGTGTAAAGGGGTTACATGTGCCTTTCTCCAGTATTCTGGGACCACTTCTGACTCTAAAGAAGCATTGAAATTATTTAGTGCTCTATATTCTAACTCTACCATCTTATTTTTCATTCTTATAGTATTTGCATACAGGCATTTTAAAAGTTGTATTTTATCCATATTATCATTTGACAGGGGTAATTTGGAATCTTTCAGCTCTGTCCACTCTGTATTTAAGGACATCTGGGTTACTTTTATCTTTATTAGATGCCCTAACTTCCCTCTTTTGCTAGTATCCTTCAAGGATACATCCTTCTTAATCATGTGCTCTTGGGCGACTGTCGGCTTTTCCCTATTATCTAGTTTAAAAGCTGTTCTATCTCCTTTTTAAAGGTTATGCTAGCACCCTGAGGAGACAAGTTAGAGGGAGAGGAGAAAGAAGTCTAGTGCCTTATGCTTAGGGCTTCCAGGTTTCAGGGTTTTCCATTTGGCTATTATTGGAGCTGAGAAGAAGAGAGGGCTGAATGAATCTCTCTGTCTGCTCTCCCAGAATCCTCTCTGAAAACTCCATCTTAAAATGAATGAATAAAAACAGTTTCTCTTGTTTGTGCTGTGAAATACTATAACCTTCGAAACTGTTGACAACACGAATTGCAGACAGAATGCTCTATCCATGACATACATAACCAGAGAAAGACAGGAATTGGGGGAAGCTAAGGGAGATGGGACAGAGAGAGAAGACCCTGCAAACAACCATAAAGCAACAGAACAAAGAAAGGAATGTACGTACAAAGTTATTGTAAGGAATAACCATATAAGGGAAAAGTGGAAAATGGGTTGAAAGGCTCTGAAGTGATGGCATAAAAATATTGCATTCCAGAATGTAAAGTGGGCAAACAGTGACTGAAGCTCGTTATGGAGTAATGTCACCTCTGTCTCACAGGATAATAATATGGTGTTTGATTTATATTTGTTCAGACTATTCTAACATGTCTTTTGCAGCCCTGTGTATTCTAGTTCAATAAATTAGATTGGTTTTTACTTATAAGTTGTCCTATCTTACAAATTTATACACAAATTATAAGGAGTAGGCGGGGTCCAATATTGGGGTGCCAATGCAGCCCCAATAGAGCCCAAAAAGAGTTCCAGGCAGCATGACTTTTCAACCAACACCACTGTGTTGCCACAAGTATTAGCAGCTTAAGAACATAAGATATGCCATACTGGGTCAGACCAAGGTCCATCGAGCCCAGTATCCTGTTTCCAACAGAGGACAATCTAGGTCATACGTACCTAGCAGTTTCCCCAAAAGACACAGGTTCCACAGTGCTTGTATTGGGTCAAGCAGTGATATCCAGGGTCCCTTTTTAATAATGGTTTATGGACCTTTCCTCCAGGAACTTGTCCAAACCTTTTTTAAAACCAGCTACACTAACAGCTTTTACTACATCCTCCGGTAACAAATTCCAGAGTTTGATTACACGTTGAGTGAAAAAAATATTTTCTCTTATTAGTCTTAAATAGTTTACCCTGTAGCTTCATTGCATGTCCCCTAGTCTTCCTATATTCTGATAACGTAAACAATCGATCTACGTTTACCCGTTCCACTCCGTTCGTTAATTTATAGACTTCTATCATATCTCCCCTCAGCCGTCTCTTTTCCAGGTTAAAGAGCCCTAACATTTTTAGCCTTTCTTCATAGGGGTATCCTTCCATCCCCTTTACCATTTTGGTCGCTCATCTCTGAACCTTTTCTAATAACGCTATATCCTTTTTAAGATATGGCGACCAGAATTGCACACAATATTCAAGGTGCGGTCGCACAATTGAACGATAGAGAGGCATTAAAATATCTTTTGTTTTATTTTACATTCCTTTCCTTATGATACCTAGCATTTTATTTGCTCTCTTGGCTGCCGCTGCACACTGGGCAGAGGGTTTTAACAAGTTATCCACAATGACGCCTAAATCTTTTTCCTGGGTGGTAGTTCCTAATGTGGAACATTGCATCGTGTAACCATAGTTTGGGTTGTTCTTCCCTAGGTGCATAACTTTGCACTTGTCCACATTAAATTTCATCTGCCATTTCGATGCCCAGTCTTCCAATTTATCAAGATCCTCTTGCAAATTTACACAATCCTCATGGGTTTTAACAACTTTAAATAGTTTTGTGTCATCTGCAAATTTAATAACCTCACTCCTTATTCCCTTTTCCAGGTCATTTATGAATATGTCAAAAAGCAGCGGACCCAGCACAGATCCCTGGGGTACACCACTATTCACCTTTCTCCATTGGGGAAAATTGGCCATTTAGCCATACCCTCTGCTTTCTATCTTTTAACCAGTTCTTGATGCACAATAGTACACTGCTTCATATCCCATGACTCTTTAGTTTTGCCAAAAGTCTCTGATGAGGGACCTTGTCAAAGGCTTTCTGAAAGTCCAAATACACTATATCAGCTGACTCACCTTTATCTACCTGTTTATTCACACCTTCAAAAAAAACATAACAGATTAGTAAGACAAGATCTTCCTTGTCTAAAGCCATGTTGGCTGTTGCCCATTAGGCCATGACTATCTACATGCTGAGTAATTTTGTTCTTTATGATGGTTTCTACCATTTTTCCCGGTACTGATATCAGGCTCACTGGTCTGTAGTTTAACAGATCACCCCTGGAACTCTTTTTAAAAATTGGCGTTACATTGGTGATCCTCCAATCTTCAGGAATTACAAATGATTTTAATGATAGTTCACATATTACTAATAGCAGGTCTGCAATCTCATATTTCAGTTCTTTCAACAGTCCATGTGATTTGCTACTCTTCAGTTTATCAAATTGTTGTAATACATCTTCGCGGTGTAGCGATATTTCTTTCAATTCTTCTGCAGTATCACCTTTAAATACCACTTCAGTCATAGGTAACATCCCTACATCTTCCTCAGTAAAGATCGAAGCAAAGAATTCATTCAGTCTCTCCGCTATAGCCTTGTCCCCTCTTACTGCCCCTTTTACCCCTCTATCTAATGGACCAACTGACTCTCTCACAGGTTTTTTGCTATGAATGTACTTGAAAAAATCTTTATTATGCATTTTTGCTTCCACAGCAAGTTTCTTCTCAATTCTCTCTTTGCCTGCCTTATCAATGCCTTGCATTTAACTTGCCAGTGCTTGTGCTGATTCCAGTTTTCGTCATTTGGCTCTTTTTTTCCATTTCCTGAAAGCTTCAAAAAGTCAACACTGCCTACAGTTCATCACACCTGCCATGCTCTGTAGATTGCTAAAGTAAAATCCTGAAAACCAGAAGCCTAGTTATGAAGCCCTTTTAGAAGATAATTTAAAGAAGTCATTCCCACACATATGTGCCCAAATAACGCATTTAAATAACTTCTTACAAAATACTGATTGGCATAACATATGTGCTTTGGCATGAAAGCATATACTTTGCTGATAAAGTGTAGCCAGGGGCATGGTTTGGGCAGAACATGGGCAGATTTCTCACGTAGTGCATTGTTTATGCAATACCTTTTGCATAACCACATAACATACATGTGAACATTTGCACCTGCTTGTTAGCAGGTATAAGTGACTGTGTCTATATTCACGGCATGCTCTCTACTACATACACTAGTATTTTATAAAAGACAAGTAAGCACCTACTTGTATTTATAAAATAGCAACTTCATAATTCCTCTTAGTTAACCCATATTTTATGCACATATCTCACATCATTTTTATAAAGTAAATTACATACAATTTTTACTTTATAAAATATGGGCATAAGTGTTTGAAAACATGCCTTAAATTTGGACATGATTATGTAACACTGACCATGCCTACATTTATCAAGAACGTGTAAATTATAGTATTATAGTATTTTATTATTTACGTATGTTCATTTGTGCTCTGCCTATCTGCATGCCCACATTGAAAGTATGTGCTGTTGGACTTATGCACATACATACAGAATTGCAACTGCCTAAAGTATCTGTAAAGGCCCATTTACGTAAATGAATCACTAAATATATGTGATTTATGCATATATGATGAGTAACCCTTTATGTATTTCTGGGAGAACTCTGCACCAAAAATTTGTTTGCATCTTTAAGAATTTGTTTCTGTTTTTAAATTTAAATTAATTATTACTCAAAAATTAGTTATATTGTATTATTTTGATAGAATACACAGAATTTTATAAAATTGTAAAATATTTTGTACAGAATTTGTATTTGCATTTTTTATGCAGAATAATTCATTCTTTTGCATGGAATTCCATTATGAGTAGTAAGTACATAGACTGCATCACAGTGCAGTCTTCAGTGACCCAAATGTTGGGTCATTTTCCAGGGAGAAACAGGATAGTGAGTTCTCATGTATGAATGATGTCACCGATGGAGCCTTTGTCAATGATAGCCTTTAAGGAGCATCTCATGAAGAGAATGGAGGAAAGGATGGAGGCTTCTCTGCTTGGCAAAGTCAGTGCAACACAAGATGTAGCTGATCTTTAAGACTCATGTTTGACTGAGGGAGAGGCATCGGCATCAATGCATTGAAGTGCCTCGGAGTTGGTGATTGCCTAGCTGGTGTTAATCTCCAGTGAATTGGGGGAAAGATTTTCACGAGACATCAGAGATCCTTGGTGCATCAACACTCTTAATCGAGATCCACATCCCAAGAGGAGTAGAGGATGAGCCAAGTAGTGACCCAGATCTCTTATTTTTCTGGGTCAGATTCAGAGTACTCCTGACTATGGCCCAGAGCTATTCTCTGATGAGAGGGGTTTCACTGATCTACTATCAGATCTCTCCCTCCTCATGAGTGAAGAAAATCACTTGAGGAATACATCTTCACCAATATTTTGAGACAAATGGCTAAGTCCATTCCATTTAAGTTGGAGATGGAGGAGGAGGAGCTCAGGGCAGAAACTTTGGAAATCCTCCAGTTCCTCAACCCACCCAAGGGAGCTGTGAGTCCCTGTTCACAGAATCCTAAAGGGATGTACAGATGAGAATGTGAGAGACCCTCCCTCCCCATCTGAACAGCCTATAAATAAGATTGACTCAAAGTATTGGGTCCAAAAGGCTCCCAGATTCAAAAAATTGCAGCTACCTCACCATTCCATGATGGTCAAATCCACTCTCAAAAGAACCAAAAATTCCAAAACACAGTCTGCAGAGAGAGGCTTGAACATTGGAATCTTTTGGGAAGAAATTCATTCAGAAAACTATGCTCACCTCACACTTGAAATGTAATTTTAATAAGCAGGAGCCTAGTTTTAGTTACCCAATATGCACCTATATTGAGCTTATTTTATAAAGAAAAGCAGGTCCAAAAACACGTGTTCAATCTAGGTACTAGTGTAAATGCCTATATCTAGATTTCTACAACACACGCATAAGTTATAGTATTATATAGTTGATTTGCATAAATTTGCATTCTACCTATGCTCTGCCCATGTGCATGCCTGCAGTGAAAGTGCACACAATCGGTCTTACTTGCATATCTACAGAATAGTGACCAGCTAAAATACTCAAGTAAGTGCTCATTCATGCACATAAGTTCTTGAAAATAGGTCAGTTTTGCATGTAAATTGCTGATATCTTTATGCGGCTTATAAAATTATCTCCATAGGGTCCGATTCAGCAACGTGAATAGCGGGGTTGGACATCCTGGTTGGATGCCCAACCCCTCATTCAGGGCCGGCATGCTGTTCTGTGTCCAGCTCTCCTCGCATGCATAGAGGGTTAGTGCGAGGAGCGCTGGATGGGGGCAGGAGGGGGAGGGCTGGAGGCAGAGAGTGGGCAGAGCAGGGGCACGCTGAAGCACCCAGACATACAGGGCCTATTCAGTTCAGGGCCCTGTACATCATGCTGTCGAAACATGGATGTGGGACTTAGTCCACCTCGGAGGTGGAATAAGTTCCTTCAAAGGTGGTGATCCAGGCAGGTAGCCCCCTAGACCTATGGGGCAGCGGCAGGTGAGGCCCCTCCGCCCGATCCCAGCCATGGCAGACCTCGCCAAGGGTCAGGCAGTGGGGAAAAGACTTTCTTCTCCGGGAACAAGCAGGAAGCCACTCCTCACATATGGGTGACATCGGCACCAACAGAGCTCACGCGGATCCACACCACAGCTTTCAAAGAAAGCTTTTGAGAGATACACTGTACATGCATGGTCATCATCCCACTCAAAGATGCCATCTTGCCTCAGTCTGTCTTTTTCTGTGGAATCCTGCAGACGTCCCATCTGTGCACCCCGGTAAAAGCTGATTTTTTTCAACTCTACTCATGTTTCCTTTACCGTTACCAAATGCTGAATTCAATCACCTTCCGCGCCCAAGTCTCACCTTGGCATCTTTGTTTTCACTCAGGTGTCCTTTCCTTTAATTTTTGCTTTTTCGGTGTGTGGAATTTTTTTCTCATGGCCTACCTGGTTGAGACGTCTGAGTTTGACCTCATGGGCCTTGTTTTCCTTTCTGTCCTCAACCAGCAGTTTTAAGCAGTGTGGCAAGTGCAGTCGCACTATGTCCTGTATGGACCACCACTCCACCTATATCAAGTGCCTTGGAGCAGACCACGACGGGTCCTCCTGCCCGCTTTGCCTCCTCATGTCAGCTAAAACCTGAAGGTACTGTGAAAGGTAGCAGGGGGAGCTGTTTGTCAAGTCTGGCTCTGGTTCGGCATAGGGAGCGGAATCCCTTCATTCGATGCTGGCGACAGGCGATGCGGTGTCGCGTACTTGGGCTCGGTCGGATTCGTTGTTGGACAACCTCCCGCATACATTGATGGCTCCCTCGAAGTCGATACTGAGGACCGGCCTGGCACAGCGTCAGGGGGTAAATCCTTCCTGGCTCAGCCTCAGAACCTTTAGCATGACTCAGGGGACAACAGACAGGACCGCCCATCAAAGCAGTCCTGCAAGGACAAGACATCAGTGTCAAAGGAGCGGCGAGTTACTGCCAATTCTATCATCATCCAGGACTCCCAGGCCAGGGAATCAACTCCAGCCCTGGCGCCATCAGGGCCCGATGCAGCTGCGGAGCCCTCAGGCATCGAGGCATGCATGGCTGCCCTCAAGTGTAGCTTTGCTGCTTTCGTTGAGGTGCAGCGGGGCCTGACCTCCGGTCCCTCCAGGTCATCAGCACCACAAATGGGAACCTCCTCACTGGGGATGTCCCCGGAGGAGGCACTTTCACTCCTGGAGCGCCTCGCTCAGTCGGTGTCGAGGCCCTCTGACTGATACGACGCCGTCGGACTACTAGCATCGGAGGTCATCGGTGCCGAGCCGGTCTGGAGACTGCAGTGTGCCGATTGACTCCTGAATCGGAATCTGACTGGGAGAAGGACGGGGAGTCACCTGACACTGTGCTGCATCATGACGTTCCCTCCAACCTTTCCCCGCCGCACCACTGGCAGCAATCCCCCCCCCCCAGAGGACTTAGTCTTCCTTGAATTTGTACAAGGAGATGTTCCAGGCCCTCGCCTTCATGGCGGTGCCGGAGGATGAGCTTCATGCTGAGGATCTCGAGATCCTACAGTATGAGGCCCCTCCTAGGGAGGCGTTGATGGTGCCAGTGCCCCCCATCCTCAAACGCCTGCTGTTCAGGATGTGGGAGAACCCGGTGACGGTGCCAATCATGAACCATCAACTCAATTCCCAGTATCGAGTCGGCGATAGCCCAGGATTCCAGAAAGCTCAATTCTCACACAATTCCACTGTGGAATCAAGAGCCAGAAGATGCATTCCTCATGTCCACGGGCAGGGAGGCCCACACCATGGACACATTTGGGAGGAAGGGCTTCCAGGACTCGATGCTCATGGCTTGGATCCAGGCCTACCAGCTGTATATGGGCATGTGCCTGAGAGACCTGGTGAAGGAGCTCACTAGATTCTCAGCTGGTCTGTCAGGTGAGCCCCTTGAATGCTTTCAGACTCTGGTTTCCTTGGTCAAGGAATGCTCCAAATTTCGGGCTCGAGCAGCCTTCAATGGCTTCGAGTCTGTGGCTCATGTGGCCGTGTTGGGCATTTGTATCTGCCACCTTGCCTGGCTGCAGTCCTCCAACTTGGAGCAATGGATGCAGGAAAAACTAGCCGATGTCCCTTGCCAGGGAGATAACCTCTTTGGCAAGCCCATGACGGACAAGACTGACGAGTTAGAGAAGGAATTCATGACCAGGACCAGGCTGTCCAAGAAGGTGTCAGACCCTTCCCATAGGAAGGCTTCAGGGAAAAAGACCTTCCACCCAAAGAAAAAGAAGGCTTACGGAAACTACCCCAAGTTCCAGGCCTACCCCGCTCCCCTCCAGGGGCAGCACACCAAGGGTCCAGGGCACGGCTCCCATAAGCCCAAGGCTCCCAAGCCACAAACAGCAGCTCAGCCACAGCCTGGAGGGAGCTTTCAACTCCTTGGGAAATAGCCTCCCTCCCTCAGGAGCTACCAGGCCCAAGGTTCACGAGGGGACAGCTTGTCCATTTCGCACACCGGTGGCCGTCCATCACAACAGACACCTGGGTGCTGCGGGTGGTCACGGAGGGGTATCTCCTTCACTTCACCCAGCTGTGCCCCCCTTATTTACGGGGTAATTACCAATGGACCTCTTGCACAGGTAGCTGCTCCAGACAGAGCTTGAGGCATTGCTTAAGGACCACGCAGTTGAGCCCATCCCTCTTCATCTGCAGGGGCAGGGGTTCTACTCCCGCTACTTCCTGGTCCCCAAGAAAATAGGGGTGTTCAGGTCCATCCTGGACCTTCGGGACCTCAATGGCTTCCTGGTCAAGGAAAAGTTCAAAATGGTATCCCTTGGAACCTTGCTGCCTTACCTCCTCCAGGAAGATTGGCTATACTCCTTGGATCTCAAAGATGCTTACGTTCACATCCTGTTCCACCCACGGCACCGTCAGTACCTCTGGTTCATACTAGGTGGCCTTCTCTACCAGTTCAGGCTGCTTACCTTTGGCCTCGCCTCCACTCTGCAGGTGTTCAGAAAGTGCCTGGTGGTCGTGGCCGCATGCCTCCCGCTCTTCGGAATCTTTGTGTTCCTGTACTTATGTTATTTATTTATTATTTATTTATTTAAACGGATTTCTATACCGCCTTATCCTACAATCAAGTCGGTCTACACAGCAAACAATCAACAACATACTGTGTCTAGTGTGCACATGCATTGAACAGTGAATGCATGTGTGTGTAGAAGGTCGTTGATTCTTTGTGATCTATTTACAACGTGCGCTATATACAATACTATGTACAATACTATATACAAGTACTTGGATGACTTGCTCATGTGGCCGGCATGCTGGGCGAAGTGCGCAACGTGACCCAGCGCACGTTGGAGCTACTACAGCACCTAGGGTTTGTGATGAACTTTCCAAAGTCCAACCTCATCCCGACACAATCCATGGAGTTCATCAGAGCACCGCTCGACTCCACTCAAGCAAGGGCTTTCCTGCTCCTGAGCTGGGCTCAGCACCTCGCCACTCTAGCACAACAGGTGCAGGCTGGCACTACCATGATTGCCTGTCAAATGTTTTGCCTCCTTGGGCAAATGGTATACACCGTCCATGTGACCCCCTGTGCCCACCTGCGAATGCGGCAAGCCCAATGGACACTCAGTACCCAGTGGACAAAAGCAACGGGCTACCTGGGGGACTGTATCCCAGGTCATGTCTGCCTTGGCAACTTCCCTGACCTCATGGCAGGATCTCCGCTACCTGAGGGCTGGACTGCCATTCCAGGCCCAATCAGTTCAGCATGTCATCACCATGGATGCCTTCAAGATGGGCTGGGGAGCCCACTGCATCTACCTCCAGTCACAGGGACCTTAGTCACCAGAGGAAAGTGCCTCGTAGATCAACTTGCTCAAACTCTGGGTGGTCTATTATGCACTAAGGGTCTTCTGGGACCATCTGGAGGGGCAGGTCATCCAGGTTGAGATAGACAACCAGGTAGGAATGTTCTACATCAACCAGCAGGGAGGCACAGGTTCATACCACCTCTGTTGGCAGGCGATTCGCTTCTGGAACTTTGCAGCGGCGAGGGGCATCAGCCTCAGGACAGTATACTTAATGGGGCAGGACAATATACTGGCCAACCTCCTGAGTCACGTTCTTCAACCACACAAGTAGCAGCCGAATCCATCCATTCTGGCGAAGATCTCCCGGCAGTGGGGTACCTTGGAGATCAATCTCTTTGCCCACCCAGAGAATGCGCAACTCCCGAGGTTCTGCTCAAGGAGACTGGGCCGGGACCAGGAGGCAGAAGATGCCTGCCTACAACCATGGTCCAGGGGCTTCTTGTATGCTTTCCCACCGATGCCCCTGGTGCCGTGGGCCCTCTTGAAGATCCAGGCGGAAGCAGCCTCCGTACTTTTCATTGTGCCCCGCTGGCCATGACAGCCCTGGTTCCCCCTGCTGCTGCAGTTGTTGCAGAGGAACCCCTGACCACTGGGGTGTGCCCTGGACCTGCTATCACAGGAGGGGGGCATGCTGCGTCACCCCAACCTCCAATCGCTGGCCCTGTGGCCTGGCTGCTGAAAGGGTAGCTATCGCGCACTATCACCTCCCGCGGACAGTGGAGGATGTCCTGCTGGCTTCGCGTAAGGATTCTACATGGCAGGCTTATGCATTTAAATGGCACAGGTTCTTCCTTTGTTGCGTGCAGTGGGACATTGATCCCTTCTCTTTTGTTATTGCAGAGATGCTGCAGTACCTTCTGCACCTGTCAGGTGCAAGCCTGAAACCCAATTCGGTCAGAGTGCATCTCTGCGCCATCTCGGCACATCACCATGCAGTGGAGGGCCAAGCTGTGTCCATCCACCCCTTGGTGGGCCACTTTATGGAGGGGCTTCTCCTCTCACAGTTCCTGATCCACCCACCTCAATGTGGTCCTAGGGAAGCTCATGCAGGCCCCCTTCAAGCCTCTGGCGACCTGCCGTCTAAGGTACCTCTACTGGAAGGTCATCTTCCTGGTGGCACTCACCTCTGCCAGGTAAGTGAATGAATTGCAGGTGCTCATGGCCCATGAGCCCTACACCAGGTTCCATAGCGGTCCCTCGGATGCACCCAGAATTCTTACCCAAAGTGGTCTCAGCACTTCATCTGAACCAGGAGGTGGTGCTGCCCATCTTCTTTCCCAAGTCTCACACCTTGAGGGCAGAAGCCTCATTGCACACACTGGACTGCAAGTGGACCTTGGCCTTCTATATCCAGAGGATGTAGCCACACCGCCAATCGACGCAAATCTTTGTGTTATTTGATACCAGCCATTTTATGGCCGCAGTCTCCAAGTGTATTCTCTCACAGTGAGTAGTTCACTGCATTGTGTTTGCCTACCAGCAGACAGGGCTCTCCCTGGAGCGACATATGACAGCGCACAACGTGCGGGCCATGGTGGCCTCCATAGCTAGCCTGAGGTCGGTGCCCTTAATGAAGATCTGCCAGGGAGCCACCTGGTCCTCCATGCACACTTTTGCAGTGCACTACTGTCTGGAGGAGACCTCCTGGAGGGATAGTGCCTTTGGTCAGACGGTATTCCATCACCTCTTCATGGAATAATACATCTTCTTCCCTCTAACCTTCTGCGTCCAGGCTGCCGGAGGAGGGATTGCTTCTTTGATGCTGTGGCCACAGTGCCAGACTTCCAGCCAACCAGTGCCCCCTGCTGCCCTTTACGGTTTGCTTTTTGGGTCGCCCATGGCATAATTACTCACCTGGAACAGGTGTTCTCCAGGGACAGCGGTAATCAGTCCTCACAACCCTCTCTCCTCCCCTTGAAGTTGTTTTTCTTTTCGTTTTCGTTTTTTGCTGTCTTGTGCTATGATATTATACTGAGGCAAGATGGCAGCTTTGAGCGGGAAGGTGACCGCACATGCATGGTATATCTCCCAAAAGTTTTCTTTGAAAGCTGGGGAGCAGATCCGTGTGGGCTCCATCAGTGCCGATGTCACCCATATATGAGGACTGATTCCTGCTGTCCCTGGAGAACACCTGTTACAGTGAGGAACTACACTTTTTCTCTGACGGGCTTTTGGTGCTCCTGCTGGGCATCCGAGTGCCATGGCAATGGGACGCCACGGCACCAGCACACCAGGAGAAGCATAGGACAGGCTGGCCAGGCAGAGTAGAGGATGTCTCCCGTGGTGGATTCAGGGGCACGCCGGGCCATCTAAATGCCCAATCCTGCAACCACGGGAGCATCTAGCTCCCATGGTTGCAGAATCAGGTACAATTTGGGCTCGTCCATTTTTTAGACGGCCTGGACATGCCCCTGTTGGAATTGGCCTCATAGTGTTTTATGAGTTCTTCATGGACATGCATTTGGGGAACATTCTGGGGCAAATGAAGGAGTTGGCTAACACTATCCCTCATAAGAAGGCTGAGAAATTCCATCCCTAGTGAGCAAAGAGTAGAAGTACAGAAAACACATGGTCCAAGTGACTTACATCATTTTCAATATGGCATAGAGTCTCCTCAATGAGTAATGACACCAGAGACTCTCACGGTTCTAGTCTCAGACCGAGCATGATGTCGAGAAGGTCACTGGCATGCTGTGCCATGGAGAGAATCTTTTTGGAGATCAGGATTTCAGCTTCCTGCACCTTATCAAGCACCACTGACATGTAGAGTGCTTCCAAAAGCTTCAGGAAGAATCTAGAGTTGGAAAGCTGCTTCCAAACTGGGCTCCATCAGTGATGTCACACATAAGTGGGGACTCATATCCTGCTGTCCACAGAGAACATCTACTTCAGGTAAGTAACTTAATCTTTTTAAACTGAGATCCTCCACAAATTGAAGCATTGACATCTGCTGCAATATTTAGCTTTCAGAATTTGAAAAAATATAAATTTGAATATGTGAAAATGTATACATATATATAATATATATTGTTACATAATACTTTCAATTTATTAGGAGTCCAAAGAAAAGAGTGCAGAAGAAAGCAAGGTAGTTGCTGCTTCTTCAGAGGTTGATCCTATTGCTGGGTTCACTGTTGAGGATGTGAAGTCTGTCTTGGGTCATATAACAAAGGATATTATTGACAAGCTTCAGGTACATTTTTTGGAAACATTGTCTTTTAATTTAAATATTAACAAACTGCATGTTTGTCTTGACTAGAAATATAAACTCTATATAATAGGGACCATTTCTTATATGTGTTTATACACATTGTTGAATATGTCTAGTAGCACTATAGAAATAGGCAGCAGAAGACTATAATCTCAAACTATATCAGTGATCTTCACTATTTTTCATGTGGAGGCCCCTTTGGCAAAAAAATTTAAAACAATCCTTCAAGGTGAGACTGGACCATTGTGGAACAAAGCAACCGATGCCCTGGGCAAGAGAAGACCCCTCTCGAATAAGTTGGTCAGCCCAGATGGGTGTTCCTCTTCAGTGATGTAGCCAGTTTGTAACTCAGGTGCATTCAGCATCCCGTGTAATTAAAACATCAGATTCCTGATACTATCGATCAGCCCATCTTGCCCAACTCTTTATTCCTAGCTTATCTCCACCACGTACTTTTCCCCCAGTACACCTACTCCCTCAACCCCATTCCAGCCAGTCTCAACCCACACCCTTCTTTTCTATCGGTCAGCCTCCGTCATCCTTTTTTTCATCCCATCCTCTCCAAGCTGGCACGTCTCCTAATCTCTCCCCCCCCCCTCCCCCCTTCATCTTCTCTGGAGGCTTACTGCCAGTGCCAACTCCACAACAGGTATTTAGTTTTCTCCTGGCACTGTACAGTTTTCAAACTTCTGCGCTGTTCTCACAATCCTGCAAAAGTAACACTAGAGCTCAAGCACTGCACAGCTTGAAACTTTCTGAGAGTCATATGTGCCAGATAGAAACAGAGTAGCAGTTCCCAAAGCAGCACCAGTGGCAAGCCTCTAGACAAGACAGAAGACATTGTGTACTGGGGAAAGAGAGTCAGGGAGCCATTTTTAGGATCTATAGGAGTTGCCACTTTGTCCGGGTCCTAAAATAAAGAACACTGGGCTATACAGTGTACAGTATTATGCTACTTTAAAACATATACCAGCCAATGTTCTCTCTAATTTTCTGTAGGCTGTGTGCGCATAAAATATCAGCTGTGCGGTTTTTGAAGGAAGGTTAAATTTTTGTGCACCACATAATGACACTCAGAGTTATATACTTTAAAATTTGACTACACGTCAGAATACAGTATGTACACCACATTGATTTTAATCAAATTAAATGAAAATAGACGATTACTAAATGAAGCGGAAAATTTCTAGTAATTACAATCACAACTTTTAAATTTTAAGATGTCTGTGTTGTTTTCTATCAGAATCAGAACCGTAATTTTTGTGCGCTCTGTTGTAAAGTATGTGCGCTCACTCGACGAGGTGTGTGCGCGCGCACATGCGCACAGCTTAGAGGGAACAGTGATACCAGCTAATGTTCAACCCATGTCGTCAGCGTCTTTTAAACAGCCACTGCAGTGCCTAGGTAGTGTCTTCTGCCAAATATCCGGTTTCAGCTGCAGACTATGGGGGTCATGTGCCCTGCAAATACGGGGATGAACATCCCTGTATGTCCGGAGAGGCTAGGATGGATATGGGACTTATTTCACCTCGGAAGTGGAATAAGTCCCGAGGGTCAAGGTGATCAGGGCGCGTAGGACACGGTAAGTAGCAGAGGGGCTTCAGTAAAGAGCCAGGCGGTGGGGAAAGGAGAGTGTGAAGGTGTCAGGCCTGGTGGCGATGAGATGCCATGGCAGGAATATGGGGAGAGCTAGGCTGGTAAGTAGCGGGACATCCCGTGTGTCTGAACTGGGACCCGTCCAGAGCATCTAAGTGCCCCGATTCTGCAACCGTGGCAACGTATAGCTCCCACAGTTACAGAATCGAGTGCAAATCCAGCCCATCCAGATTTTGGACATCCGGACGGCCCGGATGTGCCCCAATCAGAATTGGCCTCTATCTGGATAGTGACAATCTACAGTGTTTATATTCCATACTACATCCTAGGCGGATCATATAAAAATTACAGAAATCAAACATAACATACAAATAAAGCCCCCTGAGCCATCTGCTTTATTACTTCTTCAACAAGATCCAAGAAAAATGATAACTATTCATACAATAGTTGTAAATGTTGCAAAAGCCTGTTGAAATAACTAACTGCACAAAGTTAGGAATGCTTTTTTTGACCTAACATTTTGCAGTTTCTTATCCAGTTAATTGACTAAAAATTCTCCCTAACCAGTTAACCAATCGTACCACCTATGAACTGCCCTGGTCAGGGTCAGCCTGTCCACTAGGTAGACTAGGTGGCTGCCTAGGGCAGCAGACCCCCTTGGGCGGCACAGCACACATGGCCTGCCACCACCCCCCCCCCCCCGCGTGCTGAGCTGCTCTGCGCCACCACTGTCCCCCACTGCTGCTGATTCCAGTGGTGGGGACGGCTGGCCTTAGCAGCGGCAGGGTTGGCTGGGCTCAATGACAATGGCCTGCAGCAGGCCATGTACTTTGGCACACATGGCCTGCCGCTTCTGACCCCCCGAAGTTGTGTCGGAGGGGTAAGAAGTGGCAGGCCATGTGTGCTGAAGCACATAGCTTGGCGCTGCTGCCAAGCTGCCCCCCCAAGATTCCGCCACCAGAATCATCAGCAGTGGGGGGTGGCCATGCAGCACAGCATGGGGAGGGGGGTGGGGAGGGTGGTATGGCTCAGTGCATGGGGGAGGACAGTACAGCAAAGTTACTGCCTAGGGGCAGCAGAAACCCTTCAGCCTGCCCTGGCCCTAGCACTATCCCAATATTTTCTGTGCAGTTAGAGGAAATATTCAGCTCCACTAGCCAGACAATGCCACTGAATATCGGACTTAGTAGGGTTTATCTGGTTAGCAGGGCCTGCTAACCAGATAAGCCCTTTTGAAAATCAGGCCCATAGAAGACAATTCATACATTTTGACACTAGAGAGCAGCCAGAGGCAAATAGCTATGTGAAAAGTCTAGCAAATAAAAAAAATTGTTGCTATTTAAAGCTAGCACAAGGATTGTTGTGAAATAGTCAGGAAAGATGGTTTAAAGTAATTATTACATATTAGATATCAGATTTGTTATGCCAAATAAAAGCAATAAAGAGCATATAATAAAATATTTCAGACCAGTCCTGCTACATGTTGCACAATATATTAACTGCCTCATTTTCCATTTTTGATATGCAGCGTTGCACTTTATTTATTTATTTAAAAGGATTTTTATACTGCCTTTTCCTAAAATCAAAGCTGTTTACAATAAAACTAAGTTTGTTACAATAAACAAGGGCAGGCGGCATGCAGGAGGTCAGCAGTGGTGATTTATACAACGTAGTCAGAAAATATAATAGCATAGCTGTTCACAAAGTGCGCTATATACAACATGAGCTATTTACAGGTAGAAAGAAATGAATCAAAGAGGGAGCTGTGTGGGAAATTGAGCCAGGGGGGGAGGGGGGAGGCAATTAAGGATCTAGTATAATGAGTCTTGTGGTCGAGGTCATGTATTGTCATCAGTTAGGGAGTGAGGGTAATGGGTCCTGTGGCAGAGGTCATGTAATGTCATCCAGGTGTTCTATATATGTGGTATTCAGCATTTTTCAAAAGTCTTTGATATCTTCAGTGGTTCTTAGGTGATCCAGGAGGGAGTTCCATAGGACAGGGGCAGACAGAAATTGTGCTCTTCGAGATATTAACTGCTTTACTTTCGTGAAGGCGCTGGGGGTTGAGATGTTATCAGAGCTGCACCTCCTTCTAGTTCTGGTGCTTGAATCGGTAGAGATGAGTGTTTGCAGGCTGTTGGCTGAGAGATTGTGTTTGATTTTAAAGATGTTTAGTATTGTTTTATATTTGATGTGTGAGTTAATGGGGAGCCAGTGGAGATGGTCCAATATGGGGGTGATGAGTGTGTGCTTAGAGGACCCAGTTATAATTCTTGCAGCAGTGTTTTGTGTCATCTGTAAAGGTTGGAGTGCATGTTTTGGCAGTCCAAGGTATATTGTGTTGCAGAAGTCAAGAATGGGGTGATTAAAGCTTGGCAGACAGTTCGGAAGTGATCTTGGCAGAGTAGAGGTTTGAGCCGTCTGATGAGTCACATCTTAAGATATAAACGCCAGATCCATCTGCAACAAGATACACACTCTGGTAGACCACATTGAAGAGCGACAGCCAGACATAATATGCATCACAGAGACATGGCTCAACCCTACCGACAGTGTACTACTCAACCAACTAGTACCGAACAACTACTCAGCATACAACTGCCCACGCATCCACAAGCGTGGAGGAGGAGTCCTAATGATAGCAAAAACAGAACTCAAGTTCAAGACACTGAATCTCACAGATACAAAGCAGTGTAACACAATTAGCATCAAGAACAAGAATATTGCAATCTGCCTAACCTACAGAGCACCCCGTGCTCCACCCGACGAACTAGCCTTCATACTCGAAGAAGCCTGTGCCATAACGTCAAACAACAAACCAGCACTACTAATCGGAGACTTCAACCTCAAGTCCGCCAATACAAAAGATGCAGAGGCCTTCCTTCAGGCAATGTCATCACTTCAATTTACACAGATAGTCAATGCACCAACACACAGACTAGGATCATCCCCAGACCTCATCTTCGCATCAAACTACCTAACTTCAAGAGACCTAATCTCTACACCCACCATCACCCCAGTACCATGGTCTGACCATTACTTAATCGAGACAAATCTGCAATCACAAGAAGACTGGACAAGCGAAAGAGCGAACTTCCCACACACACAAAGACGATTCAAGTCCTTTGACAAGGACGAATTCATCCAGGACACAATACAACACTTGAACATTGACTCAGAGGACCTGGAGGAACAAGTTTCCAACTGGAACAATGTCCTAGCTAACGCCGCCAAACCATTCGTTGACAGGACCAAGAAACAACACCACAACAAGAGACAAAACAAACCATGGTACTCAGCAAAAATACGACAGGAAAAGAGGGAGCTCAGGAAAATTGAACGGAGATGGAGAAAAAACAAAACTACTTCCGACCAACATCTTTACCTAACAAAGCAAAAACAATACAATGAACACATCAACCAATCAAAGAGAGAATTCCACACAAACCTGATAAATTCTTCCATCAACAAACCCAGAGAACTTTTCGAAATAGTAAAAACCCTGACAAAAGAGCAAGCAGCAGAAAGAGAAATACAAGTGGATCCACAGATATTCGCCGACCACATCAAAGACAAATTTCACTCCACAGAGCGCACAACACTCAGTACAACCAACAGAACGAACGTCCACCCCAAAACCTGGGGCACATTCCACTCACCCTCAAAAGAGCAGATATCAGACATCATCTCCACAATCAACACAAGCACTGCTCCTACAGACCCTTGCCCAGTGTCATGGGTCAAAGCCACCAAAGCAAGCCTCATACCAAACATTCATAAAATGGTACACAACTCACTCACTCAAGGACTCATGCCACAGCAATTAAAGCTTGCCTCAGTAAGACCAATCACAAAGAAAACTTCTCTCGACAAAAAGGACCCAGCAGCATACCGACCAATCTCCAGCATACCCTTCCTCGCAAAAATAATCGAAAAGACGGTTCAACTACAACTTCAGGAACACATTGACGAACACGGAACTCTCGACGACAACCAACACGGATTTCGTCCCAACCATGGAGTCGAAACTCTCCTGATCTACCTCTTCGACAGCATCATAAGAATAATTGACGACATCAGGAATGGAATTATAATGATCTTCATCGACATCTCCTCAGCGTTCGACACAGTTGATCACAATATACTCCTGGAGAGACTGAAGAACACTGGTATACACGGTACCACTCTAAAATGGTTCCACTCGTACCTAACAGAAAGACAGCTACAGGTCAAGGTGGGACAGGACACCTCCCGGCACATAAACGTCCAACAAGGAGTACCACAAGGATCCGCACTCTCAGCACTCCTTTTTAACATCTACATCCAACCAATATGCAACATTATGAAAGAGAACAACATCCAATACACAATATACGCAGACGATATAATGGTATACTCCCCGATATCAATCGAAAACCCGGACTTCTCTAAGATAGCAGACTGCCTTACCCAAATGGCGAAGTGGTGCCAAAACAACAATCTAGCTATAAACTACAACAAGACTGAAGCTTTAATCATCACTCGAAACCAAAGCTTCACACACCCACCAAACATAAAGATACAAAGCACCACGATACCGATAAGATCGGAGGTGAGATACCTTGGGGTTACTCTGGACAGTAAACTCAACCTCAAACCACACATAGACAAAACAATCCAAAAAGCATATTACAGGATGCGAATCATCAGGAGACTGAAACCACTCCTCGCTCCAGAACACTTCCGTACAGTCTGTCAAGCACTGATAACCCCAATACTGGACTTCTGCAATCCGATATACCTCGGACTACCAAAACAAGCTCTCAAACCACTACAGCTGGCACAAAACACTGCAGCTCGAATCATATCCGGAGCCGCAAGGCAGGAGCACATCACACCTACACTAAAGGACTTACACTGGCTCCCAATCATTGCTCGCATCAGATACAAGACTATCATAAACCTATTTAAGATAAAAGAACACACATCAGCCAACAGCCTCCACCTGCTCATACAACCGGAAACCAGCGCACGTCCCAGAAGAAGTCAAACACGCAACCGAGTCAGCACCCCAAATGAGTACAAGCACACACGCAAGGACACAACAGACAGAGCTCTCTCCATGGCTGCTCCAACAATATGGAACAATCTACCGGACGATCTAAGGGCAACTCCAGACCTCAAAGACTTCAGAAAACAACTGAAAACCATGCTGTTCATAGAGCACTATGGTCACATCACATAACCTAAGAGAATGGATAACAGCACTCCAATCCTCCCAAACAACTGAATATATATAAAATATGATTCTAGCACCACTGTAAATAGCCCACCCTGTATATAGCTCAAACAAATCAAGCACCCAACACATCCCTCACACAACTAAGTTTTATCCTCACTGCATGTACAACACACACACTTTACCTGATTGCTTGCTGTGATACCACCTTGATTATTAAGATAAGGCGGTTTAGAAATACTGTTAAATAAATAAATGCGTTCCTGGTAGTTTTGTTGATGTGAGATTGGAGGTTTAAATGTTTGTCTAGGGTTATACCTAGGTATTTCACGTCCAGCTTAATAGGTATCATGATGTTGTTCATATTGATTGTGGGCGGGAGGGGGGAGGTGAATCCAAGGTTCTATGTTATGAAGAGGGCTTCCGTCTTGTTGAGGTTTA
The DNA here is from genome assembly GCA_033557465.1 of Ichthyophis bannanicus. Lineage (NCBI taxonomy): Eukaryota > Metazoa > Chordata > Amphibia > Gymnophiona > Ichthyophiidae > Ichthyophis > Ichthyophis bannanicus. The sequence goes on along the minus strand of CM066034.1, from coordinate 732,671,135 downwards.
TCCTTAGGTTGTTTTGGAGAAGCTAGGGCGTCATCTGATGAAGCATTTCACCAATGCTTCAGGACACTTCCATTCTCCTAGTTCCCTCGCTCCCGTTATCTGGGCCTGATTTTAGACTCTTCCCTGACCTTTCACGACCATCTTTCTACTGTCATTCATTGTTCTTTTCATTTCTTTTGTCAAAACTGAGCCATTCGACCATTTCTCTTTTCCTCCTCCCTCACCACTCTACTTTTAATGCTTGTCATGTCCCGACTTGATTGCTGCAATGTTGTCTTTGCAGGTCTCCTGCAATAGTAATGCCAACACTTACAGCTTATCCAGAAAACTGCTATCAAGATTCTTACCCACGCCTCATGCTTCAATTAAGTCACCCCACTCCTCATCCGTTTTCATTGACTTCTGGTTAAGTATCGCATTCAATACAAGCTTCTTACTCTGGTCCATAAAGCTCTCCACACTGGCACACCTTTCTACCTTTCTGACCTCCTTCACTTGCATTCACCGCATCGGGTACTCTGTTCTATCCATGCTAATCGCCTTCACCTCCCCTCTACGTGAGAAGCCCGCTTGGAAATTACCCGCAAAACGGCCTTCTATTTTCTGGATCCATCACTCTGGAATGCTCTACCCCCTCACCTCTGCCTGCAAATATCCTACATCAGGTTCAAATCATCACTCAAGACTGCCTTCAAACTACCTATCCCTTCTCCCTGTATTTATTTATTTATTTATTTAAAAGCATTTATATTTCACGCTACATCCTAGGTGGATCACATAAAAATTACAGAAATCAAACATAACATACAAATAGAGCCCCCTGAGCCATCTGCTTTACTACTTCTTCAACAAGATCCAAGAAAAATGATAACTATTCATACAGTAGTTGCAAATGTTGCAAAAGCCCGTTGAAATAAGTGTACTTTCAATTTTTTTTGCTACATCAGAATTCCAGAAATACAATGTAATTCAGCCGGCAAGGCATTCCAAATATAAGAAGCAGTGAAAAAGAATGATATTATGAAATGTTTGAAAGTGTGCCTTCCGAAATGATGGCCATTCTAATAACAATGTATCCTGTGAACGTAAAACACAAGGAGAGCAATAAATCCGCATAAGAGCAGACAAATTGAGTGGTACCTGATGATTGAGACATTTGAATACCAACATAATCATTTTATATAGTATTCAAAACTTAATTGGTAGCCAATGAAGATTGTATAATTCACAGGACACATGATCAAAGTGTTTACTGCAAAGGTCGAATAACATATGAAGACCTAACAATAAGCTCTTGCAATAATCCAATGGCATTAACACCAAAGTTTGAACAACAATGCGGAAATTATCCGCAGATAAATATGGTTTAAGTTTTCGAAGCAAATGCAGTTTGAAGAAAGCAGCCTTAGTAAGCTTTTGTATATGCACTTGCATATTCAATTGAATATCAAGAAACACTCCTAAATCCCAGACTTGAGAATTCACTGATGGCAAACTATTCTCAGTCTTCATAATCAGCAAAACTGGGTCTGGAAGTACCTGACAAGTACAAAACTTCAGTTTTATTGACATTCAAAGCTAATTTGTTATGTATTTATTTATCAGGTCTTCTTATACCGCTTTATCATTTCAATCAAAGCGGTTATGTGTCATCCAAGATTTTACTGTACTAATACATAAGTTGGTATACTCCTCACCATGTAAATATGTAAATACTCCTCACCATGGTATACTCCTCACCATGGTATACTCCTCACCATGTAAATATGTAAATACTCCTCACCATGTAAATATCTCATGTATATAGTTACCCCTGTTATCCAAGTTTGGTCCCCTGTTCGATGTAAAACCAAACAGCATGTTGTTATGGTCGTTGTGTTATAATGTAAACCGCGCTGATGCCAAATAGCGCGGTATATAAGAGATTGTAATAAATAAATAATAAATAAATAGCATCATCTAAAGATTGTCTATCTTTCCTATTTATTATTTGGCATTCTGTCCTCTCTTTCTTATGTTCATTGTTTTTATTGTACACCTCCCTGCTGCATATGGCAGTATATCAAATCCAATAAACATAAACATAAACATCAGACTCCCTGCAAAAAAGGAGAGCTTGCTTGGCCGCGATGTCAGTGCAATCTAAGGACAACAAACTAAAAATGGCCGCGCATACTTTTGTCTGTATACTGACTTATTTACATTGTCTCTAAAATGTTTATTCACTGAACTCCCGAGGAATTTGGGAAAACAACAATACTCATATCCCTCCAAAATCTACTTATTAAAGTCAGAAACCAAACTCCCAATGTCATAGCAAGCTGCACCATGTGTTTAAAATCAAAATAAAGCAAATAATTTCTTCCCATTTAAGCATTCCTTATTCTGCATCCTGCACTCAGAGCTCCAGGATGGGACGTAACTAACAACATTTCTCCAGGAAAAAGCAAGAAGTCAGTCCTCACATATGGGTGACGTTGGCGCTGACAGAGCCCACACGGAGCATTTCCCCAGCTTTCAAAGAAAGCCTTTGGGAATGCTACCGGGCATGCTCATGGTCCCCTTCCTGCACAAGGGTGCCTTCTTGCTCAGTTTCCTTTTTTCCGCAGAGCCCAACGAATGCGTGTCCTGTTTCCTCAGAAAAATGCTCTAAAAATTATCCTAAACTTGTTTTTTTCCCAGCTTGTGTACCGGTTCCTCATCCCGCCTCAAGCCGTCACTGTTCCCAACACCGTCCTCTGCGTTTTCTTTGACGTTTGCCTTGTCCGGCGTTTGCGCCCTTTTTCACCCGGGGTCATTGACCCCGTCCGGGTATCTCCCACAATGTCTCCTGATGGGTTCAAGAAATGTGATCGCTGCAGTCAAATCATGTCTGTTAGAGACACCCACGACTGCTGCTTGCACTGCATCAGCCTGGACTATGACAGTACCACCTGCAACCTGTGTCAGGCTACGACTCCGAGAACCAACAAGAAAAGGTCAGAGTTGCAGGAGAAGATGTTCCCGCGGTCTGGCTCTGCCGCAGCTTTCCCGACACTGAGACTCAAGCTGAGCACCTCCCATGAGACCCGTGCGTCTTTGGAGTCCCGGACCCTGGCAAGAAAAATAAAAAATCCTCAAAGCCAGTTGAGGTTCCACGGGTGAAACCCAGCAAGGTCCCATGGCGGGACTCTGGCAACTCTGAGCAGTGCTCTTATAAGGTCTCTAAGGGGGAGTTCTTAGCTGGCAGTGACTGTGTGAGACTCCCCCAAGGCTTTGGTCCATGTCGAGGACGCACTCGCGAGAGTACCGGCACCGGGCCCGAGACCCTCTGTGCCTGCGTCAAAAGCTGCAGAACCTTCAGGCATCAACGCCAGAATGGCAGCCCTGGAGCAGATTATCTCTGCCATCCTCGCCATGGAGCAGGCAATGTCAACTTCATCCGCATCATCTACCCTGACAACCGGGCCCCCAACTGCAGCAGTGGCCTTGGGCATCAAGCCAGGCCCCAAGTGCCACCGGCCTCGGGCGATTCCTCGACACCAATTGAGGTCCCAGTCCCAATCCTTGTGAATGCGGTCCTCCACAGCTAGTTTCTGAGAGTCTGACCTGAGACCCACCGAGGGGATCTCGGTTCCTCGGGGTGGGTCTTGAGGCATGGACAACCCGTGCCTCAGACTCCTCGACACCCTCCGACTCTGACTGGGAGACTGACGTAGAGGCCTCGTCCAAGAATATCGGCACTGAGACGTCCCTTCAGAGCCGTCTCCCCCGGAGCCCCAGCACCATTTCCCACCCGAGGACGTGGCCTTCCACGACTTCGTCCGGGACATGGCCTGGGCTCTCTCAGTCCCAACCAAGTCAGAGAAGGATCCACGCACTGAAGAACTGGAGATACTCCAGTATGAGTCCCCACCAAAGGAGACTCTGTCAGTGCTGGTGCAACCCATCCTTGAGTGGCTTTTCCTGCAGATGTGGGAAACCCTGGCCTCAGTGCCGGTGGTCCGCCGATGCCTTGACGTCATCTTTCACATCAAGAAGAGCCCGGGCTTCCAGAAATCCCAGCTCCCACACAGCTCCATGGTGCTGGAGTCCTCAATGCAAAAACTGAAGCTGTCCCCCCAGGCAGAGAGGCCAGAGCCCTTGAGATCCTGGGGCACAAGTGCTTCCAGGGATCCATGCTGAGCTGCTGGATACAGGCCTATGAGCTCTACATAGGCATGTATCTGAAGGACCTCATCCAAGAGCTCGTGGGGTTCTCGTCAGGGCTCACCAGGGAACCCCTTCAGTGGTTCCAGGCCTGGTTGCTCCATCCAGGACTCTTTCAAGGTCTTGTCCCGGGCCACTTATGATGGTTTTGAGGCTGCAGCCCAAGCCACAACTGCGAGCATCAGCACTCAGCCCCAAGCCTGGCTACAGATTTTATTTATTTATTTATTTTATTTACATTCTCTTATATACCGTGCTACCGTGTTTCCCCGAAAATAAGACCGGGTCTTATATTTATTTTTGCTCCAAAAGATGCACTAGGGCTTATTTTCAGGGTAGGGCTTATTTTTTTTTTCATATACAGCATTACAGCACAGAATGAGTGGCGTTGCAGCTCCCGCCCGCACAGATGATGGAAGTGGCCTGCAGCACAGCACTGGCACCCGATTGGCATCGGGGAGTGGAGCAGGAGGAAAGCTCCTCCCTGGTCCACCCGCCGAAGCCAATCAGGCCACAACAGCACCATCTTTAAAAGAGCAGAGCACCCTTAGCGCGAAGGAAGAGGTTGCAGCTCAGCACCGGCACTCAATCGGCGTCGGGGAGTGGAGCAGGAGGAAAGCTCCTCCCTGGTCCACCCGCCGAAGCCAATCAGGCCACAACAGCACCATCTTCAAAAGAGCAGAGCACCCTTAGCACGAAGGAAGAGGACGCAGCTCAGCACCGGCACTCAATCGGCGTAGGGGAGTGGAACAGGAGGGAAAGCTCCTCCCCGGTCCACCTGCCAAAGCCAATCAGGACACAACAGCACCAACTGTATTTAAAAGAAAGTGCCCTTGGCGTGAAGGAAGTGACCCGCAGCACAGCACCGGCACCCGATCGGCATCAGGGAGTGGAGCAGGAGGAAAACTCCTCCCCGGTGACCCCCCCCCCCCCCAGGTTCAAAATCTGTCAGACATGATCTGCACTAGGTCTTATTTTCAGGGTAGGGTTTATATTATGGGAATCTCAGAAAAAACATGCTAGGTCTTATTTTCAGGGAAACACAGTATTCTGCATCAGTGCGGTTTACATTTAACAAACTGAAATTACATTGAACAGGGCATTATAACTTGGAGATAACTATTTACAGGGAACATGGGCTATGGAGGGTTAAGTGGCTTGCCCAAGACCACAAGGAGCACCTGTGGGACTAGAAACCCCAGTCCTTCCAGCCCAAGGTTGCTGTCCTCTAGTGGGATTTGAACCCCCAACCTTCCAGCCTGAAGTACTTTGCCCCAACCACTAGGCCACTCCTCCACTTCCAGATCTTGAACCTCGAGCAATGGGTCCAGGAAAAGCTGCTGGATGTCCCCTGCACTGAGAAGAATCTATTTGGAAAGCCTATGGCTGATAAGGCGGCCAAGATAGAGGCAGAGATTGTGACTCGGCAGAAACTCTCAATGAAGACCTCTGCCCTCCTCCAAAAGAAAACAATGGGGAAACGGTCAGTTTTCTCTAGGAAAAAAGGGCCTTTTCATCAGTCACCATTATCAAGCCTTCTCAGGCCAACAGCAATAGGACCTCAGCCTAAGGCCCAGGGATACAAGCCCTGGAAGCCAAAAGCACCAAAGCCACAGGCCCCGGCTCCAACTGAGTCTGGAGTGAGCTTTTGACTCCCCAGGAGACCCTCACCAGACCAGAAGGGGCCGCCTGGCACTCTTTGCCCAAAGTGGGCCGAGGTCACTTCCGACCAGTGTGTGCTCCAGGTGGTAAAGGAAGGTTACCACTTCCGCTTCCGCTTCCAGCAGACCCCACCAAGGTATTTTCCAGGAGAGCCAATGTGACCTCTCCTTCACCAGACCTTCTTGCTCTCAGAGCTAGTAGGTCTACTCAGGGACAGGACAGTAGAGTCCGTACCCCAACAACTTTGGGGAAAGGGCTTCTACTCCAGATATTTCCTTGTTCCCAAAAGAACTGGGGTCCTTGGGCCCATTCTGGACCTCTGAAACCTAAACAAGTTTCTGGCGAGGGAAAAGTTCAATATGCTCTCCCTTGGAACACTGCTGCCCTACCTCCACCAGGGATATTGGCTGTTCTCCTTAGACTTAAAGGATGCATATACTCACATCCTGATCCACCCCTCTCACAAGCAATTCCTAAGATTCATGGTTGTAGGGAGCCACTACCAGTACAGGGTACTTTCCTTCGGCCTAGTCTCCTCGCCAAGATTCTTCACAAAGTGCCTAGCAGTAGTAACTGCCCATCTGCGCCTACAAGGGGTGTTCATCTTTCCCTACTTGGACAATTGGCTCATCAGAGGCAGTACAGCCACAGAGACCAGCCAGGCCGCAGAGCATACCATTCTCCTCCTGCAGCACCTTGGGTTTGTCATCAATTACCCCAAATCACATCTCTCTTCAGTCCAAAACCTGGAATTCATAGGTGATCAGCTGGATATGGTGTGGGCCAGGGCCTCCCTCCCTCAGGACAGGGCAGAACACCTCAAACAGCTGGCAGGGAAGGTCCAACATCAAAATACGGTGCTGGTCCGCCTCCTTCTCCACCTGCTGAGCCACATGACCTCCATGGTCCAGGTCACACCCGTAGCCCACTTACACATGCGGACAGCCCATTGGTGCCTACTTTCTCAGTGGAACCAGGCCATGGGCAGGCTCTGGGACAGGGTCAGGGTTACTTGCCAAGTGGCAAGGACCCCTCTACTGGTAGCAGGACCTGTACCACCTCCAGGCCACAATGTCCTTCCGGGCGCCCTCTCCGCAGAGGACCCTGACCCCGGACGCCTCCCTCCAGGGATGGGGAGCTTACTGCTGAGCTCTCTGCATGCTGGGCCACTGAGCCCAGGAGGAGTCCCTGCTTCAGATCAACTTCCTGGAGCTCTGGGCAGTATTCCTAGCCCAACGAGCATTCTGCAGCCACTTGCAAGACAGACCTGTACTGATCCAGATGGACAACCAGGTCGCAATGTTCTACATAAACAAGCAGGGGGGTTCGTTCTCCCTCTGCCAGGATGTGGTAGCCCTCCTCTTCTTTGCAACACACAATGGCATGCTCCTGTGGGCAATATACCTCCCAGGCCAGGACAACTGCCTGGCAGACAGACTCAGCAGAGTCCTGCTTCTGCACGAGTGGCTTCTCGACCCCACATTGATGGAGGGGCTCTTCCGCCTCTGTGGCCGGCCTGAAATAGACCTGTTTGCCTCCCCAGCCAACATGCAGCTGTCTCACTTTTGCTCCCGTCAGCCGCACCTGGAGAGGATAGCGGCAGTTGCCTTCCTGATCTCATGGTCAGAGGGACTCCTCTATGCATTTCCACTGGCTCTTCTGGTTGCCAGGACTCTGTTCAAAATCCAGACCGAGAGGGCATCGGTGATACTGATTGCCTCCAGGTGGCCCAGGCAACTCTGGTTCCCTCTGCTGCTCTATCTGTCGGCAGCACTTCCAGTCCCCCTGGGTCAAGCCCCAGACCTCTCTTGTACCCCAATGTGGGGTTACTAATGGCTTGACTGCTGAGAGGTAGCTCTGGCCCCTCTCAACCTGCCAGCAGAGATTGTAGTTATTCCTGCTGGCCTCCAGAAAGCCTCTACCAAAGGACCTAAGCCTTTATGTGGCACAGGTTTGCCATCTGGTGTGCAGACAGGAAGGAAAATCCATTCTCCTGCCCCATGCAGCTGGTACTCCAATATCAGGTGCACCTCTCCCACGCTGGGCTGAAATATGACTCCATCCACCTTCTACAACACAGCCAATTAGGCATTGGTTGGCATAGTGCTATTAAGGCCAGTAGGTCCTGCATATATCCTTCTTTTACTCCTCAGAATAGGGATGGTCATTAGAACTTATTAAGGGAACCATACCATGTACCAACAAATAGACATGTATGGAGATCAGAGGAAGATTGTTGGCACTTTTTCCCTTTCTTTAAAGCTTACTGCTTAGAATGATTAAAAGAGAACAGGATGAATGTCAGCTGTGTATCAGCAACACAAAAAGGACTGCCACCTTTAATTGCTGTTAATGCGCCACGCTAGCATTGTTGCTGGATACAGTACACAAACAAGTTCTCTGGAAACAAGCAGGAAGTCAGTCTTCACATATGGGTGACTTTGGCACTGATGGAGCTTGCGCGGTAATCTCTTCCCAGCTTTCAAAGAAAGCCTTTGAGAGATCAACCACACATGCGTGGTCACCTTCCCACCCAAAGGAGCCATTTTCCCCCAGTCTTTGTTTTTCCGCAAATCCCACCAGACTTACCATCTGCACACCAGAAAAAAGTTGGTGTTCCTTATCCAGTCCAGTCCCACACATCTGGGTAGTGCACCTCCTCCAGCAGCTTAGAGACTGAGCATGTCTAAATTTGAAGTCACCAGTAGTAGTACGGCTGGCAACACCCACCAGCTCCCAGTATGCTCAGTCTCCAAGCAGCTGGAGGAGGTAGTGAGCCAGGGTGCAGGGCTCACTGAAGTAGCAAATAAGGAGTCAGTGTAGTTATTGTTTATTTTGGTTGATTCTATTTAACTTTCTTTCTTAGTCTGGTGGAAAAAAAAAGGGGGGAAGCAGAGAAGATACAGTAGGCTTTAGCCCCGAAGAGCAGAGCTTAGTGTTGAGGAGGATCCCCCCCCCCCTCGTGGTATGTCTGGGGGAGTGAAGAGGCAGCTGAAGACCGGCTTCTGATCCTGCAAACAGGTGAGGAGCTGCCGCTGCTGAGCTGCATTTGGTGAGTGCTCCTGATTCCTCCCCCTCGGCGCTGAAGCCGCGTGTAAGCTAAGCGCGAGGGGGGTAGTCGGGCTGGCGGAAGTGTAGTGGATGGCCCGGCAACAATAGCAGTGAGGCCCGGAGCAGCCAGAGAAGGCCTTTCTTCTCTCTAGCGTGCTTTCAGGTAGGAGGATTCCTGGGTGCTGTGAGTGTTGGTGCGAAGAGACTTTGCCAGGATGCAGGCCTAGCACCTTGTGGTCTTTGGTGGCGGCTGCGGTGAGGGAAAGCAGGACTGCCCTGTTTCTCCCATGCTTTTCTGTAACACTTGGAATGGCCCGCTCTGCTGCTGGGGGTATATGATAGCTCCTATTGGGAGCTTCTTCCTGCCCTCCTGTGTTTCTGGTTGCCTTTCTTAGTTAAAAGCAAAAAAAAAGAAAAAAATTGAAAGACAGTAAATAAGGAGATAACTTAGCACTGACAGGATTTTTTTTTTCTTTTTGCGGCCTGTGGTCTTTCCTGTTGGTGATGGGGGGGGGGGGGTAGCAGGCTTGGCTCCCATGTCATCGCATCCACAGTGCCTGGTCTACAGAACCCAGCAAGAGTCTGTCTCAGACGAAGGCGTGTGCCACGGCTGTGCGGCAGAAGCTTCCAGCATGGAGCAGGCGCTGCAGGACAAGGCGCGGGAGTCTGTGTCTGTGCTGGTCCAGGAGGCTCAGACCTTGCTGGAGTCTCCTTCCTCTCCATTGAAAGCAGTTTCCGGCCCCTCGACATCCCAGGGGCTGGGTGTCGCAGGGGCTCTGGGAGGATTTTCCCCAGAGTTTGTGCTCTTGTTGCACCAGGCTTTCTGCTTGCTTCAGCAGGGTGCAGTGGTGGGGGTTGGCATGAAGAGAGGCTCCACGGGGAGGGGGAGGCTCCTGGTCTGGTGCCGGTTAAGAAGGGCAGGCCTTCAGAGATTTGGAATCTCTTGGGTTCAAGGGACCGAAGGGTGATGAGGTGGAGATTGAGAAGGACCTAGAGGGCGACGAGCTCGAGGAAGGAGAGATCCCCGAACCGGAAGATCAGGCTCGGATCATCCACATGTTTTGGCATGAGGAGTTGCCTGCCCTGATCGCGGAGTCTCTTAAGGTCCTCAATTTGCCCGCGTGACCTGCGGCGAAGGAGGACGCTCTGGAGGACCTGTTGATACAGGCGGTGCAGAAATCTCATTCGGTCTTCCCTGTGCACCGGGTGGTCAAGCAGATGATTCAGGATGAGTGGGACCTGCCGGAGGTGGGTCTTAAAGGAGCCAGAACAATGTTGTGTCTCTAAGCCATGTCAGATCAGGAGCACGAGGTGTTCCAGTCCCCGTGAGTGTATGCTGCAGTGGCGGTGGTATGAAAAAGGCCACCATCCCAGTTGAAGGGGCCGCGGCCCTGAAGGATGGCCAGGACAGGAAGCTTGACACCTTGTTGAAACAGGCATTTGATGTCAATGCTCTAGCCTTGCAGGCCTCCATCTGCGGGGCCTGGGTGGCAAGAGCTTGTCTGCATTAGTCGCAGCGTCTGCAGCAGACGGAGGACTCCACGGCTGGAGCAGGAAGGTGAGGTAGCCAAGCTGGAGTCCTGGCCCGCCTACCTTGCCAATGTTCACTATGATCTTATTCGTGGACTCGCCAGAAGTATGGTGTCAGTGGTGGTGGACTCGCCAGAAGTATGGTATCTCTGGCTGCGTAATTGGGCTGCGGATAGCTCTTCCAAGTCTCGGCTGAGTAAGCTACCCTTTGAGGGGAAGCTTCTCTTCGGGAAGGACCTGGATAAGTTGGTGAAGGACCTGGGAGAGTCTAAAGGTGGGCATTTGCCGGAGGACAAGCAGAAGCAGGGTCATAGTTCGGCGCCATCTAGGGGCCAGTCCCGTGACTTTCGAGGTTTTTGTATGGCCCGCCTAGATTCCTTCCAGAGGGTAGGTTTCCCGCTCGGGGTCAGGGGTTCTGAGGTTTCTGAGGGGCAGGCAGGGGTTTCTCTGCCACCTCCACCTTGGGGTTCAAGAAGCCCCGATGAAGTGAGGGGAGACCAGGCAGAGGTGCTCAACCATGAGGGGGGGGGGGGTCGGCTACGTGAGTTTTATTCTGCTTGGGCCCAGATAACGTCCAACCAGTGGATCCTGGAAATCATCTGCAAAGGCTATGCCCTCGAGCTCACTCAGCCAGTGAGTGAATCCTTCATCCAGTCCCCCTGCAAGGCTCCAGGCAAGGCAGCAGCCATACGGGATACCCTGTCGCAGCTGCTTCAGCTCGGGGCAGTGGTCCCTGTTCTGCAGGAGCAGTGCGGCTAGGGTTGATACTCCATCTATTTCGTGGACCCCAAAAAGGACGGGTCCTTTTGCCCAATTCTGGATCTCAAATGAGTGAACCATTGTCTGCAGGTTCCGCATTTCTGGATAGAAATGTTGCGGTCAGTGATGGTTGCAGTGAGAAAGGGAGAGTTTCTGATGTCCCTCAATCTCACGGAGGCATATCTTCACACACCCATCAGATCGGAGCACCAGCATTTCCTGCGTTTTGTGGTATCAATGGGGTACTTCCAGTTTCAGGATTTTTTCAGTCTAGCGACAGCTCCCTCAGTGGCGGGAAAAGTAATGGAGGCGCTCCTGAAAGAGCGAATAGTGAACTTTCTCAAAACCAACAGGTTGCAAGATCCGAGGCAACATGGTTTTACCAAAGGACGGTCTTGCCAAACAAATCTGATTGAGTTTTTTGACTGGGTGAGCAAGGAACTAGATCAGGGGCATGCAATGGATGTCATCTACCTGGATTTCAGAAAAGCCTTTGATACTGTTCCTCATAGGAGGCTTGTCAATAAACTTAGTAGCTTGGGTATGGGTCCCAAGATGGTAAACTGGATCAGAAATTGGTTGACTGACAGACAACAGAAGGTGATGGTACATGGAGCTCACTCGGACGAGAGGAAGGTGATTAGCGGGGTGCCCCAGGGTTTGGTCCTGGGCCTGGCACTGTTCAATGTATTTGTGAGTGATATTGCTGAAAGACTGAATGGAAAAGTCGTATTTTTGCAGATGACACAAAAATTTGCAACAAAGTGGACTCCCCCGAGGGAGTGGTTAACATGAGGAAAGATCTACAAAAGCTGGAAGACTGGTCTAACGTTTGGCAACTACGATTTAATGTGAAAAAGTGCAGTGTCATGCACTTGGGTAGCAGAAATCCAAGGGAAATGTACACGCTAGGGGGCGAGAGGTTGGTATGCATGGTTCAGGAGAAAGACCTTGGTGTGATTATATCTGATGACCTCAAGGTGGCAAAACAGTGTGACAAGGCGGTGGCAAAAGCCAGGAGGATGTTGGACTGCATACAAAGAGGGATTACCAGCAGAAAGGAAGAGTTACTTATGCCACTGTACAAGTCACTGGTGAGGCCTCACTTGGAATACTGTGTTCAGTTTTGGAGACCATATCTTGCAAAAGATGTAAAAAGACTGGAAACTGTTCAGAGGAAGGCGACCAAAATGATTTGGAGCCTGCATCAGAAGCCTTATGAGAAGAGACTTGAAGACCTAAATATGTACACTTTGGAGGAGAGGAGGGACAGGGGAGATATGATTCAGACCTTTAAATACTTAAAGAGAAATGATGAACAAACAAACCTCTTCCAAAGACGGGGAAGCTGTAAAACTAGAGGGCATAACATGAAGCTGCAAGGTGGTAAATTGAAAGGCAATGTCAGGAAATATTTCTTCACTGAAAGGGTGGTGGATGCTTGGAATGCCCTCCCGATGGAAGTGGTGGGGGCAAACACGGTGACGGAATTCAAAACGGCATGGGACAAACACAGTGGATCCCTTTACAGCAACAGGATAAAAACAAAATAAACGGTACCATCTAACTTTTGAACCATCTAACGTCTCAAATAGGGGTGTCCTACATGGAGTGGTGGGTTCATCCCTAAACAAAGACATGGGGAGGGGCGGCCTGCACAGAGCGACAGGTGCACCTACTCTTGCCATGTTGCTGGGCAGACTAGATGCACAATGCTGGTCTTTATCTGCCGTCATTTACTATGTTACTATGTTGCTATGTTCACCCTTATCTTGATGACCTGCTCATTGGGGCGATCCAGAGATGAGAGTGTATTGGCAACATTGTGGGTTGTGAATCATGAGGCTTGGTGCGCGGAGAAGGAGGCGCGGCTTACGGCGCCCTCTATCCCGGAGATCTTGGCCTTCTTGCAGGATGCTTTTGATAAGGGTCTAGCGGCCAGCTCGTTGCGGGTGCATCTGGCGGCTATTGCCTGTTATCATGGAAAAGTTCAATGGGTGCCATTGGGTTCTCACCCAGACGTGTTGCGCTTCTTAAGGACGGTAGTTCACTTGCGGCCGCCATGCAGAGTGGCGGACCCGCCGTAGGACCTCAATATGGTTCTCTTGGCACTTGCTAGGGTGCCATTTGAGCCCTTGAGCTGCACTTCACTGAAAGACATGACTCTGAAGACAGTTTTCTTGGTAGCAATCTGCTCCGCGCGCAGGATCTTCGAGTTGCAAACCTTAGCATGTCAGGAGCCATACCTTTCGTTCTTGCAGGAAAAGGTAGTTTTGCATCCTGTGCCTTCCTTCCTGCCGAAGGTGGTTTCAGCGTTTCATATCAATCAACCCGTGTCCCTGCCGGTCCTTAGGGGCCCGGGGGTCTGATGCTGCCAGCCTCTGTTCGCATCTTTTGGATGTGCAAAGAACTCTCAAGCATTACCTGAAAGCGACAGCGAGTTTTTGCAAGTCTGATCACCTGTTCGTGCTCTTTGGGGGTTTGCGCAGGGGTGAAGGGGCAGCTAAGGCCTCTATTTCCAGATGGATTTGTGAGGCGATTGCTTTGTCGTATATTTTGCAGGGATGTCAGGTCCTGGTGGGCCTGCGTGCTCATTCCACGAGGGCTCAGGCAGCTTCTTGGGCTGAGTTTAGCTTGGTGCCGCCGGTGGAAATCTGCAGAGCGGCGACCTGGTCCTCTCTGCATACCTTCAGTAAGCACTATCGCCTGGATGTTCAGGCTTCAAAAAATTTCCCAACAAGGGATGCCTGTTTTGGGGCAGTGGTGCTGCGTGCCGGTATTGCAGGTCTCTCCCATTAGAAATACTGCTCTGTTACATCCCAGAGGTGCGGGACTGGACTGGAGGGATGGTAAGGAAAGTGAAATTAGATTTACCTGCTAATTCTTGTTCCTTGAAGAACTCCAGCCCAGTCCCGGATCCCACCCAGGCAATGTTCCCTCTAATTTTCTGCAGGCTGTGTGCGCATAAAATATCAGCTGTGCAGCTTTTGAAGGAAGGTTAAATTTTTGTGCGGCACATAACGACACTCGGAGTTCTATACTTTAAAATTTGACTACACGTTAGAATACAGTATGTACACCACATTGATTGCACTAGATAATATTGTAGAACTTGTGAAAACCGTAAATACACAACAACTTTTAAATTTTAAGATGTCTGTGTTGTTTTCTATCAGAATCAGAACCGTAATTTTTGTGCGCTCTGTTATAAAGTATGTGCGCTCGCTCTGCGAGGTGTGTGCACGCGCACACGCGCACAGCTTAGAGGGAACAGTGCACCCAGGGTTTTTTGGTGAAGGCCTTTGGTCTTTGTGATCAGTCTGTCTACTTAGCTGCTGATGGCATCAGAGGTGCCAGAATAGCAAGGAATTGCCAGTATTTCGGCATACCGGGGTGTGCTGGGAGTGCTCTATCTCTTTGGCAGCTCTTCGGTTTCGGAATTCCTCAGGTGGGCCTCTTCATCTCTCATCCTCTCTTGTGGGGGGGGGGGTGGTGACAGTGTACCACCTTGGGGCCGGTGAGGGGGAGGCACTAGTTCAGTGAGTTTAGTTACTCCTTTGTTCTGGTTATTACCTGTTTAACTACTTATTTGTTGCTCCTGTGAGTCTGCTTTGTCAATAGGTTACTGGGAGTTGGTGGGTGGTGCCAGCTGTACTAGTACTGGTGACTTCAAGTTTGGACATGCTCAGTCTCCAAGCTTCTGGAGGAGGTGCACTACCCAGAGGTGTGGGACTGGACTGGAGTTCCTCAAGGAACAATTAGCAGGTAAGTCTAATTTCGTTTTATTGTGGTGCATTCTTTCTTGTTTTCTCGCTCTTTTTTCTTCGTCATATACCATCACCTTCCGTGGAATAGTCTCCCAGTGGAGGTGGTAGAGATGAGGACAGTAACTGAATTCAAAAAAGCATGGGACCAACACAGAGGATCTCTAAAGGTAAAAAGTGGACTGTTGTAGTTGTTGTTATGGAAGGACAGACTAGATGGGCCTTGTGGTCTTTTTCTGTCATCATGTTTCTATGTTTCTATGTTTCTTCTTCCGGTCCCAGAATCATAACATTTTTGTTTTGGGTACTTATCTTTTTCTCTCTCAGTACATGGAATTTTTCTCTTGTGCCCTAGTATTCAGGACATTGAAGTTTGATCTTGCGGTGGCCATCTTTCCCGCTATGTCTTTGATTAGTGGTTTTAAGAAGTGCACCAATTGCAGCAGGGCCATGTCCATCATAGACTGTCACAATAGCTGCCTCAGGGCCGATCACGACGTTTTTCTTGCCCACTTTGTCTTCAGTTGACTAGCAAGGCAGAAGGAGACATTGTTTGGCTCCAAGTCCTCGGCCTTGGCTCCATCATCGGCTTCAGAATTGACACCCTTGGGGATGGCCACCAAACTCATTTGAAGCCCTGAGGTCATGGAGCATGGACCGGCGATCATCTGTGGAGGTCTGTCCCTGGAAGGAACGGACTTCGACCAAATCCTCGTTCGAGGGCGATGTCGGTACCATGGGTAAGAACCGCAGGCACCGGCACCACAGCCCTCAACGGAACTCTGAGGTTGAGGGCCAGGACTCATCCCTGAAGTTGCTCTGGTGGGAAGCAGATTCTCCCCTCCCTTGGTGGATTGCCCTCGGGCTGTCGAGGCAATCACCATTGGTGAGTCCCCACTGAGAGAACTGGCATCAGGCCCGATGCCCTTGGTAACCAAACCAGTGGCTGCAGAGCCTTCAGGCCTCGAGGCCAGGATGGTGTCCCTAGAGCTCTGTCTCTCTGCCTTCCTGGCGAGCTAGCAGCCCCTGGGTCCAGTTACCTCCAATTTCTCGGGGTCAGTGATGAGCCCCTCCACTGCAAGGGCCTTGCCAGAAGAGATCCAGCCTGCCCTTGAAGCAAGTAAACTATACAGTGTAAATATAGAACATTTGAAATGCGGTAACTGTATAGGATGAACTGTGCAAAGGAAGGCAATAGGGTACAGGGTTGTAGATTGTTCTGTGAAATCGGATGATCATATGCTTTGTAGGGTAGATGTCGCATATAGTTAGAAGGGTCCAGGATGGATTATCATGTAAGTTAGGTTACAGTAATATGAGTACAAATGCTCTGTGTGAGTGTCCCTAGTCTTTCTACTTTTTGAAGGAGAGAAAGCAGTACTTAATGGAGAACTGTTCTGCAACAGAATGCAGCCCTCGTTGGAATAAAGCCAGCACTGGTAACTGGCCCATACCACTGCTGCCATGGTGCTGGGAGAGACTCTGCACCAGCATTACTTAGCAACAGCCCCCTAGCCTCTGGAAAGAGACTGAGCTAAATGAAGAATTGACACCCCTCCACCCCCTCACACCAGGCCAGCAGCAAAGTAGTGCAGTTCTCTGAAGGCTAGTCTGTAAACATGCATACAGCACTAGCCTTCATAAGACTTTGACCTTCAACCATGATTTCCCCACATGCAGCATGTGTTTCATCACTGTCATGAAGCAGACTTCCACCCTATGGCCCCAGAGAACTAATCCAGCTCGTCTTGGTCAAGGGGACAACCGAGACAGGATCTGAGGACCCTAGGGGTCAAATTTGACCACTACTTAGGACCATGCTAATCTCCTCAAGCCAGCTGCACAGGCTGCGGAGCTGCCATAATGTCCTCTGCAGGGCCTAGCTGAAAAAAAGGTACATTTTTCTGGGATCCTGCCTCGCCCCTAGGGGACCTACTACTCCATCGCCCTCTGAATTACCTTTCCACAGGGGAAGGCTGGGTTCACAGATGAACAGAGGAGAGCAAGGGCTGTGATATCGCTTGCTGCCTGTGAGCGCTCTAGGGGGGTCCCCAAGGGGACGGCTGGACCTCATATTCCTCCTCTGAGGGGCATGCCAAGCAGCTATCCAACCGAATACAGTCCAAGGGCTGTTTAGGGAGCTGCAACGCAAGCTGGCCGACAAGGGGTTCCTGGGGCTCCACAGGGTCCCCTGGGGCCATCAGGCACATGGCTAGTGGCACCCTATAATGCTCTCACTGGGCCCAAGACACTACCCAAGTTGAATGTGGAGTTCACCAGCCAAAAGGAAAAACAAAAAGGAGCAACAGGAGCTAAAGGCATGGCATCAGGCTCTAGATCCCTCATGGGGGAGACTGCAGATGCTCACCAAAATGTGCCCTGAGCATCACAACCCTAAATGGGGCAAGAAGCAGCAGTCGAGGCAAAAAAAACATTAAGGGCCGCAGGCTGCACTGGGCCACCTGGAAGAGAACCATGGCAAAAAGAAAAAAACATGCAGTAAAACACGCAGGAAAAAGGCCTCAGAACTGCACCAAAATGAAAGTCCCGAAAAGAGAGACCCTATTAGGGAGACATTAAGCATTCACAGAGTTTAGGTCAATTATCCATAGGGTCGGCCTGGTAGGGGGTACTGACCGTGTGTGTTACTGGCACAGAGTAGCTACACACCGTCACATTGTACAGGTACTGTGCTCACCCTGAGTGTGCAGTGGGGCGCCCAGCACCAGGTCCACAGCACCTTCCATGGCAGAAATAGGCCATGCTGCAGGTCCCCAGCAGTGCTAATGTGTGAGGTAGTTAGCTTCTGCAGAAACATCTTGGCTATATCTGTCTGTCTCAGTCAGGTGTAGCCCCTGTCGACCCCTAGGAGGATTATGTACCACCACCACCATCCTCCTCCAGGGCTGAGGGTGGTAAACAGGGTCTCCCATCAACAGATCCACATTCTACCTCCCTGCAATGGTGGCAGTAGAGTTGACCATCAACCCTGGTCCTGCTGGGGAACAGACACCCTACAGGGAAGTCAATGCAGCTCTGTACACATCCATAACACAATAGCAGACAGACATTAGGCCTGGACATGCTAAGCTGCATCCCAACACTATCTGATATTCTTCTGCAGCAAGCCTTCAGCCGCTGCACCCTGCAAGGTGCTCCATCAAGACACATACCAGCTGCAAACAGTCTGCTAGCTAGTCCATAGTGCATGTTCCTGGTGGAAATGCATGCACCCAGAACTGGGATGTCAGCATACACAACAAGCAGATAAGTCAGTGACTGGGCCCCAAAAGGAAACCCATAAATATCACATGAAAGAAATGCTATATAGCACTATGGGGGTGCCTAGCCATGCTGTGGTCACTGCACAGTCAGGGTGAGAGTGATCTCCCAGCAGGACATGCTGAGGCCACCCTGTCTGTGTAGGTGGTGGCCGGGCACTAAAATGTCCCAGCCAGTGCCCTATGCCCTGTGCAGATGCATCCTGGCCAGGCCACCCTGTCAGGGCTATACCCATGGTACCTTGCTCCTCATTATGCACATTGGCAGGCCAATACTGGCAACAGTGCTGGCAGTGTGGGCTGTGGAGGGTGTTTGCAGCCACCACACACTGGATAGACAGACACCCACACCCACACCTATGCCAGCATTGTGCTACTATAGAGGAGTTTAGCAGCCCTGGCCACCACATCAGTCCTGGGCACAGTACAGGCATGGATATGGTACGCAATACTGTTGGGGATCACTCCCCAGGGTGGTAAACACTGTCAGAGACCAGACCTGAAGCACACACCACAGACATCAGAAAGGTTGTTATGATAGAGCTCAATCAGCAAACTGTGCTTAACGTAGGAAGTGCTATCTGCCAGTAATCATAGCAAATGTTTGATAGCTGTTTACCGTATACCCAGGTGTAGGGTGGCATTGCTAAGGTATGCAAGTGCTAGTATTGGGAGATGCATGCAGGGCCCAATGTCCTGCCTCTCCAGGAGGCATTGGCCAATGTGGCCTGTGGGTGTGGGTGTGGGTGTGCCTGCCCCTGTTGGCTGCTGCTTTACGGCAGAGGTTCCCAACTCCAGTCCTGGTGTGCCAAACACTGTTTGGGTTTTCATGCTGTCCCTCATGAATATGCATGAGATACATCTGCATACCATGGGGGTGGTGCATAGATATGCAGCACAGGCATCTTTATTAGAGGCAGCATGGAACCTGAATGGTGTTTGGCCCTCCAGGACTGCATTTGGGAGACTCTGCTCTAGGTAATGCGGCTGTTTATGGTGTCTGTGCTCGGTGGGGTAAAATATAGGCGTATTAACCATGCGTATGTTCTCTGCAATAAAGGTTTTTCCTTACTATCACGTATGGTTGCCAACTGGCTCCAAATGCGCCCGACAGGCTTGACACAGTCCTGGGTTTACCCCATTGCATGCAGGGACTTGTAGTCTTGCTTTTCTTATGGAGTGCAATAGGGAAATCAGAACTACATGTCCCTGCATGCAATGGAGTAAACCCAGGACTGGATCAAGCCTGTCGGGCGCATCTGGAGCCAGTTGGCAACCCTACTATCACGGTTTAGTTGTGGGAAAAATATGTGGACTGGATTGGCAGTAGCCCCAGCTGGGCTTTGAACCTATGACCTTCTGTTCTTGCACACACTGTCTGTGTGCACTGCACCACCGTTTTGCCACAGATATGCTGCATTCCCTGGGGAGTCCATGACTGTACATCCGACAGGGCCTGTTTGTTGCAGTGCACGGCACCCACCTGGACAGGGCTAGGCCATGATCTGCTGTTGCCACCAGCTGCTGCCACCTCCACCACCAGTACCACTCCATCCTTAGATTGGAGACAGCATAAACCCTGAAGGATTTGTGGCCCTCCAGGACTGCATTTGGGGGAATCTGCTCTAGGTAATGTGCACGTTTCTGGTGTCTGTGCTCTGTAGGGTAAAATAGAGATGTTTGAGCCATGCTTATGTTCTCTGAAATAAAGGTTCGTCTTTACTATCACGATATAGTTGTGGGTAAAATATGGGGACTGGATTGGCAGGAGCCCCAGCTGGGGCTTGAACCTGTGACCTTCTGTCTCCAAACACACTGGTTGTGTGCACTGCACCACCGTGTTGCCACATTCCCTGATGATACCATGACTGTTTGTCCGGCAGGGCCTGTCTTGCAGTGCATTGCACCCACCTACACAGGGCTAGGCCATGGTCTGCTCTGGGCAGCTGTCACTGCCCCCCTCCACCTCCAGTACCCCTGTGCCACCATGCTGACATGCCCTTCTGCTGGTGGTGCTGGTGGTACGCAGTCTCAGGCCATCCTGTGTGCGGGTAGGCAGCTGCCTATGGTGTGGGTTCTGGGGTAGGGGTGCCTGCATATCTGTCCGCACGACCCCAATCACCGCCTGCCACTGTTCTGTGCCCTTGGAGGTACCTGCTGGGTACTATCCCCTGTGACACATTGTGATAGACACGCTCATGCCCATGTTGGGCCCTCATCAGTTGCTGTCTGGCTGCTGTACAGTTTCAGCATTCCTAGGTGCCACCTAGGCATCTGCCTAGTCCGCACTGTGCCCCAGCTGCACCACAGCATGTGCTGCCTGCAGCCCTCTGTATCCCCCTTCCCAGCATCTGTCCAGTTGCCCATTCCGACATGCCCGCCCTGCTGCTGTGGAACATGGGTATGCCATAGGAAACCTGTCCAATGGAGGACGTAACCCTGATCAGTGCTATTTCACTGTGGGATCATTCACCTTGTATGGGGACGGAGCGTAGACCCTTCTAAAATTCATATTTATTTTTTGGGGCTTTCTTGGGAGTGTGTTTTGATGTTTCTCATTACTATCACTATTGCCCAGCTTGCTTATGATTTTTTTATATTTTGTTGGGGTCATTTTTAATGTTTATTTGCCCTTTTGTTCCGTGCACATGTATCACACTGCTCACTTTTATGTTGGTTTCCCTGGTTTTGCTGTACACTGCTGACATAAATGGTTTCTCTTCCCTTTAAATCGGCTCTACCGCGAGGTTTTCACTCGCGGTATTTTTTTGCTTGAATTTCAGCCCCGCTCATATGCGGGGAGCCTCTCCCCTCCCACTCTCCACCCATTGACCCCGTCTCTCCGCCCCTGGGGAGCCTTCCTCCGCCCTCCGAAAGCCTTTCCACGCCTCTATCGCACATCAGCGCGCCACGCACATGAGCGGGCACTTTAGTGCGGCGCGCACATGTGCGGGGCACAAAAACACATCATTAGCGTGCGCTAAGGTACCTTAGCGCACGCTATTGTGCGCCACGCACTTGAGCGCAGTTTAGTAAACATACCCCATAGTAACTTAGTATATGATGGCAGATAAAGATCAGTATGATGCATTTAGTCTTGCCAGTAAGATGGCTAGAGTGGTTGTAACTGCAGCTCCGTGCAGGCCATCCCTTTTCTATGTTTGTGTTTAGGGTTATACCTGCTGCTTCATACAGGTCAGCCCCCTCCATAAAAAGATATTTGTTTGCTTTGATTTCATCCTCTTGCTATAAAGGGATCCACTGTGCCTGTCCTATGCCATTTTGAATTCTGTCACTGTATTTGCCCCCACAACCTCCATCAGGAAGGCATTCCGTGCATTTACCAGTCTTTCAGCGAAGTATTTCCTGCTGCTGCTTTTAAATTTACTGACTTGCAGCTTCATCATTTGCCTCTAGTTTTACAGCTTCCCCTTCTTTGAAAAAGGTTTGTTTTTCATTTGTACCCTTTAAGTATTTAAAAGTCTGTATCCTATCTCCCCTGTCCCTCCTCTGCTCATATTTAGGTCTTCAAGTTTCTTATATGTCTTCTGGTGCAGGCTCCGAATCATTTTGGTCACCTTCTCTGAACTGTTTCAAGTCTTTTTATGTCCTTTGTGAGATATGGTCTCCAAAACTGAACACAATACTCCAAGTGAGACCTCATCAATGACTTGTACAGGGGCATTGATACTTCCTCCTTTCTGCTGGTTATTCTTCTCTGTATGCAACCCAGCATCCTTCTGGCTTTGGCTACCGCCTTGTCACATTGTTTGCCACCTTGAGATCCTCAGACACTAGCACTCCGAGATCCCTCTCCAGGTCTGTGCACACCAACCTCTCTCCCCCTATTGAATGCAATTCTATTTATTTATTTATTTGGTTACATTTTTATACCACTCTTTTCAGTGATCAGGAGCAGTTTACATTATAACAATAAACTTTAACAGTAGCAGTTACATATAACAGGATTAGAACTATGTGCATAGAACGGTTTGGTTGAGGGGAACCCTCAAACTATTTACAAAAATGCGATACAGAGTAGGTTCACTGTAACTATTTACATATTTTTTTATTTTTTATTTTTTTAAAATTCCTTTGGATTTCTGCATGACTTTATACTTCTTTGTATTAAATCATAACTGTCAAGCATTAGACTATTCTTTCAGTGTTTTTAGATCTTTCCTCATGTTGTCCACTCCCTCAGAATTGTCCACTCTGTTGCTAATTTTTGTGTCATCTGCAAAAAGGCAGACTTTTCCATTCTGCAATATCACTAACAAATACATTGAACACTATCTATTCCAGGACCAATCCCTGAGGCATGTCACTACGCATCTTCCTTTCTTCTGAGTGAGTTCCATTTACCACCACCTTCTGTCATTTGTCAGTCAACCAATTTGTCATACAGTTTACCACCATGGGACCTATCCCCAGGCTGCTCAGTTTATTGCTTAAGCCACCTATGAGGAACAGTATCAAAGCCTTTGCTGAAATCTAGGTATATCACATTCATCACAGTCCCTTGATCTAGTTCTCCGGTCACCCAGTCAATCAGATTTGTTTGGCATGATCTTCCCCATGTTGCCTCAGATCATGCAATCCGTTGGTTTCCAGAAAGTCCACTATTCTTTCTTTCAAGTGTGCATCCAGTACTTTTCCCACCACAGAGGTAAGGCTTACCAGCCTATAGTTTGTCACCTTTTCCTTATTAACACTTTTGTGAAAAGGTACCACATCAGCCCTTCTGCAGTCCTGCGAAACCTCTCCTATCTCTAAGGATCTATTAAAAACATCCTTTAAAGGCCCTGCCAGAACCTCTCTGACCTCTTTCAGTATCCTGGGATGTATCCCATCCGGTCCCATGATCCCATGACACAAAATTATTCAAAGTTGTTAAAACACAAGAAGATTGTGAAAAATTGCAAGAGGATCTTGAAAAATTGGGAGACTGGGTATCTAAATAGCAGATGAATTTTAATGTGGACAAGTGTAAAATTATGTACTTATGAAAGAACAACCCAAACTACAGTTATATGATGCAGCGCCATACCTAGTCCCGTGCGAGGGTGCAGCCACACAGG
Organism: Ichthyophis bannanicus; assembly: GCA_033557465.1. Classification (NCBI taxonomy): domain Eukaryota; kingdom Metazoa; phylum Chordata; class Amphibia; order Gymnophiona; family Ichthyophiidae; genus Ichthyophis; species Ichthyophis bannanicus. The sequence goes on along the minus strand of CM066034.1, from coordinate 732,647,819 downwards.
GCGCAGAGGTTTAGGGGGCGCATTTTGGCTGCTTTCTGTTGACCTGCCGCCATCAATTTTTTTTCTGGCAGCAGCTATAGAGGCAACGGAAGCAGAAGAGCAAACTCGACTCAATTTTAAAAACCCCAAACCTCGTGGGTCTTTCTGCAGGTCTGGTTCCTCCCTCCTCTGATGCGATGTCAGAGCAGGGAGGGATCTAATCTGCTTAAAGTTAGGTCTACTCTGCTGCTGCCAGTGACTTGCATGTCGGGTGCGCCACCCCCCCCCCTCACCCACACCTCTGTCTAGCCTCTGCCTGCTCTTGCCCTGCTGTGGAGAAAACAGAGGGCAGCAGCAGCAGGGCAAGAGCAAGCAGCGGCTAGACAGAGGTATGGGGAAGGGGGTGTGCCCAATGTGCAAGTCACACAGTGTGCGAGTCTGGCTCTGTACGGCCCTGATATGATGCAAGGTTCCACATTAGGAATCACCACCCAGGAAAAGGATCTAAGTGGCATCATGGACAATATGTTGAAACCCTCTGCCCAGTGTGCCGCAGTGACCAGGAAAGCTAATAGAATGCTAGGAATCATATGGATAGCAATGTAGAATAAAACCAAGGATATTAAAATGCTTCTGTATTGCTCCATGGTGCAACCACAATTATGTGCAATTCTGGTTGCCATATCTTATAAAGTATATATTGTAATTAGAAAAAGTGCAGATAAGAGCAACTAAAATGATAAAGGGGGCGGAAGGATACCCCTATGAGGAAAGGCTTAAAAGGTTAGGGCTCTTCAACTTGGAAAAGAGACATGATAGAGGTCTGTAAAATAATGAGTGGAGTGGGTAATCGTAGATCGATTGTTTACTCTTTCAAGAAGTAGAAAAACTAGGGGACACACAATGAAGCTATAATGTAGCACATATAAGACTAATCAGAGAAAATATTTTTCACTCAATGCAAAATCAAATTCTGAAATTTGTTGCTGGAGGATATAGTAAAAGCTATTAGTGTAACTGGGTTTAAAAGAGGTTTGGACAAGTTCCTGGAGGAAAAGTCCTTAAACCATTATTAAAATGGACTGAGGAAATCCTCTACTTACTCCTGGGATAAGCAGCATGGAATCTGTCTACGTTTTGGGAACCTAGCAGGTACTTGTGATCTGGATTGGCCACTGCTGAAAACAGGATACTGGTCTTGATGGACTTTTGTCTCACCCAGTATGCCATATTCTAGACCTTCACCTTAACCAATTAATAAGGGCCCCCCCCCCCAACGTTTTTCCTCAGGCTACATGCCCATGTGGTGAAAGTGCTTTGCATACATTCATTTGTAAAAGAGCCTTAGCCTTCTGTCTGGAGGGGGCTAAATTCCCTAGAAAGCCCATTCAGCTTTTGTTTCTTTTGATCCCCCAACAAACCCAGAATTGCTGTAGTCAAGCACACACCATCCGGTTGGCTGGCAAATTGTATTTGCTTTGCTTATATACAGGCAGGCTTAACCATAGAAGGCAGGGCTGGCCCAACCATTGGGTGAGACTAGATGGTCACCTTGGGCAGCAGCATGTGGGGAACAGCAAAGAGTAGAGATTCAAAGTAAACCAATAGATTCTGACAGCCAAACAAACTCAAAGAACTATCAGCACATTCTTTTTTTACCTACAGGAAAAGTTAGCACACACACACAAAAGAAAGTTTAATATTTAAAATTTTGATGCCCAATTATGCATTTTTTCAGGATTGTTGTTGGAAAGGTGGTGTTCAGATGATCATAATTGCTGTTATTATAAAAAATCTCAGGGGTGGGGGCTGGATGTGTACCGATTGTGCTCAATAGCTTACAGCAACCTTGGGGCCAGCTCTGTTAGGACGGCATGTAAGGGCAAGTCACTGAACCCTCCATTGCCTCAGGTACAAGCTTAGATTGTAAACCCTCCCAAGACAAGGGAATACCTACGGTACTGGATTGCAACTTGCCTTGAACTACTACTGGAAAGGTGTGAGATAAATACTAATAAATAAAATAAATATAATAATCAGAGCCATAGAGGTGTCAGTATCCCACCTTAGGTCAGCCTTCATGGAGAAGATATCCAAAGCAGCAGCATTGAATCTGTGTTCATATTCATATCTTCTGTTTGGAGAGGCATTCCTTTAGGATAAATAGTGAAAAGATAAAATTCCCTTGTCCATAGAGTGTATATGGTTCTATGGTCTAATTCTGTAATATCTAATGACCCTAGTGATAACAGGTTTATGGGATGTACAGATTTTCTTGGTCTGTTTTATTGTGGATATAATATTGTGAACAGCATTGAAGTGATGTAATGCGGGTATTAAGCTGTATATAAAAATGTTAATAAAGCTGAAGATTCCTCATGTGGCAGTAGTTTAGGTCTGTCTGTTCACACAATCTCTTTGAGGTATAGAATCTTGCTCCAACCCACCTAGGGCCTGTTATCTTTCAGTTCAGGTTGCCTTAGTCACAAAAAAAGACATGAACGACACATACAAGAGACCTGATGCAACCTGTAGCTAGGAATTCCCATCAATGAGAACTTCAGCTCCTGCTTGACATTTCAGAAAACAAAGTTGCTTACCTGTACCAGGTGTTGTCTGAGAACATCAGGATATTAACCCTCACAATACTCACCCACCCCCTCCCCATCCCTAGGATTTGCATTCCTTTGCATGCCAACCGCCATTAGTTTGATATAGGAAAGAAGCAGTCCCATGCAATTGTAGCAGCATGTGAGTTGTTCAGCTTGTTGAACAACTCTGTAAATTTCAAGAGCTAGTAACTAATTTTTACTGCACCAGGCTTCATTGGATGTTATCACCCATCATTGAAGACTTATATCTTTCTCATCTCAAAGAGTACCTATTACAGGCAAGCAGCTTTATTTGATTGATCTTATTTGGCAGCTTAACCCCTAGCAGTAGTACTGCTTCAAGGAGGTCAGAGGCAGCATTTTGAGGCAGGCACCCAATGGGGCAGGAATGACCGGGTATCATTCTTGCTCACCACTTTAATTTGACCCCTGGCACTGAAGATCCAGGTTGTCCGGACTGCAATCTTGCAATCCAGTCAGCAGCGATATTCAGCTGCTAGCCACACTGCAAAAACGGCTAAAGTTAGGACAGCCATTCAATTGAATATCACCACTGCCCGGTTAACCCACAGTGCTGCCCCTGCTGCACCCCAGGAATGCCCTCATGCTAGCTCGCTAGCATTGGCGCATGCAGTTGGCAGCACCTGGGGATATTCAGAGGCACTAACCGTGTTACTGCTGTTGAATATCCCAGTGACTGCAATTACAGCCCGATCCCAGAAGGGACATGTCCAGACCATCTGGATGCCCCCGAACAGGACGGGCCTGTTAGGACCTGATTCTGCACCATGGGAGCCAGACATTTCCGTGGGTGCAGGATCGGACCCTGAGATTGCCCGGCTTGCCCCTTCAGCAGCCACGGGAGATGTCCAGGCAGCAGGAGGGCCAGGCTCCCTCCACTTTCGCAGGCCAGACACCCCCCCCCCAACCAATTTTCCACCATCCGACCCTCGCTGGGGTCTGTCAGGGCCGGGATTGGGCGATGGGGACTCACCCTCGACTGCACTGTTGCTTCTGGGGGGGTCACCGGGTGAATGGAAGGGGCAGCCCGCACTTATTCACCTCCGGGGTGGAATAAGCTGGGCATCCTCCCAGCACTCCATGGACCTGAATCTGCCCTGTATGTCCTGCTACCTGGCCCGCTCATGCTCCACCCACACCCTGCCCCCATGCCGCCTCCATCCTGCTCTCCTCAAACAGTGGCATGCGAATCGGGGCAGTCTGCTGGTCACTTTACTGAATCAGGCCCTTAACGCGTTTAGCAGGTCTGCTAACCATGTCAATTGTGTTGAATATCCCCCACTCCCCCTCCCCCATTTTAAGCAGAGCCTTTTATAAAGTGCAGGTGGAACTGAGCATGTCCTGACTTGGCCTTCTCAATTCCTCCCTCGATGTTCTATACAATATGGGTCTGTCAGTAATACAAGGGTGCCATTAAAAATTAATTTTCCAACTTCTCGTATGTCTGTGAATCATCTATTATTTTTATTTTCATTTCTTCTTTCCTCTCTCCATTTCTTTATTCCTCTTTTCTGCTTTGATTGTTTTTACTTATTCTCTTGTATTCCCTTCCTGTCTGTTGAATCACATCCCCTTTTTCACAATAGCCTGTCTCAGTCCCAAAGTGTTCCTTTTGTCACCAACCTCCACATTATCAGTCTTTTCTTTTACTCCCTCCCTTTCAAAAATCTCTCCTTTCCTTGCTCTGTGCCCTCTATTTGATCCTTCCTACAGACTGCTCTCTCCGAGTTTCCACCTTCTGTCTCTCATCCTGCCTTCCTCTGTTTTACAAAGTCACCCTAATTCTTTGTCCCTCCTGCTTGTAATCCCTGCCTTTCTCAGTTTCTCCCGTCTACCTTCTCATTATTTCTTTAGCAGACTTCTCCTTCCAGCCTATCTCATTTATTCCTTTTCTCTTCGAGCCTTACATTTTCTTACTTCTCTTTCTCAGTCCCAGCCTTCAACTTTTATACCCCTTCCTTCCCTAGTTTCATTCCCAGTTTTCTCACAAGCCTCAACCCATAGAATTCATGCCTACAGAGACCTCCAACAAATTCCTGTCTCCTACTACTTGCTAGTGAAAAGGACCAAAATAAGGTCCCCTGGGACTGACCTTAGCAGCAGTAGTGAAGAATAGAACAATAAGAACCACTGGAGCCATCTCAGAAGCAGTTGGAGAAAATCACCAAGAGTCCGATTTTCAAAGCCCTTATCCAGATACACCAAAGGGGGCTATCCAAATAAGGGTGCTGGCAGAGATATTTAGCGACACAGTCTAGATTGTGCCGCTGAATATCTGCATAGACCACCCCGGCACTATCTGGACAGAGCTAGGGCATTATAGCCACAATCCAGATAACTGTTGACCTTATCATGATAGCCGGACTTATCTGGATTGTTCAGTTTGTACTGCCAAAATGTAAAGTATGCCTGTTTCCTTACATGTCTAAGAGGCTTTGGCATCTTTTGAGTCACTGAGCATTTACGGGTAGAAGGAGTATTTTTAAAAATGTGAGTGTATCAGCAAACCAAAGCTGATGGCTGTCATAGAAGCAAATAAAGGCATAAAAATAATCTCATTCTAGGAAAATTAATTAAACCAATGCACTTACCACATACAGACGTTTTTTTTTAAATTTGAAGTGCAGGCATGAGGGGGAAAAACATGTTTGTGAATAACATTTTGAAGAAAGATTTAACTGATCTCTAAATACAGAAGTTTGCGTAACACACATTGTAACAAATAACTAGCTTGAAATGGGCAGAGACTTGCTTTCTGTGAGCCTCTATTGTTAGTTCTGTAATCATCTGATATTATTGCACTATTTACATGAACATTCAGTGATTTAGGTCCAATAATAAGCTAAAGTACTAGATTTAATAATGGGTGTTCAGTGTATTGTGGTAAAACAAGTTTTTCACAAAGCATTATTGTGAAATGGCAGAAAGGCCAAAGAATTTGTCATTGTGTTGAAGAACACAGTGCAGTTTAATTAAATTAAGGTCAAAATTTATGACTAAATTATGGTGTTAACCTCAGGAACTTGTAAGAAAAAGCTAAAATACTAAAATGGATCCTTAAAAGTATTAAAACTTTTGTTTATTACAATATTCCATAAGCACAAGGCCCTAACTTTCCACATTGAAGGGTCTGTGGAATTCACTGTGGGACTGTCCATGCATTACATTAATTTCAGTGAAGTGAGATGCTGAGGAATATCACCTTTACTAGTTCTAATTTATTTCTTTAAAACCCAGCATTTGGATTTATGGTGTGTATTTAGCTTGGCATTAGTCATGAGATGCCAGCAAATGACATGAGATTTGAGTCCTCCAAGTTCAAGACTTGGAAAAAATTGTATTGAAAAAAATATCAAATGGTGAATAAATAATAGGTTTTTTGTTTAAAAAATATATACTGCAGCTTAGAAGATTACTATCTTGGATAGGTTTAGTGTTTTTGATATTATGTTTTAACCTATATACACCAATAAAATACCCTGATGCAACAATCTAAATGAATGTCTATTGCATAAATATCATAAAAACACAATGTTCTCTAGTATTCTCTCTGCCCTCCACTGGCCTAATTTGGGTCATCCACTTTTTAATGCCTTTTACACACCAATGGCTCCTCAGCTGCCAAAGGTATATATTTGATACCCATCAATAACACCAATTCTGAAAAAAAACACCAATAAACATAGAGAGTTTTATATTTTCACAAAAACCTTGGGTAGCTGGAAAATAAATACCTAGGAGGGCATATTCAAGGCGGTTTAACCAGTTACCAGACCTGCTAACTGGTTAAATCACAGTGAGCGGGATATTCAGTGGCTCTGAATTGTATAGTGCTGTGCTGTGGAACATCTTCGCCGGCAGAGCTCCGGAATGTTAATGAATTGATGAGACAATGGTGCAAGGAAGAGGGTTTTAGACTTGTTAGGAACTGGGCAACATTCTGGGGAAAGGAGGGGCTTTTCCAAAGGGATGGGATCCACCTTAACTGGGATGGAACCAGGCTGCTAGCATTAACCTTTAAAAAGGAGATAGAGCAGCTTTTAAACTAGATAATACAGGAAAGCCAACAGTCTCCCAAGAGCTCATGGTTCAGAACAATGTATTCTTGAAGGATACTAGCAAAAGATTAAAGTTAGGGCATATCAACAGAGAGGTTTCAATAAAAACAAACGTAAATCAAATGCCCTTAAGTACAGAGCAGACAGAGCTTAAAGATTCCAAGTTACCCCTGCCTACCGATAACCATATTAATATGAATAAAATACAGTCTTTCAAATGCTTGTATGCAAATGCTAGAAGTCTAAAAAATAAGATGGGAGAATTAGAATATATAGCACTAAATGAGAGGTTAGATATGATTAGTATCTCAGAGACCTGGTGGAAGGAGGACAACCAGTGGGACACTGTGATACCTGGGTACAAACTATATTGTAATGATAGAGCAGATAAAATTGGTGGAGGGGTTGCACTCTATGTTAAAGAGGGCATTGAGTCACAAAGGATTAAAGTTTTGCAGGAAACAAAATACACTATAGAATCTATATGGATTGAAATTCCATGTAAAAAAGGGAAAGGAGAAGGCGATGGCAGTGGGATGTACTATCGACCACCTGGCCAGAATGAACAAATGGATGACAAAATGCTCAAAGAAATCAGGGAAGCTAAGAAAAGTTACAGCACAATAATAATAATGGGTGATTTCAATTACCCCAGTATCGACTGAGTCAGTATCACGGCAGGACATGCTAGGGAGATAAAGTATCTAGATGAAATAAATTACTGCTTCTTGGAGCAGCTGGTTCATGAACCGATCAGAAGGGAAGCCATTTTGGACATAGTCCTTAGTGGAATACAAGATCTGGTGCAAGAGATAAGGGTGTTGTGCCACTTGGCAATAGTAATCATAGCATGATTGCGTTTGATTTAATAAATGGAGGAAGCATGGCAAGGAAATCCACAGTATTACCTTTTAACTTTCAAAAGGGAGACTATGATAAAATGAAGAAAATAGTTAAGAAAAAAATAAAAGGAGCAGTTGCAAAGGTTAAAGATTTACTTCAAACATGGGTGTTGTTTAAAAATACTATCTTGGAAGTTCAGAACAGCTATATTCCACACTTTAAGAAAAGTGGAAGGACGTTCTAAAAACTGCAAACATGGTTTAAAGGTGAGGTCAAAGAAGCTGTTGTTGCCAAAAAAGCATCTTTCGGGAAATGGAAAAATGATCAAAATGACGAAAACTGGAAAGAACATAAGCACTGGCAAGTCAGATGCAAGGCATTGATAAGGCAGGCCAAGAGATTTTGAGAAGAAGTTTGCTGCAGAAGCAAAAACGCATAATAAAGACTTTTTCAAGTACATTCATAGCAGTTGGAACATTAGATGATAGAGGGGTAAAAGGGGGTCTAAGAGGGGACAAGGCCATAGTGGAGAGACTGAATGAATTCTTTGCTTCAGTCTTACTGAGGAAGATATAGAGATGTTACCCATGATGGAAATGGTATTTAAAGGTGATGCCTCAGAAAAACTGAAAGAAATATTGATACACTGGGAATATTTATTACAACTATTTGATAAACTGAAGAGTAGCAAATCACCTGGACCAACTGGTATACATCCAAGGGTTTTGAAAGAACTGAAATATGAGATTGCAGACCTACTATTAGTAATCTGTGAATTATCATTAAAATCATCTGTTATACCTGAAGATTGGAGGATAGCCAATGTAACGCCAATTTTTACAAAGGGTTTCAGAGGTGATCCGGGAAACTACAGACTGGTGAGCCTGACATCAGTACCAGGAAAATGGTAGAAACAATCATAAAGAACAAAATTATTCAACGTGTAGATAGTCATGGCTTAACGGGAGGTAGCCAACATGGCGTTAGCCAAGGAAGGTCTTGTCTTACTAATCTGTTATGGTTTTTCGAAGGTGTGAATAAACAAGTTGAAAAAGGTGAGTTGGTTGATATAGTGTATCTGGATTTTCAGAAAGCCTTTGACAAGGTCCCCCATGAGAGACTCTTGGCAAAATTGGCAGTTTGGGAAAACTGCTAGGTTCGCATGACCTAGATTGGCCACTGTTGGAAACAGGATACTGGGCTTGATGGACCTTGGTCTGACCCAGATGGCAGCATGTGAGGACAGGAGCCACGACTTCCAAACCATTCCAGCAAAAACAAGGTGTACCACAGGGATCCTCCCTTTCAGCGCTGTTCTTTAACATATATATGCAGCCCATCTGCACACTTGCCCAATCCTTCGGCATCTCATGCCTTGTATATGCTGACGACGTGTTACTCTACATGCTATTCATCACCGACCAGCCAGATTTCTCACCACTAACTACCTGTTTCAATGCCATAGCAGACTGGCTCCACACCCAAAACCTTAGGATAAATTTCAAGAAAATGGAGGCTCTATTCATCACCAGAGATCTATCCTTCACACCACCAGCAGCACGAAAAGTAAGAGACACCGAACTTCAAAGCAAACCTACTATCCGCTACCTAGGTGTAACACTCGATCAACAATTGAACATGAAAGCCCATATAAACAACACCGTCAAGTCAGTATACCTCAAAATTCGCACAATCCGCCACCTACGGCCTCTACTAGAACCGGATGACTTCAGAACAATCTACCAGGCAATAATCATCCCCCATTTTGACTATGCCAATGTCATCCTACAAGGACTACCGAAAAACACACTGATCCCACTGCAGCTAGCTATGAATGCCGCAGCCAGAATTCTAAACGGTGCCTCCAGGAGGGACCACATAACACCAATCCTGAAGCATCTCCACTGGCTGCCAGTCCACTATAGAATTACCTTCAAGATCCTGCTGATGTCATTCAAAGCCATCAACAGAATCACCTCCACCTCCATCACAGACCTCATTATCCCCACTCCCACAACTAGAGCCAGAAGATCAGTCTCAGCAAATACCCTATGTGTCCCTAGTGAGATCACTAAATGTTCACAATCTACAAAACAGAGAGCTTTTGTGTACTATGCCCCCTCATGTTGGAACGCCGTCCCACCCAACATCCGGTCCCTTACAGACCTTACTCTTTTCAGGAAGGCACTGAAACATCACCTCTTCCTGCAGCATTACGATACCACACAACAACCACTCATTCCCAGTCACCTAAACAGACACTCCATCCTACCCACCATACATGACACCAACACAGCACAATAGCTCTACCAGAATCCTAGTAAGATCATGTATATAGTAACTTAAGAATGTAAATACCTAGCCTAGAGTCTGTATATAGTTTACCCAGTTAACCCAAGTTTATCTATCCTGTTCTCTGTAAGTTCAGTGCGGGCCCCACCCGTGCCTGGACAAAACTGATGTTATTTGTAAACTGAGCTGAATTTGAAGAGCGCGGTATAGAAAAGACTTTAAATAAATAAATTAAATTAAATATCTTATGTTCTTATGTTAATTAAAAAATCATGGGATAGGAAGCAGTGTACTATCATGGATCAGGAACTGGTTGAAAGCTAGAAAGCAGAGGGTAGGGCTAAATGGCCAATTTTCCCAATGGAGAATGGTGAATACTGGAGTACTTCAAGGGGCTGGGTCCGCTGCTTTTTAACATATTCGTAAATGACCTGGAAATGGGTATAACGAGTGAGGTCATCAAATTTTCAGATGGCACAAAATTATTTAAAATTGTTAAAACCCAAGAGGATTGTGAAAAATTGCAAGAGGACCTTGGTAAATTGGAAACTAGATGTTCAAATGGCAGATTAAATTTAATGTGGACATGTGCAAAGTTATGCACTTAGGAAAGAACAACCCAAACTATGGTTACACGATGCAAGGTTCCATATTAGCAGTCACCACCCATGAAAAAGATTTAGGCGTCATCATGAATAACATGTTGAAACCCTCCTCCCAGTGTGCAGTGGCGGCCAAGAAAACAAACAGAATGCTAGGAATCATAAGGAAAGGAATGGAGAATAAAACAAAAGATATTATAATGCCTCTGTATCATTCCATGGTGCAACTCGACCTTGAATATTGTATGCATTTCTGGTCACCATATCTTAAAAAGGATATAGTGTTATTAGAAAAGGTTCAGAGAAGAACCACCAAAATGGTAAAGTGGATGGAAGGATACCCCTATGAGGAGAGGCTAAAAAGGTTAATGTTCTTCAACATGGAAAAGAGACGGCTGAGGGGAGATATGATAGGGGTCTATACATTAATGAATGGAGTGGAACAGGTAAACGTAGATCAATTGTTTATGCCATCAAAATATAGAAAGACTAGGGGACGTGCAATGAAGCTACTTAGACTGCTATTTAAGACTAATAAGAGAAGATAATTTTTAAATCAACGCGTAGTCAAACTCTGGAATTCGTTACCGGAGGATGTAGTAAAAGCTGTTAGTGTAGCTGGGTTAAAAAAGGTTTGGACCACTTCCGGTGATGCGGTGAGCCGGGGCAGTCGCACGCTGCTCGAGCTCTGGGCCCCTTCACCCCTCCGGCGCAAAGAAATGCAGTGACCGGGGCTAATCTTGGGGTTTTTCACCCCCCCCCCGGGCTCTCCTGACCGGACCGATGCAGGGGATGATGCCCCAGTGCTCCCCACTCACCCCCACACGCTGATTTATGGAGGCGGCCTGGACCTGGACGGCAGACTCCGCGCTGTAGGAGGAGCCGCGCTGTGAGGTGAGCTGGCCAGTTGACGACTTCAGCGGCGGTCGGAGCGGGGTCCCCCGGCAGCAGCGGCTCTCCGCTCGGTGCACTTCGCCCCTCCCCGCCCCCCCCGCGTGTCTGCGGTGGGGGCCTTGAGAGGGGGGCTGACACAGCAGCTGCCGGGGGAGGCCGAGAACTGTTGTTGGGCCTTGGTCTGGGTCACCGCCTGCTTTACCTGCCCCCCCGAGAGATTCTAGAGGGTGCCTGGGACCTGTACTTGGCCTTTGGCACGCGGGGGTCTGTGACCTGCGCCCTCTCTCAAACTTATGGGAGCCTGAGTTGTACCCCCCTGCCTCCAGCACACCGGAGCCTCCGCCCAGCGCCCTACCACCGGTGCACAGAAGCCTGTGACCTGCACCCTGTGCCCTCCCCCCGGCGTACCGGAGTCTGAGACTTGTGCCTCGCGTCTGGCGCATAGGTGCTGAGACCTGCGCCCTTCCTCCAGCGTTCAGGAGCCTGGGACCATTGTCCCTACCCCTAGGCTCTCGGAGGCCTGAGACCTGCCCCTGCCTCCGGTGCACGGGAGTTGGAGACCCCTGCCCTACCTCCAGTGCATAGACGCCTGAGACACGTGCCCTACCTCTAGCGCATAGCAGCCTGAGACCTGTACCCTACCCCCAGCGCACGGGAGCCTGAGAAGCATTGGTGGTGCCTGGGGCTCGGGACGAGGCCTGTACAGCACACCTTGGAGGAAAGCAATCAAGGCCTTCGTCGCTTGGCAGTGAGGAGAGGGGAAGGGGGTTGGGACCTCCCCTCCCGTGCGGACCACAGCAGCGGTCTTGGCGATGGCGGCGAAGGGAGGCCGTCGGGTGGAGAAGGAGAAGACCCCCCTGCCGCCAAGGGGGGGGAGCAATCCTCGCCGCTGAAGGGGGAGGCCAAGGCACGGCGGGGATGGTGGACGAAATCTCCAGGGCCGTGGCAGGGGTGCTGTCTGCGCAGTTTGAAGACCTGCGGGGCCGCATGGACCTAATGCAAACTACAATGGAGGCCCTGGGCAGCCGCGTGCAGGAGGCGGAGCACCGGATAGAGAGGTCAGAGGAGCACGTGTTGGAGCTACAGCAGGAGATGGCCCGGGTGAAAAAGTTACTCCAGGGGCAGGAAGCCAAGCTAGACGACCTTGAAAACTGGTCCCGCCATAATAACCTGAGATTTCTTGGGATCCCGGATGCCATAGAGGATCGGGACTTACAATCCAACGTAGAAGACCTGGTGAAACAAATCCTGGCGAATGATCCCGAAGGCACCCTAGTGCAAATAGAGAGGGCGCACCGGGTCGGGCCTAGACGAACCAGTGACGGCCGACCCAGGGTGGTCCTAGCACAGTTCCTGCGATTCCAACAGAAAGAAGCAGTCTTGCGTGCTGCGCGAAAGAAAGGGACCATTCAAAAGGACAATGCCCGGCTACGTATCGTACAGGATTACTCAGCGGCCCTGGGACAGCGACGACGAGAGTACGGACCTCTGTGCCAGATCCTGATAGACAATAATATCAAATTTATGGTGCAGTATCCCGCCCGGTTGATCTTCACTCATGGTGGGACCCGCCGGTCCTTTGACTCCGCGACAGCAGCAACGCCCTACGTGGAGGAGATACGGCGGAGGGCCGCGGTGGCGGTCGAGTCCTGAGGACCGGAGGCGAGGACTATTGTTGTGAAGAACGAGCCAGGAGTTTCCACTTTGGACTGTAAAGAGCTGGTGATGGTAACCGGGGTGGGGGGGGGGGGTAAGGGGTCTGTTTAAATAACATTAAGTAGGGTTGTTGGTTGTTTCCTTTGGATGCGGGTGGCGGGCGGGGGGCGGCCTGAGTAGTTGGGGGTGTTTGGCGGAGGGGGGGAGTGGGGAGGGGGAATGAATCTGGAGGGGGGAAGCATCGGGGGGGACCCCGGACGGCCTGTAGCAGAGCCGGCACACCGGAGGGGTGGGGGGGGGTTCCTCATGCATCTAGGAATACATAGAGAGGGTGAGGAGGATGGTAGTAGAAATAAGGTATTGGAGGGGGGAGGAGAGGGGGAGGGGGCGGGTTTGGAGGGGGGAGGGGGAGGATAGGGGGGTAGAGAGGGGGGGTGGGAGAGAGGGGGAGGGGGCGGAGAAGGCGAGCTGTATCTTAGGGGACCAGTTGAGGAGGGGATGGTGCGAGGATCATACTGGGAGGGTAGTGGGGGAGGACCTCAGGCTGGGGGGGTGTCTTCCCTATATTTTCTATGGTACACCACAGATACTATTGGGCCAAGTCTAGTAATACATGCCGCTTAAGATCATCTCTTGGAATGTGTGTGGCCTGGGCAGCCCGATTAAACGGGCAAAAATTTTGCAGGCCCTGGCAAGGCAGGGGGCGGACATTGCTATGCTCCAGGAAACCCACCAGACTGCCGAAGAGCACCGTAAACTCTGCCGGGAGTGGGTGGGACAGGTCTGGGGGGCCCCGGCCCTTGGTAAGAAGGGAGGGGTAGCACTTTTGATAAACAAACGCGTCAGGATGGAGGTGGTGAAGGACTTGGTAGATCCGTCGGGCAGATTTGTACTGGTGCAGGGAGTCCTTGAGGGGAGGCCTGTAATTCTCGGTAACGTGTATTGTTCTAATGTGCTGGATCTGTCCCTCTATGCACGCCTTGCCTCTAAAATTGAGACGTTGCCGGAGATCCCCGTTATTCTGGGGGGAGATTTCAATGGGGTCATGGATGTTGACCTCGATATCTCAAAAGGGGGAGAGCAAAGAGACAGGATGGCGAAGGTTCGGGCATTACGACGCCTCTGCTCTAGGCTGGGGCTGGTAGACCCCTGGCGATTATTACACCCGGCCGAGCGGGATTACACGCATCAGTCCCGGGCTCATGGCATGAGCGCACGTATAGATTATCTGTTGCTGTCCACCGGGCTGTTTGCCAACGTCGGGGATGCCCAGATAGGGCCCGTAGAGATCTCCGATCATGCCTTTGTTTGGCTGGAGGTCTTCTGGAGTGGGAATACTCCTCAAGCCTTTCAATGGCGTTTTCCACTGGAATTATATAGACGCGCAATTTCGTTCCTTTATTCAGAGGCGGTGGCAGGAATTCAAAGCTGATCATAGGGGTCATCAGGATGACCCAGAGTTGCTTTGGGAAACGGCGAAGGTCGTACTGCGGGGAGATATAATCGGGTTCCTTGCCAGGAAAAGGAGATTGAGGGCCGAACGTATCATGGACCTAGAGGGATTGGTGACGAGGCTAAGACGCCGCTGGGCCCAAACTCCCACCGCAGGGCTTAAAAAACAGTTGTGGGACTCTCAAACAGAATTAAATGAACTCCTGCACCAGAGGTCTAAGAAGTCAGTAATATATTACCGCTACCAACTGTACCAATATGGGGACAAGCCCGGAAAGTTATTGGCTCGGTGCCTTCGGGGACCCAGGGGCTCTAAACTGGTACCAGCCTTGCGAGATGAACTGGGGACCTTACATAGGGAGAGCCCGGCCATAGTGCGTGTTTTCCGATCCTTTTTCCAGAACCTATATGCTGCGGAGGAGACCTCTCCCACGCGGATGGCGGATTATGTGAGGGGACTGGACCTACCTTGCCTATCAATAGAGCAAAGAGCACAGTTGGACCGGCCGATTACGGTGGCTGAGCTGCAAGGAGCTATCTCAAAAGCCAGTTGCTATAAATCCCCTGGATCCGGGGAGGGCGGAGCCTGATGTCCAGCGGGTAAGACGCTTCGCGCTGAAGCTCCCGAGAGGCCTACTTAGAATCCTGACTTAATACCTATATAAACTTACTATTTCGCTCCGGGCTGACCGGGGTACCTCGGGGGGGATGGCGGCCCATAAACCAGCGCGCTTGGACTTCGGGTCTCCTTCTTCTTCTCACGGAAAACGCTCCAAAACAGAGGTGTCCTCCCCACAGAAGATGGCTCCATTTCGGGAAAACCCCGAAATGCACCTGGAGATTTTAGAGGAAATACGCGGCGTGAAGGAATTGGTGCAGTCCAATGGAGAAGCGCTTAGAGCCATGCGAGAAGACTTTGGAGTGCTCCAGGACCGGCTTGAAAGTCTCTCATTACGGCAGGACAATATGGCGGGGGTCCTCGACTCGCACGCGGTGCGCTTGGGCACACTGGACAAGGCTGAGCGCCAGATACAGAATCTTCAAAAGGAGTTAGAAGATAGCAATAATCGAGCCCGTCGCAACAATGTGAGGCTCATTGGAATACCGGAGGGGGTGGAAGCGGGAGATATGAGAGAATTCCTGCTCAAAACTATTCCCTCCTTGCTGAAGATCACCTTTCATAAAGAACTGGAAATCGATCGTGCACACCGTGTTCCTACCCACATGGCGCTCAACCGAACGACCCCCCGGCCTATTATCTTTCGCTTGCTACGATATCAACAAGTGGAACAAATTTTAAATGCTGCTCGGGCGAACCATCATTTGGAATTTGAAGGTCACAAAGTCTCCTTCTTCCCTGATTTGGCAAAGCCTACCGTTGACCGACGGAAGAAACTCCTTGCTTTTCGCCCTCGACTTCAACAGCTACAGGCTCGCTTTGGCCTGTTGTATCCCGCGAAGCTCCGAGTGACTCTCCACAACCAAACCAGGACATTCGAAGATCCTGATCTACTATCAACATTTTTAGACTCCAAAGAAGCAGAGCAGATGCGCTAATCCAACGACTTGGACTTTTATTTGCCGGCTCTGTCCGCC
This sequence comes from Ichthyophis bannanicus, assembly GCA_033557465.1. Classification (NCBI taxonomy): domain Eukaryota; kingdom Metazoa; phylum Chordata; class Amphibia; order Gymnophiona; family Ichthyophiidae; genus Ichthyophis; species Ichthyophis bannanicus. The sequence continues at coordinate 732,631,814 of CM066034.1, read as the reverse complement.
ATTTTGAAGGGCCCGATGCGGCGGTCATAGTCAAGCACAGAGACTACCTGGACTTTCTTTCTTTCTTTCTATGACTTTTTTGTTTTTTGGTCTCCTATCCCTCCATGATGTGTGCCTCGGTCGGATTCGGAGCACGCACAGTCCTACAGGTTATGTGTTTTTTCAATTTCGGCCTTCTCTGGGGCTTCTCCCCGCAGACACATGGTCGCCAGTAATTTTTGGGGTTCTGCTTCTTCTCTACCGCGCTGCGGTTTTTCTTTTTTAATGTGGGGCGCTTCATTGTATTATCTAAGCTTATTTTCTTTTATGCCATATGTACAGCCAGATACAGTCAATATGAGGGACATTGTGAAATTATGTGCGCTATCATGCTCAGAATTTTTAACTTGTCTGAATGGCCTTATGTAACATCTTATCACTCAACGTAAAGGGCATTAATAGTCCAATCAAAAGAAAGAAAATCCTTAGCTATCTTAGCCATGAGCATGCTGATTTAGCGTTTCTTCAGGAAACGCACTTAAACTCTGCTGAAACACTGAAACTCAATGTTAAGCCTTACATGGTGGCTGCCTATTCTCCCGCCGTTTCCAAACGGTGCGGGGTAGCCATTCTGGTTAAGAAATCTTTGCAAGCTACTGTAATTGATACTAGCTCTGACAAGGAGGGTAGATGGGCCCGAGTACATCTTAAGGTTGGAGATAGTGAATTTACATGTATTTGCATTTATGCCCCGAATGTGGACAACCCTGCTTACTATGCAAGTATTGCGCAGTTGGCACAGGCCTCTGCCAATACTCCATTAATACTTGGTGGTGATTTTAATCAAGTGTTAGACCCTCTGATAGATAGACAGCCGCCTAGAACGAGTAGTCCACCCAAGAGTCTTGCTACCCTTACAGCTCTGATGCAAGATCTTGCGCTGGTAGATATATGGAGGCTGCTTCACCCCTCCGACTTAGAGTTCACTTTCTTTTCTGCCCCCCATCACTCCCAATCTAGAATAGATTTCTTTCTCATTTCCAAAGCAATGATTCCTCAAGTAGACACGACTAGGACTCATCCTCTCCATATTTCAGATCATGCTGCTATATCTTTATCATTACATGTCACTGCGCGGGACGATTCTCCCCGAGCTTGGTTTTTTGATAGATCCTTACTGGGTCAAAAAGATTTTCAGGTTGATATAAAGGCCGCTATCCAAGATTATTTTCATTTTAACTCACCCCATGACACAGCGAGCTGGGCTTGGTGGGAGGGTTTTAAAGCATCTATCCGCGCAACTATAACTAGCTATCAAATTCGGCAGGGGAAACAAAGAAAGCAGCAATTACTGATTCTAGAGCAGCAGATACAAGCTGGGGAGCGTCTTCTCACGTCCCGTACTGACCCATGTATTTTACTCCGTTTACAACGCTTGCGTTTTCAATACAATCAGCTTTTGTACACTGCTGCTGTTAACAATATTGAATCACAACAAGGGCTATATTATCGGGAAAATAATCGTGCTGGCAAATTATTAGCAAATGCCCTAAAAGTTCAAAAAGAAGCCAAGCGTGTTACCGCCCTCCGTAATCCGTCGGGGGGGGGCTTGGTCACTAAAGATACCGAAATCTTAGAACTCTTTCGTGATTTTTATACTCGGCTTTATCAATCTGAATGTGATTTTGAGCCCGATGTATTTGAACGCTTACTTTCAGGGGTACAAAGACCGACCCTATCTGACGAAGATAGAGTGGCCTTGGACACACCATTTACTGTCTCAGAAATTCATTCTGCTATCAAGAAATGTGCCTCAGGTCGAGCCGCAGGCCCAGACGGTCTCCCTGCTGAATTCTACAAAACCTTTCACGCCGACTTAGCTCCAGTTTTGAAACTTTATTTTTCTGCTCTGGCCGAGGAGGGTTCTCCTTCTGGGTCCTTTTCAATGGCAAATGTAGTAGTTTTTGAGAAAGAGGGGAGAGACCCGCAACTAACAGCTAATTATCGTCCAATTTCCCTCCTAAACGCGGACTATAAAATATTTGCCACCATTCTCTCTACCCGGCTCTCTGATAGGATGCCTACCTTAATACACCCAGATCAATGCGGTTTCATTCCTGGTAGATCAACTGCTGACAATGCTCGGACTCTATGCCATGTACTGACTACCGCAGTTAATCTTGATCGCCCATTTGTTGGTCTCTCACTTGATGCTGAGAAGGCCTTTGATCGCTTAGAGTGGCCCTTCCTGTTTGCAGTCCTCCGCTGGTACGGATTCGGGGAAGGTTTTCTCCGTTGTCTTCGCACCATGTACGCACAGCCTACAGCCAGTATATGTGCCAATGCTTTAAAGTCTCAGCCTTTTCCCCTTCAACGCGGCACTCGCCAGGGATGCCCACTGTCTCCACTTCTCTTCGATCTTGCACTCGAACCCTTGGCTTTACTAATCCGGCAATCGGAGGAGATTCATGGAGTCCCCTTCACCCATAGGGAAATCAAAATTTCAGCGTATGCTGATGACCTTATGCTTTTTGTCTCTATAGACTCAGTACCGGCTGTCCTAGAGCAAATTGGTAAATACTCACAACTGTCCGGTTATAAGATAAATTGGACCAAGTCGGTAGCCTTTCCATTAAATCCTTTGCTTCATCAGGCAGATATGCAACCCTTCCCCTTTTTATGGCAACCTCGCATGGTCAAATACCTTGGGGTTCACTATTGTTCTCCTTTGGAAGACACTATCTCCTTCAATGCCAAAGACTTAACCTCTAAAGTCCGGGCGCTTACTCACCGCTGGACTCCTTTAACACTTACCTGGTGGGGTCGATTAGAAACCATAAAAATGATGATTGTTCCGAAAGTGAATTATATCTTAGAAATGTTGCCCTGTCTCTTACCTCGACGTATATATAAAGATATAGAGGGCCTTCTGACTAGATACTTGTGGCAAAACAAGACACCTAGGATAGCGAAACATAAGCTGCAAGCAGATAAGGAAAATGGGGGTGTCAGATTCCCTGATTTCCTGAAGTATCATCAATCTTTTCTTCTCAAACAAGGCGCTCGTTGGCTGGAAGATCCAGTACCGAGTAGACCTGTGTGGCTAGACATAGAAGAGGACCTTTGCAAACCGATTCCTCTTACTTTTCTCCCTGGTATGACTCTCCCATCAGACTCCCACTTTCCACCAATGCTTTTAGACACCTTAGGTGCCTTTAATAATCTTATGCAATCTTTAGACTCCCGACTCTGTCCGTTAGACAAGCTCCCACTTTGGTACAATACTCGATTTCGAATACAAAATAAGCCGATGGCGTGGAGCCCCTGGTACACTAGGGGCATTTGGATTCCCAGTCAGTTGTTCCATGAAGGTCGCTGGAAAACTTTTAGTGAATTGCAAATTGAATTTGGTCTCCCAGCGAAACACTACTTTCAGTTGGTGCAACTTCAGCATTGCCTTCGGAGTGCTAAGGTGCTCCCGCCATCGGCCTCCCCTACACAAGGTTGGTTGGAGACTATCCGATCTATCGGTAATTCACCGGGTGTAGCATCCAATTTTTACAAAACCTTATGTAATGCTATAACTAGAGATACCCCTATAGCGCAGAAAGCATGGGAGAGAGAATTGCATGTGACTTTGACCCCGGAGCAATGGAGCCTTGTCTGGAGTAGAGTGACACGGGTCTCCCGATCCGCCTCACTCACTCAGACACTCTTCTTTCTAGCCCACCGGTGTTTTTACACTCCTGACAGATTAGCCAAATGGAACACTACTCAGGGCAATAGCTGCTGGACATGTCATGCGGCCATTGGTTCACTACCTCATGTTATGTATGAATGTCCCGCACTACAGTATTACTGGCGTCGGGTCTGGGGTCGTATCCAGTCTATTTTGCACTTTCAAGAGCCCCTTTCTTGGAGGATAGTGGGACTTCGCTCAGCTGCGGGGATCCCCTCTCTTCCAAAAACGGCTTACTTCCTTTTGGACTTTATGCTTGGCATTGCTATTTCCCTAATCACGAAATACTGGAAAAATAGCTCTCATCTGAGCCCCAATGAATGGTGGAATCATGTCTGTCTCTACAGTAAATATGAACAAATACCTCGTATGTTTGCTTCCCCCATTCAGACTCCTCATCATCGGTCTAAATGGAAGATGCTCAATGACTATGTATATTCTGCTCAATGCTCTCATCTGACTGTCTAAATTTGTATATATCTTTGTCCCATGATTATTCTGTATCGCAGATACTCTTTTGATTGTTTTGATGTATAATCACTGTTGATTGGAAGCGTTCACATGCTGACATAATCAGCTAGAGAAGAAGCGTGGGGGTGGGGGGTAATTGGGTTTACTTTTCTTTATTGTATACTTGTTTTGTCTCCTTTGGTGTGTTGTTTCTTTTGTTTGTTGCAAAATGAAAATAAAAGTTTAAAAAAAAAAAAAATCCCCTGGATCCGATGGCCTGGGTGCCGAACTCTACAAAATTCTTAACGAACAGATTTCCCCAACGCTGGCTGCCGTACATAATCGGAGAGCACAGCAAGGCTATTTTCGGTGGGGGGTTAATCATGCTCACATTGTTCTTATCCCTAAACCGGCAAAGGACCCTCTTTCTGCGGCCTTGTACCTTCCTATCTCTTTACTTAATTTCAACCTTAAATTAATGGCTAAGATCTTGGCAGATCGCCTGGCGGAGTTCCTGGGGCAGCTGGTCCATGAGTCACAAGTCGGTTTCGTTAAGGGGCGATATGCGGTCCGTAACTTACGCAAGATCATCGCGTCCTTAGAGTGGGTCCAACATAGACATCTGTCCTCTCTCTTGGTTAGCTTTGACGCAGAAAAAGCTTTTGACAGGGTGGACTGGCAATATCTGAAATTTATCCTCCCACAATATGGTATAGGGCCGTTGTTTTGTAATATGGTCGCGAGTTTGTATGCCAATCCGACCGCAGCGATACTTTGTAATGGGGTCTTATCAGAGAACTTTCCGCTGCAGAGGGGGACTCGCCAGGGCTGCCCCCTCTCTCCTCTTCTCTTCGTTCTCTCGCTGGATCCTCTCCTGCGGCGGGTGGTGGGTATGCAAACAATTCAGGGGGTAGGTATTGGCAATCAAGAATTTAAGATTTCAGCTTTTGCCGATGATTTATTGGTGCACTTGCTTTCCCCTGGGGATTCCCTGCCTCTTCTCTTGCAGGAGTTTCGAGCCTTTGGGCAGTTTGCGGGGTTTAGTGTCAACAGGGATAAATCCGAAGCCCTGGATGTCTCTGGCCGACTTCGGAACAACTGGTCGGGCGAGTTCCCCCTCCGATGGGCTGAGCGCCAGTTCATATACCTGGGGATTTTACTGTCCGGTCAGCCAGGTCAACTATATGGGAGTAACTTGCGACGGATGTTGAACAAGGTGAGAACTCAGTTGCAGGCCTGGCTGCCTCTCCCCCTGTCCCTTATGGGGAGAATCGCGGCGATTAAGCTGGTTGTTCTGCCGCGGATATTATACTGGCTACAGACCCTCCCGGTTTGGATCCTCCGACGGAATGTTCGGTGATTTGAGGCGGAGTTTCGGGGCCTTCTCTGGGGGGGGGTCGAGAGCTCGTATTTCCTATCGTCGACTAGTGGGGAGGGTCCGCGCTGGGGGGTGGGGGCTCCCAGACCTTGGTGCCTATGCACTAGCTTGCCAGGCACGTCACCTAGGGGACTGGCTGGGTGACACCGAGCTTTATACCCCTCGAGCCTTAGAGGAGGCATACGTGGCACCTCACTCCCTAAGAGCCCTTCTGCATTTGGAGGTACGTAGGTGGCAAGCGCACTTGGCAGACAGCGTGTTATTGGCACCGATTTGGAAGATTTGGCAGCACCTGAATGCCTACTGGGGTCGTCGTTGGCAGGTGTCGAGCTGGTTACCCATTCAGGGCAATGCCAATTTCACCCCGGGCACTGAAACCGCCGCATTCTGTCTGTGGGGAGAGAGAGGTATACACACTTTGGGCCATGTGGTGGACTTGGCGGGCAAACCTAAGCCCTTTCACGCATTATCCCGCGAGTATGAGTTGGGGCCCTGGCAGTTTTTTGCGTACATGCAAGTGGCCCACTACGTGGCTTCCCTTTCGCGGACGGAACTATGCAGCGACCGTTCGGCCCAGATAATAGCGTTCTTTGGTTTTAGCGAAGTCGAACGGCCGTCCATTCGGACCTTTCACCTTAGGTTGAAGCAGATTCGACCGCAGCCAGACTACCGCGATGTGGAACGGGCCTGGGGGGCGGAAATGGGTCGGGAGATCCCCCCTGATACGATACTGGTGGCCCTTCGGAGAGTGGCGAGCCTGGCGGACGGCGCCCGCTGGCGGGAAATCCAGCTTAAGTGTCTGACTAGGGTTCACTTCTCCCCGCGGCGGGCCCTTCGCTGCCACTTGACTGCGGATGGTCGCTGCCCGTGGTGTGCAGAGCCTATGGCGACCCTGTACCATATGTGTTGGGGCTGCCGACGGATACGCCCCTACTGGCAGAGAATTGCCTCATTTATGGCCAACCTCCTTGGACAACCTGTTTACTGGGATGCTGCCTTGATCGTTCTCGACCTCATGGGCCTTACCTCCCCGAAGGGGAAATGGAGTCGCTGGCTGGTGCGGAAGGCATGTCTGGTGGGTAAAGGGCCCATTCTACGTGGGTGGAGGGACAGCCACCCTCCCTCTTTTTGGGAGTGGCGGAACTCCTTCCATCAACTTATGCTCCTGAAGTGTAGGGCTGCTCGAGGACATGTTAAGCGATGGTCCACTTTCTGGCTGCTGTGGGAGCCATATATTCAAAATCGGAGTCCTCGGTCTCGCAATGTAATCCTGCAACTAGGCTGTTAATAGCCCTACTGGCATGGGTAGACCTATGGATGTCCTACAAGGGTGTATATACTGGTCCTGTTTGGTAATGCTTTGGGGGGGGTTTACTAGGGGGAGACTGGATGGGGGAGGGGGGATGGGGGAAAACATTTTTCAAAAACCATGTAACCATCCATGTGTTCCGCCCTCCTGGGGATCAGAGTCCACCCCAGAGAGCGAATGTTATTAGTTGTGTATTTGCCGTTTATGTTTGATGGTTTATAAATAAAGTTTTGAAAAAAAAAAAAAAAGGTTTGGATGAGGGCTTCTGGTGACGTCATCGGGATAGATGGTGGCTTAGCGATCAAGCTCTGCCGTCTAAGCCTGCAAAAAGGGGGAAAATCTACCCCAAAATGAGAATTTAGTGAGTAGCTTAAGAGGGGAAGAAGCGGAGTGTAGTTCCGATAGCGGGAGCAGCGGAAAAGAGCACATGGACCCCCGATCGAGTGCCGAAGAGAAACGTTGACAGCAGCCAGACCAGCAAACCGCGTGGTGGGCCGGCGTTGAAAGCCGGAGTGTTGTGGTGGCAAGCGGAGGGCCAGAGGACTGGTGAGTCAGCGCAGGAGATACTGAGTGCAGGGAAGGCAGAAGAGGCTGTGTTCGGCGGCGCAGGAGGGATCGTGCAGACACGCCTCTTTCAGGTGCAGCAGAGAGTTTCCAGCAGATAAGCCGCGGGGTAGTGTGGAGCAGCGAAGGAGAAACATCGTGCTGCAGAGAATTTCGATCAGAAAGCCGCGGGGTAGTGTGGAGCAGCGGAGGAGAAACATTGTGCCTGCAAAGAGTGCCGGCTGTGGCAAAAAGTGAAGACAATAAAGAATGGGGGCAAAAGGAACATCGAAGCTGCGATCCCTGTAAGACAGCTGAGGAGGAATAGCTCACAGAGAGTACCCAGTGCAGAGCTGCTAAAGGGGCACAGACAACCCTAAAACAAAGCACAGTCAGGCACAGGGGACCCAGGGAGCTGACCCTAAACTGCCCTAGCCACAGTCTCACTGGACAAGCAAGGTGCCCTGTGCAGAACTGGCCAGGGGGGATAAAATAATAAAATAGGGGGGCAAGACATAAACCCCAGAAGGAGCAATAGCAGGAGGGTGGGGTCAATTCAAAACCTCCTACTACAGCCTGGGCGCAACGAGAGGGAGTATGGAAAAAAATAAAGGCGGTCAGACAGCAAGGAGAAAACTGGCTGAATTCCGATCAACATATGTGGCACCTAAAGGAGGAAAAGTGGGGGAGATGAGATCAAGATGGAAATTAATCGGGTAAAAAATGAGCTAAAAGAGACAATACGATCTCTGAGACAAGACATTGTGGATATGGGTAACCGTGTGGAAGAAACGGAGCTGCAGATGGAGCAACAAGGGGCAGAAATAGAGGAATTACAAAAAGGATGAGAGGAATTTAAGCGCGCGCAAGAAGTGCAACAGATGAAAGTGGAAGATCTGGAGGATAGATCCCGGAGATGCAATATAAGAATACGAGGCCGCCTGGAAGAATCCAAATATAAAAATTGTGAAGAGGTGACTACTAAAATATTCAGGTCTTTGCTAGCAACAGCAGACAAGGAGGAAGGAGGTAGCATAGAGCCTCTGCTAATAGAGCGCACACACAGAGGCTTGGGCCCTGCAAGATACAACAAACCACGAGATATCATGGTATGTCTAAGTTCATTTAAACTCAAAGAAAGACTCTTACAGGAGGTGAAGAAACTGAGACAGTTTACCTGGGACGAACAAAAGCTGGAACCTTTTCAGGATCTCTCCTTCGGTACATTGCAGCGCAGAAGAAACCTCAAGGAGGTGATGGCGTATTTGAGAAGGGAGGACCTGAGATATAAATGGTTGTTTCCCTTTGGTTTGCTGATAACAGTAAAGGGAAGGTCGAGACGAGTTCAGACAAGTGAGGAAGCCTGGAAAGCACTCAAAGAACTGGGACTAAGTAATCTCCCAGGGGTGGAGAGACAGCCTGTGGGAACAACATCAATTTCAGCAATGAACATCGCCAAGAGGACCGACCAGCGATGGCACAGGGCACCAGTGACCGGCAGAAGACAGGCGAGGCTGAATCGAGAGAGCCCCAGAGTGCAAGAGGCGGAGAACGGCGCTGGCTGAAAAAGCAAATTTAGTATATTATTGTTAATGATGTAAAAGTTTGATGAGAGGGGGTAGAAATAACAAGCTAGGGGTAAGGGGGGCAAGGGGGTGAGGGGGGGAGGAACGGAGGTTGATATACCTCAACAAGGGATTCAGGGGGGACAATGGGGGAGAGAGGAGGGGGCAAAGGTAGAGTGTAGGAGTAAGGGGAACGAGAGTTGGGATTGGTATGAGGGGGATCCAGGGGGGGGGGGAATAGGGACATAGGGGGGAAGTGGAATGGAGGGGTAGGGGCAGGCAAAGGCCCGAGACCGGGACACCTCAATGGAAGACGAACCTCTCTTTAGGAGAGGGGGGAAGGGGGGAGGGGAAGGGCGGAGGGGGAGGGGAGGGGATAAGGGAACACCTGGTTGGGCTAGGAAAATGAGGTGGCGTGGGGAAGGGGAAGAGGGGGGTGGGAAAGCAGTGGATAGAAGGGGAGGAAGAGGGGAGAACAGCACAGGTGAGCTGAAAATTGTTACCTTAAATGTGAAAGGTTTAAAGTCACCTTTCAAGAGGCAGAAATTGTAGATGGAACTAACAAGGCAGAAAGCCTCACTTGTTTTATTGCAGGAGACACATTTGTTACGGAGACATGAGTCCATAGTGAAACACAAGGGATATACTGAATTATTGTTTGCATCTAATATGAGGGAACGGAAGAAAGGTAGGGTGGCTTTGTTGGTAAGTGGGACACTTAAAGTAGAGCTGGGTACAATAATTTGAGACAGAGGGGGGAGATACTTAATGGTACGAATGCGGATTGGAAATGATTGGTTCTGTGTGATAAAGGTGTATGCTCCCACCGGGACACAAAAATAATTTTGGGAAGAAGTGGATAAGAAAGTGAGTCTATTGGGGAAGGGAGCATGGATTTGTGGAGGGGACTTCAACATGACCTGGGAGGTGGGGAGGGATTCTACAGGGAGGGGGAGGGGAGAGGAGCGGATAGGAGGCGTTATCAGAAGTTTGTGAAGGATAATAATTTGATTGATGCGTGGCGGTTGCTTAACCCTGGCAGGCGTCAGTATTCATTCTACTCAGCGGTGCACGGCACTTATTCAAGGCTGGACACCATCTTGGTAGGGAAAGAAATAGCGGGTAGGATTAGGGGGGGAGAAATAGAGCCGATCACGTGGTCTGACCATGCACCAGTGATTGTGAGTCTGAGGTGTAGGGGAGAGAATAAGGGGGTGCAATATTGGAAATTGAATGAGGCCTTGTTGGGAGATAGTAGGGTAGTTCAGGAGCTTGAGGAGTTGATACCAGAATATTTTGCAAATAACGATAATGGAGAGGTGAAGGCGGGGGTGATCTGGGATGCGTTTAAGGCGGTGGTGAGAGGCACCCTGATCAAATGGGCGGCAAGGATAAAGAGGGAAAGAGAGGGAAAGGAACTTCAATTGCAACAGCAGTTGGTTAGGTTGGAAGAGGCGGATGCCCAAGATATAAGTGGGAAATATAGGGGGGAGGTTTTGGAGACCAGGGCTAAGCTCAATGCATTGGCGGCTGAAGGGATCCAATATCAGATGAAATTATTGAGGCAAGAATTTTTCGAAGGGGGAAATAGAGCGGGAAAGTACATGGCGAGGAGATTGAAGCAGAAGCGGAATATGTCACTGATAATGCAGATCAGGGGTAGGGGAGAGGTAGAGAGGGATGAGCAGAAGATTAGAGAAGAGTTTGTGGAATACTATCGAAAGCTGTACGAGGCAAAACCAGATAGGTCGGAGGGGGAGATGTGGGAGTATTTGGAGACCGCAGGCCTCCAACAATTGGATGAAGGGGAGAGGGGTGATTTGGATAGAGAAATACAGGTCAGGGAAGTGGAGCTGGCAATTAAGGGCTTGAAACTAGGGAAGGCCCTAGGGCTGGATGGGCTGACGACTAGCTTCTATAAAAAATGTAAAGGAGTGCTGGTGAAGCCGCTGGTGAGATTGTTCAATCTGCCTAGGGAGGGGGAAAGGTTAGCGGAGACGATGGGGTGGGCAGGGGTCACACTAATACACAAAGAGGGGAAAGACCCGCAAGGGTGTGCTTAGTATTGGCCTATCTCGCTGATAAATTTAGACGCGAAGTTGCTGGCCAAAGTTTTAGCGGGGAGACTCAATAGAATACTGGGGAAGTTAGTTCATGAGGATCAAGCGGGTTTTATGCCAGGGAGGCAGGTGTCTGATAATATACGGAAAATCTTGAATGTAATTTGGTCAGCGAAACGCGCAACAGACCCGGCGCTTATCCTCTCGCTTGATGCAGAGAAAGCGTTTGACCAAGTGTTGTGTAAATTTTTGTTTTCCTTGATGGAGTACATGAGCTTTGGAAAAGGCTTTGTAGACTGGATAAAAGCGTTATATTCGGGACCCAAAGCGAGCATGAGAGTTAATGGGGGATACTCAAGGTTTTTCCCACTGGGGAGGGGAACCAGGCAGGGATGTTCCCTCTCGCCACTGCTTTTCACATTATCCTTGGAACCGCTGGCGGGGAAGATAAGGAGGGTACTAGGTATTAAGGTTGTGAAGGTGGGGCAGAGGGAATACAAAATGGCAATGTTTGCGGATGACATCCTACTTATGATTACTAGGCTCAGCGAGACATTGCCCGCAGTAATGAGAGAGCTGCAGGAGAATGGGGATTTGGCGGGGTTTAGGATTAATTGGAGTAAATCCAAAATCTTAAATTTGACAGTAGGGGAAGAATTGCAAAGGAGCATTCAACAGAATTTCCAATTTAGGTGGGCAAAAAGATCAATTCGATACTTGGGAGTTCATTTGGGGCGGGACTTGGAGGAATTTTATGATTTGAATTACAAGAAGCTTTTTGAGCAAGTAGAAATACAACTGGGGGCATGGAGCAGGGGGTACATATCTTGGCTGGGGAGAATGGCAGTGATGAAAATGATGTTGCCCCCCCCCCCCCAGTTCCTTTTTTATTTTCAAGTGTTGCCAGTAGAGATACCGGCAAAGGCGCTAAAATGATTGCAAAAGCAAGTTGAGGGGTATATATGGGGAAACAAGCAGCCTAGGGTGGCTGCTCGGACCTTGGAGGTGTCAAGGTTGGAGGGAGGTATGGGGGTCCCTAATTTTAGAAAGTACTATCATGCGGCGCAGTTGAAGGCAGTGTACTCATGGCTGAGGGAACAGCCCAAACACTGGGTAATGATGGAAGAAACAGGATTAAGACCAGGTGAGTTGGAGAGAATGGTATGGGGAGGGAAGGGTTGTAAGGGGGAGAATCCAATGGTAGGCCACATGCTGTATATGTGGAATCAGCACAGGAAGGGGATGATGGGGAGAAGAGATGCTCACGTACGATGTCATTGTTGGCGTACTGCGAAGAGGGGGTGGGCCCCGAGGTAGGGGTGTTGCAAAGGTGGGCACAGCAGGGGTTAACTCAAGTGTCTCAGATAATTTTCGGGGAAGGAGTAAGAGATTTTGAAGGTATCCGGGAGCTGTACCACTTGCGGGACAATGATAGATTTCACTACCTCCAGATTGGATCATATGCCAGGCAGAGAAAGCACTGACAGGATATTGTAAAAGATCTGGGATGGTTTGAAGGCAGCTGCCTAGGTTCGCTGGGGAGGAAGGGGGTTATTTCTCGAATATATAAAGGATTAATGGGGAGAGGGGAGGAGAAATTAAGCTATATGCAGGCATGAGAGAAGGAGTTGAGGGTGTCTTGGGAGATAGAGGAGTGGGAACGGATTGCTCTGGACATAGCAAAATCATCCATAGCCACATCCCTTCAAGAGAATGGGTGGAAAGTGCTGTCTAGATGGTATCTGACACCGGAGTGTCTGTATAAAGCGGGGGTCTGTAGGTCGGATGAATGTTGGAGGATGTGTGGAGATAAAGGAACCTGGCTGAATATGTGGTGGACATGCCCGGTAGTATTGGGAGAAAATTGGGGACAATATAAGGAAAATTATCGGTTCAAGTTGTGAGTTGTGTCTCTTAAGAAGAGTGATGAGAGGGAAGGAAAGTGGAGCATAGTGTGGCAATGTATAATAGCGGCAAGATGTGAAATTGCATTATATTGGAAGAATAGTGTCTTGCCGCCCTTAGAAAATTATGCTCGGCGATTGTCGGAATTGTATCAAATGCATCGGTTAACAGGAATAAAGAAAGGTAAGGTGGAGAATGTGGAGAGACAGTGGGTGGGGGTATGGACATGGTTATGTAGGGGGGAGTGGAAGACGGGGTCAGGGGAGGGTACGGGTGGAGGTACAGTAGAAGGGGGGAGTAAAGGTTAATTATATGACTTATGTTTAACAGTTCTGGTGTTCCAGTGTATAATGGGGCAGTAGAGGGAGGGGAAGGGGGAGAGGAGGGGGGTATAAGGGGATGATATTGATATAAGTTTGGTTTTATGCATAGTGGTGGGAGGAGATATAGTCTGTGCATAGGCTGTTATTGAGAGTGAACTGTAAGGAATACTACATAGTATGTTGGTGGAGAAAAAGTGATGCAAGATTGTATTTTGGTTTGACTATGGTGTAAATGCCAAATAAAATTTAAGTTTAAAAAAAAAAAAGGTTTGGATAAGTTCCTGGAGGAAAGGTCCATAAACCGTTACTAAAGGGGACCCGGGAAATCCACTGCTTGGCCCAATACAAGTACTGTGGAACTTGTGTCCTTTTGGGAAACTTCTAGGCACTTGTGACCTAGATTGGCCGCTGCTGGAAACAGGATACTGGCCTTGATGGACTTTGGTCTGACCATGCATGGCATATCTTATGTTTTTATGTTCCTATGTCCCAGGGCTAAACCGTGGCTTTCCCTGATCCTTGCTGCTCCTTATGCCTAGAACAAACTACCTGAATCTGTTCATCAGGCTTTATCTCTGCCCCTTTTCAAATCCATGCTGAAAGCTCAGCTTTTTGAGGCTGCTTTTTGATCTTGATCACTTATTTCCTTATGTCTCCTTACCCTTCCCTATTCTACCCTTATTCTTATCTAGTGACTTGTCTGTCTTAAATAGATTCTAAGCTCTGATGAGCAGGAACCGCCTTTATATGTGTCTGTACAGCACTGTGTATGCCTTGTAACGCTATATAAGCGATTAATTGTAGTAGTAGAATGGTTTATGGACTTTTCTTCAGGAATTCGACCAAACCTCTTTTAAAGCCAGATATATTAACAGCTTTTACTACATCCTCCAGCAACAAATTCTAGAGTTTGATTATGTGTTGAGTTAAAAAGTATTTTCTCTGATTAGTCTTAAATGTGCTACATTGTAGCTTCATTGTGGTTCCCCTAGTCTTTCTACTTTTTCAAGGAGTAAACAACCAATCTATATTTACCAGTTCCACTCCATTCATTATTTTAGAGACCTCTATCATATCTCCCCTCAGCCGTCTCTTTTCTAAGTTGGAGCTCTAACCTTTTAAGCCTTTCCTCGTAGGGATATCTTTCCATCCCTTTTCCATTTTAGTTATTCTTTTCTGTACCTTTGCTAATTCTGCTATATCCTTTTAAGATATCATGACCAGAATTGCACACAATATTCAAGGTGTGTTCGCACCATGGAGCGATTCAGAGGCATTATGATATCTTTAGTTTTATTCTCTGTTCTTTTCCTTATGATTCCTAGCCACAGCTATACACTGGGCAGAGGGTTTCAACATCTTATCCATGATGATGCCCAGATCCTTTTGCTGAGTAGTAGTTCCTAATGTGGTATATCTTGCATCGTGTAACAGTAGTTTGGGTTGTTCTTCCCTAAATGCATAACTTTGCACTTGTCCACATTAAATTTCATCTGTCATTTGGATACCCAGTCTCCCAGTTTTTCAAGGTCCTCTTGCAATTATTCACAGTCCTCTTGTGTTTTAACAACTGAATAATTTTGTGCCATCTGCAAATTTGAACACCTCACTTGTTATTCCCATTTCCAGGTCCATTTATAAATATGTTAAAAAGCAAAAGGCCCAACACAGATCTTTAGGGTGCTCCACTATTCACCTTTCTCCAATGAGAAATTTGGCCATTTAGCCCTACTCTCTTGTTTTCTAATTTTTAACCAGTTCCTTATCCACAATAGTACATTGCCTCTTATCCCATAACTTTTTAATTTCCCCAAGAGTCTCTCATGAAAGAGTTTGTCAAAGGCTTTCTGAAAAACGAGATACACTATATCAACCAGCTCACCTTTGTCTACCTGTTTATTTACACTTTCAAAAAATATAAGCAATTAGGTTTTCCTTGGCTAAATCTATGTTGGCTTTCTCCCATTAAACCAGGACTATCTGCATGTTCAGTGATTTTGTTCTTTATAAGGATTTCTACCAATTTGCCTGGTACTAACAACAGGCTCACCAGTCTGTAGTTTCTTGGATCACCCCTGGAACCCTTTTTAAAAACTGGAATTACTTTTACAACTCTCCAATCTTCAGGTGCTGCAGATGATTTTAATGATTGTTCACAGATTACTAAAAGTAGATCTGCAATCTCAAAGTTCAGTTCTTGCAGCACCCTAGGATGTATGCTATCCAGTCCATGTGATTTGCTACTCTTTAGCTTATCAAATAGCTGTATTACATCTTCCCAATTTATTGAGATGTGTTTCAATTCCTGTGCTCCATCACCTTTAAATATCATTTCTGGCACAGATAAGTTTCCTACGTCTTCTTCAGGACTGACTGAAGCAAAAAAAATGTAATTCAGTCTCTCCACTATGGCCTTGTCCCCTCTTAGTGCAACCTTTACCCCTCTATCATCTAATGGTCCAACTGCCTTGCTCACAGGTGTTTTACCTTTTTTTTTTTAGTGCTGTCAAGTCAGCACTGACTCCTAGCGACCCAGCTTCCTCTGAGTTTCTTGGCAATGTATCACCGGAAGTAGATTGCCAGGCCTTTTCTTCCTAATATGATTCCTAATATAGAAACTTGTATCATGTAACTTTAATTTGGGCTGTTCTTTCCTAAGTGCATAACTTTGCATTTGTCTACATTAAATTTCATCTTCCATTTGGAATCTCAGTCTATCAATTTCTCAAGGTCCTCTTGCAATTTTGTACCACCCTCTTTTGATTAAACAACTTTGAATATTATTGTGTTATCTGTAAATTTGATCACCTCACTCATTGTTCCCATTTCCAGGTCATTTATAAATATGTTAAATCATCAGGCCCAGCACAAATGTCTGGTATGCTCCACTATTTGCCTTTCTCCATTGAGAATACTGGCCATTTGCCCTACTCTGTTTTCATCTTTTAACCAGTTCCCAACCCACAATAGTATTCTACCTCCTATCTCTTGACTTTTTAATTTTCTCAGGAGTCTGTCATGAGGGTCCTTGTCAAAGGCTTTTTGAAAATTGAAATACACCGTGGGCCCTTTCCAGGAAGGTGAATAGCGGGGCTGGATGTTCAGCTCCGCTATCTGCCTTCATCATATGTTGCCTCCTGACCCCCCCTGCATGCACAGAGCCACTGTGCATGCTGCAGGGGATGGGGGCAACATGGGGGCAGAGAGTGGGCGGAGCGTGGACGTGGTCACCCCCGGATGTTCAGGACCGATTCCAGTCATAGCCCTGTAGGTCTGGTGATCACCAGGGGGACAGCCAGCTTATTCCATCTCGGAGGAATTTGCCGGCCAGTCCCCCACTCCAGCAGCGATGGTGGCAAGCAGGGTGAGTCCCCGCCACCCAACTTGGGCCCTGGCTGCCCCTGTTGGGGTCAGGCTGCGGGGAAAAGGGGCACTCCAAGGCAGCGGCCAGGTTGTGCCATGGGGAGGATGTCCCCACAGTAATGCAGGGGCATGCCAGGCCGTCTCCCAAGACCCGAACCTGTACCCGCGGGCCGTCTTGCTTCCACTGTGCAGAATCGGGTCCTAATGGGCCCATTCTAGTCGGGGACATCAAGACAGCCCAGATGTACCCCTTCTAGGACCGGGCTTCACATCAACCCACTCACCTTTATATACCTATTTATTCACACCTTCAAAAAAATATACCAGATTAGTGAGACAAGAATTCACTTGGCTAAATCCATGTTGGCTTTTTACCATTAAACAATGACTATCTATATTTTCAGTATTTTGTTCTTGATAATGGTTTCTAACATTTTGCTTGGCACTGAATGTCAGGCTAACTGGTCTGTATTTGTGGATCACTTCAGAACCCTTTTTTAAAAATTGGCATTATTTTAATGATAGTTTACAAATTTCTAATAGTTCTGCAATTTAATTTTTGAGTTAATTCAACACCTTTGGGATGTATATCAAACGGTCCAGGTGATTTGCTACTCTTTAGTTTATCAAATAGCTGTATTACATCTTCCCGGTTTGTCAAGATTTGTTTCAGTACATCACCTTTAAATACCATTTCTTACATGGGTAAGACCAAAACAGAAAATTCATTCAGTCTTTCCGCTATGGCCTTGTTCTCCCCTACTGCCTCTTTTACCCCTCTATCATCTAATAGTCCAACTGACTCACAGGTTTTTTTGCTATGAATCTTCTTGAAAAGTTATTATGTGTGTTTGCTTCTTTTCACATTTTCTCTTTGTCTGCCTTATCAGTATTTTGCATCTAACTAGCTAGTGCTTATGTTGTTTCCTGTTTTCATCTTTTGGCTTCTTTTTCCATTTTCTGAAAGATGCATTCTTGGTTGTAGCAACCTCTCTGATCTCCCCTTTAAACCATGCCGACAGTCATTTGGCCTTCCTTCCACCTTTCTTAAAGCATGGAATACATCTGGTCTGGGCTTCCAAAATAGTAGTTTTAAGCAATGCCCAAGCCTGATGTAAACTCTTAGGGTCCGATATTCAGTGGTGGCAGCTAGCTGCTGCTGCTGAGATACAGACCTGTATATTCATTCCCAGGGCCATATCCAGTCTCCGGCATTGAATATCCAGGTCAAATGAATAGTGATGAAGCTAAACAGTCAGTGCTGATATTCAGCCACTGCCCAGTTAGCTTCTGCGGCAAAAGTTAGGCCAGCTTTTAAAGTGTTTAACTTTCACTATGTAACAATTGCTGAGCAGCGGCTGAATATTACCGCTTCCTTATTATCGCTGAGTGCTGCCCCCACTCCACTCCCAGAATACCTTGATGCTAGCCAGTTAGCATTGGGCTATACAGCAGTGTTAACCTACAGATATTCAGTGGCACTAACCATGTTAGTACCGCTGAATATCCCAGTCAATTTGATTAACACAGCAGGTCTGCTAACCACATTAATTGCTTTGAATATTCCCCCTGTGGAGCTCAATTCAGGTAGGGGTCCATACAGGCCGTCCGGACGGCCCCAAGATGGGCCCATTTGGACCCGATTCTGGACTGCAGGATCAAAACATTCCTGCAGTGCACAGAATCAGGCCCGTGGACAGCCCAGCATGCCCCTGCCACTTGTGGAGATGTCCACCCCAGAGGCACCCCTGACTCCTGTGGCTTTGGCCCCCCTCATCCCTGCCACCTGACCCATGGCTGGCTTGCTGGGGCCTGGATTGGATCATGGGGAGAGCCCCAGCCCCAGCCTCAGGGATTGATCCCTGGGCCCGATTGCCTGGTTGGTGCTGCTTATTCCACTTTTGAGGTGAAATTTTATTTATTTATTTATATTCTCTTATATACCGTGCTATTCTGCATCAGTGCGGTTTACATTGAACAAACTGAAATTACATTCAACAGGGCATTATAACTTGGAGATAACTATTTTACAGGGAACATGGGCTATGGAGGGTTAAGTGGCTTGCCCAAGACCACAAGGAGCACCTGCGGGACTAGAAACCACAGTCCTTCTGGCCCAAGGTTGCTGTCCTCTAGTGGGATTTGAACCCCCGACCTTCCGGCCTGAAGTACCTTGCCCCAACCACTAGGCCACTCCTCCACTCCTGCTTTGTGTTTTATTCAACTTTATCTTTGTTTATATATTTTAGGTTATTGTTTATGATGTCAAAATGAAAGTATTCAGCTGCCCAAGTAAGAGAAATATTGCAACAAGATGCTGAAAGTGATGGCTCTGAGTCGTCTGATGATGCAGCATATTCAGCAAGCGAAGAAGCATATCAGCCAAGTTCGGGCAATAAATCTGATGATGACAGTCATGATTCAGATGGCGACAGCAGTTGGTCGCCAAGTGAATGTGAGACTGATGTTGAGCCGGTAACATCGCCTGCAGCAAAGAGTCAAGTTACAGGTCGAGGCAAAGGTCGAGGCTGTGCTGGACGGGGAAGAAGGCAGGAGTCCTCGGTGTCAGTATCATCTGTAAGGAATCTTAGTTGTGGTCGTAGAGGAGCTAAGAGGTCATCAACTATAAGCACAAATGTTGCCATTGAAGCTTATGTATCTAAGGATGCCACATCATGGAACAGGAAACCTATAAAGCAAGCTGCTGGAAGATATGCTAGAGCTAATGTCATGCCCGTATAACAAGGTCCTACAAGGTATGCTGTACGAAATGTTGATGGCCCTCTCGTAGCATTCAACTTGTTTATGAGGAAGAACTTATTGAATGAAATCATGATGTGGATGAGCAAACAAGGAAGACACATTTATGACGACACTTGGAAAGATTTGACAGATGGAGAATTTCAACGTTTTCTTGGACTTCTGATCCTCTCAGGTGTGTACAAGTCACGAAATGAATCCATAGTTCAGTTGTGGAACCTTGAAGATGGTCGTTCTGTTTTCAGCAAAAATATGGCCCGTAACCGTTTTCAGCAAATTTCTTGTGCTCTCAGATTAGATAAGCAACCAACAGACGTGAACAACGAGGCGTGGATAAGCTTGCTCCAATCAGACACGTTTTTGATACCTGGGAAGCAACTCTAAGTGACGCCTTTGTTCCTGGTGAAAATGTTACCGTGGATGAGCAACTGCTCACATTTCGTGGCCGTGTTCCGTTCAGACAATATATTCCCAGCAAACCTGGGAAATATGGCACAAAGCTATGGATGTTGTGTGACAGTGCAACGTCATATGTTCTGCATCTTCAAGCATATACAGGAAGGGAACTGGGACAAAACAGGGAACAGAATCAGGGTGAAAGGGTTGTGCTGCAACTCACTGAAGGATTGACGCGATCTGTCAGAAATGTTACTGTTGACAATTTCTTCTGCAGTTTATCCCTGTCACGGAAATTGCTAGAAAAACAAATGACACTTTTGGGGACAATTCGAAAGAACAGAAAAGAATTACCTCCAGAATTTGTAACAGCAAAGGGCTGAAAGATATTCTCTTCACTATTTGCCTTTCGCGATGACGCCACTCTGGTTTCCTATTGGCCGAAGAAAGGAAAAGTGGTTGTTCTTCTGAGCAGTTTGCATGATCAAGAAGAAGTAGATAACACATGTCCAGACAAAAAACCACGAATGATCTTGGACTATAATTCTAGTAAAGGTGGAGTAGATGCGGCAGATCAAATGTTGCGCACGTATACCACAAAACGAATGACAAGACGCTGGCCAGTGACAATCTTCTACAACATGTTGGATATCAGTGCTTTGAACGCCTTCATTGTTTGGATGTCACTAAATCCAGAATGGCAGTCCAAGTCAAAGCACAGATGTTGTCTATTCCTCTTGGAATTAGGAAAGCAGCTGCTTCAGAGTAATTGCAGCGAGACTTCTTCAGCATTGAAGAAGCCACTGATGCTGTTTGCAATGACGGGATCCCAAAGAAAAGGGCAAAGTGTCACTGCTGTTCCAGAGAAAAAGACAAGAAAAGCAACATAGTTTGCACCTCCTGGAAGCGCAATGTTTGCAAAGAACATTCAGAAATTGTCTGTGTCTCATGCAAATGACTGTAGTACTTTACTGTGTTCATCAAGTGCATGCAAAAACTGCTTTCATGGCAACTCTTCTTCATGTAATTTTATGATAAAGCATTACATTTCAAAACATTTAACCTTCATATAATAAATAATTAATTCGGAATAATATTTTGTCTGTTTAGTTTAAATTTTTCAATGTTAACAATTAAAATTCGTCGTGGGGTCATTTATGACCCCAACGGTATTCAGTGTGTGCAAAAAATCTCGGTAATTCCAGGGTTAAGGGGTCACTGACAGCAAAAAATGATATAATGGCAGAGACAAAAAAAAAATCCTACAAGCAGTTATAGTCTTTCTCCTCACACTTCGGCATTCCCAGAGTTGGGAAACCTCTTTCTCCTGCACAAGTTTACTTCAGAATACCTTAGCTGGAGCTAGAGTCTACTGTAGATGTGGTCAGTTCATTTTTCCTAGACAAAAAAGGTGCTGGTACTCATATACAGGGCTCTTTCTTTAATATATGAGGAGCATGAATCAATTTAAGCAGACAATGAAAAAGGTGCTAGTACTCTGTATCACCATGTACCCCCTCAAAAAAGCCTTAGATGCAGTGCCCAGTATAGCACTTCCCTCTGCCTATTAGTTCCTGGAATGTCTGCTGGATCTTCTTCTTTCTTTGATCAATGGCTCTGTTAAGGCATGGTTGTTGTACTTCACCTCTCCTTCCTTGCTCTGGTTCTCTCCTCCTGAAGAAGCAGATTAGATATGCCATGTGGTCTTTTTCTGCTGTTATGTTTCTATTTATTTATTTAACCGGTTTTCTATACTGTCTTATCCTTCAATCAATCCTCAAAATCAAAAACGTTACCGATCCTCACCCTTCCCAAAATAACAACATAAATTTCATGTAAAATATTCTTTTTTCGGATGGAGCCAGGGGAAGTAAGAACTATACTTTAACCACTCCAGATGGCAACATCCATTTTATTTAAGATTTAATATAAATATCTTCAAAGGACTTAGCTTAAATGCAAAGAAATACTCCTTCAAATCGCAGCACAACACAGTCTCCAACAAGCAGGGCACGACGTGCACATTTCAGGAACAGCTCTCTGTATCAAGTGCATTCCTCTTCAGTCTGTGCTAACCGCCAAATGTCGCCGAGTTCACCAACCCGGTTTATTTTCAGAAGGGATCTCATTATTGGCTACAAGCAGCCATCACTCACCATAGCAATCCAATCCGATGGTAGGGGCGCCCCACAGAATCAGGGGAACCCCACCACGTCATGGATGATGTTACTAGAGGCTTTGTGGTATATCTTTTGCAGTGCCCGTGCCCTTTATTGTATGTTGGGAGGACGTCTCGGGTGATGAGTATTCGTTTGGGTGAGCATGCATCTCGAGTGCGGAACAAAGTGTCGTCTGCCCCAATAGTTGACCATTGCCTGCTACACAATCATGAGTTCTCTCATTTCTGCTGGACTATTATTGATCATGTCCCCCTGGACCCTCGAGGGGGTGATCGAGTAGCTCTGCTACAGCGACGTGAACAAACTTGGATCTTTAGACTTAACACGGTGGCCCCCTTTGGGCTTAACAAGGAAATCGATTGGGCAAGCCTCTAGTAACATCATCCATGACGTGGTGGGGTTACCTTGATTCTGTGGGGCGCCCCTACCGTCAGATTGGATTGCCGTGGTGAGTGATGGCTGCTTGTAGCCAATAATGAGATCCCTTCTGAAAATAAACTGGGTTGGTGAACTCGGCGACATTTGGCGGTTAGCACAGACTGAAGAGGAATGCACTTGATACAGGGAGCTGTTCCCGAAAAATGCATGTCGTGCCCTGCTTGTTGGAGACTGTGTTGTGCTGCGATTTGAAGGAGTATTTCTTTGCATTTAAGTTAAGTCCTTTGAAGATATTTATATTGAATCTTAAATAAAATGGATGTTGCCATCTGGAGTGGTTAGAGTATAGTTCTGACTTTCCCTGGCTCCATCCGACAAAAAGAATATTTTACATGAAATTTATGTTGTTATTTTGGGAAAAGTGAGGATCGGTAACTTTTTTGATTTTGTGGATTTATGGTATTACCGAGATCTGGGGTTTGAGCTTTACATTATCCTTCAATCAAAGCAGTGGAGGGTTAAGTGGCTTGCCCAAGGCCACAAGGACTGCCTCTAGGACTAGAAATCCCAGTCCCTCTGGCCTGAGATTTCTGTCTCCAGGTGGGACTTGAACCCCTGGCCCTCAGTACCTTGTCCTAACCACTAGGCCACTCCTCCTAGGCTTATGTACCACTTTTCTACAAGTCAAAGTGGTGTACAACACTATGTTGTGCAGCTAATTTTCCAGCAGCCTTGTCATGCTCATATTACCCCTCTTCTCAAGTCACTTCATTGACTCCCTATCCATTTCCACATCCAATTCAAACTTCTCCTGCTGATCTATAAGTGCATTCACTCTGCAGCTCCTCACTACCTTTCCTCTCTTATCTCTCCCTACACCCCTCCTCGGGAACTCCACTCTTCTGGCAAATTGCTTCTATCTGTGCCCTTCTCTTCTATTGCTAATGGCAGACTTCACTCCTTTCACCTTGCTGCTCCTTATGCCTGGAACAAATTACCTGAGTCTGTATGTCAGGTGCCTTCTCTGACCCTTCTCAAATCCAGGCTGAAAACTCACCTCTTCGCTGCCACTTTCGGATTTTGACTCACCTGATCTCCTTCATGTTTCCTTACCATTCCCCCTAGATGTATCCCGTGTCTACAGTTACTGTGTTGTCTGTCTTGACTAGATTGTAAGCTCCGATGAGCAGGGACCATCTTGTACATGCGTCTGTGCAGCGCTACCTACATCTTGTAGTTCTATACAAATGTTCAATAGTAGTAGAAGTAGACTTACTTCCTGCTTGTTCAAAGAGAAAGTGTAGTTACTCACCTGTAGCAAGTGTTCTCTGAACAGCAGGAATAAGTCCACATAACCCTCCAACCTTCCCATGGAGTTGTTTTTGGCTACTAGCTTGGTTATCATACTGGAGATATGATGGTGCCTTGGCAGGTGGGAAAACAGGCATGCATGCTCGATGGAAGCTCACAAAAGCTTCTAATGGAAGCTGGGGAGCTTTCCCGATTGGGGTTCCATCAGGGATGTCACCCCCACACCTGAGAACATATTCCTGTTGTTCATGCATCAGTTACTGATGCATTATCCAATTTAGAAACATTCACCAAAAATATATTATGATGCTTCATAACATTTTCTATTTTACTCATTGATGTAGCGTTAGTTTTAATAATATAAGATATGCCATACTGGGTCAGACTTAGGTACATCAAGCCCAGTATGGCATATCTTATATTATTAAAACTAACGCTACATCAATGAGTAAAATATAAAATGTTATGAAGCATCATAATATATTTTTGGTGAATGTTTCTAAATTGGATAATGCATCAGTAACTGATCTTTTTTAAAGCTAGAGGTTTTGGAGTCCTCACTACCTCTTCTAATACCAGCTGTTTCTACAGGTCCTTGAATAAAGAATGATATACCTTAGGCCTTTTCTTCCATAGGAACACTGTCAGCAGATTTACTTCCTCAGTCAATGGAGAAAGCTACTTTGTTGATAATATTATTATTGGAATCAGATCCAGACTTACTCTTTAAATAATTTTTCCCCACAGAGATGAGATGTTTTGGGGGCAAGTAAGAAAAATTAATCCTGCCGTCTCCTTGAAATGTAATCTTGGAGTCAACGATATCTTTAAGACTTCAGTTGCTAGCAATAGGAGCTGTATTTTCCTGAATTACCCATGCAAGTGTAAGATTCAATATATCTGTGATACCTACTTTTGAAAGAACTTTCTCTGAGTTATTATTTTGTTGATGGTTGAGCATTTTCTGCCAGGTTAAATAAACTGTCATGTTTTTTCCTTGGATTTTTTATTTATTTATTTAGCTGTATTTATACCCTGTTTTTCACCAGGTCAAAGTGGTCAATTGGGGGATACATTTAACATGAGGGGATATAACACACATACACTAATACTTACAGGGAACATGGGCAATGGAGGGTTAAGTGGCTTGCCCAAGACCACAAGGAGTGCCTATAGGACTAGAAATCCCAGTCCCTCCAACCTGAGATTGCTGTCCCCAGGTGGGACTTGAACCCCCAGCTCTCCAGCCTGAAGTACCTTGTCCTAACCACTAGACCACAGTCCAAAACGTGATAAGGTGGAAAAACACTTTATTTCAATTTCTCAGACCTAGCAACCCGACACAGGCCGTGTTTCGGAGACCTTCATCAGGGGTTGTCTAAATAGGTACTAGAAACATAGAAACAGACAATATTAAAAAATCAAATAATAGTGAAAGAACAAATAATTGTGGACATTCAATATACTCTATTCACACAAAAATACAAATAAAAAATAAAAAATAATTAAAAGATAATAAATAATTCATAATAAATAATTAAAAAATAATCAATAAATAATTAAAAACAAACCTCGAATGCTCAAAATGCGATACTCAAATATAATTAAATAATAAAAATTAATAGTAAAACTAAAAAAACAACTAAATCTATACAGACACAATATAATACAGTCTTTACAGTCTGTTTCTATGTTTCTAGTACCTATTTAGACAACCCCTGATGAAGGTCTCCGAAACATGGCCTGTGTCGGGTTGCTAGGTCTGAGAAATTGAAATAAAGTGTTTTTCCACCTTATCACATTTTGGACTGTGTGCCTTTTCCACGTGATATCTTGCCCTGTGTTGGACCGCCTAACCACTAGACCACTCTTCCCATGAACTTATGATGAACTTATTTGATTTCCTGTTCTAATGCTTTTCTTGAATATTTTGTTTGCTAATAACACAGGTACACTACCAAAAAACTGCCTCCAGTTTTGCAACTGATTCCTATAGATTTTGGGGTGCTGAATCCAGGAAAAATAGCCAAAATGTTCCATCACGTCACGTTTTCTTGCAAAATTAGATTTCTTACCCATATAAGGAATGTTCACATAATTTCTTTTTAGCCGACTGCAGTTTATTTTCTTGGCCCAAAATAGAGGTTGTAATGGTTAACTAACTAGAAACACTCCCTCATGATATTTTAGAGTGTTTTGTATTCATTTTATACATTAACAGGACAATTGGGAGGCGGGGGGCTAAATCAAGTACTCGCGCTGGCGCATGTTCTTTCCTGTTCGCCTCGCCTCGTTCCCTCGCTCAAACACGGTGGTTGCGACATGAACATTCCTGTCAAATTTCAGTTTCTTGCAAGTTCATTATTACCTTTTGTTTGCTCAGTCGTAATCCAGCTTTATTCCGAAGTGGTTCACTACAGTTGTAGTTTGCAGTGCTGTGTATTTGTGATGGCTCACAGAGCCAGAGGTTGCGTCAACTCTCCGGACAGTTTTTGTTTTATTTGTGGGGAATATACCGTGAAAAAGCGGCAGAGGAACATTTCTGCATTTATTAAAAAAGTATATTTCGCCTATTTCGGTTTGAAGTTAGGCGATCAAGACAAACCGTGGGCTCCTCACAAAGTGTGCAAGACATGTGAGGAAGATCTACGCTTATGGATGAAAGGTAAAAAACAAGCATTTTGTTTCGGAATACCTATGATGTGGCGTGAACAAAGAGACCACAGCAGTGACTGCTATTTTTGCTCTTGCATTGTGAAGGGATACAACTTAAAAAATAAGAATGTAATAAGTTACCCCAACCTTCCCTCAGCAATTAGGCCTATGCCTCATAGCAACGAAGTAACTGTGCCTGAACCACCAAAATCTTTGGATCATATTTGTGTGGACGGTTCTGATCATGATGAGACTCATCAGATGGCTTTTCCCGATGAGTCCAGTACTTCCGCGTTTGAAACTGAACCAGATCCGAAACCTGAACTTTTCTCTCAAGCTGAATTGAATGATTTAGTCTGGGATTTAGGACTCCCAAAAGATGCTGCCCAACTGCTAGGTTCTCGGCTTAAACAGAAAAATCTATTGTCACCAGGAACAACTTTTTATTGGTACCGCAACCGCGAGACACAATTTTTGAAGTATTTCAGCAAAGAGGAAGATTTGGTATTTTGCAACGATATATACGGAGTGATGGAAAAGTTTAAACTCAAGTATAATCCTGCTGAATGGTGGCTGTTCATTGATTCGTCAAAAGACAGCATAAAAGGTGTTCTTCTTCATAATGGCAACACATTCGCTTCAGTTCCTATTGCTCACTCTGTTATTCTCCAAGAAAAATACGAGAATTTGGCCCTGATTCTTCAGAAGATTCGTTATGATGAGCATAAGTGGATGATTTGTGGAGACTTTAAAATTCTATCCATGCTATTAGGGCAGCAATCCGGTTCACCAAATATCCCTGCTTCCTTTGCTTGTGGGATAGCCGGGCCCGCGACCTACACTGGGGGAAAAAAGACTGGCCAATTCGGGAGTATTTGAGACCCGGTGAGAAAAATGTTCTTCATGAGAGCTTGGTACCTCGTGATAAAATTCTATTACCACCTCTCCACATTAAGTTGGGTCTCATTAAGCAATTCATCAAGTCCCTTCCAAAAGATGGTGAGTGCTTTCGGTACCTTTGCTCAAAGTTCCCCTGACTTTCTGAAGCAAAGCTAAAGGAAGGAGTGTTTGTTGGCCCTGATATAAGGAAACTCATTTCAGATGGAGCATTCGCTGAAACGATGTCTGAGAAGGAAAAAGAAGCCTGGGATTCCTTCAAGGATGTTGTTCTCAAATTCTTGGGGAACAGGCGGGATGAGAACTATAAGGATATTGTTGCCAGGATGCTCAATGCCTTCAAAGAACAAGGCTGTAACATGAGCCTGAAAGTCCATTTCTTGCACTCCCATGTGAACTACTTTCCCGAAAACTTGGGGGCGTACAGTGAAGAACACGGTGAAAGGTTTCACCAGGACATCAAGGACGCAGAGAGAAGGTACCAAGGAAGATGGAACACCACTATGATGGCTGATTTCTGCTGGTTGCTGCTGCGGGAAACCACAGATGAAAAATACGCCAAGCAGCGCACCAAGAGAAGCATTCGGGGGAAGAAGAAACGGGCCCACCAGGAGATTGATTGACCCAAGAATGACTTTAAAATCTAAACTGTGTTGACAAATATCGTGTTTTTACTAAACTTTGAAATAAAAATTTGCTAGTTATTACCACAGTGTCGGATCTCATTTATTAGAATTTTATTTTCACACCATCGGGTGTTATCTACATCTATTGCAATGGTGCGGTTTGCGTTTTCTATTCTTACATACATACCTGTACAACATTTTTTGCACATTTCTTTGCTTTGCTTTGTGTCTAACTTCGCTCTTATATGCTCAATGTTTGTGCACATGTATGTGGCTGTTTTAAGTGCAGACAATTTTGCTACCATCACAGTGTGTTTTGTTGACATTACTCTATTCTTATGTGCTGCCTTGTTACAATTTTCTTTATTCTTATTTGAATAACTACTAAACAATTAGTATAAAGAATTCATCCAAGAAACTTTTATCTCAATCGCACTCAATCTGAAACGTTCACCTCAAACTGCTAACCCAATGTAGCAAAAAATCTGTACGTGATGGAGCAAATTGGTTACCAGATTTGGATTCAGCGCACCAAAAAACGTAAAAATCAATCGAAACATTAGAGGCAGTTTAAAAAAATTTTTTTTTAGTGTACCTGTGTAATAAGCTAAAATTATTGAACATAAAAAAATCTTTTTAGAATTCTCCTTTTAAAACTGCTTTGAAGACAGGCACTTTAGGACTAATAAGAGGAAGCATTTTAGCAAAAATAGTAAAAATGTGCGGCACAGTGTTCAGAAGCACTTAGCCAGATAAGCAGCATTTGCTGTCCAGATACGTGCCACTGTCTGGGTTTCTCCAGTGATATTTAGCAGCACTATCTGCATAGTGCCACTAAAAATCATTAGTTGCCGCCTAGCATTATCTGCATAGTGCCAGAGCAAAGCATTGGTGGTCGCAGAAATTAACCAGATATTGGTGAGTGCAAAAGAACTGTTCTAAAGTTATTTGGATAATTATCCACATAGCGGACTGAATATTGTTATCCGGATAATTTTGGCACTGAATTAATTACATCTATATTTAGCACCAACTGATGTCTGAATAGTGGTATTGAATATATGTCTTTTATTTAATCACCATGGCTGGCATTTAAAAAAAAACACCGACTGCAGTGTTTAATATTAACTCATTGAAGAGGATTTTTTTGTTTTAAAGTGCTCATAGAAATGAATGGGATTATTCTTCAGCAGCAGCAATCAAACCAAGACTTGCTTCTGTCTGAAGCAGGAGTAAATAAATTTGGATTTGGGAACTTGACAGGGGAGTGTAAATCGGCCTATGCATTTGGGCAAATAAGTTCTGTAAAGTATGGTGGGCCAGCACCTATAGGGTGCAGGCCCCATAACATGGCCGCTGGAGAGGAAGGGCGCGGGCAAGAAAGGCAGGCAGCAGGGTGGGGGAGGAACGGCCCTGGCAATAAAAGGGAGGGGGAAGAAGCCACCCTCCCTTTTCACCAGAGCATCTTTTCACTGGAGCATCACAGTTGTGGAAGCATTGTAGTTTGAGCAGAGGTAGGGTGCCTCAGCAACGGGAGAAAAGGGCAGTGGCATTGGAGAGTGGTGGCGACAAAGGAGAGAGCAGCGCCGGTGTTGCTGAGGCGAAGTGAGCAGCGGTGAGCGCAGAAACAAGAAATCTGCAGTGGCGCAGAACGGCATACCTTGAGGGCTGGCATCGGGCGGCGAGTAGAAAACAGCAGCTGCACGGAAAATCGGGACGTGGCAGGCCAGCAGCAGGGCAAGGTGAGAGGAGTCTGCCTGGACCGGAACATCCAGAGACGAGTTGAGAAGAGAGCAGGAGCTGTGCACATGGGGACTGAAAGTTAAAGGGCACCACCTGGTGGTAGAACTGTGGAAAAGCAGCAGGTACAGCTCTATCAGCTGGGAACAGAGCCTGCACGCTATCTAGTGGCAGATTAGCGAGCAAGCGCACGATTTTGTAATTGCAGCGGGGACACAAAGTGAGATTAATTGGACTTTGAGGGTTCTTATTGGCAAAAGAAGAGGAGGCAGCTTTGTTGCAGGTGGATTCATGCAGCGAAGGGCACACAAGGGAACAAATGCTATGGCCAAGCAACCACACACCAGAGGTGGGGAGGTGAGCCAGCAAAGAAGACGGCGAGGAAGGTGGATGGAACAACTTACATGGCGGCGAAGAGCAAAGAGAACAAGAGAAAGGACAGCAGAAAGAGACCTGGTGCTGCTAAGGCCCCGGCATGACATGACCCACGGATCCTGCAGCAGAGGCAAGCCAGTCGGCACCATGCCAACAACCAGAGGCCTGCATCCGCTGTGCAGGGATGACCTGCATCCGCTGTACAGGGTGGGGCAAGGGGATGACCCATCCGGTATGCACGACCTTGTGAACCAGGTCTGAGCCATTGCCACATTCCACGGAGCGGGACGTGTGCAGGCTCTCCTGAGTTCGCTAGATGGAACGCAAGCCGGGGGAGGATTAACCATGGAGGAGACTGATTACCATCAGGCGGCTACAACCGAGGGAAAAGAGTCAAGAGGTAAGTATGCACATACTATTTCACTAGAGGGGGGAATGGGGGGTAGAGGGGAGAACATAAGAACATAAGATATGCCATACTGGGTCAGACCAAGGTCCATCAAGCCAAGTATCCTGTTTCCAACAGTGGCCAATCTAGGTCATACGTACCGAGCAGTTTACCCAAAAGATACAGGTTCCACAATGCTTGTACTGGGTCAAGCATTGATATCCTGGGTCCCTTCTTAATAATGGTTTATGGACCTTTCCTCCAGGAACTTGTCCAAACCTTTTTTAAACCCAGCAATACTAACAGCCTTTACTACATCCTCCAGTAATAAATTCCAGAGTTTGATTACACGTTGAGTGAAAAAATGTTTTCTTTTATTAGTCTTAAATAGTTTACCCTGTAGCTTCATTGCATGTCCCCTAGTCTTTCTATATTCTGATAATGTAAACAATCGATCTACGTTTACCAGTTCCACTCCGTTCATTAATTTATAGACTTCTATCATATCTCCCCTCAGCCGTCTCTTTTCCAGGTTAAAGAGCCCTAACCATTTTAACCTTTCTTCATAGGAGTATCCTTCCATCCCCTTTACCATTTTGGTGGCTCTTCTCTGAACCTTTTCTAATAAGGCTATATCCTTTTTAAGATACGGTGACCAGAATTGCACACAATATTCAAGGTGCGGTCTCACCATGGAATGATATAGAGGCATTATAATATCTTTTGTTTTATTTTCCATTCCTTTCCTTATGATACCTAGCATTCTGTTTGCTCTTTTGGCCGCCGCTGCACACTGGGCCGAGTGTTTTAACATATTATCCACAATGATGCCTAAATCTTTTCCTGGGTGGTGGTTCCTAATGTGGAACCTTGCATCTTGTAATCATAGTTTGGGTTGTTCTTCCCTAGGTGCATAACTTTGCACTTGTCCACATTAAATTTCATCTGCCATTTTGATGCCCAGTCTTCCAATTTAATAAGATCCTCTTGCAATTTTCCACAATCCTCTTGGGTTTTAACAACTTTAAATAGTTTTGTGTCATCTGCAAATTTGATAACCTCACTCGTTATTCCCTTTTCCAGGTCATTTATGAATATGTCAAAAAGCAGCGGACCCAGCACAGATTCCTGGGGTACACCACTATTCACCTTTCTCCATTGGGAAAATTGGCCATTTAGCCCTACCCTTTGCTTTCTATCTTTTAACCAGTTCCTGATCCACAATAGTACACTGCCTCCTATCCCATGACTCTTTAGTTTTGCCAAAAGTCTCTGATGAGGGACCTTGTCAAAGGCTTTCTGAAAGTCCAGATACACTTTATCAACCGATTCACCTTTGTCCACCTGTTTATTCACATAACAGATTAGTAAGACAAGATCTTCCTTGTCTAAAGCCATGTTGGCTGTCTCCCATTAGGCCATGACTATCTACATGCTGAGTAATTTTGTTCTTTATGATGGTTTCTACCATTTTTCCCGGTATTGACGTCAGGCTCACTGGTCTGTAGTTTCCCGGATCACCCCTGGAACCTTTTTGAAAAATTGGCGTTACATTGGCGATCCTCCAATCTTCAGGTATTACAGATGATTTTAATGAAAATTCACAGATTACTAATAGCTGGTCTGCAATCTCATATTTCAGTTCTTTCATCTACCATCCGGCCCAAGTGATTTGCTACTCTTCAGTTTATCTAATAGTTGTAATACATCTTCCCGATGTATCGATATTTCCTTCAATTTTTCCGCACCTCTAAATACCACATCAGTCATGGGTAACATCACTACATATTCCTCATTAAATACCGAAGCAAAGAATTCATTCAGTCTCTCCGCTATCGCCTTGTCGTCTCTTAGTGCGCCTTTAACCCCTCTATCATGTAATGGACCAACTGATTCTCTCATAGGTTTTTTGCTACGAATGTACTTGAAAAAGTCTTTATTTCACATTTTTGCTTCCGCAGCAAGCTTCTTCTCAAATTCTCCCTTTGCCTGCCTTATCAATGCCTTGCATTTGACTTGCCAGTTCTTGTGCTGTTTCCAGGTTTCGTCATTTGTCCCTTTTTTCATTTCCTGAAAGATGCTTTTTTGGCATTGGGAGGGAGGGGAGTGGGCAGTGTGGCCACGAGGGGGGATGACAGCAAGTGTTTGGGGGTAAGAAGGACGGAAGCTTGGGGGCTTGGGGGGGGCAGCTGAGGCAGTCACAGCGGCATCACAAGTTTAGGGGAGTAAGGGGGCTAGAGAGAGTTCACCATGGCATCGAAGAACTGCTGCAGGCCTTGCTGCAGGTTGTAACCATGACCGGTATGACAGTGGCCAGGGTCGGGGTGACCCAGAGCATGGCTGGTGCAGCCAACATAGGGATCCCAAGCCTCCCACCCCTCAGCACCCCAAAAGGGGTCCCTAGCCTGGGGTACAATGGGGGTCACGTGGGAGGGGCGGTGCCAGGAGAGGAGAGGCTGGTATCATAATGTCGGCCGGCGGAATGTGTGCACCTTACCAGCACGTTAGACAGCTATGTGCCTCTCGCTCAAAAAGAGAAAATCTGGAGGGGCGAATACATGGACATTTTCTCACTCTGGCACTGGAGGCGACTAGCATGCCCCCAGAGATGTGGTCTCTTGGATGCAGCAGGTCAGCGAGCTACTGATGGCTTCCCTGTGCGGTGTTTTTCTGAAGACTCTCTGTTCATTAAATTCTGTGAGGACAGCGTCGGCAGCACAAATTTGAAATTTTGTAAAGCTTTTAAACCCCCTGAAGAAACTCATTCAGAGTGAAATGCAGGAAGGGGCACCGAGAGATGGCGTTGGGGAGCAGTAAAAAGCTAAGTTAAGCTAAGCAGCGTTTAAAACATTTTTACTGTATGAGAATTTCACTTGTGGCATCTTATTTATATTGGTGAAAACAATGCTTACAGGTCATTGATGCTAATAGGCACATATTGGACATTTTAACAAAAGATGTTACAGTGCCAAGGAGTCTGAGACCAAAATAGCACGGTAATATACACCATTGGTAAAAAAAGATTCCCACAGATTGAAAATTAACGTCATGTTGTCTGAGGTTGCAATGGAGTGATTGCCTTTTGCTTTTATTGACTACATGTTATCACTTTGAGAGCAGACCAAAAGTTACTGTATAGTTACAAGTATGGATCATAGGACATTCCTATGTCCACTGGGCAGGGAGATGGGCAGCATGGAGACACTTCAGCAGACAGCTTGGTTTCCACCCCAACAGCATCCGGATACATTGGATGAGACACAGAGGGATGCAGTGGGACCACTGAAGGTCTGCTCTCATGGTCCAGAGAAAAAAGGGCATGCCTGACTGGGTAGTCTTGCATCTTGGGAGTAACGATCTGATGTCAACAAATTGCATAGATCTCATCATTAAAATCAAAGCGGACTTAGCCTGGATGCGCAACAAGATGGGGCAGGTGTATGGTCCCACATCCTCCCATGGCAAAAGTAGCGGGGCGCAAACCAACCGACAGGGATCGAGAGGAACAGGAGGAAGCTCAACAAAGACGTTGGGTCCTTCGTGCGGGCAATGGTTGGGATGGTGGTGGAGCATCAAGGCATATTGGCGGGAGGGGAGATGATCTATTCGGCGGACAGAGTTCACTTAAAGGGCATCAGTTTGGAGCTGTTCCTCAAGGGCCTGCGGCGGGCCATCAGTTCCGTATGCACTATGGAGTAAGTTGGGCCATGGGCCCTCTTGGTGGCGGGACCTCACCGCTGGAATACAAAGAGGGGAGGGGTACCACAGAAAGAAAATGGGGGTCCTGGGTACCAAAAAAGGGGTGCTGGGGCCCGGTAACAAGGAGGTCAGGTACCAAGGGCAGGGGGGGGGGGGGTTCCTGGCCTAGGAGCTTGGCAAATGGGCCACCCGGGCACCAACACAGAGAAGTTGGTGATGGGAAAAGGGGTGGGACACTAGCCACTGAACGGGTCAAGGCTGCCGACCAGGCATTAGGGACTGTGGTACCCCTCCACATCAACTGGATATGTATTGTGATATCTGTGATGCTGGTTATTGGTTAAAAGGTGTGCTGAGTGTTAATGAGTGATCACTTAATCCTGTAAATATATGTTTGTTAGAATGTAACTGTTAGCAAGGCAATTATTTTGTATCCACATGCTGTGGCCTTTGAGATCCACTAATAAAACTAAGTTGGAAAATGATGGATTAGGCCTCGTCATTGGCATGCGGGTTAGGGTGGGAAGAAAAGAGGGCGGTGGGGGGGGGGGGGCAGAGAAAGCCCAGAGCAGTTCCAGCATGCTACGAGATATGTCTGTAGGAGGAATTGAAGGTGTTAGTGAGATATCTACTGTATGGTGGACTCTCATACTACACTACTATCTCTATTTTTGGGTTACAGCACTAATGTTTTTATGATCTATCTCCTTTAACAACAATTGTTATTGAGCAAAACTTGAGTATCTGTTGCTATATGCCCTCTGAAAGCCAAAGTAATTAGGGTGAATCCAACCCATTGTCATGTCAGTGTTAAGCTTGAAGTGTAAACAAGCAAATGAAAGTATTAAGGATAATTCCCAGAGCAGTTATACTGATTGGTGTTTATTGGTAAACATCTGTCTTAGAATAGAGATAACTTGGACTATCTTCCACCACAAGCTTGCATGAAAAATGACATTGCAATTACCACTTCCTATTCACAGGAGATATCATGCATTCGTATTATGCATAGTATTATGTTAGTGTTATCACGTAAGTACAGGCTAGTGCACCGTAATGTCTGCAGCACAGGAAGGTGTGTGAAGGATGATGTCTGTCTTATGCTATTACAAGTATCTCAAAACCAGAAAGACAATGTACTACACAAGATAGCTGCATCATAACGGTGTTTTATGATTGTTTTGGCAGACTGATATTATGGAGAAACTACACATGCAGGAAGAGGCCTACACTGCGAGAATTGACAGACTGAAAAAGAACAAATCACCCTGAGTAGTGCATGTTCTGAACTTTGACTCGCATTTTAAACCAGTATAGCCATCAGCTGTTCTGTCTGATATCACAAATTTAAGTGAAGAAGAAAATCAGGTTGTTGTTATTGCGTTACATCTGC
Organism: Ichthyophis bannanicus; assembly: GCA_033557465.1. Classification (NCBI taxonomy): domain Eukaryota; kingdom Metazoa; phylum Chordata; class Amphibia; order Gymnophiona; family Ichthyophiidae; genus Ichthyophis; species Ichthyophis bannanicus. The sequence continues at coordinate 732,596,402 of CM066034.1, read as the reverse complement.
TGTTAACACAAATCTTTATGAAAACTCTAAATAATCTGCTCTATACTGTAACAAAATAAACCTAGAAAAATTGACATATTTGTTTGTGAACCATGCTTTTTTATACCAAATAAGGATGGGTGTTCTAAACAAGAAAAACTGATAGATGTATTTTAAAACACTTATTGCTTTCTTGCTTTTCATTCAAACAACCATGCATGCCGCACATTAGAATCCCGGGGCATGTTTGCTAAGCCCCATGCTAGTAACGCGGGTTTGGGCTGCGTTAGTAGTGCGGGGCACTGAACTGGATGCAGGGGAGTAGGGACAGCCTTCCCTTTGAATTTAGCGCAGCTCACCATGGTAATACCACTGTGGGGAACAGCTACCGCTACCCATTGTGCTGGCAGTAGTTGCACTGGTACTGTGGGCTTTCAAGGCTCATGATAGCAGCACCGCAGCAGGAATGCCCATGCCCTGCCTGGGCACCACTCAGACGCACTTTGCTCGAATAGCATGACTTTGTAGAACAGCATCAAAAGCACACACTAACCCCACACTACCTAGATAGCATGCTTTAGTAGACATGCCTCCACGATTTAGTAAGTGCAGCCTTGGACTTCATTTTGTATATTATTTTAATAACAGAACTAATTAAATAATACTACACCAGGTTATAAGCACATCGGGATCGATAGAGGTAAGGAAGTCATGGATCAGCTATGGTCTGTGATGTTCCTTTGGAAGCCTAATGGTTCTTATACTCTGTGACAGTGGCATGAACAGGAATGGGAGACTGAATTACCGCAGATATGGAATGGGGACGTGGGCGATGGATTAATCATGGTATCTTAGGGCCTGATATTCAACTGATATTCACCTGCCAACCTCCAAACCATGGATAGTCACTTCCGCGGCAACGGAAGTGACTATCTGGGTCTAGCTGCACTGCCCGGAAGCCACCAAGGCTAACCATGCAGCATTGATATTGGATGCTGCACGGTTAGCCTCAGCACCTATAAGATAGCAGAGGGTTTTCCTCGCCTATCTTATAGGCGCCGAGCGCTAACTGTGCAGCTTTCAATATCAGTGTTGCACGGTTAGCACTGGTCCCCACCTCCGCTCCACCCCGGAACATCCCCGGCATGCCCCAATGCTAGCCAGCTAGCTTCGGGGTGAACAGGGGACTTCGTTGGGGATACTCAATGGCACTACCTGTGTATGTAACAAAACACAAAGGAGCAAGTGGCATACGGTGGTCATACTATTACCTTTACTCGAAAATAATTATTTTATTATCATTTTATTTTCACTGAAGCAACAGATATTTTTATTTCCTTATCATATATGGTAATATTAGGCAGTGGATTCTACCATAACGTTATAATATTGTTTTTGACTGACTCTTGTTTTATTTGATGTTCACAGACCTGACTTTTTTAGTGATTGGTACTCTTGTCAAAACATAACTTCACAGTATGCCATTGTGAATATCAGTTCACAGATATTAGATGTGGCACATCTGATCTCCTCCTCATCTATCTTTTGTTTTTCAGTTTGTGCATGATGATGTGACCATGCACTTCATTATTTTGTATGCCTTACGGTTTTGATTTGAATACGTTTTTTTTATTATCTCTTTTTTATTATTGTTTTTATCCATGTTTTTAATTATTTATATATTTATTTAAAAGTAAGTTTGCCTTTGTTTTTTACATATTACTGTTTTTTGCATATTACCGTTTTTAATTGTGTTATTATTTATAATTTCTTTTGAGGATGGGTACCTCCTGAGGAAGGCATCCGCCAAAATGTGTAGGAGTTTTTATCAAATAAAGCACCCGTGACCACCGTATGCCACTCACTCCTTTGTGTTTTGTTGCTATGTTCTGCGAGGGCTCCTGTTCTCCTTGTATTCTTTGACTAACTGTGTATGTATCATCGAATATCCGGTTAGCTGGCATTTACATGGTTAACTGGTTGTTAACCGTATGAATGTCTTTTGAATATCGGGGCCCTTAATGTTTGTCAATCCAGGATGGTAAATAACCATTGATGGACAAAAAAAAGCAGTTGGGATATATTCATATAATATGGTACATCTGGGCAGATTGGATAAGTCAATTGGTCTTTCCTTTTCGTCCCTCTAGTCCAGTCCCGGAACCATAGAGTTTAGATCCCTTCCAGCAGCTTTGGAGACTGAAACACGTCATCGCTTTGATGACCTCTGTATAAATAGCCAAGGACCGCCCCTCTCCATCAGTACTTCAGTCTCCAAAGCAGCTGGAGGCATTTCTAAGCCCGAGACTAGGCTAGCTCAGCACAGATAAGCAGAGATAGGTGTTGATTTGGGGGAGTTTAAAGTTGCTGAACTGTTTCTGTTGTTTTCAGAACCGGTGCTGCTGTGGAAGGTGTTCCTGACTTGGCTCCCGGACAGAGGCTGTGTCTCTATCTCTCTTAATCTCTCTCTGTCTCTACCCATTTGTTTTTTTCTTGTGTTCTGTTTTTCTCCTCTCTCTCTCTCTCTCTCTCTCTCTCTGTCTCCCCCCCCCACCCCCCACCCCCATGGGGCTCTTTGGAACCCGTTGCTGAAACGAGCATCTGGGGAAGTCAGCAGCACCGGATCCTCCTGTCTCCCGAACCCGCGTTAACGGGTGAGGAGCAGGGACTGGCTCCCAGCGCAACTGACAGTCTGGGCCTCGCCGGAGCCGAAGCCACGGTCTGGCTGAGCTCCGGCGCAGAGAGAGCCTCCTCCCGTCTCCTGCTGTGTACTCCAAGGCGGAGGGGTTACAGAAGGTGAGAGTAAGGGGGCTTAAAGCCTTCTCTTTAGCCTGGGGGGCCGGATTGGCACAACGGTGTGCAGTAGAAAGGCCGGCGGCATTGGTTTTCGGCGGGAAAACGCGGCGGCGGCCATTTTGAGCACCGCGGTTTCTCGCTGAGGTTTTCGTTGCGATTTGAGGGGGTTTTGAGGCCTCGTTTTCTGGTTTGTTCAGTGGGAGGCACTTGGGCAAGGAACTTGGTGCAGCCTCAATCTGTAGCGGCTGGGTGAAAGCAGCTTACATTTTCCCTACGGGGGAGGCATTGGGCAAGATGCCAGCCAAGCCACGTTACCTAGTGTGTGGATCGCGACGAGGCACGCTGTTAGAGTCTGGTGTGTGTGAGTTCTGTTCCCTCGAGGTGCTGGCGCGGGACAGACTGCTGCCGGAAACCAGCGGGGAGGGGGGCGTGCTGGAGGGCGCGGAGGCCCACTCTTCCTCGGGGATGGCGGAGGAGCCGGTGGCGGGACCCTCTTCAGAGGGGGGTTCCAGTGCTCAGGCCGTAGCTAACCAGCCGCTCGGAGCTTCAGGTATTCCTCCAGGCTTCTTTTCCCTGATGCAACAGGCCTTTGCGCTGTTGCAGCCGGCGAGGACCGGATCTCCTCAGGTCCTTCATGGGCAGAAGCGACAGGGGCCTTCGGGGGAGGAGCCTGGCCAGCCTAAGCGTGGTAAATTGAGTGAGGAGGACTTCGGTGAGACTGGGGATGAGGAGATCCTGGGAGATTCCGATGAGGAGTTAGAAGAGGGAGAGTTACCTGATGCGGAACAGCAAAATAGAGTAGTCAGGGTATTTAGGAAGGAGGAGCTGCCTGCTCTAATTTCTGAAACGCTAAAGACGCTTAATATGCCCTCGGTGGCTCCGTCAGCGGACGAGATCTTGGAAGATCCGTTGTTGCAGGCAGTACGCACGTCCCAGCGGGTATTTCTAGTTCATAGGGTGTTCAAGAATATGATCCAGGAAGAGTGGGATGTGCCGGAGTCGGCCCTCAGAGGTTCTAGGGCAGTAGCTCGTTTGTACCCGATTTCGGATCAGGATAGGGAGCTCTTCCGCTTGCCTAAGGTGGATGCGGCAGTTTCCGCGGTTACAAAGAAGACAACGATCCCGGTTGAGGGGGCCGCGGCCTTGAAGGATGTACAGGACAGAAAATTGGACACTTCATTGAAACAAGTCTTTGATATCAGTGCTCTTTCCCTGCAGGCCTCAATTGTAGGAGCATGGGTAGCGAGAGCCTCCTTGCGTTGGTCCCAACGGCTGCAGGGCGATCAGACCGCGGAGTCCGTGGAAGAATTACCACGGTTGGAGTCCGGCACTGCATATTTGGCAGACATTCATTATGACCTCATCAGGGTGTTAGCTAAGAGTATGGCATCGGTGGTGGTGGCTCGGCGCTGTCTCTGGTTGTGAAACTGGGCGGCGGAAGGTTCGTCTAAGGCTCGCCTCAGTAAGCTTCCTTGTAGGGGAAAGCTCTTGTCTGGAGAGGATTTGGAAAAGTTGGTGAAGGATCTTGGGGAGTCCAAGGGCGGTCGGCTTCCGGAAGATAAACCTAAGCTGGGCCGTGGTTCCTCTGGGGCCAGGGGGTCCCATCGTGAGTTTCGTAGGTTCCGGCCCTCGCGTTTTGGACAGCCGCAGCGGGGGAGGTTTCCAGTGCGGGGTCAGGGTTTCCGGGGATTTCAGGGAGCAGGTAGAGGGTTTGCTTCCTTTCAGTCCTCGGCAACAAAGAAGTCACAATGATATGAGGGGGTCTCAGGCAGCGGTAGTGCCCGTGGGAGGAAGGTTGCAGGAATTTTACCCTGCCTGGGTCCGCATTACGACCGACGAGTGGGTCTTAGAGGTCGTGCGAGAGGGCTATGCGTTGGAGCTCCACCGACCCATGTTAGATTCCTTTGTTCGCTCTCCCTGCAAGGCTCGGACCAGGGTCCGAGCGGTCATCCAGATGCTTCAGTGCCTTCTGCAGCTCCAGGCAGTGGTACCCGTTCCTCCCGATCAGGTTGGTTTCGGTCGGTACTCAATTTATTTCGTGGTGCCAAAGAAGGAGGGCGCGTATCGTCCGATTCTCGATTTAAAGAGGGTGAATCGGTGTCTCCGGGTTACCCATTTCCATATGGAAACGTTGCGTTCCGTGATTGCGGCAGTCCGAAAGGGGGAGTTCTTGACGTCGCTGGATCTTACAGAGGCTTATCTGCATATTCCGATCCGGCAGGAGCATCAAACGTTTCTGCGGTTTGCGGTACCCATGGGGCACTTTCAGTTTCAAGCGATGCCGTTCGGGCTGGCGACAGCTCCTCAAGTGTTCACCAAGATTATGGTAGTGGTAGCGGCGTCGCTTTGGAAAGAGGGGGTGCTGGTGCACCCGTACCTGGACGATTGGTTGATTCGAGCAAAGTCGAGGGAAGAAAGTGTAGCGGCCACCGCCCGGGTGGTGCAGGTGTTAGAGAGCTTGCGCTGGGTGGTGAACCACGCAAAAAGCAGGCTCGTGCCCTCGCAGTCCCTGGAATACTTGGGGGCGCATTTCGAGACGCAGATAGGAGCAGTCTTCCTCCCGGGGCCCCGGGTTCACGGTTTAAGGATGCTGCTGAGGCGGTTTCTAGCTCAGCGAGCACCGACAGCGTGGCAGTATCTTCAGCTATTAGGAACGATGGCGGCTATGATCGAGGTGGTACCGTGGGCCAGGGCTCACATGCGACCGTTGCAGAGGGCTCTGCTAAGACGATGGTCCCATCAGTCGGATGCTCTATCTCTCCGCCTAGTCTTCCCTCTGGAAGTTCGGAGGCAGCTTCGCTGGTGACTATGGAGGAACAAGTTGGAAGCCGGGGTGCCTCTGGAGCCTCCATCCTGGAGACTTTTGATGACAGATGCGAGTCTAGTGGGGTGGGGGGCGCATCGCGAAGGGAAATTGGCCCAGGGGCGGTGGTCTCCGGTGGAAAAAGGATGGTCTATCAACAGATTAGAAATGAGAGCAGTGTTTTTGGCACTCCAGGAGTTTCAGGTGTGGTTGGCCCGCTCGGCGGTGAGAGTACTGTCCGACAATGCCACGACGGTGGCTTACATCAATCGACAGGGCGGCACGACCAGTGCGGCATTAAAGGTGGAAGCGAGTCAGCTCTTGTGTTGGGTGGAGCAAAATCTGTCGGGGTTGTCGGCGCAGCATGTGGCGGGCGTGGACAACGTCGAGGCGGACTTTCTAAGTCGCCGCAGGGTGGATCCAGGGGAGTGGATGCTTCACCCGGAGGTGTTCGCTCTGCTGGTGCGCCGGTGGGGTCTCCCAATCATGGATCTCATGGCCACGTTCGAGTCCGCAAAGGCGTCGCGGTTTTACAGCAGAAGGCGGGAGCGCATGTCGGAGAGGCTCGATGCTTTGGCGCAGAGGTGGCCGTTGGGCAGTCTCCTCTATGTCTTTCCCCCGTGGGCTCTCATAGGCCGGATGGTGCAGCGTGTGGAGAGTCACCGGGGTCTCGTAGTGCTGATAGCGCCCGACTGGCCCCGACGGCCGTGGTATGCGGATCTGGTGCGGCTGCTAGCGGACAACCCGTACAGGCTTCCGTGACGGGACGACCTATTGGTGCAGGGACCGTTGCGAATGTCCCAGGTGAGTCGATTCTCGCTTACGGCTTGGCTCTTGAGAGGGCTAGGATGAGAGCCAAGGGTTATTCGGCGGCGGTCATTTCCACCTTGTTGAGATCGCGTAGGCGCTCTACTTCGTTAGCGTATGTGCGGATTTGGCGCATTTTTGAAGGTTGGTGTTCAGAGCGGGAGTTGTCTCCTTTAAGGTCGTCGGTCCCACACATTCTGGCCTTTTTGCAGGATGGAGTGGAGAAAGGCCTTTTTCCTAGTTCGTTGAGGGTGCAATTGGCGGCTATAGCCTGTTTTAGGGGCAAGGTGCAAGGTCAGCTGTTAGGAGCACACGGGGACATCCGGAGGTTTTTGCGGGCCGTGTTGCTCATGCGGCCACCGCGTCGGTGTGTAGTCCCGCCTTGGGACCTGAATTTGGTTTTGGAAGCATTGGTTCGGAAGCCCTTTGAGCCGTTGGGGGAGGATTCCCTCAAGGATTTGACGCTGAAGACTGTGTTTTTGGTGGCTATTTGTTCGGCTCGTAGGATTTCGGAGTTGCAGGCCTTGTCTTGTAAGGAACCGTTTCTTTCTTTCTTCGATCACAAGGTGGAGTTGCGTACAGTGCCAACGTTCTTACCCAAGGTAGTGTCGGTGTTTCATGTAAATCAGGTGGTGTCGCTTCCGGTCTTTTCCAGAGAGGGCTCGGAGCAGTCGGTAGGTTGCATCTGCTGGATGTGAAGCGCTCCCTGCGTAGGTATCTCCGGAGAAAGGCGTCCTTTCGTAAATCGGACAGGTTGTTTGTGGCATTTGGAGGACCACGGAAGCGAGAGGTGGCTGCAAAGTCCTCTATTTCCCGGTGGCTGAAGGAGGCGATAGCAGCTGCTTACATTTTGAAAGGCAGGTCTGTGCCGGAAGTGCTTAGGGCTCATTCTACCAGGGCGCAAGCTGCGTCTTGGGCGGAGTTTAGCTTGGTGCCGGCCGGGGACATTTGTAGGGCGGCGACTTAGTCTTCCTTGCATGCCTTTGCCCGGCATTATAGACTAGATGTTCAGGCGGAGGGGGATGTGCGTTTTGGGTCAGCGGTGCTTCAGGCTGGGCTTGCAGGGCCCTCCCGTGGATAGGTACTGCTCTGTTACATCCTCTATGGTTCCGGGACTGGACTAGAGGGACGAAAAGGAAAAGTAAATTTGACTTACCTGCTAATTGTTGTTCCTTAAGGAACTCTAGTCCAGTCCCGGATCCCGCCCTTTGATTTGCAACCCCAGCCTTAAGATTGTTCTTCCGTATGTTTGGGGTCGCTATTAGGAAAGCGTTCCAGAGGAGCTTCCAGAGACAGGAACGTGGGATTTCCTTTCATAACACTGCTTCTGGCAGGGGAGGTCATCTTTCTCTTCCGGGTAGCGTTTAGCGCCGTTTTTTGGCGGTTTTTGTTGAAAAAAAAATAAATTATCACCAAATAAATAAATACATAAATGAATAAATAACAAATTACAAGGGGGAGTTTTCGGGTTAGGTAGTGAGTTTCTGTTTTGCTGTTGTTTCACTACTTATTTGTTGCTCTGCTGAGTCTGCTTTGCCAATAGGTACTGATGGAGAGGGGCGGTCCTTGGCTATTTATACAGAGGTCATCAAAGCGATGACGTGTTTCAGTCTCCAAAGCTGCTGGAAGGGATTCTAAACTCTATGGTTCCGGGACTGGACTAGAGTTCCTTAAGGAACAACAATTAGCAGGTAAGTCTAATTTACTTTTTTTTCCATCATCTACAATGCTATTGCTCACAAGGAGATGGGGAAGGCATGACTTGGAAATCTTGCAACTGGAATCAACATGGGTACTGGAGCAACTCATCAGCTTCCTGCTGGGTTGGAGAAGGAATTCATGATTTGGAAGGCCCTAAATTGCTTCACTGCTCAAGTCAGCACCTCAAAAGCTGATACAGTAAACTGGGGATACACTACAAGACCTGGGACTCATCAGTCTTGTGAGAGGAAGACCATGAAAAACTTTGTAGTCTGCCCATTGCTTGAGGATGGACCCTGCACAGTTCAAGATCTTTCTAAGGCCAACTTAAAAGCGCTAAAATATATCTGCTAATGGAAAGAAATACTATTTGGTGGATGGAATAAAGAAGAAGAAGAAAAAAGAACTTTCATGTTAATTAAGATAAAGGAAAGCTTATTTTCCAAGGGCAAGGAACGAGAGACATCATTGCGGATGTGAGATGGATCCTTGAAAAGACTAAAGAATACCAAAATGATATCTATTTGTGCTTTATCGACTATAGCAAGGCTTTTGACTGTGTAAACCATGAAAAACTCTGGGCCACATTAAGAAGCATGGGTATACCAGAACACCTGATCGTTCTCTTGCACAATCTGTACATTGATCAAGAAGCAACATTTCGAACGGAACAAGGAGAAACAGAATGGTTTAAAATAAGCAAAGGTGTAAGACAAGGCTGCATACTTTCCCCTTACCTGTTTATGTGCAGAACAAATCATCAGAGAAGCAGGATTGTATGAAGACAACAGAGGTGTGAAGATTGGTGGAAGACTCATCAATAACCTTCGCTATGCTGATGATACCACATTACTGGCTGAAAGTAAAGATGATCTGAAACATTTGCTTCTCACAATCAAAGAACATAGTCTCAAAATGGGCCTGCACCTTAATGTAAAGAAGACAAAGATCATGACAACTGGCATAATCAACAGGTTCATCGTTAAAGGAGAAGAAATTGAAATTGTGAACAACTTTAACCTACTTGGATCAACTATCAATAAAGAAGCAACAAGCAGTCAAGAAATCAGACGACACATTGCTGCTCTTGGCAGAATAGCTATGAAAGACCTAGATAAGATTCTCAAGAGCAGAGATGTCTCTCTCCATACAAAGATTCGACTTGTTCAAGCCATGGTATTTTCAATAGCATCATATGGATGTGAAAGCTGGACAGTGAAAAAGATAGACAGGAAGAAAATTGATGCCTTTGAATTATGGTGCTGGTGGCGAATACTGTGTATACCATGGACTGCCCGAAGAATAAACCAGTCGGTACTAAAGGAGATCAAACCCAAGCTTTCTTTAGAAGCTCAAATGACAAGACTTCGACTTTAATACTTTGGACACATCATGTGAAGAGAGAGATCATTAGAGAAAGACATCATGCTTGGCAAGATAGAAGGTCAACACAAAAGAGGAAGGCCAGCAATGAGATGGATCTATACAATAACAGCAGCTACGAGTACCAGTCTGTCAACAATGAGCCACCTGACTGAAGACCGAACACAATTTAGTATAGCTATCCAGAGGGTCGCCATGAGTCGACTCCGACTCGACGGCACTTAACAACAACAACAACAACAACATTTTCCAAGAAAATGAAACGCAGGGGTGGCCCAAGGGGTCTAGGACAACTTAGTGTGGCCAACTCAGTTGAGTCAATTCAGTGTGGCCAACTCACCCTCTGCTCAATTGGTTCGAGGACAGCTACATCGGTCACCCAAATAGGAGAGGAAATGGTAGATGATCTCTGTTTCCTCCATCTATGTGGAATCTGCTCGATAGCCAAGTTGAGGAAATACCACAAAGCTGATCAAAGTATTTCAAACATTGTGTCAGATTACGGCACTAGATACCCTATAGAATACTTTCGTGCCATAGCTCATAATTATCAAATAGCATTACAAAATCGTTTTTGATGTTTTCCTATTACACTTTGAACGTTCCAGATTTCATTTGACAAATCAAAATTATCAGATAGCTTAATACAATGTTTTGGATATTTTGCTATTCCATTTACTGTTGTACTGAGTTGACTGCGCTGAGTTGTCCCATTCCCAGTCCAAGGGTGTTGTGGGGTCATGTGCGGAGACTAATTGCAGGGCCTCATTTGCAAAAATATTTGCATATCCACTGGGCCTCATTTGTATAAATCTATTTTATTTTAAAATGTATATGCTGCTCATCTAAAATTTGAATTGGCTTTCAAAGGAGTCCTAACATTGACTTAGGGGCATGTGTATTAAACATTAATGTGTGTCAAGTGCCACTATACCTATAGACATAAATGGATGTTGCTGCACTCAGCACACATTCAAATTGGTGAAAGCACATTAACCTTTAGTAAACATGCTTCTTAATGAGTGTCTGAAATCCATTTGCATGTACAGTGAGGATAAAGGCTACCATATTTCTGCATTACTATCCTCAAGTGCCAACTATCAGGTGCATTACTGCAAAACCCTGCTCATTTAGAACCCATAGCAAGCCTGCCATATCATAACAGCACTACCAGGACTCATAGAGCACCTAACCCTATTTATCAAAAGGTAGCACTACAAATATTAAACCAGTACATATTACTGGGAAAAGAAACTATATGAATAGAATAGCACTGTTCTGTCATACAGGCAAAACAGACAGGCCATCAAAAAATACAGAACAAGGGATCACAATTTAAAAATATGAAGACAATAATTGAACTGGGAACCCCAAAAGCAAACTTTAAATGCACCACAACACTGGAAAAATTAAACTATGAAATTGATTTTTTCTTATACTGAACAAAGAGCAAAGACATCAGAACTCATTTTCCAGAGCGGACATACTCCAGTTAATAAATTCAAAATAAAGTACTTTTTTCTACCTTTTGTTGTTTGGGCATTTATTTTTCAGTTGCAATTGCCCCAGTCTCTCTCTTCTGCATTCTTCATGTCTTCTGATAACTCTCCATTGTCTGCTGCCCATGTCCTTTTTTCTCTTCTATATTTTTCCATTTTCTGTCTACATTTGCCCATGACATACTGATCTTTCGCTTTTTGCTCTTTTCTCCATTTCTTTCTTTACTCATTCATCCACTCAATTTCAAACCTCCGTCCTCAATCCCTTTTTGACCTTTCACCTAGCAACTTTCCATCTACTCTTCTAACCTCCAGACCAGATCCCCCATTTCTCATCTCACTCCTTCGCTAGCCTCTTATTCCCCTCTTGCCTCCTAGATACCTTCCACCACCCCATTACTTCCTTCTTAGATATTCATTAACTCTGCCTTTCCTCCTTCTTACTCCAGCATTCACTCTTATGCCCCTCTCTTTCAACTCTTCATATGAGCTTTTTTCTTCCCTCCCACACAAAATATCTGTCCTCTTCTCAGTCCTCACTCTCCCAGTTTCTTTTTTACTCCCCCAGCCCCAACCCTACCCCTTCCAGTTCCAGTCTTCCCAGCATCCACTACCTTCCAGTCCCATTCTCCCCATCCCCCAGCATCAGCCCATATCCACTCCTAGCCCCCCAGTATCAGTCCTCCTCCAGTCTCAGTCCCTCCCAGCATCAGCTGTCTTTCAGTCCTCTTATCCTCATCAGGCCATTTCCAGCCCTAGCCCCCCTCCTCCAGTATCAGTCCTCCTCCAGTCCCAATCCCTCCCAGCATCATCTCCCTTGCAATCCCAGGCTCCCTATTCCCTAACATCAGCCCATTTTCAGTCCTAGTCCCCCCCAGTGCAAATGGCTCCCGCTACCCCCCCCCCTTCCCCCTCACTCACACACACACTCACACATACGTACACATGGCCTGGCTGGCTTTTTTCTACCACGGCTGTATTAAGTTGTTTGCTGCTGGCATGGGTCACTATGTAGAGGTTAAACAGGGGCATTTCCTATGTCAAGCCGGCAGCAAACACAGCCACGAGAGAAAACAGAAACCACTCTGGCAGGTCTTACTCCTGTGGCTGTGCAGAAGTGAGTCGAGGAGCCAGGCTTCGGTCCTGACTGGCTCCCCCCTCAAGACAGCCAGGATAGCATGGGGCCCCCTGAGGTGTGGGACCATGTGCAGGCAACATTCCCACACATGCCTCGGGCCAGCCCTGGCTGGTTGTAAAATATGTTTTTCATCTAGTTGGGTCTCCAATTATCCTATTTTTATTACAGTGTACCTACTAGGAGCATCCATACTGAGTCAATAGTTAAGTCACAATAGAATAGTTATGCAAATTTCACCCACCTCTTTTCAGGGTTGGCGCTACCATTAAGTGAACTATGTGGTCATCTAGAATGCCAAAATTTAGAAGGCAGCAATAGCACACCCTGCCTACCCCCCAATCCATTTATTTTACTGCACTGAGTAGAAGAGGAAAAAAGAAGAAATGCTGCCCTCCCAATAGTACTCATGCTGGCTGCTGCCTATGCCTCCCTCCCTCACCAGCTGCATCACCAGCAGCAGGGCCAATGAACTATGAGTATTGTCCCTCCCCCATGCAGCTCAGCTGTACAGGCACATGGAGGAGGTTTATGAGCTGCTTTTGCTGTCCATTCTTCTCCCTTCCCATGGTTCGAGCAGCTGATCCAAACTGTAGGGGAAGAGGTGCAGACAACAGTGAAAGAAGCAGCGAGACCCAGTAAGATGGCAAGAGTAGGTGCACCCCTCCCCATGTCTTTGTTTAGGGGTGCACTGTGAATCCCTCCACATGTCTTTGTCCAGGGGTGCTCTGCCACTCTGTGCAGGCCACCCCTCCCCATGTCTTTGTTTAGGGGTGAACCCAACGCTCCATGTAGGACACCCCTATTTCTTGAGAAATTAGATGGTTCCATTTATTTTAATTTTATTCTGTTGCTGTAAAGGGATCCACTGTGTCTGTCCCATGCTATTTTGAATTCCGTCACTGTGTTTGCCCCACCACCTCCCTCGGGAGGGCATTCCAAGCCTCCACCACCCTTTCAGTGAAAAAGTATTTCCTGACATTGCCTTTCAATTTACCACCTTGCAGCTTCATGTTATGCCCTCTAGTTTTACAGCTTCCCTGTCTTTGGAATAGGTTTGTTTGTTCATTATTTCTCTTTAAGTATTTAAAGGTCTGAATCATATCTCCCCTATCCCTCCTCTCCTCCAAAGTGTACATATTTAGGTCTTCAAGTCTCTTCTCATAAGACTTCTGACACAGGCTCCAAATCATTTTGGTCACCTTACTCTGAACAGTTTCCATTCTTTTTACATCCTTTGCAAGATATGGTCTCCAAAACTGAACACAGTATTCCAAGTGAGGCCTCACCAGTGACTTATACAGTGGCATTAGTACCTCTTCCTTTCGGCTGGTAATTCCTCTTTCTATACAGCCCAACATCCTCCTGGCTATTGCCACTGCCTTGTCGCACTGTTTTGCCACCTTTAGATCTAGGTCTTTCTCCTGATCCTTGCACACCAACCTCTCGCCCCCTATCGCGTACATTTCCCTTGGATTTCTGCTACCCAAGTGCATGACACTGCACTTCTTTGCATTAAATCTTAATTGCCAAGCATTAGACCATTCTTCAAGTTTTTGTAGATCTTTTCTCATGTTAACCATGCCCTCGAGGGAGTCCACTCTGTTGCAAATTTTCATGTCATCTGCCATTCAGTCTTTCAGCAATATCACTCACAAATACATAGAACAGTGCCGGGCCCAGGACCGAACCCTGGGGCACCCCGCTAATCAGTTTCCTTTCATCTGAGTGTGCTCCATTTACCATCACCTTCTGTTGTCTATCAGTCAACCAATTTCTGATCCAGTTTACCAACTTGGGACCCATCCCCAAACTACTGAGTTTATTGATAAGCCTCCTATGAGAAACAGTATCAAAGACTTTGCTGAAATCCAGGTAGGTGACATCCATCGCATGCCCCTGATCTAGTTCTCTGGTCACCCAGTCAAAGAACTCAATCAGATTTGTTTGGCAAGATCGTCCTTCGGTAAAACCATGTTGCCTCGGATCTTGCAACCTGTTGGTTTTCAGAAAGTTCACTATTCGCTCTTTCAGGGGCGTCTCCATTACTTAAGAACATAAGAACATAAGATATGCCATACTGGGTCAGACCAAGGTCCATCAAGCCCAGTATCCTGTTTCCAACAATGGCCTATCTAGGTCATACGTACCTAGCAGTTTCCCCAAAGACACAGGTTCCACAATGCTTGTATTGGGTCAAGCACTGATATCCTGGGTCCCTTCTTAATAATGGTTTATGGACCTTTCCTCCAGGAACTTGTCCAGACCTTTTTTAAACCCAGCTACACTAACAGCCTTTACTACATCCTCCAGTAACAAATTCTAGAATTTGATTACATGTTGAGTGAAAAAATATTTTCTTTTATTAGTCTTAAATAGTTTACCCTGTAGCTTCATTGCATGTCCCCTAGTCTTTCTATATTCTGTTAACGTAAACAATCGATCTACGTTTACCCGTTCCACTCCGTTCATTAATTTATAGACTTCTATCATATCTCCCCTCAGCCGTCTCTTTTCCGGGTTAAAGAGCCCTAACCTTTTTAGCCTTTCTTCATAGGGGTATCCTTCCATTCCCTTTACCATTTTGGTGGCTTTTCTCTGAACCTTTTCTAATAACACTAGGGAGGAGTGGCCTAGTGGTTGGGGCAAGATACCACAGGCTAGAAGTTCAGTGGTTTAAATTCCACTAGAGGACAGCAACCTTGGGCCGGAAGGACTGGGGTTTCTAGTCCCACAGGTGCTCCTTGTGGTCTTGGGCAAGACACTTAACCCTCCATTGTCCATGTTCCCTGTAAGTATTAGTGTATGTGTCTCATATCCCCTCATGTTAAACATATCCCCCAACCACTTTGACCCAGTAAAAAGCAGGATATAAATAAACACTATATCCTTTTTAAGATACAGCGACCGGAATTGCACACAGTATTCAAGATGCGGTCTCACCATGGAATGATACAGAGGCATTATAATATCATTTGTTTTATTTTCCATTCCTTTCCTTATGATACCTAGCATTCTATTTGCTCTCTTGGTCGCTGCTGCACACTGGGCCGAGGGTTTCAACATGTTATCCACAATGACGCCTAAATCTTTTTCCTGGATGGTGGTTCCTAATGTGGAACCTTGCATCGTGTAACCATAGTTTGGGTTGTTCTTCCCCAGGTGCATAACTTTGCACTTGTCCACATTAAATTTCATCTGCCATTTTGATGCCCAGTCTTCCAATTTATCAAAATCCTCTTGCAATTTTCCACAATCCTCTTGGGTTTTAACAACTTTAAATAGTTTTGTGCCATCTGCAAATTTGACATCCTCACTCGTTATTCCCTTTTCCAGGTAATTTATGAATATGTCAAAAAGCAGCGGACCCAGCACAGATTCCTGGGGTACACCACTATTCACCTTTCTCCATTGGGAAAATTGGCCATTTAGCCCTACCCTCTGCTTTCTATCTTTTAGCCAATTCCTGATCCACAATAGTACACTGCCTCCTATCCCATGACTCTTTAGTTTTGCCAAAAGGCTCTGATGAGGGACCTTGTCAAAGGCTTTCTGAAAGTCCAAATATACTATATCAACTGACTCACCTTTGTCTACCTGTTTATTCACACCTTCAAAAAAACATAACATTAGTAAGACAAGATCTTCCTTGTCTAAAGCCATGTTATGTTGGCTGTCTCCCATTAAGCCATGACTATCTACATATTCAGCAATTTTGTTCTTTATGATGGTTTCTACCATTTTTCCCGGTACTGACGTCAGGCTCACCGGTCTGTAGTTTCCCAGATCACCCTGGAACCCTTTTTGAAAATTGGTGTTACGTTCGCCATCCTCCAGTCTTCAGATATTACAGATGATTTTAATGATAGTTTACATATTAGTAATAGTAGGTCTGCAATCTCATATTTCAGTTCTTTAAACACTCTTGGATGTATATCATCCGGCCCAGGTGATTTGCTACTCTTCAGTTTATCGAATAGTTGTAATACATCTTCCCGATGTATCAATATTTCCTTCAATTCTTCCGCACCTTTAAATACCACTTCAGTCATGGGTAACATCCCTACATCTTTCTCAGTAAAGACCGAAACAAAGAATTCATTCAGTCTCTCTGCTATCTCCTTGTTGCCTCTTAGTGCCCCTTTAACCCCTCTATCATCTAATGGACAAACTGACTCTCTCACAGGCTTTTTGCTACGAATGTACTTGAAAAAGTCTTTATTACGCGTTTTTGCTTCCGCAGCAAGCTTCTTCTCAAATACTCTCTTTGCCTGCCTTATCAATGCCTTGCATCTAACTTGCCAGTGCTTGTGCTGTTTCCAGGTTTCGTCGTTTGGCTCTTTTTTCAATTTCCTGAAAGATGCTTTTTTGGCAACAACAGCCTCTCTGATCTTACCTTTAAACCATGCTGGCAGTTTTTTGGACTTCCTTCCACTTTTCTTAAAGTATGGAACACAGCTGGTCTGGGCTTCCAAGATAGTATTTTTCAACAACACCCAAGCTTGATTTAAGTCTTTAACCTTTGCAACTGCTCCTTTTAGTTTTTTCTTAACTATTTTCCTCATTTTATCATAGTCTCCCTTTTGAAAGTTAAAAGGTGGTACTGTGGATTTCCTTACTATCCCTCCTCCACTAATTAAATCAAACTCGATCATGCTATGATCACTATTGCCGATTGGCTCCAACACCTTTATCTCTTGCACCAGATCTGGTGTTCCACTAAGGACTACAGTGATGTGCAAAAGTCTGGAATCACTTGTGAGTTTTGCATTTTTCGTACTTTCCAACGGTTTTTTTTTTTTTTAATTTTGCGTTAGCCCAGCATATTCATCTTTCTACCACATTAAAAGGGATACATTTGGCTATTAGAGTTGACTTTTTTGCATTGCTTGCTTCCAATTTAAATACTTTACAGACACTGGGAGATAGCTACTGTGATTTTTGTGGATCCTGCATCAAAACTGGATAGAGATTATCCAATATACACACGTTATTTCTGACCAATCAGGAGGCTGGTTTCACTAACCAATCACAATGCATATATCTAGCCAACAGTGCAGCTATAAAAACACGCAGAATTTTTGAATTTCATAAACTTTCTGGATCGACCAGGAAGATGACTCGAACCCTGACATTGGAGGAGCATGTTCATGTGTCCTTTATGAGCGAGGAAGGATTTTCAAGCCGTCAGATAGCCAGGAAAGTTGGCTGCAGTCAGAGCGCTGTTGTTAAGATTGTACAGAAGAAGAAAGAAATGGGTTCAGTGGTGGACAAGCCTCGTTCAGGTCGTCCACGTGCATCAACATCACGCCAGGACCGTGCATTACGACGCATTTCACTGACTTATCGCAAGTTGACCTTTCTTCAGCTACTTCGAGAGTGGTCAGACAAGAGTGAGGTCAGTGTCAGCTCATCAACAGTTCATCGCTGGTGCCTGCAGTTTGGTCTCCGGGGCTGCAAAGCACAGAATAAGCCACTGATGACTGACATACAAAGGCACAACCGGATCGTGTGGGCAAGAAAGCACTCAACCTGGTTAATTGAAATGTGGGAAAAGGTGATATTCAGCGATGACAGCACCTTCTGCCTGTTTGGTAACCAGGCCCACACCTATGTGAGGAGATTTCCTGGAGAGGAATTCAAGCCTGAGTGTCTCAACCTCATTGTGAAGCATCCTTTGAAGGTCATGGTCTGGGACTGCATGGCTGCCAGTGGAGTTGGATGTCTTCACATTGTCAATGGAATGGTCAGCGGGGCCAAGTACATCACCATACTGCAAAAGTGCATGGTGCCATCAGCACACCAACTGTTTCCTGGCCAGTTCCTGTTCCAAGATGACAATGCACCCTGCCATCGCTCCAGACAGGTGATCAGCTGGAAGCAGCGAAACAACATCAAGTCAATGGACTGCCCTGCCCAGTCTCCAGATCTGAATCGAATCGAGAACCTGTGGCACAAGGTGGCCTTTGAAATATCCAAGAGGCATCCGACATCAAAGCGTGAGCTGATTGAGTCACTCATTGCAGCTTGGAACCGCGTTGTCACCAACGATCACCTTGTTAGACTGGTTCATTCAATGCCAACAAGGTACAGTCAGATGATCAAGAACAAAGGGTGGCCCATCAAATACTGAGCCATCACTGACACATAAAAACGGCCTTTTTCAAGGCCACATACATTAATTTGAAGGAAACCTAGCGTGCGTCCATAATATTTCCAAGCATACTTACAATAATATATCATTGACCAACGATGTACATTACACAATTTTCACAGAAAATCTATCAACAGGACAACTATGGGGAACAAACTCAGAAAATAAGGGCCAAACCAATACTAAAAGTTGACCCTAATAGCCAAATCTATCACTTATCATGAGATACACAGAAAATGCCACTGGGAGGAAAAAGAAATTAAGATATGAGGTCACGAAGTTGAAAAAACATCAAATTTACAAGTGATTCCAGACTTTTGCACACCACTGTAGGTCCAATATGGCTTCCCCTCTGGTCGGTTCATGAACCAGCTGCTCCAAGAAGCAGTCATTTATTTCATCTAGGAACTTTATCTCCCTAGCATGTCCTGCCGTGACACTGACCCAGTCGATACCGGGGTGATTGAAATCACCCATTATTACTACTGTGCTGTAACTTTTGTTAGTTTCCTTGATTTCTTTGAGCATTTTGTCATCCATTTGTTCATTCTGGCCAGGCGGTCGATAGTACACTCCCACTGCCATTGCCTTCCCCTTTTTACATGGAATTTCAATCCATAGAGATTCTACAGCAAATTTTGTTTCCTGCAAAACTTTAATCCTTTCTGATTCAATGCCTTCTCTAACATAGAGCACAACCCCTCCACCAATTTGATCAGCACTATCATTACAATATAGTTTTTATCCAGGTATCATAATGTCCCACTGGTTGTCCTCCTTCCACCATGTCTCTGAAATTCCAGTCATATCTAACCTCTCATTTAGTGCTATATATTCTAACTCTCCCATCTCATTTTTTAGACTTGTAGTATTTGCATACAAGCATTTTAGAGACTGTATTTTATTCATATTAATTTGGCAATTGGTAGGCATGGGTAATTTGGGATCTTTAAGCTCTGTCTGCTCCATACTCGAGGGTATTTGAGCTACTTTACTCTTTTTTGGAACCTCTGTTTTTGGTAATATCCTTCAAGGATACATTCTTCCGAACCATGCTCTCTTGTGCGACTGTCGGCTTTCCCCTATTATCTAGTTTATAAGCTGCTCTGTCTCCTTTTTAAAGGTTAATGCCAGCAGCCTGGTTCCATCCCGGTTAAGGTGAAGCCCATCCCTTCGGAAGAGCACCTCATTTCCCCAGAATGTTCCCCAGTTCCTAACAAATCCAAAACCCTCATCCTTGCACCATTGTCTCATCCACGCATTGAGACTCCGGAGCTCTGCCTGCCTTTTGGGTCCTGCACATGGAACAGGAAGCATTTCAGGATTTCAACTTCCTACCTAAAAGCCTAAATTTAGCCTCCAGAACCTCCCTACCACATTTTCCTATGTCATTGGTACCAACATGTACCAAGACAGCAGACTCCTCCCCAGCACTATCTAAGACCTTATCTAGGTGGCGCGTGAGTTCCGCTACCTTCGCACCAGGTAGGCATGTTACCAGGCGATCCTCACGTCCACCAGCCACCCAACTATCTACATGCCTAATGATCGAATCACCAACTATAACGGCTGTCCTAACCCTTCCCTCATGGGCACATGGCCCTGGAGAAACTTCCTCGGTGCGAGATGGTTTTACTTTTCCCGTCACCGAGCTAAGGCTCACGGGCCTGTAGTTTGACACTTCTTCCCTGTCACCACGTTTGTGAAGAGGTACCACATCAGCCATTCTCCAGTCCTGAGGAACTTCTCCTGTTTCCAAGGATCTGTTGAAAACATCCTTTAATGGCCCTGCAAGAACCTCTCTGAGCTCTTTCAGTATCCGGGGATGTATCCCATCCGGTCCCATGGCCTTTTCCACTTTCAGTTTTGCATTCGAGCACTAGAATCTTCTGTGAATGGTGTGGTATCTACTTCATTCCCATTTTTATATTTGGGAGTCACAGGTGGCCCTTCTCCAGGATTTTCTTTAGTAAAAACAGAGCAGAAGTATTTGTTTAGCAATTCCGCTTTTTCAATGTCACTTTCCACGAGTCCGTTCCCAGCACTTCTGAGTTCTGTAATTCCACCTCTGATCTTCTTCCTTTCCCAAATATACCTGAAGAAAGTTTTGTTGCCACACTTAACATCTTTAGCCATCTTTTCCTCTGCCTTTGATTTTGCTATCCTTATTTCTCTTTTTGTCTCTTTGAGTTTGATCCTGTATTCATTTCTGTGTTCCTCTGTTTGCAAGCTTTTGAATTTTGCGAAAGCTGTATTTTTTGCCTTTATTTGAGTTGCCACTTCTTTGGAAAACCAAATAGGTTTCCTTCTCCTTTTGTTTTTATTTACTTTTCTTACATATTTATATGTTGCCCCTTTTATTGCCACCTTTAGTTTAGCCCATTGCAATTCCACTTCCCTTATCTCCTTCCACCCTGTCAACTCCTCCTTTAGGTACTCAGCCATTTTATTGAAGTCAGTG
Organism: Ichthyophis bannanicus; assembly: GCA_033557465.1. Taxonomy (NCBI): domain Eukaryota; kingdom Metazoa; phylum Chordata; class Amphibia; order Gymnophiona; family Ichthyophiidae; genus Ichthyophis; species Ichthyophis bannanicus. The sequence continues at coordinate 732,575,684 of CM066034.1, read as the reverse complement.
TTTTTGAAGTTTAGGACTTTGAGCTTGCTATGATTGGACTGCACCTTGGCTTTTATCTCAAACCTCACTGTGTGATGATTGCTGCTGCTCACAGGGGCTCCCACCCAGACATTCGACACACTATCACCGTTGGTGGCACTAAATTCAGCATTGAGCTTTCCATGGTTGGTTCCACCACCATTTGTCTAAGTAACACATCTTGGAGAGCATCCACAATTTTTTTGCTTCTTTCCAGATTTGCAGAAGGAGTAATTCAATCCACATCAGATAGATTAAAGTCACCCAATATGATTGCTTCTGCCTTTGTGGCTATCTTGGCAATGTCTATAATCAATTAGTTATCTATCTCTTCGATTTGAGTTGGAGGTCTGTAGACTACAGCAGTATGGATGACAGTGCCATCTCCTCTTTCCAACACAATCCAGAGTGCTTCTTCTTTTCCCCATGCCCCCTGCATTTCAGTAGCTTTAATATTGCTTTTGACATACAAGGCTACTCCTCCTCCTTTTCCACTTTCTCTGTCTCTTCTGAGTAGATTATAGCCAGCTATGGCTATATCCCAATCATGTGATTCATTAAACCATGTTTCTGTAATGGCCACAATGTCCAAGTCCATTTCCACCATTAGGGCTTCCAGGTCTGGAGCTTTGTTGGCTAAGCTTTGAGCATTTGTTCTCATTGCTCTCCAGCATTTAACTGGCTTGCGTGTGTTTTGCATTGGTTTTGTTCTGCCCACTTCTTTCCACTTGTTTTTGATGTGTGGTTTAAAAGTGTGGCTGTTTCTGATGTTATTCTGCTTTTGCAGGGAGTGACGTCCAGAACTTGACCTTCCCCGTCCGTCACCCCCTTTTTCTAGTTTAAATGCATATCCACATACTGCCTGAATTTTTCACTTAGGATTCTTTTCCCTGCGACAGAGAGATGTAGTCCATCAGCACAGTATAGTCTCTTGTTGGTCCATCTGTTTCCCCAGTCGCCTATAAATCTGAATCCTTCCTCTTTGCACCTGGTCTGGAGCCATGCGTTAAAGCTGTTTATGCAATGTAGCCTTTCTGCCCCTTACCAAGAACAGGTAGAACTTCTGAGAATGTTACAGTGTTAACAATGGGCTTTAGTTTCTCCACCAGAGTTTGAAAGTCCCTTTGAACTGTAGTGGCACTGTTTCTAGCCAGGTCATTTGTAGATGGGGAGGGGTGCACCTACTTCTGCCATCTTACTCCTGCCATCTTACTGGGAAGACTAGATGGACCATACTGGTCTTTATCTGCCATCATTTACTATGTTACTATGACCCACAAGGGAGGGAAGGAAAAGACAAGGACTCTGAGGTTGATGGGAAGAGCAGAAAACTCCAATGATATTCCTGCTGCTGGTCTTTTCAGTAAGCCCCCCCCCTTCCTGCAGAGCTGAGACCCAATCACAATGGCAGCCTTTGCTACCAACTGCCACTGCATTATGTGCTTACTCACCACGGGGGCAATTTCTCCAAATGGGTTAGTGTGTGTATACCATGACAGTCATAAACCTCACTCCTAAGACCAGGGTATGTGCAGAATGATCTCAGTCTATCAAATTTACTGCTAATGCTTGATGTAATACTTACTTCGTACCAAAGAAAGTCTCCTGCTGGAATTCTTAAGATGTAACATGTATGGGTAATTTATCAAGGTGTGCTTGGAAAATCTTAATCGGGCCTGTGATACTCAGCATGCTGTGAAATAACTTGCTATCTTTCTGCCACATCATTGTCTTTGTCCGAGACTACATTTCTTGGCACTTGAAGGGTCTGCACTGCTGCTGCTGCTGTCATCCATAGTACATGCATTTCAGCATGTGACCACTTCCTTCCCTCACCTCAGAAACAGAGCTGCTGATTGCAGGTGTTAGACCCATAGGGCACACTATTCTTGCTCCTTCTGCTAGCTTCTGTTATATGTGAGCTACCCACCCCCAACAAAACAGGTAGAAAATATTTAATCTTAGCTTTAGTCCTTGGCTATACTATGTTTGAGGGCACGGAGCCTCAGAGACAATGACTGGTAAGAGTTAGGATGCAGGGAATGGATTAACGGGGCTCAGACCTTTGAAAGTGAGGACTCACAGGTTTGGTTAGGTGTAGGGCTGCCAGCATACATGCAAAGAGTCATAGTTCTGATTATAGTTATTCGTAATGAAACGTTCTATTTTATCTTCTAGAGGAAAGTGAAAGTTTGGCTGGTAAGTGGGTGGGGGAGTGAAAACTTGGTTGTTTGATGGGGGAAGAAATAGTGTATTTTTACATTTTTTATGCTTTTTGATTTTAATTTTGTTGTACATTGCCTTGATTACTTTGATAATAAATAAATAAATACACCAATGGGACAATCAGAACTACAACTCCAATCCATGCATGTGATGGGGTAAAATCAGAACTAGGTCAACCTTTTCAATCATTTTGGGATGCGTTGGCAAACCTAGTCAAATGGGATGAGGGATAAGAGTGGAGGCTCAGGGATTAGGGGTGGATCTTTGGGGACTGGGAGAGGAGGGAATGAAGACTCAGGGAATAAGTTGGAGAGGGAGAGAGTAGGGATTATGGGACTAGGTGGTGAAGAAGAATACAGAGGCAGGGACTGAGTGGGAGGGAATAGCTGAGACTTTGATAGGGAATGGTATGAGTATATAATGACAAATGGAGCTGTGGATGTGAAATAAGAGCGGAGAAGGGCTGAAAGTTGTGAAGGGGCTAGTAATTGAGATAGATAGAGGGGTCAATGGGAGGCTGGGATAGAGGTGGGAGGTGGAAAGCTGGTAAGTAGGCAAATGGTGAAAAGAAAGAGACTTGAATACTAGTAAGGACTATGGGGTTTAGAGAGAGAAGTGGAACTGGGGAGATGAAGATTGCAGACTGTAGAAGGGAAAGGCACAAGATAATAAAAGATATGGAAAGGTGAGAAGGAAAGGAGTGAAGGAGACTGTGATGGGAAAGTATGAGAAGAGGTGACTGGAAGGGATGTGAGAAAAGGAAGTAGGTGAGAGGGATAGAAATTAGAAGAAAGAAGAATAAAAGAGACCAGGAAACATAAAAAGGGGGAGAGAATAACCCCTACCAAGAAAGGTCCACGACAAAAAGAAAAAGGGGGAGGGGTTAATGAAATTGCTATAGAGTAGATTTATTCAGCCTGACATGACCATGTTTCGGCTTGATATGCCTGCGACAAGGTCAGTTATTACAATCCAAGAAATATATGTATAAAACCAGATCATGCTATTAGTAATATCTTTTACCATGCAGTCTATGAGTAGCCAATTCATTTGCTCTGTGGCAATTTCATTAGCCCTTCGCCCTTTTTCTTTTTGTAAAAGAGACTAGGGCCAACACAATTACAAAACTATAGATGGTAATTTCATAAACTTCCACAAAGTTAATCTGCACATGTATTTGAGGCCTGCTTTATAAAGTGAAGAATGCATGTACTTTACTTTATAAAATAGAGGTGTAACTGGGATAACACATGCAAACTAGGTGTGAGCACCTATACCTACTCAATGGCAAATATAAGTGCTTGGGGGTCAAAGGGGTGTGCACCATAAAAGTTCATGAACAGTGACTTGATATACATCTCTTTGAAGGAGAGAATAAAGTTCCCTCCTCAAGACTTGCTGAGTACCTTCACGTAGTGACACCGTTGTATAACAGCTTTATGAAATCTTAACAAAGCAACACTATAGTTGAAGTATGGTAGGAAAGAAAAAGAAAAATACATACTGGCCGCATGTCGCTCAGGATAAAAAGTTGCCAACCCGCAGCTTATGCACTAGGGCTAATAATGGTGGTTGCGATAGAACAAGCACTGCAGATGTAGAAACCATCTCTGCCACAGATAAAGGCCATGGTGAATGTATTCCTGGACCACTGTGGCAAGCGATAAGCCAAAGAAATTGATGAAAATTTTTAAGAGGATTAACTACAGTTAAGTGCATTTCTGCAGATAAAGAGGTAATAATGTCCTGATATTTTTATGCAACAAACTCTATATTTACATAAAGAGGATACACCAAAAACTGGAAGAAAGATGAAAATTGTCACAAGAAAAACTGCAAAAAGCAACAGATGCAAATGTAAGATCATTAATTTTGCAAATCAAAGTAAAGAAGCATGTGAGTGATAACATCTTGATAGAGTGCATTAAGTTCATCATGACAATGTGACAAACCACACTCTTTTTGAAGTATGAAGATGATCAGTACATCATTCCTAACAGAGGCTCTGCATTTCAAGCAAAGGTAAGGGTGCGTGGCTTTTAATTACTAGCTCTCTGCCTGAGAGTCTGATTAGCCTGTGAAAGAACTGGAAGCAGCTGAGGGCTGCATAAAGTCTTCAGAGCCTTGCATGTTGAGGCATTCCTAACAGAGGCTCTGCTATTGATAGGGGATTTCAGTATGCCAGACGTTGATTGGCACATCCCTGCTGTGGTATCATCTAGAACAGCGGTTCTCAACCTGTGGGTTGAGACCCCCACGGGGGTCGCCACAGGATTCAGCGGGGGTTGCCTCACTCCGCTGTTTAAAAAAAAAAAAAGCGCACAAGTTGCTACCTCTGCCGAGTCCGCTTCTCGGCAGCGGCAAACTGACAGACTCCAATCTTCTGCAGCCGCGGCTCCCTGCCTCTTAGGGAACTGCGGCTGTGCCTGTGAGTGAAGCCGTTGCGGAGCCTTTCTGTCTCTCGATGGGCTTCATGCAGCATTGTCCCGCCTCCAAAGGAAGTTGTTTACCACTTCCTTTGGAGGCGGGACAATGGCATGCTGCATGGAGCTGGTGGGCTTAACAGAGCCGCGAGGGAGAAACTCTCTCTTCGCGGCTCTGAAAGCTGGTGCCGAGAGGACTGCTTCATGGAGGGCTCTGCTGGGCAGGCGGGGGGCCTCAGGACACTTGATTCTGCTGCTGCTACGGCTCTGAAAGCCGGTTGTGAGGGGACTGTTTCAGGGAGGGCTCTGCCGGGCAGGCGGGGGGGGGGGGGCCCACGGGACACTTGATTCTGCTGCTGCCACGGCGGCGGCGGCAGCGGCATCAGCAGCAGCCAGTTTTTTGTTTTTTTAATTTACCTGGGCTGAAGGAGGGGGAGGGGGGTTAGGACAGGTTATGGGGTATGGGCTGATGGGGGGTTAGGACTGGTAATGGGCTATGGAGGGAGCTAGGACTGGAAATCGGCTGATGAGGGGGTTAGGATTGGTAATAGACAATAGGGGGGCTAGGACTGGAAATGGGCTAATGGGGGTTAGGACTAGTAATGGGCTATTGGGGGACTAAGACTGAAAATGGGCTGATGGGGGGTTAGGACTGGAAAGGAGCTGATGGGGGGCTTAGGACTGGTAATGGGCTATGGGGGGCTATGGGGGACTAAGACTTAAAATGGGCTGATGGGGGGTTAGGACTGGAAGTGAGCTGATGGGAGGCTTAGGACTGGTAATGGGATATGGGGGGGCTAGGACTGGTAATGGGCTATGGGGGGGTCTAGGACTGGAAATGGGCTGACGGGGGGATAGGACTGCAGCTTTTAAACTAGATAATAGGGGAAAGCCGACAGTCGCCCAAGAGCGCATGGTTCGGAAGAATGTATCCTTGAAGGATACTACAAAAAGCAGAGAGGTTCCAAAAAAGAGTAAAGTAGCCCAAATGCCCTCGAGTATGGAGCAGACAGAGCTTAAAGATCCCAAATTACCCATGTCTACCAATAGCCAAATTAATATGAATAAAATACAGTCTCTAAAATGCCTGTATGCAAATGCTAGTAGTCTAAAAAACAAGATGGGAGAGTTAGAATATATAGCACTAAACGAGAGGTTAGATATGATTGGAATATCAGAGACATGGTGGAAGGAGGACAACCAGTGGGACACTGTGATACCTGGGTACAAACTATATCGTAATGATAGAGCTGATAAAATTGGTGGAGGGGTTGCGCTCTATGTTAGAGAGGGCATTGAGTCAGAAAGGATTAAAGTTTTGCAAGAAACAAAATTTGCTGTAGAATCTCTATGGATTGAAATTCCATGTAAAAAGGGGAAGGCGATGGCAGTGGGGGTGTACTATCGTCCGCCTGGCCAGAATGAACAAATGGATGATGAAATGCTCAAAGAAATCAAGGAAGCTAGCAAAAGTTACAGTGCAGTAATAATAATGGGTGATTTCAATTACCCCGGCATCGACTGGGTCAGTGTCACAGCAGGACATGCTAGGGAGATAAAGTTCCTAGATGAAATAAATGACTGTTTCTTGGAGCAGCTGGTTCATGAACCGACCAGAGGGGAAGCCATATTAGACCTAGTCCTTAGTGGAACACCAGATCTAGTGCAAGAGATAAGGGTGTTGGGGCCACTTGGCAATAGTGATCATAGCATGATTGCCTTTGATTTAATTAGTGGAGGAGGGATAGTAAGGAAATCCACAGTACTACCCTTTAACTTTCGAAAGGGAGACTATGATAAAATGAGGAAAACAGTTAAGAAAAAACTAAAAGGAGCAGTTGCAAAGGTTAAAGACGTACATCAAGCTTGGATGTTGTTGAAAAATACTATCTTGGAAGCCCAGACCAGCTGTATTCCACGCTTTAAGAAAAGTGGAAGGAAGTCCAAAAAACTGCCAGCATGGTTTAAAGGTGAGGTCAGAGAGGCTGTTGTTACCAAAAAAGCATCTTTCAGGAAATAGAAAAAAGAGCCAAATGACAAAACCTGGAAACAGCACAAGCACTGGCAAGTCAAATGCAAGGCATTGATAAGGCAGGCAAAGAGAGAATTTGAGAAGAAGCTTGCTGCGGAAGTAAAAATACGAAATAAAGACCTTTTCAAGTACATTCGTAGCAAAAAACCTGTGAGAGAGTCAGTTGGTCCATTAGATGATAAAGGGGTTAAAGGAGCACTAAGAGGCGACAAGGCGATAGCGGAGAGACTGAATGAATTCTTTGCTTCAGTCTTTACTGAGGAAGATGTAGGGATGTTACCCATGACTGAAGTGGTATTTAAAGGTGCGGAAGAATTTAAGGAAATATCGATACATCGGGAAGATGTCTTACAACTATTAGATAAAGTGAAGAGTAGCAAATCACCTGGGCCGGATGGTATACATCCAAGGGTGTTGAAAGAACTGAAATATGAGATTGCAGACCTGCTATTAGTAATCTGTGAACTATCATTAAAATCATCTCTAATACCTGAAGATTGGAGGATCGCCAATGTAACACCAATTTTTAAAAAGGGTTCCAGGGGTGATCCGGGAAACTACAGATCGGTGAGCCTGACGTCAGTACCGGGAAAAATGGTAGAAACCATCATAAAGAATAAAATTACTCAGCATGTAGATAGTCACGACCTAAGGGGAGACAGCCAACATGGCTTTAGACAAGGAAGATCTTGTTTTACTAATCTGTTATGTTTTTTTGAAGGAGTGAATAAACAGGTGGACAAAGGTGAGTCGGTTGATATTGTGTATCTGGACTTTCAGAAAGCCTTTGACAAGGTCCCTCATCAGAGACTTTTGGCAAAACTAAAGAGTCATGGGATAGGAGGCAGTGTACTATTGTGGATCAGGAACTGGTTAAAAGATAGAAAGCAGAGGGTAGGGCTAAATGGCCAATTTTCCCAATGGAGAAAGGTGAATAGTGGTGTACCCCAGGGATCTGTGCTGGGTCCGCTGCTTTTTGACATATTCATAAATGACCTGGAAAGTGGAATAACGAGTGAGGTTATCAAATTTGCAGATGACACAAAACTATTTAAAGTTGTTAAAACCCAAGAGGATTGTGAAAAATTGCAAGAGGATCTTGTTAAATTGGAAGACTGGGCATCAAAATGGCAGATGAAATTTAATGTGGACAAGTGCAAGGTTATGCACCTAGGGAAGAACAACCCAAACTATGGTTACACGATGCAAGGTTCCACATTAGGAACCACCACCCAGGAAAAAGATTTAGGCGTCATTGTGGATACCATGTTAAAACCCTCGGCCCAGTGTGCAGCGGCAGCCAAGAGAGCAAATAGAATGCTAGGTATGATAAGGAAAGGAATGGAAAATAAAACAAAAGATATTATAATGCCTCTATATCGTTCCATGGTGAGACCGCACCTTGAATATTGCGTGCAATTCTGGTCGCCGTATCTTAAAAAGGATATAGCGATTTTAGAAAAGGTTCAGAGAAGAGCCACCAAAATGGTAAAGGGGATGGAAGGATACTCCTATGAGGAAAGGCTAAAAAGGTTAGGGCTCTTTAACCTGGAAAAGAGACGGCTGAGGGGAGATATGATAGAAGTCTATAAATTAATGAACGGAGTGGAACGGGTAAACGTAGATCGATTGTTTACGTTATCAGAATATAGAAAGACTAGGGGACATGCAATGAAGCTACAGGGTAAACTATTTAAGACTAATAAAAGAAAATATTTTTTCACTCAACGTGTAATCAAACTCTGGAATTTGCTACCGGAGGATGTAGTAAAGGCTGTTAGTGTAGCTGGGTTTAAAAAAGGTTTGGACAAGTTCCTGGAGGAAAGGTCCATAAACCATTATTAAGAAGTGACCGAAGATATCAATGCTTGACCCAGTACAAGCATTGTGGAACTTGTGTCTCTTGGGGAAACTGCTAGGTACATATGACCTAGATTGGCCACTGTTGGAAACAGAATACTGGGCTTGATGGACCTTGGTCTGACCCAGTATGGCATATCTTATGTTCTTATGTTCTTATGACTGGAGGTGGGCTGATGGGGGGGTTAGGACTGGTAATGGGCTATGGGGGGCTAAGGATGGAAATGTGCTGATGGGGGGTTAGGACTGGTAATGGGTTATGGGGGGGGCTAAGGCTGGAAATGGGCTGATGGGGGGGTTAGGACTGGAAGTGGACTGATGGGGGGTTAGGATTGGTAATGGGCTATGGGGGGCTAAGACTGAAAATGGGCTGATGGGAGGGTTAAGACTGGAAATGGGCTAATGGGGGCTTAGGACTGGTAATGGGCTTTGGGGAGGCTTGGACTGGTAATGGACTTGGGGGGGTTTCTAGGACTGGAAATGGGCTGAGTGGAAGGGGGCCTTGAACTGCAAATAGCTGATGGGGAGGGGGGCTTGGAATGGAAATGGGATGTGAGTGGAGGGAGCTAGGACTGGAAATGGGCTGATGGAGGGGCTAGGATAGGACTGAAAATGGGCTGTTTGGGGGTGCTAAGATTGGAAATGGGCTGTGGTGGGGGCTTGGATTGAAATGGACTCATGGAGGGGCTAGAATTGGAAGTAGGCTCATGGGGAGCTTGGATTGGAAATGGGCTGAGTAGAGGGGAGCTAGGATTTGACATGGGCTGATTGTGGGGCTAGGAAAGGACTAGAAATGGGCTGATGGGGGGGTTGGGATTGGAAATGAGCTGATGGAGGGACTCAGATAGGACTAGAAATGGATGGAGGAGCTAGGATTTGACATGGGCTGATGGTGGGGCTAGGATAGGACTGGAAATGGACTTATGGGGCTAGGACTGGAAATGGGCTGATGCGGGGACTAGAAGGGAGCAGATGCTAGGTGGGGCTGGAACTAGAAGGGAGCTGATGTTGGGGGAGGATTAGAATGGGATGGGGCTGGGTGAGTGAATTGGAGAGAGGAAACATATTTTGTGTGGGAGGGAAGAAAAATCTACAATTGGCCGGGTATTGGTGGAGTAAGTGTGGATTGAGGATGGAGGGGTAAAATTTGACTGGATGAAATAGAAATGCGGAAAGAGTAAAAGGAGAAAGATTAGTATGTTAAAGCAGATGTAGAGAGAGAATGGAAAAAAACTAGAAGAGAGAAGAAAGGACAAATGGACAGCAGATGATGGAGAGTCAGCAGAAGACACAAAGAAACCAGAAGAAAGTGGCTGGAGCAATTGCAACTGAAAAAAATGATGCACAAAAGGGAGAAAAATATCTCTTTATTTTGAATTTATTAACTGGAATATGTCAGCTCTGGGAAATGTGCATCATTAACGTCTGCGCTTTGTTTAGTACAAGAGGAAATTAATTTATAGTTTTATTTCTACAGTGGTGTTATACATTCCAAGTTTGGCTTTTGGGGTTCCCAGTTTAATTATTGTCTTCCTGTTTCTAAATTGTGATTCGTTGTTTGGTGATGGTGTATGTTCTGCATGTGTAACTGAGCTGAGGTATTCTGTTTATGTAATTCCTATTTGACATTGCCATTTGTTCTCTTTCCCCAGTAGGTCATGTATTGTTATTCTCTGAAATGTATTGGTTTAATATTTGCAGTGTTGCCTTTTGATAGGTAGCGTATGGTGCTTTGTCAGTCCTGGTAGTGCTGTTACGATACGACAGGTTTGCTATGGGTTCTAAATGGGCAGTGTTTGTAGTAGTTCCTAATGTGCCTGGCAGTTGGTACTGGAGTATAGTAATGTAGAAATCTTTTAGTCTTTCCTTATCCATACACTCATTAAGAGGCATGTTTACTAAAAGTTAGTGTATGGTAACATTACGCAAATATGTATGCAAATGAGGCCCCTTACGCAAATGAGGCCCTGCACCGAGTCTCCGCACATGGCCCCGCACCCCCCTTGGGCCGCCCCTGTCACCAGATGGTGTGGTTCAGTATTAGGACTAGGGCTGACAAAATCCATTCAAAAGTGAGGGTCTCAGACTTTAGGAAAACTATCTTTGCCAAGATGGGACAATACCTCAAGGAGTCATTAGCAGGATGGGAGTAATTGGGAGATGTAGAAAAATAGTGGGCAAAACTGAAAGGAGATATTTTAAGAGCAACCAACCTTTTTGTTAAAATGGTAAATAATGGTAAAAGGAAAAGGAGACTGCTATGGTTTTCGAAAGAAGTAGCTGAAAAGATGAAGAAAAAGAGGGAGGCCTTCATGAAATACAAGAGATCACAGAGAGAGGAAGACAGTTGTCTGTATTTGGAAAAACTTAGAGAAGCTAGCAAAGTGGTCAGGAAAGCAAAGATTCAAAAAGAGGAGGGAATAACCAATGCAATAAAATGGGGGGATAAGACATTTTTCAGATATGTTAGTGAGAAGAGGAAGGGCAAAAGTGGTATTGTCAGACTCAAGGGTGAAGGGGAGGAATATGTAGGAGCTGATGAGGATAAAGATGAATTGCTTAACAAATATTTCTGTTCTGTGTTCACAGATGAAGAACCAGGAGCAGGACCTCAGAAAACACCCACAAACAGGAACAGACATGAGGGGCATCTTGAATGAATTTCAAAAGACTGTTCGTGAGGAACTAGCTAAACTTAAGCGATGGGACCAGATGGGATACACCTGAGAATACTGAGGGAACCTGGGGACATTTTAGCAGCTCCACTGACTGACCTTTTCAATGTCTCTTTAGAGTCGGGAGTGGTGCCAGAGGACTGGAGAAAGGCACATGTGGTCTCTTTATACAAAAGCAGAAGCAAGGATGTGGTTGAAAACTACAGGTTGGCTAGTCTAACTTCGGCAGTGAATAAATTATTAGAAGCACTGCTGAAAGAGAAAATAGTAAGGTTTCTGGAGTCCAATGGATTATCAGATCCAAGACAGCAGCGATTTACCAGAGGCAGGTCTTGTCAGTCAAATCTGATTGATTTCCTTGACTGGGTGACCAAGAATTTGGTCCGAGGGAGAGCCCTAGATGTGGTGTATTTAGATTTCAGTAAAGTCTTTGACACCTTTCCACATAGGCAACTTATAGACAAACTGAGCACCCTAGGAATGGACCCTAAAGTTACTGCTTGGGTTAGAAATTGGTTGAGTGGGAGACAACACATGGTGCAGGTAAATGGAACTCACTCTGAGGAGAAGGAGGTTACCAGTGTTGTGCCACAGGAATCTATCCTTGGTCTGATTTTTTTTAACATCCTTGTTAGTGATATTGCGGAAGGGCTATCGGGTAAGGTTTACCTCTTTGCGGATGATTTTTTATTTATTTATTTATTACAAGTTCTTATATACCGCACTATTCGGCATCAGCGCGGTTTACATTATAACATAAAGACCATAACAACAAGCTGTTTGGTTTACATCGAACAGGAGTACAAACTTGGAGAACCGGGGTAAACTATATACAAGAGATAATTACATAGAACAAAATCTGCAAGAATAGACACCGAGGAAGGTGTAGATAACATGAAGAGGGATCTAGCTAAGCTTGAAGAATTGTCTAGAATTTGGAAGCTGAGATTAATGCTAAAAAATGCAGGGTCATGCATTTGGGCTGCAGAAATCCAAGGGAGCAATACAGTATAGGGGTGAAGTACCTCTGTCCACAAAAGAAGAGCGGGACCTGGGCGTGATTGTGTGATCTTAAAGTAGCTAAACAAGTAGAAAAGGTGACAGCAAAAGCTAGAAGGATGCTTGAGTGCATAGAGAGAGGAATGGCCAGCAGAAGAAAGAAGGTGATAGTGCTTCTGTATACATTTTTGGTGCAACCTCATTTGGAGTACTGTGTGCAATTCTGGAGACCATATCTTCAAAAGGATATAAACAGGTTGGAGTTGGTGCAGAGGGTGGCTACTAAAAGGGTTAGTGGTCTTTGTTACAAGGCATATAGGACAGACTTAAGGATCTTAATATGTACACCTTAGAGGAAAGGCAGGATAGAGGTGATATGATTGAGATGTTTAAATACCTCCATGGCATAAATACACAGGAGCAGAGCCTCTTTCAGTTGAAAGCAAGCTCTGCTACGAGGGGACATAGGATGACGGTGAAAGAGGATAGATTCAGGAGTGATATGCAGAAATATTTCTTTACGGAAAGAGTGGTGGATCTGTGGAATAGTCTCCCAGTGGAGGTGGTAGAGATGAGGACAGTATCTGAATTCAAAGAAGCATGGGACAAACACAGAGGATCTCTAAAGGAAAAAAGGGGACTGTTGTAGTGGTTGATATGGAAGGACAGACTAGATAGGCCATGTGGTCTTTTTCTGTCACTATGTTTCTATGTGTTCTATATTTATGGACTTTTCCTCCAGGAACTTGTCCAAACCTTTTTTAAACTGAACTGCATTAATAGCTTTTACTATATCCTCCGGTAATGAATCCCAGAGTTTGTTGTAGTGGTTGATATGGAAGGGTAGGCTAGATAGGCCATGTGGTCTTTTTCTGCCATCATATTTCTATAATTCTATGTTTATGTTTTATGTTTATTAGAATACTTGATATACCGCGCCTTATTGCTTCACAGCGGTTTACAATTAATAACAAACACAAATGGCCATAGGCCTCAGAAAAAGAAAGGAACTCCATTAAATGACAAGAAAGAGAAAGTGGAGAGCAGAACAGAAAGAGAAAAGATGCCTATAAGAGTCTGGAGAGCAGAGGTTAGGTAATGGTTGATTGCAAATCGAAAGCAGTTTCAAAGAGATGAGTTTTCAGAAGGGTTTTGAATTTAGTAAAAACTGGTTCCTGCCGTATTGTGGAAGGGAGAGAGTTCCATAATGTTTCTATCATTCCTAACCTTAAGATCCAGCAAGGAATATTTCAGGAAGATTCCCTGTCTCCCCTTCTGTTTTGTGTGGCGCTTAATCCAATGAGTACTCTCATCAACTCTGGTATATGTATTTAGCCTGAATCCTAAAGAAGGTAACAACCCAGATACAACATCTCATTTTTTTTAAATTTTATATTTATTTGAATTTTAAATACATTACAAGTAACAACTTGCATTAGAAAAGGAACATTAGCTAAAGAAAGGTAATACCATACCAATATGAAAAAGAAAACATTTAAAGAAATATGCCTAAGACCCACAAGCACACTGTGAACGGGGAAGGAGAGCCACACAAAAATGGAAAGGAATTTTACAATCAAGGGCTATTAGCTGTCTGAATGTACAGTGATTCAATAGCAAGCGTCTACTACACAAGGCCTAATCTATATACTAGAGGATACCTTCCTAGCATTAATAAAGGAAAGTAGTTCAGAAGGTTGAAAAAAGTCATAATTAATAGAATTAAGTTTCACTAAACATTCATAGGGAAATTTCAAAAACAATATTGCCCTGAGCTGTACAACTCCTGGAGTCAAAAGAAGAAACTTCCTCTAACGTCTCTGTGTCTTTCTAGCAATATCAGGAAAAACCCTGACATTACAGCCAAGGAAAGAAAATTGTCTCTTGAAAAATAATTTCAAAATCCAGTCTCTATCCACAGATAGTACACAGGTAACCAGAAGAGTCACAGGAACCATGGATTCAGACTCTGAATTTTCCAAATAAGCCAAAACATTTAAAGCATTTAACGATAGGGGTCCTTTCGAAGTCTGCTTTTTCCCAAAGGGTAAATAATATACATGTGAAAAAGGAGGAACAGCTTCCTTTGGAACTTGCAACACTTCAATCAAATACCTCCAAAACATCTCTTTAGGGGAACAAGCAGAACATTTAGGAAAATTAATAAACCTTAAGTTGGTTGCTCTCGAGAGATTCTCAAGTATCTCCAACTTAAATCTCAAAGCGGTGAAGTCTTTCATAATCAAAGAATTCTGATCCTGAACCACTTCAATCTGAGCCAAATTTGTAGATGACTGAACCTTTAATTCAGGAATTTCAGCTTGCTAAGTAAGTGACTTATGAACACAGTCCTGAAGTTGAGCCTAAAATACTTGAGTTTGGACCAAAACTGCAGAAGTCAATTGAGTAATAGCATCCCATAAGGACTCCAAAGTAATTTTATCTGGTCTTACCAAAGAAGCTGACAGCAAAGACACCGAAGAAAGAGCAGGAGAAGACAAGCCCGAAATAGGCAAAGCACTCACGGCCTGGGCAGATACCTCAGCCCCTCCTAACGGCATCCCAGAAGTCGTCAACACAACAGGAAGTGATGTAAATGATTTGGCTCCTACTGTCAGAACGCTCCTGCAATCACTGGAGTTCATGCTGCCTTCTGATGTAACACCAGCAGCATGCAACTGCAACTGAGCCATCAATACTGGGGGTTGAGGAGGGAGACACTACTCCGGGGAGAGTGATAAATCTGCCTCCGAAGAAGACGCCAGTTCCACCAACCTCAGCATCAACTCAGCCGGAGCCACACCGGAGTTCAACGTTGTAGCAGTGTCCCATACAAAGAGGTCCATCGGCCATGAAATCAGCATTGTTGGGGTGCTCACAAGTGCTTTACCCGGCTAACATTCTTTTCCAAACTCCAACAGCAATCGCAGCATAGCCCAACAAAGATCTTTGTTTCTCCTTAAAAAGGCTTTGTCAGATAAGTAAAGTTGATGCACTGTGAAATTTCTGGTGTGTGCTTATAGCAATTAAGCCGCCTGTTTTGTTACAGGGCTTGGTCGGCAAGGTTGGCAGATCTAAGTGGATGTGGGTCGCTGTATCTGCAAGAGAAAGTGTCTTTGTATTGAATATTTTTGAGATACGTATGACCTCTTCTATTAATGTATATGATGGTGAAATTAATTACTGCTTTTAAAGAAAATTAAAAAATCAAGAAAAGTACTTTTTTGAAAACATTATCAATAAAGTAAGAATAATACATTATGTATGGGAGTTTTTTCAAGACCGGTGATGTGAGTATCCCCTAAGATAATTTCTATTGCCACATGGTGAGATTAGAGCCATCCTGAGATATTTTTTTCTCCCTGTGAGTAGTTACTCGGTAATGGGGAGTGTTTAGTTTTATATATTAATTGAATTTATGTTTGTTTGTGAATTTTTTGGGTGGGTCTAAGGGATTCTGTTATTTTTTTGAGTGTTAGTGTTGCCCTTAGAGCAGTGAGATTTTGTTTAATGCGCAAAACTAACCCATCTGGAGAAACTGTGCAGATATAACTACTTGTCCCTAGATTTTTCAAGAATGCAAGTAAGTTATAGTATTTTATAACTTCCATGTGCAAATTTGCACTGCACTCAATCCACACCCCTGTGAACACCCACACTAAAAGTACGCATGATTGGATATACATGCACTTACAGAATTGCAACCACCTAAAGTACACATGTAAGTGACAATTTATGCATGTATGCCCTTGAAAATGGGTGACTTACACATGTAGATGGTGAATATCTTTATGCAGTTCCTGATAAAGGCAGCCCTAAAAAAGTGAAAAAAGTAACACTGAGATTCTTCAGTTTAGCAATTGGAATATTGTCAGCTTTGGGAAAATGCACCTCATGCATCAAGAGGAAACTTGTTTCTGGTTCTCTTTCTCTAGTGTTGCACCAGTTTGTTGGAGTTTACAGTTCACTATTTGTCTGCATATAGTTATTTCTAATTTGTGGTCCCTCCTTTTATGCTTGGTAAAAATCTTTCTGTGTTGTACATATGTGATTGTCTCGGCACAGATGGAATTCAGGACACCGTACTCAAATGGTTCACATCATACCTCACAAACAGGCACCAACAGATAAAGATAGAAAACCACACCTCCATCCCATACAAGCAAACACAGGGAGTCCCCCAAGGATCCACCCTCTCTGCCATTCTCTTTGACCACTCTCCACAGTCATAAGATCGCACAATCTTCACGTCCATGTTTACGCAGATGATATAATGATATATGGACAAATCGACACAACTCAACCCATCCCATCTTCCTACCAAGACTGTTTCACGGAAGTTGCGGACTGGCTACGAGACAATAACCTGCAAATTAACCTCAACAAGACAGAAGCCCTCTACATAATGAGATACACCACATTTGTACCCCCTCCCATGATAATGCTGAGTGATACCATGATCAAAACTAAGACAGAAGTCAAATATCACTGAGTCATACTAGACCAACATCTAACATTCAAAGCCCATATAAACAAAACCACCAAAACAATTTACGACAAAACAAAGACACTACAATGACTCCGACCACTCCTTGAGCCAGAAGACTTTCGGACAGTACTACAAGCAACAGTAATACCCCACCTAGATTACTGTAATGCCATTTACCAAGGAGTACTGCAATCTACACTTCTTCCACTCCAAGCATCTCTCCATTCAGTAGCAAGAACCCTTCAAGAAACGAAAAGGCAAGACCATATAACTGCAATACTCAAACAACTGTACTGGCTCCCTCTGCTGAGCCGCATAAGATACAAAACAATACTGTTAGCCCATAAAGCCATTCACTTGCCCCCGCCCCCATGTACCTCAGCTTACTTTTACAACCCTCCCAACCACAAAGAACCAGATGAACATGCACATTAAACACCCTGACCATTCCTCACACCAGGACCAAATCAAACCAGCAAGCAGTTATATGCACCATCCATATGAACAGACTACTGGACAATCTCAGACTCATTGCCGACCTCAAGACTTTCCGAAAACACCTAAAGATGCATCTATTCCTGGAACATTTCAACACAATAGCATAACCCCCCCCCCCCCACCCTCACAAGATTCAAACATGATAGATAGCATTAACCTGTATATACCCTGAAATGTAGATGGTTAAAATCTGACACCCCCCGAGATCTTAGTAGATTATAGTCTCACATCAATGTTACAATCAGTAGATAGTTACTATTACCCCCCCTACCCCCCCCCCCCCGGTTTTGTTTGCATGCTGTATATAGTTTTCACACCACTGTTATAATGTATCTGAAATTGTTCCATGTAAACCGCCTTGACCCGAAGAAAGGCGGTATATAAATAAAGCTATGTAAATAAATAAATTGAGGTGAAGGGTAGTTTGCATTTTCTTTGTCAGCACTGGTAGCAGTCTGGCTTGCTCAGTTTTCACAGTAGGGAACTGGGTATAGTGGCATATTTGCTGTGATGCCTTTTCATTAGAAGGTTTGCTGTTAAGAGTCCTGGAAGTTAATGCTGTCTTGCAATGGCAAGTTTACTATAGAGCTTCTGAGTGTCTTTTTTTCAGTTTTCAGTAATCATTCTGGTTGGCAGCAGAGCAGTATATGTAACATAAAGTGACATTTTAGAAGAAACGTCCAGGATAAATCTGGGACATCCAGGTTGAAACATGTAAAAAATTCACGGGAGTGGCAGCAGTGAAGAAAGGCACATATAAGTGCCATCTGAAATCACTCTGTCCCTGTTGTGAAAGATGAACGTCTCTGCAAACGAATCTGTGAGATGGGCTGGTGTATATGGTATAGCTGGGTACTTAGTCAATGACTCGACAAGTAGTTTCTTAGTCGACAAGTATAATAATGAAGGATAGTGGATTTGAAGGCAGTCTCTCTCCCCAAGATAGCTATGGGTGGTTGAACTATCAGGCTAGCTAGGCAGTTGTCCCCTTCCACCATCAGCGCTCCATGCTTATCTCTCCTGATAGAGGAAAAACCGGTATTCACTTGAGTATAGGAGTAGCTAAGCTTCCCTCTTTGAACCCACAAACAAGTACAATAATGGAAATTTGAAAAGAACTTAGAAAAAAGAGAGCTCAAGGCTTGTTGATGATGGTAGGCTGGTAATGTTCACACACCATGCCAGGTTCAGTTTCTCATGGACTTGTGTTGTTAGGAACTTCATGCCAAAGCGGGTGGCAGAGCACCTAAACAGGCATCCAATGGCAAGGCAAAGGCACCTCAAAGATGCAAAGCAGGAGGAGGATGAGGAGTGGCCCAGAAAAAGCCAAAGCAAATTTGTTGCAGTACCATGCAGCAAGAAGGGTGAAATGAACCACCCAATTTATTTATTTTTATTTATTTAACTGTATTTATATCCTGCTTTTCACCGGGTCAAAGCGGCATAACATTGAAGGGCGGGGGACAGTGATCAATTCTAGGGTGGGGGGTCTGTCACCAGGGGGCCAACATTAATGATCTGAACAAACATTAAGGACAAACAATGGACATGAGACTCTTAGTAGATAGATCTGAGGGTATGTTATGAAGTCTGAAGGAGTATTTAGTGATGGATGTTTGTTTCTGGTCCGAGGTATTCCTGGAAAAGGATGGTTTTTAGTTGTTTCCTGAATGTTGAGGGATTTCCATTGTTTTGGATTTGACTTGGTAGAGAGTTCCAGAGGGATGGTGCGTACAGTTCGAAGGCTCTGTTGCAGGTCTGTTGATTGTATTTAGTTCGTTCGTGGGGAATGGTGAGGGTGTTGTTGGTGGTTTGTCTGGTTGTTCTGTTGTGGGTGGGTTGGGGCAATAGAGTGAGGAGCTGGGAAGTCTGAGTTTAATAGAGGGCTTTGTGGATAAGTAGGGCAGATTTGTATTTGATTCCTGCTTCGAGAGGGAGTATGTGCAGTTCTCGCAGGACTGGGGTGATGTGATCTTGTTTTTTTGCTTTCTGGATAATTCTTGCTATGGTATTTAAGGCTGTTCGTAGTGGTTTGGTGTGGGTGACGGGCAGTCCGTGGTAGATTATATTGCAGTAGTCCAGGTGGGGGAGCGTCATAGCTTGCATAACTGTCCTGAAGTCCTGTGGGTCAATAAGGGGCTTTAGGCATTGTACTGTTTTAGCCACAACACTACTGTATGGTCTATTCTTACGGAGTAAAGTAATGGTTGAGCTATATAGACAAAAGTATTACTCCAATGCAAACTTCAGAACTCTAATCAAATAGTTGTTCCCGTCAATTACACACTTGACTCAAATAAAAGCAACAGGTCTCAGACTTTAAAGAGCTGTGGTCTTCATTTGATATCGACCCTGTGCTCTACTTTGCATCAATGACCTATGTGTTGCTTCATAATCAGCTTGTAACTTATGGCTTGTGACAGCTTATCAACATTAGTGCTTATAAAAAGAGACAATGCGTGGCGTTGTCAGAATTGAATGGTTTGGGAGACAGAGGAAACCGGCATGGAAGATCA
The DNA here is from genome assembly GCA_033557465.1 of Ichthyophis bannanicus. Taxonomy (NCBI): domain Eukaryota; kingdom Metazoa; phylum Chordata; class Amphibia; order Gymnophiona; family Ichthyophiidae; genus Ichthyophis; species Ichthyophis bannanicus. Next base: position 732,555,948 of record CM066034.1, on the reverse strand, counting down.
TGAGCGTGAAGATTACAAGAATATTTTGAAAGAATTCGTTATTCAGAACAAATACAGTGAGGATGTATGAGTAAGCTTGGCCTCTGAAGAAATGGCTCGGCAGTGAAACGCAGCAGCGCTGAAACTGGCGTTGGGCACATTTGAAGATAAGCATTCATTCTCTCTTTTTATAAGCACTAATGTTGATAAGCTGTCACAAGCCATAAGTTACAAGCTGATTATGAAGCAACACATAGGTCATTGATGCAAAGTAGAGCACAGGGTCGATATCAAATGAAGACCACAGCTCTTTAAAGTCTGAGACCTGTTGCTTTTATTTGAATCAAGTGTGTAATTGACGGGAACAACTATTTGATTAGAGTTCTGAAGTTTGCATTGGAGTAATACTTTTGTCTATATAGCTCAATTGTACTGTTTTAGCCTTGTGGAATATTATTCCGGTAGTTTTTTTGATCTGTTGTTTGAGTGTCAGCGTTTGGTCTATGATGGCTCCTAGGTATATTATGTGTGGTTGAATTTGTATTTGTGTGGCTCCTAAGTTGAGATGCATAGGTGGGGTGAAGTTTGGGTCTTTGGTTACTATGCGGGCTTCTGTTTTTTTTATGTTGATGGATAGGTTGTTCCTTTGTAGCCAACTGGAGACTTCTATGAAGCAGTCTGATAGGTGGTTGTTCACCGGGTTGGTGGTTGTGATTGGTCCATAGAGCATTATGTCATCTGCATAGATGTGGTAGTTGATGTTATGAGCACATATGATTGAGCAGAGTGGTTGTAGGTAGATGTTGAAGAGCATGGCAGATAGTGTGGATCCTTGGGGTACTCCTTGGTGTTGCTGGAAGGGGGGGGGGGAGGTTGCTAAGTTTGTGCGGATTAGTTGTTGTCTATTGTTCAGGTAGGAGTGGAACCATTGAAGTACGACATTTTTGATGACAATTTCTTGGAGTCTGTGTAGGAGGATGTTGTGGGAGATGGTGTCAAAGGCTGCAGATATGTCTAGGAAGATCATAGCGTATCCAGAGTGCTTGGTCTGTGCCCTTGATGAGGGTGTTCATTAATGATGTCATGAGGGTCTCGACTCCGTAGAATGGACGGAAACCATGTTGTTGTGGGTCCAGTATGTTGTTATCATCCAAGTGGTCCTGAAGTTGTTGTTGGACTATCTTCTCGATGATTTTGGTGGTGAATGGAAGACTTGCTATGGGTCTGAAGGAGGCGGGGTCAAGGGGGTCTAGGTTTAGGGTTGGGCGGATGATGGAGGTTTTGAGGATGTCTGGCATGTGTCCTTGTTTGAGGGACTCATTAACAATGTGTGTTAGGGGTGTGCTGCTGGTGCTTCATCCCACCCAAATCAGCAGGGGAGGGATGAAGGTCAGCAGCAAGGCAAGTCATGAGAGCAGTGCCAATGGTGACACAGGCAGCAGTGGCAGAAAGAGGCAAGGGGAAATGAGGTCTCTCTTTTATTTTGTTATTTTCTGTTTTTTTATTTCCTTTTTTTTTAAGTTTTGCCATGTGGGATTTGCAGAATTCAGACAGGCAGGTGTTCCAGCTGATTTGGATGTTGTGCTGGCCCCTGGCATGTTTAGAGCCTTACATGGGGTGGTTTACATAATATCATAACCAATGAATCAGCTCCATGCCTCTCTTCTCTCCTTTCCTCCTCAACAAACTCAAGAACACGCCACTCTATTACTAAAAATCTTCTCACCATCCCTACATCTAAAAGATATTGCAAGCAAATTACTAATAACAGGGCTTTCTCACTCTATGCCCCATCCTTATGGAATACCCTTCCCCACGACCTGCGGAACTGTTCCAACCACTCTGAGTTCAGGAAGAAATTAAAAACCTTTCTCTTCCTTGAACATTTCTCCCTTCCACCTTAGTAACTAACCACTATGCACTCTCCTCCCTACATTTGGCCTCTCATATCATATCTTATAGCCTAGTGTTTTTCCTTGTAAATTCCTATGTAAATAGTTAATCTCTGTTTATTGTAATTAGTTCTCTTTCATATTCATTGTAGTTTCGTTCATATTCATTGTATACCTGTTACCTGTTCCTTGTAAACACTTGAAACACACTGCCAATTGTTATATTTAAACCATCTTGACTTGTAGAAAGACGGTATATAAATCTTGTTAAATAAATAAATAAGGTGCTGTGCTGGTTCTCCTGACATAATTTAGGACCTAACGAGACAATTCCCTCTACCAATATCCAGAATACTGCTGATGAATCCTGCTCTATTTTGCCTCTTTGTACATATCCAAAACACCCAGACACAGAAATCCCCAGTGAATAGAGGTCTCAGACTCACGATGGCAACGCTTAGATTTATCCAAAGCAGTGTGCCTGATGGCCGCGCTATATACCAGCATCCCGCAAACAGCAGCACATGCAGCGATAATGACGTCTTTACGTGAAAAAGCAAATTTGTCCCCAAACCTTTTGGAGTTTATTTCCAATCTAGCGGAGCTCACGATCTTTCACAATCATTTTGAATTTGAAGGGACGATTTACCAGCAGTTATCGGGGGTAGCCATGGGTGCTACCTGTGCCCCTTCAGTGGCCAATTTGTATATGCACAATTTTGAAAGCCAGTGGTTGACAGGATCTCAATATCAGTCGCATCTACTCTTATGGAAGAGATTTATCGACGATGTTTTCCTTTTGTGGAATGGCTCCTGTTTGGAATTTCGTCAGTTTGTGGAGTGGCTAAATCAAGTTGATCCGAACATACAATTTACCTCCACGAGCCATACTCAGAAAATTGTTTTTTTGGACGTGACAGTTCAGAAAAGTTCTGAAGGATGGCTAACCTCCGTGTACAAAAAACCTACTGTCAGAAATACAATTTTGCACTACAATAGTAACCATCCTAAACAACTGCGTGATAGTTTACCTTTATCTCAATTCATAAGATACCGAAGGAATTGTTCAAGTATAGGAGAATATAAACTACAGGCTAAACACTTGATGAAAGATTTTTATGAGAGGGGGTACCCACGATCGATCATCAGAACAGCTTATAAGCGGGCACTTTACAACAACAGAGCCCTACTGCTACAATCGAGGCGACGGAGCCCCATAATCGATGATGGTCATATAAATTTTATCACCAAATTTTCACCTCTTAGTGGAGAAATTAAACGTATTATTAAGCGACATCAAAATGTGCTGAACACTTTACCTGGGCTTCATAACAAGGCAATACGATGTGTATGGACCAGACATTCAAATTAAAAGGATAATTTAAGTCCGGCGATATTACGGGCACCACAGGAGGGAACCCCATCAGAGATAAGAGGCCACAAGCCTTGTGGAAATTGCAACATTTGTGCAGTAACAGTAGAGCTCACCCAATTTGAATATCGAGGAAGACATTATGTGTTGAGACATTCCACAACCTGTACTTCAGATCATGTGGTGTATGCACTGAAATGCCCTTGTGGCCTTCTTTATATAGGAAAGACCGAACGACAATTGAACATTAGAATTAATGAGCATCGCAGCAGGTTGAAATGCAAAGCATTAGAAGCCCCGATAGTGGTGCATTGTATGGACAACCATCATGAGTTTGCAGATCTGCATTGCTTTGCGATAGAGAAGGTACTTGCTGGTAGAAACGGCAAGTCCCGAGCTCAAACACTATTGATTCAGGAACAAAAATGGATTTTTCGATTAGAAACTGTAGGTGCCACTGGCCTGAACAATTGGATTGAATGGCAGGCATGTGTGTAATATGCGCATGGGTTTTGGTTCATTTACCTTAACAATTATCTGGAAACAACAGAGCGGCCAGTTGATTGGCTGCCTAGCTGACATCATCTTCCTTTAAATCATGGCATGAACACCTTTCCGCATGCACGGCGTTTTTCTTTACACCAAGCAGGTTGGAGTCTCAGATGATCTGTTGGACGTGAGAGCATTGGTTTAGCCGCAAGTTGAAAGGTGTGCTGTCTGGTCTTTTGGCAAGTTTTACCTCTAAGATATCTGGGGTGATGGTAACATTGTTTGACTAAGACTTCCGGGTTGTTTTGTAGATCGTGCTGATATTAATATATCTCCCCCTGAAGAAGTAATACGAAATGCGAAAGCGGTACCCACTTGGTGGCGTCGGGGATTTACACCAGCTACACGAAGATAAGCTAAGCACAATCTTGAATATACAAAACTTGTTCATTTGAAAATGTTTACAAATTACAGAAGAGTCTGATGTATGGAATAAGTAAAAATACTCCGGGCATGAAATAAGTAAAATATCTGTGGAAAATCAGTGAATATTTATGGTCGTTGATGCAATCAGGCACACTGCTTTGGATAAATCTAAGCGTTGCCATCGTGAGTCTGAGACCTCTATTCACTGGGGATTTCCGTGTCTGGGTGTTTTGGATATGTACAAAGAGGCAAAATAGAGCAGGATTCATCAGCAGTATTCTGGATATTGGTAGAGGGAATTGTCTCGTTGTTTGGTAGTAACCACCCTCTGATATTTGACCTAAATTGTAGTGTGGATAATTTAGGACCTTACAACCAGTCTGGGTGCTGTGCTCAGCTAGTCTCCTTGGCATATTTAAAGTGCTGCAGCTGTTTCAGGTGTTGTACTGGTCCTTTTGGCATGTTTTAGTGCCTTACAAGCAATGCTGTGCTGGTCGTCTTGGCAAAATTTGGAGCCTTGCAGCCAATCTGGTTGCTGTGCTGGTGCTCCCAGCATGTTTAAGGCATTACAGCCAATCTGGATGCTGTGCTGGCCTCTTTGTTACTTTACTTCTTTCAAAGTGCTTTGGTGTGCTTCCACCAGCTGTAGTGCTACTTTGGCCTCTTCCACTATCTTGAGGTGTTCATTGTGCTCTTTGTACCCCTTTGCCCTTTTGATGGTGGTTTCTGGTAATCCTCCTCCTACCCTTGTACATTATTTTTGCCCCTCTTCTGGTGCCCCTGGAGGGTTTGTGACACTCTTGATGGCTTGTAGTGCTGCTACAGATGCCTTCCATCAAGTTTCAAGCAGGGTTGATTAAAAATAGATGGGCAAACCTCACTGATCCTTATAAAATTGCTTTATCCGTAGACTTTAATGGGCACAAATGGGACAAACACACAAATGGTTCAGCTCCCAAAGATTATTTGAATGGGTATATTCAAATGAACAAAAGCGGACATATAAATCTTCGGCATGCACATGCCTAATAAGCAGAAAGGTAGACTTGACCCAACACCCTTTACTCCTCCACGTCTTCACCTGTCTTCTACCTGATCCTTCAACCCCTTTCCTACTTATCACCAACTACCATATAAATCTCAAGCATGTCCAGAGTTTGTTAATGTACTGGCCTCTACCACCTCCACTGGTAGGTCATTTTAGGCCTTATCTTCCTCTTTGATTCTTACAAGACCAACATTAATCCAACACCCAGCTCCCTTCCCACTTTATACAGTATATTAACAGTAAACTTTAATACAATCCATGCAGCCACAAAAATCAATAAGGCTATTGTCTAATATATCTAGACACCTCATGCTCATTGAAATTTGAGGTTTTAACCATAATTACTCAATGCAGATTACCCTAGCCTTCGTATGAACCAGATGCAATCATACCATAGTTTTTAGGATCATAACCACCACTCCAAGCAATTTACACCTGTTGGCACATCGCATTGCATCGATTTCACAAATTCATTCTATCCTATCACTTTGTGAAAACAAGAATCCTCTGTTTGGCTCATAAATGTTAGAAGTCCATCAACATTTTGGCTTCTCCCCCTTACTCTGTTATGATATTCCAGGTATCCACTAGCTTTTCCACGAAGACATATTTCCTGACATTGTTCCTGAGCCTACTCCCTAACTCTACAACTTCCTGTCCATTCAAAAAGGTGCTAGATTAAGAGATAACAAGACTTATAGTCTGTACCAGGTTCTAACCAAGTTTTCAGAATAAATGAACAGAGCCTTATCATAAGCAGTATCTCATGCATAACTGGGTTGCTGGAAAGCCCTTGGACAACTCCAAGCTTTTCTTGGCAGTGTGACTGGAAGTAGATTGCCAGGTCTTCTTCCAAGATAATGGAGGGTTAAGTGACTTGCCCAAGGTCACAAGGAGTGCTAGTGGGAATTTGAACCCTGGTCTTGGTTACTAAGCCAATACTCTAACCACTATGCTTCTCATCCACTCAGCAACTGAGCATCTTTATGTTAGCTACTAAGAACCAAACATGGCTATTCCCACAAAGCACAAGTTTTCTACTGTAGCATTTCATTCACCATGAAATGGAGGAACCAAATTTATGAAAACAATTTATTTCAACTTGCATTAACATTTATTGCTACAACAAATCCATGTAGCACTTAAAGGATCCCATATTCCTTTACACCAGTCAAACTCCAAACAACCTGTCCTTTTTCTGTCAATGATAAGGAATGACAAAAGATGAACTTTAATAATCTAATATAAATAATGAAAAGGGCTCATTTGTCTTCCCAGTAAAGTGGTTAGGGTTGCAACTGCAGCTCCATGTAGATTACCCCTATGTCCAGATCCGTACCAAGTTAAAAATGTGCCCTGTGCAACTAACGAATCTGGTGCCCTCCTCTACTCAGTCATGTTCAGTAACACTCTTTTTGAGCTTTCTCGAAGCCCAGTGATGTTATCAGTGCCCCCTTCTGTGCTTGCACCCTATGCAGCCACACTGCTCACACAGCCCTTAGTACGGCCCTGTCTATGCCTTTGTGTAGGGTTGCACTGCCACTCTGCTGGTTACGCCCCCTCCCCCATGATTTCATTGTAACTTCCACTTTGTGCAGGTTACCTCATTGTCTTTTTAGAAGTTAAAGTCATTTCACTGCTGTTTTTGAGCTGACGTGCTTAATGCTTGGCTTCCATCCTCTTGCCATTCAGTGTATATCCTACACCTTTTTGAAGTCCAGCACCAGTCACCAAAATCGCATCCTGGAGGACATTCAAGGCATCCACTAACTTTTACAGGGAAAAAACTTTTCCTGTTATTGCCCCCGAGTCTAACTTATTGCAGCTTCATAACATGTCCCTTTGTTATGCAGTTTCCTCTCCTTGGCAAAAAGTTAGTTTGTGCATTAATACCTTTCAAGTATTTAAATGCCAGTATCATATCACTTTGTCCCTTTTATAAAATATATACATTTAGGTCCTCAAGTCTCTTCTCATATATACTCTAGTACTGATTCCACACCCTTTAGGTTACTGTGTTATCCTTATAGAGATACAGCTTCTAAAATTGAACACAGTCCTCACAGATAAGCTGTACAAGGGTATTATCACCTCCTTTTTAATTCTGTTATGCCTTTCTCTGTGCAGCTTAACATCCCTCTCTCTTGAGTCACTGACTAAACATAGTGGGCCCGATATTCAGTGGCAGTGGCTACCGGCTTCCGGCATTGAATTTCTGGGCCAGCCACACAGTGCAGAAGCTAACCAGGCAGCACGATACTGAGCCACTGCCCTGTTAGCTCTCATAGGTAAACCAAGACCAGCTTTTAAAGCACCTATCTTTACCCCTGGATCGCTTACCAGGCAGCAGCTCAATATTACCGCTGACGACTGAGTGACAGGTAGCACCCCTGGAACACCCCCGGAACATCCTAATGCTAAGCAGTTAGCATCGGATCATATAGCGACGGTACCCCAGCAGGGCCGTACCAATGGCTGTGCGAGTGGTGCGGCCGCACAGGGCACAAGTGCAAAAGGAGCACTAATGTCATACCTGGGCTTCCAGAAAGCCCAAGACCAAGTTCCTGCGTGTGACTGGGTGTAGGGGGCACCAGATTCACAAGTCGCACAGGGCGCATTTCTTGCTTGGTGCAATCCTGGCACCTGGGGATATTCAGCAGTGCTGCTGAATGTCCCACTTAGAAACATGCCTTTGAATATCGAGCCCATTGTTTCCCCACCTTGAGATCCTCTGCAGATGCCTGGGAAGAGGAGAATCACAGGATAGTTGACACTGTCTTGAATGTGACAGCTAGTGCACAGGAGCAATTGAACATCATTCCTAGTCTCGAAGAAATCAGAGGACATTAGGGTGGGGAGGAGAGAGTTGGGGCAGTTGGGGACAAGGAGAAAGCAATGTTTTGGAAGGCAAGTGAGGGGTGGAGTTCAATCATCTAGTATTGTAGGCATGGCTAGCGCAAGGAGACGAGACACCCTAGGCAAACCTCATCCCTTGTGCACCACCCCTGACCCCTATTGCCACTGCTGCCACCCTTCTCCGGGACCTACAGCAGCAACAATGGCCTAAAACAGCACCCGCACTTCCCTCAAAACTTCGGTGCTGCTGACTTCCTTTTGTATGGAAGCAGAAGCTGCTTCCGCTCCCAGGAAACAGGATGTTGGCATCAGTGGAGGTGGAAGCAAACAGCCAAAGTTTTGAGGTAAGCACCGTGAGGCTGTTTTAAGCCATTGCCCCCACTGTTGGGCACGGAGAAGGGCTGCCGAGGCGGCAATGGGCACCCCTCCCAGGGCCAGCAGTTTAGGTGACTGCCTGGTTCGCCTAATGGTAGCGCCAGCCATGATTGTAGGGGACTGTGGAAAGGAGTGCCTTATGCAGGCCCTCAGTCCAGCCACCCCCTAGCTCCCACCCCTGCTGCTGCTGCTTCTGCCCCTCTCCGGGACCTGCAGCGGTGACAATGGCAGTAAAAAAGCAACGCAACATGATTACCAAAAGCCTCTGATGCTGCAGTACTTTTACAGCTCCTTTGACTGGCCACTTTCACCCCCTCTGAAGCAGACTTTCGGTAAGCATGTTGCATTACTCTTTTACTGCTATTGTCACCGCAGCAGGTTGGGGGGGGGGCAGTGGCGGCAATGGATGCCCTTGGGATGGATGCACTAGGTGACTACCTAGTTTGCATAATAGGTAACGCCAACCCTGTTTCTAAACCATCATTTTTGATGGGCTTATCTACTGCTATATATGTAAGGGCATAGTAAATAGAAGTCAACAATATTTCAGATTAGGAGGCCAATGTACTAAAATGCTGATAATTCTTTCATAAGCGTTAATGTGCATTATCTAACTTTTGAGCATTTTAATGGTAAGAACCAGTGCTAAAACTCATTATTTAGCTCAAATCTTGAGAGTACTTGCATAAGGGTCAATTTAACATGTGTACCTTACCTTATAAAATAAGGGTGTAGGTGATAACATACACATACCAAATCCATGCACAGCCACTTACACCAACCTTAGACTTACTGTAGATGCCCATGCCTATATCTGTATAAAACGCGCATAAGTTATAATATCAGGCCCTACCCAAGCACTGTCCTTATGCATGCCCACTCCAAAAGTACGTGCCATAACCCTGATGTATACAGTTACAGAATAGCCTAAATTACACATGTAAGTGCTAGGGTTGCCAACTGGCTCCAGATGCGCCCGACAGGCTTGTTCCAGCCCTGTGTTTACCTCATTGCATGCAGGGACTTGTAGTCTTGCTTTTCTTATGGAGTGCAATGGAGAAATCAGAACTACATATCCCTGTATGCAATGGGGTAAATCCAGGACTGGATCAAGCCTGTCGGGCGCATCTGGAGCCAGTTGGCAACCCTAGTAAGTGCCCATCCCCACTTGAAAGTCATTGAAAATAGGTGACTTACATATGTTAATGGTGCGTATCTTTATGTAGCTTGTATAAAAATTACATCCATAATACACATTAAGGGGCTCTTTTATGAAATTGTGTGAAGCCCTTTTGCATTTAATGCCTTAGGAGCAAAAACCAATGTGTGATAAGTGCAAAGACCTCACCCTGTCAGGGGTGTGTCCAGCATGCACTTATTGCACAGAAAATACCGTACTGCATGTTATGTGCCCCTGTGCTAATTGTGAATAAACCTAACGCCTCCTCTTGAGGTTGTGTTTAGTGAGCCCATCTTAACTGCAAAACTGACAGCACATGATAAGTACAACATGCTAATTGCAATGCCCACTCTCCACCCATAGCCCGTCCAGTCTCTGCCCTAGCAGGCATTAAGCGGTTAATGCAGCTTTTTACTACTCTGGATGTTTTTAAAGTGCAGTAGCAGTTACCATGTGCCTATGCTAAAGGTTACAGCACATTAACATGTGTGTTAACTGCTTAATACACTTTTGTAAAAAGGCCCTAAAAATCAAAAAGCAAACATAGATCTATGTTTGCTTAGCCCTACCTCAGAGAGATGTGGGTAACATTTTGCAATAATGTCTATATTAATACACTCTAATGCTAGTGAATTAATACAAAACTCATTCATGGACCTTAACATGCCTTAATACAGTAGTTTCTTTGAATAGCCATTGATAGCTATCTCCTCTGGATAATATAAGAAGTATTTGGAGACGGAAGGATAAGAGAAAATTGAGCCTGAGCTTGATGCAAGAAGGGAAAGTGAGGGAGAGAAAAACTCAAGATATATTGACAAAGAGTGGAATTTAAAAACACAAGATTAAAATTCTGAAGTGGTGCTCTAATGATTATTATTGAACCTCATGCAGGTACTATACTGATCCATATCAAGTGTAAATACAGCACATTTGAACAGTAGCCTCTGGAAGGAGACTTTTCAAAAGCAGGGGACTAACCTTAATGACAATTATTATTATTATTATTATATCATGGATTCTTCATTAGAAGATAAAGGGGTATGTTTACTAAAACCTCTTTAGGGTACGTGCCACGCTAGTGTGCGGATGCCATATAAGGAGTGGGCGTTTCAGTCAGAAAAAAGCAAAACCGGGATTAATCATACGCTAATGTGCGCCCCGCACATTAGCGCATGAGAAAGTTGCGCGGGAAGCATAAGTGGCGCGCTGATGTGCAAGCACAGGAACAGAGCCACAGTACAATGGTTAAGACACTGACCAATGGTACAGGGATCATGGGTTCAATCCCCCACTGTGCCCAGTGAAGAAGGCTGGCTGAGGCATTACCTATTATGGGGAAGATTGCTTTAGGAGGCATTTTATTTTTATTTTAATTATCTCTACTAGCAAACGCACTCTCAAAGCGTGTTAACATAAGGCACCCCATAAGGCACATTTTAAAGTGCACTATCCGCCAAGGCACCCTAAAATGTTGCTTATAGGGCGCTTTATGGGGTGCCGTATGAGGTACCGCAAGGTCACAGCACTGTTTTTGATGGCAGCACTGTGCAGTTTAAGGAATGAAAATCATAAGTAGATGCGCTGACATACAAGAAGGAGCAGCAGTGTAGCACAATGGTTAAGACACTGACCAATGATGCAGGAGTCATGGGTTCAATCCCCCACTGTGCCTAATGAAGGAGGCTGGCCAAGGCATTACCTGTTATAGGTAATATTGCTGTAGGGGGCATTTTATTTTTATTTTAAATAGTGCTGCCAGCAAACACACCCTCAAAGTATTGTAACATAAGGTGCTGCATAAGGTGCCTCATAGGGTACCCCAGAGGGCACATTTTAAAGTGCACTGTCCGCCACGGCACCCTACAATGTTGCTGAAAGGGTGGCCTATAGGGTGCCATATAGGGTGCCCTATGAGGCACAGCAAGGTCATAGCACTGTGTTTGATGGCAGCACTGTGCATTTAAACGCATGGAAATCTGAAGTAGGTGCGCTGACATGCAAGGAGGAACAGCAGTGTAGCACAATGGTTAAGGCACTGACTGCTGATACAGGGGTCATGAGTTTGCTCCCCAGTGTGCCTAATATGTAAGGCTGGCTGAGGCATCAGCTTTGCAATGTATGTATTGTTTCCTGCAGCACTTTATTTGTATTTTATTAACTGCTGCCAGCAAACACGCCCTCACGTGCCGTAATTGAAGGTGCCGCATAAGGCACCCTATAAGGCACTCCATAGGGCACATTATAAAGTGCACTGTCTGCCACGGCACCCTAAAATGTCCCCTATAGGGCACCCTATAAGTCGCTCCACAGGATAACTTATAATGCACCTCATATGGATGGTAACCATAAGGTGCCCTATAGGGCACCCTATAAAGCGCCCTCAGAGGCACCTTATGGGTACAGTATGCTGAGAGTGTTTTTGCTGGCAGCAATAATGTACATGAAAAAGAGATAATGCTTTGGGAAGCCCTAACAAATAACCCCACTGTGGGTTTGAACCAATGACCTCTGACTCTACAGGCAGTGAAGTAACCATTGGGCTACAGCTCTATAGCTACTAGCAAGACCCTGGCTGGCTGCAGAGGGAGTGTACGTCACCACACAGTCTGCTGTGGTCACCAGGATAAGGTTAGCACACCTGTACCCATGATGCACTGCACATGCAAATCAGCTGTCCACAGATAAACACAAGATGGGGTATGCACCTCGACCTGGTAGGGGGAACTGACCATGTGCACCCCCACAGCACCTTGACCTGGTAGGGGGTACTGACAGTGTGTGTTAATGGCACAGAGTAGCTACACACCGTCACATTGTGCAGGTACTGTGCTCACCCTGAGTGTGTGGTGGGGCGCCCAGCACCAGGTCCACAGCACCTTCCATGGCAGAAATAGGCTATGTTGTAGGTCTACAGTAGTGCTAATGTGTGAGGTAGTTAGTTTCTGCAGAGAACACCTTGGATATATCTGCCTGTCTCAGTCAGGTGTGACACCCTAGGAGGATTATGTACCACCACCCTCCTCCTCCAGGGCTGAGGGTGGCAAACAGGTTCTCCCATCAACAGATCCACATTATACCTCCCTGCAATGGTGGCAGTAGAGGAGACCATCAACCCCAGTCCTGCTGGGGAACCGACACCCTACAGGGCAGTCAATGCAGCTCTGTACATATCCATAACACAATAGCAGACAGACATTAGGCCTGGATATGCTAAGCTGCACCCCACCACTATCTGATATTCTCCTGCAGCAAGCCTTCAGCCACTGCACCCTGCAAGGCACTCCATCAAGACACATACCAGCTGCAAACAGTCTGCTAGCTAGTCCATAGTGCATGTTCCTGGTGGAAATGCATGCACCCAGAACTGGGGTGTCAGTATACACAACAAGCAGATAAGTTAGTGACAGGGCCCCAAAAGAAACCCCATAAATATCACATGAAAGAAATACTATATAGTGCTATGGGGGTGCCTAGCCATGTTGTGGTCACTGCACAGTCAGGGTGAGAGTGATCTCCCAGCAGGACATGCTGAGGCCACCCTGTCTGTGTAGGTGGTGGCCGGGCACTAAAATGTCCCAGCCAGTGCCCTATGCCCTGTGCAGATGCATCCTGGCCAGGTCACCCTGTCCGGGCTATACCCATGGTACCTTGCTCCTCATTATGCACATTGGCAGGCCAATACTGGCAACAGTGCTGGCAGTGTGGGCTGTGGAGGGTGTTTGCAGCCACCACACACTGGATAGACAGACACACACACACACCTATGCCAGCATTGTGCTACTATAGAGGAGTTTAGCAGCCCTGGCCACCACATCAGTCCTGGGCACAGTACAGGCATGGATATGGTACGCAATACTGTTGGGGGTCACTCCCCAGGGTGGTAAACACTGTCAGAGACCAGACCTGAAGCACACACCACAGACATCAGAAAGGTTGCTATGATGGAGCTCAATCAGCAAACTGTGCTTAATGTAGGAATTGCTATCTGCCAGTAATCATAGCAAACGTTTGATAGCTGTGTACCATATACCCAGGTGTAGGGTGGCATTGCTAAGGTATGCAAGTGCTAGTATTGGGAGATGCATGCAGGGCCCAATGTCCTGCCTCTCCAGGAGGCATTGGCCAATGTGGCCTGTGGGTGTGGGTGTGGGTGTGTCTGCCCCTGTTGGCTGCTGCTTTACGGCAGAGGTTCCCAACTCCAGTCCTGGTGTGCCAAACACTGTTCGGGTTTTCATGCTGTCCCTCATGAATATGCATGAGATACATCTGCATACCATGGGGGTGGTGCATAGATATGCAGCACAGGCATCTTTATTAGAGGCAGCATGGAACCTGAATGGTGTTTGGCCCTCCAGGACTGCATTTGGGAGACTCTGCTCTAGGTAATGCGGCTGTTTATGGTGTCTGTGCTCGGTGGGGTAAAATATAGGCGTATTAACCATGCATATGTTCTCTGCAATTAAGGTTTATCCTTACTATCATGGTTTAGTTGTGGGAAAAATATGTGGACTGGATTGGCAGTAGCCCCAGCTGAGCTTTGAACCTGTGACCTTCTGGTCTTGCACCCACTGTCTGTGTGCACTGTACCACTGTGTTGCCACAGGTATGCTGCATTCCCTAGGGAGTCCATGACGGTACATCCGACAGGGCCTGTTTCTTGCAGTGCACAGCACCCACCTGGACAGGGCTAGGCCATGGTCTGCTGTTGCCACCAGCTGCTGCCACCTCCACCACCAGTACCGCTCCATCCTTAGATTGGAGACAGCATAAACCCTGAAGGATTTGTGGCCCTCCAGGACTGCATTTGGGGGAATCTGCTCTAGGTAATGTGCACGTTTCTGGTGTCTGTGCTCTGTAGGGTAAAATAGAGGTGTTTGAGCCATGCTTATGTTCTCTGCAATATAGGTTCGTCTTTACTATCATGATATAGTTGTGGGTAAAATATGGGGACTGGATTGGCAGGAGCCCCAGCTGGGGCTTGAACCTGTGACCTTCTGTCTCCAAACACACTGGTTGTGTGCACTGCACTACCGTGTTGCCACAGAGGCAGTGCATTCCCTGATGATACCATGACTGTTTTTCCGGCAGGGCCTGTCTGTTGCAGTGCATTGCACCCACCTACACAGGGCTAGGCCATGGTCTGCTCTGGGCAGCTGCCACTGCCCCCCTCCACCTCCAGTACCCCTGTGCCACCATGCTGACATGCCCTTCTGCTGGTGGTGCTGGTGGTACGCAGTCTCAGGCCATCCTGTGTGTGGATAGGCGGCTGCCTATGGCGCGGGTTCTTGGGTAGTGGTGCCTGCATATCTGTCCGCACGTCCCCCAATCACCTCCTGCCACTGTTCTGTGCCCTTGGAGGTACCTGCTGGGTACTATCCCCTGTGACACTGTGATAGACACGCTCATGCCCATGTTGGGCCCTCATCAGTTGCTGTCTGGCTGCTGTACAGTTTCAGCATTCCTAGGTGCCACCGCACTGTGCCCCAGCTGCACCACAGCATGTGCCGCCTGCAGCCCTCTGTATCCCCTTTCCCAGCATCTGTCCAGTTGCCCATTCCGACATGCCCACCCTGCTGCTGTGGAACATGGGCATGCCATAGGACACCTGTCCAATGGAGGACGTAACCCTGATCAGTGCTATTTCACTGTGGGATCATTCACCTTGTATGGGGACGGAGCGTAGACCCTTCTAAAATTCATATTTATTTTTTGGGGCTTTCTTGGGAGTGTTTTTTGATGTTTCCCATTACTATCACTATTGCCCAGCTTGCTTATGATTTTTTTATATTTTGTTGGGGTCATTTTTAATGTTTATTTGCCCTTTTGTTCTGTACATTTGTATCACACTGCTCACTTTTTGTAGGTTTCCCTGGTTTTGCTGTACATTGCTGACATAAATGGTTTCTCTTCCCTTTAAATCGGCTCTACCGCGAGGTTTTCACTCGTGGTATTTCTTTGCTTGAATTTCAGCCCCGCTCGTGTGCGGGGAGCCTCTCCCCTCCCACTCTCCACCCATTGACCCCGTCTCTCCGCCCCTGGGGAGCCTTCCTCCGCCCTCCGAGAGCCTTTCCACGCTTCTATCGCACATCAGCGCGCCGTGCACATGAGCGGGCACTTTAGTGCGGCGCGCACATGTGCAGGGCACAAAAAAGCATCATTAGCGTGCGCTAAGGTACCTTAGCGCACGCTATTGTGCGCCGCGCACTTGAGCGCAGTTTAGTAAACATACCCCATAGTCTAGACTGGTTTTAACTCTGTGATTTGGGATCTAACCAAGAGCCTAGGAATTATTATTATTATTATTTTATAAAATAAAATAAAATAATAAAATAAAATAAAATAAAAATAAAATAAGCAGGAAAATAATTAGAAGAATAAAGAAAGAAAATCTAAGAACAAACAAAAAAACAAAAGGTTGGAGAAATAGACACATTTGTAGCCTACAAATTAGAAGCTAGATTGATGAAAAGATGTTATTGCATTACCAAGTGCTAAGACAAATTTAGATACACTATTTATTGCAGGTCTAATTTTTTGTGACAGGACTTGCTTACTAAGAATGCACATCATTTATACTCTGATGGCACCATATTTCTGTTATATGAATGTTCTACTATGCTGTTTATTACTGACCCTTGATTGTAATTGCTATTACTATGATTTCATTTGCCCTTCTCAAAGTTTACCACATTGTTCAAACAGTGTATTATACTGACATTTGGTTATTTTACTATTGTTATGCTTCCGCAAGAAACTTAAAACATATTTATTCTCTGAACATTATGGAAGTATCACATAGCCCAGAATGAACCTCATGGACCATTAACATTGTTACCCCAGATCTTGTTTGTACTCCAAGTTTGTTGCCCTGGTATGTAACCTTTGAGTTGAGTTATAATGTAAACCGCTTTGACTTAACAATAAAGCTGTATAAACCCATCAAATAAATAAATGTTGTTTCTACATTGTAAATTGTCAAGCCATGCCTGGTGTACAGTGCCTTGCTGAATTTCTTCATAAAGGTGGTTAATAAAACATTATTAATAAATAAAAATAAAAATGAATGGTGGTAGCGCACTTCAGTAAATCTAGCCCATACAGAGCAATTGCTGCTTTAAAAAAACCTGAAGACTATGGAGTATGTTTACTAAGCAGGACTAAGGGGTCTGTTTACTAAACGGCGCACTTGTACGGGGCGCACATGAGCGCTCTAAAAGATGTATTTAAGTGCTCTTAAGCGCCCCGTTCGAGTGCGCGGCACATTAACGGGTCCCGCAAGCGTGCGCCGACAACGCGCACATTTGCGGGGCGGTAATGTGCGAAAGAGGCGTGCAAAGGCGAAATGAGGGCGGAGGAAGGCCCCCTAGGGGCGGAGAGACGGGGTCAGTGGGCGGAATGTGGGAGGGGAGAGACTCGCCGCACAGGAGCGTGCCCGAATCTGCAAAGAAATATAACGCCAGTGAAACACTCGCGTTAGAGGTGCTGTGCCGGGAAAAGAAACCGTTTCCGTCAGCAATGTGCAGCACAATAGTGGAAGCCCAAAAACCGTGAGCAGTGTGAACCATGTGCACAGATCAAACTCCGTAATGTCACAGGGCACTAACCACACGGGCGCCGCGCACCTTAGCGCATCTGTCAATCACAGCTTCTGTTCTTCACGACGGAACGCCCACTCCTTATACGGCACACTCACTCTACCGCGACCCGCACTTTACCGGCCTGTTAGTAAACATGCCCCTAACTGTTCACCCATGCTATTTGCAACTAGGTCCCATGTCATTCAACGGCACTTGCTGTAGTTGCAAACAGCATGGGTTAATCGTTAGCACAGCTTAATAAACATCCTTGAATTAATTATTGCATATAGAAACCTTGTAGAAAAAGTGATAAGAATAATACTTGTTTTGTAAGTTTCACTTAATCTTGAAAGCTGTTCCACAAATGAGAATAGTTCTGACAAAAACTAAAAATCATGAGAGAAGCCTCTAATTCTCTATTTATTTTTCAAAGTGATCTCAGCTGGGAAAGTCCCTGTTTTATATTTTACTGTTTAATTTACAAAGTAAAAAGCCATGTGACTTCAGAATACTTTGTCACTGAATCATAGCAGCTGGGTAAATGAATATGTGCAACAGATTTCTTAGAACACAAATTAATACTTTAAAAAAATGGAGCAACATTAAAATTAAATTAAAATCTTTATAAAAGGATACAAAGATTACAACTAGGATCTCTGCTCTTCCCCCCAGACCCACCAAATGAGATACACTAAGGGGTATGTTTACTAAACCATCTTAATGTAGCAGCGTCACGTATCGTGCGATAACGTCGGCAGCGGCATTAAGGCACACTAACGCTGTGAAATCCAGCTCTGAAGGGTGGAGTAAGGCCTCCCAAAGGGCAGAGATAGGGGTCAATGGGCGGATAGTGGGTGGGGAGATGCTCCAGGCACACTAACGCTGTGAAATCCGGGTCTGAACACTAACGCCAGTGAAACCCTCACGTTAGAGGCACATTTGCAGGAGAAACCATTTTAGTAATCAATGTACAGCAAAGGCAGGGAAACCCAGAAGAGTGATAGTAGTGATACATGTGCAGGAACCAAAAAGGCAAATAAACATAGAAAATGACAAGAACCACATCTGAAATCACAATAACCAAGCTGGCCAATAGTTATATTAATGATAAACATAGAGCAACACTACTGACAAAGCGTAAAAAGGAAGATATCATGTTTGGAAGGGTCTATGCTCTGTCCCCCTACAAAGTGAATGATCCCACATTGAAATAGCGGTGATCAGCGTTTTTGTCGTTTATATTGGGCAGGATTGTTAGGGCGTGCACATGTGCAGCAACAGCAGAGTGGGCATGTAGGAAAGAGCAACTGTACTGATGCTGTTAATGGGATACAGGGGGCTGCAGGCGGCACATGCTGTGGTCCAGGTGGCACATAGGAATGCCGAAACTGTAAAGCAGCAAGACAGCAACTGACGAGGTACCAACATGGGCACGAGTGTGTGTCCCACAGTGTCACAGGGGATATTATCCAGAAGGTACCCCCAGGGCACATAACATTGGCAGGAGGTGCCGGGGGGAAGCGCGCATGTCCATATAGACACCCCTACCCGAGAACCCACACCATAGGCAGCTGCCTACTGGCACACTGGATGGCCTGGGACTGTGCACCACCAGCACCATCGGCATAAGGGCATGTCAGCATTGTGATGGAGGGGTGCTGGTGGCGGAAGGGGCAGTGGCATCTGCCCACAGCAGACCATGGCTAAGCCCCATTTAGGTGGGTGCCGTGCACTGCAACAGAGAAGGTCTGTCTGCCGAACAGTCATGGTATCCCAGGGAATAATCTGCCCCAGTGGCAACAGTTTGGTGCAGTACACACAGCCAGTGTGTTCAGGAACAAAAGGACACAAGTTCAAGTCCCAGCTGTGGCTCCTGCCAACCTTGTCCCCATATTTTACCCAGTACTAAACCATGGTAATAAAGATGGAACCTTTATTGCAGATAATTTAAACATGCCTGAAACATCTATATTTTACCCTACAGAGCACAGACACCATAAACATGTGCATTCCTTAGAGCAGAGTTTCCCAACTCCAGTCCTGGAGGGCCAAACACCATTCAGGTTTCATGCTGTCCCTAATAAATATGCCTGTGCTGCATTTGTATGCATCGCCCCCATTGCATGCAAATGTATCTCATGCATATTCATTAGGGACAGCATGAAAACCTGAAAAGTGTTTGGCCCATCAGGACCGGAGTTGGGAACCTCTGCTCTAGAGCAGCGGCCAACAGGGGCAGAAACACCCACACCCACAGGCTCCACTATCCAAAGCCTCATGGAGAGTCAGGCTGTTAGGCTCTGCATGGAGCAGCATCTCTCAATACTGGCACCTGCATACCTTAGCAATGCCGTCCTAAACTTGGGAACACATTCCACATATATCAAAAGGTTGCTATGATTAATATCAGCTAACAAATCCTAAGTTAAACACGATTTGTTGATAGAGATTCATCATAGCAACCTTTCTGATATCTGTGAAGTGTGTTTCAGTTATTGCTTCTGACAGTGTTTACCACCCCGAGGAGTGACCCCAACAGAATTGCGTACCATAGCAATGCCCGCACTGTGCCAAGGACTGGTGAGGCGGCCAGGGCTGCCACAAACCTCCATATTTGCACAATGCTGGCATAGGTGTGGGAGTGTGTGTATGTCTATCCAGTGTGTTGTGGCTGCCCACACCTTACTGAGCCCACACTGCTTGCACTGTTAGCCTGTTAGCCTGCCAATGTGCATAATGAGGAGCAAGGTACTGTGGGTATGGCCTGGGCAGGATGCATCTGCACAGGGTATAGGGCAATGGCTGGGACATTGTAATGCCCGACCACTACCTGCACGGACAGGGTGGCCACAGCATGTCATGCTGGGAGGTCACTCTCACCCTGACTGAGCAGTGACCACGGCATGGCTAGGTTCCCCCATAGTGCTATACAGCATTTCTTTCAAGTGATATTTATGGGTTCTCTTTTCTGGGGCCCAATCACTAACATATCTGCTTGGTGTGTGTGCTCACATCCCATTTTTGGGTGCACATAGTTCCTCCAGGAACATGCACTATGTACTAGCTAGCAGACTGTCTGCAGTTAGCATGTGTATGGCTGGAACACCTTGCGGAGTGCAGTGGGTGGTGACTGACTGCCCTCTGCTGGTGAATGTCAGATAGTGGTAGAAGGCAGCAGATTTCTCCAGTGTTCTGCCTGTCTGCCATTGCCTTATGTGATGCAGCCAGATCTGCATTGACTGCCCTGTAGGGTGCTTGTTCCCCAGCAGGCCTGGGGTTGATGGTCCTCTCTACTGCCACCATTGTAGAGATGTACAATGTGGATCTGTTGGTGGGAGATCCTGTTTTCCCCCACCCTGAGCCACAGAGGGCCAGTTGGGTGGTGCTACATAATCCGCTTTTGGGTCCAGACACCCCCCTTCACCTATAACATGTGATCATGGCACCCACACAGGATATGCACTATTCTGGGTGCATCATAGTCCACAAAGGCTAGATGTGACTATGAAATACAGATGGACACAGGCGTATTCTAGCTGTGTCTGTAAGGAATATCTATGACACACTGGCACTGATGGGGATCTGCAACATAGCCTATCTCGGCCAAGCCAGGTGCTGCAGATCTGGTGCTGGGTGCCCCACTTCACCCTCAGGGTGAGCACAGGACCCACACAATGTCACGGTCTGTAGCTACTCTGTGCCAGTAACACACACGGTCAGTTCCCCCGATCAGGCCTAGGTGCTGTGGGGGTGCAAACCCCATTATGTGATCAGCTGTAGACTGCTGATCTGCATGTGCAGTGCATCATGGGTACGGGTGGGTTTACCCTATCCTGGTAACTACAGCAGACAGTTTGTGTGGTGACCTGCAGCCTTTCTGTAGCCAGCCAGCAGTGTGGTCATAGCTATAGAGATATATAGCCTACTAGTTACTTCAATGACTGTGGAGGCAGAGGTCAGGGGTTTGATCCTGCAGTGGCATAATCTAAAAAGGCTATCTGAGGCATTTTCTTTTAATTTAAATCAGTGCTGCCAGCAGAAACATCCTCACAGTGCTGTAGCCTAAGGTGCCTCATAGGCGCCCTATACAGTACCCTATAGGGCACATTATAGGGCGCCTTGGCAGACAGGGCACTTTAGAATGTGACCTATGGGGCACCTTATAGGACGCCTTATGAGGCACCTTAGGTTACGGCACTGTGAGGGTGTTTTTCCTGGCAGCACTGATTTAAATGAAAAGAAAATGCCTCAAACAGCCTTTTTAGATTACACCACTGCAGGATTGAACCCATGACCTCTGCCTCCACAGTCATTGCAGTAACCAGTGGGCTACATCATTATAGCATCTAACACTGCGCTGGCATGTACTTAGGGTTAATGCACGCTAACGTGCCACGGCGCCCACTATTACGCGATACGGATTCTTGCTACCTTAGGACTGGAATGCCCACTCCTTATATGGCTTTCTTCACATTATCGCTGCAACTAGCACCGGTAACATTAGGACGGTTTAGTAAACATACCCCTAAGGGGCATGTTTACTGAAGGTTGTGGCATATAATGTACATTAACTTCATTAATGCTTTTCAGCCTTTATTAAACATGCCTCTAAAGTAAATAACCAGCTCCAAACAAATTAATTTAATATTAACAAAGAGCTATGAAGCATGCGAATCCAACATTTCATTTTCACTATGCAAAGCTCAAAAATGAAAGTCATCTAATCTTATTCAAGTGGTGATATATCTTCAGGTTTCTCCAGTATGAATCAACATTCAAATGAGTATCATAGTCAGCATTCAAAATGCATGACTTCTGAATTCAATTTCAGACCCATGTCAGATTCATTTATTTCTATCATAAATTTGATGCTGCTCTGTTTGAACACAGACATCAAGGGGGCAATTTTATTAGGAGACATCTATCTTTAGATGCTAACAATGTGTATAAATGTTGGTATTTTAGTCATTTATATACAGTAGAGATATAGAAAATGACAGCAGATAAAGTCCATACTGCCTATCTAGTCTGCCCATCCTTGAGAACTATTAAGTTCTATAATCCCTTCCACTTCATCAGAGATCATATATATTTGGCCCATGCTTTCTTGAATTCAGATACAGTTCTCATCTCCAAGATTTCCATTGGTGGGCTGTTCCAGGTATCTACAGGTGACTCATTCACAATCTTCAACTCTTATTGCCCACTTCCCATATTTTCTCTTGGACAATAAAATTCTTTTTGTCTGATCTTATTTTCAAGAAAGCCGCTATCATTCAGCTGCCGTCATTGTGTCAGTCCATTTTATTATTAAGCATTAAGAACTTCAAGCTCTAATAGCAACAAATATATAATGTTTGAAATTTCGTTTTGATAATTACAACCCCAAAAGTTTGTAAGTGAAAAAAACTTGCAAATGTATCTGCCAACCACAATGACTCCAGTTCCAGTGGACCACAATTACCGTTTCGAAGCACAAAGTTCAACTTCTGCATCAGGGCTCCACATATAAATGATCAAAAACACAGCTTTTATCACAATAACATCAAACTTATCTCTGTTTGAAATGATATTCATACTCTTCTTTACTCATGCTGTGCTCACTTCAAATAGCATGCTGCTGACTCATGCTGATTCCAAAGTGTTCCGCACATTCTCACATCTTGCACTATAGTGAGCATCTTTGGTTCTCCCAATATAGCCACAGCATTTTTTACTGACTGCACATAAATTAACCAATCAAATCAGTGTGTGGATATGATTTTTTAGAGAACCTAGGCCAGAGGAACAGAGGACGGAGACGCGGTCAATATTGGGGCCGTCGGCTGAGACAGGCCAACTATGGCACTGGCTGGCAGGGCCCCATAACCCGAGCCAGGTCCAAGAATCAGCTATCATAAATCTATCTTCATATGAATTATCAACAGCTCTGTTTCAGTTGGCTTATGACCTTCCCTCCCCTTCCCCTGAGTAATCTCCCCCTTAGTTCACTTCCTTCTTAATCTAAGTTTTCTCATCTCCTTCCCATCCGCCCATTGCTGTCTTCTCCATTCTCTTTCTTTTCTGTCCTGTCCTATATATGATTGGCGTTCTTTTCCTTTTCCTTATTTTTAATTTAGATCTTTGTAAACCGTTCTGATGCCTTGCTGCCAATAAAGATAAAGAAGACTGTTCTTGATGGGTTTATCTTTTGTTCCCATGGTGATGTACAAATCCTTTGACCTCTGAAAAGCTCTATATGTTGTTTTTTTTTTAAACTGCAGATAAAATTATATAGAATCACCACATACCGGCAGATTCATCAATAGTTTTGCCTCCATCAAAATAGGTCCCTAGTGGTTTGATGGATACTTTGATTTTGGCTTTTCAGAGGTTCTGATGCAAGATGTGGAAGCATATAAACAGAAATTTGTGTTGATGAGGTGGAATATTACACAACAACAATATCAGAAATTACAAATACTATCTCATGTAGATGATTTAATGATACAGAGAGCTGATGGGGGCAACAGTGGCATCCACCATTGCAACGCTATACATTGCCGCCTTTGAAGAGAAGTTCATTTATGGATCAAGATGGATGCAATATATTAAGATCTGGAAACACTTCTTAGATGACATTTTTTGCCATGGAGAGATCCTCATTTATTGTTAGAAATGTTTTTTCAATGGTTGAACATATGTAGAACCAATGAGAGTGTCAAGTCAGTAGTATTGCTTTTTTGGACATTACGATTATAAAACAAAAAGGATTTTTAATTACTGCTTTACATCAAAAAACAATGGCTAAGAATAATTTGTTGCATTATACTAATCACCACCCCTATAAGTTGAAGAGGGGACTACCAGTAAGTCATATTTTAAGAATCTGTTATGATGTGACTGAATATAAGAAACGATCTCAGCTAATGTTTGTGTGATATATCCAGAGGGGGTATCCCAGACAACTGGTAAAATGTGCTTATTTAGACTCCACTCCTTTGGTATGTATCTTGCCATTTTCAGTTAGGGCACCAGCAATAACCTCTTTTATTGTTAAGTATTGGGGAGTGCTTCAATCACATTCGTGTTTTTTGGAAAAACCAATAGTTGCTTATCAATGGGAGAAAAATATAGCGAATTATGTTTGCAAGTCAGTAATATGGAATACTACGGCACCAGCAAGAGAGGAAAAAGTTGGACATTATTCTTGTGAATAGTGTGAGTTTTGTGGATCCACAATCGAGGGAGACAGTTGGACCCCTAGTTTTTCTGATAAACCAATTCAGTCACAAACTTTAACATGTTGGACCACCTTTGTAGTTTATATCACTCAATGCCCCTGTCTGAAAATTTATGTTGGACGGACGAAACGGACCTTGATTAATCGGTTCACAGAACATAAATCAAGGTTAAAGAACAAAAAATGGGGGCACTGATGGCGGATCATTGCTTAAAGAGTTACATGACTTTCAGGATCTCCGTTGGAGAATGATTGATCGTATCCTATATCTTGGTGGTGATTGGGAACAGCGCTTAAATTATAAAGAACAATATTGGATATACAATTAAATGCAGGTCTGAATAGCCAAATAGATTGGTACATGCTGATTTGATTGGTTATTTTTGGGGGGAGTGGCTTCTGTGCAGTTAGTAAAAAATTTTCCAGCCATATTGGGAGAACCAAAGATGCTCACTATAGTGCAAGATGTGAGAATGTGTGGAACACTTTGGAATCGCACAAGTCAGCACCATGGTATTTGAAGTGAGCACAGCATGAGCAAAGAAGATTGTGTACATCATTTCAAATAGAGATAAGTTTGATAGCGCTCATGCACTTATTACATTGATTGAGAAGCTACAGTTTGAATGGAACAAGGGAAAGCTGAATGGTTTAAAATCAAATCTGTTCTCAAAAGGCCCAGAATCTCCAAACCTCATTCCTTGGAACCCTGAGGGAGGGAAGCCTAGACCTTGGATTTGTTTGGGAAAAATGTGTTGGAACTATGTGTTCTCACCATGGGCCAATACATGCAAAACATCGTGTGTAAGATCAAAGAGTTTTCAAACTCTCTTCCTCAATCACTGGTGAACAACGGGAGGATGTGTAGAAATTACGTAGTCACAATGTGCTATGATGCTTTTGAAATGGAATCAAGATCCTCTAATTTTGATATTGATGCTTGCAGATTCTCATAGCTGGGAACTTCAAATGTGTGTTACAATGTTCAGGAAATGTTTGCTGACATGCTTTGTTAAGGGAAGAATCTCTATGAAGAGATAAGAAGGAAGGGTTGTTTTTTTTAATTAAAGAGTACTATGAGACCCTTATGTTTCTCTCCCAGCCCACCTCTGACCCAGCCTCCTCCTCCTTCAGGTGGTATTTGAGTGGGGGGAAAGGAGATCCTGTTACTCTCAAAGGCATAGGTGCTCTCCTCTTGATCCAGGCAAAATCAACAGGATTCTCACTCTTTTAGCAGACAGCTGGGATTCCTCAGCTAAAACCCAGGACAAGATTTTGACTTTTACAGGAGAAAATAACCAGTATCCCAATATCCTTGCGGGATAACTTTCCAGGAGAAGGGAGGCTGAAATTTTTCATAAATCATTAGCCTGTTATAATCTTTGATCATTGGGTTCTATAAATCATCCATCTAGTTGAGGTACCTCCAAATTGTCCACCATGTATCTTTTGGTAAAACATCAAGAGATACTTACCAAGGAGCTCTTTTTCCTCATAGAGGCCAATATGGTCAAACTCATTGCATCATGAAAAAGTGGACAGGTGTTTCACTGCAAGTACTTCCTAGTGAGAAAAAAGGACAGGGGCATCACCTCCCATCCTAGACCTCACAACTTATGAACAAATTTCTGTTTTGGAAAAAGCTCAAAACGGTTTCCCTTGGTACCTTGATCCCTTACCTTCAAAAAGAAGACTAATTATGTTTGTCATTGGAAGTATCTCAGGTTTCTATTAGAGAAGCAAACACTGAAAAAAAAAAACGCAAAGCAGACATATGTTGATTCTGTAAGACAGAGCTGGAAACAGTGACTCACCTCATAGCTGGCTGTGAAGTTTTGATGGCTGAAAATTTCTATACAGAAAGGCACAACAAAGTAGCATGTCTAATCCATTGGAAAATCTGTAAACACTACAACATCACTATCCCTAAAAAGCACTGGGATCATGACCCTAAGAGAATTACCGAGAATTAAGAGGTTATGATCACCTGGGACATTCCCATTCCGACGGATAAGACACTGGATGCGAGGAAACCCAACATAATGGTAAAGGAGAAAAACACCAGAACTGCATTGATAACAGAAGTGTTAGTTACAAGTGATTATTCTGTGTATTTAGTGGAGAGGCAGAAGATCCTGAAGTACAAAGAAATGCAGTCAGAAACCAAGATGGCCTGAGCGGTATATCAAATGTAATTAAACATTAAACATTATTAAACATTAAGACAATGTGGCAGAAAGATACAGAAATATTTCTCATTGAATTGGGAGCCACAAGCTTGATAAAGAGGAACTTCCAAGCATATCTTGCCAAACTATCCATAACTGTTACATCTTTCGAACTCCAGAAGGAAGCTCTCTTTGGCATGATACAAGTACTATGCCAAGCATTAGCAGTAAAATTGAGAGACTGAGATCATACTCCACATAGCCATTTGAAGAAACTGCCCCAAGGAAGCAACACTACCTGTACTATATTCTTCCCATTAGCCTTACGTCAGCTCCCTGAGTGTTCACAATTCTATTCATGGTGAAAACTCTCCTAAAGCTCAGATAGGGTTAGGTAACCATGATTCTCATAGCATCCTACTGGTGAACATAAGATCCATCAAACTGGGATATTCCCTAGTGCTGATCACGCAGGGCAGGGAAAGCATAGTTACTCACCTGTAGCAGGTGTTCTCCATGAACAGCAGGAATAAGTTCTCACATATGGGTGACATCACTGACAGAGCCTGACACAGAATGTTCCCCAGCTTCCAAATTTTGGAAGCTTCTGGGAGGTACACCACGCATGAGCGCCTGCCTTTCCTGCCCACCGCAGTGCCATATTCTCCAGTATGATCACAAAGCAGGAGTCAAAGGCAACTCCCCAGAGAAGTGGGAAGGTTGTGAGGACTTATCCCTGCTGTTCACAGAGAACACCTGCTACAAATGAGTAACTATGCTTTTTCCATGAACAAGCAGGAAATAAGTCCTCAGGTATATGACTCCGGAACTACAGGTTACTGGACCCAAAGAGAAATACGCCCAGCTGAGCATTGTGACCTGGAGAAGTCAGGAAGACCAGAGATAGTCCCATCGAGGGACTCATCTGAAGCCGTATCCATAGTCAACATTGACCAAGGGAATCTAGCAGTTAGCCAGGATGAACAGAAGGGTCAGCAGGCCAGAGCTGCCCCTCAAGACCCAAAGAGATGCTGGAGCACAGCTTGGCCAAAAGCACTGTCCCATCAGGAATCCCTATCCAGACAGTAATGGGCCACGAAGGTATGGACCAAAGACCATATCGCAACCCAACAGATTTCCTCTGTGGAAATAGAGTGGAGGTTGGCTACCAATGTAGCCATCAGACAGACATTGTGAGTCATGATATGACTCTCCAGGCTCAGATCAGCCAAGGAGTACATATGGGTGATGCAGTCTGCGAGCCAGAGGGATAATGTATACTTTGAAACAGTAACCCCTAGTCTACTAGGGTCAAAGAAGACAAATAGTGTGATGCAGCGGACCCTCTGGCAGAAAGAAAAAAAGTTTTAAATTTAGAAAAAAACAAGTTTCAGTTGCAATATCCTGAAGGCCCACATAGAGGGAGCAGGAGAGCCAGCTTGGATGCAGAGGAACCACGCCTCTATGGGCAGGACTTAGAATCAGTCAGTCCCGATTTAAGCAGGGACAGAGCAGTTCAAAGGAGAGATCAAAGAGCAGGCCGAAGAGCAGGCCAAGGAGAAGGCCAAGGAGCAACTTGGAGAGCAGACCAAGTAGTAGGCCGAGGAGTAGGCCGGAGAGCAGGCCAGAGACAACTCCAAGGAGCAGCACTGCAGAGAGCAGTCAAGGAAGAAGGTGCTCTTCCATCCAGCTGGAGAGAAAGCCCTATCCAGGGAGAGGGGCTAAGCCACGATCGGAGAGAAAGATATCCAGCTGAAAAGGATACTCAAGAAGAGAAAGGTACTCTTAAAGATTTCTATAAAAGTAACCAGAGAGAAGGGTGGAAAACTCAGAGGCCTGGTGAACAGGGAAAAGCTGAGAGGGCGCGGCCACTAGCTAACTGCCACAGGAGTGGAAGCAAAGGCCGAGGGCATCAGCTGCAGCCCTGCCCCAAAGAAGTTTATCCACATTCTAGAGAAAGAGAGACCCGGGGGGATTACTTGAGCCAGCAAGAATTAGAAGATAATCAGGCTAGGCCTCAAGCCTTTCCTGGAAGAGACTACAGAAAGCTCAAAGGTAAAACAGTTATTGCCTGTGATTGTGTGCCTAAACCCAGCATAGGAGAAAAGCAGAAGAGAGGATTTTATCAGTATAATAATGACGCTTTTAAGCAGAAAATAACAGATGATTTCCCCAGGAAGAAAACTGTTAATGCTAAAGGTTGGGACAAGAGAGCTTTTAAAACCATAGCAGATGAACAGCCAGGGTTCTATCCTATAGCCAAGAACCGACGCCCCAAGCTGACAAACAAGCATTGGAACACGGTTTGGCACGCTTTCAAAAAGCCAGAACTCAGCCCCATTGGAGCTTCCGATTCAGAGCTCTCGGACATGGAATGGCTGCCAGTGGAATCTGGGGGTGAGGAGGCAGAAGAACCCATGGAATGCGTTTATTGTACAGTAGGAAAACTATAATCTGTTTGGAGTTAAAGAATGTATGAAGTGAATACAGGATACCTTATGTTTTGAGTTACTGTGGAGATTAACAGTTGTTACTTTGACCGTTTTATATATGTGGAACCTGATGTAAGGATTGTTACAGCCCTGTTACTTTCTGAACCGTATATTTTGAACCATATTGCGCAAAGGAGAAATAAAAGCCTTTTTCCTTTTTCCCTACACTTGGCTGTGAAGTCACTTTATTGGGAAGTTGGCAACGAGGTTGGCACGAAGGACCGCTACCTTATGACCCTCGCAACTGGCCAACCCTGATACCCCAAATCTTATGCGCTCCCCAGCCTCCGGTGGAAACACTACGCCGCCACCAGAGGGGGCTGCGGGGGACAATAGCTGGGAGGATTGACGATGAGCCTTCATGCACTCTAAATAGAATGCCAACACACGCTTGCAATCCAGCATGTGTAATGCTGTCTCACTGCGTTTGGCATGAGGCGGAGGAAAGAATGTTGAAAGGACAATGGACTGGTTGAAGTGAAAAGCTGACACCACCTTTAGCAGAAATTGAGGATGCGTATAGAGTGCCACCCTGTTTTGGTAAAATCTGGTGTACAGAGGTTGCGCAACCAATGCCTGGAGCTCACTAACACGCCGGGCCGACGTGACAGCCACCAGGAAGAGGACCTTCCAGGATAACAACTTCCGAGAGCACACATCCAGTGGCTTGAAAGGAGCCCACATAAGCTGGCTGAGGATGGACCACATTCAGGTCCCAAGCAGCCAAAGGGGGCTTAACTGGAAGCTTCAAAAGAAGAAAGGCCCACATGAAATGGCCCACGAGAGAGTGAGCACGCACAAAGTTAGACTTCAGTCCAGAATCAGAGAGATGCAGAAGATACTCCAACAGCTGGTCTACGGGACAAGCGAAGGGGGTCCAGTGCCTGACCAGTGCACCAGATGGCAAAACACTACCACTTGAACATATAGGCCTTACACGTTGACTCCTTGCCAGATGCCAGGAGGATCTTAGTAATGCCCAATGGAGGGGCAAACTCCATGAGAGCTACCCACTCAGCATCCACACCATGAGCACCAGGGAGCAGACGTTGAGGTGCAACAAGGAGCTGCTCCCTCTGCGAGAGCTGTAGCAGTAACAGGAACCACAGCTGCAGGGGCCAATATGAAACAATGAGAATCATGGATTCCCCCTCAGTCTGGAGCTTTGGGAGCATCTCTGCAATGAGTGTTATCAGGGGTTAGGTAAGATCAGGCAGAACCCCCAGTGTAGCAGATAGGCATCTGAGCCTAGGCAGCCACTGGCTGGCCTCTGAAAACAGAACCGAGCTACCTAAGTATTCTGCACCATAGCAAAAAGGTCCACCTCGGGGGTGCCCCACTCCCAGAAGATCCAATACACCACTTCTATCTTGAGGGTCCACTCGCGTGACTGAAGCATCTGGCTGAGGTGATCCGCTAGACCATTGTTCTCACAGGGCAAATACGTCGCCTGAAGATCCATGCTGCGGAGCAAGGCAAACTTCCAGAGGTAAACAGCCTCCCAACACAGGAGGTACAAGCCCGTGCCCCCTGCTTATTCACATACAACATAGCCACTTGGTTGTCCATTTGGATCAGGACCACCTGATTCACCAGGTGTGCTTGGAAGGCACGGAGAGCATTTGCAATGGCACTGAGCTCGAGGAAGTTGATCTGATGGAGACACTCACTCTCAGACCACAGACCCTGGGTGCAAAGACCGTCCAGGTGTGCACCCAGCCCAGCTTGGAGGCATCCATTGTAAGCAGCTTGCAAGGCACTATGGGTTGGAAAGGGAGGCCCCGACGCAGGTTTTTGGGTACAAACCACCACTCCAGGGACTGCGCGAGAGGTTCAGTGATGACCACCCTGTCTCACAGGTGGCAAGAGGCCATTGCTTTCGCAAAGTCCACTGAACTTGCCGCATGCAGAGGCAGGCCTGGGAGCTGACATGCATTGTGATTGCCATGTTCCCAAGGACTTTCAGCAGACCATGGGTCGCAGTGTGGCGCTGGAATTGCAATGTGCCCACCACTGCAATGAGATGCTGCAGGCAGTCTGCTGGCAGAAATGCTCTTACCTGAATGGTATCAAGGAAGGCCTCAATGAACTCCAGTTGCTGCATCAGCTGGAGGTGGGACTTCGGATAGTTTATCACAAAGCCGAGCCGTTCAAGCACCTGAATGGTGAGCTCGGTGGACTGACGCACACTGGATGGCATCGGACCTTTTATGAGCCAGTCATCCAGATATGGGAAGACAAAGACCTCCAGGGTCTGGAGAAAGGTGGTCATGACCTCCAGGCACTTTATGAAGTCCCTGGGGGCTGCAGCTAGCCCCAAGGAAAGCACTAGTATAGGTAGTGCTGACTGCCCAGTACAAACCAGAGGTACTGTCTATAATGTGGGTGGATCAGAATGCGTGCATACATATCCTTCAGATCCAAGGATCATAGCCAGTCATCTTGGAGGAGGCATGGGAGCAGCATCCCCAACAAGTCCATCTTGAACTTTTCGCACACCAGGAACCGGTTGACTTTTCACAGATTTAGAAAGGGACAGAACCAGTCTTTTGGGGGACCAGGAAGTACCTGGAGTAGAAGCCCTGCCCAATTTGGGCTAACAGAACCAGTTTGACAGTGAGGTTAGCCAGCAAAGCCACAACCTCGTTCTGCAGCAGGCTCTGGTTGTGGGGTCCATGGGGTGCTCCCTGGGATTTTAAGGGAGCAGCAGCTGGCTGATATGCAGCCAAAAGCCATAGCATCTGCAATGCTCAGGTATCCAAGGTGACCAGAGGCCACCGGTGGACAAAGTGGATGAGCTCCCCCCCCCCCACCTGTGGTGGGACCTCAGAGTGCAATGGTTGACTGGCTATGCTCCTGAGAACTCCGTCAAAAACCTGCACCTGGCTTGGGCTGCACCTGGCTTGGGCTGTGCCTTTTGAGGTTTTCTCCCTTCACTGTGAGTGGCTGCACCTGCAACTGGGACAGACTATGCAGGCGTGAAAAAAAGCCTTCTTGGCCCGTTGTTTCTTCTATGCAATGTCTACAGTCTTTCTGGAGAGTCTGGGGAGGGTCACCTGCTCCTTCTCTAACTCCTCTGCCTTTTCCTCCATGGGCTTTCCAGAGGTTCTCACCCCAACAGGGAATATTGGGGAACTCATCCGAGACCCACTGCTCCAGGTCAGAGGATTGCAACTGGGCAATCTGTCATGCAGCAATGCCCATGGGCACCATGCTACCAGCAGATTCAAAGGCATCATAGGTGTCCTGGACCTAATATTTTGAGCAATCCTTCCCATGAGCTACAACGGCTCGAAAAGACTCACGACGATCCTCGGGAATGAGGAGCACAAATTCTTCTATGTCTAGCATGACATCCTTGAGGAACATGGTCATGTAAGTCTGGTAGACCAGGATCTGGGCTATCAGCATTGAACCCTGAAATCACTTTCTCCAAAAGGAGTCCAGGGTCCTTGCCTCCCATGTGGGCAGCACTGAGGAGTGTGTTTTAGCACTTTTTGTTCACTTCAAGGCAGACTTGACCACAATGAAATTGTGGAGCAGCTGAGGCTTCTCAAACCCCAGGACCTTCTGAACCTGGTACAGGGAGTCCAGCCAGTGGCTGATGATGGCAGCATAAGCGGCGCCTCCCACAGTCACAGCAGCAGACTCTGCTGGACATGGTGAACGGGGTCTGTCACCACCTCACAAGGGACTGAGAGGTACTGGAGAAGTTCCAGTTCCTCCACACTTGGTTCTTCCTCTACTTCCAGAAAAAAGGGGATGGCCTTGGCCAGGTCCCAAAAGAAATCCTGGAAGGACATGTCTTCCAGAGGCAACTTCCACTGATCTGGAGGGGGTGACGGGTCAGACGGGAGGTCTGGGGTCCAAAGATCCAACACCGTCAGTTCTGCCTCGGATTCCCATTTCAATTCAGACTTGGAGAGGAAGTCAAAATAATGCCAAGTCTCCTCCAAATTCTAACTGCATGGCTCAAGAGAGAGAGAACTTCAATGGCCCCCCTTGTGTCTGGCATGCCAATGGCGATGCCCCTGGGCCTCGGACTCTGACACACTGGAGACGGAGATGGCTCAAGTCACCGAAGTCGATACCGATTTCCTACCAAATGTTGCAGCCACAATGGGCAGAGCAAGGGTTTCCAGGATCAGTTGGAAGGAATGTGGTGATGACGCACTCCAAGTTGCAAAGTCTGCATTCCACAGGACTTCCACAGCCACCACTGAGCTTCCAATGCTCATAGACATTCCTCCAGAACCACCATCGATGAGGATGTCGATGCTGCAGCCAGATACATTGCTGGAGAACCTTGGCTGGCCGCTCCTGGCCCTCGCTGTTCACCTCACACTGAGAGGGGTTGTGGTAGTGCTGCATGTGGATTTTCTCCTTGTGCTCCCCTTTTGACATCGATGGGCTCTCCACAGAGGGTCTCCCCTCTCTTCCTGAACTCCTCTGCTCTGAGTGAGCCTTCTGTTCTTTTCCCTTGGCCACCTCAGATGTGGGCAAGAGAGTTGGGGCTGAGGACGCTGAATCAGATGAGCCGAAGAGGGACTCTTTCTGCTTTTCCCGACCCTTCAGTCCTCAATATATCATCTGCAGGCAGACCTCACAGGATGCTGGCTGGTGGTCAGTTCTAAGGCATTGCAAGCAACAATTGTAGCAGATGGCATTTGTTGCATTTCTTCAAGCCGCTAGTTGGCTTAGACATGCCAAAAAATGCCACTTCAGCAAAATCAAACTGAAAAATGGCCATGGACAAGAAAAAGACACCAACAGGTGCAAAAAAGAAAGAAAAAACACCAAAGGGTAAGAAAAAAATGCTAACCGATGACAGGCAGGTGAAAAAAACAAGCAATAGCTCAGCCACGAGGGCAAGAAAGTCAAACTTTTTTCCAGACTGCGGGAACACGTCCTAGGGGCTCTGCTGAGAAAAGAAGACTGGGAGAACATGGCGCTGTGGTGGGCAGGGAAGGCAGGCAGGCATACATGCATGATGTACCTCCCAGAAGCTTCCAAAATTTGGAAGCTGGGGAGCGTTCCATGTGGGGCTCCATCAGTGACATCACCCATATGTGAGGACTTGTTTCCTGCTTATTCATGGAGAATGCTGTTGCATCCCATTATCAGGTCCCTCTCCTTCACATCCTAAATGTTGAGAGGATAACCTTAGCGTTTTTGAACCAGCCTGATAGTATTTTGAACTTCTTCTCAGCTTCAAAAAGAGAATCTGCTATGCAATTTTATGGTTTCAAATGTAAGAAGTTTGCTATCTATTGTGACAGAAAGATCTTGCACCCTTTTTCCTGCCCCATACAAAAGCTGCTTGAATACCTTCTACATCTTTCTGAGTCAGGTTTGAAAACCAACTCCATTAGCGCTCACCTTAGCATGACTGGTGCTTATCACCATGTGAAAATTAAACCCATCTCTATTCAGCCTTTAGTTATTCACTTTATGAAGGGCTAACTTCTTTTAAAGCTTCCTGTCAAGCCACCCACATATCTTGGGACCTCAAAGTTGTTCTAACCAAGCTGATGGTCTCTTGTGATCTAAAGTAGCTGACCTGGAAGACCTAATTTTTGGTGGTAACTTCAGTACAGTGAGTTAGTTCAAGCATAGTGACAAGTGAGTGGTTCTGCATGCATCTGATGTTCCTTCCTAAGCTGGTTTTGTATTTCCACCTGAATCAGTCAATCGCTGTGCCAAGAGAATTGTGAAAAATGGCAAGAGGACCTTGATAAATTGGAAGACTGGACATCCAAATGGCAGATGAAATTTAATGTGGACAAGCGCAAAGTTAAGCACCCAGGAAAGAAAAACCCATTACATGATGCAATGCTCCACATTAGGGACCACCACCCAGGAAAAAGATTTAGGTATCATCATGGATAATATGTTGAAACCCTCTGCTCAATATGCAGCAGTGGCCAAGAAAGCAAATAGAATGCTAGGAATTTAAGGAAAGGAATAGAGAATAAAATCAAGAATACTAAAATGCCTCTGTATCATTCCATGATGTGACCACACCTTGAATAGTGTGTACAATTCTGGTCGCCATATCTTAAAAAGGATATAGCAGAATTAGAAAACGTACAGAGAAGAGCCACCAAAATGGTAAAGGAGATGGAAGGATACCCCTATGAGGAAAGGCTTAAAAGGTTAGGGCTCTTCAACTTGGAAAAAAAGACGGCTGAGGGGAGATATGTTAGAGATCTATAAATTAATGAATGAAGTAGAATGGGTAAACATAGCTAGGTTGTTTACTCCATCAAAAAGTAGAAAGACTAGAGAACATGCAATGAAACTACAATGTAATCCATTTAAGACTAATAAGAGAAAATATTTTTTCACTCAACACATAATCAAACTCTGGAATTCGTTACCAGAGGATATAGTAAAAGCTGTAGTGTAGCTGGGTTTAAAAAAGGTTTGGACAAGTTCCTGAAGGAAAGATCCGTAAACCATTATTAAAGAGGACCCGGAAAATCCACTGCTTACCCTGGGAAAACATTGTGGAACCTATGTACCTTTTTGGGAATCTGCCAGGTACCTGTGACCTGGATTGGCCACTGTTGGAAACAGGATACCAGGCTTGCTGGACCTTGGTCTAACTCAGTATGGCATTTCTTATGTCCTTATGTCATTTTTCCTTCAGCCACACACTCACAACAGTTCTTTGAACAAGGGCATCTAATTATTAAAATTTAAAACTTAAACAGTTAACATATCTTACATACTTTGGATTGCAAAACAGTCTTAGGGGCATGTTTACTAAATGGTGGTAGCAGCTTCCGTGCGATATCAGAGCCGCGACTCCATTGATTTCAAGGGAATCAAGAGCTTAAATTCGGTCCTGATCTATAGTAGAGATCTGCAGGGCTGTGACATGGACTTCAGTCCATACGTTCATTTATTGTTTTGCACAGGATTCCAGATGTGACAGTAGGTCTGGATAGTCTATCCTCCAGGATCACTTTTGGAATAAGAATCCCACCCCATCTCTCTTAGGGTCTTTATTCTTCATTTCCAGTCTGCCTTTGTTCTAACTGGTGTGTGTAAGAGTCTGGTGTGTGTAAGAGTCACCACACACTGGTGTTGTTGGCATGTCCTTTGTATTCTTAATAAACAGTTAACCTAAAAAATAAATCAAGCTCAATCAAATTGAAAAGTCTTGGTGCCTGCCTGTTGCAGCACCTTTCATGTTTTGTTTCCCCCTTTTTGTTGAAGGTAGCTTGTAGATAAGGAGTCCCATCTGTGAGGACTTGTATTCTGCTGTCCAAGGAGAAAACCTGCTTATGGGTAAGTTGCATGGTTTTCTTCAAGGACAAGCAGGATAACTAGTCCTCACAGATGGGACTCCTTTCAATTTGATTGAGTTTTATTTATTTTTAAAAGGGAGACTGGAAATCAAGAGTAAAGACCCTAAGAGGGATAAAGTTGGATTCTAATTTCAAAAGTGATCCTGGAGGTCAGACTAGCCAAACCTACTGTCACATCTGGAATCTTTTGCCAAACAATAAGGGGTAAATTCTGACCTGTGTTTAGTGGGTCTGGACGTCCAGACCCACTAGATGCCTGGATTGCTATGCAGGAAACAGGATTCCCGCACATACAACAGAGTTGTGTGGGAAGCTCTGTTCATGGGTGGCAGGGGGCGGGCAGTGGGCGACACCATGACCCCAGTT
Source organism: Ichthyophis bannanicus (assembly GCA_033557465.1). NCBI lineage: Eukaryota > Metazoa > Chordata > Amphibia > Gymnophiona > Ichthyophiidae > Ichthyophis > Ichthyophis bannanicus. The sequence continues at coordinate 732,519,187 of CM066034.1, read as the reverse complement.
GTACAGGGCCAATTCTGAGGTCGGCCCTGTACGTCCAGGGTTGGCCATTTAAACAGGGGACTTATTCCATCTTGGAGGTGGAATAAGTCCCCCTGGACGTCAGGATGCTGGAGCTGGGGTATGAAAAACAGGTGAGGGTGTGCAGGGGGTGCCTCGCAGCCTGAATATGGCTCTGGAAGGCCCAATCGGGGGTCAGGCCACAGGGAACAAAGAGTCTGCTGTTGCCATCAGGGACGCGGCTCCTGCATAGAACCGTGGTGCCATGGCAACATGATGCCATGGCATGGTGATTCCATGCAGCAGCCAGACTGAGCTAGCCGGGGATGTGGCTGGACATCCGGGGTGCCTGAATTGGGGCACGTCCTGGAAGTCCAGCCACTATGTTGTGCTTCTGCTCCTGCGGGGCTGTCTAGCCACTGCGAGAGCAGAATCAGGTGCATCCCCAGGCCTTCTGGATGTCTGGATGTTCACATGGCCCAGGGTGCACAGTTCTGAATTGGCCTCCACATGAACATATGGACTGAATTCCATGTCACAGCCCTGCAAATCTCCACTATACATAGATGGCTACCTACGGGGCCATGGCTGGGACACTATTGGGAGTCATTTTAAATTGCTTAGGTGCTTTATCTACCTGTTTAGCCACCTTAAGATCATCAGAAACAATCACCTCTAGGCCCCACTTTTCTTTCATGGGCAAAAGTACTTCATCCCCTATACAGAGTGGAGGAGTGGCCTAGTGGTTGGGGCATGGTACTTCAGGCTGGAAGGTCAGGGGTTTCAAATCCCACTAGAGGACAGCAACCTTGGGCCAGAAGGACTGGGGTTTCTAGTCCCACAGGTGCTCCTTGTGGTCTTGGGCAAACCACTTAACCCTCCATAGCCCATGTTCCCTGTAAAATAGTTATCTCCAAGTTATAATGCCCTGTTCAATGTAATTTCAGTTTGTTCAATGTAAACCACACTGATGCAGAATAGCACAGTATATAAGAGAATATAAATAAATACTCTATCTCTCCCTTGTATTTTTGCAGTCCAAATGCATGACCATTCATTTTTTAGCATTAAATCTCAGCTGCCAAATTCTTGACCATTCTTCAAGCTTTGCTAAATCTCATCTCATGTTATCTAAACCTTCTTGGTTGTCTATTGCAGATTTTGGTATCATATGGCCAACCTTACCCAATAGCCCTTCCATATTATCACTTGCAAAAATTTTAAAATGAATCAGACCAAGGACAGATCCCTGTGGCTCACCACTGGTAACATCTTTCTCCTCAGAGTGAGCTCCATTCACCTGTACCCTTTGATGCCTCCCATTCAACCAGTTTCTAACCCAGTGAGTCACTTTAGGGTCCACCCTTAGGGCACTCAATTTATTTATAAGTTGCTTGTGTGGAATAGTGTCAAAGGCTTTACTGAAATCTAAGTACACCGCATCTAGTGCTCTGCTTCAATCCAATTTTCCAATCACACATCAAAGAACTTAAAACCATGCTGCCTCGGATCCTGCCATCTTCACTGCCTTCTGTTTTAGCAGTCTTTCCATTAGTTTACTTACCACAGAGGTCATACTAACTAGCCTGTAGTCCCCAACCTCATCTGCTTTTCTGCAAAGGGACTGCATGTGCCCTTCTCCAGTCCTCTGGGAGCCCTCTTGACTCTAAAGAAGCATTGAAAAGTTCAGACAAGGGAGCCTCTAGAACATCCCTAAATTACTTCAATACACTTGGATATATCCCATCTGGGCCCATCGCTTTGTCTACTTTTAGTTTAGCTAGCTCCTTGTGAACACAGTCTTCTGTAAATCGTTCAAGATCCACCTTAATTCTGCTCCTGTTTGTTGTATTTTCTTAGGTCTGCTCCTGGTCCTTCATTTGTGAACACAGAACAGAAATATTTGTTAAGCATCTCTGCTTTATCATCAGCTTCTACATAAGAACATAAGATATGCCATACTGGGTCAGACCAAGGTTCATCAAGCCCAGTATTCTGTTTCCAACAGTGGCCAATCTAGGTCATATGTACCTAGCAGTTTCCCCAAGAGACACAAGATCCACAATGCTTGTACTGGGTCAAGCATTGATATCTTCGGTCACTTCTTAATAATGGTTTATGGACCTTTCCTCCAGGAACTTGTCCAAACCTTTTTTAAACCCAGCTACACTAACAGCCTTTACTACATCCTCCGGTAACAAATTCCAGAGTTTGATTACACGTTGAGTGAAAAAATATTTTCTTTTATTAGTCTTAAATAGTTTACCCTGTAGCTTCATTGCATGTCCCCTAGTCTTTCTATATTCTGATAACGTAAACAATCGATCTACGTTTACCCGTTCCACTCCGTTCATTAATTTATAGACTTCTATCATATCTCCCCTCAGCCTTCTCTTTTCCAGGTTAAAGAGCCCTAACCTTTTTAGCCTTTCTTCATAGGAGTATCCTTCCATCCCCTTTACCATTTTGGTGGCTCTTCTCTGACCCTTTTCTAATAATGCTATATCCTTTTTAAGATACGGCGACCAGAATTGCACACAATATTCAAGGTGCGGTCTCACCATGGAACGATATAGAGGCATTATAATATCTTTTGTTTTATTTTCCATTCCTTTCCTTATGATACCTAGTATTCTATTTGCTCTCTTGGCCGCCGCTGCACACTGGGCCGAGGGTTTTAACATGGTATCCACAATAACGCCTAAATCTTTTTCCTGGTTGGTGGTTCCTAATGTGGAACCTTGCATCGTGTAACCATAGTTTGGGTTGTTCTTCCCTAGGTGCATAACCTTGCACTTGTTCACATTAAATTTCATCTGCCATTTTGATGCCCAGTCTTCCAATTTATCAAGATCCTCTTGCAATTTTTCACAATCCTCTTGGGTTTTAACAACTTTAAATAGTTTTGTGTCATCTGCAAATTTGATAACCTCACTCGTTATTCCACTTTCCAGGTCATTTATGAATATTCCTCCCCTTCACCTTTCAGTCTGATGATATCACATTTGCACTTCCTCCTCTCGCTAACACATCTGAAAAATGTTTTGTCCCCCCCATTTTACTGCACTGGCTATTTTTTCTTCCATTTGCATCTTTGCATTCCGGACTACTTTCCTAGCTTATTTTAGTTCTTCCGAATATTGATGCTTGTCTTCTTTCTGTGATCTCTAGTATTTTATGAAGGCCACCCTCATTTTCTTCATCTTTTCAGCTACTTCTTTTGAGAACTATAGTGGCTTCCTTTTCCTTTTACATTTACTTACTTTCCTAATAAAAAGGTTGTTGCCCTTAAAATATCCTCTTTCAGTTTTGCCTACTGCTTTTCTACATCCTCCCAGCAGTTCCCATCTTGCTAACGATTCCTTGAGGTATTATCACATTTTGGCAAAGTTAGCTTTCCTAAAGTCTAGGACCCTCTCTTTTGAGTGAACTATATCAGTCTTTGTTCTAATACTGAACCACACCATCCAATGATCACTGGATGTGAGATGATCACCCACTATAACATCAGAAACACCTTCCCCATTCGTAAATACCAGGTCCAGTATGATCCCCTCACATGTGAGTTCTGTTATGGGTTATCGGAACAATTCTCCCTAAAGAATCCAGGATCTCCTTACTTCTAGATGACACCATAGCAGGGATGTCCCAATCAACATCTGGCATATTTAAAATAACCTACCAGCAGTACTTCTCCTTTCAGAGCAATACTACCAATGTCTTCAATTGAATATGTGTCTACATCTTCTGCTGGTGAAGGTCTGTATACAACACCAATCAGGGGCCGTGGAATGCCTCTCAAATTGGGGGAGGGGGACTCTGTCCAAACCCATCTCCTAGCCTCCATGGTCTTCCTCTCCTGTTCTGTCCACAGGGATCCCATCTCCCATGGGCAGAAGAGAAGGTAATTACTATGATCGCAGTGGACATCTGTCTGCCCATGGGAGACTGGATCCCCGCAGGCAGGAGGGGAAGGCCACCATGATCACGGCAAAGACTCCTATCTGCCCCACTGGGATCTCACACGGGCAGATAGGAGTCTTTGCCATGATCACAGCAGTCTTCCACCCTGCATGTGGGAATCCGATGCCCTGACACCAACGCAAATAGATGCTCCATTCCCTCTTTACAGTTTAACACACAGTGCCTCCTCCTCCTCTCGTAACCTTTGCAATTCTGTAGCTTTAATATTATTCTTTACATATAGGGGTATGTTTACTAAACCGCGCACACGTGCGCGGCGCACAAGAGCGGACGCTAATGCTGCACTTAAGTGCTCTTAAGTGCCGCGCACACGTACGCGGCACATTAACGGGCCGGCGCACGCGTGCGGGGCGCTCATGTGCGATAGAGGCGGGGAAATGCTTACGGAGGGCAGAGGAAGGCTCCCGAGGGGCGGGGGGACGGGGTCAATGGGTGGAGAGTGGGAGGGGAGAGGCTCCCCGCACAGGAGCGGGGCTGAATCTGGGCATTAAAAATACCGCGAGTGAAACCCTCGCGTTAGAGCCCATTTAAAGGGAAGAGAAACCATTTACGTCAGCAATGTACAGCAAAACCGGGGAAACCTGCAAAACGTGAGCAGTGTGATACATGTGCCCAGAACAAAATAGCAAATATAAATTGAAAATGACCCCAAAAAATTCCAAATAAATCATAATCCAGCTGAGCAACAGTGATATTAATGGGAAACCAGAAAAAACACTCCCAGGAAAGCTCCAAAAATAAGAAATGATTTTTGGAAGGGTCTACGCTCCGTAGACTCGTTCAAAAATCACTGCATTTTAATGGAGCTTTCCTGGGAGTGTTTTTTCTGGTTTCCCATTAATATCACTGTTGCCCTGATTGGTTTTTTTTTTTCCCCCTTTTTTGGAGGTCATTTTTGAGGTTTAATTGCACCCCTGTCCCCATACAAGGTAAAAGAGCCCACAGTAAAATTGTGCAGAGCAGGGTGTCTGACTCGTGCGGGCAGGATTCCTATCTCCAGAGACTGCACTGTCTCTGTGGCCACAGTGTGGTGCAGCAGACACAGCCAGTGCCTGTAGGACCAGAGGGTCACAGGTTCAAATCCCAGCTAGGGCTCCTGCCAACCCAGCCCCCATTGTTTTACCCACCACTAAACAGTGATAGTACAGACACTCCTGTATGGCAGAGAACATAAGCATGGTTCCAACACCTATATTTTACCCCCACACCGCACACAAACCATAAACAATGGGCATTACCGACAGCCGAGTCCCCCAAATTCAGTCCTGTAGTGCCACAACTCAATCAGGTCATATGCTTTTTCCAGATAGGGACATGTCTGCATGTTGGCAGAAGGGTACAGGTGGTGGAGGGGGCAGTGGCTGCAAACCACAGCAGACAGTGGCCTAGGCCTGTGCAGGCTGGCATCGTCCACCGTACCAGACAGGCTCTGTCGGATGTACAGTCATGGACTCCCCAGGGAACACAACATATTTGTGGCAACACAGTGGTGCAGTGCACACAGACAGTGTGTGCAAGAACAGAAGATCACAGGTTCAAAGCCCAGCTGGGGCTACATCCAGTCCACATATTTTTCCTACAACTAAACCGTGATAGTAAGGAGAAATCTTTATTGCTGAGAACAAACGCATGGTTCACACGCCTATATTTTACCACACCAAACACAGACACCATAAACAGCCGCATTACCCAGAGCAGAGTCTCCCAAATGCAGTCCTGGAGGGCCCCACACCATTCAGGATCCATGCTGCCTCTGCTAAAGATGCCTGTGCTGCATATCTCTGCACCACCCCCATGGTATGCTGATGTAGCTCATGCATATTTATGAGGGACAGCATGAAAACCCGAACAGTGGTTGGAACACCAGGACTGGAGTTGGGACACTCTGCCGTAAAGCAGAAGCCAACAGGGCCAGACAGCCCCCCCCCCCCCAGGCCCCATTGGCCAATGCCTCCTAGAGAGGCAGGACATTGGGCCCTGCCTGTATCCCCCAATACTAGCAGTTGCATACCTTAGCACTGCCACCCTACACCTGGGTATATGGTACACAGCTATCAAACGTTGCCCATGATAACTGGCAGATATCAATTCCTACGTTAAGCACATGTTGCTCATTGACCTCCACCATAACAATCATTGTGATGTCTGCGGTGTGCGCTGCAGGTCTGGTCTCTAACAGTGTTTACCACCCTGGGGAGTGACCCCCAACAGTAGTGCGTACCATATCCATGCCTGTACTGTGCCCAGGACTGGTGTGGTGGGTATGGCTGCTGGACTCCTCTATAGTAGCACAATGCTGGCATAGGTGTGGGGGTGGCTGTCTGCCTATCCAGTGTGTGGTGGCTGCAAACACCTTCCACAGCCCACACTGCCAGCAATGTTGCCAGTATTGGGCTGCCAATGTGCATAATGAGGAGCAAGGTACCATGGGTATAGGCCGGACAGGGTGGCCTGGCCAGGGTGCATCTGCACAGGGCATAGGGCACTGACTGGGACATATTAGTGCCCGGCCACCACCTACACAGACAGGGTGACCTCAGTATGTCCTGCTGAGAGATCACTCTCACCCTGACTGTGCAGTGACCACAGCATGGCTATGCACCCCCATAGTGCTATATACTATTTCTCTCATGTGATAGATATGGGTTTCCTTTTGGGGCCCAGTCACTGATGTAACTGCTTGCTGTGTATGCTGACATCCCAGTTCTGGGTGCATGAATCTCCACTGGGAACATGCACTGTGGACTAACTAGCACACTGTTTGCTGCTGGTATGTGTCTTGATGGAGTAGCTTGTGGGGTGCAGCGGCTGATGACTTGCTGCAGGAGAATAGCAGATAGTGGTGAGGTGCAGCTCACCATATCCAGGCCTAATGTCTGTCTGCTATTGTGGTATGGATGTGTATAGAGCTGCATTGACTGCCCTGTGGGGTGTCTGTTCCTCAGCAGGACCTGGGTTGATGGTCCCCTCTACTATTACCTTTGCAGGTAGGTAGAATGTGGATCTATTGATGGGAGACCCTGTTTGCCACCCTTGGCCTTGGGGTGGGGTGGGGTGGGGGGGGTGGTGGTGGTGCTTGGCCCACCTGGGGGTCCATGGGGGCTATGCCCGACTGAAACAAACAGAGATATCCAAGGTGTTTGTGCAGCAACTACATATTTCACACATTAACACTGCTTTGGACCTCTGGCATGGCCTCTTTCAGCCATGGAAGGTGTTGTGGACCTGGTCCTGGGTGCCTCATTGCACCCTCAGGGTGAGCACAGTACCCGCACAATGTGACAGTGTGTAGCTACTCTGTGCCAGTAAAACACATGGTCAGTACCCCCTACGAGGCCGAGGTGGTGTGTGGGTGCACATGGTCACTTCCCTCTACCGGGCCGAGGTGCTGTGGGGGTGCATTGCCCATCTTGTGTTAATCTGTGGACAGCTGATTTGCATATGCAGTGCATCATGGGTATGGGTAGGCTAACCCTATCCTGGTGACCACAGCAGACTGTCTGTGTGGTGACGTGCATGCTCTCTGCAGCCAGCCAGGGACTTGTTAGCAACTATAGAACTGTAGCCCAATGGTTACTGCACTGCCTCTGAAGCCAGAGATCATGGGTTCAAACCCACAGTGGGGTTTTTTGATAGGGTTGTCCAACCCATTATCTTTTTTTAATGTACATATTTTGATGCCAGCAAAAACACCCTCAGTGTACTGTACCCATAAGGTGCCTCTGAGGGTGCTTTATAGGACGCCCTATGGGGAACCTTATGGTTCCCGTCCATATAAGGTGCACTATACATTCTCCTGTGATGCAACCTATAGGGTGCCGTATAGGGGACATTTTAGGGTGCTGTGGCGGACAGTTCAATTTCTAATGTGCCCTATGGGGTGCCTTATACGGCACCTTCAATTACGGCACGTGAGGGCGTGTTTGCTGGCAGCAATTAATAACATAAATATAAAGTGCTGCAGGACAAAATATGTACAATTCAAAGCTGATGCCACAGCCAGCCTTACGTATTAGGCACACTGGGGAGCAAACGCATGACCCCTGTATCAGCAGTCAGTGCCTTAACCATTGTGCTCCACTGCTGCTCCTCCTTGCCTGTCAGCGCACCTACATATGCTTTTCATTCCTTAAACTGCACAGTGCTGCCTTAAAAAACAGTACACTGACCTTGCGGTACCTCATACGGCACCCTCTAAAGCGCCCTATAAGCAACAATCTAGGGTGCCTTGGCTGACAGTGCACTTTAAAATGTGCCTTATAGGGCACCTGCTGTTAACACGCTTTGGGAGTGTGTTTGCTAGTAGTGGTAATTAAAATATGAATAAAATGCCTCCTAAAGCAATCTTCCCCATAATATGTTATGCCTCAGCTAGCCTTGTTCATTGGGCACTTTGGGGGATTGAACCCCTGATCCCTGCACCGTTGGTCAGTGTCTTAACCATTGTGCTGTGGCTCTGCTCTTTTTTTGGCACTTCAGTGTGCCACTTATGCCTCTCGCGCAGCTATCCCATGCGCTAAGGTGTGGGGCGAACATGGGCGCCGCGCACCTTAGCACATATGTAAATTACGGCGTTTCTTCTTCAGCGGGGAACGCCCACTCCTTATATGGCACCCGCACACTACCGCGGCCCGCACTTTACCGGGGTTTTAGTAAACATACCCCATAGTGTCAATCCTCCTCCCTTTCTTCCTACTCTGTCCTTTCTGAATAAATTACAGCCCAGTATAATTACATCCCAGTCATGGTTGCCCATGAACCATGTCTCCATAACTGCCATTAAATCCATGTCAGGTTCTTGCATTAAAACCTCAACATCTGCAATCTTATTTCCCATACTGTACTATGGGCTTTAATTCACACTGCAAATCTGGAAAGAAGTAAAAAAATTGTGGATGCCTTCCAAGATGCGTTACTTAAACAAATGATGATGGAACCGACCAGGGAGAGCTCCATGCTGGATTTAGTGCTCACCAACGGAGATAGCATGTTGAATATCCAGGTGGGTGCCCATGTGACCAGCAGCGATCATCACACGAGGTGGTTTGAGACAAAAGCCAAGGTGGAATCCAATCACAGCAAAGTCAAAGTCTTAGGGGTATGTTTACTAAACCGCGCACACGTGCGCGGCGCACAATAGCGTACGCTAATGATGCACTTAAGTGCTCTTAAGTGCCCCACACATGTGCACGTCACACTAACGGGCCCCCGCACACATGCCCCTCACACTGACGGGGCTGCGCAAGTGTGCGGTGCGCTGATGTGCGATAGAGGCGTGGAAAGGCATTTCGAGGGTGGAGGAAGGCTCCCGAGGGGCAGGGGGACGGGGTCAATGGGTGGAGAGTGGGAGGGGAGAGGCTCCACGCACAGGAGCGGGGCTGAATTTCGGCAAAAAAAATACCACGAGTGAAACCCTCGCGTTAGAGCCGATTTAAAGGGAAAAGAAACCATTTACGTCAGCAATGTACAGCAAAACCGGGGAAACTGTAAAACGTGAGCAGTGTGATACATGTGCACAGAACAAAATAGCTAATATAAATTGAAAATGACCACAACAAATTCCAGAAAAATTATAATGCAGCTGGCCAATAGTGATATCAATGGGCAACATTAAAAAACACTCCCAGGAAAGCTCCAAAAAAAAGAAATGATTTTTGGAAGGGTCTATGCTCCGTAGACTCTTTCAAAAATCACTGCATTTTATTGGAGCTTTCCTGGGAGTGTTTTTTTTGTTGCCCATTGATATCACTGTTGCCCAGCTTGGTTTTGGTTTTTTTCACCTTTTTTGGAGGTCATATTTGAGGTTTATTTGCACCTTTGTCCCCATACAAGGTAAACGAGCCCACAGTTAAACTGTGTAGAGCAGGGTGTCTGACTCGTGCGGCCAGGTTTCCCATCTCCAGAGACTGCATTGTCTCTGTGGCCACAGTGTGGTGCAGCGGACACAGCCAGTGCCTGTAGGACCAGAGGGTCACAGGTTCAAATCCCAGCTGGGGCTCCTGCCAACCTAGTCACCTTAGTTTTACCCACCACTAAACAGTGATAGTACAGACACTCCTTTATTGCAGAGAACATACGCATGGTTCATATGCCTATATTTTACCACACCAGACACAGACACCATAAACAGCCGCATTACCTAGAGCAGAGTCTCCCAAATGCAGTCCTGGAGGGCCCCACACCATTCAGGATCCATGCTGCCTCTAATAAAGATGCCTGTGCTGCATATCTATGCACCACCCCCATGGTATGCTGATGTAGCTCATGCATATTTATGAGGGACAGCATGAAAACCTGAACACTGTTTGGAACACCAGGACTGGAGTTGGGACACTCTGCCATAAAGCAGCATTCAACAGGGCCAGACACAACCACACACACACACACACAGGCCCCATTGGCCAATGCCTCCTGGAGAGGCAGGACATTGGGCCCTGCCTGTATCTCCCAATACCAGCAGTTGCATACCTTAGCAATGCCACCCTACACCTGGGTATATGGTACGCAGCTATCAAATGTTTCCCATGATAACTGGCAGATATCAATTCCTACGTTAAGCACATTTTGCTCCCTGGGCTCCACCATAACAATCATTCTGATGTCTGCGGTGTGTGCTGCAGGTCTGGTCGCTGACAGTGTTTACCGCCCTGGGAGTGACCCCCAACAGTATTGCGTACCATATCCATGCCTGTACTGTGCCCAGGACTGGTGTGGTGGGTATGGCTGCTGAACCCCTCTATAGTAGCACAATGCTGGCACAGGTGTGGGGGTGGCTGTCTGTCTATCCAGTGTGTGGTGGCTGCAAACACCTTCCACAGCCCACACTGCCAGCAATGTTGCCAGTATTGGGCTGCCAATGTGCATAATGAGGAGCAAGGTACCATGGGTATAGGCCGGACAGGGTGGCCTGGCCAGGGTGCATCTGCACAGGGCATAGGGCACTGACTGGGACATTTTAGTGCCCGGCCACCACCTACACAGACAGGGTGACCTCAGTATGTCCTGCTGAGAGATCACTCTCACCCTGACTGTGCAGTGACCACAACATGGCTAGGCACCCCCATAGTGCCACATAGTATTTCTCTCATGTGATAGATTTGGGTTTCCTTTTGGGGACCAGTCACTGATTTATCTGCTTGCTGTGTATGCTGGCATCCTAGTTCTGGGTGCACGCATCTCCACTGGGAACATGCACTGTGGACTAACTAGCATACTGTTTGCAGCTGGTATGTGTTGTGATGGAGCAGCTTGCAGGGTGCAGTGGATGATGACTTGCTGCAGGAGAATATCAGATAGTGGTGGGGTGCAGTTCACCATGTCCAGGCCTAATGTCCATCTGCTATTGTGTTATGGATGTGTATAGAGCTGCACTGACTGTGCTGCGGGGTGTCTGCTCCTCAGCAGGACTGAGGTTGATGGACCCCTCTACTGCCACCTTTGCAGGGAGTTAGAATGTGGATCTATTGATAGGAGACCCTGTTTGCCACACTGTGCTGCGGGGTGTCTGCTCCTCAGCAGGACTGAGGTTGATGGACCCCTCTACTGCCACCTTTGCAGGGAGTTAGAATGTGGATCTATTGATAGGAGACCCTGTTTGCCACCCTCAGCCCTGGGGGGCGGGGAGGGGTGGTGGTACATGGCCCACCTAGGGGTCCATAGGGGCTACACCTGACTGAGTCAGACAGAGATATCCAAGGTGTTTGTGCAGGAACTACCTATCTCATACATTAACACTGCTTTGGACCTCCGGCATGGCCTCTTTCAAGCATGGAAGGTGTTGTGGACCTGGTCCTGGGTGCCTCATTGCACCCTCAGGGTGAGCACAGTACCTGCACAATGTGATGGTGTGTAGCTACTCTGTGCCAGTAAAACACACGGTCAGTACCCCCTACCAGGCCGAGGTGGTGTGTGGGTGCACATGGTCACTTCCCTCTACCGGGCCGAGGTGCTGTGTGGGGTGCATTGCCCATCTTGTGTTAATCTGTGGACAGCTGATTTGCACGTCACCACACAGACTGTCTGTGTGGTGACGTGCATGCTCTCTGCAGCCAGGCAGGGGCTTGCTAGCAGCTATAGAGCTGTAGCCCAATGGTTACTTCACTGCCTCTGAAGCTAGAGGTCATGGGTTCAAATCCACAGTGGGGTTATTTGATAGGGTTATCCAATGCCTTTTTGTTTTTAGTTTACATATTTTGATGCCAGCAAAAACACCCTCAGCATACTGTACCCATAAGGTGCCTCTGAGGGTGCTTTATAGGGCGCCCTATAGGGCACCTTATGGTTCCCGTCCATATAAGGTGCACTATACAATATCCTGTGATGCAACCTATAGGGTGCCCTATAGGGGACATTTTAGGGTGCTGTGGCGGACAGTGCAATTTATAATGTGCCCTATCGAGTGCCTTATAGGGTGCCTTATACGGCACCTTCAATTACGGCACATGAGGGCGTGTTTGCTGGCAGCAATTAATAACATGAAAATAAAGTGCTGCAGGACAAAATATGTACAATGCAAAGCTGATACCACAGCCAGCCTTATGTATTAGGCACACTGGGGAGCAAACTCATGACCCCTGTATCAGCAGTCAGTGCCTTAACCATTGTGCTCCACTGCTGCTCCTCCTTGCCTGTCAGCGCACCTACTTATGCTTTTCATTCCTTAAACTGCACAGTGCTGCCATACAAAACAGTACACTGACCTTGCGGTACCTCATACGGCACCCTCTAAAGCGCCCTATAAGCAACATTCTAGGGTGCCTTGGCTGACAGTGCACTTTAAAATGTGCCTTATAGGGTGCCTTATGTTAACACGCTTTGAGGTTGCGTTTGCTAGTAGTGATAATTAAAATATGAATAAAATGCCTCCTAAAGCAATCTTCCCCATAATATGTTATGTCTCAGTGAGCATTGTTCATTGGGCACTTTGGGGGATTGAACCCCTGATCTCTGCACCATTGGTCAGTGTCTTAACCATTGTGCTGTAGTTCTGTTCCTGTGATTGTACATCAGCGCGCCACCTTATGCCGCCCAATATTAAAAAGCCTCCTAAAACATTAGCGCGCTGCCTTATGCCCATCAGCGCGCCGCCTTTTGCCGCCCATCATTTAAATGCCTCCTAAAACAGTGCCTCAGCCAGCTGTCTTCATTGGGTACTGTGGGGGATTGAACCCCTGATCCCTGCACCATTGGTAAGTGCCTTAACCATTGTGCTGTGGCTCTGCTCTTTTTCTTGTACTTCAGCACGCCACTTATGCCTCCCGCGCAGCTATCTCATGCGCTAAGGTGCGGGGCGCACATGGGCACCGCGCACCTTAGCGCATATGTAAATTCTGGCTTTTCTTTTTCAGGACGGAATGCCCACTCCTTATATGGCACCCGCACACTACCGGTGCACGCACTTTACCGGGGTTTTAGTAAACATACCCCTTAGACTTCAAAAATGCTGACGTCAGTAAAATGGCCAAGTACCTGAAGGAGGAGTTGGTAAGGTGGGAGGGGTTGAGGGAAGTGGAATTGCAATGGGCTAAACTAAAGAAAGCAATAAAGGTGCAACAGATACATACGTAAGGAAAGTAAATAAAAACAAGAGGAAAAGGAAATCTATTTGGTTCTCCAAAGAAGTGGCTGCACAAATAAAGGCAAAAACTACAGCTTTCACAAAATTCAGAACTTCACAAACAGAGGAACACAGAAAGGAATACAGGATCAAACTAAAAGAGACAAAAAGAGAAATAAGGATAGCAAAATCAAAGGCAGAAGAAAAGATGGCTAAAGATGTGAAGTGTGACGACAAGACTTTTTTCAGAGAGAGGAAGAAAATCAGAGGTGGAATTCTAGGACTCGAAAGTGCTGGGAACGGATTTGTGGAAAGTGACATTGAAAAAAGCGACAATGCTAAACAAATACTTCTGCTCAGTTTTCACTAGAGAAAATCCTTGAGAAGGACCACCTGTGACTGACAAATATACAAATGGGAATGGCGTAGATACCACACCATTCACCAAAGATAATGTGTTAGAACAGCATGCAAAACTGAAAGTGGACAAGTCTATGGGACCAGATGGGAAACACCCCAGGATACTGAAAGCGCTCAGAGAAGTTTTTGCAGGGCCTTTAAAAGATGTTTTTAAATAGATCCTTGGAAACCGGAGAAGTTCCACAGCATTGGAGAAGGGCTGATGTGGTATCTCCCCACAAAAGTGGTAAAAGGGAAAAAGTGACAAACTACAGGCCAGTAAGCCTTACCTCGGTGGCAGGAAAAGTAATGGAGGCACTCCTGAAAGAGCAAATAGTGGACTTCCTCAAAACCAACGGATTGCATTATCCGAGTCAACATGGACGATCTTGCCAAACAAATCTGATTGAGTTCTTTGACTGGGTGACCAGAGAACTAGATCAAGGGCATGCGATGGATGTGATCTACCTAGTTTTCAGCAAAGCCTTTGACACTGTTCCTCATAGGAGGCTTATCAATAAACTCAACAGCTTGGGGATGGGTCAGAAATTGGTTGACTGACAGACCTGGATGGTGGGTGGAGGTAAATGGAACTCACTCGGATGAAAGGAAGATGATTAGCAGTGTGCCCCAGGGTTCAGTCTTCGGACCAGTACTGTTCAATATATTCATGAGTGATATTGCCAAAGGGCTGAAAGGAAAAGTCTGTCTTTTTGCAGATGATAACAAAATTTGCAACAGAGTGGACTCTCCTCACGGAGTGGGGAACATGAGTAAAGATCTACAAAAGCTGTAAGAATGGTCTAATGCTTGGCAGTTAAGATTTAATGTGAAGAAATGCAGTGTAATGCACTTGGGAAGCAGAAATCCAAGGGAATTGTATGTGATAGGGGGCGAGAGACTGATGTACATGGACCAGGAGAAAGACCTCGGTGTGATTGTTTCTGATGATTTCAAGGTGGCGAAACAGTATGCCAAGGTGGTGGCAAAAACCAGAAGGATGCTGGGTTGCATACAAAGAGGAATTACCAGTAGAAAGGAAGAGTTACTAATGCCACTATACAAGTCATGGTGAGACCTCACTTGTAATATTGTGTTCAGTTTTGGAGACCGTATCTTGCAAAGGATATAAAAAGGCTGGAAGCAGTTGAGAGGAAGGCGACCAAAATGATTTGGCGCCTGCGTCAGAAGACTTATGAGAAGAGACTTGAAGACCTAAATATGTACACTCTGGAGGAGAGGAGGGACAGAGGAGATATTATTCAGACCTTTAAATACTTAGAGTATTAATGGACAAACAAACCTCTTCCAAAAACGGGGAAGCTGTAAAACTAGAGGGCATAACATGAAGCTGCAAGGGGGTAAACTGAAAGGCAATGTCAGGAACAAATACTTTTTCACTAAAAGGGTGGTGGATGCTTGGAATGCCCTCTTGGTGGAAGTGGTGCGAGCAAACACAGTGACAGAATTCAAAATGGCATGGGACAGACATAGTGGATCCCTTTATAGTAAGAGGATAAAATCAAAATAAGCATAACTATCTCTTATATTTGAACAAATAGGGGTGACCTACACGGAGCGGTGGGTGCACCCTGAAACAAAGGCATGAGCAGAGGTGACCTGCATGGAGCAGCAAGTGCACCTACTCTTACCACTTTTCTGGGCAGAATTGATGGACCATACTAGTCTTTATCTGCCATCATATACTATGTTACTATGCTTTCCAGATGTTGCCCTTTTTACCCATGTCTACAGAGATATTTAATGTTTTACTTACTTGTTAGTGCTAGGGAAGTCTGAAAGGCAGAGCTGGTACAGAGCTGCTATCCAGATAGGTTATCTGAATAAATGTATGCCATCTGAAAGAATGTCCTAAATACCACAAATGTACTGATACATAAATAATACCTCCCAGTGGAGGTAGTAGAGACTAGGACAGTATCTGAAATCAAGAAAGCATGGGGCCAATACAGAAGATCCCTGAAGGAAAAAAAAAGGGACTATAGTAGTTGATATGGAAGGGCAGACTGGATAGGCCATATAGTCTTTTTCTGCTGTCATGTTTCTATTTCTATTCATTTATCTGGCTAGCAGGCTTAATATTGCTTCTATCTGGATAGTGCCAGTAGTCAACACTGAATCAAAGTATTCAGCACCAGCCACTACCTGTGGTCAACATTATTGGCACCCTTGCATTTTAGGTATGTTGTGTACAATATCTTGAGAAATAATTGGAAATATTTTAATAGTATGTTCAAAGGTATACAACAAAAAAAAATATCCGTGCAACTTAGAAGTAGTAATTTCTGAGAAAAAAAAATATGACCTGGACAGGATTAATGGCACCATTCACTAATATTTGGTTGCATGATCCTTGGCAGTGATGACAGCCTCCAAACATTTCTCGTAGTCATCTATAAGTAGTGTACATCTGTTGGCTAGTAGTTTCTCCCACTCTTCAACTGTAATTTGTTCCAGCTCCTGAATGTTTCTAGGATTCCTTTTACCAGTGGCAGATTTCATCTCTTTCCAAAGGGTCTGGATCGGATTGAGATCAGGACTAATTGCTGGCCAATTTAAAACAGTACATTTATTCCATTTTAACCATTCTTTTGTACTTTTGGATGTATGTTTTGGGTCATTGCCCTGCCGGTGTGAAACGCTAGTGGTGGTGTATAGATTAGCATTGAGGAAAATGAAAGAACAACGATGATGGAAAGAGGCAAATAAGTTTGCTTTCTAGCTGTTAATACAGTTTCCATGCTGTGATTCACCGGTAAGGATCTGGGCAGCACTGAAGAATAATAGAACTGATACTGAATGAAACACAGGATGCTCTGTGGGGTGGAAGGATCTTGTAATTAAATTTAATCAAATTGGGATTTGAAGAAGAGAATAAATACATAAATATTTATATAAGGAGTTTTTCTGGATCATTGATGTAATTGAGCAATGGGTCAAGGGCTAGGATAATTCATGCCTATGACCGGCATCCTAGGGCTGTGAGATCCTTTTCTCCTTATTAAAAATGTTCCATTTGGTGTCTTTGTGAAGAGTAGAGTGAGATACTTTTATGTGGATGTTCATATCATTTTTTCGCTCTGTGAATGGTCAGGCTTTTGGGTGATTTGCTCACAAGGAATAATCATGCCCTGGCAATGTCCCAGTTTTTATACTGTTTCCTACTATTTCCTTTTTTAATTGGTCTTTTTTTATTTGATTCTTTTATGTGTCAAATATGTGTGTATATATAGTCCAAAGCCATTTCTCTGGCCACTTTTTTTTTAGGAGATATTGGACATTAAGGTATTGAACTCCAAGGGTACCAATAATGTTGACCACAACTGTACTAGAGCTAAGTATCTAGGACCCGATATTGAATGGTATTTACATGGTTTAAAAACCTGTAAATCATGTAAATGCCACTATAGAGAGATATTCATCGGCACTAACACAGTTAGTGCCAATAAATATCCCCCTGTTCCGCCACTATATGCCCTGATGCTATCCATGTAGAATCAGAGCGTGTCATGGGCATTTCAGGGTAGAGCGGAGGTGGCACCCTTTGCTAACCAGGCATCGGTGATATTGAACCGCTGCTCGGTTAGCAACCTATGGGTAAAGATAGGCATGGAAAAGCCTTGCTTATCTTTACCCATGGGAGCTAACCAGGCAGTGTCTCAATAACGCTGCTGCCTAGTTAGCTTCCCTGCCGTGCAGAGTGTTGTGGCACATGGCAGAAGACCCAGACATTCAATTCCTGTGGCTGGATATGGCCCCGGATTGAACATCCACGGTTAAACTTCAGCAGCGGCAGCTATGCACCCTAGAGGCACATAGCCAGTGCAACTGAATATCGGATCCCTAGGTTTTTTGCAGCCACAGCATCCAGCAGTTTAAAAAAATGCCTACTGCTGAGGCTGAATATTGGCCTGTTACAAGCACATAGAATCATTCGTGGAAGACTAACCATGCAGCTGAGTTTTCCTAGTTAACACTTTGGGGTATGTTTACTAAACTGCGGTAATGTCACTCGCGTTAGGTTCCGCGATAAAGGTACAGATGCCCATATAAAGGCGTGGGCGGTGCATCCTTATAACAAGCCATATCAGCTAATGCATGTTACAAGGCACCTTAGACTAACACGCGTTACAAGGTGCCTTATAAGCTTTCTTTAGAAGCTCAGATGACAAGACTTCGACTTTCATACTTTGGACACATCATGCGAAGAGAGAGATCATTAGAGAAAGACATCATGCTTGGCAAGATAGAAGGTCAGCGCAAAAGAGGAAGGCCAGCAATGAGATGGATCGATACAATAACAGCAGCTACAGGTACCAGTCTGTCAACAATGAGCCACCTGACTGAAGACCGAACACAATTTAGGATAGCTATCCAGAGGGTCGCCATGAGTCGACTCCGACTCGACGGCACTTAACAACAACAACATAAGATGTCTTGTAAGGTGCCTTGTAAGGTGCCTTGTATGGTGCATTATAAGGTGCCTTGTAAGGTGCATTATAAGGTGCCTCATAAGGTGCTCCTTAGGCTAAGCACCGTATTAGGCACCCCTGGACAAGGCACCATAGAAGGCACCCTGGGCTATGGAACCATAGGTTAAGGTGGCCTAACAAGGTTACGGTGCCCTAGGTTAGTGTGCCCTAAGGGCTGCAAGGTGCCGCAGGATGACATGCATGACCTGTGAGGAACAGAGACAGATGTAGCCCTAACACTAGATAGAGCACTCAGGAAAGACAATGAACAGGTGAGTGAAGGAGGGAGAGCTGGGAGCTGCTGGACCCGCCATATCTGCGGGCATCCCATGTGACTGCCAGTACTGATGACAAACATGGTGGGGGCAACTGTACCATAGCACAGGGTGTTGGCAATGTAAAGTACTGGAAAGACAGTTGATGGCAGACAATGGGAATATGTGTCCCCCAGTGGAGGCGGAGGTGGCAGGATAGTTACAATGATGGGTGGACAGAAGAGTGGTGGTGCCATGCAGATCAGGCACAGGTGAGGCAAGCACGATGAGGCGCAATGCAGGAAAGGGTACCAGTGCAGGACATGGGGTGGCAGCCTGCACAGGCAGACAGGACTCTACACAGCTAACAGACACAGATAGATGGACCGAGGGAATGTTGGCAATTGTAGCGAGGGTATTATGGGCTGGCAGCACAGATCTGCAAAAATATGACAGTTACAGGCATGCACACTATTTGAGTAAGACAGGCATGAGAGGAGGGAAGAATGAGGAATTGAACCCACAAACACTGCCGAGAATGGCATTGTATTAACCAGTAGGCTATACCTCCATGGTGTATGTCACAGCAATGGCTGGGTACAGAAGGACTGCAGGTCACCGCACAAACTGTCTGCTCTGAGTGCCAGGATAGGGCAACCCCACCAGTACCCATGATGCAATGCACATGATGAATAGCTGTCTACAGCTGATCACCAAATGGGGTCTGCACCTCTCCAGTACCTCAGCTTGGAAAGACGAACTGACAGTGTGTGATACTGGCAAAGTGTAGCTACAGACCATGCCTTTGTGCAGGTTCTGTGTTCACCCTGAGGGATAGGATGGGTGCCTAGCACTAGGTCTGCAGTACATGTGGTGCTAGAGATAGGTCCTGCTGTACATTCCCATCACTACCAATCTGTGACAGGTGTTCCTTGCAGTGCAGTCAAAGGTAATTTGGTGTCCATCTGTATCCTGCAGTCACACATGGCCCTCTGGGACCAGAGACCACCCAGATTAGTGTGTATCCTGTGGCTGAGATGAGCTCCTGTTGTCAGGGCAGAGGGGTTTCTAGATCTACATGAGGTTTGTGTAGCAGTGCCTTTATAGGTCACAGTGGTATACACTACATACCCCAAAGGGCCCCCATCACCCTTTTTGTAGGTAAGGGACAGGTGCCCCAGCTCCAGTGAAGCAACTTCCATCCTGCTGGTATAAGACAGCCCTCCAGGGTTGGTGGGCCAGAGCCATACCTGTGACTGGGACAGTGGCAGACCAGTAGCAATGTTGGGGTCAGGTCTGGAAAACCCCAACTGCCTCACACCACTGTCTGCCAGTCACCAACAGACTGTACAGTCAGACTGCACCTTATAGGTGTTCCAACCATGCACACAGTCCACTAGCCAGTCTATAGTGCAGGCTCATAGAACATGGACTATGTGCACCAAGCAGTCATTTCAGTGACTGGGGCCCCAGCACTGGGAACACAAAAGTATCACTAGAGGCAAATAGCATAGAGCGCTATGTGGGAACCTAGACACGCCATTGTCACTGCTCAGTTAGAGTGAGTGCCCTCCCAGCATGACATGCTGTGGCCACTCTGTCCATGCAGGTGGTGCTTGGGCAGTACAGTGTCCCAGCCATTGCCCCACACCCTGTGAAGATGCATCCTGGCCAATCCGCCCTGTCTGGGCCATACCCACAACACCTTGCTCCTCATTATGCACATATTCAGGCTGACGCTGGTAACAGTGGGACATCTTTGGCTCAGAGAGGGGTGGGCAGCCACAGAACAATGGATAGACATACACATACACACACACACACACACACACACACACACACACACACACACATTCCTATTGCAGCATTGTGCAAAGATAGGGGTGGTTGACAACCCTGCCCGCCACACTGGTCCTGATCACAGTGCTGACACTGCTAAACTGTGCAGGAGGTAGTAGTAGTGCTCTGGTGATAACTGCAGCTCAATGCTGGGGCCAATAGCCTGACTCTCCATGCATCTTTGGATTGTGGAGCCTGTGTGAGTGGGTGTTTGTACCCCTGTTCGCCGCTGCTTTGGGCTTTGCACATGTTGCTGTTGTATCTGCATTGTAGGGTAAAATATAGGGGCATGCTTTGCAGGAACCACAGCTGGGACTTGAACTTGTAACCCTCTGCTTCTGGACACACTGGCTGGGTGTATTGCACCACACTGTTGCCACAAATGCATGGTGGTCCCTGGGGCTACCTGTACCTTTCCTCAGCCAGACCTTTTATGTTGCACTGCACACCACGTACGGGTACAGGGCATGGCCTAGGTCCACTGCAGGCAGGTGCCACTGCCCCCTCCAGCAGGGGCACACACCCCCCTGCCATGCTGATATGACCATATACTGTCGGTGCTGGTAGTGCGCAGTCTCAGGCCATCCATTGTGTGGGTAGGTTGGCACCTAGGGAGCGGGATCTGGGGCAGGGGGCATATATGAGCATCCTCACATCCCCCCCATAAATGCCTACCAATAGTATGTCCCTTCCGCTTGGGGGTTGGCTGGGGGGATGTTAGGTCAGTGCCCTGGCGACTGTTAGCTCGGGTGGACCAGGTAGATGTAGGTGGATTGTGTTTGGCCTTTGTCAGCTGCTGTCATGCTGATTTCCGGTTTCTATGTTCCTATGTGCCACCTAGGCACCCGCCTAGTTCACCCTGTGCCCCATCTGCCCCCACTACATGTCCCGCCTGCAGCCCCCTATGCCCCACTTGCACCATCGCCATAGTGGCCTTTGCTGTTGCTGTTGCTGGAAAGACTGTGATAGAATTTTTGGATATTTGCCTAATCAAAGAAGGGTCGGAAATAAGGTCTACATTGTATCAAAAAGAAGTTCAGCGTAACACATTGCTACATTATCACAGCTACCATCCAGCTCCATTGAGACGGGGTTTACCAACTGGTCAATTCATAAGGCTACGCCATTTATGTTCCACTTTGGAAGATTTTAAAATTCAAACAACACACTTAAAAACTCGGTTGTTGGAGCATGGCTATCCCCGGTCAATAATCAATCGGGCTTATCAACGAGCTCGGTTTAATTATAGTGAATAGTGGGACACTTCAATAGCAGCGTCAGCTGAATCTTTACAAACCAATGATTCCCCTTTTGTAGGTGTGTTACCTTATATGCCTGGCACGTCTGATGTTATGCGAATTATCAAATCTCATTGGTCTGTATTATCAATACATCCCACATTTATGAAGCTGTTGAGGTTTGAACTTCAAAGGGGTAGGAATATTGCAGATTGGGTAGTACATCATGGTAGACAATCTCAAGTAATAGTAGAGAATACTCTAATTGGACATTTTAAATGTATGGGATGTGATTTTTGTGCCACAACACTTGAAGGGATATCTTGGGAGCACCCTGGAACTCATCGAAAGTATACAAACAAATTTGCCATGACATGTTTAACATCTTTTGTAATCTATGTATTAATTTGTCCATGTGTTGATTTACGTGGGAAAAACATCTCGGGGTATGAAGAAGCGACTTCAGGAACATCGGTCTCGGATAAACAGGGGGGTGATTACAGCCCCACTAGTACCTCATTGCCAAGAACGTAATCATAGTTTTCATGAACTTAGATGGTGAGTAATTGACCATATACTGCACCATAGTAGGGGGGGTGATCGACAATCCTGACTAAGCCTCCGAGAACAATTCTGGATTTACTCATTAAACTCCGTGGTGGACAATCATTTAGGTTCAGAATATCTGAATTTGTCTGTGCTCATTGGTTACCAACTGGTCACGTGATTACCATCGGGGCTTTAAAATTTGTATGTCCGGAGACAACAAAGAGCGACAGGGTTTGAGGAAGAGCCGGGAATAATAGAGGCTCGAAACTTTACAACGTTGGGTTACCATTTATGCCCATGTGAAGTTGATCATATTGGACGTTGTTTTGAGGGTTTTGTTTTCGAGCAAAGGCAGATTAGGCCTGTGTGAAGCAGATTCCACTGGACATTGGTCTGAGCGCTTCACAAGACAAGAGATGCGGATCGCTCTAACAGTTGGGTCCAGGGCGTTCTGATTCTGCAGAGACTGAGCGCTAATAATATTCAAACACAGTGGCGAAGACCTTTGGAAGTTTATCAGAAAACATATAACCTCAAGCTAAGTACTGTTTCTATAATCCATTAATTGCTGGTTGGTATTGAGGGTTATGGTCCCTCGATCCTTTGATAGGGTTGAATCCCTATATCTTAAAATAAGATAAAAACTGAATAACACGCTGCGAGAAGAGGAGGTTTCTTTCCTTCCTTCAAGGCGTGCGTTCCAACAAAAAAAAATTTCTAGTATAATTGGTTTCTCTTTTTTGGATGTGGTTGCTGGAAATGGAGCACTACTATCACGTTTCTTGGGCTCCCTGTCTATGCTGTACATTGCTGACACTGAAATGGTTTCTCTCTCCTGCAAAAGTGCAGCAAACGGCAGGTTTTCATTCGCGGTAGGATTCAGCCCTTCAGTTCAGCGCATTAGTGTGCAGGGAGCCTCTCCCCCCCCCCACTCCCCGCCCATTGACCCCTTCTCTCCGCCCTCTCTCCACCCTCTGCGGTGTTTACCACGGCCAGGAACGTTAACATTACATACCGCGTGTTAACGTTACCTAACGATCGTTAACGTTACCTAACGCGTGGTCTGTAACATTACCACAGTTTAGTAAACATACCCCTTTATGTAACAAACGAGGCACTCATAAAATTCTGCATCACTATGGAGGTCATTTACTAAGAGTGCCTGCTAATGCCATTAGTGCATGTAATTTACCACAGGGTCCATTTTAATGAATGAGTCCTGTGATAAGTAGCGTGCTTTAATAATGTAGCATATGCTAATAGTAAATAACTCCTATAGTGGTAATTTTATAAGTAGCCACCTAGATTGCAGTAGAAAGGACATACAAATTATGGTAGTTTTAGACATTCAGGGACATAAATAAATAAAATTAAGTGATAACATATTTGGTTATGCTTTTATACTGCTTTCGCCGGGTCAAAGTGGTGTACATTAAACTCAGGTGCAACAAAGTTTAGAATGGCACCTTTATACATTAAATTGGTAACTTATTTACAGAGGCTTCTTTGAATGCAAGTACTCATAAATTATATGCAATGACATCCATACATGGGAAGGGGGAGGATTATCTGATGGGGAGGCATTTAGGTGATGGGTCCAACATGTTCTATGAATAGGTAGGTTTTCAGGAGTTTGCAGAATGTGAGGAGGTCTTGGATGTTCCTTATTTTGTCGGGGAGGGAGTTCCAAATAGATGGAGCATGAACTATGTAAAATGGTGCAAGGATGAGGGTTTTGGATTTGTTAGGACCTGGAGAACATTCTGGGGAAAGTAGGGGCTCTTCCGAAGGGATGGGCTTCACCTTAACCGGGATGAAACAAGGCTGCTGGCATTAACCTTTAAAAAGGAGATAGAGCAGCTTTTAAACTAAATGCTGTAATAGGGAAAAGCTAACAGTCGCCCAAGAGCGCATGGTTTGGAAGAATTTATCTTTGAAGGATACTCCCAAAAGCAGAGAGGTTCCAAAAAAGAGTAAAGTAGCCCAAATGTCCTTGAGCATGAAGCAGACAGAGCTTAAAGATTCCAAATTACCCATGCCTACCAATAGCCAGATTAATATGAATAAAAAAAGTCTCTAAAATGCTTGTATGCAAATGCTAGAAGTCTAAAAAATAAGATGGACGAGTTAGAATACATAGCACTAAATGAGAGGTTAGATATGATTGGAATCTCAGAGACATGATGGAGGATAACCAGTGGGACATTGTGATACCTGGGTACAAACTATATCGTACTGACAGAGCTGATCAAATTGGTGGAGGGGTTGCGCTCTAAGTTAGAGAGGGCATTGAGTCAGAAAGGATTAAAGTTTTGCAGGAAACAAAATTTTTATGGATTGAAATTCCATGTAAAAAGGGGAAGGCGATGGCAATGGGGATGTACTATCGACCACCTGGCCACAATGAACAAATGGATGATGAAATGCTCAAAGAAATCAAGGAAGCTAACAAAAGTTACAGCACAGTAATAATAATGGGTGATTTCAATTACCCCAGTATCGACTGGGTCAGTGTCACGGCAGGACATGCTAGGGAGATAAAGTTCCTAGATTGAATAAATGACTGCTTCTTGTAGCAGCTGGTTCATGAACCGACCATAGGGGAAGCCATATTGGACCTAGTCCTTAGTGGATCACCAGATCTGGTGCAAGAGATAATAAGGGTGTTGGGGCCACTTGGCAACAGCGATCATAGCATGATCGCGTTTGATTTAATTTGTGGAGGAGGGATGGTAAGGAAATCCACAGTACTACCTTTTAACTTTTGAAAGGGAGACTATGATAAAATGAGGAAATAGTTAAGAAAAAAATAAAAGGAGCAGTTGCAAAGGTTAAAGACTTACATCAAGTGTTGGTGTTGTTGAAAAATACTATCTTGGAAGCTCAGAACAGCTGTATTCCATGCTTTAAGAAAAGTGGAAGGAAGTCCAAAAAACTGCCAGCATGGTTTAAAGGTGAGGTCAGAGAGGCTGTTGTTGCCAAAAAAGCATCTTTCAGGAAATGTAAAAAAGAGCCAACTGACGAAAACTGGAAACAGCACAAGCACTGGCAAGTTAAATGCAAGGCATTGATAAGGCAGGCAAGGGGAGAATTTGTGAAGAAGCTTGCTGCGTAAGCAAAAACGCGTAATAAAGACTTTTTCAAGTACATTTGTAGCAAAAAACCTATGAGAGAGTCAGTTGGTCCATTAGATGATAGAGGGGTTAAAGGGACACTAAGGGGCATGTTTACTAAAAGCCGTACAATTGCGTGCCGCACAATAGCGCACGGAAACGCGGCACTCAAACGCTCAGAAACGCTCTTAAACGCCCCGCACAAGTGCGCGTGGGCCCCGCACAATTGCGCGCCGCACTAACGTGCCCCGCACAAGTACCCGGCCCGCAAATGTCCGATAGAGGCGTGGAAAGGCATTCTGAGGGCGGAGGAAGGCTCCCGAGGGGCGGAGAGACGGGGTCAATGGGCGGGGAAGGGGAGGGGAGAGGCTCCCCGCACAGTATCGGGGACGAATTTGCAGGTTAAAAATAGCGCGAGTGAAACACTCACGGTAGAGGGCATTTAAAGGGAAGAGAAACCATTTACGTCAGCAATGTACAGGGAAACCGGGGAAACCTGCAAAACGTGAGCAGTGTGATACATGTGCACAGAACAAAAGTGCAAATAAAGATAGAAAAAGACTCAAACAAACATATTAAAAATAGGAAGTCAGCTGGGGAACCCTGATATTAATGGGCAAACATAAGAAACAAACCCAGGAAAGCTCCAAAAAAATGAAATGAAGTATGGAAGGGGCTACGGAGCGGAGACCCTTCCAAAAACCATTTCCTTTTTTCTGAGCCTTCCTGGGAGTGTTTGCTATGGTTGCCCATTAATATCACTGTTGCCCAGCTTGGTTATATTATCCCCAGTTTGTCGTGGTCGGTTGAGGGGTTTATTTGCACTTTTGTCACCAGACAAGGTGACTGAGCCCACAGTACAAATGTGCAGAGCAGGGTTTTTGACTCCTTTGGTCAGGTTTCCCACCCCCAGGGACTGCACTATCACTGTGGCCACAGTGTGGTGCAGCAGACAGAGGCAGTACCTCGAGGGCCACAGGTTCAAATCCAAGCTAGGGCTCCTGCCAACCCAGTCCCCATATTTTACCCACCACTAAACAGAGATAGTAAAGACACTCCTTTATTGCAGAGAACATAAGCATGGTTCACACACCCATTTTGTACCCAACACCGCACACACACCATAACAATGGGCATTACCGACAGCCGAGTCCCCCAAATGCAGTCCTGGAGTGCCACAACTCAATCAGGTCATATGCTTTTCCTAGATACGGACATGCCAGCATGTTGGCGGCAGGGTACAGGTGGTGGAGGGGGCAGTGGCTGCTAGCCACAGAAGACAGTGGCCGAGCCATGTGCAGGCTGGCACGTCCACTGCAACATAGGCCCTGTCGGATGTACAGTCATGGACTTCCCAGGGAATTCAGCACATCTGTGGCAACACAGTGGTGCAGTGCACACAGACAGTGTGTGCAGTGTACACAGACAGTGTGTGCAGAAGCAAAAGGTCACAGGTTCAAAACCCAGCTGGGGCTACTGCCAGTCCTGTCCACATATTTTCCCCACAACTAAACCATGTTAGTAAGGGCAATCCTTTATTGCTGGGGATATACGCATTGGTCATACGCCTATCTTTTACACCACCAAGCACAGACACCATGACCAGGGGCATTACCTAGAGCAGAGTCTCACAAATGCAGTCCTGGAGGACCACACACCATTCAGGTTCCATGCTGCCACTCATACAAATAACCGTGCTGTATATCTATGCACCACCCCCATGGCATGTAGATGTAGCTCATGCATATTCATGAGGGACAGCAGGAAACCCCAACCAGTGTATTGCAAACCTGGACTGGATTTGGGAACCTCTGCCGTACAGCAGCAGCCCACAGGGACAGACACACCCACACCCACACCCACAGGCCCCATTGGCCAATGCCTCCTGGTGAGGCAGGACATTGTGCCCTGCGTGCATCTCCCAATACCAGCACTTGCATACCTTAGCAATGTCACCCTACACCAGGGTATATGGTACACAGCTCTCAAACGTTTGCTATGAGTACTGGCAGATAGATATCCCTACGTTACGCACAGTCTGCTCTATGAGCTCCATCATAATAATCTATCTGATGTTTGCGGTGTGTGCGTCAGGTCTGGCCCCTGACAGTGTTTACCACCCTAGGGAGGGACCCCCAACGGTATTGCATACCATACCCATGCCTGTACTGTGCCCAGGACTGGTGTGCTGGGCAAGGATTCTGAACCCCTCTATAGTAGCACAATGCTGGCATACGTGTGGGAGTGTGTGTCTGTCTATACAGTGTGTGTTGGCTGCAAACACTGTCCACAGTTTTGGCCTGATGATGTGCATAATGAGCAGCAAGGTACCATGGGTATAGCTCAGACAGGATGGGCTGGCCAGGATGCATCTGCACAGGGCATAGGGCACTGGCAGGGACATTGTAGTGGCCGTCCACCACCTCCACAGACAGGGTGACCTCTGTATGTGCTGCTGGGCTTTCACTCCACCCTGACTGTGCAGTGATGGCAGCATGGCTAGGCACCCCCATAGTGCTTCATAGCATTTCCTTCATGTAATATATGGGTCACCTGTTGGGGCCTAGTCACTGATGTATCTGCTTGTGTGTGCTGCCATCCCAGTTGTGGGTGCATGCATTTCCAGTGGGACTAACCAGCAGACTGTTCACAGCTGGTATGTGCCCTGCTGGAGTGCCTTGCAGGGTGCAGTGGCTGATGGCTTGATGCAGGGGAATATCAGATAGTGGTGGGGTGCATCTTAGCATATCCAGGCCTACTGTCTGTCTGATATTGTGGTCTGGGTGTGTGTGGGGCTGCTTGGACTGCCCTGTAGGGTGTCTGTTCCCCAACAGGACTGGGGTTGATGGTCCACTCTACTGCCATCATTGCAGGGGTGTGTATAATGGGGATCTGTTGATAGGAGACCCTGCCTGTTTGCCACCCTCAGCTGGGGGGGGGGGGGTGTGTTGGTGGTACATGGCCCACCTAGGGGTCCGTGGGGTTCCCCCTGACTGAGACAGACAGAGATATCCAAGGTGTTCCTGCAGAAACTACCTATCTCACAGATTACGACTGTTTTGGAGCTCTGCCATGGCCTCTCTCAGCCATGGAGGGTGCTGTGGACCTGGTTCAGGGCGCCTCATCGCACACTCAGGGTGAGCACAGTTCCCGCACAGTGTGACTGTGTGTAGCTACTCTGTGCAAATTAAACACCCGGTCAGTACCTCCTACCAGGCCAAGGTGCTGTGTGGGTGCACACGGACACGTCCCCATACCAGGCCGGGGAGCTGTTGGGGTGCATTCCCCATCTTGTGTTCATCTGTGGACAGCTGATTTGCATGTGCAGTGCATCATGGGTATGGGTGGCCTAACCCTATCCTGGTTCCCACAGCAGACTGTCTGTGTGGTGACATGCAGGCTCTCTGCAGCCAGCCAGGGGCTTGCTGGCAGCTATATAGCTGTAGCCCAATGGTTACTTCACTGCCTGTGGAGCCAGCGGTAATGGGTTCGAGCCTACAGTGGGGTTATTTGATAGGGTTGTCCAAAGCTTTTTTTAGATTTAATGTACATATGTTGCTGCCATCAAACACACCCTCAGTGTACTGTACCCATAAGGTGCCTCTGAGGGTGCTTTATAGGGCACCCTATAGGGCACCTTATGGTTGCCGTCCATATAAGGTGCACTATACATTATCCTGTGACGCAACATATATGGTGCTCTATAGGGGACATTCAAGGGTGCCTTGGCGGACAGTGAACTTTAACATGTGCCTTATGGGCCGCCTTATGTTAACACGCTTTGTGAGTGCGTTTGCTAGTAGAGATAA
The DNA here is from genome assembly GCA_033557465.1 of Ichthyophis bannanicus. Classification (NCBI taxonomy): domain Eukaryota; kingdom Metazoa; phylum Chordata; class Amphibia; order Gymnophiona; family Ichthyophiidae; genus Ichthyophis; species Ichthyophis bannanicus. The sequence goes on along the minus strand of CM066034.1, from coordinate 732,489,956 downwards.
CTGAAATAAAAATAGATTGCCCCCTACAGCTCTCATCCCCATAATACACACTGCCTCAGTGAGCCTTCTTCATGGGGCACTGTGGGGGATTGAACCCCTGATCTCTGCACCATTGGTCAGTGTCTTAACCATTGTGCTGCGGCTCTGTTCCTATGCTTGGGCATCTGCGCACCGCCTTATGCCGCCCAAAATTAACAGTGCACCGCCTTATGCCGCCCAAAATTAATATGCCTCCTAAAGCACTTTTACCCATTACAGTTAATGCCTCAGCCAGCCCTTTTTGTTGTGCACAAGGGGGAATTGAACCCATGGCAGCTGCACCCACAGTCAGTGTCTTAACCATTGTACTATGGCTCTACTCCTTCGTGTGTGCACATCAGGGCGCCACTTAGCCTTCCCACGCACTATTATGCATTGCGCACAATAGCGCCCCGCGCAAATGTGCGATCACTTACTCCCGTTTTTTTTCTTTTCTCTGCCTGAACCGCCCACTCCTTATATGGCACAGGCACACTACCGCGGCCCCGCACATTAGGAATGTTTAGTAAACAGACCCCTAAGAGGCGACAAGGCGATAGCGGAGAGACTGAATGAATTCTTTGTTTCGGTCTTTACTGAGGAAGATGTAGGGATGTTGCCCATGACTGACGTGGTAGTTAAAGGTGCAGAAGAATTAAAGGAAATATAGATACATCGGGAAGATGTATTACAACTATTTGATAAACTGAAGAGTAGCAAATCACCTGGACTGGATGATATACATCCAAAAGTGTTGAAAGAACTGAAATATGAGATTGCAGACCTGCTATAAGTAATCTGTGAACCGTCGTCAAAATCACCTGTAATACCTGAAGATTGGAGGATGGCCAAGGTAATGCCAATTTTTAAAAAGGGTTCCAGGGGTGATCTGGGAAACTGCAGACAAGTGTGTCTGACGTCAGTACCGGGAAAAATGGTAGAAACTATCATAAAGAACAAAATTGCTGAACATGTAGATAGGCATGGCTTAATGGGAGACAGCCAACATGGCTTTAGACAAGGAAGATCTTGTCTTACTAATCTGTTTTGTTTTTTTGAAGGTGTGAATAAACAGGTAGACAAAGGTGAGTCGGTTGATATAGTGCATTTGGACTTTCAGAGACCTTTGGCAAAATTAAAAAATCATGGGATAGGAGGCTGTGTACTACTGTGGATCAGGAGCTGGTTAAAAGTTAGAAAGCAGAAGGTAGGGCTAAATGGCCATTTCCCAATGGAGAAAGGTGAATAGTGGTGTACCCCAAGGATCTGTGCTGGGTCTGCTGCTTTTTGACATATTCATAAATGACCTGGAAAAGGGAATAACGAGTGAGGTTATCAAATTTGCAGATGACACAAAACTATTTAAAGTTGTTAAAACCCATGAGGAATGTGGAAAATTGCAAGAGGATCTTGATAAATTGGAAGACTAGGCATCAAAATGACAGATGAAATTTAATGTGGACAAGTGCAAAGTTATACACTTAGGGAAGAAAAACCCAAACAATGGTTACACGATGCAAGGTTTCACATTAGGAACCAACACCCAGGAAAAAGATTTAGGCGTCATTGTGGATGACATGTTAAAATCCTCCGCGCAGTGTGCATTGGCGGCCAAGAGAGCAAATAGAATGCTAGGTATCATAAGGAAAGGAATGGAAAATAAAACAAAGGATATTATAATGCCTCTGTATTGTTTCATGGTGTGACCACACCTTGAATATTGAGTGCAATTCTGGTCGCCGTATCTTAAAAAGGATATAGCGTTATTAGAAAAGGTTCAGAGAAGAGCCACCAAAATGGTAAAGGGGATGGAAGGATACTCCTATGAAGAAAGGCTAAAAAGGTTAGGGCTGTTTAACCTGGAAAAGAGACGGCTGAGGGGAGATATGATAGAAGCCTAAAAATTAATGAACGGAGTGGAACGGGTAAACGTAGATCAATTGTTTACGTTATCAGAATATAGAAAGACTAGGGGACATGCAATGAAGCTACAGGGTAAACTATTTAAGATAAATAAGAGAAAATATTTTTTCACCCAATGTGTAATCAAACTCTAGAATTTGTTACCGGAGGATGTAGTAAAGGCTGTTAGTGTAGCTGGGTTAAAAAAGGTTTGGACAAATTTCCTGGAGGAAAGGTCCATAAACCATTATTAAAAAGGGACCCAGGATATCAATGCTTGACTCAATCCAAGCATTGTGGAGCCTGTGTCTTTTGGGTAAACTGCTAGGTACGTATGACCTAGATTGGCCACTGTTGGAAATAGGATACTGGGCTTGATAGATCTTGGTCTGACCCAGTATGGCATATCTTATGTTCTTATCTTGAGCATGCGTATTGGGTGCTTTTTGTTCTTTCGCAGGGGACTGCTAGTTTTCCTGGTGGATAGTCTTCTAGGTCTCTTGGACTGGGGTGTTTTGATGAAGGTTTGCAAGGCTGATTGGTTGTTGAGAATTTTGAAGGTTATTAGCATGATTTTGTACAAGATTCGGCAGTGAAGAGGGAGCCAGTGGAGTTGTTTTATGATAGGGGTGATGTGATCATATCTTGATGCTCCTTGGATTATTCAGACTGGTATGTGGAGAGCTGTTTGCTAGGGTAATAGAGTTGTGTGGGGTAGCCGTGGTAGATGTAATTGCAGTAGTCAATATGAGGAATGATTAGAGCCTGTAGGGCTGAGCGGAAGCATTGCTCTGAGACGTTGTAGAGTCCGGTTCTTATAGTAGATTGCTCATTGTGCATTTTATCTGTGGTTTTAGGGTTAGGTGTTGATCTAGGATGACTTCCAGGTACATTAATTCTGACTGAACTTATATTTTAATGTTATTTAGAATGATAGTAGATGGGGGGGGGGTGAATGTGTCATCCTTGGTGACAAATAGAGACTCAGTTTTCTTGAGGTTCATGGATAGGTAATTTGATTCCAGCCATTGGGATGTATCGGTGAAACAGTATAGCCAGGGCATCATAGGTCTGTTGGGTGGGGCAGGGCACTGAAGGACAGGCAAGCCCGTCTCCATAGAGCTGCGAATCCAGTTCCATAGGAGCATTAGGCAGGCAAGCATATCCCCCTTCTCACCAGTTCTTTGAAGAGTGTGAGCAGGCAGGCAGCATAATTGGACACTGAAGGGCCTACCACAGGCCAGGCAGGTGATCCTGGGCACAGTATCTGAGGCAGAACACTTGGGATGACAGCACTTCAGGGCCACACAAGCCTGCTGGTTGATGCAGGGTGCCAAAAGACAAGCAACTAACATAAAATTGCACATGTGACTTGGCACTGCAGGACCTACCTCAGGCTGGGAGGATGATCATGGGCACAATATCTGAGGCAGCACACTTCGGGTGGCATTACTCCAGGGCAGCACAGGTCTGTTGGGTGGGGCAGGGCACTGAAGGACAGGCAGCCCCTTCTCCAAAGAGCAGGGAATCCATTCCAAGCATATCTTGATGCTTGGGAAGAGTATGTTTCGATGCAGCCTTATGTACTGATCCAGGTAGTCTATTCCAGGCATACAGTGCAGCAAGATGGAGAAAACAGTTTGCAGTTGGCAATAGAACAGAAGGGCACAGATAAAAGCAATTTGCCTGATGAGCAGAGTTCCCAAGGAGGGTTGTAGGGAGAAAGAAGAAAGGAGAGGTAAGAAAGTGCTACAGAGTGAATGTACTTGTAGGAGAAGTTTGAAATGTATGCAGAAATAGATAGAGAGCCAGTGAAGTGACTTGAGAAAGGGGTTACATGCACATAGAAACATTGGTGGTAGACTAGCCATGCAGCTGAGTTTTCAGTGGATTGAAGGGAAGAATGATTTAATGGTAGACAAATGAGGATCAGGTTGCAATAATTTAAATGTGAAGTGATGAGAGAATGCATAAGGGTGTTAATAATTAATGGGCTCAGAAAAGAAGGGACAAATTTTGCTGACATTATAAAGAAAGAATCAGATTTTAACTGTTGGATATCTACAGAGAGAGAGAAAGAGTGAGAGAGAGAGAGAGAAAGAGAGAGGAGTCAAAGATAACCCCGGGTTTGAGAGTTCAGGAAACGGGGAGGATAGAAACATGGAAACATGTCAGCAGAAAAAGACCATATGGCCTATCTAATCTGTCCTTCCATATCAAATACTATAGTCCTTTTTTTCACTTAGAGATTTTCTGTGTTTGTCCCATACTTTCTTGAATTCAGATGCTGTCCTCAACTTTATTAAATCCACAGGGAAACCATTCCACACATATACCACTCTTTCTGTAAATAAATATTTCTGCATATTACCCCTGAGTCTATCCTCTTTCACCCTCATCCTATGCTTCCTCATTACAGAGGTTACTTTCAATCAAAAAAGGCTCTTCTTTTGTGCAATTATGCCATGGAGGTATTTAAAAATCTCTATCATATCTCCTCTATCCCGACTTTTCTTTAACATATACATATTAAGATCTTTCAGTCTGTGCCCATGTGGTTTATAACAAAGACCACTGACCATTTTAGTAGGCTCCTCTGCACCAACTCCATCCTATTTATATCCTTTTCAAGGTATTGTCTAGAACTGCACACAAAACTCCAAATGAGGTCACACCAGAGACTTAAACAGAGGCATTATCACCTTTTTTATGCTGGCCATTCCACTCCCTATGCACACAAGCATCCTTCTGGCTTTCGTCATCACTTTTTCTACCTGTTTAGCTACTTTAAGATCATCAGAAACAATCACGCACAGGTCCCACTCTTCTTTCATGGACAGAAGTCCTTCCCCCTTATACTGTACTGCTCCCTTGGATTTTTGCAGCCCAAATGCATGACCCTGCATTTTTTAGCATTAAATCTCAGCTGCCAAATTCTTGACCATTCTTCAAGCTTAGCTAGATCTCTCCTCATGGTATCTACTCCTTCCTGGGTGTCTACTCTATTGCAGATTTTGGTATCATCAGCAAAGAGGCAAACCTTACTCGACAGCCCTTTTGCAATATCACTAACAAAGATGGTAAAGAGAATTGGACCAAAGACAGATCCCTATGGCACACCACTGGTAACATCCTTCTCCTCAGAGTGAGCTCCATTTACCTGTACCCATTGCTGCCTCCCTCTCAACCAATTTTTAACTCGGTCGGTCATTTTAGGGTCCATCCCTAGGGTACTCAATTTATTTATAAGTCGCCTGTGCATTATGGTGTCAAAGGTTTTACTAAAATCCAAGTATACCACATTTAGGGCTCTCCCTTGGTCCAACTCTCTGGTCACCCAGTCAAAGAAATCAATCCGATTTGTCTGACAAGACCAACCTCTGGTAAACCCATGCTGCCTCAGATCCTGCAAGCCATTGGACACCATAAATCTCACTATCCTCTGTTTTAGCAGCATTTCCATTAATTTACTCACCACAGAGGTCAGAGTAACTGGCCTGTAGATTTCAACCTCATCCTTACTTCCGCTTTTATGTAAAGTGATCACATGTGCCTTTCTCCAGTCCTCTGGGACCACTCCTGACCCTAAAGAAACATTGAAAAGGTCAGTCAATGGAGCCTCTGGAATGTCTCTAAGTTCCTTCAATATTCTCAGATGTATCCCATCTGGCCCCATCGCTTTGTCTACTTTTAGTTTAACTAGTTCCTCATGAATACAGTCTTCTGGAAATCATTCAAGATCCCCTTCACTTCTGCTCCTATTCATGGGTGTTTTCTGAGGTCCTGTTCCTAGCCCTTCATCTGTGAACACAGAACAGAAATATTTGTCAAGCAATTCTGCTTTATCCTCATCAGCTTCTATATATTCCTCCCCTTCCCCCTTGAGTCGGATGATACCACTTTTGCACTTCCTCATCTCGCTAACTTATCTGAAAAATGCCATTTCCCCTCATTTTAATGCATTGGTCATCTCTTCTTCAGTTTGTATCTTTGCTTTCCTGACTACTTTGCTAGCTTCTCTGTTTTTCCAAATATGGGTGCTTTTCTTCCTTTCTCTGTGATCTCTTGTATTTTTATGAAGGTTTTCCTCTTTTTCTTCACCTTTTCAGCTATTTCTTTTGAAAACCATAGCGGCCTCCTTTCCCTCTTACATTTATTTACCTTTCTAACAAAAAGATTTGTTGCCCATAAAATATCCCCTTTCAGTTTTGCCCATTGCTTTTCTATGCCCTCCAGCTGTTCCCATCCCACTAACGACTCCTTGAGATATTATCCCATCTTGGCAAAGTTAGTTTTCCTAAAGTCTAAGACCCTCACTTTTGAATGAACTTTATCAGCCCTAGTCCTAATAATGAATCATACCATCTGCTGATCACTGAATGAAAAATGATCTTCCATAATAATATCAGAAACACTTTCCCAATTGGTAAGCACCTTTGGTATGGCCCCTTCACATGTGGGTTCTGTTACCAGTTGCCGGAATAGTTCTCCCTGTAGAGAATCCAGGAACTCCTTACTTTGAGATGACACTATAGCAGGAATGTGCTAATCAACATCCGACATATTGAAATCACCTATCAGTAGCACTTCTCCTTTCATAGCAATGCTACAAATGCCTTCTACTTCTGTGAAGCAGATCTGTATATCGCACCAATGCAAACAGATTTCTCATTCCCTCTTTCTAGTTTAATCCACAGTGCCTACTTGCTCCCTTTTAAGCCCATTTAAACTTTAATGTTATTTTTTACATATAGTGCCACTCCTCCTCCCCTTCTTCCTTCCCTGTCTTTTGTGAATAAAATTACCCTCGTATAAGTACATCCCAGTTATGGTTGTCTGTGAACCACATCTCCTTAACCGCCACTAAATCCAAGTCAGCCTGTTCCATTAAAGCCTCAACATCTGGGATCTTATTTTCCATACTAAGGGCATTTATGTACACTGCTTTCCAGATGTTGCTCCTTTTACCCATTTCAACAGAGGTATTCAATGTTTTACTTACCTGAGGTTTTTCTTCACCCATCCTCAACAAACCTAGTTTAAAGCCCTCTTCAGTAGGTTAGCCAGTCTTTTACCCTTCTTGGATTGGAGGAAACCATCTCTGCTCTGAAGCCCTTGGAAAATCATCCTATGGTCCAGGAAACCAAAATGCTCTCAATGACACCATCCATGCAGCTATGCATTCAACTCCATGATGCAAGCTTCTCTGCATTGAAGAGAACACCACCTGCGCACCTGTCTGCTTCACCCTCTGTCCCAGAACCATGAAGTCATTTTCGATACGCTCAGAGGGATACCTAGCAGTATCATTTGTGCCAACATGGATGAGCAACATCGGATAACAGTAGGCTTGATGAGTCTCGGCAAACATCTCAGATTTTGGAACCTGGCAGACAGCACACCTCTCTGAACATCAAATCTGGTCTGCAAATGGATGCCTCAGTACCTCTCAGAAGAGAGTCACCAACCACTACTACCCTTTGCTTCCTTGTGGTCACTGATTCCACAACTTTGGGGTGCTTGAGCTCTGGTTCTTCCCTTTCCTGGGATGCTTTCACCTCCTCCTCTTCCAGGGCTGCATAATGGTGGTTCAGTTCAAGGACTGGAGGAGTTGAATTGTTGATTCTGCAGGCTCATGTCCAACTCTCTTCATTATATAGCCTCCCATCTATACCTCTGTTGGAGAGCTTGGATGCTTTAAGAAGCATCTCATCAATGTACTTCTTGCTGTTTCGAATGCTTCTCAGCCTTACCACCTCTTCTCTGAGCTCCTCCACTTATTTCATGAGGGATTCAGTTTGCTGGCCTCTTGCATATGGAACTGGTCCCTTGACTGGCATTGGGCTGCCTGTTTGGACAGAAGCAGAAGCTGTAATGGGGGCAACAGCTTTGCAAATATGATTTTTTTCCAGTTGGTGAAGCTTTGACACTTGTAGAGAGATCTATCAAAGCTTCTAAATTTTCCTCAGCTGTCTTTTAAGAGAAAAGCAGCTAACCTCTTTTATGTGTGTTCTAACAGTGTTGCTCTATATCCCTGTGTGTAGCCCTGCTTCCTTGCTAGACAGCTTTACCTAAGAATGCAAAAAATTCCTCTTTTGCAATACAACAGAAAAATAATTAGTTTTTAAAAATGAAAAACAAAACCATTTTAGGAGCGCTCAAGCAAAGTGCTTGTATTCAGAGCCATACAGTATTACTAATACTAATATTCATAGACATCACTGCGACCTTCAACAGAGTAAACCATAGGACACTTATCACAAGACTTGAATCCATGGGAATAAAAGGAACACCGCTAAAGTGGTTCTCCTCATATATATCCAACAGGGTGCAACAAGTACATTTTAACCAGGACACATCTAATGCAGTCCCACAAACACAAGGAATGCCCCAAGGATCAGCGTTATCCTCCCTCCTATTCAGCTTATACTAAAGGCCTATTTGTGCAATATTCCCAAAGCACAAACTCAATTACCATTTATACGCAGACGATTATAATGCGGTATACTCAACTGGACATAGACAACCCAATATATGATTCCATAGAAGCCTGCCTTAAAGAAACTCAAACTTGGCTTCAAAGAAATAACATGAACATCAACCATAAGAAAACAGAAGTAATGTTCATTTCTAAAAACCCAGAATTCAAACCTCCCTCCTCAATTCTTCTAAACAATAACTCATACAACATCAAACAAGAAATAAAATACCTAGGAGTTACTCTTGACAAGACGCTTAACATGGAAACACATCTAAGATTACTAAATAGAACAATATTCCACAAACTAAGAATCTTACAGCCATTATATAATATCATAGAGCAAGCCGTTTTCAGAACAGTAGTCCAGGCACTCATAACTCCCCACCTGGACTACTGCAATGGCATACTCCAAGGACTACCTAAAAAAATGCTCAACATACTCCAAATGGCGCAGAACGTCACAGCACGAATATTAATGAAAGTGCGGATCACTGATCACATCACACCTATTCTAATGGAACTTCACTGGCTTCCCATCCAAGTGCGCATAAGATATAAAATAATAATAACAACATTCAAACTAATCCACAACATTGCACCATCTTACCTCTCCAAACTCATTAAAATATAACCCCCTAATAGGAACAAAAGAACGCACAACCTAAACACTCTACACGTTCCACACACCATACGCTATGTCAAAACAACCATGAGCAACAGAACGTTCACATATATAGCCCCCATACAATGGAATAAGCTTCCAGACACACTAAGGGCTAATAAGGACCTCCTATCCTTCCGAAAAAAACTAAAAACACACTTATTCCAAGAATGTTACAATACAACCTAGCCCGATGTCACAACCTTACACTCCTACACCCACCTTAGTCCAATACCGAATTACTAATCAATAGCTAAGTTCCTTTCACCATGAACCTCAAAGGAAATACTCTGTATTTAGCGAAATGAATATGATCCATATCACATTGTAAATAGCTTGAAGGTTTCTCTTCTACCACCTCATGTTTTGTATATAGTTCTAAATATGTTAAGATGTATATAGTTTTAAAACTGTTATATGTAACTGTTATGGTTGAGTTAAATGCTTAATGTAAACCACTCATGATCGCTGGAAGGAGCGGTATAAAAATGTAACCAAATAAATAAACTACCTTGCTTACAATGGAGTTCTCCACAGAAATAGCGAATGGACAAACATGGGAAGTGAGTTTAGGGGAAAAGATAAGCTCTGTCATGGCCATGTTCAGTTTCAGATGGCAGCAAAACATCTAGGCTGCAACATCAGAAAAGCAGAGAGAGATTTGGACCTGGAGAGATTTCTGGTGTAGAGAGGTTTTATCTGGGAGTCATCAGCATATTGATGGTACTAAGAACCATGGAAGGAGATCAGGGCATCAAAGTAATGAACAGAGAGACAAAGTTCTGAGGTACACTGACTAAAAGCAGGATAGCAGCAGAGGATGATCTACCAGAGCATACTCTAAAAGCATGATGAAAGATATAAGAAAACCAAGACAGAACAGAGCCCTGATATCCAAGTGAGGAGAAGGTGGTGATCGACAGTGTCAAGAGCAGTGGATAGGTCAAGAAAGAAGTGAATTGAGTAAAGGACCTTGGATTTGGCCAGGAACAGGTCACTGGAGACAATCAAGGGTCATTTCTGTAGAATGCAGAGGATGAAAGCCAGATTCTATGTGATCTAGGATGGCTTGAGACGAAAGAAAGTCAAGACAGTGGTTGGATGCGAAAGGGAGATAGGCCAATAATTGGAAGGGCTGGTAGAGTCCCATGAAGGGTTTTTGAGAAGCAGTGGAACAGCATATTTTGAAGACAGTGACTTGAAAAGAGGATGGAAAGGTGGCAGAGGTTGAAGGGAGTATTTGAGAATGAAGTGGGAGAAGGGGAGACGGAGGCGATCAATGGAGAAATCAAGGCTAATCTTGTGAGCCTTGTCACTGAAGTATTTAAAGTCTGGGTACGAATCAAAGGATGGGTTGGAGGCAGAGGCAATTTGAGGAGAGAGGTAAGCACTGCAAAGAGACAGCGAGGGTCGGAGGCAAGAGACTTTGTCGATGAGCAGGGTACTCTTGCTTGGTGAGTGCTATAGCAGACTGGAAGGAGGTCAACAAGAATTTGACAAGTAGGCATATGAATGGGATTTTAGTCAAAGGCATTTAGCATAGTGGGCACAGGAATGTAGGTAGCAGATATTGGAGGTCAGCCAAGTTCGAGGTATGGTACACCTCATAGGATATAGAATGGGAACAGTGAGAACATTCAAAGCAGAGGAGAGTGTAGTGTTCTAGGAGGAGACTGTTTCATCAACAGACTCAGATAGCCTAGTGGATGAGAGAGGAGATGAGATAGTAATGGGGAGCACTGAAGGGTCAATAACCTGAAGATTCCTAATTGTGTTAGTGGAGATTGGATGAGACTAGAGTGGGGCATGGAATAAGAGTGAAAATTAGCAGATGATGGTCAGATAAGGGAAGAATTGAGGTGGAAAAGTTTGGGAGTGAGCAGTAGGAGAAAAAGAAAAGATCAAGGCTGTGGCCATGCTAGTTAGTAGGGGTGGTTGAAAATAGCTGGAAGATGAATGAGGAAGTCAAGGCAAGGAGTTTTGAGTCATCAAAGCCAGAGGGGTCATCAACATGAATGTTAAAATACCTCAAGAATGAGGGATTTCAATGACACACCATCTTGCATAGCCCATTGAGGCCATGCATATAGATCCTTGGGCATACTGGGCACACAAATTCGCAGTCTGGCCAGACCTATCAAAGACTGCACAGTATTTCTAGCCTTACCTTTCAATCAGTGTGCCCAGTGAATGTATATTCTCTGTGGCAGGAGATATGTGGCTCCCTTTCTTTCGCAGCTGGCACCAGCATTTGTGGAAAAGCTAGTGTTTCTGAAGGCAAACCATCCCTTATGAGGTTTCCCTTCATTTTCATGTGACTGAGAGAAGGAATGAGTGCATAGGTACTGTATACTGAGGCACAGCTGGCCCATCCACTAGGCAGCCGTATAGGGCAGCAGACCCTGGTGGGCAGCACCACAACCCCTCCACCATTCTTCAAGGTGGAGGCAGAGCAAGCCATTTCAGTGCTATAATGTGCCTTGAAGCACCCACAAGCATGTGCACATTTATGGTCTGCCACCCCTACCCTCTCCGACAGGACGTTTATGTCCGAGGGGGCAGAAGCAACAGCCCATAAGAGTACACACACGAGATGATGCTTCAGGTTTTTCCTGGGGCCAAAGTGGCTTGCTCTATTGACGCTTTAAAGAATGGTGGAGGGGTTGTGGTGCTGCCCCTCCCCACCATGTGAGAGAGAAAAGAAAGGAAGAAGAGATGATGGATGCCCGGTGGGAGGGTAGGACCTGGGATGCCCAGAGCAGGGCTGGGGGAGGCAGCAGAAACCTTCGGGTTGTCTCCAATTCCTTGCCTTCAATGTCTAGTTGTTTTTTGACAAACTACACTGCAGTCTCTCTGATAGGGTGTCCATTCCCAGTGGCTAACATTCAGCCCACCATGCCAAAACATAAAATAAAGAAGTTACAAATTTTAAAAAATACAAAAACCAAAAGCAAACAGAAGGGAAATAAAGCCAAAAGAACTGGAAAAAGTCTCTCCGCTGCTAGTGCCAGTTTCACTGTCCTGCCATTTCTATCATGGCCTACCCCTCTGTTGCCTATCCTGTTTTTGAGCTTCAAAACACAGCAATATTACAGCTTTTGCTAAACCTGTTCCTGCCAATGCAGCTACTGTGCAGTGGGTTGATTTAGGCCCAAATGACAACATTCTAAAAAAGGAAAGAAAAAAATGAAATTAACCCAAAAAAAGAAAGAGAAACGTCCTTTCCCTAGGAGGTCCTGTGTCAGTAGGACCAGCAGAGGACCTTGACTACTTCTAAGTCTCTACAACATCCAGATCAGCTGCAACACCTGCATGCCTGAGTTCTACAAATCCCTCATACCAAACTAAAAAAAAAAAAGAAGAAAGGCCTCCTTTCCTCTTGCCTCACTCTGCCACTGCTTCTTGCATCACTCTGTTGGCATTGCTTTCATGACTTACCTCGCTACTGCCTTTCACCCCTCCCCTGCTAATTTGGATGGTTCATCCCACTCTTCCTGCTTTGTGGCTGTACAATCAGCGTGCTTCGGCTTTTTCTGGGCCACTCCTCATCGTCCTGCTTTGCACCTTTGTGGGTGCCTTTGGCTTGTCATTGTATTCCTCTTTGGGTGTTCTTCCACCCACTTTGGCATGCAGTTCCTAACAACCTGAGTTTGAGAGAAACTGAACCTGGCATGATGGAGGGACACTGCCATCCTACCACCATTGATGAGCCTTGAGCTCTCTCTTCAAAGTTCTTTTCAAATTTCCATTATTGTACTTGTTTGGAGGTTCATGCAGGGGAACTCTGCTACTCCTATACCCTTAAGTAAACAATGATATTTCCTCTATCAGGAGGGAAAGCATGGAGTGTTGATGGAGGAAGGGGACACCTGCCTATCCAGCCTGATAGCTGAATCAATTGTAGCTATCATGGGATAGCAGAATGCCCTCATAGCTACTATCCTCTATTATTGTACTTGTCGACTATTAGTCTTTGGCTACAAATATTAGCCTTTCCCCATTTTCCACTGTTTTGACGTGTTTATTGCACTCTTTGTACCAATTTGCCCTTCCAATGGTGGCTTCTAGTAGTCATCCTACCACTGTCCATACTCTTTGCCTCTCTTCTGATGCCCCTGGAATGTGGTGGGGGGGGGGGAGGTTGTAGCACTCTTGATGGCTTCTAGTGCTGTTACAGATGTCTGCCATCAAGTTTCAAGCAGGTTTAATTTAAAATAGATGGCAAACCTGACTGTTCCATTGGAAAATAGCTTCCTCCATATATTATAATAAATATTTCATGTAGATATTTAAATTAGACAGTACTATAGCTAACCTGAAAGTAAGTTCTGTTGAAATCCTTCCGTACTGTATCTACTGTCTATTCACAGGGGGTCTTTTACTACCAGGTGCTACCTGGCAGTGTGTGTTGTTCTGGCGTCCATTGAAGGCACGATGGGACATGCATTGCCAGATAGCACAGGATCATGATAGCACAGGATCATTCCTGCACTATGCTCAACTCGCATTAAGGTCACAAGTGGGCAGGGTAGAGCCGAGAGTGGGCATGGTGAGCTCAGCGCAGTTAATGCTGCGTTCACACTGCATGCTAACTGCATTAGCGTGGATTCCCCTAACACCACTTATTGAGGTGACATTAGGTGCCCCCACACTAATGCAGCACATGCTGTGGGACAGGCCTCTGCATTAACTGCCAGGGAAATGCTTTCCATGCCCCCAACATTTAATGCAGGAATGTTGGTTTTCACGTTATTCGCATGTTGGGTGCAACACCTTAGCGCCCGTTAGTAAAAAGCCTCCATACAACACTACTCTAAAACTTTTTTGCTTGGCAGTCTCTTCCTGCTGCTTTGGCTTTTCCAACTCAGTCGCAACTGTTCTTCGTTCACAGCTATGTAGGGGTTTCCCTCTATTTTGTAACCCGGGGTGCACAAGTTCAGCCCTCAAGGGCCGCAAATTTCCAGGATATCCCTAATGAGATGGAGTTGCATACATATTAATGTCATTGTATGCAAACGTATCTCAGGCACATTCAATAGGGATATCTTGAATACCTAATCTATTTGTGGGCCTTTAGGACTTGAACTTATGCACCCGTCCTCAGTTACAAAGTATGCCAGTAAACACCAAGCTCTCCCCAAACCCAACCTCAAGAATGCCTCTGCTCAGGATGGGTAAATATGTTCCTACAGAATGAATAATTATAAGTTTGAGTACATATTGGGAAAGCAATTTTATCAAAAGCCTATTTCTGCATGTGAAACACTGTTTTGCCCACAGAAATGCCTTTACTCTCCTGAGCCCTATATTGCTATAGGAAGGTGAATAAAACTTTAATAATGCTATTTGCCTCTATATCATTTGGGGATAACATATAGCAGCAATTAATGAGTAAGATATAGACTATGCAGGGGCTATTCATCACAGCCAGCCTTTGAATCCATTGTCCTGAAAGAGCTACCGCTACTTATTTTTATAGCACTTCTAGATGCTAGAATTAATTAACTTAACCATACAAATCTTCTTGTTCCAAATATCCATGTCTTAGCTAGCTGGAGGTTTCCCTCTCTAAAGTTTACTCCATATCGCCACCATGGCTGCAGTAATTATGGTAATCCAAGACTCAGTACAGCTCACCCTGAGTCACTACAGTCAGAGATTCCAAAGGAGATATGGTCTAGTAGCTTGACTACAGCATTATGGCTCAGTTGACGTTGAGCTTGATAAATTTAATTTCCGTTTTGTCACACTAGATTAAAAAGCTCTGTGTTCCCAAACTACTTACTCTGTTATTCAATTCAGTTATTTAATTAATTAATCTGCTTGGTTTTCCCTGTTTATCACTCTAGAAAACTATTTCAGAAATAAGATTAACTTCTGCTTGTGCCTCAGAGAAAAGTATTTCAGAAATAAAATAAGATTAACTTCTGCTTGGGTTCTCAAAGAGATGGCTTCAGTACTCAAGTCACATTCATTTATGCTGTTTAAAACTCAGACTCTGAAATCTGCTTAATCTAGTATACAGCTCTGGATTATTTATTATGGATTCACTCTTTGTTAGGTTTCCTCTGGTTAACCACTCAAGGATGAAATAGAAATTAATTTCCTGTTCACTCTCTAATCACCTTTAAGTGTGAACATAAGAAGCAGTAAATATAGCATAAATGTATATGAAATCAGTCTTTGTAATCTTAGACAAGTCACATTATTCTCCTGTATCTGTGTGCCCATCTGCAATTGTTTAATGAAACTGTTGAGTCTACTGAAACAGGCAGCTAATTAGATGTCTTAAGGCCACATACTGTAGGTGCCTATTTTGTAAAAACACATGGGGTCTGTTTACTAACTGGCGGTAGTGGACTCCGATATCGCACAGAGTCCGCTATCGCCGTTTAGTAAACAGACCCCATAGATGCCTATTTGTCTTTCTAAGATACTTGTATAAATCTGGGAGAAATAGTAGCTAGATTGGAGCCACAGGCATTTATGCCTGCTTGGAAGCAAGAATAAATATTAACACATAAAGTACACCCATATGTGCATATTTTATAACCTATGCATATAAATTATAACTCTGCACATGCTCTGCTTAAACTCCCCCCCTGAATACTCCAATAATTGTGTAAAGTACATGCCTAATTGCACCGCATGTACATTTACACATGAGATAATTTTACACACAAATATACTGCCATATACATGTGAAAAAACTCTTTATCAAATTGCCTCTTTAGTGCCTTGCAAAAGTCTTCACATTTTTGCTTCTAAAAAGTACAATTCAGTGCTTCACTGATCTATACAACAGCCTATGCTTTCAATGTGAAGGAATAATTATAGAAATATTTAAGAAGTAATTAAGAATAAGATACCAAAAAATATTGATTGTGTAAGTCTTCACACCCTTTGCCACAGAAAATTCATATTAGCTTTGTTTCCATTTCCATTCCCAGTATGACTCTACTCAGTTTATGAAAACACCTTTTGAGACAATAAATACTTGTCTCCTTGAGTATGTAATATAGATAGAAAATAGATGTTTCTTATTGAAGAGTCAATGACCTTAAGGTACTGGTGATTTACCTAGCTTGCCCAAAATTCTGTCACAACAGAATCATTTTGCATGCGCATCCTAGCTTTGTTCTACCTACCTTCTTTCCAAGCTCTTATATTACATACCAAACATCAGCGGTATTCACTCCCAGTCCTGAAAGGCTGCCAATCGATCAGGATACAGAGAGTTGCATACAATGAAGGTAGTAAGCATGCAGATATATCTCATACACATTCATTAGGTGTATCCTGAAGATGCTGATAGCCCTCCAGGACTGGGGATGAATGCAAAGGCCTTACATTGTAAGAGAAATGTCTTTCTACATGAACAGAAAATCCATCCAGTTGAACTAGCTGTTACAAATTGTACAACTGCAAAATGGATTTTGGATATTATTTCCTTGCTATGCAAATGCAGGCCTCTCACTAGAAGGCACAAAAACGGCACCGTCAAGAGCAATGGCAGCATCTAGAGTTCACCTTGGCTCTACATCTGTTGAAAAAAAATATGTAAAGCTGCTACATGGAGTTCAGTGCATTCATTTACTTCTAGCTATGGCCTGGATATGGGTTCTTGTCATGACAATAAAGTTGGTCAGTAAGTGCTAAAAAATCTTTTTAAAAATTAACACAAAAATATGAACTCTGTCCAGCCAAACACCCGTGTGTGCAGTGTGAGAGGCATACCTATGCTGAATCCTGTAGAAATGTGAGAATCCCAGTGAGGACCATCTCTGAGGTGCCTAGGATCCCTAAAAGCCATAAGCACTCTCTCCTAGAGTTGCCAACCTTTTGAAAGAGAAAACCTCTCCACCTGTGGCTAACCATGCTCCGCCCATGCCCAGCCCATAAAATAATTACAGAGAAGGCAACAGTGTAGACTTTAACATCTTCAGGCTATATCAAGGGGGAGGAGGACAAGAGGTTGAACTCTTCAGCACCTATTCATCCATAGTCCCCTTCTCAGGTCTCTCCAACATACATCTACTCTCCCATATGGTGTTAAATCCAAACATATATTCTGCATCCACCAAACCCCGCCAACTGGCCCATTCCCCAACAATTTGTGCAGAGCAAAGCTAGAACCTTCCCCATAAAACTTACTATATGAGAAAAAGCCCTCTCAATAAATACCAAGCATGTTGTGAATTAATCAGAGCCAGTCCCAGAGTTGATTCAAAGTGTTGGTACCCTAAGCAAATCTTAACCCATATGACCCCCCTGGCTGTCATAATTTATTGCTTAGCTTTGAATGCCCTACTCTCTGCCGACCCTCAGAAGTGATTGCCTAGATTGCCTGATGATTGGGCCGGCCCTGGAATTAATACAAAAAAGTCATTCAGGACCAAAAGCAAATAAATTTACCATGCAGTATGCAGGTACTGTGATGAAGCAGAGGCCAGTGAACCTATGGAGATAGGAAAAATCACTGATCCCTTTAAAGAAAGTGACAGACCTAAAGTGCATTTACTGCAAAGTGCAGCCAGAGGGAGCAAGCACGAAGAACCAGAGGGTAGGCTGACACACCCAAGCTTGGATGATGCAATAACTAACTCAAGGGATAATCAGACAC
Source organism: Ichthyophis bannanicus (assembly GCA_033557465.1). Classification (NCBI taxonomy): domain Eukaryota; kingdom Metazoa; phylum Chordata; class Amphibia; order Gymnophiona; family Ichthyophiidae; genus Ichthyophis; species Ichthyophis bannanicus. Next base: position 732,472,271 of record CM066034.1, on the reverse strand, counting down.
ACCTGGTCAGGGTGAGAGAAACCTTAGCTGAGAAGCAGCTTTATAAGCATGGCTTAGACAGGACAGAAAGAGCAGCAGCAGCAGCAGACGCAGAAGAGAGAGGAAGGAGACGGCTCAGAGGAGAGAAGGAGAGGCAGTTGGATTTGCGGTCCTTACAAAGAAGGAACAAGTTCCAAGAGAAACAGTTCCACGGTGAAAAGCTCCAGGGAGAAGTCTTCAAGGAAGACAGAGAAAGGAGAGGGACCTGGAAAGTGCCTGGTAAAGAAAGTACCAGAGAAGCACAGCACAGAGAGCAGAGGTACCTGCATACTTCCTTTCCTGACCGTGAGCTACAAGGAGTTCAGAGGTGGGTGCACAAGATTCAGCCCAGGAGTCTGAGAAACACAACATTGAACAGGGAACTGTGGCCAAGCCCTAGAAAGGCATGGAATCCAGAGAGCCGTAGGTGCAGTAAACACAGCTGGAGTGAGGTTTGGGAACCTGTACAAAAAGTGCTAACTAAAAGTCCTGTTACCTGTTTTCCAGACCAGGTAGAGCAAGGCTGGAGAGTGTTAGAGAGAAACTCTGAAGTGAAGCCAGAATTACATGAGGAAAGCTCAGGGCCAGCAGATATATCGTCAGAACAGGAGGAGATGCAAATAGACCCTGCTGAACTCGATTCATTGCTACTTGACTGTCTCATGGACTGTACACTTTGTCTAGCCGTGAGTTTGGAATCCTTGGTAGAAGCAGGGGCGGCCCAAGAGGGGTGCGGGGCCATGTGCGGAGACTCGGCACGGGGCCTCATTTGCATAAGTGGCCTTATTTGCATAAATATTTGCATAATGTTACCATAAACTAACTTTTAGTAAACATGTCTCTTAATGAGTGTATGGATAAAGAAAGACTAAAAGATTTCTACATTACTATAATCCAGTGCCAACCGCCAGGCACATTAGGAACTACTACAAACGCTGCCCATTTAGAACCCATAGCAAACCCGCCGTATCCTGACAGCATTACCAGGACTCACAAAGCACCATACCCTACCTATCAAAAGGCAACACTGCAAATATTAAACCAATACATTTCAGAGAATACTGGGGAAAGAGAACAAGTGGCAATGTCAAATAGGAATTACATAAACAGAATACCTCAGCTCAGTTACACATGCAGAACATAGACCATCACCAAACAAGGAATCACAATTTAGAAATAGGAAGGCAATAATTAAACTGGGAACCCCAAAAGCCAAACTTGGAATGTACAACAACACTGTAGAAATAAAACTATAAATTAATTTCCTTTTGTACCAAACAAAGCGCAGACGTTAATGATGCACATTTCCCAGAGCTTTCATATTCCAGTTAATAAATTCAAAATAAAGAGATATCTTTCTACTTTTGTGCATTTTTTTTTCAGTTGCAATTGCTCCAGCCACTTTCTTCTGGTTTCTTCATGTTTTCTGCTAACTCTCCATCGTCTGCTGTCCATTTGTCCTTTCTTCTCTCTTCTAGTTTTTTTTTCCATTCTCTCTCTCTACATCTGCTTTAACATACTAATCTTTCTACTTTTGCTCTTTCCTCATTCCTATTTCATCCACACAAATTTTACCCCTCCATCCTCAATCCCCACTTACTCTCCCAATACCCGGCCAATTGTAGATTTTTCATCCCTTCCACACAAAATATTTTTCCCCTCTCCATTTTACTCTCCCAGCCCCATCCCATTCTAATCCTCCCCCAACATCAGCTCCCTTCTAGTTCCAGTCTCACCCAGCATCTATTCCCTTCTAGTCCCTGCATCAGCCCATTTCCAGTCCTAGCCCCCCATCAGCCCAATTCCAGTCCAAGCCCCCCATAAGCCTACTTCCAGTTCTAGCCACTCCATGAGTCCATTTCAATTCAAGCCCCCACCACAGCCCATTTCCAATCTTAGCTCCCCCCAACAGCCAATTTCCAGTCCTATCCTAGCTGCTCCATCAGCCCATTTTCAGTCCTAGCTCCCTTCCCTCACAGCCCATTTCCATTCCAAGCCCCCTCCCCATCAGCTATCTGCAGTTCAAGCCTCCCCTTCCACTCAGCCCATTTCCAGTCCTAGCAACCCCCCAACCCATTACCAGTCCTAGCCCCCCATCAACCCACTTCCAGTCCTAACCCCCCATCACCCCATTTTCAGTTTAAGCCCCCCTATAACCCATTACCAGTCCTAACCCCCCATCAGCCCACTTCCAGTCCTAACCCCATCAGCCCATTTCCAGTCAGCCCCCATAGACCATTGCCAGTCCTAACCCCCCCATCAGCCCACAGCCCATTACCAGTCCTAACCACATCAGCCCACCTCAAGTCCTAATCCCTCCCCATTAACCCATTTCCTGTCCTAGCCCCCCCATAGCCCATTATCAGTCCTAACCCCCCCCCATAGCCCATTACCAGTCCTAACCCCCCATCACCCCATTTCCAGACAGCCCCCATCAGCCCACAGCCCATTACCAGTCTTATCCCCCCCCCGAGCCCATTACCAGTCCGATCCCCCCAACAGCCCACAGCCCATTACCAGTCCTAACCCCATCAGCCCACCGCAGGTCCGAACCCCTCCCCATCAGCCCATTTCCTATCCTAGCCCCCCCATAGACCATTATCAGTCCTAACCCCACCATAGCCCATTACCAGTCCTAACCCCCCATCACCCCATTTCCAGACAGCCCCCACCAGCCCACAGCCCATTACCAGTCCTAACCCCACCATAGCCCATTACCAGTCCTGACCCCCCATCACCCCATTTCCAGACAGCCCCCATCAGCCCACAGCCCATTACCAGACTTAACCCCCCCATAGCCCATTACCAGTCCTAACCCCCCCCAACAGCCCACAGCCTACCTCAAGTCAAGTCCTAACCCCCTCCATAGTCCATTACCAGTCCTAACCCCCCCCCCCCCCATCGGCTCATGGAAAATTTAAAAAAAAAAAAAAAAGCTGACTGCTGCTGCTGCCGCCGCAGCAGCGGCAGAATGGAGTGTCCCGCGGGGCCCCCTCTGCCCGGCTGAGCTCTCCCAGCCCGGCTGAGCCCCTCTGCGCCGGCTTTCAGATACGCGAAGGGAGAGTGTCTCCCTCGCGTCTCTGTTAAGCCCGCAGGGGCTGATGGGAAGCAGGGGCTGATGGGAAATTTCCCATCTGCCCCTGCGGACTTAACAGAGACGCGAGGGAGACACTCTCCCTTCGCGTATCTGAAAGTTGGCGCAGAGGGGCTCAGCCGGGCAGAGGGGGCCCTGGTGGGACACTCCATTCTGCTGCTGCCGCGGTGGCAGCAGCCAGCTTTGGTTTTTTTTTTAATTTAATTTTTAAAAAAGCAGAATGTTCTTTGTGCGGGGCCCCCTGAAACGCAGGGCCCTGTGCAAAAAACATTCTTGCTCAATGGACGGGCCGGCCCTGGGCAGAAGTATAGCTCGCAGGATATACGTTAAAATGCAGTTTTGATAAGCTAAAAGAAGAAGCTTGCTTTTGTTGGCATGAACTGGTTTGTTCTAACACCTGCATAGCTAATAAGACTGTGAAGCACGTCTAACTTTTGAATTCTGTAAATACCTTTTTGAAAATCCTGAATGAGGTGAGAATCCTGTTTTCCTTCGTTGAACCTTTGTTTGTGCATTATGGGAATAAACCTTATCCTTTACCTTACACATGGCTTTCACAATTAATTATTTCAAGAAAGGGACTACTAGTACCAGCATGCAACTGGGCTAAGAAAAATTTCACCCTTTGATGAAAACAATAATGTCCACCCTGACCCTTTAAGCACGTGCTCGGGGGCTGGGGTTGTGACAGTACTAACTTCCAAAACTCATACTAGGACTCTATCTAGAAAAAGGCAGAGCTGTAAATATTGCAGTGGGCCCCAAAGCATCAATAAACTTATTAGGAAAGCTGAACAAGCCAGATTATTACACATTCTTAAACAGAAATATCATGCTAACAGAATACCCAGTCTTGGTCACACACACACATTAGAGGGAGGCCTTCATCAATAATTGACAACAAAGCGAAAACAGAAATATGTAGACAAAAATTAAAATAAAACCTCAGAAAGCCAGGCGCTGAATGCAATGCAACACCATAGAAACACAAAGAAATGCATTTCCCCCTTTATTATACAAAACAACACAGCAGATGTCAGGATTGCCATTAGGAGGGAAGCATATTCACGGCAGACCTGACACAAGAAAATGCGAAAGAGATGTGCGGGGCCTGTGTTTAGACCATGCTCGTACTAAGATGGCTGTGTGACATCTTGCCCCATCCGTTGATGTCTTACGTTAGAGGGCATGGGACGTGGCAGAGCTGTCTTAGCGCACATGCATGGTTTAAACCAGGCTTTGATAAATTTTATTGGAATCCAGGAACCAGCCGCCGAAACCTAGATCACAGTGCATCTGCCTCCCCCAAGATGCATCGCAGTTACTTGTTTAAGGTTTTAGGGCCTGATTTACTAAGACTGTTTTTCTATTTTCTATGGAAAAAAGCTTCCTAAATCAAGCTCTTAATGGGCTACTACACAGTGCTAACAGAAGACAGTGGCCCCACTCTTCCTCCTCCCTCTCCCACCACCCCCACTGACCCTTTAGGATAGATCTGTGTGTGTGTCTGGTGGAAAATGGGGTGCCTGCGTTTGTGTGTGCATGTGGTGCAGACGCGGGGTACCTGCGTGTATGTGTGTAGTGCAGGGATGGAGTGTGTGTGTGATGCAGGGATGGAGTGTGTGTGTGTGTGTGGTGCAGGGATGGAGTGCCTGTGTGTGTATGGTGCTGAGATGTGGGGTGCCTGCATGTGTGTCTGGTGGGGCAAGGGTGTACATTTTGTCACATTGTGCCCTTTACTTACTTCCCATGCATTCATCCCTTCCCTCCCCACTCCAACCCCTCTCCTGCTGTTTCTCCCCTACCCCTAGGCTCTCCCCTTCAACCTCCCTCCCTTGTATTCAGCTCTGTCTTCCTTTCCTAGATGTGCTGAGGCAGCCGGGAGAACCGGTGATTGCATAGCCTGTCAAGAAAAAAAAAAGTTACCAAGTTTACTGCCCAGAAGGCTGAATAAATTAAAGGGGCAGTAAACCTACTTTCCCTTTCATTTATTCAGCTATCTGTGCCACAAACACGGTAATCCTTTCGTTTTTTTTTTGGTCAGGCTGTGCAGTCGCCGGTTCTCTGTGCTTTTGCCCATGGGGCTTGGGATCCCCGCAGGTTGTCACCGAGGGATAGCGGCTGCTTCTGCCCAGCTTAGGATCCCCGCAGGCAGTCACCGGTTCTCCTGGCCGCAGGATCACGGCTGCTTCTGCCCTGCTTAGGATTCCTGCGGGCAGTCACCGGCTCTCCTGGCCGCAGGATCATGGCTGCTTCTGCCCACGGGGATCCGGTTTCTGCACTTTTGCACTTTTTTTTAAAATAAACTTTTGACTTGGCAGATCCTGGCAGTCGGCAGAAAACTGGCTCTTCATTGTACAGTTTCGCCGTTCTGCCAGCCATCGACCTCCAACTTGAAAAACCAGCCAGGTCGGCCTAAAACAGGTCGGTTGACAACCCTACTCCATCCAGGGAGTAGACAATGGGAGGCAAGTCACTAAAAGCACAATTTGCTAGGAACCCATCCCCTAGGTAGGATCAGTTTGCAATGTAGTGTGGTTGGGGGCGAGGGGGTGGAACTCAGCAGTTCCCCAGGTAGGGGAGAAGGCATGGCAGATGTGCCTCGCTAGGAATACAACCAAAATGTTATAGAGCCCAGGGAGAACGAAAACATACTGTACATTCATGGAGCTTGCCTCCTTCCCCACCTGCCTTCTAGAAGAGCTTCCCTAGTCCCTGGAGCTAGCCCTCAACAGGAGACCCTGTTTTGACTCTGAGAAAATGGAATACCAATAAACTGAGATGAGTATGGTTTTTGTGCCATCTTTTTCCTGGGACATGCTGAACTGAGGTGAGGTGGAGGGCCTCCCCAGCCTTGCTCTGTGAAATAGTGTAAAAGCAAGTGTTTGCCTGGATTTGGAAAGGCTGGGAAAGATGAGGGTTTAAAAAGAGTGTTGTAGTGGTTGTTTTCTTTTGACAAAATTTTGGAATCCAGTTCCATCATCAGATAGTGAGAGAAAAGTCATCTCCTCCCCACAGGGGTTAGAAGGCCAGAGCTTGAACAGTGTCTGTAAACAGCCAGGACTCATGAATGTAGTGATTTGATTCTTTTCTTTTTTTTTTTAAATTTGCTTTGGCAAGGAATTTTATCACATGCTGAAGAACCTTACCGACAAAGACTTTTGGACTGGGGAAATTGAGGACAATAAAAAACTGTTTGGAAACCATTTGCTCAAGTGTAGATATTGGGCCCAATGTTCAAAAGATTTATGTTTGTTTTATTGAATATTCTATGCCTGGTGTACAAAGTGGTTTACAATAAAATAAAAGCAACGGGAATGAAAAAGGAACAGGAACTACAATGAATTGATAGGACAGGAAAACATAGAGGGAGAAGCAAGCATCAAAGATGAACATTCACACAAGAGAACCAATCACAATCAGTTATGCTCCTAAAGTGGTCACTCTGAAAAATTTACTAGGACAGAATGTCTACAGTTTTACATTAAATTTCACTAAACTCTTAAATTGAGGTATATAAAAAGTGGGTAGCAATGGAGGTTGGATTTAGAGAGGGGAAAAATTTAGGAGCTTAAGACTGATTTTTAGTCCTAGGTACCTAAATTAGGCTCATAAATTTAGGAAAATGAATGGTAGGCCTAAATTTAGGCGCATCAATTTTAAGCTCCTAAATTAGGATGAATTTTCAGCTGAAAACGTAAAGTGGCATTTTAGAAAAGACGCCCAGGACAAAATGGCTGAAAAAACACCGGGGTCATTTAAGTTTCGGCCTAATTTTAAGAACTTAGATATCCCCAAAATGGGTGTAGTAAAAGCTGTGGAGGATGTAGTAAAAGCTGTGGAGGATGTAGTAAAAGTTGTTAGTGAAGCTGGGTTTTCCTGGAGGAAAAGTCCATTAACCATTATTAATGAGGGCCAGGGAAATCCACTGCCTTCCCTGGGATAATCATTGTGGAATCTATGTACCTTTTTGGGAAACTGGCAGGTACATGTGACCTGGATTGACCACTTTGGAAACAGGATGCCAGACTTGGTGGACCTTGGTCTCACCCAGTATGGCATTTCTTATGTTCTTATGATAACTGTACTATGGCAACAGAGATGACCCTGTTACAAAAACTTGGGGTGCAGATGTCTGTCCTATATTGAATGCACATTCATGCAAGCTATTTTGCATGCGGTGATGTGTATCAGCATACCCAGGACTGATGCAAGGAGATGAGGTGCCCTGTTTGCAAAACAGAAAGTCGGCATTGGGCATCAGAGGGGCAGAAGCAAACAGCCCTATGGGGCTGAAGTTGTAAGGTAAGCGTCACAGGGCTGTTTGCAGCCATTGCCACCACTGCAGGTCCTAAGAAGAGCGGCAGCGGCAGCAATGGCTGACCCTGGAGAACCGGCACTCCAGGGAACTGCCTAGTTCACCTAATGGTAGCTCTGGCCATGGGCAAGCCATTCCAAAAACCATAATCCTCATTTCCCTGCAGGTTTTGTTATTATCTTGAAAAGTATAGGGAGTATCAGAGTACCTTCTTCGCTATGCCCTTCTGGTGTCTTGATGGCAGAACAAGAGCTTTTCTGATACCTATTCATGTTCTGGAGCAGGAATAGGCCTGGACGGTTCCGCTAGTGGGTGGCGATCTGCTCACGGTTTCTGAAATTGCGTGCACACGTCCATCCTTAGCCACGTGGCGAGCTGACCGCATCTTCCTCCAACTGGGATGGTGAATAAAGACTACTTAATCTACCACTGTCTTGGCACACCTGTTTTTGTTTGTTTCTGACTTTGCCTACGGGTGGTTGTGTTCTCCTTTGGACTTTGCGTCCTCCTTCCAACATAACGTTTAGCCCACTGGTGGCAGTTAATTTTCTTGCAAAGCTATATTGGAATCTTCTGCCTGTGTACCTGCCATTAGGAAGGGATGGAGATGTTGCAATTTTGCAGCACCTCCCCTGCCCCCACCCCACTGGCAGGAGCACAGACAGAGGACTCCCACGTAGCTCTGTGGGGATGTTGGTAACAGTCGTGCCAATGAGTATGGTTGGACTGAAGCAGCTCCCAGTAACTAGATGCTGATGTCGGTCAATGAGGTCATTACAGATTAAAAGGTAACAAGCTAAAGCAATAGCAGTAGTGGTGCAGTGCTGCAACTGATGTAAAAATAAATCACATAAGCTGAGCAGCTCTGGATCGGCACTTGCCTACTGGTAAATCTTCCCCTAGCTCTAGCTAATAAAATGATCTATAGTCAGCACAACTGGATGATGTGGCTCACATGTGTGGCAGATATTATTTTATTGCCCACGAAGAATACTAGTTACAGGTCAGCAACTTTGCTATCTGGAGAAATCAGATTAAAGCTGGTTACTTTTTATTGTAGTTAATTCTTTGTCTTAATATGGATTTAGCCAAAATTGCATTAAGAGGTGTGAAACCATTCTTAATACTTTGGGATTTTATTCTGTTCAGGCACCACTCTAGCCACCTTACTGGGCAGACTAGATGTTCCATACTGGTCTTTATCTGCTGTCATTTACTATACTATTAAGGTTATATTATTCTAAATGGACCTTAAATAGATTTTCTCTCTGTTCCTTATTTTAAGTAATATTTGATTATCTCAACCTTGTGTTTGCACCATCAGCTTGTATCTATTTTAATTCTTTTTTAATTTAACCAAAGCTATTTTTTACCATCTGATTATTTTATTTCCTGTCCTCCCACACGCTTTGATTTTCATCTGAGCATATATTTATCCATAAGAGACTTGCATGAAAGATGAGGGAAAATGGGGGATGGGATCAGCATGTTATACAGTTTTCCTGGCTGTAATAAGTGATCAGGGACTGTGTCATCTTCTTTGAATGGCAAAACCCACAGAAAAAGCAACTCTTCTAGTTACAGAATGTAAATGTCTCGACAACGCATCACCAAGAAAGCAAAGATAGAACATCTTCATGTACATTTTGGCAAAGCAGTTTGGGATTTTTGATTACAGAGTCTCTTGTCTGCTGAAATAAGTTCTTAAGGAATGTCATTTGCATCCTCAAGTCTGTGTATGGTAAACGTATTAAATCTTTAACAGAATGTATTTGGAGTATATCAAGAAAACCTGTCAAAGGCAATTTGGTTCTTGTTTTGGAAATGAATCATGTGAAAAATAGTCACTTGACTAAAGCATTACTTGAAATGCCAGACTCAGTCTTCCTTAAGCTTTTTATAATTTGTTATTCTAATAAAGCTGAGTAAAACAAACCCTGAAAATACTTCGACATATCCCACATGTAAACGTGAAATGTAACAGCCTTTTTGTAATTTCATTTAAATTGTTCATTTTTTTGCAAACATTGTTATGATGATTTCTCTCTAATTTTTTATGGGCTGATACTTCTTTATATGTGCTTATGGAAAGCAAGATGTTATCTCACAAACTATTCATTACAATGTCTAAACATAGCTCTATTGGTTGCTTAGAAAAGAATTGCCGCATTGTGGTGCACTGAGAAATTGCCTTCTATAAATTACTGGCATGTGTTCACATAACTCAGCCTGCCTACGGGCCCAACTGTGAGATTCTATCTTTTAAAAATTATCTGAAAGAATATTATTGTGCCCATTCTCCTGCAGTGATATAGTCTTTTTAAAATTCAATTTAAGTCATACACAACAGAATAGACTCAGAAACTTAATTTGCTAAAATGTTTAAAATGTGTATTCACCTCATTTCAGCAATAGGTTTGTTCTGTTTACAAATTCAGCATCGATGACTTTGAACACACAAAAGCAGCATAATTCAAAGGCATCAATTTTCTTCCTATCTTTTTCACTGTCCGGCTTTCACATCCATATGATGTTATTGAAAATACCATGGCTTGAATGAGTCAAATCTTTGTATGGAGAGAGACATCTCTGCTCTTGAGAATCTTGTCTAGGTCTTTCATAGTCATTTTGCCAAGAGCAATGCGTCATCGGATTTCTTGACTGCTTGTTGCTTCTTTATTGATAGCTGATCCAAGTAGGTTAAAGTTGTCCATGATTTCAATTTCTTCTCCTTCAACGATGAACCTATTGATTTTGCCAGTTGTCATGATCTTTGTCTTCTTTAAATTAAGGTGCAGGCCCATTTTAAGACTATGTTCCTTGATTATGAGAAGCAAATGTTTCAGATCATCTTCACTTTCAGCCATTAATGTGGTATTATCAGCATAACAAAGGTTGTCCACCAATCTTCATACCTCTGCTGTCTTCATACAATCCTGCTTCTCTAATGATTTGTTCTCCATATAAATTAAACAGATAGGGGGAAAGTATGCAGCCTTGTCATACACCTTTGCTAATTTTAAACCATTCTGTTTTTCCTTGTTCCGTTCAAACTGTTGCTTCTTGATCAATGTACAGATTGTGCAAAGAAACGATCAAGTGTTCTGGTATACCCATGCTTTTTAATGTGGCCCAGAGTTTCTCATGCTTTACAGTCAAAAGCCTTGCTGTAGTTTGATAAAGCACAAATAGATATCCTTTTGGCATTCTTTAGTCTTTTCAAGGATCCATCTCACATCCGTGATGATGTCTCTCGTTCCTCGCTCTTTCCTGAACCCTGCTTGCACTTCAGGTAGTCTCTGTTGAATAATCTTCAGTAGAATCTTGCTGGCATGTGGGATCAGAGTGATTGTGTGATAATTTCCACAGTCACTTGGATCACCTTTCTTTAGTATTGGTATAAACACAGATCTTTTCCAGTCAGTTGGCCATGATGTTGTCTTCCAAATTTCTTAGCAGAGCCATCTAAGTATGTTAACAGCTGCATCAGATTGCTGTAATACTTTATGGGAATGCCATCAATGCCTGGTACTTTGTTCTTTGATAAAGTTTTCAATGCTGCTTCGACTTCTTCTTTCATCACCAATGGTTCCAGATCATAAGGTACAGGTTGAAACGGCTGTTGGTCCACTTGATCTTTATCATATAAAAACTCGGTATATTCTTTCTACCTTTTCTTGATCTTCTCAGCATCATTCAACATAGAACCTTGAGCATCTTGTAACATTCCAATTCGAGGCTAGAATTTTTTCATTAACTCTTGTAGCTTTAGGAAAGCTGATCTTGTTCTTCTTCTAATAGTTTCTGCTTCTATTTCTTTACATGTGTCATTGTAGTACTTTTCCTTGTCCTGTCTTGCTGTACGTTTGAAATCTCTGTTGAGTTCTGTGACTATCTTTCTTTCTCCTCTGGCTTTAACTTCCCTGTGTTTCTGGGCAATTTTCAGAATTTCTTCAGTCTTCCCTTTTGGCCGTTTTTGCTTTTTCACCTTTTGTAGAGACTTCTCGCTTTCTTCCAGTACAGCCTTCTTGATGTCATTCCATAACTCTTCTGGAGCTCTGTCATTTGTATCTAAAGCAGCAAATCTATTTTGCAGGCAGTCTTTAAATTCCAGTGGCATATTCTCAAGGTCATATTTTGTTACATTCATAAGTGGCTTGCTCTTTTTCAACTTTAGCTTGAGTTTGCATACCAGTAGTTGGTGATCTATAGCACAGTCAGCTCCAGGTTTTGTCTTTGTTGATGTTATAGAGCTTTTCCATCGTTGACGTCCACAGATGTAGTCAATTCGAGTTTTGTACAATCCATTGGGTGAAGTCCATGTGTACAGTCACCGCTTGTGTTGCTGGAAGAAGGTGTTTGAGATGAATAGATCATTATTCTTACAGAATTCTATCAACTTTCTCCAACTTCATTTCTGTTGCCAAGTCCATATTTTCCAACTACTTTGCCTTCTTCTTTGTTGCCATCTTTTGCATTCCAGTCACCCATGACTATCAGGATATCCTGTTTGCACGTTCTGTTAATTTCAGCTTGTACTTGTTCATAGAACTCATCAATTTCATCCTCTTCTGCAGCTGCTGTTGGAGCATATACTTGAATTATAGTTGTGTTGATAGGCATTCCTCGTAGACAAATAGAGATTAAGCATTCACTGACTGCATTATATTTTATTACAGTTCTTGCAAGTTTCTTCTTTATTATAAATGCAATACCATTTCTTCTTTGTCTTTCATTTCCAGCATAGTAGACCATGTGATCATCTGAAGCAAAGTGCCCAATGCCAGTCCATTTCAGTTTGCTGACACCCAGCAGATCAAGTTGTACACATTCCATTTCATTCTTGACCACCTCCAACTTCCCTTGGTTCATGCTTCATACATTCCATGTCCCAATATGTAAGACATCTTTACAGCTTCTGACTCTCATTTCATGTGCAGCTATATCAGCAATCAGACGTCCCGAGGGCTTTAATCCAGCCACATCATAAATGCTGGCTTTACTTTGAAAAGTCTTCAGCTCCTCCCCAGTAGCTAGTTGAATGCTTTCCGATCTGGGGGTCTCATCTTCCAGCACTATAGTGCAATTTGTTTTGTTGTGATTATCCAGTGGGTTTTCATGGCAAGATACAGAAGTAGATTGCCAGGCCTTTCCTCCGTGCAGTTTTAGTTTAATGTTGTTGCCGTTGTCACAGAAATGTGACCCTCCACCGCCAACACTGTCCCATTCTGCTGCTGCCCAGATGGGTGGTTTTCTTGGTCTGGCACCTCAGCTGAGACCTGTCCATCTTGGGAGACCCTGCCAGTAGTTAAACTACCAATAGCTGAGCCCACAGCATCATTGATGCACACAAGCCCTCACACACAACAAGCTGCAAACAAAGTGAGGGGTGAAGAAGTGACGTCTATAGTCTTTTCATTTAAAACTATTGCATTTGCTTTTGTGGCGTGAACTGTGTTGCATGCCGAAGGAACACGACAAAGGAAAATGATATGCTCCTTTGTGCGCTCCTTTGTGCATCCTTCCAGCTTTCAGATGTGTCCCAGGTTTGCCTCCTGTTTCTTTCTCTTTCTGATGCCTGCCCTACCTATTCCTGTATATTGAGGTAACTGTTCCTTGGCTCCCCACGCTGCAGCCACTCCTCTGGTAAGTATAATCAAAAATAGAAAACCCAATATTGCTGGTATTCATAAGATACAAAATTGACGTCATTAGCCGAGGATCTGGCGTTTTTTGTCAGTTTGAATAGATGGACACACTTTCTTCTAATCGGGGACACTTGAGACAGAGGCTTGTTGCTTCGAAACGTGCACGTCGTGTTCGATCAGATAAGAGTGGATTTACAATAACACAATAAGACGTATGCAAAATTTTGAATAAAGTATTTTAAAAAAGGGGCATGTACTGCGTGAGAGGGAGAGGGGTTTCCTCTTTGTCTTGCGGTTTATGCCCGACAAAAATTAAGTAATGATTGTTGTCGGGGAGTAGCAGTACTCCTCTGGTAAGGGCACTAGTTGCTATCCTGCTTCCTGTCCCTGCTCCCTGTCTTATCTCCCCCTCCTGTACCGCGTGTCAGCTTTCCATTGGTCTTGTGAATACCTGGTCTCTTGAGCAGAAGTCCCACCTTATTTTTGATTTGCTTGACTCACGCCATTTTGAACTTTTCTGCCTAGTGGATACCTGATTTTCAGATGCTTGCTTGGCATATCTTTTTCACTTGTCCATCGGACTACCATTATCTCTATCTCAACCATCCACAGCATCGTGACAGTGGCCTTGCCATGCTTTTTCCATCCTCTCTGCCGGTAACTTGTGTAGCTTCCCATGTCTCGTCCTCTATGGAGGTTCTTGTGGTTTGGGTACTTGCTGGCTCCCCCCTTTTGCTTATTCTGGTTTACCTACCTCCTCCAGTCACTGTAACTGCCTTTCAGGAATTTTGTACCCTGACTGCCCCATATCTGCTTTTGTCCTCTCCCCTGTTAATTCTTGACGATTTTAATATCCACCTTCAGTCCCTGTGTGATCCTGTGGCCAGGGACTTCTGTACCTTCTTGCATTCTTATGGGTTGTGTTAGTATGTCCAGGTCCCCACCCATCTTGCTGGCCAGGTGCTTGATCTTCCTTTGGCTACATTTTCTGTCTCCCTCTCTTCCCCTGTAGTTGTTCTGTTGCCCTGGTCTGACAATTCCCTTGTTTCTGCATCTTGTACTTTCCCTTCTTCTCACTGTTCTGTTGCCTGGCTACCGCTTCCCTAACGCCTTTCTCTTTGGCATTTCACTGCTAAATCCTTTGTCTGTTAGTGTCAGCCTTTCTCTGATAATTTCACCTCTCATCCTCTTGATGATCAAGTGTCTTTCTTTTATTCCACTCTTTTTGCTGCCCTTGACTGAGTGGCTCCATTGCGTTCCCCACCCCCATCTTGTCCTTCAAATCTGGGGTACCATTCAGGCCTCCAACAATTGCACCACCTTGAGCAACTTTGGCTCAAGTCCCGTTCTACTGCTTCTCTCTCTGTGTTACGCTCTGCTTCCCTACACTACTGTTGTTTCAGCCAAGAAAATCTACTATTCCATGCTCATCACTCAGAATGTTAGTTCTTCACCTCTCTATAGTCTTTTATATCAGTTTACTGCCCCAGCACCAGATTCCACTGCCGTGTCTTCCCTCTGCCCACAGCAATTTGCCTCTGCAATTCGCCAAATGGTTCATGACATTCAGTCCACCTTACTTTTCCTCTCTCCACCCCTCTCTCAGACCTTGCTTTCTGTGGGACCAAACAGGAAGTAAATCTTACTATTTATTTTATTTATTTAACTGCTTTTATATACTGTCTTTCTACAATCCAAGGGGTTTACTACTAGTACTACTGAATATTTGTATAGAACTACAAGATGTACACAGCTCTGCACAGACATACAGAGAAAGGAAAGGCAGGTTTTAGCTATCTGTTGGATGTGTGGAGAAAGAGAGAGAGGAGGACCCAAAGGATATGAGCTGAGGAGACAGGGAGGAGTAGAGAGCTATCCACAGAGACTGAGAAAGGAAGAAGGGGAGATGATGGTTTAGGAGGAAAAATAAGAAGCTCAGTTTTGGCCATGTTCAATTTCAAGCTACGGTGAAACATCCAAGCAGCAATATCAGAAAGACAGGCAGAGATCCTGTCCTGGATTACCAGAGAGATTTTAGATGTGGAGAGGTAGATCTGGGAGTCATCAGTGTAAAGATAGAATTGAAAGCCATGGAAAGAGATGGGTGCACCAAGGGAGTAGGTATATAGAGAGAAAAGGAGTGGACCCAAGACAGATCCTTGGGGTTCACCAACTGAGAGGGGGATAGCAGTAGAGGAGGATCCACCAGAACAAACACTGAAAGAGCAATGGGAGAGATAAGAAGAGAACCAGGATAGCACAGAGCCCTTAAAACCAAGTGAGGACAAGGTATCCAGGAGAAGTTGTGGTTAACAGTGTCAAAAGCAGCAGAAAGGTAAAAAAGGATGAAGATCGAGTAAAGGTCCTTGGATTTAGCCAGAAGCAGGTTGTTGGAGACTTTGGCAAGAGCCATTTCAGTAGAATGTAAAGGACAAAAGCCAGATTGTAAAGGATCCAGGAGGGCTTGAGAGGAAAGAAAGTTGAGGCAACAACGGTGAAACGCACATTCAAGTAGTTTCAAAATGAAGGGGAGGAGGGAGTTGGGTTGATAGTTAGAAGGACAGGGAGAGTCTAGTGAGGGTTTCTTGAGGAGAAGTGGAACCACAACATGCTTGAAGGCTGCAGGGACAGTTGCAGTGAAGAGCGAAAGGTTGAGAATATGAGAGATGGAAGGGACAACAGTGGAGGAGATGGAATTTAGGAGATGGGTGGGAATAGGATCAGAGGAGCAGGTAGTGAATTTGGAGGAGGAAAGGTGTATGGTTTCCTCCTCAGAGATCATAGAAAAGGAAGAGAGGGTAGCAGAGATAGTGGGGAAAGTTGTGAGTGAAGAGTGGGAGGAGGGGAAGTAGTTGACATCATGGGGAACTGGAGTGTGATCTTGTGGATTTTGTCATGGAAATAGTCAGCCAGGTTTTGGGCAGGCACAGAAGGAGGGGTCAGAGTTGGAGGCACCTTGAGGAGAGAGTCGAAAGTTGTAGCGACGGCAAGGGTTAGAGGCAAGAGAGTTAGTCAGATGGACATAATAGTCTTGTTTGGTGAGTGCTATGGCTGACTGAAAATAGACAAGCATAAAGTTGGAGTGTAGAAAGTCCACAAGGGGGTGGAATTTGAATCAAGTGCGTTCAGCTGAACCGGCTCAGGCAAGTAGATAGTGGGTATTGAAAGACAACCAGGGTTTTGAGGTACAGTACACCTCACAAGTGGTGGCATGGGTGGAGCAAGAATATCCAGAGCAGAGGAGAGTGAAGTATTATAGGAATCTACTGCCTCATCAACAGACTCAGATGACATAGTGGAGGAAAGAGGTGATGAGACAGTGGAGGAGAAAGCCAAAGGGTCAATAGCATGAAGATTTCTAAAGAGGTTGGAAGAGACAGGGCGAGGTTGAGGCAGTGAGTGCTGACGAGTAAAGAACTGTGGTATGGATGTTTGAGGGTAAGCAATTAGAAAAGAATACAAGGTCAAGGCAGTGGCCATGCTGGTAAGTGGGGGCAGTAGAGCAAAGCTGGAGATTGAATGAGGAGGTAAGGGAAAGGAACTTTAAAGAATAAGGGTCAGAAGGATTACCAACATGAAAGTTAAAGTCCCTGAGAATAAGAGAGGGGGAAGATTAATCTGGAAAGAAGGAAAGTCATAAGTCAAAGTCAGTGAGACAGGTAGAGGTGAACTTGTTAGAAGTTTGATAAATAACATCTAACCGGAGAGGTAGTGGAGTAAAGGTGGATGGAGTGGACTTCAAAGGAGGAAAAGGAGTGAGACTGAAGCAGCAGGAGGGGTTGAAATTGGCAGGAAGGAGAAACCTAACACCACCACCACAGCCAATGAGAAGAGGCATGTGGGAAAACTGATAGCCGCCATGACAGAGAGCAGCGACTAATGCCGACTCTTCTGGGAGGAGCCAGATCTCGGTTAGAGCAAGAAGATGGAGAGCATTAGAGATACATAGATCATGAATAAAGGCAAGTTTATTTGAGATGTAATGTACATTCCATTAGGCACATGAGAAAGGGAGAGAGGAAGGGTAAAGGAGAGGGATATGAATAAGATTTGAGCTGTTGCGTGAAGTCTAAGGGGACCAGGGTTGGGGTTGATATCAATGGAAGAAAGAAAGAGAGAAGGAGAAGGAGTACAAGAGTGCAGGACAGAGAGGAGACAGCATCGCAGTAATGAAGATGAGGTTGCTTTAGAGAGAGAGGAGATGGCTGAATAAGATGGAAAAAAGTTGTGAAGCTCAAGAGCTGATGATAAGGTAGAGGACAAGATGGTGGGGGACAAGGGGAGGTAAGGAGAGGCTTGAAGGTGTTGGTAGGAGGGAAAACAATTGGGGAGTAGGAGGAGTAAGAAGAGAAAGTGATGAAGAGTCATAAAAGAGAGAGATAGAGAACAGAAGTCAGAAGAAATAAAGATAGGTGAGAGAGAGCTCACAGGGTTTAGGTGCACCTGTGAATAATAGTAGTAATGAGCACACGATGGCTAGAAGAGACTGAATGCCACGTGGTAGGTGAGTAGAGCAGTGGTGGGGGGGAGGGATAAAAGTTATGAGGATATGTAGAGACAGGTACAAATGTTAGCTTGGCCTCAACAGACAGAGACTAGAAGGTTGCAAAACGTTAAGGATAATATGCAGACAGGTACAAATGGAGAAAACTGAACAAACATACAGATAAATAAATAGCATACTAACAATAATAAAATAAATATTTCATAGACACACAGTCCTCACATATGGTCGATGTCATCAATGGAGCCGGCACAGGAATGTTCCCCAGCTTCCATAGGAAGCTTTTGGGAGGACCATCATGCATGCGTGCTTGTCTTCCTCCCCAAAGGAGCCATCTTACCTCAGTCTTCTTTTTTCCATGGAGCCTATCTGACACTGTCTGATTCCAAGGAAAAGTAGATACTCTTGTGGTATGTTTGTTTCATTTTTCTTTGTTTTTTTCAGTCACATGCTCGATCACCTTCTTCTTGCCCGTTCCCAGGAGCAGCGGTATCTCAGCATCATGTTTTTCTTCGGGTTTATTTTTTCTTTTTCTTTTTGAGATGAATGGGGTTTTTCTCTCATGCCCCTTGGTTGACTGGGATGTTGGAGTCCTTTGACTTGGTGGAAGCCATTTTCCCCAATATGTCAAAGTTGGCCAGTGGCTTTAAAAAGTGTGCCCAGTGACTGCCACAACTAGTGCCTGCAGTGCCTCTGGCCTTATCATGAGCCCTCCACCTGCACTCTCTGTCTTCAGATGATGTGCAAGGGGCTCAGGAATCGAGAAAAGAGTGGGAATCGCTTTTCGGTTCCTCCAAGTCTTAGGTGTCAGTTCTGCCATCGACATTGGCATTGTCGCCCTAGAAGACCTCCTCCGAGGCTTCAGCTTCGCGCAGGGGCCAGGCTCATTTGGAGCTAAGAGGTCATGGAGCATCAGATCAGCAGCTCTCCTTTAAAGAGGAGAGCCCCCAGAAGGACCAGACTCCGGCCCCATCGATATCCAAGGGTGATGCCGAGTCCTGGGTAAAAACCCATGGGTGGCGACTGCTGGCCCTCGGCTGAGGGCGAGGGCAGGAGCTGACCCCCAAGCTGCCCTGGTGGGACAAGCCACCTCCCAAGGCCCCAGAGGACCAGTGGGAGACTCCTGAGGCTGTCACCATCATGGAGTCCCCACCAAGGGAACCGGAGTTGGTGGTTGCTGCTCTGGCTCCAATGGCATCGGAGACTGTGCTTCTTGCACCGTGCATGGAAGCCCTCAAGCACAGCCTGTCTGCGTTCCTGACCCAGCAGGTTGCCCAAGACCTGGTCACCTCGGGTTACTTGGCACCAGTGATGGCAGTAGCCTCACTGTCAGAGGTGCAGCCCATACTGGAATCACATGCTCTCCTTTGAGAGGATAGCAGTCTCAGGGTGCACTTATTAATTTTATTTTATTTATTTAACAGTTTTTATATACCACCTTCTCATTAAATCAAAGCGGTTTACATTATAACTCACACATTTACAAGGAACTTATTATGAAACTCACATTTACAAATAACTTATTATGAGGCTCTGTGGGGAGGGTGACATACGAGAGATGCACTGAGGCATAACTTATTTACAGAGAACATATATACATAAAGTATTTGGTGGAAGTTCAACTGTTCAAGAGTTAGGCGGGTTCATTGAATTGTTCAGCAAAAAGGAAGGTCTTTAGTTGTTTTCTGAAGTCCTTCATGTCAGTGGTGGACCTCAGTTTCCCAGGGAGAGTGTTCCAGATAGCAGGCGCAGCAAGCGAGAATGCTCTCCTTGTGGTAGATTCTCTTGCTCTTTTATATGCACAGAGTACAGTATAGGAATGGTGTCTATGGTGCTCTGTCTCTTAGGCTTGTTGTTGTGACTGGTGCAGAACATCTCCTCTAGGACTCCCGCTGACATGGTCCTTCTTGGTGCACCGTTTTTCTACTACTACTTATCATTTGTATAGCACTACAAGATGTATGCAGCGCTGTACAGACACATGTAAAAGACAGACCCTGCTCATTAGAGCTTACTGTCTAGTCAAGACAGACAACACAATAGCTGAGGGCAAGGATATATCTAGAGGAATGGTAAGGAAACATATAGGACACTAAGTGGATCAGAATCTAAAAGCAACCTCGAAGAGGTGAGTTTTCAACCTGGATTTGAAAAGGGACAGAGATGTTTCTTCCCCAAGTGTTTTGGGGTTGGACCATCAGGAACCTTGGTTTCCCTCCACTCTGGCTGAGCGCCACTAACGCTGTGAGGAATCGCATTGGTGCTTCGATTTTCTCTTGAATCAGATTCTGATGATTGGAGAATTGAAGAGGAATTGCCGGAGACCATGCAGCATTGGGACATACCCTCCGATCATTCGCCCCCTGTATAAATGGAGGAAGTCCCCTACGAGTTCGTGCGGGTCATGGGGAAGGCCTTGCCGTTCATCACTGAGGCCAAGGAGGACCCCAGGGCAAGGAATTGGATAACCTCCAATACCCCTCTCCCCCGAAGGAGGCCATTACATTACATCGAATCCTTAAGTGCCTCGTTTTTCGAATTTGGAAGACCTCACTCACTGAGAGTCACCATCTCAATTCCCAGTACTGAGTGAGCAAGAGCCCTGGCTTCAAGAAGCCGCAACCTCCCCATAATTCCACGGTCATAGAGTCGGCCATGCACCATATTGAAAGTTCAAAGACACTTCTTGGTGCCCCTGGTCCAGGAGACACAGACCATGGATGGCTTTGGTAGCAAGTGCTACCATGGTTTGATGTTGGTGGCCCTTATCCAGGCCTACCAGCTGTATATGGGGATGTACCTCTGAGATCTCACGAGGGATCTCACTGGGTTCTCTGCTAACATGTCGGGGGAGCAGCTGCAGCGCTATCAAGCCCTTGTCTCCAAGACGCAGGAGCGCTCTAAGTATATCACTCGAGCTGCCTATGATGGACTTGAGTCAATCGCCCAGGTGGCCTCTGTGGTCATTAGGGTCTGCCGCCTCGCCTAGCTGCCATCCTTGGATTTGGAAAAATGTTTCCAGGACAATCTAGCTGATGTCCCTTGCAGGGGTAAAAGCCTCTTCAGGAAACCAATGGAGGAAAAAGCTGGAGAGTTGGAGAAAGAACAACTCACGATGAACCAACTCTCTCGAAAGACATCTGACCCCTACAGACGAAAGTCGTTGGAGAAAAAGTCTTTCTTCCCCAAGAAAAAGTAGTATTATGATGCCTACACTCCGTACAATTACTACCAGGTGCCCCAGCAGAGATAGCAGCAGCAGAAGGGACATGGCCAATGCAAGTATCTCCAGATGAAGCCTCAGAAGCCTCTACCAGCGCTGCAGCTTCGTGGGGGAATTTTGACTCCTTCCTCTGGAACATGGCCCTTCTTCCCATTTCAAATACAGTTCCACTACAGGTGGGAGGCTGGCTGGTTCATTTTGCCCACAGGTGGCCCCCCAAAACAATGGACACCTGGGCCCTCCAAATCCTGTCCAACCGAGCTGTGGAGTTGGTTCCTCCATCTCAAATGTGGCAGGGATTCTACTCCTGCTATTTCCTGTTTTCAAAGAAGACCAGATGCTTTTGGCCCATTCTGAACCTGGTGAGGGAGAAGTTCAAGATGGTATCTCTGGGAACCTTATTGCCTTTCCTCCTCCAGAAAGATTGTCTATGCTCCTTGGATCTCAAAGATATCTATGCACACACTCTCATTCATCCCCCTTCACCGGCAATATCTTTGCTTCGTATTCAATGGACAGCACTATCAGCAATGTTCCCTCTAACTTTCTGTAGGCTGTGTGCGCATAAAATATCAGCTGTGCAGCTTTTAAAGGAAGGTTCAATTTTTTGTGCTCCACATAACGACACTTGGAGTTATATACTGTTGCGCCTCATAGGCAAGGCTGTCGCCTAGATACTGGAGACGTGAACTTTTTTATGTTTCCCTCGATGATTGCCTATAATTGTAGTTGTGCGGTTTAAATGACTCAGCCGAGAAAGGTTTATAGGCTCGCAGGATTTTTATTATTTTTTTTCTTCAGCCAAATGAACTTCTTATTTATAGTTCAAAATATCAGAACATAAGTGCGGGTGTTTTTCCCAGAGTAATCAAACATAAAGTGCTTCCATATTCAGCTTGGCAATCAAAACAACAGAAAGTATTTCTTCATACAAACACAGCAGTGAAACTCTTGTACAGACAAAACCAGCTTCCCACGTGGCTTTAAAACAGGAACGGTTTTGCAAGTCTCCAGCAAGGCACAAACTTCTATTGCAGACTGTTTCCTTCTTCTCACAATCATTAGTTTCTCTATCTGCTATATTGCAAACTCTATACTTCTTAGATAGCAGTCTTTTAAACACACAGTCAGAGCTTAGAATCTCAGCAACCTCATTTGCATATTCTGCTCAGCCGTGCTCTTCTTGAAACACACAGCCAGAGCTTAGAATCTCAGCAACCTCATTTGCATATTCTGCTCAGCCATGCTCTTCTTGAAACACACAGTCAGAGCTTTCAGTTATTTCTTATAAACTAGAGAGCAATCCATTTCTATGTCTGAGCTTGCTTCATTTATCACAGGGACTCCTAAATCCATGCTTTCCACATCTGACTCTGTTAGAGAAGCATTGGATTCAATCTCAGACCTATAGTGCTTTAACCTCTCTAGGATTTTCAACACTCTGCTTAATGCAGACTCTTCTCTCTTCTGAGGAGTGCTTTTACAATTAGGAGGTTTCTTAACTTTCAGCAAATTAGTAGAGGATTTTAAATGGCTCACCTTAGTTTGTGGAAGTAAGCTTCTGGCAGGCTTTTCTGCTGTAAGCTCTGTTTCCATATAAATTTCAGGAGAATGCTTTCTGCTACTCACATGGCTTGCAATTTCCCCTGGTAAGCTTTCCCTCTAAACGGAGTTCTCCTGTCTCTCTTACAGGTCACTGGGCTAACTTCAATACCTCTGGCTGGCCTTGCCTTCCTCCAAGAGGTCTCTGGTGACGTTTTCCTGACTCTCCGCGTTCCTTCCTTGGTTAGTGCTCTGGAGCTCCTAGGGCCTCCTCCCCTTCTGGGACCTTCTGCCCTATTCCAACCGGTTCCAGAATCAGAGCTAGGACTCCTCCTTGTCCTTCCTCTCTCAACGAAAGTTTCACCTTCTCTGGCAGTCCGTCTCCCAATGCACTTCCTCTCCAGGCTCTCTAGGCCCTCTAGCCTCTTTAGCCTTCCTGGGTTCTCTAACCCTCCTCGGTTCTCTCCAAGGCTCTCTAGGCCCTCTAGCCTCTTTAGCCTTTCAAAGCCCCTCTCATGCCTTTCTCCAAGTTCCTGCCGTTTATATCTGTGATTTCCCTTTCGGCCTCCTAGCTACTCCCCCAGCTGTCCCTCGTGAGCAGGGCTGGTAACTATGGAGCTAGGGCGTGTCTCTTCACTACAAACATTCTGCAGGGAGTTTTTTTTCTGAACCAGGAGTTTTAACCCTTAAACTCCTGGATTTGGTTCCTTTCTCTGGGGAAAATGACTGATTTTTCCCTCTTTTCCTATGCTCTCCCTTGGCTGCGCCATCACAATACTTTAAAATTTGACTACACATTAGAATACAGTATGTACACCAAATTAATCAAATTAAATGAAAATAGACGATTACTAAATGAAGCGGAAAAGTTCTAGCAATTACAATCACAAATGTGGTATTATTTCAGTTAATTTTTATTGAAAGCCATTGTTATTCCATGTAAATAATTTATGTATGGAAGAAGAGTTCATTCTCAAAATCTTTCTCTTCGATCTTTCAAATGTACCCAGTCTGAATAAATTTTATCAAGGTCTACTGATCCGCCATGTTGAAGATGACTCTTAACACGCATCAGCATTTCCAAATGTTCTAAATGTAAGCGATTCCTTATTTTGGTTTTTAAACTGTTCATCAAGCTGAAACCACACTCACAATCTGCACTAGAAGCCAAAAATGTTCCACCAATATCCATCAATTTTGCTAAATCTGCAAAGTGAGCATTCTGAAACGCCAAAGTCACCATATCCGGAAAACTCTTTATCAGTTTGCTTTTGATTTTTTCTGCGACTATAAACTTGAAGTCATTGTACTGCTGAACAACAATATGTTCCTCCATAAGAAATTGTTTGTACTTTAAGCAGAGGGATCGGACGTTTTCAATTCCAGATTCATAATCAGACTGTGCTATTGCTGTCAAGTCAAAAGCAGACCATTCCTCAATTTCATTTTCAGGAAATCTTTCCCCTAAATGCAGATACAGTATATTAATGAAAATAAGTGTGGAACCAGTATCCACTGAAACGTCTCCAGGTATCTTGTCGAGAAGATTTTTAACATTATCACTCCATTTTACTGTGTCACCCAAGTATTGCATTCGGATTTTGTTCAGCTTACCCTGTGCAAGATGATATGCTTCCAGTGGTGTTAGCCCACATTTTTGAAATGTCATTGTTAATGAAGCTAGTTCAGATAAAACATCATTCAAAATTTGCAGTGTTATATGGAATTGATGGCTGTTTAGCTTTTTATAACAGTACTGTGCAATGGGATCATTATCCTTCTCTTC
This sequence comes from Ichthyophis bannanicus, assembly GCA_033557465.1. Classification (NCBI taxonomy): domain Eukaryota; kingdom Metazoa; phylum Chordata; class Amphibia; order Gymnophiona; family Ichthyophiidae; genus Ichthyophis; species Ichthyophis bannanicus. The sequence goes on along the minus strand of CM066034.1, from coordinate 732,448,138 downwards.
TTTTTAATTTTAATAATGGATCATAATTTCGAATAATTGCTTGAAGAGCAAAATGTCTAGATAACCACCGCACTTCGTTCAGAGGTCTAAAAGCAATTGACTCGCATTCAGAAGCATCTGCTAATTCTTTAAGTTGTGACCTTTTAGTAGAAGATCGACAAAAGGTTGTGTAAACTGTTCTCATGAAAGTTTCAACTTCTTTCATCAACTTTACTTCCTTCCATGATTCAGAGATCCCCAAATCTTCACGATGGGCAACACAATGCTGCTGCACTAAATGCGAAACGTTTTGTTTTAGCTGCGCAGCAACACCATTTATTCTGCCTGACATGACGGAGACACCATCTGAAGTAAGCATGACCATTTTGTTAAGGTCAAGCTTGTATTTCCCATAGAATTCCTGGAGTGCACTGACTATTGATGCAGCATCGCATGCTTCCAACTGTAGCATCCCACCAAATGTAGTTTTATACAGACATGAATTTACTGGCCGATATTTGAAGTACAGTATTAAGTATTTGTTGATAGAAATGTCTGTGCTTTCATCAATAGTTAATGTATGATACGCTGTTGATGCAACATTTGCTATGAGCTTATCTTGGACATTCATGTTTTTAATTTCAAGAAATTCAAACGAATAGTTTCTGCTTCTCCAGCTTTCAGGTATGGTTATGTACTTGGACATGTGTTCATTAATATCTTGAACAGAGAGCATGGAAATATTCATCCGAACAGCCAGCAAAACACTATCAATTAGAATTTTAATTTCTTCTGGTGTAGAACGCTTCCGTTCATTAATTTGCCTTTTCGCTTTTTCAGCGGTGCTCTCAAGCAACAAGTTAAATAATCCTCCTCTTAAATTTGGATTTTTAGCTCTATGTTTCTTAACACTTTCAGTATGAGTCTTACTAGACAGATGTCATTTCAAAAAGTCCAGTTTCCACACATCATCCCAAAATTTGCCATTCGAAAATTCTCCGATGGTTTTTGCATCTCGGCAGTATAAACAGACTACTCTGTCATCCTCTTCGTAAGTGAATATTTCACGCAGTTGAACGCATTTTTTATCTCGAGATTTTGGTGTCTCTGTTTCAACAATTTCTTCAAGCCATTCAGGCTTAAAAGCTCTGGCCATTCTCTTACATTTTGCACCTCTCATTGCTATTGGTTTTGACATTTTAAAAGTGGTGTGGTTGTCACAGTCATAGCAGGTGCTTTATTATTCAAAAGAAATGCCCCAATGCATTTCATCCAAAGCCTTCATCAGAGGGCTTGGAAGTTGGAACTGCAAGCAATATAACAATATTGTTATAGTGGTAACAAAGAGAAAAAGAACCATAAGTATACATAGTAAAAAGAAGGCACAGTATTACTTACATGGATTAGCAGTTTAACACAAATCCAGAAAAGTGACTTAATTTTAAACTAAGGATTTCCATCTCCATCCAGTCCCACTGAGCCTTCTTCACCTCTATCCACCCCCCCCCCTCCTCCTCCTCCTCCTCCTCCAAGGCACCCACCACAGTTATCATTCCACCCTAAACAAATGGAACAACTCCTGTTGTGGCAGGAACTGTTACTTCACCGTACAGAACTGTGTACAGAACAGCTCCCCCATGGTTTCAACAGAAGAACTTACTTTGCCTCTGGCAACTTCAAAGGAAGAAAAAGCCGGCATCTACATTTATTGTTAACCCATTCCCCAAGAGAGGGCTTTGTAAGCATAACTATTTGAACTACAAAGTTCAAAAGTAGGCATGACCAAAGCATCATAAGGACTAGAGTGATAAAATCAAGATGGAAGACACCATGCATGATAAATTAGCAGTTCAAATAGTTATGCTTACAAAGTCCTCTGTTGGGGAATGGGTTAGCAATAAATGTAGATGCCGGCTTTTTCATTGATAATCACATATACACAGAATTATCTTGGTTCACACCACATGGATTCTTGGAGTTACACTGTGCTCCCTCTTTTACCTCCAGATTCACGTGAAGGCAAATCAGTGACAAAAAAAAAAAAAGAATTGGTCCTCACTCCACTATCGAAGAAATTTCAAGCACCCACTCACTGCAGTTCACACATGGTTATTGCACTCGGGGCAGCTTCCAGAGAGCACACGTGGGAGCCAGCCCCTCTAAATCTAGTCTAGGCACTGCAGGGCGCAGTAATAGCAGTGAGCCACCTGACTGTGATTGCCTAGCAGTGCTAAGACCCAGTTCTGATCCGAGACTGAGTGTATTGTCTTGAGAGAGAGAGAAAGCGCATTTTTTAAAGAAAATGAGGTGAACGGACCGCCCTCTCCTCTCGCCGGCTCTCAGAGCGGCACACTCGGCGCTTTGCCTTTTTTCCTCCCCTTCTGGTGAGAAGTGGCGGCGCTTTGGTACGTCGGTGAGGACGGAGGAGGGGAGGGTCAAGAGAGAGGCCGCCCTTTGTCTCTGCACCCCTTTCACGGGGTATCTCGCGCCGGGTTTTTTTTTCTTTCTATCCCCCCTCCTTTCTCCTCCTCCGGCGCCGGCCTTCCTGACTCTCCAGATGGGGGCAGAGACCGCACGCGGCGCCACCACCATCCACGTTTCGCGGGAAAAGTCCTCAGCACTCACCTGCTCTGCTGCCGATAGCCCGTCCCCGGAGTAGCCCCGCACAATCTTCAGGCAGCAATCCCGGAGCACCGGTCTCCTTCGCCGGTGCGGTGTGTTGCTCTCCCTTCTCCGCATTCAAGGCGGCACGTGGCACTGGAGGCTGGCTGAGGGAGGGATCAAAGGAGGCACGTGGCTGGCAGGCCGGCACCAGACGAGAAAGAGGCTGGCTAGCTTGCTGCCCCTCCCTTTTATTTCCCTCTTTAGCCTGTGTCATGATTCGTCAATCGTCGGTCACATGTGAGAGGAGTGAGGACTCAGAGCAGAGAGGAGAGATTCGGAAGTGACGTCACGAGTCTCGGAATTACCCGGAAATTACAGAATGGCAGTAGATCGGCGGCGCAGCCGTGGCCTTAAAAAACCCAAGGTTTTAATTTGAAAACCCAAGAACTCCGTAATTTTTGTGCGCTCCTTTGTAAGTTGTGTGTGCTTGCTCGGCGAGGTGTGTGCGCGTGCACACGCGCACAGCTTAGAAGGAACAGTGACTATCAGTACCGTTTGCTACCCATTGGCCTTGCCTCTGCCTCCAGTGTCAAAGAAACCAACCAAGACCGTGGCAGAGAGTACAAAAAATGCCTTTATTAGTCCAGGGGATGAGTGTCGCCGACCCTTTTTTTTACACAGGCCGTGTTTCGTAAGAAACTTCTTCAGGGGTGTGTGGCTCTAACACAAATAAATACATTAATATCAAAAAAAGAAAATGATTAAAACCGATCGTTAAATAAAAAACAATCGAAAATTAATATACAAAACTCACAAATGTTAAAATATAAGAACAATTAGGGAACATCCATCACAAATATGTTGTTTCCATAAATAATGACATATATATAAAAAATATTATCTATAAACTATAACAGATTAATAATAAATGATTATAGATAAGTATAAACCAAAATGACAACAATAATGAACATCAAAAATGCATAAAACAATAAAAACAAGCACATTAGTTAATCATAAAACAAATCTAAAATATCATTTTAAATACTTAATAAAAAAACAACTTCAAAATACTACCAAAAAAGGAAAGAATAAGAAGAACAAGAACAATGGCCATAAAGAACAGAAGAGGAAACAATAATAGAACTATGTACTAAAATTAAATAAGTTATTAAAATTATATAGTACAATAAATATAATCAATAAATTAAAAACGATAAGAAACAAAACAATCAATAAAAGACATCAGTAAAAGTAATCAATAAAAACAGAGGAACACGAGAAAGCTGGAGCAGGAGCAGATCAGGCAGATTAATCGAACCTTATTGTCCATATCATAGAGATATTACTTATGAATATACTAATAAATAGTTTAAAAAAACTAAATAGATAAAAACAATGAAACCTACCACTATGTTGTGTACTAAAAGGACACAACCATGGATTTTGAAAGGGACCCCAAATGAATCATAAACCTTAAAAACATAAATAAATAAATAATTGTTTCATAAAAGAGAACTCAATTGTTATAAATACTAATTAAAGTGCAAATATTTCATTTTAAAATGAAGGCATACAACAGACATATTCAAAATTAAAAAATTGAAAAGGAGGAAAAAGGACTTTTCTAAACAACATTCCTCTAAATGCACCAATTATAACTTTTTTAAAAAAAGCTTTATGGTTGTACACCGCTGGCTAAATGGGCCATAGGAATATGTAGCCATTTTTAATTCTAATAGCGGGTAGGACAAGATGAATAGAGGCGCTTGGATGCACTGCGCTTCATAATTCCAAATAATGTCATAATATTGAAAACAAAAGCCTAAAGACAAAAATCCGACATGAATAGTAATAAAAATTACAGAAAAAAGAAACCAAGGCAAAATTTTTACCGGTTGTTAATGTAAAAAACAATCTGTATGGAGTTATTAAAAACCTTTGTGAAATAGAAGCCGCGAAACGGCGATGCTCCGCAAAACTTAAAATCTACAGCGGGGCCTTTAAAATATGCTGATAAGACAATAAACCAAGAGACACTCATCCCCTGGACTAATAAAGGCGTTTTTTGTACTCTCTGCCACGGTCTTGGTTGGTTTCTTTGGCTCTTCGTGGCAGTTTGCTGTTTTTTGTGGTGGATCTGCCTCCAGTGTCTTCATGAAGTGTCTAGCAGTTGTAGTCACTTTTCTTCCCATCCAGGGGATCTTTGTCTTCTCTTACCTGGACAACTGGTTGATCAAGGGCTGGTTGCTGGAGGATGCTCGACATTCAGTGCAGCTGACCATACAAGTCCCAAAGAGCCTGGGCTTCATCATCAACTATCCCAAGTCTCATCTTCAGCCATCTCAAAGGCTCGAGTTCCTTGGGGCTCAACTTGATACTACTCTAGCACGAGCATACCTGCCGAAGGTCAGGGCCCAGCATCTGGTTGCCTTGGCTCACGACATTCAGTGTTGCCCCTTCATGATAGCTCAACAGATGCTTCATCTCCTTGGCCACATGGACTCCACAGTCCATGTCACACCAACGGCATGACACCACATGTATCAGGTGCACTGGGCTCTCTGCACGCAGTGGCACCAGATGACCAACCACCTCCGGGACAAGGTCAGGGTGACTCACCCGTTCTGGGAGTCCTTCACCTATTAGCAACAGCCCTCCATTCTTCTCACAGGGCTGCCTTTCCAGGTCATATCGCATCAATGCGTCCTAATGATGGATGCCTCTAAGGCAGGCTGGGGAGGTCACCTATATGATCTTCGCACAAAGGGTCTCTGGATGGCTCTGGAGAGCCTCCACCAAATCAACTTCCTGGCACTTCAAGCTCTCACCAGTGCCCTGAAGGTTTTTCAACAGCTCTCCAACCAGTAGTCCTTATTCAGGCGGACAACCAGGTGGCCTTGTTTTATATCAAGAAGCAGGGTGAGACCGGGTCATACCTCCTCTGTTGGAAGGCAGTCTGCCTAAGAGCAGTATACTTGCCAGGAGAGTTCAATGTCCTGGTGGATTGCCTCAACAGAGTCCTTCAACCGCACAAATACTCTCAACGGGCAGGTAGCAAGCTGTATCTTCCAGATGTGGGGCACACCGTCGATAGACTTCTTTGCAACTCCTCACAACACCCAGCTACCGTAGTTTTGCTCCAGAGTGCCATGCAAACATTGGGTAGTGTCCAATGCTTTTCACCTGGACTGGAGAAAGGGCCTTCTATATGCATACCCCCGATTGCTCTGGTGTCCAAAACCCTCTTCAAATAACAGGCAGATAGTGCCACCATGATTCTTATAGCGGCTCATGGGCCCAGGCAACCCTGGTTTCCGCTCCGACTGTCCTGGCAACACTCCGGATCTGGTTTCTCAGGATAAGGGGACCCTACTACATCCCAGTATAATAGCCCCAGTGCTCACGGCATGGATGCTGAGTGCATAGCTCTTGCTTCTCTCCACTTTCCGGAGTCAGTGGAGAACATGCTCCTGGCTTCACACAAGATTCCTTCACAGTGCCCATAGATATGATAGTGTCACCCCCTCTTCCTTTCTTTGCACTGGTTGCCAGTTACCTTTTGGGTCTTCTATAAGCTCTTCACTCTCACTTTCCATGTTTTTTACACTGGTAACCCCACCTTTCATATCAAAGTTTTTGACTTCTTATGCTCCCTCCTGTACTCTTCGGTCTGCAACTCACAACCTCTTTGTGGTCTCCGTACTTCAAGCTGTCCGCTCCACTGCGGCTCATTCCTTGGCCTTTAGGATTGCAGCCCCAGTCCTTTGGAATTCCCCCCATCCCCCTCATGTTTTCACTCCGAATTCTCCTATTCTCATTTTGAAGCCAAGCTTAAGGCCTACCTCTTTTCCCAAATAGAATATAGCTCCTGCCCTAGCTCAGCATACCAATATAATGCATAATGGGAGTGTTTCATCCAATAAAAAACCAAATAGGGCACCACAGTAAAACAGCATTCTGTTTTTCAGAAAGATAACATTCTTGACTAGACTCAGATAACCCCAAAAAGTCAGAGGCAAACATCAGCAGACTAGAATTCAAGTATCTAGACTTCAGATGAGAGGAAAGACAGTTGTTTCTATTGCAGCAGCCCCTACTGGCATAAGTACAAGTCAAATGGATCCACTCTCACAGAATAACTTGACTTGTGTCCTGAACCAGTAAATGAACTATGTAACATTATGGACAAGGAGTCCATATGCAACTAGACTTATCAGCAGCTTTTGCAGTAGCCTTTTCTACCTGTTTAACTACTTTAAGATCATCAGGCACAATTATGTCCAGATCCTGCTCTTTTATGGACAGACGTACCTCACCCCCTACATTTTACCACTCCTTTGGATTTTTGCAGCCCAAATGCATGACCCTGCATTTTTTAGCATTCAGTTTCAGATGCCAAATTCTTGACCATTCTTCAAGCTTAAAAATTGGTCGCTTTCAGAGTGAAAAATGTCAAAAATTTATAAATACACTCCACATATACCAAACTTTACTATGATTGAGTCTGTGATAAGGAAGCTTATCATAGCTCAGGTAGGAGCTATAGAAAAGATGATGTGACTCTGAACAAGCAACCTGTCAGTTTTGGTAGAAGTAAGAAAACAGAGTTTTCACATAAAAGACTACCAGTCCCATAATGCACCAGGTTTCCAGCAGCCATGAGGGGGGCTGAAGTGAGAAAACGTGTGTGCAATCAAGAGAGCTATGAGGTAATCCCTAAGCACTCATCTCAAAGGGCAGGGCCTGATTCAACACAGCTGCGCTGTGTTAGGGAGGAGCACACATTAGGACAGAATAAGAATAGAGCTTATTCTTCAGATAATAGCTACAGAAAGAGCTTCAAAGACAGAGACAGCAACAAGCTCCAGTCCAGCTACAGGTTTAAGCATCACCTGGAGAAGCAGAAGCCAAGCCAAGCGGATAGAGAAAGAAGGAAACTCTCTGGAAGGAAAAGAAGAAAGGCCATTAGAAGGTCTGGGAGATTCCAAGGCAGTACCTATACTGGGAGGTATTCCAAATGCCAGCAGAGTCCATTGGACTGGAGTCAGCCAGAGGAATGGAATGGCAGAGATAGGAATCACCAGTGGCTACCTGGAAGAGAGAAGACTGCATGTGGAAAGGACTTTCAGACCTATGCCAGAAGGTATGTGAGGAAAGATCCAGTGTCCAGGGATCAAGATTGGAAGGCTGGACATCAGAATTGGATTACATACTGGCCAGGCTATACAGAGAGGAATTATGATAGCAGGAGAGGCTCAGGTATGAACACTGATCCAGACCCTATCCATAATAGTGAATGGCAGCAAGGGAATAAGCATTCTCATGATAGTGCCTTAATGAAAGACTCGTCTGTGCCAATGTATGATAGTGACCCTATGCTGATTGATGAAGGGGGAGATACAGCAGATGAAACTATTCATTACATGGACTGTTCTCTATCTAAATGCTATTGCTAGCTTTCTGTGAGCAAACACCTCAGCCATCACAAAGAAACCTAACTTTGTTCTTTATTTCCACTGCAAACAGCTCTTAAAGCAGGATTTGGGTTCACACAGTAGCAGCCAGCCAGCTAAAGGGTTTCAGCTGGTCAATTGATAGTAATTAAAGCTGCACCTGATTGTGTGTGTGAGCAAGGGAGAATCACTGCAGGGATCTGCGTGGAAAATAAGCAGAAGTTAACCTAACAAGCAAAGTTTATTCATTTCTTTGTGCCTTTTTATTTGGTAATTATTTGCTAAGAAAACATTAGCTAATTGCCTGACAAGCTGAAGGTTGTTTTCTGATTTGCTTTGTGACTTTATGTTATCCATTTAAACACTGCAAGCAAGTAACCTCATTTATATTGCTACCAAGCATATTTGTGCTGGGTGAATTAAACCCCATCAATAAAAGAAGTATTTTATTGGCCTTACCACCAGTATCACAACTCAATTATTGTCTTCAGCTGTGTTTGGGAGTGAAAGAACCACATTACCCACAATACCTTGCAAGAATCATATGAATATATGCATCGTCAAGATTGTGTAAGTTCTCACCCTAGGCAGCCGTCTGACAAATGGCGTAGTTTTTCGGATTGCTTTTGCACCAAGAGGATTTATTTGCTGTGGATTACAAATAAAATTCAAGTTTGAAGCTGAAAGAAGATTTTTCCCTCATCTGCGCTTTGGAGGAGAGGTGGTTGTTCCAGGAAGCTTTCCCAGATGAAAAGACCCTGTGCAAAGCTGGATTCATCACTGAGATAGGGTAATATGTACCTGGGCATGTCTAGTGGTGGATGTGTGTAAGCACAGGGGGTAATTGGAAAAAAAAAAAAAAGTTGAAAAAAAAAACCACACCTGGTTGGAAGGTGCTGCACTTTGGTTTTTATTTTCTATTTCTTGCAGGGATCAAGATGGATCCGAGGGAGATGGCTCAGTGGATGGCAGCCCAATTTAACAAGCAGCAGGAGCTATCACAGCAGGCCCAGGACACTGCTATGAAGGCCTTAATGGAACAGCAGAAACCAGTGCTTGATCTGGTGCAAGCTCTAGTTCAGCTGCAGAGCCAAAGTGGAACAGATGCAAGACCAGCAGTTAGTACTGGTACACCACATGTGGACAATGTGGGACTCAATCAAGGGATTGGGGCATTTAATTTTGGGAAATTAACTCCAGATGATAATGTTGATGATTTTCTAGAGTCTTTTGAAAGAGTAGCACAGGCTTTAGCATGGCCAGAGACCCAGTGGGCAGTAAGGCTGGCAGCCTCATTAACTGGAGAGGCACTTGCAGCTTACAGAGCAATGCCAGCAGCCCAGGCCTTGATTTATAAGGATGTAAAGGCAGCTATTAGAGATCGCCTAGGGTTGTCTATTTCAGAGTATAGGCGAATGTTTAGAGCTGTTACATTGAAAGTGGGTGAGACACCCAGGGCTCTGAGTCAGAGAATCAGAAGTTTAGCTGTAAAATGCTTGGAGCCTGAGCAAAAGACAGTAGAAATGTTATTAGATATTATAATGCTGGAACAATTTATGCTTGGGGTACCTAAAGATTTGAATGTTTTTCTTATACAGCAAAATTGCCAAAATCTTGGAGAGGCAACCATGCTAGCAGAGAGATTCTTGGAAGCCACGCAGGCTTGCCATAGAATGGGTGGCCCTCTAAAGATGGATGCTGAGGCTAAATGTGCTGTATTAGAAAAGAGAATAATTAAGAATGTTTCTGAAAATGAATGTACTGTATCAAACCAGATGACACAGTGGAATAGAAAGAAATGTTTCAAGTGTGGAAAATTGGGACATTTAAAGAAGAGATGCCAGACACACACTAGTTTAATGGGTCTGGATTTAAAACAGCCCAAGGAAGGATTTCTTTTGATGGTTGATGTGCAGGGAATTACCACAAATGCATTATTAGACTCTGGGGCAGACCAGAGTATGATGTCAAAAAGGCTTTGGAAGAAGATAGAGGCCCAAGAAAGATTTGTGCCTAGAACCCCCGAAGGCCAAGTTCACATCAGATGCATTCATGGTGCTGCAACATCATATCCCACCTATAGGCTTAAGGTTAAGTGCCTGGGGGAACAAGAGGAAGTCCTATTAGCAGTGGTGCCTAGGCTACCCTTTGATTTGGTTCTAGGGAAGGACTGGCCAAGATTTAAGCAGGAACTAGTGAAAAGGCTAGGAAAGAAGGAGGGAGAAGGTTTAATAATGGAAATAGCTCCCGGGCCTTTCTTTGGAAGTCCTCAGTCCCTAGCTAAAAAGATGGTTACGCTTCCAGAAGGCCAAACTATGGGTAATAAGAGGGGCCTTGTATCCACCCGCTCGCAGGCTAAGTTAGAGAGCCAGCAGAAGGAGGAGGGGGAGCAGGCAGAGTTATTAGGAGATTTACCCTCTCATGATGATTTAATAACCCCAGCATCTGGTAAAGTAAGAAAGTTGAAAGCACAAAAGAGGCGTGAGAGACTTTGCAGAGCACAGGGTAGGGCTGAGATGTTAGCTGGTCAAAGTTTACCCTGGGTGCCAGCTGAGTTGGTGGCAAAGTTTCCTAACTTTCCACAAGAGCAACGAGCTGATCAAGCTCTCACCCGAGCTTTTAAGTATGCTCAGGAGGTCAGGGAGGAATTGCCCAGATTCAGACTAGATAATGACATATTATATAGAGAGAGTCAGGACCCCAGAAATGGTGCCATACGTAAACAATTGGTGGTACCCACAACTTTCAAAGAGCTAGTACTTAGACTAGCACATGATCATCCCGTGGGAGGTCATAAAGGTATGCAAGGAACGCTGGATCAAATTCTTGTGCGTTTTTACTGGCCAGGTATCTTCAAAGAAACTGCCCAGTTTTGTGCTGCATGTCCAGCGTGTCAGCGAGTTACAGCGGCTCACCCACCGGTGGTGCCATTGATCCCCATGCCAATCAGCACAGACCCAATTGGTCGCATTGCCATGGATATTGTAGGCCCATTAGTTAAAACGCCCCGAGGTTTCCAATACATCCTAGTTATGGTAGATCAGGCAACAAGGTTTCCCTGGGCCATACCATTGAGGAATGTTTCTGCAAAAACAATAGCTTTAGAGCTAGTAAAATTGTTTTGTGAAGTGGGATTCCCAAGAGAGGTGTTGACTGACCGAGGGTCCAATTTTGTGTCCAAATATTTGGCCCAGGTCTGGGATGCCTTTGGCATTCGTCACGTGAAAACCTCAGCCTACCATCCACAATCAAATGGTTTGGTGGAGAGATTCAACCAAACGCTCAAACAAATGTTGAGAAGGGGGTTAGCAGGAGAGGTAAAAGAATGGGATATGTTATTACCCTTTGCCTTATATGCCTGCAGGGAAAGAATTCAAGTGTCCCTAGGTGTAACTCCATATGAGTTGATGTATGGTAGGGCTCCCCGGGGTTTGTTGGATATTTTGAGGGAACAATGGATTGATCCTGAACCAGGAAGTCAGGAGGTGCCACTGTTTCTACGTGACTTGAGAGCACGTTTGAAAAGGATGTCGCAGGTTGCTGAGAGGAACCTGCAGGACAGTCAAGTTCGCCAGAAAGGGTGGTATGATAGAAAGGCCAAAAGCCGCCAATTAAGCATTGGTGAAAAGGTTTTAGTTCAAGTAGCAGGAACTGCTCCAAAATTTGAGGTACAGTGGAAAGGGCCATGGAAGGTTGTTAAACAAGTAAGCCCAGTGTCTTATATGGTAGAAAATGCAAGAGGGCGTAGGCAGACCTACCATATTAATGTACTTAAGTCTTGGAAGGAGAGGCCTGTAAATAATGACCCTGAACCCAGAAAGGAAGTAAGTGAGCTTCAAGAAGAGAACACTCTCGTAGGTATTACGGACTGTAGGAAAGCAGTTTCACCAGTAAAACCAGTCCGTAATAACTTAAGCAGGGGGGTATGTGATAAGGAAGCTTATCATAGCTCAGGTAGGAGCTATAGAAAAGATGATGTGACTCTGAACAAGCAACCTGTCAGTTTTGGTAGAAGTAAGAAAACAGAGTTTTCACATAAAAGACTACCAGTCCCAGAATGCACCAGGTTTCCAGCAGCCATGAGGGGGGCTGAAGTGAGAAAACATGTGTGCAATCAAGAGAGCTATGAGGTAATCCCTAAGCACTCATCTCAAAGGGCAGGGCCTGATTCAACACAGCTGCGCTGTGTTAGGGAGGAGCACACATTAGGACAGAATAAGAATAGAGCTTATTCTTCAGATAATAGCTACAGAAAGAGCTTCAAAGACAGAGACAGCAACAAGCTCCAGTCCAGCTACAGGTTTAAGCATCACCTGGAGAAGCAGAAGCCAAGCCAAGCGGATAGAGAAAGAAGGAAACTCTCTGGAAGGAAAAGAAGAAAGGCCATTAGAAGGTCTGGGAGATTCCAAGGCAGTACCTATACTGGGAGGTATTCCAAATGCCAGCAGAGTCCATTGGACTGGAGTCAGCCAGAGGAATGGAATGGCAGAGATAGGAATCACCAGTGGCTACCTGGAAGAGAGAAGACTGCATGTGGAAAGGACTTTCAGACCTATGCCAGAAGGTATGTGAGGAAAGATCCAGTGTCCAGGGATCAAGATTGGAAGGCTGGACATCAGAATTGGATTACATACTGGCCAGGCTATACAGAGAGGAATTATGATAGCAGGAGAGGCTCAGGTATGAACACTGATCCAGACCCTATCCATAATAGTGAATGGCAGCAAGGGAATAAGCATTCTCATGATAGTGCCTTAATGAAAGACTCGTCTGTGCCAATGTATGATAGTGACCCTATGCTGATTGATGAAGGGGGAGATACAGCAGATGAAACTATTCATTACATGGACTGTTCTCTATCTAAATGCTATTGCTAGCTTTCTGTGAGCAAACACCTCAGCCATCACAAAGAAACCTAACTTTGTTCTTTATTTCCACTGCAAACAGCTCTTAAAGCAGGATTTGGGTTCACACAGTAGCAGCCAGCCAGCTAAAGGGTTTCAGCTGGTCAATTGATAGTAATTAAAGCTGCACCTGATTGTGTGTGTGAGCAAGGGAGAATCACTGCTGGGATCTGCGTGGAAAATAAGCAGAAGTTAACCTAACAAGCAAAGTTTATTCATTTCTTTGTGCCTTTTTATTTGGTAATTATTTGCTAAGAAAACATTAGCTAATTGCCTGACAAGCTGAAGGTTGTTTTCTGATTTGCTTTGTGACTTTATGTTATCCATTTAAACACTGCAAGCAAGTAACCTCATTTATATTGCTACCAAGCATATTTGTGCTGGGTGAATTAAACCCCATCAATAAAAGAAGTATTTTATTGGCCTTACCACCGGTATCACAACTCAATTATTGTCTTCAGCTGTGTTTGGGAGTGAAAGAACTACATTACCCACAATACCTTGCAAGAATCATATGAATATATGCATCGTCAAGATTGTGTAAGTTCTCACCCTAGGCAGCCGTCTGACAAGTCATAGATATAGATCTTATATAATCATCAATTAGATCCATGCCAACACGAGTCATAGATATAGATCTTATATAATCACCATTAGATCCATGCCAACACGGTTTCAGAGAAGAACACGGTGTAGAAACCCTACTCACTTCATTAATGAACACACTCAACAACGGGATTGATGACATCAAAAAAGGTTTTGCAATGATCTTTCTTGACATCGCTGCAGCTTTTGATTCAGTTGACCATGAACTACTCCTGATGAGACTCCATGCAAAAGGAATCCAAGATCGTGCATGGGACTGGTGCAAATCATACCTCCAAGACAGATGGCAACAAGTACGGGTTAGCAACAAGACATCAGAACCTTTCCAACAAAGACAGGGAGTGCCACAAGGATCATCATTATCGGCACTACTTTTTAACATTTATATGCAACCAATATGTCACATAACTCGTTCATTCGGCATATCCTGCCTCATGTATGCTGATGACGTTCTGCTATTCACCCCTATATCAGTCACTTGCCCGGATTTCTCAATCTTAATCAAATGTTTCGATGCAATAACAGATTGGCTCCTCACTATGAATTTACGGATAAATTTCAAAAAAACCGAAGTTCTAATTATCACTCGGAACAAAGACTTCTCCCCACCATCAACACTAAAAGTCAGGGATGCAGAACTTCCGGTAAAACCCAATATACGCTACTTAGGTGTAATATTGGATCAACATTTGGATTTCAAAGATCACATCAAACGTACAGTAAAATCTATATACTTCAAAATCAAAACCCTCCGTCATCTGAAACCCATGATGGAAGCTGACGACTTCAGAACTGTCTTCCAAACCTTAGTAACTCCACATTTCGACTATGCCAATGTAATACTACCCGGCCTCCCAAAAAACACCATAAACCCATTACAGTTGGCCATGAATGCAGCTGCTCGTGTCCTGTATGGAGCATCTAAGAATGATCACATTACGCCCATACTAAAGGATCTCCACTGGTTACCGATAGGATGTAGAATCCTATATAAGATATTCATCATTACATTCAAAGCATTCAATAAGACAGCACCTTCATCTATTGTTGATCTAATCACGCACACCCCCAAAAACAGGACTAGAAGAACGTTTACAGAAAACACTCTAGTAATACCAAGGGAATCCATAAAATTTAAACAAGCAACCATTAATAGAGCATTTTCAAGCTATGCACCAAGGTGCTGGAACAATCTCCCTACCAACATAAGAGCAATCAGAGAAATCAAGAAATTTAGAAAGGCCATTAAACACTACTTGTTCCTCAAGTACTATACACAGCATGATGATCCACCTCCATACCCACACACTCACTCAGTTGTATCACTTGATAACACATGCTTTACTCAGTTGCAACCTGATTAATGATCAATGCATTAATGCCTCATCACCATGTTAAATACAAAATGTTATAGTCTAATCCCAACGGTAAAATTTGTTATATGTATGTATATAGTTTGTATATAGTTTTACCCAGTTAACTCAAGTTTAAAAATCCTGTTTTATGTAAACGTTGACGATTTGTCCAAATATTCTGTTCATTGTAAACCGCACTGATGTGAAATAGCGCGGTATATAAAAAATGTTAAATAAATAAATAAATTTAAATATGAATAGGAGATCTCAGACATATCGGGCATAGTTTAGGCATTAAAACACCCACTCAAAATTGCCCTATTGCATCAATGACCTTCCTTATCAGCAATTCTTTAGGCAAAAATCAGATCATGTGCATAAAACTTAGCTTATACAAAGAAACTCTTCAGAGCAACAAAATCTGATGCCTCCCCAACGCCACAAATCAGCGCCTCATAAGCGTTTCGCTATCATGCTTCATCAGGGGAATAACTATAGAGACACAAACAGATACAAACAAAACTTATGTAAAACCCAAAAAATATATCTCAATGCCATCATAGTAATCATGAATTCTAAAAAGTATTCCACTTACTTCTAACAACCATAAACGCAGCACACATATACACCCTGACCTCACTTCAACATGGTCAGTTGGCTTTCCAAAAAACGCTGCGTATTCGGACAGCCTCTCTGCACTACTCTTAAATACTCGCTCTTTTTCTACAGCTCATCCTACATACATGACCTCATCAGTCAGAATACTCCAAAACAGAAAAGCATATGAACACAGTACTCATCGCTAAGCCACTTATAGATAAAACATAAACACATGTGACCCACCAACCTACTCCCACTCAAAAGCCTCCGTAAACGATGTAGAACAATATAATATTTATTTATCTGTTGTGGTTTTCTATACCGCCCCTTCCAGAGATCAGGGGCGGTTTACATAAAACTTAACATGTTACATAATATAAAACCACATAAAACCTATCTCCCACCAAGCTGTTCAAACACCCCCCCCCCCCCAATCAATTTGCACATTCAAACCATCTGGAGTTACAGTCTGTAAACGAAGAATCCATCCTTGCTCACAAATTAACAGACTTTGTTCCCGTGATTTACCTGCTCTCCCTACCGGAACCATATCTATACAAAAACATTTCAAATCATTGAAAATATGTCCAGATTCTAAACAATGTTGTACTATGGGAGCTTCACGTACTTTACAATTTAACCTACTTTTATGTTCTACCATTCGTATCCAAAATGGTCTAGTAGTTTTCCCTACATATAACAATCTACACGGACGCAGGATACCATAAACAACATATGAAGACCCACAAGAAGTGCAATTCTTAAGATCATAACTATTACCATGATACTCAGAACTAGCTATCTCACACGATAAAGGACAAATGGAACAACTGCCACATCTACTATGCCCTAGTGCTACTGCAGACGCAGGATACAATGGGCGTAAAACTGCAGGACTTAGTTTCTCTTTTAAATTCTGATGATGTTGCCATACACACCGAACTCCTTTCTCTTCCAACCCCGGAATGGCATTTAACACATTAGCATGTTTTTTAATCATGTGTTGTATACGTAGACTAGAAGGGGAATATTTAGTAATTAAATTCACATATTCTTTTCCATTACTTCTTCTTATTCTAGTGTCTGACTTTAAGAGAAGCGCTCTGTTATTATATAGCGCTCTACAGTAAGCCTGTCTTACTATCCGCTTGGGGTATCCCCTTTCTTCAAAATTAGCCCTCAGGCATCTTGAATGCTTCTTAAAGTCAGCAACCTCCGAGCAGTTCCTTCTATATCTAATAAACTGAGAAAAAGGTAACCCCTCTCTAAGACATACAGGATGAGCACTAGTATAGTGAAGAAAAGTATTCCTATCTGTCGGTTTACGATATACAGACGTAACCCAGCCAGCACCCCCCCCCCCCTCCATTAACTAACACATCCAAAAACACAATTTGTTCAGCATTATAGGAATGTGTAAATTGAATGTTCACATCCAAACTATTTAACCATCCAAAAAAACATTCTAACCTTTCCACCGAACCATTCCATATCAGAAAAATATCATCTATATATCTGCACCATGACTTAATATATGGTGCATAAATTGATGTTATCAACCATTTTTCTTCATACAATGCCATAAACAAATTGGCTATGGATGGAGCACATGTAGCACCCATAGCTACTCCTGAGATTTGATGATACAATATTCCATTGAACAAAAAATTATTTTGGAACACTGCCAACTTAGAAAGCTGCAGTAGAAACAAAATCATAATATCTGCCAAATCACCCCGATGATGTAAAAACGTCTCCACTGTCTTATATGCCGCTGTCTGGGAGATGCTAGTATACAGATATGTCACATCTAGTGTAACTAACAACACATCAGGTGTTCCAGCCCAAATAGAATGATTATCCAAAATCTGAAGGAAATAGGTGGTTTCCTTAATATAGGAAGGAATATCAAGTAATAAAGGGTGCAAATAAGAATCTATAAAGACAGATAGCGGCTCAAGAACAGTTCCACAGGTGGACACAATCGGTCTTCCAGGGGGATGTATCATGTCTTTATGTATCTTAGGTAACAAATAGAATTTTGCAACAGCCGGTGAAGGGACATTCAAAAAAGACCTTTTTTTTTTTATTATCAATTTATCATGCAACGCCTGAGATGTAACTTCTTTAATATGCATTTGGAGATGATCAGTAGGATCACTCATCAAGCGTCTATAAACTTTATTCTCAGAAAGTTGTCGTTCTGCTTCTTGTAAATAATCATCATGAGCCAGTATCACAATCGCTCCCCCCTTGTCTGCATGATGAATCACAAGCTCAGATCTAGACTACAATTCTTCAAGGGCCTTTCTTTCATCAAGAGATAGCACCCAACATGAACAAGGCTTTATTAGGAAGTTAAATCTTAAAGTATTTTTTGCCTCTAAATCGTGTACATCAGAACAATTGATGGTTCAACAATCAAGAAGAACGCAGTTACCTTTAAAATCAACGTGGGTCCCACCTGGTCAGCTACACCCAGCTTTGTCGATTTTTAAACAACTGATTTTACAAGACATTGAGGACCTTGAGAAGACTTCAAGACGTTCGCATTGTGTGCTGTCTCTTGCCCTGAAGGGAAGCAGTGTATAACTGAAGACAGTCCATATCTCTCACACAATCTAGTTGAGTACCTTCCCATGATGACATCAAACGGGGCGAGTGTGATGGAAGATGACATGTAGTTCTAATTGATTTTGGCCAAAGATGGGGAGTCAGCATCTTCTTCCATTGCTGCAGAAACAGCAGTAGTTTGAAGTTTAAATTAAGCGCCTTCATTTATTTATTTTATTTATTTAACAGTATTTCTAAACCGCCTTATCATAATAATCAAGGTGGTATCACAGCAAACAATCTGGTAGTGTGAGTGTTGATACATGCAGTGAGGGTGGAAATTTCGTTGGGTGTGTGTTGTCTTGTTTGCTAGATTGGTGTGAGCTATGTACAATGTGGGCTATTTACAGTGGTGCTAAAATCATTTTATATACATCTAGTGTTAGGCGGTAACGTGTGCTGCTATACAGTTCCTTAGTTTATGTGATGTGTCCAAAGTGTTCTATGAACAGTATGGTTTTCAGCTGTTTTCTGAAGTCCTTGAGCTCTGTAGTTGCCCTCAAATCGTCCGGTAGTTTGTTCCATATTGTTGGAGCAGCCATGGAGAGTGCTCTGTCTGTTGTGTCCTTGCGTGTGTGTTTGTATTCACTTGGGGTGCTGACTCGGTTGTGTGTTTGTTTTCTTCTAGGACGTGTGCTGGTGTCTGGTTGTATGAGGGTGTGCAGGCTGTTGGCTGATGTTTGCTGTTTTATCTTAAATAGGTTTATAATAGTTTTGTATCTGATGCGTGCATCGATTGGTAGCCAGTGTAAGTCCTTTAAGGTGGGTGTGATGTGCTCCTGTCTTGCAGTTCCGGATATGATTCGTGCTGCGGTGTTTTGTGCCAGTTGGAGTGGTTTGATGGCTTGTTTCGGTAGTCCAAGGTATATCGGATTGCAGAAGTCCAGTAGAGGGGTTATCAGTGCTTGACAGACGGTACGGAAGTGTTCTGGGGCGAGGAGTGGTTTCAGTCTCCTGATGATTCGCATCTTGTAGTAGGCTTTTTGTATTGTTTTGTCTATGTGTGGCTTGAGATTGAGTTTATTGTCCAGCGTAACCCGAGGTATCTTACTTCTGACCTTATTGGTATAGTAATGTTTTGTATCTTTATATTTGGTGGTTGTATGAAGCTTTGGTTCCGAGTGATGATTAAAGCTTCAGTCTTGTTGTAGTTTATGGCGAGGTTGTTGTTTTGACACCAACTGGTCATTTGTGTAAGGCAGTCTGTTATCTTATTAAACTTGGGGACAAGGGAATGTATCCAGTACCCATTTGTAGTGATTACATGACATAATGTAAACCGCTTTGATTGAAGAATAAGGCGGTATAGAAAACCGATTGCTATGCACCGCCCCCATGGTATGCAGATGTATCTCATGCATATTCATTAGGGACAGCATGAAAACCCGAACAGTGTTTGGCCCTCCAGGACTGGAGTTGGGAACATCTGCCCTAGAGCAGCGGCCAACAGGGGCAGACACACCCGCACCCACAGGCTCCATTATCCCAAGCCTCCTGGAGAGGCAGGATGTTGGGCCCTGCGTGCATCTCCCCATACTAGCACTTGCATACCTTAGCAATGCCATCCTAAACATGGGAAAACTGTACACAGCTATCAAAAGGTTGCTATGATAACTGGCAGATAGCAATTCCTACGTTAAGCACAATTGGCTGTGAGCTGCATCATAGCAACCTTTCTGATGTCTGTGGAGTGTGCCTCAGGTCTGGTGTCTGACAGAGTGACCCCAACAGTATTGCGTACCATAGCCATGCCTGCACTGTGCCCAGGACTGGTGTGGTGCCCAGGGCTGCCAAACACCTCTATAGTTGCACAATGCTGGCATAGGTGTGTGGAGTGTGTGTCTGTCTCTCCAGTGTGTGCTGGCTGCCAACACCCTCCACAGCCCACACTGCTAGCACTGTTGCCAGTATTGGCCTGCCAATGTGCATACTGAGGAGCAAGGTACTGTGGGAATAGCCTGGATAGGGTGGCCTGGCCTGGCTGCATCTGCACAGGGCATAAGGCAATGGCTCGGACATTATAGTGCCCGCCCACCACCTGCACGGACAGCGTGGCCACAGCATGTCCTGCTGGGAGGTCACTCTCACCCTGACTGAGCAGTAACCATGGCATGGCTAGGTTCCCCCATAGTGCTATATAGTATTTTTTTCATGTGATGTTTATGGGTCCCTTTTGGGGCCCAATCACTGACTTATCTGCTTGGTGTGTATGCTGACATCCCAGTTCTGGGTACAAACATCTCCTCCAGGACCATGGACTAACTAGCAGACTGTCTGCAGCTAGTATGTGTCTTGCTGGAACACATTGCAGGGTGCAGCGGCTGGAGGCTTGCTGCTGGAGAATGTCAGATAGTGGTGGGGGGGCAGCTGAGCATTTCCAGGCCTTCTGTCTGCTATTGTTTTATGGATGTGTACAGCTCTGCATTGCCTGCCCTGTAGGCTGTCTGTTCCCCAGCAGGACTGGGGTTGATGGTCCCCTCCACTGCTACCATTGCAGGGAGGTAGAATGTGGATCTATTGGTGGGGGATCCTGTTTCCCACCCTGAGCCCAAGAGGGTGGGTTGTGTGGTGGTGCATAATCTGCCTATGGGTCCAAACACCCCCCAACCTTCACCTACATCATGTAACCATGGCACCAACACAGTATATGCACTACTCTGGGTGCATCATAGCCCATAAGGGTTAGACATGACTGAGAAATACAAAAGGACACAGATGTAACCTAGGTATGTCTGCAGGAACTACCTATCACACACAGTAGCACTGATGGGGACCTGCAGCATGGTGTATTTCAGCCATGAAAGGTGCTGTGGACCTGGTGCTGGGCGCCCCACCTACCCTCAGGGTGAGCACAGTACCCGCACAATGTGACGGTCTGTGGCTACTCTGTGCCAGTACCACACACTGTCAGTTCCCCCTACCAGGCCAAGGTGCTGTGGGAGTGCATACCCCATCTTGTGCCCATCTGTCGACTGATGATTTGCATGTGCAGTGCATCATGGGTACGGATGGGTTAACCCTATACTGCTAACCACAGCAGACAGTTTGTGTGGTGACGTGCAGTCCTTCTGCAGCCAGCCAGGAGTTTGCTAGCTGCTATAGAGCTGTAGCCCACTGGTTGCTTCACTGCCTGTGAAGCCAGAGGTCATGGGTTCAAGCCCATGTTGGGGTTATCTGATAGGGCTGTCTGAGGCATTGTCTATTTTTAATGTACATTAGTGCTGCCAGCAAAAACACCCTCAGAGTACTGTAACCTTAAGGTGCCCCATAAGGCACCTTATAGGGCACCCTATAAGGTGCCTTATAAGGCGCCCTATCAAGCGCCTTATAAGGTCCCTTATAAGGTGTCCTATAGGGGACATTATAGGGTGCCTTGGCGGACAGTGCACTTTATAATGTGCCCTATGGAGTGCGTTATGGGGTGCCTTATGCGGCACCTTAGGTTATGCCACCATGAGGGTGTGTTTGCTGACAGCACTAATTAAAATAAAAGTAAAATGCCTCAAAAATCACTACTTAAACATAAAGGGTGATGCCTCAGCCAGCCTTATGCATTAGGCACACTGGGGGATCAAACTCATGACGCCTGTACCATCAGTCAGTGTATTAACCATTGTGTTACACCTCTACTTCTATGTTTGCATGTCTGCGCGCCTACTTAAGATTATCGCGCGTTAACGTGCTTAGCGGCGTTTCACCCGATAATGTGTGCAGCGAGCGTTATCGCGCGATAATCCTGTTTTACTACGTTAAGACCGAAACGCCTACTCCTTTTATGGCATCCTGCACACTATCGCCGGGCGCACATTAAGACTGCTTAGTAAACATACCCCTAGATGTGACATCTCTGTACACTAGCATCTCCCAGACAGCGCCTTATGAGACAGTGGAGACGTTTTTACATCATCGGGGTGATTTGGCAGATACTATGATTTTGTTTCTATTGCAGCTTACTAAGTTGGCAGTGTTCCAAAATTATTTTTTGTTTAATGGAATATTGTATCATGAAATCTCAGGAGTAGCTATGGGTGCTACATGTGCTCCATCCATAGCCAATTTGTTTATAGCATTGTATAAAGAAAAATGGTTGATAACATCAATTTATACACCATATATTAAGTTATGGTGCAGATACATAGATGATATTTTTCTGATATGGAATGGTTCGGTGGAAAGGTTAGAATGTTTTTTTGGATGGTTAAATAGTTTGGATGTGAACATTCAATTTACACATTCCTATAATGCTGAACAAATTGTGTTTTTGGATGTGTTAATTAACAGGGGGGTGCTGGCTGGGTGATGTCTGTATATCGTAAACCGACAGATAGGAATACTTTTCTTCACTATACTAGTGCTCATCCTGTATGTCTTAGAGAGGGGTTACCTTTTTCTCAGTTTATTAGATATAGAAGGAACTGCTCGGAGGTTGCTGACTTTAAGAAGCATTCAAGATGCCTGAGGGCTAATTTTGAAGAAAGAGGATAGCCAAAGCGGATAGTAAGACAGGCTTACTGTAGAGCACTATATAATAACAGAGCGCTTCTCCTAAAGTCAGACACTAGAATAAGAGGAAGTAATGGAAAAGAATATGTAAATTTAATTACTAAATATTCCCCTTATAGTCTACATATACAATGCATTATTAAAAAACATGCTAATGTGTTAAATGCCATTCCGGGGTTGGAAGAGAAAGGAGTTTGGTGTGTATGGCAACATCATCAGAATTTAAAAGAGAAACTAAATCCTGCAGTTTTACGCCCATTGTGTCCTGTGTCTGCAGTAGCACTAGGGTATAGTAGATGTGGCAGTTGTTCCATTTGTCCTTTATCGTGTGAGATAGCTAGTTTTGAGTATCATGGTAATAGTTATGATCTTAAGAATTGCACTTCTTGTGGGTCTTCATATGTTGTTTATGGTATCCTGCATCCGTATAGATTGCTCTGTGTAGGGAAAACTACTAGACCATTTTGGATATGAATGGGAGAACATAAAAGTAGGTTAAATTGTAAAGTACGTGAAGCTCCCATAGTACAACATTGTTTAGAATCTGGACATATTTTCAATGATTTGAAATGTTTTTGTATAGATATGGTTCCGGTAGGGAGAGCAGGTAAATCACGGGAACAAAGTCTGTTAATTTGTGAGCAAGGATGGATTCTTCGTTTACAGACTGTAACTCCAGATGATTTGAATGTGCAAATTGATTGGGGTGTGTGTGTTTGAACAGCTTGGTGGGACATAGGTTTTATGGGGTTCTATTTTATATTGTTCTACATCGCTTACGGAGGCTTTTGAGTGGGAGTAGGTTGGTGGGTCACATATGTTTATGTTTTATCTAAAAGTGGCTTAGCGATGAGTACTGTGTTCATATGCTTTTCTGTTTTGGAGTATTCTGACTGATGAGGTCATGTATGTAGGATGGGCTGTAGAAAAGGAGCGAGTATTTAAGAGTAGTGCAGAGAGGCTGTCCGCATGCTGTCACCAGCTCTCCTTAAACCCCCGAGTAGAGGTTAAGGGAGTGGGTTTTTCCCTATCGAATTAGCTGTTTTACAGATCCTGGAGCAATGCCCCTTGGGAAATGTAGTCTTTTCACCCAATCAATAAGGAGCAGTTGTGGAAAAAGTGGTTAAGCAACCAAAGGATTTTATTTCCCCTCCCGGGGTGGATTTTACCATGAACAGAAAACACAATCCAGGTATTTACTGGTATTTGGGACAAACAAAAGTTCCTTAACAGAAAAAAGGCTTTCTTCAGCATTAACCAAGGTGAAAACAAACATTCAAAGAAAACCACGCTGTTTCCTCACAGCTTTCTGTTTCCACGTGCTATCTGTGCTGTACTCTCTTTTCAAACAGGCTTTCAACGCAATGAAATTATTCGATTGGCCAGAGATAATGTACAGTCCATTATATCTATATCTTCTCCAGTATCAATACACTCTGGTTCACAGTCCATTAATTCCTCCTGCTCATAAGGAAATGTTTGAACCGGCACTGCTGGTGCCACGCCCTTTCTTACTGCTCCAGGCTTTACACGATATGCTTGGGTAAAATACTGGCTTTCACACAGACCATCAGGCTCAGTATTCTTTCCCCAGCACCACCCTTCTGGGTACAAACAGTCACGGTAATTAATTACATTCAAACCTTTTGGCTTACCTTTCAGCCTTACTGGTGGAGGTTTTCTCTGGCACTTTTGAATAGCTGTAGGTTCCCAACCTAAGCCCTGCTCATAGCATTTCACTTGCCTCCTAGGCTTTCCGTCTCTCCCGTGCTCCCCAGGATATTGCAGACAATCTCCTTTGCCCTTGTTGTATCCTGTCCTCGGGGTTTCTTTCTTT
The DNA here is from genome assembly GCA_033557465.1 of Ichthyophis bannanicus. NCBI lineage: Eukaryota > Metazoa > Chordata > Amphibia > Gymnophiona > Ichthyophiidae > Ichthyophis > Ichthyophis bannanicus. Next base: position 732,423,681 of record CM066034.1, on the reverse strand, counting down.
CTCCTCAAGAAGGAATCTGTCTCTCTTTTCCATAGAGACTCTGGCTTATTCTGGGCATAGCTGTCTTCAGTGTAGCTCTCAATGGCTTCTCTCTCCAGCTCATATGCCTTACTTCCTGCTTCTTCAGCCCACTCTTCATTCCCTCCTTCTCTGCTTACTTTACTCCACTCACCTGAACCTTCTTTAATAGGGTGAATTCTGGGGCCGTGCTCAACTCCACCCCCTAACAGGTGTCCTGCATTGCCTTGTGATTCACCCCTTGAATGATAGCACCAGCGTTTCTCTTGCCTCTGTGCCTGGTTCCCACAGTAACCAGGAGCCATGTGCTTCTGTTTACAGCTCAGCTCTACTTTTGTTCCTGGCTTTTTAGCTTCATTACACGGGCTAGAAGGACCCACTATGTCACAATGCGCAGCGTTTTTTGAAAAGCCAACTGACCATGTTGAAGTAAGGACGGGGTGTATATGTTTGCTGCATTTATGGTTGTTAGAAGTAAGTGGAATACTTTTTAGAATTCATGATTACTATGATGGCATTGAGATATATTTTTGGGGTTTTACATAAGTTTTGTTTGTATCTGTTTGCATCTCTACAGTTATTCCCCTGATGAAGCATGATAGCGAAACGCTTATGAGGCGCTGATTTGTGGCGTTGGGGAGGCATCAGATTTTGTTGCTCTAAAGAGTTTCTTTATATAAGCTAAGTTTTATGCACATGATCTGATTTTTACCTAAAGAACTGCTAATACGGGAGGTCATTGATGCAATAGGGCAGTTTTTAGTGGGCGCTTTAATGCCTAAATATGCCCGATATGTCTGAGACCTCCCATTCACATTTAAATTGATGATTATATAATATCTATATCTATGACTCAATCATAATAACGTTTCGTATATGTGGAGTGTATTTATAAATTTTTGACATTCTTCAAACTTAGCTAGATCCCTACTTGTGTTATTTACTCCTTCCTGAGTGCCTATTCTATTGCAGATTTTGGAATCATCTGCAAACAAGCAAACCTTACCCAACAGCCCTTCCACAATATCATTAATGAAGATGTCAAAAAGATTCAGACCAAGGATATATTCCTACGGCATGCCACTGGTAACCTCCTTCTTCTCTGAGTGAGCTCCATGTACCTTTATCCTGTGTCGCCTCCCACACAACCAATTTCTAACCCAGTCAGTAACTTTAGGGTCCATCCCTAGGGTGCTTAGTTTGTTTATGTCGTCTTTGCAGAAAGGTGTCAAAGGTTTTACTGAAATCTCAATACATCACATCTGGGGCTCTCCCACGGTCCAATTCCCTGGTCACACAGTCAAAGAAATAAATCAGATTTGTCTGACAAGACCTGCCTCTGGTGAATCCATGCTGTCTCGGATCCTGCAATCCATTGGGTTCCAGAACCTCACTATCCTCTCTTTTAGAAGCCTTTCCATTAATTTACTAACCACAGATGTTAGAATAACTGGCCTGTAGTTCTCAATATCATCCTTACATTTGCTTTTGTGTAAAGGGACCGCATCTGCCTTTCTCCAGTCCTCTGGCACCACATCCAACTCCAAAGAGGCATTGAAAAGATCAGATGGTGGAGCCTCTAGAATGTCCCCAAGTTCCCTCAGTATTCTTGGATGTATCCCATCTGAACCCATGGCTTTGTCTACTTTTAGTTTAGCTAGTTCCTCAGGAACACGGTCTTCTGAAAATTGTTCAAGATCCCTGTCACTTCTGTTCCTGTTTGGGGGTACTTTCTGAGGTCCTGAAATATTTCTTAATCAATTCTGCTTTATCCTCATCAGTTTCTGCATATTCCTCCCCTGCCCCCCTTGAGTCTGACAGTATCACTTTTGCTCTTCCTCCTCTCACTAACATATTGAAAAATGTCTTATCCCTGCATTTTATTGCATTGGCTATTTCTTCTTCTTTTTGTACCTTTACTTTCCTGACTACTTTGCTAGCTTCTCTAAGTTTTTCCAAATATAGATGCCTGTCTTCCTCTCTCTGTGATCACTTGTATTTCACAAAGGCCTCCCCCTTTTTCTTCACCTTTTCAGCTACTTCTTCTGAGAACCATAGTGGACTCCTTTTTCTTTTACATTTATTTACCTTTCTAACAAAAAAGGTTTGTTGCCCTTAAAATTTCCCCTTTCAGTTTTGCCAACTGTTTTTCTACATCCCCCAGCTGTTCCCATCCCACTAACAACTCTTTGAAGTATGGTCCCTTCTTGGAAAATTTAGTTTTCCTAAAGTCTAAGACCCTCACTTTTGAATGGATTTTATCAGCCTAGGGGTATGCTTACTAAACCGTCTTAACGTCGCAGCGGTGGTATTATCGCGCGATAAGTGACGTTAAGGCACACTAACGCTGTGAAATCCGGGTCTGAAGGGTGGATTAAGGCTTCCCAGAGGGAGGAGAGAAGGGGTCAATGGGTGAAGAATGGGAGAAGAGAGGCTCCAGGCACACTAACGCTGTGAAATCTGGGTCTGAACACTAACGCCAGTGAAACCCTCGCATTAAGGCACATTTGCAGGAAAGAGAAACCATTTCAGTTAGCAATGTACAGCAAAGGCAGGGAAACCCTGAAAAGTGATAGTTGTGATACATGTGCAGGGACTAAAAAGGAAAATAAACATATAAAAGGAGCAGAACCACATCTAAAATCCCAATAACCAAGCTGGCCAATAGTGATATTAATGATAAACATAAAGCAACACTACTGACAAAGCGTATAAATTAAGATATCATATTTGAAGGGTCTATGCTCTGTCCCCCTACAAAGTGAATGATCCCACAGTGAAATAGCGCTGATCAGGGTTTCTGTCGTTTAGATTGGGCAGGTTTGTTATGGCATGCACATGTGCAGCAACAGCAGAGTGGGCACGTAGGAAATGGCAACTGTACTGATGCTGTAAATGGGATACAGGGAGCTGCAGGCGGCACATGCTGTGTCCAACTGGGGGACAGTGTGGGCTAGGCAGATGCCTAGGTGGCACATAGGAATGCTGAAACTGTAAAGCAGCAAGACAGCAACTGACGAGGGTCCAACATGGCCACGAGTGTGTGTCCCACAGTGTCACAGGGGAGATTACCCAGCAGGTACCCCCAAGGGCACATAACATTGGCAGACGGTGCGGGGGGGGGGCAGAGCTCATGTCCATGTAGGCACCCCTACCCCAGAACCCACACCATAGGCAGCTGCCTAGCGGCATACTGGATGGCCTGGGACTGCACACCATCAGCACCTCCGGCATAATGGCATGGCAGCAGAGGGGTGCTGGTAGCGGAGGGGGCAGTGGCATCTGCCCACAGCAGACCATGGCCTAGCCCCATTTAGGTGGGTGCCATGCAAAGCAACAGACAGGGTCTGTCTGACAAACAGTCATGGTATCCCCAGGGAATGAACTGTCTCAGTGGCAACAGTGTGGTGCAGTACACACAGCCAGTGTGTTCAGGAGCAGAAGATCACAAGTTCAAGTCCCAGCTGTGGCTCCTGCCAGCCCTTTCCCTATATTTTTCCCAGTACTTAACCGTGGTAATAAAGCAAATGCAATGTGTGCCTTTGAGTCAATGCTGACTCTTGGCAACCCAGGAGCCCCTGAGTTTTCTTGGCAGTGTCACTGGAAGTAGACTGCCAGGCCTTTCTTCCAAGGCAATGGAGGGTTAAGTGTCTTGCGAAAGTCCACAAAGAGTGATAGTGGGAATTGAACCCTGGTTGCTTGGTTACTAAGCCAGTGTTCTAACCACTAGGCTACTCCTCCACTCCAATGGAACCTTTATTGCAGATAAAATAAACATGCCTGAAATGCCTATATTTTACCCTACAGAGCACAGACACCATAAACATGTGAAGTCCATAGAGCAGAGTTTCCCAACTGCAGTCCTGGAAGGCCAAACACCATTCAGGTTTCATGCTGTCCCTAATAAATATGCCTGTGCTGCATGTGTATGCGCTGTCCCATTGTATGCAAATGTTCCTCATGCATATTCATTAGGGACAGCATGAAAACCTGAACCGTGTTTGGCCCACCAGGACCGGAGTTGGGAACCTCTGCCCTAGAGCAGCGGCCAACAGGGGCATAAACACCCATACCCACAGGCTCCACTATCCAAAGCCTCATGGAGAGTCAGGCTGTTGGGCCCTGCACGCAACAGAATCTCCTAATACTAGCACTTGCATACCTTAGCAATGCCGCCCTAAACTTGGGAATACGTTACACATATATCAAAAGGTTGCTATGATTAATGGCAGATATCAATTCCTAAGTTAAGCACAATTTGCTGATAGAGCTGCATCATAGCAACCTTTCTGATATCTATGGAGTGTGTTTCAGTTTGGGTTTCTGACAGTGTTTACGACCCCAGGGAGTGACCCCAACAGTATTGCGTACCATAGCCATGCCTGCACTGTGCCCAGGACTGGTGTGGTGGTCAGGGCTTCCAAAAGTCTCTATATTTGCACAATGCTGGCATAGGTGTGGGACTGTGTGTCTGACTCTATCCAGTGTTAGCCTGCCAATGTGCATAATGAGAAGCAAGGTACTGTGGGTATGGCCCGGACAGGGTGGCCTGGGCAGGATGCATCTGCAAAGGGCATAGGGCAAAGGCTGGGACATTGTAGTGCCCGGCCACCACCTGCACGGACAGGGTGGCCACAGCATGTCCTGCTGGGAGGTCACTCTCACCCTGATTGAGCAGTGACCACGGCATGGCTAGGTTCCCCCATAGTGCTATATAGTATTTGTTTCAATTGATATTTATGGGTTGTTTCTTTTGGGGTCCAGTCACTGACTTATCTGCTTGGTGTGTGTGCTCACATCTTCTCCAGGAACATGCACTATGGACTAGCTAGCAGACTGTCTGCAGTTAGCATGTGTATGGCTGGAACACCTTGCGGAGTGCAGTGGGTGGTGACTCACTGTGCTAGCTGCTGGAGAATGTCGGATAGTGGTGGGGGGGCAGCTGAGCATTTCCAGGCCTACTGTCTGTCTGCCATTCTCTTATGGATGTGTACAGATCTGCATTGACTGCACTGTAGCATGCCTGTTCCCCAGCAGGATTGGGGTTGATAGTCCCTTCTACTGCCACCATTGCAGGGATGTAGAATGTGGATCTGTTGGTGGGAGATCCTGAGCCCCAGAGTGCGGGTTGGGTGGTGCTACATAATCCACCTATGGGTCCGAACATCCCTCTTCACTTAAGTCATGTGACCATGGCACCCACACAGGATATGCACTTTTCAGGGTGCATCATAGTCCACAAGGGCTAGACGTGACTGGGAAATATAGATGGACACAGGTGTATTCTAGGTGTGTCTGCAAGGACTACCTATCACACACTGGCACTGATGGCAACCTGCAGCATAGCCTATCTCAGCTAAGCCAGATGCTGCGTACCTGGTGCTGGGCGCCCCACCTCGCCCTCAGGGTGAGCACAGTACCCCCACAATGTGTCAGTCTGTAGCTACTCTGTGACAGTAACACACACAGTCATTTCCCCCTACCAGGCCGAGGTGCTGTAGGGGTGCATACCCCATTTTGTGATCATCTGTAGACTGCTGATCTATGTAAGGTATGTCTATGGGTTAATCCTAGGTGGGTTAATCCTATCCTGGTAACCACAGCAGACAGTTTGTGTGGTGACCTGCAGTCCTTCTGTAGCCAGCCAGGGGTTTGTTAGGAGCTATAGAAATGTTGCCCACTGGTTACCTCACTGACTGTGGAGGCAGAGGTCATGGGGTTTGATCTCACAGTCATGCTTTTTGATAGGGCTGTCTGAGACATTTCCTTTTTTAATTTAAATTAGTGCTGCCAGAAAAAACACTCTCACAGTGCTGTAACCTTAAGGTGCCTCATAAGGCGCCCTATAAAGCGCCCTATAAGGTGCCCTATAGGGAACATTAGAAGGTGCCTTGGCAGACAGTGCACTTTATAATGTGCCCTCCGCAGTGCCTTATAGGGCACCTTATGCAGCACCTTAGATTATGGCACTGTGAGGGTGTGTTGGCTGGCAGCACTAATTTAAATTAAAAAAGAAAATGCCTCCGACAGCACTGATTTAACGTAAAGGGTAACGCCTCAGATAGCCTTAATCATTAAGCTCACTGGGGGATTGAACTCATGACCCCTGCTTCATCAGTCATTGTATTAACCAGTGTGCTACACCTCTATTACTGTGTTTACAGGTCAGCACGCCTAATTAAGGCTAACACGCGTTAACATGCCACGGCTCCCTCTATCACACGATAACGGATTTTATCGCGCGATAACCCAAAATGCTCCCTTAAGACCGGAACGCTCACTACCTTATATGGCATTCGTTACAGTAAGACTGCAACTAACGCCAGTAACATTTAGACGGTTTAGTAAACATACCCCCTAGTCCTAATACTGAACCATGCCATCTGGTGATCACTGGATACGAGATGATCTCCCACTGTAACATCTGAAACACTTTCCCCATTGGTAAGCACTAAGTCCAGTATGGCGCCATCACGTGTAAGTTCTGTTACCAGTTGCCTGAAAAGTTCTCCAGGACCTCCTTACTTCTAGATGACACAGCAGCAGGGATGTGCCAATCCACATGTGGCAAATTGAAATCACCTATCAGTAACACTTCTCCTTTCATGGCAATACTGTGTATGTTTTCTATTAAATCTTGGCTCACTTCTACACCCTGTGAGGGAGAGCAGTACATAACTCCAATGCAAATGGATTTCCCTTTCCCTCTTTCTAGTTTAATCCATAGTGCCTCCTCTCTTTCTTTTAAGCCTTACAATTCTATAGTTTTAATATTATTTTTTACATATAGTGCCACTCTACCTCCCCTTCTTCTTTCCCTGTCCTTCCTGAATAAAGTATAGCCCAGTATAATTACATCCCAGTCATGAACCATGTCTTCCATGAACCATGTCTTCGTAAGTGCCACTAAATCCAAATCAGCCTCTTCCATTAAAGCATCCCAAATGACTTGGGATGCAGAAATTCAAAGGAATTGTAAACAACAGGGAACAAGAGGTTCTTGTGTATGGACAAAGAGAGGGACCTCAGAATGATAGTGTCTAAGGATCTCAAGGTGGCAAAGCAGTATGACAAGGTGATGGCCAAAGCCAGAAGGGTGTTAGGCAGCACACAGAGAGGAATAACAAGCTGGAAAAAGGAGGTATTAGTGCCCTTGTACAGGTCATTGGTATGGCCTCATTTAGAGTATTATGTTCAATATGTATACCCTAGAGGAGACGAGGGAGAAGAGGGATACGATACAGTTGTTTAAATCCTTAAAGGGTGTAATGAACAAGCAAACATTTTTCAATGACAGGTAAGTTGTAGAACTAAAGGACTTGAAATGAAGCTGTAAGGAGATAAAGTTAAAAACAACATCAGGAAATACTTTTTCATGGAAAGGGTGATGGATATCTGGAATGCCCTCCCGAAGGAGGTGGTGGGAGCAACTTAATTCAAAAAGACATGGGGTAGTAAGATGATGGAATCAAAGCAAATGTACATAACTTCATGAACAGAGAGTTAACCTGCCTGAAGTGGCAGGTACAACCTTAAGCAAAGGCATAGTGGGAGAGTAACCTGCACAAAGCAGCAGGTTCACCTTACTGGCAGACTTGATGGACCATGCTGGTTTTTATCTGCCATCATTTAGTATGTTACTATGATCTTCTAGAAGTAGTAAATGAATTAGGTATTTACTGCCAAGTACTAAAATGGTTTGAGGGCTTCCTGAAAAACAGGTCTGTAAGAGTTGCTGGAATGATGAACTATCGTCATCCAAGATTCTAACGTCTGGAGTCCCTAAAGCAGTGGTTCCCAAACTTGGGATTGGGGCCCCAAATGTAATTGCATCATCAATGAATGGGGTCACAGAAACATGGCCATCCCTCCTTCTCTCTAGACTTTTACTATGACCTATGCCAAGTAGTGGCAGTCAACAGTCAGCACGTGGCCTGTGAGCCAGTGAGCATTCGTAAATCTGTGCCCCCTCTGAGTAAACTTCCTGTTAGAGTACATACCCATGTTGAGTACTGGGGTCTGTAAGCACATACAGCACACTGACACAAGGGACTCTGTGCTGACTGCAACTGCTGTTGCCACTATGCCACTACTGTTGTTGCTTTCTGCAATAGATGAATGGAGGAAAGGGAAGGAGACTGGAGACCTGCTGTTTTGATTTCATCATCATCTGGGGTCACGTGAATTGTCAGTTGTTAAAATGGGGTCATATGGGATAAAAGTTTGAAAAGCACTGAGTAGCCTAGTGGTTAGAACACTGGCTTGGTAACCAAGCAACCGGCATTCAATTCCCACTAGCACTCCTTGTGGCCTTGGGCAAGTCACTTAACCCTCCATTGCCTCAGAAGAAAGGCCTGGCAATCTACTTCCAGTGACACTGCCAAGAAAACCCAGGAGCTTCTAGGGAGTCAGGACTGACTTAAAGGCACACATTGCATTTTGCCCTAAAGGTTCTCCAATATCACCAGTTCTAGTCATTGATTTCTTATGCCCCATAGGGAAATACCTAATTGATCCTGAGCCCAATATCACATTCTACTCTTATGCAGATGACATTGAAGTATTAATTCCAGTCAACGGCCCAGCTGACACTTTTCATGACTTCTTATCGTACTACTTTAGCTTGATTTATTTCTAGATGATTTCCCATAAAATCAAAGTAAACAGTGAGAAAACCAAACTACTATGGGTTAAACTCCAAAAACAGAGACATCCCCAATGAATCTTCCACAATAGGAGGAAACAAGATTAAATATAGCAATGAAAGTCTACCTAGGCTTAACCTGACAGCAAATTGCTCGATTGCAAACCTTTTCAAACACAGTGATCAAACTAATTTTCAGAGCCTCTAGATCTTCCACATATCTTGAAAATCTCTACCTGCTCCCTAAAACAGGGAGAATTGGCTTCAAACGCCTACTATTCATTTTCAAAGTTAGAGAAGATCAAACACCAGTCTACATGTCTCATCTCATCCAGAACAATCCGCCCAAAGAATTATGATCTTCTGAGGCTTACAAAATCACAATACTACCCTCCAAATCATTCTGACTTATTGATACCTGGAAAAAGACTTTCTGAGCAACCCTAAAGACTTGGAATAATCTTCCAAAGGAGATATGACCTATGACCTCTTTCAGAAAATCCCTGAAAAATGGATCTTCCAGAAATTCTTTAAACCCAATGGTTAAACAGTCTTTACATATATTCCACCATCTCTCCTAAAGTTCCTCACACTTTGTTCTTATACCCAATCTTATTTTATTACAAGTTTCATAGACCACTTTTAAAGTCCAAGAAGCTCAGTCTCAGCATTACACCTCTCTCTTCTAGTCCTGCTCCTCTTTACTTACTTGCATTTATTTATTTTATTTACATTCTCTTATATACCGCACTATGCATCTTTCCTAGAAAAAAAGCTGCCGGCACTCATATGCATGGCTCTGTCATTAATACATGAGGTCAGTTTTAGCAGGCAATGAAAAAGGTGCCGGTACTCTGTACCGCGGCATAACCCCTCAAAAAAAGCCCTGCTTTTGATGCCTTATTTGTAATCTGCTCTGAGCTCTATTCTTAGTAGGGTTAAAGTAGAATACAAGAAACTAATTTAAACTTCAAATTGGTTAAGTCATTTTTCTGGAGTGGAGATGATGGAACAAGGAGAAAAAAGAAAGAGCTGATACTAAAGGTATATTTTCAGAATGTGAATTTGGATCTCTAGGGAAAAAGTAGGAGTTATGTGGGGCCAAGCCAGAAGATTGATTGACATTATGATTAAAAGATAAGCGTGCTTAAGTTTTTGCTTTAAATGATGAGCGGTTTTATAGACCGATAATGGTATCACAAGAGGCATTGACTGAATTGCTTGAAGTGCACAGGCCAATTGTATAATAGCCCTTCGTTTCCACGTAGATGTCATTTTTCTCTCAAGTTTTTTATATAAATTAAAAATAAGCACATATGAAAGAATAGCAGTTGCATTTGTATTTTTGGAGAATTTTATAACATACGTGGTCTCTGGCCTATTGAAATCCAGTCTAAAACCACCCCTTCAAGGTTGATTTTGGCTCCTGACTCCCTTATACTCCTGTTACACCACCCATTATGTGTCATAACCATTTCCTCTTAGTTTTACCCTAGCCTCCTGTTTGTTGTATTGTCTGTCTTGAATGGATTGTAAGCTCTGCTGAGAAGGGACTGTCTGTTACATGTATATGTACAGAATAGAGTACTCGTAGCACTATGAAAATTTTGAACAGTATTAGTAAAATTACTTTATAAAATTACTCCCATAGAGGGTAATTTTTTAAAGTCCTACCTAATTAACATTCATTTTCACATGCTTATGTCAAGTTTGTTTTATAAAGAAACATAGAAACATAGAAATATGACGACAGAAAAAGACCACATGGCCTATCTAGTCTGTCCTTCCATATCAACTACAACAGTCCCCTTTTTACCTTTAGAGATCCTCTGTGTTTGTCCCATGCTTTTTTGAATTCACTTACTGTCCTCATCTCTACCACCTCCACTGGGAGACTATTCCACGGATCCACTACTCTTTCCGTAGCATTCCCTCGCCAGAAATGCAATATAAGTTCCTTTGGCGATCCTATGTACATGATGTGTGGGCCCATAAATCAGGACTGCAGCAGTCTGATCAGTGTCACTGGTGTGCTAATGGGATAGGAACCTTTGTCCATCGCTTTTGGTTCTGCCTTCAGATACAGAGGTTGTGGAAACAAGTATGTGGCCGTTTAGGATCCTGGGTAGGCCGTGAGGTGCCCCCCTTGGTGGAAGCTTGCTTGTTTGGAAAGTTTTCTGTGGAACGGAGTCTACTGAGCACACACACCAACTATGTGTAAAAGGTTTTTTGATGAGCAAAAAGATCATATTACAGCAGCAGATGGGAGATACCCCCCGGGGATGAAACACTGGGAGGCCTATTAGAAAGGAAAGTAGGTTGGCTAAGATAAGAGGGGGCATGGCATACAGTAAGTTTCTTGCGCTCTGGTCAACAGTTATCAAGGCCTCACCCCAACTATTCGTAGTCTGATTCTGAAAGTTTGATGTTAGAACAGGTGTGTGGATTGGTTGAGTGAGAGGATTGAGTGGGATGCTACGGGAGAAGGGTGAGGGGGGTTGGAATCTTTACTCTTTCATCGTTATTTCTGTGCTTACTATTGAGCATTATTACTGTTCTTACTACCCTTTGTAGGATTGAGATTATGATTATTGCCCCTACTTATATACTTTTGCTGAAGGGAGGGAAGGGAGGGGGGAAGGTTTTAGATAAGGGAAAAACAAGAGTTTGATTTGATTTCCTAGTAAGGTGTGTCTATGGGTTTGTAATGACTCCCAGATGAGTGTCAATGTACCCACTCGCTGGGAATACCTGTGTGAAGATCTTAATAATAAAAAGTGATTTGACCTAAAGAAAAGTAGGTGCCTAACCTTTCTTTATAGAATCCTAGCATAATTAGTCAAATACATGCATTTATCTAAGGTGCAATCACCTAATCTCTGCCCATGTACATGCCCACACTGAAAGTACGTGCCATTGGTCTGATACATGTAACTTCAGAATAACAGCCTCCTCTGTTATGTGCATTTTTTTTAGTGCCATAAAGTCAGTGTTGACTCATAGTGACCTAGCTACCTCTGGGTTTTCTTGGCAATGTATCACCGGAAGTAGATTGCCAGCCTTTTCTCCTGAGGCAATGGAGAGTAAAGTAACTTGCCCAAGGTCACAAAGAGTGCCAGTGGGAATCAAACCCTTGATCTTCTGGGTGTTAGGAAGTTGCTCATTTATGCAACCAACTTGCTAACAGGGCTAACCCAAGGGTTTCTGCTGCCCCAGGCTGTAGCTCTAGTCATGCTGCCCCTTCCACTGAGCCAAGCCACCCCACCTCCCAACTCTGCGCTGAGCTGAGCCATGCCACCCATGATCCCCCAGCCACTGCTGATACCATCTTCTGGGGGTGGTCCAGTGGAAGCAATGACAGTTTAAAAACAGCAGCTTTGAGCTACTGCTTCAACGCCCTACAGACCATGCTCCTTAGCACTGACGCATACACTCATGGCCTGTCGTAGGCACCAAAGTGGCGACACAAAGCTGCTGGGCCACCTACCAAGATCTGCTGCCCTAGGTGGCCTCCTAGCCACCTAGTGGGCAGCCTAGCCCTGCTTGCTAAAATCCTATCATTTATGCACATAAATGGTGCATAACTTTAGGAAACTCCTTATAAAATTACCCTCTTTCTATTTATGGGATAAATGTTTATTTTACATGTGCATAATTGCATGCCTGAATACATACATAAAAGTAGGTACACGAGCACAATCTTCCTGGGGACATGGTTTGGCTGGGAGCTGAAGTGGCATTGCATTGTACTCATATTTTGTAAAATGCACACCCTACGCATGCAGATGCATATACAGCTTCTTCAGAGTAGGGGTACATGTATACCCTAGCGAGGAGCGTTCTGAGAGACACATGCTTCTTTAAATGAGACAGAAAAAGGACACTTTTTTGACGTCCCCACACACTCCTTTGTTAGTCACCTCATTGGAAACAAAAGGGGGAGGGTGATACTCAGCCGCCACTATCTCCTTAAAGATAACCAGATAACTTGTCCAGTTGTCTTAAAGCAAATATTACATGGTAAAAGCAAACCACTAAATATGTTGTTTTAAAGTTAACCAGATTTATCCAGTTAACATTAGGCTGGTCTCTTAAACAGTCTGACGTGATGTTGCCTCGTTTTCTTTTAGGTATATCCTCAGAATGCCTCTGGGCCTCCTTCACATACACTAATCACATAACCTTGGCTGTGACCGGCCAGAATCTATGCACTCACTGGCCCCAAAGTTTTATAGAAGAGTTTTTCATTTGAATCGCAAAGTTAATTGCACAACGTTTCTGCATATCGACCCCAAGATATCTAAATTAATATTTAAAGGGATAATATACACATATAAGTCTTTTTGGAAGATAACTCAATAATCACGTAAAGATACTGAGTTTATAGAGTCTGTGATATACTGGGCTTAGAATTTAAGAATTTGCATCATTACTATGCTTAAGAGAATACAACCGACAGGTCAGGGCTTGTTTTTGCCAACTAGGGCATATCGATGAATAGAACTGGCAAGCTGTAACGTTTTAGAAGGCATCTTGCAGTTAGCCTGCCAAAAATAGACAAGAAGACTAAAGCATTTCTACTGGGTTTTGAATAATAATCTCAAAGCAGGCCACCTCTAGCGCTCTTCTTCAGCATAATTCATGTCATGAGAAGAGATGGAGCTGCTGGAACTGTGCCAGGGCTGGTGCTCTCATGCTCAGTGAGAACAGACACGTGCTCGCTAGGTAGCATTTATTTATTTAACAGGTTTTATAATACTGCTTTATCATTTTAGTCAAAGTGGTTTACATTGTAACTTAAACTTGGGAATGTACATTGAACAAGGACATTGATAACCTGGATTTTTCTGAGGCAATGGAGGGTTAAGTGACTTGCCCAAGGCCACAAGGCGTGCTAGTGGGAATTGAACCCCGGTCTCTTGGTTCCCAACCCAATGCTTGGGAATGGCATTACATTGCTGTTCAGCCAGTGTAAAAGCTGTTCAGTCATCATGGACTAGTGTTCAGCTGACTGAAAAAACCCCAGCTCTCCATCATATATTCTTCTGTAAGTGCTGCATGTTCAAACGGATCTGTGGCATATGCGGTGAGTCAGATACCATATCTTGGTGTTTTAAATTTTATTAGCAGTATCTGACAAATCAATATATCTGTATTTTCCAGGTCTGTCAATGAGCATCAGTTTGCCCTGCAATTCCCTCACCTCTATTTTTAAGTCTGGGGAAAGCAGAGAGTGTCGGTTCTACCTTTTATTTAAAAATGCTGACTCTGTTGTAAACTAGGTTAACATCAGATTCATTTCTATCTTTGGCTGCGGGGCATTCTATAGCAGATTTCCAGAGATAAATCAATGCACTTATCTTTTAAAAGATGTTTTTTGTCCCAAAACAAGTACTGTTCTGATTTATGCATGTGACTTTTTTTTTTTTTGCAGTTTATTTTTATTGAAAATTTTTAACATTCTGACAATACAAATCAGAAACAGAAAAACTATAAATAACCAGCAAGAATCCAACACAAGGTGAAACAATTCCAAAGTACAGCAGACCACATCTCGGGGAGTATTCAAAAAAGAAAACACAATTCGCAAGAAAACAAAATTAGACACAACTATGCGTCCGACTAACATTTGAAACTAGCCTACATTTTCCCTCCGACAGCAAATTACTCATCTCGAAGAGAAGAAGAAGAACAGGAAACCCTCATTGCCTGCTTTTCCTTATCTAGGAGCCATCTGTCTAGATCAGTTGATAACAAAAAGATAAATTTATTCTGATCCATAGTAATGATACACTTGCAAGGATAGCGGAGAAAAAAGGTAGCCCCAACAGCGACAACATGATCTCTATAAGCAAGAAAAGACTTCCGACGAAGCTGCGTCGTACGGGACACATCGGGGAACATAGAAACCCTCCCACCACAATACACAGCGTCTTTTTTACGAAAATAAGCTTTTAAAAGGGAGATTTTCTCTTCCTCAGAGGACAAAGTGACTAACAATGTAGCCCTGGTGGTAATATTGTCCTGAGTGTCCTCCAAGAAAGCTGTCAAATCAAAAACCGCCGGTTCTTCTGAAATAACTAAGTCATCGCTGTTTGGTACAGCTACCTTGGAAGGAAGATAATAGCATTTAAGCAACATTAACGTATCAGCATTAGATATTTGCAACACATCTTTCAAATATTTTCTAAAAAGAATAGACGGAGACAATAGAGATATACAAGGAAAGTTTAACATTCGGAGATTTTTAGATCTATGCATATTTTCCAAATTTTCAAGCTTCCGGAAACAAACCAAACTATCCTTAACACTATCTGACTGCCAAGATAACAAAGCTTTAACCTGAGTGTCAAGCTGTGCACAACTGGAAGATAGGTTCTTCACCTGTGTATCCACTAACTGGAACTTACAATATGCGTCCCTGGTAAATTGGCAAAGTGAAGGAACAGTCTCCATTAAGACAGACTCAGTTCTTTTGACTACTTGCCAAATATCTACCAGGGAAATTGAAGCCCCAGAGGGACTACTAACTGAAGAAACTGGCTCCTTCCAATTAACAACTCTAGGCAATACACCAGTCTCCAGAGACTCCACAGGAAGAGAAGACGCTTCTGAGAGTTCCAAAAAACCCGGAGGCAAAGGTGGAATGCGCTGCACCAAGCTAAGGCTAACGCCCTCCAAAGCGGGGACAGAAGAAGCAATACCTGAGGGAACAGTCACCGGCGTTGACACCACATGCCGGTCCATAGGGCCCGTGGTCGTTTCAGTGGGAGCAGTCTTTTTCTTTCTCTTACCCCCTGGCATAGTGCACAAACTCCACACCCTCCAAAGTTACTCCTAAGGGGCTCCCAAGGGGCTCGTCCTGCCCCTTTCGATACGCCCCTTAGGATACGCCCACAGCTGACGCCGAAAAGAAATAACACAGCTTTATCCAAAAGGAGGGAGGGGAAAACCTGGGGGGCCTTCGATGACGTAGGTGGAGCTGCCCCGAGGAAGCCGGCAAGCTGCACGCGCTGGATGGAATTCACCCCCTCCACAGAGGAGCAACAGCAGAAATCTCTCCCAACAGCACAAAAACGCCAAGATCTTTAAATAAGGGCCCTCGATGACGTAAGTGGAGCTGCCCCGAGGAAGCCAGCAAGCTGCACGTGCTGGATGGAATTCACCCCCTCCACAGAGGAGCAACAGCAGAAATCTCTCCCCATGTATGCGACTTTTTAAAAGTTTGACCAAGCTCTGAATTTGAATTTGATATATGAATATTTTAAGGGATTGGAAAGAAAATGGTCATGAACTTCTCATGACTTGACTACTGGACTAAAGCACATTGATCAAATCTGTTTTTCCCAGGTTCCACACTATTTTTCAAATGCCTTTCGTATTTGTGTGTGTACACCTTGAGGGATTTCAAATTAAGCATTATGATATTAAGCAATTAATGTTATTCCACATTATGTCAGTTCTTTGGAGCATATACTAAGTTGCACATTAAGCAAGCAGGTGGAGTTGGGATATTGAATGTTGGAAAACAGCAGAGAGAATTTTTTTCGGGGAGGCGTGTTATCGGGCAGCCACAGGTGTTTGGAGAAGCAGATTGCGGGTAAGACAGCCCCGCTGTCATCAAGGGCTTCCTTGCTTTAAACTCCAGCTGTTGCAAGGTGTGCGGCTATGGGCACTCGGTCATGGCGCGATCTAAGGGGCACGATACAAGAGGCACATCTGGCCCTTTGAGAGTCCCTTGGAGCACCGAGGAAGCGCATTAAATCCTCTGGCTATCGCCTGCTGCCCATGGGGAAATGTAAGAAAAAGCGTGTCATATTGTCGGAACCAGTAAGTGTACCAATGGACAAGCATGTTGTGGCCAACAAGGTCGGTTCTTTCTCTCCTGCAGGCATTGATTCCCCCTCAGTGGGTCTAGGGGGGGCATCACTGAGTTCTCTAGACCCATATGCAACCCCCCCCCCCCTCCGTAGTTGTTACTCCATCAGGCGCTGCTAGAAGTTCACCTTTGGAACAGAGTACTCCTGAATTACTTATGGGAACTTTTAAACCTGTATTATGTACTCCTCCCCCTCAGTTGAGACCAGGTCTCTCTAACTGATATATGGAGGGTGGTGACTCGGACAGAACACACTTTGGTTTCTATGGTGTCCCAGCTTTGCACCTTTTCCCAGGAAATGGTAGCAAGGCTGGGTCAAGCAGAACAACGGGTGGATTCCCTTGGCTTTCAGATTCTTAAATGTAAATCTCAGTGTAATTCTTTGCAGGCAGTCAGTGCATCTGCAATGAAAGATAGTCTTATAATCCATCGTAAATTAGAAGCTTCAATTTTTTAATTTTCCCTTGTGTCAGTTATCACAGAAATATTTTCGAGAGGTGTTAGGATTGTCTAATGCTGATGTGATTACCTTTTCCAAAATATTTTACCTCACTGGCAGGGGTGTTTCTGAGGAGCCTATTGGAGAATTTAATGTTTTGCAACCTTCTGTTGACTTAGATTTAACTCAGTTCCTCGAAGACTCCCAAGATGATATCCCTACCAGAGTAACTTTGATTGAAACTTTTGTTTCTGAGCATGATAAAATCTCGGTGTTTAA
Organism: Ichthyophis bannanicus; assembly: GCA_033557465.1. Taxonomy (NCBI): domain Eukaryota; kingdom Metazoa; phylum Chordata; class Amphibia; order Gymnophiona; family Ichthyophiidae; genus Ichthyophis; species Ichthyophis bannanicus. The sequence goes on along the minus strand of CM066034.1, from coordinate 732,406,422 downwards.
GAGCTATTTTAAGAACCAAACTACTCCCTTTTGTGATGCTTTAATAGAGTTATTTCCAGACGTCTCCAGAGCTACGCAGCTCTGGAGGAAGGCCTTTTTGGCTCTGAAACAGAGAGTTTTAGCTTTGTTAAATATCTCTGCAAATGTTTAATTACATTACAGGGATCTAGGTATATATTTTGGGCCCTCTTCAGTTGGATGCTTTTCTGTTTAGTAAGGTAAAACATGAGGGATAGAATGTGGTGTGAGTGGATAATTGATTTAGGCTGTGGTAGTGGAGTTTGCTCCTTACTGTACCTTTATAGTAATATTGGATATTTTCTCTCCCCGAGATGTGGGGTTTTTTGACTTGTTGGTTTTCTTTCATATGTCCTATTTGAAGTTATTTTTGGTCATGTTTTCTGTATACTTGCTTTGTAAGTATTTTTGATTTTGAAAGAAAAAATATCTGTTTTCACTGTGATTTTGCATGTCAGGTATTTTCTTCGGTATAATGATTTACTGCACTGGGTTGTTGTAGGTTGAAAGGGGTGGCAAGGTAGCCCACTAATGTAAAAACCATGACCTACCATTTAATCCAAATGAATTACAATGTAACTACAATGGATAAAAAGGAGATTGGAGAGCGGGGGATGGGGTGGAGGGAACAGTGCACTTCTCAGGCTACTTTGCCAAGAAGTGAGATTTCTTTTTAAATATATAGTAATGGAAACTTCTAGGATTGTAACTTCATTCCACACAAGTGAACAAGCAGTTTATTTTCCTTCATTTAGGGACATGTCTTCACAACGCATCTGCTCGACATGTCATGTATCACTGAAACATGGCTCACGGACACCGACACCGTCCTCATGAATCAACTTCTACCTGATGGATTCAGTCTCTTCCACTGCACTTGAGCCCATCACAGAGGAGGAGGGGCACTAATCATAGTCAAATCCCTACTCCACTAACGCTACCTATCAACAGAAAGCACTGAAGAAGTCGACATCCTCACCAATAAACATCAATTTGCCTGGCCTACGAACCCCAACATCTCCATGACCACTCTCTAACCTTATAGGAAAAATCATAGAGAACAGCATCTCAGCAAAAGACGTCCTTATCCTAGGGGATTTCAGCCTCCCATCAGCACAACCTGGGCATGCCACAGCCTTCCTAGATGCCATGATAGCAACTGACTTCACACAGCTCATCCAATTTCCCACACACAAAGGCAACACACTAGCCCTCATCTTTGCCAACATCCAAACAAAGAACATAAGCACCCCCTACACAATACAATATTACCCTATGCCCTGGTCAGACCACATCCTAATCACATTCTCCCTACCCATCAATGTCCCAAACAACCCTATCACCCAACCACAAACAAACAGAAGATTTAAGCGTTTTCACAAAGAAACCTTGCTTAAGGAAATATTCCCTCACTTAGAAACAGAAAGTAAGGACCCAAACACACTAATAACCAACTGGAACACCACCGTTGGAAGAGCCGTGATAACAAGTTCTACAACAAACAAGCAACAGAAGACACCCTGCTACACCGCCAACCTTAGAAGAATCAAAACACAACTCAGAAAACTAGAATGGAAATGGCACAGATCCACTCTCAAAACTGATGAAGTCCTGTATATGGTATTGATGGACAACTACCGTAGAGAAATGGACAAAACCAAGTGGGTGTACCACACAAAGCTTATCACTAACTCCATGAATAGACCAAGACAACTATTTGATATCATCAACCAACTCACCAAATTCCCTTCTAGCGCCTCCATGGACCTTAACATAAGCCCTCAACAACTAGCAAGCCGCTACAAACAATGCCACCCACAACCTAACCCCACTCCCACCACACATCCTCTCAACCAGCCCTCCCACACCACACCATGACGCAGTTTGATCCTATCAGCAAGGACAACATCGAAACCATCATTACTTCACTCAGTACCACAACATCCCCCCTTGATCCATGCCCAGTCACCTGGATCAAATCTACCAAACAAGATCTCAGCCCAAAACTCACAAAACTGACCCAGTTTGTACTACAAAAAGGAGAAATGACCAATGGTCTAAAACTGTCCTCTATTTGTCCCACCCTCAAAAGACCAGACCGCGACTCGACAGACCCAGCCTCATATAGACCTATATGGAGTGGAGGAGTAGCCTAGTGGTTGGGGCAAGGTCCTTCAGGCCAGAAGGTTGGGGGTTCAAATCCCACTAGAGGACAGCAACCTTGGGCCGGAAGGACTGGGGTTTCTAGTCCCACAGGTGCTCCTTGTGGTCTTGGGCAAGCCACTTAACCCCCCATAGCCCATGTTCCCTGTAAAATAATTATCTCCAAGTTATAATACCCTGTTCAATGTAATTTCAGTTTGTTCAATGTAAACCACACTGATGCAGAATAGTGCAGTATATAAGAGAATGTAAATTAAATAAATAAATAAATCACCAGCCTTCCATTCCTTATGAAAAAGCTGTCCAACAGCTTCAAGAATATATTGACAAGAACTCCCTCCTCAACCCCCAGCAACATGGGTTCTGCCCTCTCCACGACATAGAAACCCTAATGATCACCCTCATCAACAGCACAATAAAAGGGATCCAAGATAAATCACAAGGATACATCATGATATTCCTGGACATATCTGCTGTTTTTGATACAGTCAACCATGACATTCTCTTGCACTGCCTACAATCCAACAGAATTCAGAACACCATGCTATCATAGTTCCAATCCTACCTGATCAACAGAAACAACAAATAAAAATGGGAACTAAAATATCCAATCCCTACCGTCAAACCTAAGGAGTACCACAAGGATCCACCCTATCCCCCTTCCTCTTCAACATTTACATTCAGACCTTCTGCAAAATCATCAGAACTTACAACATTAACTTTCACATATATGCCAATGACATCATGCTCTATGGACAATTCAGCTCAAAGCACCCTACATACACAAACCTCCACTAATGTTTTACAGAAGTCACACAATGGCTAACAACAACCTGGCAATAAATTACAAGACAGAAGCCCTATTCATCACAAAGGACAAGACCTTCACACCCCCAACCTTTCTTACCCTTGACAACACCCAAATAAAAGTACAACCAGAAATCAAATACCTTGGAATCACATTGGATCAGCATCTCTCCTCCCACCTAAACGGACAACACTCAGCTCTAACGAATTGACGATCCTATCTCTTATGCCCTAATACCTACGCATGTATATAGTTGTATCAGTTATGTACTGTCTTACGTATATAGATACTCCACTTTGTTAGTTAACTGTTTTTACACGGTCCCAGTTCAAAAACTCACCTTGTTTATTTTTGATATGTTAAGATGTTCTATGTAAAATTAAGATGTTCTATGTAAAACAAACTTAGCTTTGTTAAATGTTGTTGTTTGTACACCGCAACTGATCTCTGGAAGATGCGGTATAAAAATGAGTGTTAAATAAATAAATAAATAAACCACAGGTACAGAAGACCACCAAAGCAATCTACTTTAAAGCCCGAACACTTCAATACCTACACCCTCTCCTGGAACCAGCGGACTTCCGATCTGCATTCCAAGCCATAATCCTCCCACATATAGACTATTGCAACTCCTTTTACCAAGGCCTCCCACAATCCACCCTGCTTCCCCTATGCACCGCTCTGCACATTGCAGCATGTACTTTAACAGGAGCAACAAAATATGACCATATTACAACCACACTTAAAACCTACACTGGCTTCCTCTAACCAGCCAAATCAACCCACAAAGACATCAACTCCTACCTTGCATCTCACTTACACACCCTACTCCAAAAACCACAACACAAGAGAACCAGAAGACAATTCAGCAAGAACACCCGCATCATCCTCCACACAAGAACAAAATCTATGCAACAAGCATGAGTTCACTCATTTAACTATATGCCCCATCCACATGGAACACATTCCCAGACACCATAAGAAACATCATGGACCTGCCCACGTTCCATAAACTCCTAAAGACCTACCTATTCACCGAATACTTTGTCACCTCCATCTAATCCTCCCCCCCCCACCAGAATAAGGATGCTCCACCACACCTGACCTACCTACAAAAATATCAACAAAACAGGTTCCACTGTATATATTGTGCATAGGTTTTGCACTTGAGGGAACTCAACAACTATTGTATATACATTTAAAGTTATATGTACATAAGTTAAAATTGTTCTAATGTAGCAATATCTTAACTTGTTCAATGTAAACCACTTTGACCTGGTGAAAAGCGGTATATAAGCAATGCTAAATCAATAAAATAAATAAATACATTTCTACTAAACCAAGGGGTATGTTTACTAAACTGCGCTACTGTGCGGGGCGCACTTGAGCGTGCACTAAGGTACCTTAGCACACGCTAATGATGCGTTTTTGGGCCCCGCACACGTGCGCGCCGCACTAACGGGACCGCTCATGTGCACGTCGCGCAAATGAGCGATAGAGGCATGGAAAGGCTCCCGGAGGGCGGAGGAAGGCTCCCCAGGGGTGGAGAGATGGGGTCAATGGGTGGAGAGTGGGAGGGGAGAGGCTCCCCGCACAGGAGCGGGGCTGAAATTCGATGAAAAAAATACCGCGAGTGAAAACCTCGCGTTAGAGCCGATTTAAAGGGAAGAGAAACCATTTCTGTCAGCAATGTACAGCAAAACCAGGGAAACCTAAAAAACGTGAGCAGTCTGATACATGTGCACAGAACAAAACAGCAAATAAAAATTGAAAATGACCACAACAAAATTCTAAAAAAATATAATCCAGCTGGGCAACAGTGATAGTCATGGAAAACATCAAAAATCACTCCCAAGAAAGCCCCAAAAAAGAAATATGAATTTTAGAAGGGCCTACGCTCCGTCCCCATACAAGGTGAATGATCCCACAGTGAAATTGTGCAGAGCAGGGTCATAAACCCTGCTCTGAACAATTTCACTGTGGGATCATTCACCTTGTATGTGGACGGAGCGTAAAAAATAATAATTATTATTTTTACGCTCCATCCCCATACAAGGTGAATGATCCCACAGTGAAATTGTGCAGAGCAGGGTTTATGTCTCCTTTGGGCAGGTTTCCTATCTCCAGGGACTGCACTGTCTCTGTGGCCACAGTGTGGTGCAGTGAACACAGACAGTGTGTTCAGGAGCCAAAGATCACCAGTTCAAGTCCCAGCTGGGGCTCCTGCAAACCCAATCCCCATATTTTACCCACCACTAAACCATGATAGTAAAGACCAACCTTTTTTGCAGATAACATAAGCATGGTCCAAACACCTCTATTTTACCCTACAGAGCCCAGACACCAGAAACATGCGCATTACCTAGACCACAGTCCCCGCAATGCAGTCCTGGAGGGCCACATATCATTTAGCTGTATTGCTGTCACCAATATAAGGCCATGTCAGCATGGTGGCGGAGGGGTACCGTTGGTGGAGGGGGCAGTGGCTGCTGCCCACAGCAGACGGTGGCCTAGTCCCCTTCACGTGGGTGCAGTGCACTCCAACAGACAGGCCCTGTCTGACAAACAGCCATGGACTCCCCAGGGAATGCACTGTTTTTGTGCTAAGATGGTGGTGCAGCGGACACAGCCAGTGCCTTTAGGACCAGAAGGTCACAGGTTCAAATCCTAGCTGAGGCTCCTGTCAACCCAGTCCCCTTATTTTACCCATGAAGAAAACATGGTAGTAAAGACTGAACCATTATTGCTGAGACCATTAGCATGGGTCAAAAACCTCTATTTTACCCTACACAGCACAAACACGATAGAAATGTGCATTACCTATGGCAGAATCCCCCAAATGCAGTCCTGGAGGGCCAAACACCATTCAGGTTCCATGCTGCCTCTAATAAAGACGCCTGTGCTGCATATCTATGCACCACCCCCATGGTATGCAGATGTATCCCATGCATATTCATGAGGGACAGCATGAAAACCCGAACAGTGTTTGGCACACCAGGACTGGAGTTGGGAACCTCTACCATAAAGCAGCAGCCAACAGGGCAAGACACACCCATACCCACACCCACAGGCCCCATTGGCTAATGCTTCCTGGAGAGGCAGGACATTGGGCCCTGCGTGCATCTCCCAATACTAGCACTTGCATACCTTAGCAATGCCACCCTACACCTGGGTATACGGTACACACCTATCAAACGTGTCCTATGATTACTGGCAGATAGCAAGTCCTATGTTAAGCACAGTTTGCTCATTGAGCTCCATCTTAACAATCTTTCTGATGTCTGCGGTGTGTGCTTCAGGTCTGGTCTCTGACAGTGTTTACCACCCTGGGGAGTGACCCCCAACAGTATTGCGTAGCATATCCATGCCTGTACTGTGCCCAGGACTGGTGTGGTGGGCAGTGCTGCTAAACTCCTCTATAGTAGCACAATGCTGGCATAGGTGTGGGAGTATGTGTCTGTCTATACAGTGTGTGGTGGCTGCAAACACCTTCCACAGCCCACACTGCCAGCACTGTTGCCAGTATTGGCCTGCCAATGTGCATAATGAGGAGCAAGGTACCATGGGTATAGCCCAGACAGGGTGACCTGGCCAGGATGCATCTGCACAGGGCATAGGGCACTGGCTGGGACATTGTAGTGCCCGGCCACCACCTACACAGACAGGGTGACCTCAGTATGTCCTGCTGGGGGATCACTCTCACCCTGACTGTGCAGTGACGACAGCATGGCTAGGCACCCCCATAGTGCTATATAGTATTTCTCTCATGTGATATTTATGGGTTTCCTTTTGGGGCTTTTGCCTCCCACATGAAAAGATATTCTTCTACTGACTCTGGAAAGATGACCCTAGTCATTGGGAATGCCACAGACTTGTTCCAGTTTATCTTATAGCCAGAAACTTTCGAGTATTTTCCCATTAGCCCTAACACTTCTTCCACTGAACTAGGATGGATAAATAACAACAAATCATCTGCGTAAGCAGACAGTTTTATCTCTAAATCACTGACTGTGATGCCCTGGATCTTTTCTGAAAACCTGAGTGCTAACGCTAAGGGTTCCAGTGCTAAACTGAACAGTGTTGGAGAAAGTGGACAACCCTGTCTGGTTCCACGATGTAGCAAGAAGGGATCCGACAGCTGCCCATTAACCAGAATGCGAGCCTGGGGACTGGAATATAACACTTGAATCATTCTGATAATGGCTTCGCCAAAGCCAAACCAGCTTAAAGCTCGAATCAAGAAGGCCCACTCCAGTTTGTCAAAGGCCTTTTCAACATCTAAGGAGAGCCCTACCATTGGAAAATCTACCTGATCAGTTAAAGACAAGAGGTTCAGAAACAAATACCCAACGTCGACCACCCTGCCATGAAGCCACAATGATCAGGGTGTATTAGATCAGGTGTTACCTTTGCTAGCCTACGCGCCAAGACAGCAGCGAATATCTTGTAATCCACATTTAAAAGCGAGATCGGCCTATAGTTCTCTACTTTAAGCGGATCCCTGCCAGCCTTTTCTAATACTACTATTGTTGCCACATTAAAAGCACCCACCAACGGAGATTGCTCATACAGAAGATGAAAGTATCTTACTAAATAGGGAACTATGTCCTCTTGGAATACTTGATAAAACTCTATAGGAATACCAGCCAGCCCTGCCGCTTTTCCCTTTTTTGAATCTTTAAGGACAGCATGGAGTTCACTTTCCGTAATCTGTTCATCTAACTCCGAGGCTTGTGATGCCAAGAGAACGGGATGTGGAATGTGTTCCAAAGATTCCTGACTAGCTTCTTCATTTTCCTCCCCTTCTGAGGAATACAACCCTGAATAAAATGACCTAAAGGCATCAGCTATATCCGAGGTCTTAATAAGGAGACCCTGTTGGTCATTCCAAATTGCTTCGATCTTTGTTTTGCAGCGCGAGGTTTGAGAGTTGAGGCGAATGGTCCCCCTGACTTATTTTGCTCCAGAAAATATCTCGCTTTCTGCTCATGTATTGTTTTCACAGCCTCTGCACTTAATATATTGTTGTACTGATATCTTAACCTTTGCAAACGGAGCAGAATGCAGGGATCAGATCTTTCCGCAAAAGTCTCTCGCCAGCTAAAATTTGAGATTCAAGCCCAACCAACTTAGCTTTCCTTTGTCTGGCTGCATTTATGGAAAAATTAGTTATCCAAGCTCTAATGAAGGCTTTAAAGGCCTCCCACAAGGCCCTCTCTGCCGTGTCTTGTGGAAGGTTTACAAAGAAATAATCCTTGATTCCCTGCTTGATATTTTCACAAAAGGTCAAATCATCTAGCATTGTTCTCTGGAAGAACCATCCAGAGCCCCTCGAAGGCCCTGCTCCTGCTGCCAACATCAAAGATACTGCAGCATGGTCTGATACTGCAGTACCACAAATTCTCGCCTCCACTGCCGATTCAACTAGGGGTTTAGAGATAAGGAAGAAGTCTATCCGTGAATGTGACCCATGTGGCAAGGAAAAGAAGGTGAACTCCTTTTCAGTGGGATGCAACAGGCGCCATATATCTGTTAGACCCGCTTCTTGTGCTAAGGACAGAACCACTGCCACGGCCCGACTCATCCCCTGTGACCTATAGGGTTGCCGATCCAGCAAAGGGTCCAGAACCAGACTGAAGTCTCCCCCCATTATGATCTCATGGGGTACCAACTCAGGCACTTCCTCTGCAATCTTATGGTAAAAGGAGATGTCATCACAGTTTGGGCCATAAACATTTACTATGCCAAGCTTTCATTCCCTGATTTGCACTAAGACCTTTGCCCATCTCCCACCCGGGTCCATACGGGACTGCTCAGTCACCGGCTGCAAAGTTTTCCGCATCAAAATTATAACCCCATTCTTCTTTTGGTATGCCGCAAAGTGGCCTACGAGCACATACTACCCCATTCCCAGATTTTTTGCTTCTTCCGAAGATAAATGAGTTTCCTGAAGTAGGACCACATCAGCCCCCTCCTTTTTGCAATATAGTAGGATTTTTTTTTTCATTTAATCGGATTATTTATTCCCTTTACGTTCAGAGAAAGTACTTTAAGTGAACCCATTGCCCCTGTTTAACATATAGACAAATCTCAAAGGGTTAACAGCATTAATCTCAGCTATCATAATTTGCATCTTATACCAAACATACCTCCATGGAGACAATGACAACCTTTGAAACAAGGTAAACCCTAGGTGAGCCATCAGTTGCAGGACTACCACTCAACCTCCCCCCTTTAAGAACCCATTGCAACCCTCCCCCACTCTCCAAGTACCGCTTAGAACATTTCCCTTCCCAAGCATTTTTTTTTGTTTTGTTTTGTTTTCCCCATAATTTCCCTTCTGAATCATGAAAACATTCCTAACCTCCCCCTCCCTATTTTTCTCCACCTTCTATCCCAACCAAGACTCTGAGTCAATGCACACATCGTATACAAAACACTCTAACTAGACCCACTGGCCTACTCTGTACTTCCAGATTTCCTCAGCCAAAGTTCGTTCTTGAAGTAGTCCTTCCGACGTCTGTTTTCCCTGCTTTCCAGGGTGAGCCTCTAACGCATCACTGCTGATTCTTGTTCCTCTATGAATGAGAGCAGGGCCTGAGGATCCTCGAATGTTCTCATCTGGTTGTGCAAAGTCACCCTAAACCTTGCAGGAAAGAATAACCCATATTGGGCCTGGAGACGTTGAAGGCGCGGCCTGAGAGCCAACATTTGTTTCCGTCGGTCCACTGTTGCTTTGTTAAAGTTCGGGAAGAAAGCAATATTTTGGCCCTCAAACTTCACCGGCGCCAAAGCTTTCGTTACGGTCATTATCTTGACCACCTGTAGATATCTCAGTAATCGCATGATTATTGGTCTTGGATACCGCATTTGAGGGCCGACCTGTGCAGGAACACGGTATGCCCGTTCGATCTCGAATAGTTGCTCGAATTCCAGGCGCAACAACTTTGGGATGTTCTTCTCCAAAAATGCCATCATGTTCCCTCCTTCTGCGCCCTCCGGCACACCGACCAGCCGGATATTATTCCTGCGTGTTCTATTGTTGAGCTCCTCCAAGTTTCGCTGCAGCACTGAGATGCGTTTCCAGTTGGTCAAGGTCAGTTTTAAACGCTCCTCATGGACTTCTACTTTGGCTTCAAGCCCGACCATCCGCTCTGATAGTCCATTTATTTGTTCCTTTAATTCTTTCAATTCTAAGATATCGGCCTGCACCCCACTCAGCGTCTCACTATTTGATGCAACGATCTCTCTTACCGCCCAAATTTCCGCAAGAATCTCTTACATGCCTTCCGCGTTCTCTCTCATGCTCCCGGTCTTTTGCGGCGAAGGGGGGTCAGGCTTCGGCCTCTTCACACCGGTGTTCATGGCAGGGTTAAATTCCAGCCGGGTAGGCTTACCGGCAGCCATCTCACAAGATTATGCGCCTTGGGAAGGTCTTGCAAATCAAATTTGCTCGGGGAAGACAGGATTTATAGCAGGATTAACAGGGGAGTGAAAATCAAGCAGCCATCTTGCACTCTTTCAGACTCTGCCTCCTGACTCAACGGTATTTGACAACAACAACAACAAGCCATTTAGAGGGTCATTTTTATTAAGTATACACACATGCAATGTATATGCACATACTTCTTCCTGTGCACTCATAAGTGGATTTTCAAGGCAAAAGTATGTTCGTAACTCTCACTTTCAAAAGCACTCAGGGAACCTGTGCTCACACTTACTCCTGCTCTTTATCATATACACTTTTTTAAAAGCAGGTGCATAAATGTTAATCTTTATCTCTATCGCCTCTGGGAATGCCTCCATTCAGTCTGCATAAAGACATATGTGTACAAGATATATCCACACAAATCTATCTGCATTATATAAAAGCCTAGTTCTGTGCAAAGAACAATGTTCTAAGCACAGAAATCCTTTTGCAAATTATCCTCGTGGAGTAGTTTTATAAAGCTAATGCACCAAGTATACAGGAAAAAGTGACATATAGATAGATAGAGATATATCCACATTGATATCTGTGTATTCAGCACTATTTTATTAAGGGAGTAATATGTGCATGTATAGGACAAGATGTAGAAGTAGGTGCTTGGAATAGGGGCATCTCCTGTGTGGAGAATGGTTGTGTACAGAGTGGGATGCATACGGATACACACGGATGCACCTGTCACAAAAAATGAGCACCCACATTTACATCTGCTTACAATGATGCCTAACTGGCATGTTTAATAAACCATTTTAGGTTTTTGAAGCTAGTGCAGTGCTGTCTGTTGGGGGGAATTTGATGTATCATCTGATATTCTCATAATGATAGAGTAATAGATTTATTTCTGGCTTAACAGTGGTATTACTCTAAGAAATCAGGACTATTTTCTAATTGTCTGTTGGGGGCATGCATAACATGTCCCCATTGAGGTGGCATTACGAGCACCCCCACTGTCTGCAACTTGGATGGTTACCATGCTCTGTTACTGTGCGCAATAATCGCCCCACCCATGCTTATGAATAACACGCAAGCTGCAGATAGTGCAGAAAATTGCTGTGTTATCTGCATTTTTCCAGCATTAGCTGTTAGCACTTGCCACTCTTGCCATGTTAATAGCTAACCCAGTTTAGTAAACATGCCCCTTAGTCTCAAACATCTTGTCTTTCAGGGCTTGATGCATAGATTACTGGCGAGTGCTGGAGAGAAAGCAATCAATCAGTGTTCCTCTTTCTTATTCTTTCGAAGCCAATGGAAGTTGAAAAGAATTATACATGTCTTTTTTGTCTGAAAATTTAAGAAAATGGGATGAAGCTTAGCTCGAGGGAAAAGCCAGTAAAAAGACATGTCGACTTTGAAAAATGGGCTAGATCAGACCGGAGGTTTTAGAGGAATAAGCCCCACCCCTATAAAATGGTCCACTACATTTCACTGGCGTTAGTTTTCAGCCTCGGATTTCACAGCGTTAGTGTGTGGGGAGCCTCTCCCCTCCCACTCTCCACCCATTGACCCCCTTCTCTCCGCCTCTGGGGAGCCTTTCTCCACCCTCCGGGAGCCTTTCCCTGCCTTCAGCGCTCGTTTGCGCCACTGCACGCTTTATCGCGCAATAAGGTACCTGTGCGCCTGATAAAGCGCCATTATCACTCGATAAGGTACCTTATCACGAGATAACGTCACAGAGCGCACATTAAGACGGTTTAGTAAACATACCCCTTAGTATCTGGACCACTAGCGGTAATACTGCAAGATAAACACTAGGGGTCAGAGGCACCATTTTGACTTTTTTTCTAGCTTTCCTAAAATTGCTATTTCTGCTGGACATGCTGTCCTAATAGATTTGTGCTCCTCTGCCTCTTTTTTAAGTATTTTACAAAAGGCTCCATGTTCAGCGGAGTCTTTTGTAAAAGCAAATAAGGGAAATTGAGCTTTCACCTCTCTTCAAACTATATAATAAGGATCTTAAAGTGTCTGGAAGTACTGGGTTGTTTTTGAGATGATACCACAGTTTTAGTATTTATATATATTTGTATGGTGACTTATAAGGGGAAGTGTCCTAATTTTATTGTTAGGAAATGTATTTATTTAAAAAAATTTTATACCGCCTTTTCATTTAATCAAAGCAGTTTACAAAGTAACATCAACATTACATTATAACATAATAACTGATTACAGTGAACATTATAACAGTATTGGTTACATTGAGCATGTTAACAGTAACATTGTACTAACCGGTGGAAATAGTCCCCTTTTTTTCTTTAGAGATCCTCTGTGTTTGTCTCATGCTTTTTTGAATTAGATTATTCCACGCATCTACCACTCTTTCCAAAAAGAAATATTTCCGCATATTACTCCTAAGTCTATCCCCTTTTACCCTCATCCTATGTCCCCTCGAAAAAGGCTCTCCTTCTGTGCATTTATGCTACGGAGGTATTTAAACATCTCGATCATATCAGCTCTATCCCGCCTTTCCTCTAAAGTATACATATTAAGATCTTTAAGTCTGTCCTCAAATGCTTTATAATGAAGACCACTAACCATTTTAGTAGCCACTTTCTGTACCAACTCCAACCTGTTTATATCCTTTTGATGGTGCGGTCTCCAGAATTGCACACAATACTCCAAATGAGGTCGCACCAAAGACTTATACAGAGGCACTATCACCTCCTTTCTTCTGTTGCCATTCCTCTCCCTATGCACCCAAGGATCCTTCTAGCTTTCACTGTCACCTTTTCTACCTGTTTAACTACTTTAAGATCATCAGACACAATCACGCCTAGGTCTCGCTCTTCTTTTGTGGACAGAAGTACTTCACTCCCTATACTATATCTTTACCTTGGATTGCTGCAGCCCAAATGCATGATCTTGTATTTTTTAATATTAAGGGGCTTGTTTACAAAGCCGCAGTAGTGGTTCGCGATCGCGATCGCAGCCGCGGCCCCATTGTAATAAATGGGGCCGCGGCTCCGATTACGATCGCAAACCGCTACCGCGGCTTTGTAAACAAGCCCCTAAATCTCAGCTGCCAAATACTAGACCATTCTTTAAGCTTAGCTAGATCCCTCCTCATGTTATCTACACCTTCCTCGGTGTCTACTCTATTGCAGATTTTGATATCATCTGCAAAAAGGCAAAGCTTACCTGACAGCCCTTCCGCAATATCACTAACAAAGATGTTAAAAAGAATCAGACCAAGGATAAATCCCTGTGGCACATCACTGGTAACCTCCTTCTCCTCAGAGTGAGCTCCATTTACCTGTACCCTTTCTTGTCTCCCACTCAATCAATTTCTAACCCTAGCAATAATTTTAGGGTCCATCCCTGGGGTGATCTTTTTGTTTAGAGGTTGCCTGTGCAGAACAGTGTCAAAGGCTTTACTGAAATCTAAATACACCACATCTAGGGCTCTCCCTTGGACCAACTCCCTGATCACCCAGTCAAAGAAATCAATCAGATTTGTCTGACAAGACCTGCCTCTGGTGAATCCATGCTGCCTTGAATCCGGTAATCCGTTGCACTCCAGAAACCTCACTATTTTCTCTTTCAGCAGTGTTTCCAATAATTTATTCACCACAAAGTTAAACCAACCACCCTGTAGTTTTCAACAACATCCTTACTTCCATTTTTGTGTAAAGGGACCACATGTGCCTCTTTCCAGTCCTCTGGAACCACTCCCACCTCCAACGAGGCATTGAAAAGATCAGTCAGTATAGCTCCTAGAACGTCCCAAGTCCCTTCTGTATTCTCGGGTGTATCCATCTGGTCCCAACGCTTTGTCTACTTTAAGTTTAACTAGTTTCTCATGAACCCAGTCTTCTGAAAATTGTTCAAGATGCCCCTCACTTCTGTCCCTGTTTGTGGGTGTTTTCTGAGGTCCTGTTCCTGGTTCTTCATCTGCAAACACCGAACAGAAATATTTGTTCAGCAATTCTGCTTTATCCTCATCAGCTTCTACATATTCCTCCCCTTCACCCTTGAGTCTGACAATACCACTTTTGCCCTTCCTCTTCTCACTAACATGTGAAAAATGTCTTATCCCCCCATTTTATTACATTGACTATTTCCTCCTCATTTTGAATCTTTGCTTGCCTGACTACTTTGCTAGCTTCTCTAAGTTTTTCCAAATATAGATGCCTGTCTTCCTCTCTCTGTGATCTCTTGTATTTCATGAAGGTCTCCCTCTTTTTCTTTACCCTGTCAACTTCTTCTTTTGAAAACCATAGCAGTCTCTTTTTCCTTTTATCTTTATTTACCATTTTAACAAAAAGGTTGGTTACCCTTAAAATATCACCTTTCAGTTTTACCACATCCCCCAGCTGTTCCCATCCCGCTAACGACTCCCTGATGTATTGGCCCATCTTGGCAAAGTTAGTTTTCCTAAAGTCTAAGACCCTCGTTTTTGATAGATTTTAGCATTTCTAGTCCTAATTCTGAACCACGCCATCTGGTGATCACTAGATGCAAAATGATCTCCCACTATAACTTCAGAAACACTTTCACCATTGGTTAGCACCAAGTCCAGTATGGCCCCTTCACATGTGGGTTCTGTTACCAATTGCCTGAATAGTTCTTCCAGTAGAGAATCCAGGATCTCCTTACTTCTAGATTATACTACAGCAGGAATGTGCCAATCAGCATCTGGCATATTGAAATCCCCTATCAGTAACACTTCCCCTTTCCTGGCAATGCTGCATATATCTTCAATTAACTCTCCGTCCACCTCTTCTCCCTGTGAGGGAGGTCTGTAGATCATGCCAATGCAAATAGATTTCTCTGTCCCTCTTTCTAGTCTAACCCATAGTGCCTCCTCTCTCCTTTTTAAACCCTGTATTTCCATAGCTTTAATTTTAATTTACATATAGTGAAACTCCTTCTCCCCTTCTTCCTACCCTGTCCTTTCTGACTAAAGTATAGCCTGGTATAGTTACATCCCAGTCATGGTTGTCTGTGAACCATGTCTCTGTTACTGCCACTAAATTCAAATCAGCCTCTCCCATTAAAGCCTCAATATCTGGGATCGTATTTCCCATGCTGTGGGCATTTATATACATTGCTTTCCATATGTTGCCCCTTTTACCCATTTCCATAAAGGTATTTAATGTTTCATTTACCTAGGAGTTTTTACTTACATGGGGGCTTTCTTGACCCATCCCCAATGAATCTAGTTTAAAGCCCTCTTCAGTAGGTTAGCCAGTCTTCTTGGACAGATGGATGCCATCTCTGCTCTGCAACCCTTGTAACAGTATCCCATGGTCCAGGAAACCAAAATGCTCTCGATGACACCATCCACGCAGCCATGCATTTATCTCCTGGATGCAAGCTTCTCTACCTTGGCCTTTACCCTCAACAGGGAGGATTGAAGAGAACACCACCTGCACCACTATCTGCTTCGCCCTCTGTCCCAGAGCAATGAAGTCACTTTTGATAAACTCAGAGGGATGCCTGACAGTATCATTTGTGCCAACAGGGATGAGCAACATTGGGTAATAATCAGTGGGCTTTATGAGTCTCGACAAACTCTCGGTAACATCTCAGATTTTGGCACTTGGCAGACAGTATACCTCTCTGGACATCAAGTCTGGTCATCAGATGGACGCCTCAGTATCCCTCAGAAGAGAGTCACCAGCCACCACTACTATTCGCTTCCTTGTGGTCATTGATTCTGCAACTTGGGATGCTTGAGCTCTGGTTCTTCCCTTTCCAGGGATGCTTTCACCTCCTCCACTTTCAAGGCTGCACAATGGTTCTTCAATTCAAGGGCTGGAGGAGTTGAATTGGTGATTCTGCAAGCCCTGGTGACTCGTGTCCAACTATCATCATTCTGTAGGCTCCCATCTTCTCCTCTGCTGGAGAACTTGGATATTTCAAGAGGCATCTCATCAATGTACTTCTCACTGTCTTGAATGCTCCTCAGCCTCACCACCTGTTCTCTGAGCTCCTCCACCTGTTTCCTGAGAGATTCATCATGCAGGCATTCTGCATATGGAACCGGTCCTTCAACTGGCATTGGGATCTCTGTATGGACAGAGGCAGAAGCTGTAATGTGGGCAACAGATTTGGCGATATGATTTTTCCCAGTCATTGTTCAGTTGGTGGAGCTTAAGTACCTGTCCTTTCAGAGAAAAAGCAATTAACCTCTTAAGTGTGTTCTAAATGTGCTATTCCAAGAAAGATACTAAAAACAGAGTTTTAAACCTACACCACTAAAGAAAATATTTCCCCTTTTGAACTAAAGCATCAAAAAGATGTAACTTTGCTTTAAAAATGTACCAAACCCCTATTAAGAGCTCTCAGGCAGAGAGCTAGTATTTAAAAAGCCATACCTTTGCTTGAAATGCAGAGCCCTGTTAGGAATGCCTCAACAGTGCAAGGCTCTGAAGACTTTTATGCAGCCCTCAGCTGCTCTCAGTTCTTTCACAGGCCTATCAAGCCCAGTATCCTGTTTCCAACAGTGGCCAAAACAGGTCACAAGTGCCTGGCAGGTTCCAAGAAGGAACACAGGTTCCACAATGCTTGCCCCAGGGTAAGCAGTGGATTTCCCGGGTCCTCTTTAATGATCCTTTATGGACTTTTCCTTCAGGAACTTGTCCAAACCTTTTTTAAACCCAGCTCACACTAACAGCTTTTACTACAGCCTCCGGTAACGAATTCCAGAGTTTGATTACATGTTAAGTGAAAAAATATTCTCTCTTATTAATCTTAAATAGATTACATTGTAGCTTCATTGCGTGTCCGCTAGTCTTTCTGCTTTTTGAGGGCATAAGCAGCTAAGCTGGTGGAAGAGTAGCTAAGTGGTTAGAGCAATAGCCTAACCCTCCAGAAGATCTAGGTTCAATTCCTACTGGACTCCTTGTGATCTTAGGTAATTTGCTTTACCCTCCATTGCCTTAGGAAAAAAGGCCTGGTAATCTACTTTCAGTTTTATCTTACCAAGAAAATCCAGGGGCTGCTGGGTTGCCAGGAGTCAGCAATGATTTGACTGCACTTAAAAAAAAAATCTACATTTATCCATTTCATTTATTAATTTATAGACCTCTATCATATCTCCCCTTAGCCATATATTTGCCAAGTTGAAAAGCCCTAGCCTTTTAAGCTTTTCCTCATAGGGGTATCCTTCCATCCCCTTTAGCATTTTGGTGGCTCTTCTCTGTACTTTTTCTAATTCTGCTATATCCTTTTTAAGATATGGTGACCAGAATTGCACACAGTATTCATGGTGTGGTCGCACCATGGAACAATACAGAGGCATTATAATATCCTTTGTTTTACTCTCCATTCTTTTCCTTATGATTCCTAGCATTCTATTTGCTTTCTTGGCTGCCGCTGCACACTGGGTGGAGGGTATCAACATATTATCCATGATGACACCTAAACCTTTTTCCTGAGTGGCGGTTTCTAATGTGGAACCTGGCATTGTGCAACTGTAGTTTGGGTTACTCTTTTCTAGGTGCATTACTTTGCACTTCTCCACACTAAATTTCATCTGCCATTTGAACATCCAGTCTTCAAATTAGCAAGATCCTTTTGCAATTTTTCATAATCCTGTAGTGTTTTAGCAACTTGAATAATTTTGTGTCATCTGCAAATTTGATCACCTCACTTGTTATTCCAATTTCCAGATCATTTAAGATGTTAAAAAGCAGCAGGCCCAGCACAGATCCCTGGGGTACTCTATTATTCACCTTTCTCCATTGAGAAAATTGGCTATTTAGCCTCTGCTTTCTTTTAACTAGTTCCTGAACCACAATAGTACATTGCCTCCAATCCCATGACTTATTAATTTGGCCAAGAGTCTCTCATGAGGGAGCTTGTCAAAGGTTTTCTGAAAATCCAGGTACACTATGTCAACCGGCTCACCTTGGTCTACCCGTTTATTCATACCTTCAAAAAATTTAACAGATTAGTAAAACAAGACTTTGGCTAAACCCATGTTGGCTTTCTCCCATTAAACCATAACTATTTACATGTTCAGTAATTTTGTTCTTTATAATGGTTTCTACCATGTTGCCCAGTACCAATGTCAGTCTCACTAGTCTATATGTCCCGGATTCCCCTGGAACCCTTTTTAAAAATTGGCGTTACATTGGCTATTCTCCAATCTTCAGGTACTACAGATAATTTTAATGATAGTGCACGGATTACTAATAGTAGATCTGCAATCTCATCTTTCAGTTCTTTCAACACCCTGGGATTTATGCCATTTGGTCCAGGTAATTTGTAGTAAGGGCTGTTAGTATAGCTGGGTTTAAAAAAGGTTTGGACAAGTTCCTGGAGGAAAGGTCCATAAACCACTATTAAAAAGGGACCCAGGATATCAATGCTTGACCTAGTACAAGCACTGCAGAACCTGTGTCTTTTGGGGAAACTGCTAGGTACGTATGACCTAGATTGGCCACTGTTGGAAACAGGATACTGGGCTTGATGGACCTCGGTCTGACCCAGTATGGCATTTCTTATGTTCTTTCTTATGTTCTTACTACTCATCAGTTCATCAAATACTTGTAATGCATCTTCCCAGTTTATCAATATTTCTTTCAATTGTTTTCAGTCACTTACATGTGTTGATGGGCCTTTCCATGTGTACTTTAGCTGGTCACTATTCTATAAGTACACACATTGGGCTGATGGAGTGTACTTTCACTGTGACATTCACATGGGTGGAGCTCGGGCGAAGCAAGCATGTCATAAAATACAGGCATACGTGAATAAGATGCGCATGGCCTTTCAGGCCAGCCATAGGGCTGGTGTATCTTTATCTTTATATTGATTCTTGATATACCGCCCTTCAAAAATACATCAGAGCAGTTTACAAAATACAAAAATTGACTGCCAGAAAAGGAAAGGAATACCACAATTGTGACAGGAAAGAGGACGCAAGGAGGACAGAAAAAGAAGAGACAAACACCAGGAACAAGTCCATTCTCTAGAGGCTAAAGTAGCAGACTTGGAAAACATAAGACAGACAGAGAGGTACATAGACGAGACCTACAGGGATATAGTCCTGAAGTCCCACCTACAGTCTGGCAGCACCCCTGTTGCCATGGAGGAGAGAGGTCACGTGACAGGAGAGCATCACCCTGGTGTGGCAGGAAGTGATCCTGTAACTAGGACCTGTCCTCCAGGTGATGTAAAACCCTCTCGCACCGAGGAAGTTTCTCCAGGGCCATGTGCCCATGAGAGAAGGGTTAGGACAGCCGTTATAGTTGGTGATTCGATCATTAGGCATGTAGATAGCTGGGTGGCTGGTGGACGTGAGGATCACCTGGTAACATGCCTGCCTGGTGCGAAGGTAGAGGACCTCACGCGCCACCTAGATAAGGTCTTAGATAGTGCTGGGTAGGAGTCTGCTGTCTTGATACATGTCGGTACCAATGACATAGGAAAATGTGGTAGGGAGGTTCTGGAGGCAAAATTTAGGCTTTTGGGTAGGAAGTTGAAATCCAGAACTTCCATGGTAGCATTCTCCGAAATGCTTCCTGTTCCACGTGCAGGACCCAAAAGGCAGGCAGAGCTCCGGAGTCTCAATGCGTGGATGAGACAATGGTGCAGAGATGAGGGTTTTGGATTTGTTAGGAACTGGGGAACATTCTGGGGAAAGGAGGGGCTCTTCCGAAGGGATGGGCTTCACCTTAACCGGGATGGAACCAGGCTGCTGGCATTAACCTTTAAAAAGGAGATAGAGCAGCTTTTAAACTAGATATTAGGGGAAAGCCGACAGTCGCCCAAGAGCGGATGGTTCGGAAGAATGTATCCTTGAAGGATACTACCAAAAGCAGAGAGGTTCCACAAAAGAGTAAAGTAGCCCAAATGCCCTCAAGTATGGAGCAGACAGAGCTTAAAGATCCCAATTTACCCATGTCTAACAATAGCCAAATTAACATGAATAAAATACATTCTCTAAAATGCTTGTATGAAAATGCTAGAAGTCTAAAGAATAAGATGGGAGAGTTAGAATATATAGCACTAAATGAAAGGTTAGATATGATTGGAATATCAGAGATATGGTGGAAGGACCAGTGGGACACTGTGATACCTGGGTACAAACTATATCGTAATGATAGAGCTGATCAAATTGGTGGAGGGATTGCATTCTATGGTAGAGAGGGCATTGACTCAGAAAGGATTAAAGTTTTGCAGGAAACAAAATCTGCTGTAGAATCTATATGGATTGAAATTCCATATAAAAGGGGGAAGGCAATGGCAGTGGGGGTGTACTATCGAGCACCTGGCCAGAATGATCAAATGGATGATGAAATGCTCAAAGAAAACAAGGAAGCTAACAAAAGTTACAGCGCAGTAATAATAATGGGTGATTTCAATCACCCTGGTATCGACTGGGTCAGTGTCACGTCAGGACATGCTAGGGAGATAAAGTTCCTAGATGAAATAAATGACTGCTTCTTGGAGCAGCTGGTTCATGAACCAACCAGAGGGGAAGCCATATTAGACCTAGTCCTTAGTGGAACACCAGATCTAGTGCAAGAGATAAGGGTGTTGGGGCCACTTGGCAATAGTGATCATAGCATGATCGCCTTTGATTTAATTAGTGGAGGAGGGATAGTAAGGAAATCCACAGTACTACCTTTTAACTTTCGAAAGGGAGACTATGATAAAATGAGGAAAACAGTTAAGAAAAAACTAAAAGGAGCAGTTGCAAAGGTTAAAGACGTACATCAAGCTTGGGTGTTGTTGAAAAATACTATCTTGGAAGCCCAGACCAGCTGTATTCCATGCTTTAAGAAAAGTGGAAGGAAGTCCAAAAAACTGCCAGCATGGTTTAAAGGTGAGGTCAGAGAGGCTGTTGTTGCCAAAAAAGCATATTTCAGGAAATGGAAAAAAGAGCCAAACAACGAAACCTGGAAACAGCACAAACACTGGCAAGTCAAATGCAAGGCATTGATAAGGCAGGCAAAGAGAGAATTTGAGAAGAAGCTTGCTACGGAAGCAAAAACGCGAAATAAAGACCTTTTCAAGTACATTCGTAGCAAAAAACCTGTGAGAGAGTCAGTTGGTCCATTAGATGATAAAGGGGTTAAAAGAGCACTAAGAGGCGACAAGGCGATAGCGGAGAGATTGAATGAATTCTTTGCTTCGGTCTTTACTGAGGAAGATGTAGGGATGTTACCCATGACTGAAGTATTTAAAGGTGTGGAAGAATTGAAGGAAATATAGATACATCGGGAAGATGTCTTACAACTATTAGATAAACTGAAGAGTAGCAAATCACCTGGGCCGGATGGTATACATCCAAGGGTGTTGAAAGAACTGAAATATGAGATTGCAGACCTGCTATCAGTAATCTGTGAACTATCATTAAAATCATCTCTAATACCTGAAGATTGGAGGATCGCCAATGTAACACCAAGTTTTAAAAAGGGTTCCAGGGGTGATCCGGGAAACTACAGACCGGTGAGCCTGACATCAGTACCAGGAAAAATGGTAGAAACCATCATAAAGAATAAAATTACTCAGCATGTAGATAGTCACAACCTAATGGGAGATAGCCAACATGGCTTTAGACAAGGAAGATCTTGTCTTACTAATCTGTTATGTTTTTTTGAAGGAGTGAATAAACAGGTGGACAAAGGTGAGTCGGTTGATATTGTGTATCTGGACTTTCAGAAAGCCTTTGACAAGGTCCCTCATCAGAGACGTTTGGCAAAACTAAAGAGTCATGGGATAGGAGGCAGTGTACTATTGTGGATCAGGAACTGGTTAAAAGATAGAAAGCAGAGGGTAGGGCTAAATGGCCAATTTTCCCAATGGAGAAAGGTGAATAGTGGTGTACCCCAGGGATCTGTGCTGGGTCCGCTGCTTTTTGAGATATTCATAAATGACCTGGAAAGTGGAATAATGAGTGAGGTTATCAAATTTGCAGATGACACAAAACTATTTAAAGTTGTTAAAAACCCAAGAGGATTGTGAAAAATTGCAAGAGGATCTTGATAAATTGGAAGACTGGGCATCAAAATGGCAGATGAAATTTAATGTGGACAAGTGCAAGGTTATGCACCTAGGGAAGAACAACCCAAACTATGGTTACACGATGCAAGGTTCCACATTAGGAACCACCACCCAGGAAAAAGATTTAGGCGTCATTGTGGATACCATGTTGAAACCCTCGGCCCAGTGTGCAGCGGCAGCCAAGAGAGCAAATAGAATGCTAGGTATGATAAGGAAAGGAATGGAAAATAAAACAAAAGATATTATAATGTCTCTATATCGTTCCATGGTGAGACCGCACCTTGAATATTGTGTGCAATTCTGGTCGCCGTATCTTAAAAAGGATATAGCGATTTTAGAAAAGGTTCAGAGAAGAGCCACCAAAATGGTAAAAGGGATGGAAGGACACTCCTATGAAGAAAGGCTAAAAAGGTTAGGGCTCTTTAACCTGGAAAAGAGACGGCTGAGGGGAGATATGATAGAAGTCTATAAATTAATGAACAGAGTAGAACGGGTAAACGTAGATCGATTGTTTACGTTATCAGAATATAGAAAGACTAGGGGACATGCAATGAAGCTACAGGGTAAACTATTTAAGACTAATAAAAAAATATATTTTTTCACTCAACGTGTAATCAAACTCTGGAATTTGTTACCGGAGGATGTAGTAAAGGCTGTTAGTGTAGCTGGGTTTAAAAAAGGTTTGGACAAGTTCCTGGAGGAAAGGTCCATAAACCATTATTAAGAAGTGACCGAAGATATCAATGCTTGACCCAGTACAAGCATTGTGGAACTTGTGTCTCTTCGGGAAACTGCTAGGTACATATGACCTAGATTGGCCACTGTTGCAAACAGAATACTGGGCTTGATGGACCTTGGTCTGACCCAGTATGGCATATCTTATGTTCTTATGTTCTTAAGGAAGGCGGGGAGGGGACAGGGTGCCTCAGCTGGGGGCGAGGGGGATAGGAAGATTAAAGGCAGTGCAGAAAAGGTGAGTTTTCAGCAGAGACTTGAACCTAGTAAAAGAGAGTTCCAGTCCAAGGTTTGGGGAAAGGGAATTCCAGAGTTTTGGACTGAGAAAAAAGAAGGCAGCGTTTCGAGTGGATTCCAGGTTCCAGGTGTGCCAGGGAGTGGGGGGGGGGGGGGGGGTGAATAAGCATACGGTTAGCATGGATGTGTAAGTGATCATGCCTAGAATCAACGCGCATTTCCCACTCCTTACACCTCTAGTTTATAAAGTATAGTACATGCGTACTTGACTTTATATAATAGATTGTAAAAAGATGCATTAGCCTAGGAGTGCTTTATAAAATTAGCCTCATTATGTATGTGTGTATACACACACACATACACAAGTGGGATGTCCATTTATATATTTTACCGGGTTGTGTTTTGGGAAGGCTAGCATTGGGATAATCATGATCTTTGAGTTTGATTATCAAAATCTTAGATGGGGGTGGGGGGCTTAGGGACCTGAAAGTTAATTGAGATGGGTGCAGGGCAGGGAGCATTAGGGTAGGATGCTTCATACCCTGGCACCAGCCCTGCTTACAGAGTAACAATTTCTCATTTTATATGGTGTAGTTTTCTCAGATAGTGTTACAGATGGATTTAATCATTGGTTATTTGCTCAGTGAGATGACAGGTTTGTTTTATGTGTCTGCAATTGAACTTTTGCCTTTTTCCTTATTAATGAGCAGATAAACAATGGAGTCGGTAGGATAAACTAAAATTTCTTATATGTTAAATGTAGCAGGTTACAGGATACAAAGCAACATGATTTTACCAGAGGAAGATCATGTCAAACAAATCGAATCACTTTATTTGATTGGAGAGAAAATAATTAGATCAGCAGTGAGCACTGGATGTGATAGACTTGAATTTCACTAAAGCTTTCTGACACTGTCCCACAGAGGAGACTCATAAATAAACAGAGTAGAATTTCAGGTGATCAACTGGGTTAAAAACTGAGTGATAGACAAGAGAAAGTTGTGATAAATGGAAAGAGAACTGATTTCATTTATTACATTGTGATACACTGCTTTTAGAACAAACATCAAAGCGGTTTACAATAAAAAAGAGTAATATCAGTAGAGTGCCTCAGATATCAGTCCTGGGGATACTTCTTTTCAATATATTCATAAGTATTATTATAGACTGCTTCACTGTTACCATTAGGCAAACTTGGTGGTCACTTAGAGCGCCAATGATCAGAGGGCAGCCCATTTCTGCCACTGTTGCCTCTCTCCAGGATCTGTATTGGTGGCAATTACATCTAAACAGAAACATAGTGCTTACCATAAATTTCAGTGGTATATCGCTGTTCCTGCTTCCGCTCCCTCTGATGCATCGGGGACCGATCAGGAACAGCGATGCAGTGCCGGAGTAATTGACGCTGCTGCAGGTCGCAGAGAGGGACAGTGGCAATTGGGGATGGGTTGGGAGCGGTGGCAGCAGGAATGAAGTTCATCTAGGGCACTTCATATCCTTGCACCAGCCCTGGTCACAGAGAGGTTAGTAGGAAAGGTTTAAGATATGTGAAAAAGTGGATTCTCCTGCTAAAGCAGATAAAATGAGGAACAAGCTCAAAATGTTTGAGGAATAGTCAAATGCTTAGCGGCTAAGGCTTAATGCACTGCCTCCAGTACAAAACTAGGCTGGAAACTACTAAGTGGTACATTTTACCACAGCAATATTTACTGTGCACGCCACAACCTACAGTATCTTAATGCTGCAGATTAGTAAATATAAATTTGGGCTGCTGCTACCAGGAAAATTGCATGTTTCTGGCTGCCACATTGCAAAGGTAGCAAGCGTGAAGTTGGGCACACTATCCTTTAGGGCCACTGCAAGGTGAACCCCAATCCTCAGACCAACCAACACACCTCCCCTATACCCCCAAGCCACCTGATCCATAGAAAAGCCCAAGCGTTTCATTCCTACCCCCTGTACCAGTTGGAACCTCTTGGGAGTTTTTCTGATGTCTAGTAGGGGGCCAGGAGCAATCCCTGGTCATTCCTACCCCATTGGTTTGCAGCTTCAAAATGGTGCCTCTCAACCCTTAGTAGTCTCATGGTCCTACCTATAGGGGCCAAACTGCCAAATAAGGGCTTTTCTGAGGATCTGGGGGTCAGGGACATTTCTGAAGATTGGAGGGGGGTAGTGGAGGGTTAGGCTTTTGAATAATGAATCCTTTTAAGTTGCTCTCCTGGAGCATCTGGCCTCTTCTTAGAAGCCCAGTGCTCCCAGGGAAAAAAAGATAATGCAGCTCAGAACTGGTGCTATCTTTCCATGAATAATGCAGCTAGTGAGGTGTTTAAAATGCATTTACATGCTTTGCATCAAATTATTATTTAGCTTGTGTTGTGCTTCCCTCCTCTCTTCATCTGGAACCCTCCTTCAACACCTTCAAGGCCAGACTAAAAACCCACCTTTTCTGCTCCGCCTTTGGCCTCCCCCCACCCCCTCCCCTTTGTTCCCAGCCCCAGTTGATGTTAAGTCCCTTTCTCTCCTTTCTCCGATGTAGCACAGTCACTATCTGCTTTTTTCTCTGATCTTATCTCTTCTTTCCTGTCTACATTTGTTGGCATTCCTTTTCCTTTTCACAGCAGCTCAACCTTTATTTTCAATGATTGTAAACTGCTTTGACGCTTTTTGTGTAAGCGGTATATTAAGTCTTCAATAAAGATAAAGATGTGTTAAGGCCAAATAACACAAAATTTTGTTATTTATCACACATTATTTATTGTGGCAGATTGTTGGAAAATATTGGGGATTTTTCTTCATACCAGCTAAAGTACAATCTCCCAGGCACAGCGTACCACAACCCAGTCTAATCGATAAATGTTTTCCCATCTCATAGTTGGATGAGACATGCTGATATAGAAAAGCCCTGCTCATTCTCAGAGTACTACAGTATAACTATAACAACGCTGTATCAGAAAAACACTGGGATCATGATCCTGACAATTGCAGAGAATGAAAAACTCAGTGTTTCCCCTTAAAACTCACCATAAAAAGTATTCAGATTCTGGTGTCACTGAAACAGCAGCAACCTAGACTCCTTCCATTGCCAGGCACATTGTAAAAAAACACACTCAGCCTATATGTAGCAAAGCTGCCATACCAAACCAGCACTAACAACCAGAACTCAAATAGCAATAATCCACTATGAAAGACAACACAGCAAATACAGTATTACACCAAGCCTTAGGACACCAATACACGCCCTACTGGAAAACCAGAACAAGCCAGACATCTACAGATTTCTACACAGAACTTACCTGCTAGCAGAATCCTTCATTTCAATTATATCCTACTATGAATTCTGGAATATGTTAGCCACATCATCTCCCTATGCACGAACCTCGTTATGAAGGTGCACCACATTATCCCTTTTTGAATATACAAAGTTGTTCTGGTGAGGTTAGTCCTAATAGTAACAAGTGGAGAAAGCATGAACAGAATGCCTAATGGAATTCTTTCTAACCCCTCTTGGTGTGTGTGTGAGTTTGGCCATGGAGGGGAGAGAGTTGAGGATGTTTGAATGGAGCCATTTCCAAACATTCCATTGATTTGGAAATAATTATGAAACATGAAGCTCTATTTTGCATAGGGAAAATCCAGGTTGGAAAATTCACATTTCCTAAGTATTTTACAAAAGGCTCTGGAACCCTTTGTAAAATACATAGAACTGCAGCAGATACGCATGTATTTCCCTGCGCACACAGCAGAAGCAGAAGCTCTGATTTATAAAGCTGCACATAGTAAAAAAGGGATCAGCATTACTTAGTGGCTTCCATATATAAGTGCCAGCACTCTTAGGGGTATGTTTACTAAACTGCGGTAACGTTACATAACACGCGTTATGTAATGTTAACGATCGTTAAGTAACGTTAACGCGCGTTATGAGACGTTAATGATCGTTAACATCTCATAACGCGCGTTATCGTTACTTAACGATCGTTCACGTTCCGCGGTGTGGTAAAACACCGCAGAAGGTGGAGAGAGGGCGGAGAGAAGGGGTCAATGGGTAGAGTGTGGGTGGGGAGAGGCTCCATTCAAACGAACGCGCTGATCTGAAGAGCTGAATCCTAACGCGATTGAAAACCTGCCGTTAGATCAGAGCTACTCAATTCCGGTCCTGGAGGTCCGCAACCCTGCAGGTTTTTGGGATATCCCTAATGATATGCATGAGATATATATGCATTAGAGATAGCCTGCCAACCTAACTGGTTTTTGGCCCTCCAGGGCTGGATTTGGAGACCCCTGCCTTACACCTCTGTCATTTAAGATTGTAAGTGGGCAAGGTGCAGATGTCCAAGACATCAAAAAGGTTAGAATTTGTCACATTCCTCCTTGCTTCTCACCACCACCAAAATATTGTCTATTAGACAACTTTTTGGTGGTGTTGAGAATCTAGGAGGAATGTGACACATTCTATCTACCCTTTTGATGTCTAGAACATCTGTACCTTGCCCACTCACAATCTTAAATGACAGAGGTGTAAGGCAGGAGTCTCCAAATCCAGCCCTGGAGGGCCACAAACCAGTCAGGTTGGCAGGCTATCTCTAATGCATATATATCTCATGCATATCATTAGGGATATCCCGAAAACCTGCAGGGTTGCAGACCTCCAGGACCGGAATTGAGTAGCTCTGCGTTAGATGCACATATGCAGGAGAGAGAAACCATTTTCGTGTCAGCAAGGTACAGCCCAGGCAGGGAGCCCAAAAACTGTGATAGTAGTGCTCCAGGTACAGCAATACCATAGTGCCAAAGTATGAATGGCCACTATGGCGATGGTGCAAATGGGGCATAGGGGGCTGCAGGCGGGACATATAGCATGGTCCACCAAACAAGCACAGATCCACGTGCCTCTCAACAACCCAGTCAACAACGTGGAAGGCAAGGAAGGAACACATGTGGCATTCCTGAAAGTGGAGTACAAAATACAGTTGAGCTGCTAGCGGTAGATAATACTTTACAGACCGCAACGCTGCTATATTAATAATCAAGGTTTTTGGATAAGAAGAGCTGTGAAGTGATTCACAGTGTGGCAAGGTAAAAAAGTGAAATTACATAAGACAGCCAAAAGCCCCTGATGAAGGCATAAGCGAAACACGGCCTGTGTCGGGCCTGGCGTTATGAAATAAGAGTTATTAATAAAATTAGTTCCTTCCTTGCCTTCCACGTTGTTGACTGGGACATATAGCATGGGCAGCTGGGGCACAGGGTGGACCAGGCGGGCGCCTAGGTGGCACATAGGAACATAGACACCGGAGATCAGCAAGACAGCAGTTAACCAAGGCCAAACACAATCCACCAATATCTACCTGGTCCACCCTAGCCAATAGTCGCTAGGGCACAGACCTGACATCCCCCCAGCCATCCCGCCCCCATGTGGAGGAGACATAATAGTGGTAGGCAGTGATGGGGGGATGTGAGGATGTCCATATATGCCCCCACACCCCGGAACCCGCTCCCTAGGCGGGCGCCTACCTACACAGTGGATGGCCTGGGACTGTGCACTACCAGCACCGACAGCAAATGGCCACATCAGCTTGGCAGGGGGGCATGTGCTCATACTGGAGGGGGCAGTGCCACCTCCCTGCAGTGGACCTAGGCGGTGCTCTGCAGCAGTACGTGGTGTGCAGTGCAACATAAAAGGTCTGGCTGAGGAAAAGTGCCGGTAGCCCCAGGGACTACCATGCATCTATGGCATCAGTATGGTGCAGTACACCCAGCCAGTTTGTCCAGGAGCAGAGGGTCACAGGTTCAAGTCCCAGCTGTGGTTCCAGCAGAGCATGTCCCTATATTTTACCCTACAATGCAGATACAACAGCAACATGTGCAAAGCCCAAAGCAGCGGCGAACAGGGGTGCAAACACCCACTCACACAGGCTCCACAATCCAATGATGCATGGAGCAGCAGGCTGTTGGCCCCAGCAGTGGGATGATGTTATCACCAGAGCACTACTACTACCCCCTGCACAGTTTAGCAATGTTGGCACTGTGCTCAGGACTAGTGTGGCGGGCAGGGCTGCCAACCACTCCTATCTTTGTATAATGCTGCAAAAGGAGTGAGCGTGTTTGTATGTCTATCCATTGTTCTGTGGCTGCCCACACTTCACTGGGCCCAAAATGTCCCACTGTTACCAGCGTTAGCCTGATTAGATGCATAATGAGGAGCAAGGTATTCTGGGTATGGCCCAGACAGGGCAGATTGGCCAGGATGCATCTTCACAGGGTGTGGGGAAATGGCTAGGACACTGTAGTGCCTGACCACCACCTGCATGGACAGGCTGGCCACAGCATGGCATGCTGGGAGGGCACTCACTCTGAACGAGCAGTGACCATGGCAGGTCTAGGTTCCCACATAGTGCTCTACACTATTTGTCTCTAATAATATATTTGTGTTCCTAAGTGCTGGGGTCCTAATCACTGAGATGCCTGCTTGCTGCACATAGTTCCTGGGGGACTGTCTGCAGTTAGATTGTGCATGGTTGGAACACCTTTAAGGTACAGTCTGACTGTGCTGTCTGCTGGTGACTGGCAGACAGCGGTGGGAGGCACTTGGGGTTTCCAGACCTAACCCCAGCATTGCTGCTGGTCTGCCACTGTCCCAGTCATAGGCATGGCTCTGGCCCACCAACCCTGGAGGGCTGTCTCGTACAAACAGGATGGAGGTTGCTTCCCTGGGGTGGGGGCACTGTTTTTTACCTATGAAAGGGTGATGTGGGCCCTTTGGGGTATGTAGTGTATGCCACTGTGACTTATACAGCCACTGCTATACACACCTCATGCAATTCTAGGAACCCCTCTGCCCTGATAACAGCTGCCCATGTCAGCCAGACCCTCACACAGGGTACACACTAATCTGACTGGTGTCTGGTCCCACAGGGCCACGTGTGACTGCAGGATACAGATGGACACCAAATTACCTTCAGCTGCACAGAACACCTGTCACACACTGGTAGCAATGGGGATGTACAGCAGGACCTATCTCTAGTAGCACATGTACTGCGGACCTAGTGCTGGGCACCCATCCTATCGCTCAGGGTGAACACAGAACCTGCACAATGGCATGGTCTGTAGCTACTCCGTGCCAGTATCACGCACTGTCAGTTCGTCTTTCCAAGCTTGGGGACCGGCGAGGTGCAGACCCCATTTGGTGATCAGCTGTAGACAGCTATTCATCATGTGCATTGCATCATGGGTACTGGTGGGGTTACCCTATCCTGGCACTCAGAGCAGACAATTTGTGCGGTGACCTGCAGTCCTTTTGTACCCAGACATTGCTGTGACATACACCATGGGGGTATAGCCTACTGGTTAATACAATGCCATTCTTGGCAGTGTTCATGGGTTCAGTTCCTCATTGTTCCTCCCTCTCATGTCTGTCCTACTCATATAGTGTGCATGCCTGTAGAGGTCATATTTTTGCAGATCTGTGCTTCCAGCCCATAATACCCTCGCCACAATTGCCAACATTCCCTCGCTCCGTCTATCTGTGTCTGTCAGCTGTGTAGAGTCCTGTCTGCCAGTGCAGGCTGCCACCCCATGTCATACCCTTTCCTGCATTGCGCCTCTTCATGCTTGCCTCGCCTGTGCCTGATCTGCATGGCACCACCACTCCTCTGTCCACCCATCATTGTAACTATCCTGCCACCTCTGCCTCCACTGGGGGACATGTATTCCCATTGTCTGCCACCAACTGTTTTTCTGGCACTTAACATTGCCAACACCCTGTGCTGTGGTACAGCTGCCCCACCATGTTTGTCATCGGTACTGGCAGGCACATGGGATGCCCACAGATATGGCAGGTCCAGCGGCTCCCACTTCTCCCTCCTTCACTCACCTGTTCATTGCCTTTCCTGAGTGCTCTATCTAGTGTTAGGGCTACATCTGTCTCTGTTCCGCACAGGTCATGCATGTCAACCTGAGGCACCTTGAAGTCCCTAGGGCACACTAACCTAGGACACCATAACCTTGTTAGGCCACCTTAACCTATGGTTCCATAGCCCAGGATGCCTTCTGCGGTGCCTTGTCCAAGGGTGCCTAATATGGCACTTAGCCTAGGAGGCCCTATAGGGCGCCTTATGAGGCACCTTACTAGGCACCTTACTAGGCACCTTATAAGGCACCTTACTAGGCACCTTTACATGGCACCTTATACGGCACCTTACATGGCACCTTATAAGGCACCTTACATGGCACCTTACTAGGCACCTTACAGGGCACCTTATA
Organism: Ichthyophis bannanicus; assembly: GCA_033557465.1. Lineage (NCBI taxonomy): Eukaryota > Metazoa > Chordata > Amphibia > Gymnophiona > Ichthyophiidae > Ichthyophis > Ichthyophis bannanicus. Next base: position 732,374,761 of record CM066034.1, on the reverse strand, counting down.
AAGCGCCTTGCAAGGCGCTTTACAAGGTACCTTATAACGCTCGTTAATCTAAGGCGTCTTTTAACACGCATTAGTTGTCAGCTTGCTGTAACGATGTACCGCCCATGCCTTTATATGGGCATCTCTACTTTACCGCAGAACCTACCGCGAATGACATTATCGCAGTTTAGTAAACATACCCCTTAGTTGCCTAATTTTTTTTAATATTACACATATATAGGGCACCAATTAAGGAATGCTGCAATTTTTTTTTCAATTTAAAGCCAAAAATAATATATTGGGAATTAAGGGTATTAATCCTCTCAGTTTCTCATATTAAGCCCTGGCCAAAACAGGCACATTTATTTGCCTGTTTATTTAAAAATCGTATATACCGCCTACTAGTTATAGGTCATCAAAGGATCTATGACATCACAACCCATGGTCTAAGCTCAAAATAAAGCCCTGCATATCTTTTGTTAGCAGTATTCTTCAGAGGCTTGCATGTCAGTATGTTGTCATGTAGTACTGATTGGAGAATAACAATTATGGAAATAACAACAAAAATAATCTAGAAACCAAAGGAGTCACTTCAGGCTAATTTTTCTTATATTACTATAAACTGCAGTTACAAATTCTAGTGATTCTTGCTTAGTAGAGAAAATCAATATAGGTAATTGCTCCTTTCACATTTACTAAGGATCTCCAGAGATTATATGCAAGTAAAAGTTAAGATTTCACTAAATATCCTATAAATAATGCTTAGAAGCTTTTGGTTATCCAAAACTAAGGGGTATGTTTACTAAAGCGTCTTAACGTCGCAGCGGTGGTATTATCGTGCGATAAGTGACGTTAGCGCATGATAATGTAACATTATCACGCGATAACGTCACTTAGCGCGCGATAACACAGCGGCGGCGTTAAGGCACACTAATGCTGTGAAATCCGGCTCTGAAGGGTGGAGTAAGGCTTCCCAGAGGGTGGAGAGAAGGGGTCAATGGGCGGAGAGTGGGAGGGGAGAGGCTCCAGGCACACTAACACTGTGAAATCTGGGTCTGAACACTAACGCCAGTGAAACCCTCGCGTTAAGGCACATTTGCAGGAAACAGAAACCATTTCAGTCAGCAATGTACAGCAAAGCCAGGGAAACCCAAAAACTTGATAGCAGTGATACATGTGCACGGAACAAAAAGGCAAATAAACATATAAAATGACCTGAACCACATTTAAAATCCCAATAACCAAGCTGGCCAAAAGTGATAGTAATGATAAACATAAAGCAACACCACTGACAAAGCTCAAAAAATAAGATATCATGTTTGGAAGGGTCTATTCTCTGTCCCCCTACAAAGTGAATGATCCCACATTGAAATAGTTCTGATCAGGGTTTATTCAAGTCTATATTGGGCAGGTTTGTTATGGCATGCACATGTGCAGTAACAGCAGAGTGGGCATGTAGGAAAGGGCAACTGTATTGATGCTGTAAATGGGATATAGAGGGCTGCAGGAGGCACATGCTGTGGTCCAGCTGGGGCACAGTGCGTGTTAGGCAGATGCCTAGGTGGCACATAGGGGTGCCGAAACTGTAAAGCAGCAAGACAGCAACTGACGAGGGTCCAACATGGCCACGAGTGTGTGTCCCACAGTGTCACAGGGGAGATTATCCAGCAGGTACCCCCAAGGGCACATAACATTGGCAGGCGGTGTGGGAGGGGGAAGTGCGCATGTCCATGTAGGCACCCCTACCCGAGAACCCACACCATAGGCAGTTGCCTACCAGCACAGTAGATGGCGTGGTACTGCACACCACCAGTACTACCGGCATAATGGCATGGCAGCATGTTGGCGGAGGGGTGCGGTTGGCAGAGGGGGTAGTGGCATCTGCCCACAGCAGACCATGGCCTAGCCCCATGTAGATGGGTGCCCTGCACTGCAACAGACAGGGTCTGTCTGACAAACAGTCATGGTAGCCCCAGGGAATGAACTGTCCATGTGGTGTAGTATACACAGCCAGTGTGCTCAGGAGCGGAAAGTCACAAGTTCAAGTCCCAGCTGTGGCTCCTACCAACCCTTTTCCCATATTTTACGCAGTACCAAACCATGGTAATAAAGACAGAACCTTTATTGCAGATAACATAAACATGCCTGAAACGCCTATATTTTACCCTACAGAGCACAGACACCATAAACATATGCAATACCTAGAGCAGAGTTATCCAACTGCAGTCCTGGAGGGCCAAACACCATTCAGGTGTCATGCTTTCTCTAATACATATGCCTGTGCTGCATTTTATGCGCCGCCCCCATAGTATGCAAATGTATCTCATGCATATTCATTAGGGACAGCATGAAAACTCAAACAGTGTTTGGCCCACCAGGACCGGAGTTTTGAACTTCTGCCCTGGAGCAGTGGCTAACAGGGGCATAAACACCCACACCCACAGGCTCTACTATCCAAAGCCTCATGGCGAGTCAGGCTGTTGGGCCCTGCGTGCAGCAGCATCTCCCAATACTAGCACTTGCATACCTTAGCAATGCCGCCCTAAACCTGGGGATACGTTACACATATATCAAAAGGTTGCTACGATTAATGGCAGATAACAATTCCTAAGTTAAGCACAATTTGCTGATAGAGCTGCATCATAGCAACCTTTCTGATATCTGTGGAGTGTGTTTCAGTTTTGGTTTCTGACAGTGTTTACCACCCCAGGGAGTGACCCCAACAGTATTGCGTACCATAGCCATGCCTGCACCGTGCCCAGGACTGGTGTGTTTGCTAGGGCTGCTAAAAGCCTCTATATTTGCACAATGCTGACATAGGTGTGGGAGTGTGTGTCTGTCTATCCAGTGTGTTGTGGCTGCCCACACCTTACTCAGCACACACTGCTTGCACTGTCTCCAGTGTAAGTCTGCCAATGTGCATAATGAGGAGCAAGGCACTGTGGGTATGGGCCGGACAGGGCAGCCTAGCATGATGCATCTGCATAGGGTGTAGGGCAATGGCTGGGACATTGTAGTGCCCGACCACCACCTGCACAGACAGGGTGGCCACAGCATGTCATGCTGGAAGGTCACTCTCACCCTGACTGAGCAGTGAGCATGGCATGGCTAGGTTCCCCCATAGTACCATATAGTATTTCTCTCTAGTGATATTTATAGTTTCTCTTTTTTGGGGTCCAATCACTGATGTAGCTCTGTGGTGTGTGTGCCAGATCCACACCAGGGTGCAGAGTGTTCCTTCTGGATCATGCACTATGTATGTGGCAGCAGACTGTCTGTAGCTAGCACGTGTATAGCTGCAACACCCTGCAGGATGCAGCAGGTGCACACTGACTGTCCTCTGCTGTTGAATATCAGAATGTAGTGGGGGCAGCTTAGTTGACCAGTTGCACTGCCAGTGGTTGAGTTCCATGTTCAAATCTGCATCAGCTCTCTGTTCCTTAGTTGGCTGGGGGTTGCTGAACCGACAGTCTGACATCATTTAGCTCAACTGGTCCTACTAGAAACAATGATAGTATGTCTCTGTTGTGTCCAGATCATGTTCCCCACCTTGACCCACAGAGAGTGGGCTTGCTCTGTATATCGTCCTCATGTGAGTCCAGACACACCCCTGCTCCAAAAACAGGTGTCCATTGCAATCTCACTCAATATGCATTATGTTGCGAGCATCCTGGTCACATGGGCTACGCATCAATGGTATATAGGAATGCACATAGAAAACTTCCAAGGCTGTCTACAAAGAATACCCCATATACTGGCAGTGATGGTGAACTGCAGCAAAACCTACTGCAAACATCCCGCGTAGCGTGGACCTGGTGCTGTCCCCACAACTTTACTCTCAGGGTGAGCACAGAACATGCACAATGGCATGGTCAATAGGCACACTGTAACAGTAACATGTATGCTTGGTCCCCCTACCCAGTTGATGTGCTGCAGAGTTGCAAACCTCTATCCGGTGAGCAGATGTAGACTGCTGATCTGCATGTGCATTGCATCATGAATACCCTTGATGCTAACTTATCCTGGTAACCACACCAGACAGTGTGTCTGTTGACCTGCACTGGTTGAGTAGCTAGCCATAATTTAATTACAACCAATATTGTTGCAGGACAATGGGGAATATACTGACCTCAGTGGGAGAGGTCATGGGTTCAATACCCCAGTGGGCCTTTATAGTGATGTATCAGGATGTTTAGGATATAGTGTATTATCATCATATCAGAGCGTGTTACCACATGACAATATGTCCAAAAGTGTTGCCAGTTGCATGCAGTGGTTATATTGGAAGAGTGGTGTGGGCTGCAGGTTGCTAGATCAGCTGGTGAGCTGCATACAAAGTGCATCCATCAGTATAACTGTCAGAGGATACGGCTGTCTATGCATATAGCAGTCTGACATAGATCTGAAATCCATGTGCACATCCCAAAACACCTGCAGCTCAGTTGGCCAAACCAAGGTGCCCTCTAAAGTGCCCTAGTTGTGTCGGTACACTAGCCTGGTAAGCAGAGTAGAAAGTATATGTAGATGACCTGGTGTAACTGTGTAGCCAGCCATTGCTATGTGAAAGGGCATAGCACACTGGTTAATGCAATGCCCTCACACCCAGTGTGCCAACACTGAGATAAATGCACAATAAACAAATTGTGTTGTGAAATGTCAGACACAGCACTGCAATGTGTGTCTGCAGCATAGATCTTTATATATATGGATGACGCCACCGTCTGCTGTGTACCGGCCATGGCACAGGCACGGACACATTGCTAGCGCGCCTTAATGATGCACGACAGTGCTGCTGTGCGCGTTGAGGCGTGCATATGCGATGTGCGTGCATGAGCAAGGCATTACTGAAAATGGCGACTCGGTCTAGAAAGCCTGCTTTTACCCGCCGGGAGCTGCGCCACCTTGCAGGGCTGATCTGCACTAGGCAGAGAAAACTATTCCCTGGCTCCTCCAAGCAGCAGGACCTCGGCCGCGTAAGGAGGGCCTGGGACCGCGTCACCAGATGTTATAATCGTCTTGCTGACTACCCACGTGAGGTAAGTGTATGGGGACAGGTCAGTATATCCATATACATATCCAATGTTGATTGTAGCTGTGAATGCTGCTGTGTGTAGGCATTCTAGCCCATTTATGTTTCTTAGTTAAACCCACGTGATATACCGCCTAGTTATCACATCAAAGTGGTTAGCCCTATCCCCAGGAGGCTAAGGACCTGATCACAGAGGTCCAGATGTCAGCCTGGTGTTATGGGAGCTGCTGCTGTTGATGTGTTAACATACACCCTAACACAAGGAGCCCCTATATCTGCCTTAAAGAGGTCTGGTAAACAGCATGCTGATATGGTAGGTTCCACAGTTGCAGGGTCACACATCTGCCCTCCCCCTACGGGTCCTGAGACCTGTTCAAAATGGTCTGTCAATCACCCTGGTGATATGGCTGTGTGTGCATTTGCAGGTTAAAACATCTGCCCTACCCCCAGGAGTCCTGAAACCACATCAAAGTGGTCTGTCAGTCACCCTGCTGGTATGGTTGTATGTGCATTTGCAGGTTAAAACATCTGCCCTACCCCCAGGAGTCCTGAGACCCCATCAAAGTGGTCTGTCAGTCACCCTGGTGGTATGGTTGTGTGTGCATTTGCAGGTTAAAAAAACATCTGCCCTACCCCAGGAGTCCTGAGACCCCATCAAAGTAGTCTGTCAGTCACCCTGTTGGTATGGTTTCTGTTGCTATTGCTGTGTTATAATCCACCCTACCCCCAGGAGGCCTGAGACCCCATCAAAGTGGTCTGTCATTCACCCTGCTGGTATGGTTTCTGTTGCTGTTGCTGTGTAATAATCCACCCTACCCCCAGGAGGCCTGAGACCCTATCAGAGTGGTCTGTCAGTCACCCTGCTGGTATGGTCTATGCTGCTGTTGATGTGTTATAATCCACCCTACCCCCAGGAGTCCTGAGATCTTCTCAAAGTGTTTTGTCAGTCACCCTGGTGATATGGTGTATGTTGCTGATGAAGTGTGCTAAGACACCCTACCCCCAGGAGTCCTGAGACCTGATTGCAAAGGTGGGTATGGCATCTAGATATTGTGGTAGGTTATGCTGGGTTAGGTCACACATTTACCCTATTCCCCGGAGGCCCAGACCTTATTACACACATCTGTTATGGATCCTGATGGTATGGTAGGTGCAGCTGTGGATGTGCTGTAAACCACCCCACCCCCAGGAGCCCTGAGACCTGATTACGAAGGTCTGTAACAAATCCATATATCTTTGAAGTGTACGCAGTTTCAGGTCACACATCTGCCCACTCCCCAGGAGTCCCGTACCTGATTGCAGAGGAACATTATAGATGCTGGTGTAAGGGTACATGCACCTGTTGGGGTTGCACAGCTCTGCCATAACCCCAGACAGGAGCACAGATGTTAATAGGCCAGCTAGGTGTGTTGGTCCATGCTCCTGTTGTAGTCAGCCACAACTGCCCTAATCACAGGAGGCCCTAGTCATGACCATAGAGGTATAGTAGAAAGCCAAGTGTCATGGTATTGGTGCCTGGCAAGGTGCACAGGGCCATCCACCTTCCGCTCTATGTCAGAACACATTACCCATGCGCGGTAGGATATCATGGTGCCATGGCGGGTGTGTCGGATGATGTGTGTAGGTCAGGCAAACACACATGTGTTTGCCAGACCACACAGGGAGTTAAGGAGGACCTCCCCTGGACACCAGCATACCCAAACCACACGTGGCATGGTGCTACCATGTCATGCAAGGACAGCGTAAGAACAGGGTATGCTGTGTCCAGGGTGTTACGCACAGTACACATAGGTGTCACTGCACACGTGGCCAGACCCACAGCCACACATGCAGGTGGCACTGGCAGCAGTTAGTAGAGGACATACTGACCAGAGGAGCAGGAGCAGCACAATGCTGCTCACAGAGATGTGTGATATGTGTTGGCCACCCACCAGAGATATATGGTCATTAATGCTCCCACCCATTGCTTTCCCCCCCAGGTAGAGGACCTACGGAAAAAGGGTAGGGAGTTGCGGCTGTACTGCCCGGAGGTCCTTGCCCGCCTCCAGAGGGGGGCGATGTCACGACGTGGAGGTGAGTGTTGCGGCCTCTGCAGCTCAGTAAAGAATGTCACAGTGGCCCACCAGCCTTTGTGCAGCCAAACTATGTACATGTGGTATGTGACTCACATAATAGTGTGCTAATGACTGTCATCCCCCACAGAGGATGCTCCTGCTGGTGAGGGCCCCTCAACATTAGGACACACAGCAACCCGCCCCACTGCCCAACACCGGACAGAGGAGGAGGAGGAGGAGGGGGCAGAGGAGGAGGAGGAGGAGGCAGAGGAGGAGGAGGAGGAGGTGGCAGAGGAGGAGGTGGCAGAGGCAGAAGAGAATGATGGGGACATGGAGGGGATGGAGGGTGGGGTGGGAGGGGAGGTTGAGAGTGTGTCTGATGTTTTGAGGGTGAGGAGGAGGAGGGGAGCGTGGAGGGTGGCGAGGATGGGTGGGAGGTGCCAGGGGGGGAGGAGGGGGAGGAAGGGGGTGGGAGGGAACACAGGATAGCACAGGGCACTGTGGGTCCCTGCCAGCCGCCACATATGTGGCGATGGTGCCCGTCTGGGTGTAGCTACGTCACCCATTGCCACAGACAGGTCCCACGCACATGCCACCACACAGACACCTGGCACCTTGTGTGTATGTGGTGGCAGGTGCGTCCAGGACCTGTATGTGGCAATGGAAGGCGTGGTGCAACGCCTGCGGGCCCAGGACTGCACCATCCAGTGGCTGGCAGGTTCCATTCAGTGGATGGCTGCCGATATGCAGTGTGTGGTGGGTAGGCGTGCTGCATCTTGACAGCATCCCCTGATGGGCATCCCAGGAGCATGTGAGGGTCCTGGTGGTGCTCACACACGTGCCCTGTGCTGTCCTGTCTCCCGGGACCCAATATGGGGGATTTTGTATACGCTACATGTTGTAAAATTTTTTTTAATACAGTTGTGTTACTACATCACAATGGTCATGTGTCTCCCTTACAGACAGACTGTTGACATGAGCATGGGACATGTGTGTAGATCCCTATGTGTATGTGTGGTGGACATAGGTAACATACATGGACCATCTCCACACGCAGTTGTGGGGGCTGCCCATGTGCGTAGGCGTCTGTGTCCCATGGTACCCCTGTGATGTGCCAAAGTGCAGTGTGTCCTGAAAGCTATGGTCACATGCAGGCTGCCTGTGATGTGTGGGCACCATATATGATGCACCATGCTCATAGAGGAATAGTGGGGATGGCCAGCAGCAGGTATGTGGCAGGAAGGATGAGATGGACTGCTGTACCCAGGAGCTGTCCAAGGGGATAGCTGGTGAGGTCAAGACAGGTGGATATTGGTCTGGAGGGGGAGCAGAGGCTCACTACAGGCACAGGGGGGGAGTAAACAACTGACTGTAGCTAGTTATCTATGTCTGCCTGTGTTTTACACAAACATCTACAGCTAAACAGCCACGTAGGCTCTGGTGTGGGTCAGAGGGAATGGCACACATGTGGGTGGGGCACTGGAGAGGATATGGGGTGTGAGAGACTGACTGATCTGTAAAACATACATGTACCACCATATACATATTACTGCCTAACTGGAGAGGTAGGATATACCCCCACGCATAGGTAGAAGGGTGCACTCATGGCATGGTTCCTGGCACACTGGGAATGGTATAAGGTCTGTGCGTTGATTGGTGGTTGTGCATACACCACACCCCTAAGGGAGCTGGGGAGGCACATGTGACCATGTTGACAATATGGGGGACAGGGTACTCAGGGGAGTACAGTGTCAAACACCAGAAACGGGCACATAGGTATTACTGGTTTTGTCTCCTTTATTGTCACACAGTGACCCAATCCCCCGAATCAGGACCTACATGGGCACCCACGTCCATGGCGACCACGGCCCATGCAATCCCGTTCTTGTGGTTCTTCTGGTGCTGCCTCTGGGGCTGTGGCTGACTGCTGCGATTGCCCAGCCATGGCCTCCTGAGCATCTGCAATCCACAGTAGCACCGCTGCCATCACCTCAGCTGTGGCATGCATCCGATCCATCTTCTCCTGAATGCCCATCAGAACCTGACAAGTGGCTATGGGTGAGAAACAAGGTGATGTGTGAGACATGTGTTGCACCCCCCCCCCCCACCGTGACTCATGCAAATGTACAGCGTATCCCAAAAGACCCGTCCGCAGACCACTCATGTTTGCATCATCTAGCAACGCTGTACCATGTTTACATCTGTGTGTCCCATGATCCATCCACAGGCCAGGAAATGATCCTGCTGGGGATCGTGATGATCACAGATATGACACATGGCACTGTGTTGCACTTCAGTGTGTCACTGCTGTATCTGTGCACTGGTCGTATGGGATAGGTTGGATGTGGGACTTCATGGCACACAGATAGATATCTGGGGGGCGCTGTTCACTCTAAACCTGATGCACACTACTGAGTACCCTGACTATCTTTGCTACGTACCACTACCCAGGGAGAGGGGTCTGACGGGTAAACTGTATAGGTGATCTGGGGTAGGTGTGTACCAATGTAAGTCTCCCTGGGGTATTTTGGGGTGAATAGTAGGTGGATGTATGAGCTCATTAGCATGATGACACCAGATGGCACATGATACAAGGGGGGGAGTGAACATGGCACCCACCCCCACTACACATACAGAACTATGTGCTATGGTGTCCTAATATTAGGGGGCACATGGAATCTCATTGTGGATGTGCCGTCAACCCCCAGGGGGCTTGTTGTGTATTCTGTTACCCACCTTCCGCATCGTGCTTTGCAGAGGCAGTGTGAGCCCGCAGCTCTGCAAGGATGATATTCATGCTGGTGTGATGGGTGCCTGCTGTTCCTGGTGCCTGCATCGTGTGGGGACTCTCCTCCGACTCTGCGTCCTCCACAGCCCATGTGCTGCTGTCACTGGCCCCCACTTGTGCATTGTCATCCTCTGCCCAGTCCTCTGCCTCGGGCAGCACAAAGTTTCCTGGGGGCTCGGCGCCAGTGCTGTCCGCGTCCCCGGACTCGGCAGCCTCTGGCCCCTCGGCATCCCCTGGTGCCAGCAGATCCCCCTCCTTATAAGCCCCCATGGCCTGGATGTCACCTGGGGGGTAGAAGAAGGTACACAGCAAGGATGAGTTAGCGCAGGTAACATAACTACACCTGTGCAGTGCTGTAAAACGTCCAAGATTGTGGCTGTCGTGCAAGCAGCCCAAGGTATCTGTCACACCCACCCTGTACTTACACAGCCATGTTTTTCCCAATATGTGGACCCCAGATGCCTGTGTTAGGGCATACGTGTTCTCAGGACATAGGCCTCCCCACCTTCCTGTCCATGGCAGGCATATACTGGGCCGTGTGGTTTACATGTGTAGCATATCTCTGACCTACCTGCCTGTGGATGGGCGGTGTCCAGCACTTGCGGCAGCCCTCGCAAGTAGATGGGGCCCAGACGGTCTGCCAGTTCCTGCTCCAGGGGTGTCAGAGTTGGTGCAAAGGGACCACCCCCTCCGGTGCCCATGGCATGCTGCCTCTCTGCCACCATGTGGGCACACTTTATATCATTAAACCTTTTCCTAAGGCAATCAAGGTCCCTGGGCGGCCCCCCTGCCTGGGCTATGGCCTCCTGGATCTCCCCCCACACTTGTATCCGTATGCCCACAGTGGTGCTTGTGCTCAGGCGGCTGTACAGCATATCATACCTCTCCAGAACACTGGCCAGCAGGATGTGGTTCTCCTGCTGGCTGAACCTAACAGCCCTCCTCCTTTCTTCAGATGGCTCAAGTATGCACCATTGTTTGGCACTTGGTTGGCCTGTGTGGGCTGGGACACACCCGATGGGCCTGCAGTCACCACCACAGACCCAATACTCCCTGCCGGCTCTGGGTCCTGCTGAACAGGTGCCATGCCTCCTCCACTCCTGCCATGTCCTGTCTCTCCATTTCCCTGCCCTCTGTGCCCTCTCCCTCCCTGTCACACATATCTGCTCCTTTGCCCCTCAGCTCCACCTCACATCTGCTTCTGGACCCACCCCTCCTCTCCCTGCTGTCTGCTCCTCAGCTCAGCTCATGTCTCTCTCCCCTGCTCCTCGCCTCACCCCCTCACTCTCTCCCCTGCTTAGCCACACACCTCTCCACAACAAACCTCCCTCTGACACTATCCACCACCACTCACGGACCAATACACTCTCCACAACACACCTGTTTTTGACTCTCCTTGCTTCTCCGACAACACACGCCTTCTCTCCTTTGCCTACACAAACCCCTCAACGTGATCCAGGTGTGCAGGTGTATTTATAGGGTTTCTTTATGTTGTGCGCGTTGCGCATGTGCAGCAGCACTACTGCAGTGTCTTTGTGCATTGTGCATGCACTGCAGGGGCACGGAAGTTGCATGCTTGGGACTCCGTTACACACATGCTGTGCATGCATGCGCATGAGGCACGGCGCATGCGCGTAACAGGACGCAGCACATGCTCATGTCTCACGCACAGCGAACTCTGCACACACTGCATTTACTGCATCTCCGCGGTGCATGCGCAACACATGCAGCCGCCATGCTGGCGCTGCAGCGCATGTGCAACACGTGCAACATAGGAAAACCCTATAACTACACCTGCACACCTGGATCACATTGAGGGGTTTGTGTAGGCGAAGGAGAGAAGGCGTGTGTTGTTAGAGAAGCAAGGAGAGAGTCAGAAGCAGGTGTATTGTGGAGTGTGGCTGGGTTTGTGAGTGGTGGTTGTATTGTGTGGCTGGGTTTGTGTGTGGTGGGAAAGGTGTGTGGCTTGGTTGGTGAGGTGAGTGTCTGTGTGTGAGTGAGTTAGAGGTGTTGGTCGGGTGGAGTTAATGGTGGCCTTTGTGTCTGCTGCATTTGCGGTGGGAGGTGAGCAGGGGCTGCGGTTGCCTGACAGGGGAGATGACATCCATGGGGCTGAGGCTCAGGGCATGGGTGTAGTCCCGCTGCAACACAGACCTGCAGCTGTGGGGGCAGGCCAGGCAGGGGCTGTGTGGGCACAGCGCAGGAGACGTGCAGAGGTGCAGGCTCGCCAGCCTCGCCTCTACAGGCCCAGGGCCCAGCTCCAGGGTATGCATGAGGACCAGGTCATCTCCCTCTACCGCCTGAGCACTGGGGCTATTAGGGAGCTCTATGAGGATCTAAGACCTGACCTCGAGCCCCTGACTGGTTGGTCACATGCCATACCGGGTTTGGTCAAGATCCTTGGTGCCCTACATTTCTTTGCCTCAGTCTGTTTCCAGTCATCTGTGGCCGCAATGGGTGGCATGAGCCGCCCCACCTTCTCATGCTGTCTCCACCAGGTACTGCGTGCCATGATCAGCCGGGTGGGGAATTACATGGCCATTCCCAACACTAGGCAACAGTGGGGGACCCTGAACCAGGCCTTTGAGGCGTTAGCTGGGATACCACACGTGATGGGAGCTATTGATTGCACACATGTTGCCCTGGTCCCTCCTAGAGACAGGGAGATAGTGTTCCACAACCGCAAACACTATCATTCCCTGAATGTTCAGGCTGTATGTGATGCAAATATGCATATTCTGAATGTGGTCCCTAGGTTTGCAGGGTCCACCCATGACTCCTATATCCTGCATCACTCGGCACTATTCACACAATTCGAGGCTGGACAGTATGAGGACTGTATATTGCTGGGTGTGTATTTCTCATCTCTGACATGTGTGTGTGTCTCATCTGTCTGTGTGTGATCTGACGTTAGGGGGTGGTGGTGCCCTCCAGCTCTACTTTGCTATGGTGGTGTGTGATGATGGTAAAATGAACGGTAGCATTTGTGTTGTGGTTACAGATTATGTTGATGGAAATCCGTGCACCTACCTCTTGTTTTGTGTGTCATAACTTCACACGCTGATGCATAGTTGTGGTGTCCCATCATGTGCTGTTATATGTATATGTCAGGATGTGTCATGAATTTGGTTTGCACGTACATACCTGTGTCCATTTATGTGGGCATGGGCTCCTGCTTTAACGTTCTACATTTCTTTCTGCAGGTGATGCAGGAAATGGGTGTTGCCCCTGGTTGCTGACCCCCGTGCGTCAGCCACGGACACGTGCAGAGAGGAGTTACAATGAGGCCCATGCCTCCAGCCGCTCTGTCATAGAGCGCATCTTTGGTGTTTTAAAGAGTCACTTCAGGTGTCTGGATAGGACAGGCGGGGCCTTATAATACAAACCACAGACTGTGGCAGAGATCATTATAGCCTGTTACATCCTGCACAACATTGCTCTCAGGCACCATATCCCTGTCCAAATTAATGAGGATCTCGAGGATGATCCTATGTGCCCTCCTGTACGTGCCTGTGGTGACACACGTGAGGGCACAGCAGTCAGGCGGCAACTGATTGAGGAGGTCTTCTCATGTAAGTACTGCATATGTTGCCACCTACATTTGTTTAAATATGTGTGTACTGCTACCACTAGTTAACATCTGTATACCAATATCAGTAAGATGCAACACTGCACTGATATGTAACAGACACTGCCTGGCCATCCCAGCTTACGATCTAGTCATGACTGAAACGCAGAAGATGTGAGCAGGCCACAACAGCTGGTGGAGGTGGATTATGTGTGTCTGTATTTTTAGGCTTGTGGGAGGTGTTACGCTGACATAACTGATGTGTGGCTGATTGGGCTAGGAGCTGCTGTACAGCCACAGGTAGTTAGTTTCATGCTTTGGGTGCAGCAAGGTGAAAGGCGTGTAGTATGGAGTAAACAGTAGGAGAGCAGACCATAGATGGGGCCAGTTGTCTAGATGTGTGTGTTTAATAAATTGTAATTTGAGCTGATTGTGTGGTTGGTATGCTCTGATGAGCAGGGGCTGTGTGTTAGTTGTTTTTGCATAGTGCTACATGTGATATGTAGCACTATATACATGATGGGTAGTAGTTTGATTACTGGTATTTGAGATCAGTAGGGGAGGTTCCTGCAACACCACAGTGTGCCTTTATGTATAGGTCATCACGTAGCCTTGACATTTACTTATTTATTTAACATTTCTTATGTACCACCTTTCATGATATCAAGGCAGTTTACATTGAACAAACTGAAATTACATTGAACAGGGCATTATAACTTGGAGATAACTATTTACAGGGAACATGGGCAATGGAGGGTTAAGTGGCTTGACCAAGACCACAAGGAGCACCTGTGAGACTAGAAACCCCAGTCCTTCCGGCCCAAGGTTGCTGTCCTCTAGTAGGATTTGAACCCCCAACCTTCTGGCCTGAGGTAACTTGCGCCAACCACTAGGCCACTCCTCCACCCATGGGATGTGGAAACGGATAGGGAACCTGTGAGGTGTTGTGACAGGGGGAGTATTAGTACCATTATGTGTGTGACTGTAGAATAGCCATGTAGTAAGTACAGTGTTGCATCTTTGCAGGCAAACAGGGATGATTCAAGGCCAGATCAGCAAGGTGTAGGTTACAGTAGGCAAGCCAGGAGCTGATTAGGGGGGAAGGGATTTGGGTTTTAGTTGTGTTTTCAGGGAGTACTGGGGAGATAGCTGATGACAACTAGACATAAACCACAAGCCTCAACTACAAGCTGGGTATGTGTGTAGAGGAGGAGAGTGCAGTCCAAAACAACACCTACATTGCGGACCCTAGAGAGAGGAAGTTTTGGACACACACACGAAGACACTCTGATGGGAGGGGAGGGTTTAGGTGCACATATAGGATATCCATGCTTTGCAGTTACCACTGTAAACTCCTAGTCGTTAAACTTCCTGAACAAATACCACTCATAATAAAGACAGTCCAATTCGTTCAATAATCTAAACTCTGCAACTTGAAATTTTCTAATTTCATCTCTTGGTGAAGATCAGGTCTCAGATAAAACTAGTAGCACTTGACCAAGGACTAAACATTTAGCCCTCCTTTTGTGCTAGTTTTTACATCAATGACCTTTCTCCATCATATAATCTGTTGTTTTAGAAATGCTCATATTGTTGTATATAAATTAGATATCTCAACTTAAGAAATGCACACTTGGTCAATCCTGACGCCTTCTCTAAGGCACCCTAAGCGTTTCACTACTGTCGGTTTCTTCAGGGAATTGCCCATTAATTTAACATGTGTCTAGATGCTGCCCACATATCTTTCACCACCGCTGAACCATCCAAACGTTTGAAACTATCATTTTCTGACTGAAAAACGGGATTGACCAAGTATGCATGTCTTAAGTTAAGTGAGATATTTAATTTATATACAACAATATGAGCATTTCTAAAACAACAGATTATATGATGGAGAAAGGTCATTGATGTAAAAATTAGCACAAAAGGAGGGCTAAATGTTTAGTCCATGGTCAAGTGCTACTAGTTTTAACTGAGACCTGATCTTCACAGAGAGATGAAATTAGAAAATTTCAAGTTGCAGAGTTTAGATTATTGAACGAATTGGACTGTCTTTATTACGAGTTGCAATTACCACTTACACACAGTGGGATGACATGCAGCCATCAATGTCAGGTGGCAACTGAACATCGGGGTGTGGTTTGGCAGAGAACTCAGGCATGGAGAGATATATTTGCAACACATCAGCACACAGCTGTTAATGTAAGTCAAGGTATGAGATATACACACCAGGAAAATGTATATGCACAGAGGATAAGGATGGAGCCCGTGCATATTTCCCTGTGTTACAGGAACTGACAACGGTGTAGCAGATGACATTGAGACACCAGATCACACACTGAAGGGGCATTGGGAGCGATATGGGGGGACACAGGATAGTACTGCGTGCTTAGAGCCAAACAGGGACACGGTAGGGAGGAGATAATTTTGTCCCACATTTTTTAAAGCAAAAGAGAGGTGAGGAAGGGGACAGACAGAGTACGGACCCTTGTTGTTTGCCACACACACTTCAGTGATAACTTTCACATAAAACAAATCTGTACAGTGTGATATGGAACAGTCAGTCTGTTAAGGATCTTGGGGGGTCTGGGAGCTGAGAACATGACGGTGCAGTGTGTATTGCACAGCTCCAACATGACATATGTATGTTTCTCTTGTGTCTCTCAATCCACAGGACATACTTGGTGACCTTCCTGGTGCTGTGGTGCATTGGCAGGTGACTGTACGTCATCCAACATGCAGTAGTCTGGGGTAGGTGGACCTACAGCTACTTTGTCTGTGCCGACAGTCAGGGGGAGCACATGTCTGCAGCGATCTGTCATGATGTATATATGTTGTTATTCACCTCTGTTCCCTGCACCCCCAAACCCCATATGTTGCTGTTGGCACACATATCCACATGTGTTCCTGGCCCGTTTGTCTTCTGCAACACTGTCTCTGGGACACGTCCAACAGAGCTGCATGTGTGTGCAGGCCCTAGGTGTTTGGGTGGTGGAATGCACGTACACCCTTCCCTAACATTGTAGCATCAGCCAACAGCAGAGTATCATTGCATTTAACAGGCCTTTCTCTCCACTAATCTCCAATTGTGCACATACAGGTTGTATGCTACTGCTGGCACACTCACCTTAGCATACTGTGTGGGGGTGTGTTTTTGTGTTGGCTGTGTGATGATACAGCATGCAGGCATTTTGCATTAGCATGTGGTGTGAGGGGTCTGTACACCTGGGGAGTGGTGGGGACTGTGCTATCTCTACCTTAATGCTGTTTACCTTGTGGACATTGTGGACATGTGTTGTGTGTTGTGAGCTGACCTATCTCTTGTGTGCTGACAGACCACTGCGCAACAGCATTCGTGCATCACAGATATTGCCATAATGTGGACGCACATCAACAGTGGCTGGACATGGGGACATGGTGACTCTCAACATTTTGATGACATCTTCTCCCTTCACTGTGACATGTTATGGCTTTGAGTGCCTCAGGGATCCCAAACAAACACTTGCTGCAAACACACGGTAGGTTGCACCTTTGTTCTTTTGTGAATGACATCAGCCTTTACATGCTAATGATTTCCTGTTTGTCTCATAGACATTTCCTGTTGGGTCTCTGTACACAAACGCTGATGCACATGGGGTGGAGCTGTGAAACGCCTGTGTAACATGGGCATGGACATGACCATATCCATGTGACACCCTCGTCTGCAGCTCCATTTCAAAATGTCCTCAACATGAAGTGTGTTCTGTGTTGTGATCATGTTATGTTTGCCTGTGTGACATTTCCTTACGTACATATTGATGTTTTACTCTCTGCAATTTGGGCTGATGTTGCAAGCAGCATACCACTACATTGTTTATCCTCTTCTGACACAGGGCAGTGAACACACAAAGCACATCTACTACAGTGCATCCAGCATCACCATCAACCACCTGTTGGAGGACACAACAATACCATGGAACTATCCCTGGGAAATAGTGCCATAGGATGTTTGACCTCTGCGAGTGGGACACATGCCTAGAATGGACAGTATTTTTGTTGGACTGCTACTTTTGGCATGACAGGCCTGTCCAAAACATCGTTGCTGCTGTGCTCTGGTTGGGTGTCGTGTTCATCGCAAGAGACACACATGACCTTTCCAGTACTGAGGCATATTGGGATGTCACACTTGACTTTGCATGCCCAGGGTTTCAAGGACAGTCGTAACATGACTTGTTGGAGTGTAGACACCCTTTGCACTTTGGACACTGTGTACTGGTCCCCACGTTTGCAGCAGGGACTGACATTGTCACTGTATGTTGTACATCCTTCTGACATTGTGTTGTTGTGTTTTGCCCATGTGTGTCACATGGAACGCAAGATACGCTCATCTGTTTGGTTTGACATGCGCATACAGCCATGCGTGTGGCACAGGGGGAACACTGGAGAGGTCCTCTTGTCCATGTCCACCTAGCCTCCACTTGGACATGACACACTATTTGCCATGACAACACTTTACTGCACACCAGCATCTTGGATTGCTGTTTGCAATCACCAAGGGTGTTACAGTGCATGTGTGGCATCACTGTATCATGTTTCAATGTACACGGTGCATGTGCATGTGACTGATTATGTTGGTGCAACACAGCAGGTTGCAATATGGCTTCTGTGTGGGTTAATGTAACATGTTTGACCTTTCTTTCCATCTCTATATGCAGGTTATTGTGTCTGCTTACTGTACAGATGTGACGCTCTGCATTGATTTACACGCCTAGCATTGCATGTCTGTGCAGTCCTAGTTATCCCCTGAGGTAACGACACTCACATTGCCCTGTTATATTTGGAGTGTGGCAGTGTGAGCGTCCATTTTCTTCCTTCATTTGTGCATTCCATGTACCGTGATATATATGTAAGGACACTGTATCCACACTAACCAGTGCAGGGGGACCTTCTGCATAGTGTTATCTCTGCCTGTTTGTGCAGATAGTTTATTTTGAATTCTCTGTGTTTATGTGCCTCTGATACCTGTTAGCATATCCTCATTGTGCATTTGATGATTGTTTAGGGTTACATTGTTGCAGTTTTGATTCCTATATCAGGCATTATGTGACAGCTGTAACATAAATTTCGATATGTATTTTTAAACTTTCAAAATTTTAACAACATATGCTTTTTCATTTGTGTGCCTCCTGTGTTGCCAGATAGATATGTTTTAAGGAACAGATCATGATTGATGTGTGTTGGGCCCTCATCATGCACTGCCTACTGTCTACATGCACATATATGTAACTAACACATATGGGGCATGCAGCAGCATGTGGGGGTGGGGGCCTAATGCATACTGCACACCATGCACCTGATGCACATTATCTCTCCTGCCCATCATTTGTAGACGGGCCAGTGACCTTTCTGTAAGATGTGGGTTGCTGCCCTGCTAAATGTGTTTTCCGTCTTTCACCTGGGATCCACTCACCTTGATATTATGATGGCGGTATCTACACTATCTGTGATGATTAACCAAAATAAAAATATGTGTTTGACATACATTTGTCTCTGCTGCTACTTGATCACACTGACACTTGTATTTAATGATTTCCTGGTCATGTACATGGTCCACCTGTGCTCACATCCTTGTACGGTGCCAGCTGTCTATCTGCCAGCCGTTTTCCACATCACTGGGTGTTACAGGTTCCCATACACACCTTCCCTTTGAGGTATTATTTTTGCATTGTGCTCATTGTAGTTGTTTGGGATAGTGGTTACAGACATGTGTTATAACACCATAGGTTGCAAGTTTGATCCCCACATGGGGTTTACATTTTTTTTTCTGTTGTGCTAACATGACCATTAGGTACCTGCAGGTTCATCACCTATGCATGCACACTTCCATCTCTTCACTGTACACCAAAGTGTGCCCTCTGTGCTGCCTATCCATCACATATTAGCTGTTACATATGTCTCTTTCTTTATGGCATTTACATGGCAGTCCACTTGGGGGATTGGCATTGCTGCAGTTCAGCTGGTCTGTAGCACACCTGTTTTCAGGTTCAATTCTCTCTTGTTCTGTTCCATATTTTGCCCTGCTCCACAGAGCATCCCCTGCCGCCCTTTGGGTTTAGGTTCTTTCCTCTTTTGCATGCTGTATCCACTGCATAACATTTCATTGTGAGTGTGCATGTAGTTATATGTGGCTCTGGTCCCAATTACAGACTGTGATCTGATCTGTACACACCAGATCTGCATGTGCATTTCATCATGGTTACTGTTGGAGGTTTGCCTATCCTGGCAGCCAGCAGGCTTCTTGTGTGATGCCCTGCAGTATTCTTGTATGCAGCCTTTGGCAATGACCTCACATTGGTGGTGTGGCCTACCGGTTTGTGCATTGACACTTGTGCTAATGGTCATAGGTTTGATTCCTCTCTGTTCTCTTTCATTTGTATGCCTGTCCTGCACAGCTACTTTTCATCCTGTGACAGTCATATCTGTGCAGATCTGTGCTGTTAGCACATTGTACCCTTATCACAGTTGTCAACCATCATTCTGTTCATCTATGTGTGTTTGCCAGCTGTGTGCCGTCCTACCCTGATGTGCATGCTGCTACCCCACGTGCTACACATTTCTGCATTGCAGCTCTCCCTGGTTGCCTCTCCTGTGTGTGCTCTGCATGGCACTGCTACTCCGCTGTCCTCCTGTCATTACACCTATCCTGCCACTTCTACCTCCTCTGCTGGACACGTCTTCCCATCCTCTGCCACACACTGTCATTGTTGCATGGTACATTACCATCACCCTGTGCATTGCTACAGCTGCCCCTGATATGTTTGTCCATTTTTCCAGCTGCCACATGGGCTGGACGCAGATTTGTCTGGTCCATCAGCTCAGATCTACTTCCTTCCATTACTTGTGCATTGTCTTTCCTTGTTGCTCTGTGCAGTGTTAGGGTTACATCTGTGTTTGGCCCATACCAATCTTGCTTTTCAACTTGGGGGACCTTACTGCCCTTAGCCAACATTTTTGGGGTCACCTATACATCCTTGGGGCATCTTAAGCCACACCTTAGCTTCAGCCAGCTTATGGGGTGCCTACTATGGTGCCTTGGGAGTTGGCAACCTTTTGACATGGCCTCTGGGGCACATTATAAACTGCCTTGGCTGACATTGTGATTTAGGATGTGCCTTCTGGTGCGCCCTAAAAGGTGCATTAGTTTATGGCACTGGGGTGTGGGAATTATTTGCTGGCAACACAGATTGTTGTACTGTTTCAAGCAGGAAAAGGAATTGCCTTGGCCAACCTTATTCATTCAGCCCACTGGGGGATTGAACTCATGACCTTTGTTTTAGCAGGCATTGTAATAACCAGTGTGCTACACCTCTATTACTAGGACTGCAGGTCAGCACACAAAGTTAAGGTTAACGCGCAGTAACGTGCGTGGCTCCCTCTATCATGCGAAAATGAGTGCAGCGCACTTTATCGCTCGATAACCCGTGATTGCTACCTTAAGACCGGAATGCCCACTCCTTTTATGGCATTCTTCACATTATCGCTGGAGCTAACGCCGGGAACATTAAGACGGTTTAGTAAACATACCGCTAATTCTGCTGACAGTCATGATGATAATGATAAGGCAGGCAGAGGTTATTAGACTAGTTTTCAGCCAGAAAATTCTAGGATGTATGGGCCATAATTATAGATTGGGAGTGGGGGAGGATGTTCAAAGCTATTTGGGTGATTTACAGATCTGCAAACTACCTAAATGGTGCTCACTAGGCTATTCAGTGGCACTAACATGGTTAGTGCTGCTGAATATACCTGGTTTGGGCTGCTAAGCGCCCTGGCACTAGCCAGCTACTGCCAAGGTGTTCTAGGGTGGAGCGGAGGTGGGCACTCGGGGATAACCAGTTAGCGGCAATATTCAGCCACTAGCCAGTTAACCTAAAGCAGCTAAAGTGAGGCACTTGAAAGGCTCTCCTAACTTTAGCCACTTTAGCTAACCAGCCAGTGCCTGAACATTGCTGCTAGCCGGTTAGCTAAGGTGCTATCCAGCCACCCCAGATATTCAATGGCAGGGGCCGAATATGGCCCCTGCCTTGAATATCTGGGTTCATGGTTCAGAGGCGACAGCTAACCAGTTTATCAATGCAAGCTGCTGCCGCCGAATAACCCCCCATCCTTGTATTTAGTATGTAACATGAAAGGGGTGGATACATACCAGACTTTTACTCTGAAATTTTTCATAAGAAGTTACTGTGTCTTCACCAGTACTCTTGTCTCCAGTTTGAGAAAAGCAGAGAAAACACCGCATCAGTTCTCACGTGTTTTTTCAGCAACTTCCTTCAGCTTCTATCTTTGTGTACAGAACTTAGCATGAATTGGAGCCTGACTAGTCCAAAGCATTAAGGGGCATGTTTACTAAACCACACTAATTTTTGGTACCCTAGCACACACTAAGAGCCGAAAATTAATGAGGGGACAAGGCTAACTTTGGGGACATTCCCGGTATGTCTGCATGTAGTTAGTGCAAGTCCAGTGAGTCGGCACACTAAAGTGGCAATTGCACTTACCACGAGTATACTTAGTGCCATCCATTAATGTGGCAGTAAGGGCTCTCATGCTAACTGCAACAATCATGGTTAGCGTTAGCTAGTGATGCCCATGTTGTGATATCCTGTCAATGTCCTCTCTCCACCCCAATCCTACCTGATCCCTGCCCCAAACCAAGTAAGCTGCTACTACATAATTTTTACCATGATATCTTTTTAGCATGCACTAAGGGTTACCATGGTCCTGCATTAACTGCTTAGTGAAGGATTTAGCTTGTGGTAACCATTTCCACACTTTAGTAACCCCTAGGTCCAGTACAATACAAAAAACCTATGCTGATAATTGCATATTTCCTCTACTGATTCCAAGCAAATGCAAGCAAGCAAGCAGTAATGAGCAGAAGAGAGATGAGTCACAACATAATGACTGAGCATTAAACTGAAAGATAATCAAAATAAGGTAATTATATAGCATACCATTAGATGAAATGAACAGAGACTTCTTCAGCCCCAACCCACAGAATAATCCTACCTCAAGCAGAGCAAATTTCTCCCTGGTATATTCTATTATTATACCTAGATCAGATAACTGGGTGCACCCTTACCCAAGGCTTTAAAAGTCAAATTTAAACTATTACATTTCACCAGTACCACCTTTATAAAGGACAGGGGGGCTTTTTTACAAAAATGGGAAGCCCTCCAGAACAAGAGCAGGATTAAGAATTTGAGACTTCTACATTTTCCTAAGATGAGGTTGTTGGCACCTGGTGATCTATGGGATGCCATGGACAGTTTGGGGTCAGTAGATAGCTTGGACCTTGCTGCTTTTCATGAAGCTTTGAATGATAAGACTGGAGTCATCTTAGTTGTAGTTTTGTGTGATGAAATGGATAAATCAGTTATTTAATAAAATTATTTCAAATTTAAAGATGTTTCCTTTTGCAGTCAGAAGATGACTCTGTTCCCAGATTTGGCTAAGGCCACTCAGGCTCAAAGGAAGGTTGGTTTTTTTTGGGGGTGGGGATGGGTGATTTACAGCTAGAACTTCAAGTAATAGCTGCAAGGGCTTCTTTCATTTTTGCAGATGTATTATTTCATACAAATATTCCTTTTCTGACCCAGTTCATTTTCTTGCAGATAAATGATCTTCATGAAATATTTCATTGTGTTGCATTGGTCTTGTTGTTAAGGAGATGAAGAATTGATTGTAGTGATAATGTTTAGCTAGTCTAGCTTAGATTTCTTTTGTTCATTTTATTACTATTTTCCACATTTCCTCAAGATTTGATATCAGTTATGGCATTGTGTTCATCTTTTCTTGATTGAATCTGTATGTTGAAATGTCAGTTTTAAACAAGCCACAAACACCCACAAGCCTCATTCCACAACTGAACTCTCTCATCCAGTGAAACCAGAAGTCTACATTGGAGGGGGTGGAAGCAACAGCTCATAGACATCAGGAACCATGACGCAGCGCCGACGAGGTTAGGTAAGCACTGCATGATGCTTTTAAATCTGTTGTCATGGCTGCGAGCCTTGAAGAGGGATGGTGGTGGTGGAGATGGCAAAGATGGGGGGGGGCATGATGGAAGGCTCACCTAGGGCACATCTCATCCTTACACTGCCCCTCCACATATGAGTGACTTCATTCAAGAGAGTCCAGGCCAGAGAAGTTTTAAACAAAGCTTTTTGCTCTAAGAGCTTTCCAGAGTGCTATACCATGCCTGTGCAGGTTCTTCCAAATTAGCATTATTGCACGCTACTGTGGAAGAACCTGCTAACCTCTTCCACTTAGAACTGTAAGACCTTCTAGTGGAATCTCTCCTAGAAGCCAGAAGAATTTGAGAGATATTATCAGGCAGATTCAGTGAACCGAACATTAGCCTCTTAGCATTCAGGCGGTGAGGGTTAAGATTATAACACAGTCTCTGACACTGCATGATTAGGGTTAAGGAAGATCCCAATCTAATTGGTTCCCTAATGGACAATTTCTGCAGGAGTAGAAACCAGATCTGTCTCGTCAATATGGAGTTATGAGTATCATAATTGCACAGCTTTTTCTGAATTTTAGAATGTCTTTGCCTCTAGAGAAATCAGAGGATATGCATACAGGAGTCCCCCCCCCCCCCCCACTACAGTCTAGAAGAAAGGCATCTGAGGCTAGATTGTAGTGAGAACTATCTGATCAGTTCTGACTATCATTATAGACCATCTTGGCACTATCCAGACAGTTCCAGGGATGGGTTCGGGGTCGAGACAGGTTATCTGAATGGCAACAATTTTCAGCACCACTGTCTGGATAACTATTTAGTTAAATTAGGAAAGCAAAAAAGCTGTCCTAAGTGCTAGTAAGTTATTCGGATAGTGGCTTAATATTGCTAGTATCCAGATAATGAGGGGAGAAGTAGCCTAGTTGTTAGAACAGCCATGGTTCACATCCCGCTGGTGTTCCTTGTGGCCTTGGGCAAGTCATGTAACCCTTCATTGCCTCAAGTAAAAACATAGATTGTACACCTTCTAAAAATAGGGAAATGTCGACTCTACCTGAATGTAACTCACCTAGAACTCCTACTGGGAAGGTGCGAGCTATAAATAAATAAATGGGAGTGACTATCAAGATAGTGCCGTATGATCCAGATATTCAACAGCAGTCACTATCTGGGTATCCAGATCTATTTTTTTTTATCTGCATATCCAATGTTTAAAAAACTGCTGACTGCTGAGGGTTGAATATTATCACTGCATATCAATAATATCATTAGGGAGTGAGAATTGAAGCAGAGAGGAGCCTGCTAATAAAAGGTATTGGCAGACTTTGCTTCCTGCACACCCTTGCAAATAACTTCTGCAGAGTTTGAGAAGGGCAACCAAACATATCCTCGTATAAGAGCAGATATTCAAGAAAAGCCAATAAATGGCAGTTAATCACCTCCTGGAGGCTAAAACCACCAGGGGTGAATCGACTCCCTAATGATTTGATTAAGCATATTTACTTCCACTTAAGACATATCGTAGCTTCATTTCACTCCTCGGTGTTATTCATCAATTAAGACATCATCTATTATTCACAGTGGTAGTAAATACATTTCTCTTAGGTCAATTAAATATCTTTTTTATAAGGAAGCAGTAGTTACATGTGCAATTACATTCTAGATAACTGAGTGTCACACATTGTAAATAGATGTTTGTGTTTTATCTTAATTGATAAATGCATTCTAAAATTAGTCTTCCAGTGTGAATGATGTAATGAAAACAACTGGAAATAAAGGCAGCAGTACTGAACAGAATTCTTGTCTCTGATGTTTGCTCTATTGGGCTTATTCGTAGGATTGTATCCTACTGTTGTCCAAATATATTTAATTTCATATTCTTTACATATTTTGGAATGAAAAAAGGCACATCTCTTTTATTAAGGCCATACAGCTTGTTTCTAAAAATCTGTTTCCCTGATATTCATATTTTGTAGGTATCAGGTGTGATACCTTGATAGGGTTTGGAGCAGAGTCATTGGAGAAGCAATATGCTTATTAGTTTACAGGGAAAATGGTGATGTCACTTTGTAAGAGGAG
Organism: Ichthyophis bannanicus; assembly: GCA_033557465.1. Classification (NCBI taxonomy): domain Eukaryota; kingdom Metazoa; phylum Chordata; class Amphibia; order Gymnophiona; family Ichthyophiidae; genus Ichthyophis; species Ichthyophis bannanicus. The sequence continues at coordinate 732,349,258 of CM066034.1, read as the reverse complement.
CTTTCATAATATATAATCATGAATATCTTTTGGAAATGAAATGTGTGAACTTAAAAAGGGCTCATAATGAGGCCAATACTTTACACTATCCCTTAGCAACTTCATGCAGATTTTTGCATACTAATATAAATTATGATGCAAGAAAGATTTTAGTGGATGGCGGTGAGGGCTTCCAACTGACATGCCTAAGAGGAAGGGGAAACCCAAGGTGAAAGCTCTTCCCGCGGAGCTCTTACCTACCGGCGAGGGACCTATGGATCGTTTCGTTCAGTTGCCCAAGGAGAAGGTTGAGGGGATCCGAGCGGGCTTGGTAGCGCCGTTGGACTCAGATTCGGCATCTTCCGCCCTTGATACCACGCTCTCCCCTGATGGACGACTTCCCCCGATGCCTCCTGGGTCTTTGCCAGCTCAGGTGCTTGGTGACGACGGGCGGCCTTCCGAGGTGTTAGCTGCTGTGTCGCATATGCGGGACCCGCTTCTGGAGCATAGTAAGGACCGTGATGGAGGTTTACAGACTGGCTCGCCATCTCTATCTCAGCCTGGGACCGGGGCCTCTGTTCAGGTAATTGAGGCTATTACCTTACCTCCGGGTGGATCAGATCAAGCTTCCTCCGGCTCTCCCGGTTTCTCTTTTGTTCTGGCTCGTCCCGCTTCAGTGACTTTGGACAGCATTTGGGATGCTATTTCGCATCTTAGCCAAATGGTGGGTCTTCACATTTCTTCCCTTTCGGATCGAATTGCCACACTTGAAGTGGAGTCTCCATTGCTACATGCTTCTATTGCAGATGTTACCAGCAAACAATCAACTATGGATCATCAATTGACTAAAGTTGTTGATTTAACTGCTTCTTTGGTTAAAGATAATATAAATCTTCGGGCTAAAACTGAGACATTGGAGAATGCTGTTCGAGCATGTAATGTTCGTCTCTTGAATTTCCCTGTTATATCTGGGAAGGCACCTTTGGATATGTTTAAGAGTTATCTTCAGGAGGTTCTAGCAGTCCCTCCAGAGTTGTGGCCCCCAGTTTCTAAAGTTTACTATCTCCCTTTTGGGAAAAGATCTGGGAAAGTGTCTGTTGGCCATTTGGAGATAGACTCTCTTAATGTTTCAGATTTGCTTAGTATACCTAAAGAGGAGGACATAGCTGTATCAACCTTGTTAGTAACTTTAGCTCTTTCCTCAGATCGGGAGTGGCTCCTAAAATTGTTTTATAAGAAGCGGGGACAATTGTTCTACGGGAAAAAGATTCTTCTTCTCCCAGATGTTGCACGGGAGACGCAGAAGCGTAGAAGGGCTTTTCTATTATTGAAACCGGGAGTAGCGCGGCTTGGTGCACAATTTATGCTAAGATTTCCATGTAAATGTTTAATTACCTATAAAACTCAGAAGTATGTATTTTTCTCCCCTGAGGATCTTACCGCTTTCCTAAACTCATATTTATCAATTAGCTTTACACCTGTGACATGATTCCATCGATTTATTAGATATCTCCTTGGGGCACCGTCTCCTCTTAATTTACCTCTTTTGTTATTTCCTTTTTGGAGTTTTTCTCCTTTTCATGGTTTCTCTCCTCCAGATATAGGGGGCTATTAATAATCCTTGCTGTTTCATTTCTTTTTCATATGTTTGTTGTACTTATCTCTGATTGCAAGTATTATTATTCTGTACAAGTATATACTTGATTTATTTGTTGAAAATTCATAAATAAATAATTTTTTAAAAAAAAGAAAGATTTTAGTACTAAGTGAGATTTGTGCTAAGTGAGACGTAAACCACTGTACAAGTCTTAGCACAATGGGCATAGTAATACAATGCATGTCAATGAGCTACATGTCAATGCATGTCAATGCATGTCAATGAGCTACACATGGAATTACTTCCAATGCAGCAAAGTGAGTTAAATTATAGTGCAGTTTTACTTACCACTTAGTACTGAATATTTATCTCACCACTAGAAGTTAAGAAAAATCATCAAATACTGGAGATCATCAAATACTGGAGATCCTCAAGCTGAAGACCCTTAGAAACATAGAAATATGACGACAGAAAAAGACCACATGGCCTATCTAGTCTGTCCTTCCATATCAACAACTAAAACAGTCCCCTTTTTGCCTTTAGAGATCCTCTGTGTTTGTCCCATGCTTTTTTGAATTCAGTTACTCTCCTCATCTCTACCACCTCCACTGGGAGACTATTCCACAGATCCACCACTCTTTCCGTAAAGAAATATTTCCGCATATCACTCCTGAATCTACCTCCCTTCACCCTCATCCCATGTCCCCTCGTAGCAGAACTTGCTTTCAATTGAAAGAGGCTCTCTCCCTGAACATTTATGCCATGGAGGTATTTAAACATCTCAATCATATCACTTCTATCCCGCCTTTCCTCTAAGGTGTACATATTAAGATCCTTCAGTCTGTCCTCATATGCTTTATAATGAAGACCACTAATCATTTTAGTAGCCACCCTCTGCACCGACTCCATCCTGTTCACATCCTTTTGAAGGTGCGGTCTCCAGAATTGCACACTATACTCCAAATGAGGCCGCACCAAAGATTTATACAGAGGCATTATCACCTCCTTTTTTCTGCTAGCCATTCCTCTCCGTATGCACCCAAGCATCCTTCTAGCTTTTGCCGCCGCCTTTTCTACCTGTTTAGCTACTTTAAGATCATCAGACACAACCACGCCTAGGTCCCGCTCTTCTTTAGTGGACAAAAGTACTTCACCCCCTATACTAGATTGCTCCCTTGGATTGCTGCAGCCCAAATGCATGACCTTACATTTTTTAACATTAAATGGACATGGACATTTTTTAACATTAAATGGACATGGAATTTCCATAGATCCAGAATGCTCTTGGCCAAGGGTTCCTAAGTTTCAGGTCTGGATTCAAGAATCCCCAACACCAAAGAGAACCAAGTTTGGGACCCCTACCCCCACAAAGTCAGTTAATTTTCCAGCCACCCACTAATCTGCTACCCAATCCTTCACTCATCCACAAATCCACACAATTGCCGACACATCCCACCCATTTAACTAACTCCCAACCAGCTACCCATTCCTACCAATCTATCCAACTCCCCCTACAGTGAGTGAGTGGGGGGGTGGGGGGTTTGGTAGTTGAATGTTGGGGGAGGGGATAAGTCATGGGAAGCATTTTAGAATAGGATAGGGGCTTAGTGGTTAGGAGTTTTATTGTAGGGTCTATATGAAGTTCTTTGATCCCAAGGCAGAGGCTCCCTGCCTCAAGAGTTCCTGGTCTTTTGGGACTACAGCAGAGTCTCCAACTCAATGATTAGACCTCTTAAACCTATTTCCACTTAAACTTTGAAGTTAACTTTGCTTCCATTTTACATTACTTTTTTACTTTACTTCAGATTAAGTGCACAATTTTAACTATTGTGCTCTATGCATCTTATGCCTTTAATAAATCTGAAGTAAAATAAAAAAATTATTGCAGAAGGAAAAAAAATTGCATTAAATGCAGATTTTGAGTGCACTCTGATTACATCGGCCGTGATGATTTTCTTTGAACTGCTGACTCGGTTATTTAAAAATGCATCCCATAGATACTTTAAGTAAAAGGGAAAACATTGCTTAGCTTCTCTCAGTGCCATACATCTGGCATAGCCAGGAAAACATCATTTCACATGGTCATAATATTTTCAACTAAGAAGCTTTTCAACAAGGATATCCAGCCTGTGTGCTGTCTAAGCTGCTGAAATACCAGATGTGCACTGTACAGCGTGTTCCATTCCATCTGAAAGAGCTAGACTCTGTGCTAATAGTATAAACAACATACTATTCAAGTGCTAAGGAAAGTGAAAATGCTTCTAGCATAGGAAATTAGGACATGAATTCCAAGACTATATGAATTGCAGAAAAGCAAATATATAGATTGACAATAAAAGAACAAGGAGCATCTGAAGTTCCCTACCATGAGCGATCAAGTTAGGGAGAGGTGCACACTTCCTACAAACTTGAGTTCACTTTGATGAGATTTATTGTGCCAACTGCAATATTATAAGCTTGCACTGGCTGTGGGCAATACACAGTTGGAGAACTGCTGTCAGCTATTGAAGATTGCTTCTATGCTGATTTTCACAGAAGCTCTGAAATCACACAGTGATAGCAGTCAAAACATGTTGCCACATGAATACAAATTAATTTTATAAAGATATTTTGCTATAAGCTGAAGAGCACATCAGGAGCTCTACTCTTAATTGTGGAACTCACTTATGACAGATGGGGAACATACAGTCCTTTGGAACTTGTCAAATCCCCCCGAGAATCTTAGGCGTATGTTTACTAAACCGCGTTAATGTCACCCGCGGTAGTTCCCGCGGTAATGGTACAGATGCCCATATAAAGGAGTGGGAGGTGCATCGTACGACAAGCAGTGCCAGGTAACGTGCGTAACAATGCGCCGTCAGGTAACATGCATCAGAAGGCGCTATATAGGGCACATCACAAGGCACCTTAACCGGAGGCGCCTCACAAGGTACGTTGTCATGCACCCTATAAGGTGACCTAACCAAAGGCACCATGCAGTCACCCCCAGAAGGCCCCGTATAAAGTGCCGGCAAGGTGCCCCATAAGGCACCGTAGGTTAAGGCACCTGAAAAGCAGGACATGGGGTAGCAGCCTGCACATGAACGCTAGATGCCACACAGCTGACAGACACAGATAGATGGACAGAAGGATGGTTGGCGACTGTGATGAGGGTAATATGTGCTGGCAGCACAGATCAGCAGAGATATGACTGTTACAGGAATGACAAGTACCGGTGTAGGAAAGGCATAAAAGAAGGAGAACAAAAGGGAGCAAACCCATGACCACTAGCCTGAAAAGCACTGCACAAACCAGTAGGCCACACCACGACTGTGAGGTCCACAGCAATGGCTGCATACAAGAACACTGCAGGGCACCACACAAAACGCCTGCTGTGTGCCAGGAGAGGGCAACCCAAACAGTCACCATGATGCAACGCACATGCACAACAGGCGTCCACAGCTCATATCACAGTCTGTAAGTGGGACGGGAGCCACATAGAAACACATGCACACACACCATGAGATGTAATGCAGTGCAAACAGCATGCAAAAGAGCATGGGAGCGATACACGAAGGGTGTCAGGGGCTGGCTGAAGGGACAGCTATGTGGACGGCCCATGGACCATGGCAACGGAATGAAAAAGAAGCATGTGAGAATCCAACCTGCACAGCGATGTGGCACAGACCAGCCAACAACAGCAGTACCAATCCACCAAGCCGACTGTTCACATGGACACTACAAAGATATAGCCATATGCAACACACAATATGTGACAGATAGGCTGCAGAGAGGGCACACTGTGGCGCACAGCGCAGAGATGAAAGAGTGTGTGGAGAGGTAACGAGGCTGCTGCCATTGCATGGGCAGGTTATCAGAACATGTGGGAATCAAACTGGCAACCTACAGATTGCCAACACGCATCTGTGACCACTATCCCAAACAACACCAACAAGCACAATGCAAACAAGTTACCACAAAAGGCACACACTGGAGCACAGTGATGAAACGGACAGCCCCTCTGCTCCACTGCGAACAGCAGACATCGCGTCCCTCACCCTGATGCACTTTACGCACGGGATAAACTCCCGGGGTCTGTGTGCCAGGCACCCTTGCAAACACACATCCAATCCATGCTGAAAGCTCACCTACCCGCTGCTGCCTGTGGACTCTAACTACCCTGATCTCCTCTGTTGCCTCTCCTACCCCTGCTCCCACATTCTCTCACTTATCCTAACTAGAATGTAAGCTGTGGCGAGCAGGATGTCTGCCCGACATGTCTGTGCAGCGCTGTGTACAAGGGACAGTGCCAGACATAAGTACTGAGTTATCTATGTAAGTAACCAGTTGTCTATCCCGCCTTATCTATCAAATAAAGCGGTGGCCAATGGAGGGCCACATGGCATGCTCAAGGCCACAAGGAATGCCAATAAGACTAGAAACCCCAGTCCCACAGGCCTGATGTTGCTGTCCCCAGGTGGGAGGTGAACCCACGGCCCTCTGGCCTGAGGTACCTTGTCCTAACCAACAGGCCATGTCTCCCACTGTGCAGGTGCAGTAGGTGGGGTAGTAATGAAAGTAGTGAGATAATACTTTGTGATGTAACTATACCCATACACAGTACACTGTAACAATACCTGTACACCTACCCCCTCCCACGCAACCCCGCACCCAGATGGTTTACCCCAAGGATCTGTCATGGATCCCTCATTACCCCCTCCATACACAGTCCCCTGGTGTGCACATCACCACCCATGGCTGGCTGTACCAGCTAGATACTGATGGCTCACAGAGCCACCTACTCACACCTGAACCCTCCCCGGCTAACCAAACCCTGATCCACGCCTGTCATGACGACATTGCTGCCTGGATATCTCACCACGGCCTAAAAGTGAACATGGACACAACCGCACCTTCCATCCATCATCGTAACACCTCCCTGCCCCCCTCTGTTGTCGGTGTCTGTGGATAACTCTGTACCTCCCCCAGTGTCCCCAGGCTGCAATCTGGGGCCATCCCTGACCCCTCACCCCCGTTCACGACACACAGCCATCTGATAGCTAACACCTGCCCCCTTCCTCTACAACAGCAGTGATACCCGCACCATCCATCCTGAACACACCACCAATATGCCCATGTACCCCCCAATCGCATCCCATCAGTACCTCAGTAGTCTGCCCCCTGCAGGTCTCACCTGGACACACCTCATTCCCCCTCAATGTGTGCAACAATTTGCTGTGCATCCAACCCTGCGCCAAGCCAGTCATGGCCACACTACGCCCCTTGTCAGGTCACGTCAAAGCCTCCCTATCCTTTACCATATCCATGTCAAACATCCCCTGCTAAGCTCAAAATGCAGAGACTCTGTGGCTCCCCACCACCCCTCATCTCCCATCTCCCCGTACAAACCCTCCTGAAAACATCAGCCCCCAGCAGATACCCACCACCTGTGCAGTACACCCCTACTGCTAACCCCATACTCTGCCCCTCTCTCCGTGATGCCCCGTATGCCGTGAACAAACTACTGCAGTCCATACTGCAGGCACCGTCTCCAACCCCCCACAAATCCAGGATGAAACCACACCACCTTGCTGCAGCCATGGAAGCATGATTCCCCTGACCCCCATGCACAAACATGCCAATGATGTCATATCCCAATGGCTCAGCACCATCTCTCATATGTGTAGACCTAATGTGTGGGTATCAGTGGGTCATACAGCAGTGTAGATGCCCCTAGAAAAGCATGTGATGTGCTGAGAAAGACCAGACGTCAGGTAGTCATGTAAATAAACACCTTTAATGCACACATGACATCAAAAACAGTGTCACAATGTAACATGAGGACACGGTATCAGGTACGAGAGTCACATGTGGGCAAAAAGCAAAGAAGACAGGATCCCACTGACATACAGAGGTAGCACTATGTGGAAGGCCCACTGCAATGGGTGCTGTGGAAACAGGAGCAGACTTAATATGGCAATGTACAGGGACTGCACAAATGAAGCTTGGAAATGGACACACCCGCCGCCACAGTGCAGAGGTACTGGCACAATGTGAGTGGCGCAATGTCATGTCAGAAAGAGGACTGTGCACACATGCAAAGATAAGCTTACAAATCAATGTACATTGCCACATCTGTCCAGTAAACACACACAATAACATGTATGTAGAGGTACAAAGAGATGTCCACAGTGGTGCACATACCCACACAAATTCCACTCTGGCATATGCACCAGTGTAAGAGACGAGTCAAGCATATGCACATGCACTGTGTACGTTGAAACACGACAGAGTGCTGCCCCAAATCCACTGTAACACCCCCTACGATGGTCAAACAGCAATCAGAGATGGTGGCACACACCACAGTGTTCTTGAGACAAATAGTGTGTCGTGTACAAGTGGAAGTTAGCCACACAAATAAGCAGGACCTACAGAGTGTATCTCCTGTGCCACATACGTGGCTGCATGTACCTGTGTAGCCAAATATTGGTGCAATGCCTGCGATGCGAGCCCCACACATTGGCCACACACAGCTACACAATGTCAGATGGATGTACAACATACAGCACGCATGTGAGTTCCTGCTGTAGATGTACGGACAAGTGTCCACAGTGCAAATGCCAACTGTGACCCTACAAGTCCGGCTATGACCATCCCAGATTACATGGCCATGCAAAGTCATGAGTGATGTCTCAATGTTCCACAGCAATGCAAAGGTGATGTGTCTCTGCTGCAATAAACGCAACACCCAGACAGAGCATGGCAGCAACGGTGTGTCAGTCCCCCCGGTGATGCTCAAAGTATCATGCCAATAATGATGTCCAACATAGGCATGTGTCTAACTCGCATAGGTTCATCTCCCACTGGCACCATCACCCAGGGACCATTGCATGGAGGTGTCCTGTACACCCACAGTTGGGCGATGGGGACTCCAGATGCAGCGTAGTAGATGTACTTTGTGTGTTGACTGCGCCCTGTGTTAAAAGAAGTAGAGAAAAGATAAAGGTATGCTACACACACCATCAGGTCACAGTGCAGACAGTGACACCACAATATGTTCATAATGAATCCCCAGATATTAAAACATGACACGACCACAACACACTGCACAGTGCATGTTGACCACAGCAGGAGATGGCAATGCAGACCAGGTTGCCATCTCGACATGGTCCACAGCATGTCCAGCAGTGGTGGTGCACAGAGATCCCACAGAAAGGCACGATGATACAAACAGGCCAAAAGAAACATCTACACATGGATGTCAGTCAAAGAAGATCTAAGGTGCAACCTACCTTCATTGTGCAGCAGGTGTCTGATGGGAACTGTCTGAGCCAGGCAAAGGGCACAAGGGGCCACAGTAGAGGCAGAGGATGTCAATGAAATGCATCCAATCACCACATCATCATGGTCAGTCGTCATTAGCACCTGTCCAAGGTATGGTGAGATGCGTGTAACCGAAACGTTGATGCGTAGTGTCCTGTCAGCAAACATGAGACATGTCAGGCAACAATACACGACACATGCATAGACACATGCGTACAATGTACACAAAGGCAACAGAAGAAGGTCACAGAGAGACAGGTGATCACCACTGCACAGGTGCCCAGACACATCCCTGTACCAGACAATGCCAGAGGGCATCAGAAGGTACCGTCACCTAGACACGCCCCAAAGACACAGAGACATACACCGTGTGACAAGGTGAACATGCCATAAATAGCATACGGCATGTCTGTGCACAATCAGTGAGCAGTGGAGACAATCATTACAGTCCATGCAATCATACACTGATGTTGTGTAATGCCACAATGCCAGGGAAGGCAGTATGTGCTATCCACCAACCCCATACCCTGTGCCTGGAGACACACACAGCCCGGTCACATGTGCCGTAGATACAGTGTGAAAATACCCAAAATGTGCACAGGCCAATGGCCATATGCGTGTTAACTGAAACATATGGGGGATAGAGCCACAGGCCAAACACGTGTACAACAACATAGGTGCAGTGGAGAGGGAAACACAGACATATGTAATGCTGCACTGCCCCCACAGTACATTTACCTTTATGTCCACCCACCCCAGTCACCTTCAGGTCTGAATGACGTACACACAGTTCCCACATGCACCACAGCACCGGGCAGGGTCTGCAGCCTACCCTGGGGAGTCAAAAACGCAAGTGACATATATATATATGTCATGATAGTGCCATGAAACACATAGGGCAGCACATAGATGGAGACACATATGCACATCCCCACATATGCAGAACTTACAGGAGAACAGCTCCTCGATCAGATGTTGCCTGACTGCCATCCCCTCACATGTGTCACATGCCCATGTACAGGAGGGCACACAGGATCCTCCTCCAGATCCTCATTAATTTTGACTGGGACATTGTGCCTTAGAGCAATGTTGTGCAGGATGCAACAGGCCAGAATGATATGTGCCACAGTCATGGGTCCATATTGTAAGGTACCAACGGTCCTATCCAGACACCTGAAGCAACTCTTCAGAACACCAAAGGTGCGCTCAATGACTGAGTGGCTGGAGGCATGGGCCTCATTGTATCTCATCTGCACCTGGCCAGGAGGTGATACATCATCTGTAAGGTGCGTACCTGCGTGCGGGATGGGAGCAGTGCCTGTGTGGGGCAGATGAGGTGTACCCATGCACTGGCATCTGCAGACATGCACGTGAAGGCACCGCAGACCCAATCTTAGCAGAGTGCGTGCAAACGCAACATGCGCTACTGTGCATGCGTGCAATGCCCATGCAGAACGTGCGTAGGACCATGCCTTAGGTACATAACTGGGCACAGCATGCCCATAACACCAAGGGTGTATGGTACAAAGTAAGTACCACATCATGGAGAACAAGAGACAACCTGAGGCAGGAGGGGAGTGCAGCCAGCAGCCACCAGTGGTCCACACCAATTCAGATCCAGAGGGTGAGAGAGCAGGCCCATCTGGGGCCATCCACCACCCACCTGAACAGCCTGGAGGTGCGCCAGGCCCTAAGCGCCGCTGGACGCCCGTAGCCGATGAAACCATGAGGATGACGGTCTGCTTCACCCAGGAAGAGAATGACCTCCTGGTTAGCATCCTCGACAGGTTCGAGGTGCTCTTCGGCCGCCTGAGCTCCACCACCACCATCGGGACATGCACAAGGGCATGGGCAGAGGTCCAGGCAGCGGTGGCAGCAGCAGGGGGCCCACACCACGACATCGAGAGCCTCCACAAGTGGTACTGTGATATCAAGAGGAACATCCATGGCCAACTATCATGGGAGAGGCACAATGCACAGGGCAAAGGTGGGGGTCCAGCACAGGGGGCCACCCTGACCACCTTGAAGCAGCGCCTGGTGGACCAACTGGGGCCCATGTACATACATGACCTGCCCCCTGCGCTGGATACAGCGCACCCACGTGCAGGTAAGACGGAGAGAGGTGTTCCGGTGACAGACCAGAAACAAGCGAGTGCAGGGACTGATGCAGGGGGGTGGGGGCCATGTCAGGAGTCCCACAGAGACGCATGTCCTCAGCCAGTCCCATGCAACATATGGTGTAACCCACACCTGGTGCACCATCCCCACACTGGCCATGGACCACAGCCCCGTCAGCCATGCACAGTGCAACCCACCACTCACAGACCCCACACATGCAAATGGCTGAAAACCTGCTCCAATGGGGGGTCACCGTCCCACCCACACACCCCCATGCCATGTCCCCAGCCCCATACCATGTAGCCCTGACACACCATGCATTGCCATTCCAGGGCACCTGCCAATCCCAGCAGAGCCCTGCAAAGGCCCAAGGCCAGGTCCAGGGGCCCCACCCACCCATTCACGGGCTGCCAGCCCTCGGAACCGCAGATAGAGGCGCGGACAGCGTGCTGCCACCTGCTGTGTATGGCCCTGTGACAAGAATAGTCCTACGTGGTGCACAGACCGCCACTGCACACATGGGCAGGGGTAGTGCACCAAGGGACTGCGTACACATGGTGAAACGAGCAGGCCACAAACAGAGCCATGGGGTACAACCCCTGGGGGTGGCATAGCAGTGGGGGTGCAGTGGCAGGTACACACACAGACATAGCATTGCGTAGGGTGGGGGGCCACTGAGGACAGTACAGAGCCATATGCCCAACTAAGAACAAAGAAACAAGGATGTACCCGGCAGTGGCCAGCCAGCAGGGGAGGGGTGGAAGGGGACCATGGTTTGACAGACCAGCCAATAGGAGAGGTGGCAGGACCGGGTCAGAAGGGGGGCCAGCCTGGTATGCAGGGGGTGCCGTGGCCAACACCATCACACCAGCCAGAGGGATGAAGCATATGGGTGAATGCAGGGATCCCAGGACAGAGCGCAGATCCAGGTGCTGTCCTGTCAGGGGGTCGGCAGGTGTCAGGCAGTGCATGCCATGGCAGGCCAGCAGAGATGGGGGATCATGTCCGGAAGCTGGGGCAGGAGGGGCACAACATGCACCCCACATGGCACTGGAAAGTGCGTGGGTCGCGGGGTGGGTGGGGGCCATGGACATGCATCAGGCATGTTGCATGCCGATACCCCCCCAGGGAGCGACAGTGGTCTGTGGGGGCAGGTGCCAGGGGTGACAGCACCGGCTGAGAGAGGGTGCAGGGGGGCAGGGTGGAGGGCAGAGAGGGGTCAGAACAGCGGAAGCAGGGCATGGCTGCCATAGATCGAGGGGAGGGGACCAACAGAGAGGCAGTGAGTGGTGTGGCACAAGCACTGCTGAAGGTGCAGGGGCCAGAATGGAGGTGGATGTGGCGACATTGAACGGGGGTCGGCACAGCACGGTGTAAGGGTGAAGGGGTGGGGGATGACAGGTCCATGGTAGCAGCGTTGGGTGACAATATGTTGTGGGGACACAGTGCAGGGGTGGTGAGGACAGCAAGGCCACATGGGTTGGTATGTGGCGGAGACAGAGGTGGACCACACCTGTGTGTGCCATAAGCGCTGGGTGCAGGGATGCAGGTGGTGATGGGGTGGCATGGGGTGGGTGGCTGCATGTGGTGGTGTTGGGGGTGGAATGGCCATGGTAGCATCGGACACCAGACACAGGAGGCAACAATATACAAGGGGCGGTGTGGGTGGGGAGCATAGGGGTCCCAACACAGACCCATGCGGCTCACACCCACACATGTACCTACTCTGCGCAGCCACCCACAACCCACCGCCAGTTGCACCACCATGGGCTCACCCCACCCGGACCTTGCACCCATGCATGCATATCCCTGCCACCACAGGGCACACCTGTCCCCGGCCACACCGGCACAGCACCCCAGCCCCACCCCAACAGACATGCCTGGCCATGTGGGGTGTTCCCAGTCACATGCACATGCAGGCACTGGTGACCCGCTGCAGCCACCTGGGACATGGACATGGGATGGTACCACACACATCCCTGCATCGCTAACATCCCTGGCCACATGTATGCAGCATGGGTATCCACACACTGACCAGGGTACCCTGCATCCCACACGGTCCGTAGGTATTGGATGTGACAAAGGCAGGCAGCCAGCCACGCCCCACCTGAGCTGTGTACCCTGTTCCCCCCACAGGTGACATACATGCCAGAGAGAAGGTGGAGGAGGGGGCGGAGCACCCAGACCCCGGGCCGTGGCCCCTTGATGATGTGGGGCCAGAGGCGGGGCCAACAGGAGGGGCAGCTGCAGCACAGGTGGAGGTGGGGGGTCCAGCACCACCTCTGGAGGGTGATGGCAGGTGGAGCCAGGGGCTGGCTGAATACAGTATGCCATCTGCCGCTACAGCCACTGGGGCGGCGGAGCCTGCTGCATTGCAACATGCCATGCGGGATGCGTGGTCTGCCCTGGAGGAGGTGATCGGGGAGATGCATGCGCACTCTGAAGTGGCCCATGGAAATGCACAGGGTGAGTGTCCTACCGTGTGTATATGATGTTGCATGTGTACAGGTAGCAGGTGAAAACCATGTCTCACAGCGCACAACTTGTCTCCCCCACAGGCGTACAGCTGGCATTGTGTGCAGTCTGGCATGAGCAGTGCCGGCAGCGGCATGAGGCGCATCGCATGCGCCATGCGGTGGAGCACCAGGGGCTGATGGTGGAGGGGATCCTGGCTGAGATGAGGGGCCTGGCCGCATGAGCATGGGCCATAGCTGCCAGCGTGGAGTATATGGTGGCTGCCCGGGGACTCCCATAAGAACATAAGAACATAAGATATGCCATACTGGGTCAGACCAAGGTCCATCAAGCCCAGTATTCTGTTTCCAACAGTGGCCAAACTAGGTCATATGTACCTAGCAGTTTCCCCAAGAGACACAAGTTCCACAATGCTTGTACTGGGTCAAGCATTGATATCTTTGGTCACTTCTTAATAATGGTTTATGGACCTTTCCTCCAGGAACTTGTCCAAACCTTTTTTAAACCCAGCTACACTAACAGCCTTTACTACATCCTCCGGTAACAAATTCCAGAGTTTGATTACACGTTGAGTGAAAAAATATTTTCTTTTATTGGTCTTAAATAGTTTACCCTGTAGCTTCATTGCATGTCCCCTAGTCTTTCTATATTCTGATAGCGTAAACAATCGATCTACGTTTACCCGTTCCATTCCGTTCATTAATTTATAGACTTCTATCATATCTCCCCTCAGCCGTCTCTTTTCCAGTTTAAAGAGCCCTAACCTTTTTAGCCTTTCTTCATAGGAGTATCCTTCCATCCCCTTTACCATTTTGGTGGCTCTTCTCTGAACCTTTTCTAAAATCGCTATATCCTTTTTAAGATACGGCGACCAGAATTGCACACAATATTCAAGGTGCGATCTCACCATCGAACGATATAGAGGCATTATAATATCTTTTGTTTTATTTTCCATTCCTTTCCTTATCATACCTAGCATTCTATTTGCTCTCTTGGCCGCCGCTGCACACTGGGCCGAGGGTTTTAACATGGTATCCACAATGACGCCTAAATCTTTTTCCTGGGTGGTGGTTCCTAATGTGGAACCTTGCATCGTGTAACCATAGTTTGGGTTGTTCTTCCCTAGGTGCATAACCTTGCACTTGTCCACATTAAATTTCATCTGCCATTTTGATGCCCAGTCTTCCAATTTATCAAGATCCTCTTGCAATTTTTCACAATCCTCTTCGGTTTTAACAACTTTAAAAAGTTTTGTGTCATCTGCAAATTTGATAACCTCACTCGTTATTCCACTTTCCAGGTCATTTATGAATATGTCAAAAAGCAGCGGACCCAGCACAGATCCCTGGGGTACACCACTATTCACCTTTCTCCATTGGGAAAATTGGCCATTTAGCCCTACCCTCTGCTTTCTATCTTTTAACCAGGTACAGTTCCTGATCCACAATAGTACACTGCCTCCTATCCCATGACTCTTTAGTTTTGCCAAAAGTCTCTGATGAGGGACCTTGTCAAAGGCTTTCTGAAAGTCCAGATACACAATATCAACCGACTCACCTTTGTCCACCTGTTTATTCACTCCTTCAAAAAAACATAACAGATTAGTAAGACAAGATCTTCCTTGTCTAAAGCCATGTTGGCTGTCTCCCATTAGGTTGTGACTATCTACATGCTGAGTAATTTTATTCTTTATGATGGTTTCTACCATTTTTCCCGGTACTGACGTCAGACTCACTGGTCTGTAGTTTCCCGGATCACCCCTGGAACCCTTTTTAAAAATTGGTGTTACATTGGCGATCCTCCAATCTTCAGGTATTAGAGATGATTTTAATGATAGTTCACAGATTACTGATAGCAGGTCTGCAATCTCATATTTCAGTTCTTTCAACACCCTTGGATGTATACCATCCGGCCCAGGTGATTTGCTACTCTTCAGTTTATCTAATAGTTGTAAGACATCTTCCCGATGTATCGATATTTCCTTCAATTCTTCCACACCTTTAAATACCACTTCCGTCATGGGTAACATCCCTACATCTTCCTCAGTAAAGACCGAAGCAAAGAATTCATTCAGTCTCTCCGCTATCGCCTTGTCGCCTCTTAGTGCTCCTTTAACCCCTTTATCATCTAATGGACCAACTGACTCTCTCACAGGTTTTTTGCTACGAATGTACTTGAAAAGGTCTTTATTTCGCGTTTTTGCTTCCGCAGCAAGCTTCTTCTCAAACTCTCTCTTTGCCTGCTTTATCAATGCCTTTCATTTGACTTGCCAGTGCTTGTGCTGTTTCCAGGTTTCGTCGTTTGGCTCTTTTTTCCATTTCCTGAAAGTTGCTTTTTTGGCAACAACAGCCTCTCTGACCTCACCTTTAAACCATGCTGGCAGTTTTTTGGACTTCCTTCCACTTTTCTTAAAGTGTGGAATACAGCTGGTCTGGGCTTCCAAGATAGTATTTTTCAACAACACCCAAGCTTGATGTACGTCTTTAACCTTTGCAACTGCTCCTTTTAGTTTTTTCTTAACTGTTTTCCTCATTTTATCATAGTCTCCCTTTCGAAAGTTAAAAGGTAGTACTGTAGATTTCCTTACTATCCCTCCTCCACTAATTAAATCAAAGGCGATCATGCTATGATCACTATTGCCAAGTGGCCCCAACACCCTTATCTCTTGCACTAGATCTGGTGTTCCACTAAGGACTAGGTCTAATATGGCTTCCCCTCTGGTCGGTTCATGAACCAGCTGCTCCAAGAAGCAGTCATTTATTTCATCCAGGAACTTTATCTCCCTAGCATGTCCTGACGTGACACTGACCCAGTCGATACCAGGGTAATTGAAATCACCCATTATTATTACTTCACTGTAACGTTTGTTAGCTTCCTTGATTTCTTTGAGCATTTCATCATCCATTTGGTCATTCTGGCCAGGCGCTCGATAGTACACCCCCACTGCCATTGCCTTCCCCCTTTTATATGGAATTTCAATCCATACAGATTCTACAGCAGATTTTGTTTCCTGCAAAACTTTAATCCTTTCTGAGTCAATGCCCTCTCTAACATAGAGCGCAACCCCTCCACCAATTTGATCAGCTCTATCATTACGATATAGTTTGTACCCAGGTATCACAGTGTCCCACTGGTTGTCCTCCTTCCACCATGTCTCTGATATTCCAATCATATCTAACATTTCATTTAGTGCTATATATTCTAACTCTCCCATCTTATTGTTTAGACTTCTAGCATTTGCATACAAGCATTTTAGAGAATGTATTTTGTTCATGTTAATTTGGCTATTGTTAGACATGGGTAAATTGGGATCTTTAAGCTCTGTCTGCTCCATACTTGAGGGCATTTGGGCTACTTTACTCTTTTGTGGAACCTCTCTGCTTTTGGTAGTATCCTTCAAGGATACATTCTTCCGAACCATCTGCTCTTGGGCGACTGTCGGCTTTCCCCTAATATCTAGTTTAAAAGCTACTCTATCTCCTTTTTAAAGGTTAATGCCAGCAGCCTGGTTCCATTCCGGTTAAGGTGAAGCCCATCCCTTCGGAAGAGCCCCTCCTTTCCCCAGAATGTTCCCCAGTTCCTAACAAATGCAAAACCCTCATCTCTGCACCATTGTCTCATCCACGCATTGAGACTCCGGAGCTCTGCCTGCCTTTTGGGTCCTGCGCGCGGAACAGGAAGCATTTCGGAGAATGCTATCCTGGAAGTTCTGGATTTCAACTTCCTACCTAAAAGCCTAAATTTTGCCTCCAGAACCTCCCTACCACATTTTCCTATGTCATTGGTACCAACATGTACCAAGACAGCAGACTCCTACCCAGCACTATCTAAGACCTTATCTCGGTGGCGCGTGAGGTTCGCTACCTTCGCACCAGGCAGGCATGTTACCAGGCGATCCTCACGTCCACCAGCTACCCAGCTATCTACATGCCTAATGATCGAATCACCAACTATAACGGCTGTCCTAACCCTTCCCTCATGGGCACATGGCCCTGGAGAAACTTCCTCGGTGCGAGAGGGTTTTACATCACCTGGAGGACAGGTCCTAGTTACAGGATCACTTCCTGCCGCACCAGGGTGATGCTCTCCTGTCACATGACCTCTCTCCTCCATGGCAACAGGGGTGCTGCCAGACTGGAGGTGGGACTTCAGGACTATATCCCTGTAGGTCTCGTCTATGTACCTCTCTGTCTGTCTTATGTTTTCCAAGTCTGCTACTTTAGCCTCTAGAGAACGGACTTGTTCCCTGAGAGCAAAGAGCTCCTTGCACCTAGTGCACATGTAAGACCTCTCACCAACTGGGAGAAAATCATACATGTGACACTCAATGCAAAAGACTGGAAAGCCCCCATCCCGCTGCTGGACTGCTGTCTGCATCTTAGTTTTAAGTTTGTGTCTAGATCTATAAGTTCTTACTTACTAGGGGTTGCTATGGGTATTTATAACAATAAAACTGTACCTAATACGTTTAATATACCTTGTTCACCTGAAGCTAAATTAATCTCAGGTCCTTAGTGTATAACTGATTTGGGTAATGAGCTTCACCTGAAATCACCTCCTGTCCTTTAAGATGTGTAAGTACCTATAAAGCTATGATTATCCCAGGGGAGGGTGGGAGTGGGGAGGGAGGGAGGGAAATAACACCTATTAAAAGAGGGTTGCTACACAGTACCCTGTCTTGTGCTGCTGAGGTAAGCTAAATTCTGATTTGATTTAAATTATAGCTCTTAGCTGCTGCTGCTAGGCTCTAACTTCTTATGAAATTTAAACTACAAGCTCTCTGCTGGATTCTAAATTTAACCAGAAAGCTCTCTTCTGTGTGTTAAATTTAAACTAACAGTACTTTGCTGTTACTTGGCCCTGAGTGTCTATTAAATTTAAACTACAAGCTCTCTGCTGGGTATGAAATATAACCAGAAAGTTCTCCTCTGGGTTTTTAAATTCAAACTTTAATTGCTGCTACTAGGCCCTAACTGATCCAACAAAAAAAAAAAAACAGTGGGTTCACAGATTAAGTAGCTTTAATACAAAGAATTCTTTTTAGAAAATTACCAGAAGTATATACTCACAGTTGCAGATTTCTCTCCAGAAGAAACAGCCCCCCTTTCTAGTCCTCGGAACATCATGGACAGCCAGCAGCAGCAGCAGCAGCGGCAGCTGTGGTACCCGCACCATGGGGTGGGAGGGGCCGCTCAAAGCAGGGCAGGCCACGAGGGAAATAAATGGCCGCACATGCGGCACTGCCTGAGGTCATGTGTCCTTTGTTTATTCGGACAGCCCCATGTATGCCCTGCCCTTCCCGTGGCTGCCCTGGACACCGGCCCCATGCCACCCCCTCATGCAATCTGTGTCCCCCCCTAGCTGGGATTACCATGGATTGCGGCAGCAGCCATGCCACCCCCACCCACCCGCCGCCCCCCAACACCCCTATCACACCCCTGCCCTGACAGTGTCTGAAACCCCCCCTTGCCCCCCCTGTCCCTCTGCTCCCCTCACCACCTGTCCCCACTGTTACCTGTTGAGGGCATGTTGGTGTGGCACCGGATACCTCTCCGTGCAGTACCGTTCACATCTCATTGGTTGGCTATCATACCCTGTACACCCAGTGACATATCCACGCTGTCTGTCCCGTCCACACGTTCACCTCTGGTAGCACACTGCTGGTGCCCCGTTCTGTGCCCTGTCCTGGTCAGTGTGATGTGTGCCATGAAGGTGCCCCCCCCCTTGCAGGCCCATCCTCTGAGACGCATACACACTGCTGCAGTACGTAGTCAGATGCATGCTGCACGGCCTGATCACATCTCCCCCTTCCCATGGGGCCTGCAACAGTTCCCAAGTGTTTGCTGGGTACAATGTGGATCTCCCATAGTTGTCCACAGGGCACATCAGTCCGGTACCCCAACCCACCTCAATGTCCAGGTACATCCCCACCCTCTCCCCGTACACCCGTGTCCAGCCACAGTGGTGTGAGTTAGACCCCACCCCCACCCCCCAGGCCCCCTGACCACCACCCATCCCTTGGCATCCTGCATCCCTGGTCCTTGTCTCTGGGCCCCCCTGCTCTCTGCCTGGAGGCACTATGACCCCCCACAACTGACCCGTGGCACATCCCATCTGCTCCATGTATGCATACCCCTGCCCATCCCCACCCCTGCCCCTCCCATACCATGCTTGGAGCACCTCTCCGTCCCTCCCGGCCCAACACCCTGCTCGGCCCTATGTCCGCCATCCCCACACCCACATGCATTGCACTGTCCACCCTGTGTCATAACCCTCGCCACTAGTGGCCATACCCTTGCACGTCCCACCACTACTGCTCCATGCCGTCCCTGTCCTGTGCATGATGGTGTTTGTGGTGACCCCTTCTGCCATCGTATGCAACCCCATGGCTGTGGCCATTGTTACCACACTGGCTAGTTGCAACTAGGTATGGCCGGTATGTGCAGTTAGGGTGGGACATGGACATACATATAGACATGGCACACAGACCCACTGGCATGCCATCCACTGTCCACAACATGCACTGCAGGGGGGCATGTGCACTGTCCTGGCTCCATCCTGTGCATGTGGGTACTGTGTGCCACCCATGCCAGGTGCTGTGCCATGTGTGCACCGGTATAGGTGACAGGGCCCATTGGAGGGATACTGGCAGGCTGACACCCTGGAGACACCCCTCATAACTACCCCCTCATATAGGGGTTCCCCACTATTCAGTGTTGGATATGTCACCATGGGGGAATCTCTCTCCCGTGGTGTGGCATACCCTTGTACATGCTTTAGACGAGCCAGAACTACCAGCTCAACATGCCTACCTATCAGTATTGTGCCTGCCTCAGGGGACATGCATCAGCGGGCCACCCTTCCGACTACATATTTGCAGGTGTCGCGGCCATCAACACAGTTTGGGGACCACTGCACCTATATGCCTGATCCGTTTTCCTCCTGCGGCATCCTAAGTCCTCTGTAGTTGAGGTGATGTGCCCCCACCTCTGCTCCCATTGTAGGGGCTGCACAGGGCTCAACCACTCTACGGCCGGTCTACATATGCAACATGGCGCCATGTTGGTGGCGTGCTATCTACCGTGGCCCGCCATCGGGGCAGATCCCGACTGCATCCAGCGCTGGGTATGTTTGAGTCGGGAAATGGCCTGACGATTATGATGCCGGACACATGACGCTATGTTACATATGTGGTCTGGCTGGGGGGCAGTGGAGCTGTTGGGTGCCCCTGCAATGTGAGCACTGTTGGGGCCTCCTCATGCGGGTATTGCTGGTACACGGTGAACATAGTTTGGGGCAGACGGTTTGGGCATGTAGGTGGTTTATCTCCCATAGGTGGTGCCATTCCCTGTACCTGCAGGTATCAGGTATGCTGGGGGGGATTGCGTATGCCTACGCCATGGGGTGCATGCTGTACCTTTTGTGGCATGTTGAGCTGGTGCCTCTGGCTCATATCACACGTGCATATCGGGTACCTTCCATATGAGGGGGGGCCCCTCATGGTGGCACATCCAATGCAATACGGTTTCAGATGTAGATATTGGGGTCAGGGCCTGGGGGTTGTGTCTCATGTGCAGATTTGTGTGCACTGGTGGCATATGTGTGACACCATGCCTCTCACCATGGTGGTGGTCCTTAGCAACCCACCGTTACATGTGTTCGTCTGTGGTGCTACATCAGGTGCCACCCATGCCCATCCCCCGCCCTTGCCACAGGTATGGTACCATGTATGGTACCATTGTCATGCACACAGATGCACACGTATATGCTCACACCTGTCATTCACAACCCACTGACATGTTTCAATAAGGGACAGCTGACCATCGTGAGTATGTCAAATATATGTACAATATTTATTGGGGGGGGGCAAAGCTGTGGGACACTGTGCGGGCATGGGCCCTACCTTCCCCAGTCCCCGGCAGTGGTGGCAGTCCCAGGGCATGGGCCAGCACAGGGCAGGGGTTGCATGTGTGGCGCCCACACTCACACTCCCTGGGGGTCCTCATCACCTAGTGGCTGGCCAGCTGTTTGCCGCATGCCTGTCATTCAGCATGCGCAGCCGGTCAGCCACCACAACCATGGTCTCCAGCACCTGCCCCAGAATGCGGGTGTGCTGCCGCAGGGCATGTGCCTGGGCACGCACCGCCACAGCCAGGCAGAGGCCACACATGCACCCACACAGACACACATTTCCCCTTGTCTGTGTGGCTGCATGTACAGCGTGCCTGTCTGCAGCTAAGTGTGGCAGACCCACAGCCAGACGGGGCCATCACCGGCACTGTGGGGCATATGGCTGGGGCCCCCAGTGCCCTGTGATGGCCTGTGCTGCTCGTAACTGGCCACGCCCTCACCCCCCACCCCCTGCCCCACCCCTCCCCATCACCCCCTCCCACTCCCAGGCCTCCTTCCCCCTCCCCTGCCTCACCCACCACCACCTCCCCACCCCAGCCTCCCCTTCCTCACCCCCCTCACCCCCTCCTACCCCTGCACCTCCCCCCTCCCCTCCTGCTCCCCCTCCCCAGGCTCCCAGCCACTCTCCCCTCCACCCTGCTCCCCTCCCCCCCCTCTGCTTCCGGCGTCCCCCTCCTCCTCAGCCTCCCCGCCGTCAGCTGCTTCCATGCCCTCCGGGTCATCTTCAGCCGGCACTGGCTGCCCGGATCCAGCATCTAGTCCTGCTGGGCCCTTGTCTGCACGTGCAGCCGCTGTTGGGGAGAGGTACTACATTACCACCAAGGTCACACATCTGGCACATCATTCAAACATGTCCTGTCGCCCCGCAGGCCGTTGGCCCACAGGGACGTGCCGCATCACTCACCGTCATGGTGGGCCTACTGTTCCCGCTGCACCCGTGCCTCGAAGTGTGGGTATCTGGCTTGCAGCTCATGGGCCTTTTTGTGCAAGTCCTCGACCTGTGGGTGAAGCAACGTGTGGGGACATTAGGTAACAGACATCCATCGCCAGCCGGTGCTGCACCACACACATACCTGGGTGCTGCAGGTGGCTGCCCCTACTGTATACTGCGTGTTGACTGCTAGCTGCTGCCCCTGCCACACACATGTGTGCATTGCAGCTACGCATGTCCAGGTTGGCCCCTACGCGCCCTGTGTGCAAACCCCCTGGCACCCATTGCCGCCCCGGCAGCCTATCCGTGCTTGGTCCTACAACACTGCACCATATGTGCCTTTGCCATGCTGTGGAACACGGGCACCATGCATGGGGGGCTGCATGGTGTTGGCATACATGCACAGTGTGCCGGGGGGTTGCAGGGCAAGCGCCACTTCCCGCACATATGCACCACTGTGTCAGCATGTCTGCTATACCCATCAAGCTGTCTGCAACCCTTGTCCAACATAAGCACAGACTGCATAGCCATGTGCCACTGTACGCACTGGCATGGGCGATAATCATGTGTCTCACCAGTGGCCCTGGCACACAGCAACAGCCATACCCAAGTGTGCCCTGGGGATGTGCCGCTATATGCCCTGCAGGCTCCAGCCACAACATGACGATATGTGTGGCCTGCACACATCAGCCAGTGCACCTACCATAACACCAGGATGGACAATGGACATCTGTACTGAGGCTTGGGGCATCCTGGGGATTTGACAGACCTGTGAGACTTAAACAAGAGCAGGTACCATAACACCAGGATGGATGATAGACCTCTGTAATGAGGTCTGGAGCATCATGGGGATTTGGCACATCTGTGCAACTTAAACAGGAGCAGGTGACATAACACCAGGATGGATAATAGACCTCTGTAATGAGACCTGGAGCATCCTGGGGGTCTGGCAGACCTGTGAGACTTAAACAAGAGCAGGTACCATAACACCAGGATGGATAATAGACCTCTGTAATGAGGCTTGGAGCATTCTGGGGATTTGGCAGACCTGTGAAACTTAAACGACAGCAGGTACCATAACACCAGGATGGATAATAGACTTCTGTAATGAGGCCTGGGGCATCCTGGGGATTTGGCACATCTGTGCAACTTAAACAGGAGCAGGTAACATAACACCAGGATGGATAATAGACCTCTGTAATGAGGCCTGGAACATCCTGGGGGTCTGGCAGACCTGTGAAACTTAAACAAGAGCAGGTACCATAACACCAGGATGGATAATAGACCTCTGTAGTGAGGTCTGGAGCATCCTGGGGATTTGGCAGACCTGTGAAACTTAAACAAGAGCAGATACCGTAACACCAGGATGGATAATAGACCTCTGTAATGAGGCCTGGAGTATTCTGGGGATATGGCAGACCTGGGAAACTTAAACAAGGGCAGGTACCATAACACCAGGATGGATAATAGACCTCTTTAATGAGGCCTCGGGCATCCTGGAGATTTGGCACATCTGTGCAACTTAAAGAGGAGCAGGTGACATAACACCAGGATGGATAATAGACCTCTGTAATGAGGCCTGGCACATCCTGGGGGTCTGGCAGACCTGTGAAACTTAAACAAGAGCAGGTACTGTAGCAGATAGAGTGAAGAAAGAAACACCCAAGGAGTCTTAGAAGGAAACAACGGTTTAATGTGCACAGACCCAGAGAAAATAGTTTTTCCAAATTCTGGGCCCCACCAGAGGGCTCAGAGAGATTATATAAACTTCTTATCAGATTATTACAGCATTTCTTCATGATTGGTCACTTTATTACAGTATAGTCCCGAATGGAGAAAGTCTACTGTACTCTTATCTCTAGCGAAGCAGAGGGAGAGTAGTTATCTCTAGCAAGCAGAAAGAGCAGCAGGACAAAGGAATAGGGGAGGGACAAGCATGTACGAGGGTATGACTTCACCAAGAGGGGTGTATCCTTTTCACTTAACCCTTCCAGCTCTCAGCCCTGCCTGGATTTCTACCTCATTCCCCACTTTTTAAGGGAAAAATTTGCCTTGTAGTGAAAGAGGCTAATTTTCCCTCACAGCAGTTGATCTGACTGTGGAAGGGATCTGTATTTGCATACCACCATCACATGGGCAGCAGTTTTCCGCTCCACCATGGTCTCAATGGTGGAGGTAATAAATCAGATAAGGATAGGGATACAGCATGGCAGGATGACACATAGCAGGAGAATAAGGAGAACCCCTACCACTAGGGTTTTAAATCCACCTAACCAATTGAACCATTCCGCAATGCCAGCACCTATAGAAGGGGCAGTGATATGATTAGCTAGATCACGTAGGTCTTGAATAGAGCATTCAATGGAAACTCTCTCATCAGTGAGATTAAAACAACACATACCCTCAAATTCCTCACAGCCATGATTTAAGCATAGGAGCAGAAAATCAATGGTCATCCTATTCTTCAGAATCGCCGTCCGCAGATCGGACATCTCATGATTCATAGTGGCTAAGATGATTGAGGTAAGATTAATGGATTTGGCCAAGGAACAAGCAATACGGCTTACTTCCAAAGCGTTGTGTAAAGCTAATCCAGGTGCTCCTACAATGGATATTGCCAGTCCCAGCGCTGTCTGATCACTATAAGGTTCCACATTGGAGTTACAGGTAGGAGGCATAGGTTTTGATCGAGGATAGTGCGAGTGGGAACTAACCTTACTAAGGGTATGAGAGAAAGCAGCAGTAGTAAGTCTGCCAAAAGTGCAAGGACCTCCAGTAGCGTTTATGGGAACATAAGTGTAAGCAGTTTTACCACATAACAAAAACCATCCTAAGGGAAGATACATTTCTGAGTAAGCATAAGATACCTTCGTAATAGACTTTGTGATAAGGAAGCTTATCATAGCTCAGGTAGGAGCTATAGAAAAGATGATGTGACTCTGAACAAGCAACCTGTCAGTTCTGGTAGAAGTGAGAAAACAGAGTTTTCACATAAAAGACTACCAGTCCCAGAATGCACCAGGTTTCCAGCAGCCATGAGAGGGGCTGAAGTGAGAGAATGTGTGTGCAATCAAGAGAGCTATGAGGTAATCCCTAAGCACTCATCTCAAAGGGCAGGGCCTGATTCAACACAGCTGCGCTGTGTTAGGGAGCAGCACACATTAGGACAGAATAAGAATAGAGCTTATTCTTCAGATAACAGTTACTACAAGCTCCAGCCCAGCTACAGAGGGAGGAAGAGATACAGAGACAGCAACGGCTACAAGCACCAGTATCACCTGGAGAAAACAGAAGCCAAGCCAAGCAGATAGAGAGAGAAGGAAACTCTCTGGAAGGAAGAGAAGAAAGGCCATTGGAAGGTCTGGAGATTCCAAGGCAGTACTCATACTGGGAGGTATTCCAAAAGCCAGCAGAGTCCATTGGACTGGATTCAGCCAGAGGAATGGAGTGGCAGAGATAGGCATCACCAGTGGCTACCTGGAAGAGAGAAGACTGCATGTGGAAGGACTTTCAGACCAAGGCCAGAAGGTATGTGAGAGAAGATCCAGCGTCCAGGGATCAAGATTGGGAAGGCTGGACATCAGAATTGGATTACATATTGGCCAGGCTATACAGAGAGGAATAATGATAGCAGGAGAGGCTCAGGTATGAACACTGATCCAGACCCTATCTATAATAGAGAATGGCAGCAAGGGAATAAGCATTCTCATGATAGTGCCTTAATGAAAGACTCATCTGTGCCAATGTATGATATTGACCCCTATGATTGTTGATGCAGGGGGAAATACAGCAGATGAAACTATTTACATGGACTGTTCTTTATCTAAATGCTATTGCTAGTTTTCTATGAGCAACACATCAGCCATCACAAAGAAAACCTAACTTTGTTCTTTATTTCCACTGCAAACAGCTCTTAAAGCAGGATTTGGGTTCACACAGTAGCAGCCACGCCAGCTAAAGGCTTACAGCTGGTCCATGGATAGTAATTAGGGCTGCACCTGATTGTGTGTGTGAGCAAGGGAGAATCAACTGCTGAGATCGGCGTGGAAAAAATAAGCAGAAGTTAACCTAACCAGCAAAGTTTTATTCTTTACTTTGTGCCTTTGTATTTGGTAATTATTTGCTAAGAAAACATTAGCTAATTGCCTGACAAGCTGAAGGTTGTTTTCTGGTTTACTTTGTGACTTTTTTGTTATCCATTTTAAACACTGCAAGCAAGTTACCTCATTTATAGTGCTATCTTGCATTCATGTGCTGGGTGAATTAAACACCATCAATTTAAGAAGTATTTTATTGATCTTTCCACTTGGTTTCACAACTCAAATTATTGTCATCAGCTGTGTTTGGGAGTGAATGAACTACAATACCCACAATACCTTGCAAGAATCATATGAATATATGCATCGTCAAGATTGTGTAAGTTCTCACCCTAGGCAGCCGTCTGACAACTTGCATGATAATACTGTGTTAGACATATTAAAAACCCCTTTAGTGGCATTTACAAAAATAAAGCAATCTGTAGCTTTAAGCATGGAGACAACCTGCAAGGAGAAAGAAGCCTTGTTAAAATAGGCTGAGATAGGACCAGTAACACCAATGAAGTAGAAAAATGTAGAAAAGGTTAGCTTTGGCTGTTTGCAGTTCAGATTATGCATTACAGTAAACGTTTGCATTTCACACAAAGTAGTGGGTACAGCAATAAGGCATGTTGATAAAAAAAAACTCCAAGCTGCAATGAGCTGCATACACAAAAGTCCGAAGTATTCAAAGCAGTCCCGGCAAGTAGTGTTATTACATTTATAGTTCCTGAGGCCAACAAGGGAAGGCCCCACATGAATGCCAGAACAAAAGTCAGCATGAGCAGGTGCATACTGACCATGGAGCTTATGTCTCACTAACAGTATCTGAAGATGACTCCTCAAGGTTCTGCTGTGCGTAGGCTTCCAGTATGTGGCTAGCGCAGGGCTCTGTCGTCTGCCGATTCCCTGGTTCTCCGCAGCATGAGGCGTAAGGGATCCTGAGAATGTTCGTGCGCTGTCCACTTATCATCCAAGTCAGGAGCAGCTTTTCTTAAGACGAGTATGATGAATCCACGGGGTAACCTCTGCGACCTTGACTGCAGTCGGTGTGGCTAGGAGAACTGTGTAAGGACCTCTCCAGGTAGGGCACAGTGATTCACGTTTCCATTCCTTAATCCACACACGATCTCCCGGCTGGTGGGGATGGAGCGGCTCTGACAAAGAGATAGGCAGTCGCTCTTGTATCCACCTGTTCAAAGACTGAAAAACAGATCCCAATGCCAGTAGGTGTTGTCTCGTAAGTTAATTACCTATCTGCTCTAGGTCTCCCTTAAGGCCCTGAACAATGGGTGGTGGTCGACCATACAGTACTTCATAAGGGGATATTCCCAAGGTCCAAGTTGGGGAGGACTGGACCCGGAGAAGGGCTATCGGCAAAGCCTGATCCCACTTAAGATGAGCTTCCTGACAGAGTTTAGACAACTGGAGCTTCAGAGTTCGGTTCATCCTTTCCACCTTTCCCGAAATCTGTGGGCGGTAAGCAGTGTGAAGTTTCCAGGTAATCTGGAGGGCCTTAGAAAGGTCTTGAAGGCACTTAGCAACAAATGCAGGGCCATTATCTGGCCCTATAGTAAGAGGTAGGCCAAACCTGCGAATGATCTCTTTCAGCAGGGCCCTGGTAACCTCTCGGGCTGTCTCTGTTCTACAAGGATAGGCCTCAACCCATCCTGAAAATGTACATACTATCACCAGCAGATATCGATAACCCCTTACTCGGGGTAACTCAGTGAAATCAACTACAATATTCTCCATAGGGGCAGCACCAACCGCCTGTATGGAAACTGGGGGTAGAGGCCCTTGGCGGGGGTTATTCCTGGCACATTGGGGACAGCGACGTGCTGCAGCTGCCGTTAAGGCAGACAGATGTGGTACATAGAAATAAGACTGTAGAATGGTGTGCATGGAGGTCTTGCCTAAGTAGGTGGCCTCATGAAATCGTCGGACAAAAGCAGGTGCTAGACTCTCGGGGATAACATATCGGGGTGGATCTCCCAGTAACCGCAACCACCCAGCAGTAGTGAGAGTAGCCCCTTCATGAGTGAAGAAATCCATCTCTTTCCTGGTATAACGTGGGTCCCACTCTGACATAGGAATTGGAAACAGGGGGGCTTGAACACTTACTGGGACTGTTCCTTGCTGGGCTGCTAACTTGTCCTCCCTATCTGCCCTGCGGTTACCCTGGATGACCAGAGTATCTCCTCGTTGGTGTGCCTTGCAGTGAACAACAGCCACCGCTTCTGGTGCCCACACAGCCTCTAGTAACTCCAAAATCTCCCTCCCTTACTTTATAGATTTCCCACTTGAATTTATGAGTCCCTTCTCTCTATGGAGGGCCCCATGGACACGGAGTGTAGTGAATGCATACTTAGAATCTATGAAAATGTTTGCCTTCAGACCTGCAGCTAACTGGAGGGCTCGAGTAAGGGCAATGAGTTCAGCTTTCTGGGCAGAAATCCCTAAGGGTAAGGGCTCAGCCTCCACAACAACCCCAGGAGTGACCACAGCATATCCGACCTTCCGCTGTCCATCTTCCACAAAACTGCTGTCATCGGTAAAGTATTGAACATCAGGAGAGGCCAGCGGTACATCCTTCAAATCCGGACGGCTGGAGTACACTTCATCCATAACCTGGATACAATCATGTTCAGGTATCCCAAGTGCTACAGGGAGTAGAGTAGCAGGATTGAGTGTTTTCACTATCTCCAAGTGAACCCAAGGATTCGCACACAGCATGCTCTGGTACTTTGTCATCCGCTCATTGGTAAACCAATAATTACCTTTGTACTCCATCAGTGTCAGTACTGCATGCAGCACTTTAACATACAGTTCTTGCCCAAGGGACAATTTATCAGCCTCTGTTGCCAAGAGAGCTGTTGCTGCTACTGTGCAGAGACAAGAAGGCCACCCTCTTGCTACTGGATCCAGCTGTTTGGACAGATAAGCCACCGGTCGTTGCCAGGAACCTAGGCTCTGAGTGAGGACACCAACTGCCATCCCCCTTTCTTCATGGACGTACAGATGGAATGGTTTTTCCATGTTGGGCAGTCCTAGACTGGGGGCTGATAGCAAAGCCTTCCTCATATTCTGAAAGGCCTCCTTTTGGTCCGGGCCCCAGTCGAAAGGATCTCGTTCTCCCCCTGTTGTAGCTGCATACAGGGGCTTTGCCAACACTGGGTATCCAGATTCGACAAAAACCAGCAGCCCCTAAGAAGCCTCTTAACTGCCTGCGATTTTGTGGTTCAGGAATAGAACAAATAGCCTCCCTCTGCTCAGGGCCCAATCTTCGAAGGCCTTGGGCAACATGGAATCCCAAGTATCTGACTTCCAAAGTAGGTATAGAAGTTCTGAAGTAGCGGCTAGACATTCTTCCTGGGAAACAGCAGCAATGAGTAAATCATCCACGTATTGTAGCAACACGCGTTGAGAAGGGCAAGACTGGAACTGATGCAAATCTTGACTAAGTGCATCCCCAAACAGCGTGGGGGAGTTTTTGAATCCTTGGGGTAACCGTGTCCATGTCAACTGACCCTTACTGCCAGTAATAGGGTCTTCCCATTCAAATGCAAACAGTGGCTGGCTAGGAGTGGCCAATCTCAAGCAGAAAAAGGCATCCTTTAAGTCCAGAACAGTGAAGCAGGTTGCTTGTGAAGGAATCAAACTCAGTAAATTGTAGGGGTTTGGCACAACAGGGTGAATGGTAACAACAGCTTCATTGACCTTCCGTAGGTCCTGCACAGGTCATTAATCATCAGTACCTGGTTTTTGAACTGGCAGCAAAGGGGTATTCCAGGGTGATTGGCATGGTTTTCAGGAGTCCAGACTTAAGTAGTTGCTGGAGATGTTTATGAATGCACTCAACCTCTCTTTGGGGCAGGGAATATTGCCTGACACAATTGGGACATTCGTTTTTTATTCTCTTTTTCAGTGGCCCATTTCTCTGCAATAGGCACATTGATCTCATTCCAATAGTCCTTGCTCCAATGATCCTCGCCGGGTTCCTCTACCCCGGCCTCGGTTTCTCAGTTCCTTGTCCTTTCTCGACTAGCGCCGCTGCTAACATATCAGCTTTCTTTTTCATCTTTTGTTCACACTCACGCTTCATCTCCTGATCTCTGTTCACAAATACTTTCATAGCAACTTCCATCCGCTGGGTTATATTCATTTCAGCAAAACCTTCAAGCTTCTGAAGTTTCCTTCGAATGTCCCCCTGTGATTGTCCCACAAATGCTGTATTCACCATCCGCTGGTTTTCAAGTGCTTCGGGGTCAAATGGAGTGTAAACACGGAAAGATTCACAGAGTCTTTCATAAAACTGGCCAGGGCTCTCATCAGGGGTTTGCAGTACCTCAGATATTTTCCCTACATTCATCGCTTTCTGGCCCCCCTTTTAAAGCCTTCAAGGAGAGTCCGATGATAACAATTCAGAGCAAGGCGGCTTCGATCACTGTTTGCCGCCCAGTGGGGTTTTAGGTCAGGAAAGTCGCTCAGCGCTTCTCGCTGGGGCCCCTAAATGAGGTTGCAGTGCTCTAGTATGGGGGGGGGAGGGTGTATGAACGTGGACCTGACATTCTTCAGATCTGGGACTCAGGGAACTTTCTGAAGTGCTGGGCAGGTCTGTATCTGAAACTGGCATTTGTATGCCTCCCTCACTGCTCTTCTGACTGTCAGAAAATGTAGTATCTGTTGAGAGGGGCGGGGAGAACTAACCGAATTCCCTGCTGAGACTGCCGACCTAGCTGAAGTCACAGAAATCTGCTTGGGAGGAGGGAAAGGGGGGAATTCTTCTGTCTCTGGCTCCTGTACTAAAACGGGCAATTGTGATTTTAATTTAGGCTGCATTTTCTGTGGGCTACGAGACAAAAGTATGTGACAGTGTTCCCCGTAGCATCTCCTGAGCCATTTAGGTCTCTGCCGACAAACATCCAGCCAGGAATCAATATAAGGGAATTGATCAGGATGTTTAGCTACCACAACTTGGTGCACTCGGCTAACCAAGTCATAATCAAATGTTCCTTCTCAGGGCCAATCAGTATTAAAGCTAGCCACTCATGCTCACAATATTTCTTTAACAAGGATGGAGTCATACGAACTCCATAATCTGCAGAGAATCCCTTCCTGAAATGCTTTACCATTCACTCTAAGAGGCTGCATTTCGTCTCTGATCCTCCCATATCTTTCTTCCAGGCTTTGAAAACACAGAGGGAAAGAAATGCAGACAGCCATAAATCCGACTGCTCTAGTCTCAAGAAGGGTAACTAACAAGAAGGCACTTTCACCACACCCTAACAAAATGGCGCTTTCACCATTTTTCCCCGACCTGGGCACGGTCGCCTGGCCAGGAACTGCACTAATCAGGAGTCTATGCTCATTGCACAAGCCTCTGCTTGTGCCAAACACATAAATCAAGCACAGACCAACACATAGACAGCCTCCCAATTCCATAGAAAACACAGTCTAACTATTAGGAACATGGTTTCCCCCAGCTCAGCTCAGCTCAGGGTACTAGAGTGATTCCCTCGAGAGGTGATCACGCTCTCCTTCTCCCCGTAGGAAGGACCAATTTTTCTGAACTGCAGACAGAGACAGACCCCTGTTATTACTTCGATGTCCTCCGGAATTGAATGGATTGTTTCCTAGACCCCAAAGCGGGTCCTGAGGTGTCCGTCGGATAAAGCCAGCGGCAGTGGCGAATCAAGAAGGAATACTATACAGAACAACTGGTCTGGTGGCGCCTTGTATTCCCCCCTGCGTTCGCCACCAGCCCAGCTCAAACCGATTGAACCTAGAGGTAGCAAGATAAACTTTTCTTTCTTGTCTCACTGTCTCACCAGGGTCAGGGAACCAAAAATGTAGCAGATAAACGAGTGAAGAAAGAAACACCCAAGGAGTCTTAGAAGGAAACAACAGTTTAATATGCACAGACTCAGAGAAAATAGTTTTTCCAAATTCTGGGCCCCTACCAGAGGGCTCAGAGAGATTATATAGACTTCTTATCAGATTATTACAGCATTTCTTCATGATTGGTCACTTTATTACAGTATAGTCCCGATTGGAGAAAGTCTACTGTACTCTTATCTCTAGCGAAGCAGAGGGAGAGTAGTTATCTCTAGCAAGCAGAGAGAGCAGAAGGACAAAGGAATAGGGAAGGGACAAGCATGTATGAGGGTATGACTTCACCAAGAGGGGTGTATCCTTTTCACTTGACCCTTCCAGCTCTCAGCCTTGCCTGGATTTCTACCTCAGTACCATAACACCAGGATGGATAATAGACCTCTGTAATGAGGCCTGGGGCATCCTGGGGATTTGGCACATCTGTGCAACTTAAACAGGAGCAGGTACCATAACAGCAGAATGGATAATAGACCTCTGTAGTGAGGCCTGGAACATCCTGGGGATTTGGCAGACCTGTGAAACTTAAACAAGAGCAGGTACGATTACACCCCCTCACTTGGTTTGCAGCTTGTCGTGCTGTGAGGGCTTGTGTGTATTAGTGATGCTGAGAGCTAAACTATCGGTAGTTTAACTACTGGCAGGGTCTCCCAAGATGGACAGGTCTCAGCTGAGGTGCCAGACCAAGACAAACCACCCATCTGGGCAGCAGCAGAATGGGATAGTGTTGATGGCGGAGGATCACATTTCTGTGACAACGGCAACAACACCAAACTTAAACTGCGCGGAAGAAAGGCCCGGCAATCTACTTCTGTATCTTGCCATGAAAACCCAATGGATAGTTACAACAAAACAAATTGTGCTATAGTGCTGGAAGATGAGACCCCCAGGACGGAAGGCACTCAACTAGCTACTGGGGAAGAGATGAAGACTTTTCAGAGTAAAGCCAGCATTTATGATGTGGTTGGATCAAAGCCCTCGGGGCGTCTGACTGCTGATGTAGCTGCGCATGAAATGAGAGTCAGAAGCTGTAAAGATGTCTTATGCATTGGAACATAGAACGTACGAAGCATGAACCAAGGGAAGTTGGAGGTGGTCAAGAATAAAATGGAACGTGTACAACTTGATCTGTTGGGTGTCAGCGAACTGAAATGGACTGGCATCGGGCACTTTGTATCAGATGATCACATGGTCTACTATGCTGGAAATGAAAGACAAAGAAGATACTGTGTTGCATTTATAATAAAGAAGAAACTTGCAAGAACTGTAATGAAATACAATGCAGTCAGCGAACGCTTAATCTCTATTCGTCTACGAGGAATGCCTATCAACACAACTATAATTCAAGTATATGCCCCAACAACAGCTGCAGAAGAGAATGAAATTGAAGAGTTCTATGAACAAGTACAAGCTGAAATTGGCAGAACATGCAAACAGGATATCCTGATAGTCATGGGTGACTGGAACGCAAATGTTGGCAACAAAGAAGAAGGCAAAGTAGTTGGAAAATATGGACTTAGCAACAGAAATGAAGCTGGAGAAAGACTGATAGAATTCTGCAAGACCGATCTATTCATCTCAAACACCTTCTTCCAGCAACACAAGCAGTGACTGTACACATGGACTTCACCCAATGGATTGTATAAAAATCAAATTGACTATATCTGAGGAAGTCAACGATGGAAAAGTTCTATAACATCAACAAAGACAAAACCTGGAGCTGACTGTGGTACAGATCATCAACTACTAGTATGCAAACTCAAGCTAAAGTTGAAAAAGAGCAAACCACACATGAATGCAGCAAAATATGACCTTGAGAATATATCACTGGAATTAAAGACTGCCTGCAAAATTGATTTGCTGCTTTAGATACAAATGACAGAGCTCCAGAAGAGTTATGGAATGACATCAAGAAGGTTTATGTTGGAAGAAAGCGAGAAGTCTCTACAAAAGGTGAAAAAGCAAAAACGGCCAAAATGGATGACGGAAGAAACTCTGAAAATTGCCCAGAAACGCAGAGAAGCTAAAGCCAGCGGAGAAAGAAAGACAATCACAGAACTCAACAGAGATTTCCAATGTGCAGCAAGACAGGACAAGGAAAAGTACTACAATGACGCATGCAAGGAAATAGAAGCAGAAACTATTAGAGGAAGAACAAGACTGGCTTTCCTAAAGCTTCGAGAGTTAAAGAAAAAGTTCCAGCCTCGAATTGGAATGTTACAAGATGCTCAAGGTTCTATGTTGAATGATGTTGAGAAGATCAAGAAAAGGTGGAAGGAATATACAGAGTTTTTATATGATAAAGATCAAGTGGACCAACAGCCGTTTCAACCTGTACCTTATGATCGGGAACCATTGGTGATGAAAGAAGAAGTTGAAGCAGCATTGAAAGCCTTATCAAAGAACAAAGCACCAGGTATTGATAGCATTCCCATAGAAGTATTACAGCAATCTGATGCAGCTGTTATCATAATTACAAGGCTCTGCCAAGAAATATGGAAGACAACATCATGGCCAACTGACTGGAAAAGATCTGTGTTTATACCAATACTAAAGAAAGGTGATCCAACGGACTGTGAAACTTATCACACAATCGCTCTGATCCCACATGCCAGGAAGATTCTACTGAAGATTATTCAAAAGAGACTACAACCATACCTGGAACAAGAACTACCTGAAGTGCAAGCAGAGGAACGAGAGACATCATTGCGGATGTGAGATGGATCCTTGAAAAGACTAAAGAATACCAAAAGGATATTTATTTGTGCTTTATAGACTATAGCAAGGCTTTTGACTGTGTAAACCATGAGAAACTCTGGACCACATTAAGAAGCATGGGTATACCAGAACACCTGATCGTTCTCTTGTACAATCTGTACATTGATCAAGATGCAACAGTTTGAACAGAGCAAGGAGAAACAGAATGGTTTAAAATAAGCAAAGGTGTAAGACAAGGCTGCATACTTTCCCCCTACCTGTTTAATTTATATGCAGAACAAATCATCAGAGAAGCAGGATTGTATGAAGACAACAGGGGTGTGAAGATTGGTGGAAGACTCATCAACAA
This sequence comes from Ichthyophis bannanicus, assembly GCA_033557465.1. Lineage (NCBI taxonomy): Eukaryota > Metazoa > Chordata > Amphibia > Gymnophiona > Ichthyophiidae > Ichthyophis > Ichthyophis bannanicus. Next base: position 732,313,910 of record CM066034.1, on the reverse strand, counting down.
CCTTCGCTTTGCTGATGATACCACATTACTGGCTGAAAGTGAAGATGATCTGAAACATTTGCTTCTCACAATCAAAGAACATAGTCTCAAAATGGGTCTGCACCTTAATGTAAAGAAGACAAAGATCATGACAACTGGGATAATCAACAGGTTCATCATTGAAGGAGAAGAAATTGAAATCGTGAAAAACTTTAACCTACTTGGATCAACTATAAATAAAGAAGCAACAAGCAGTCAAGAAATCAGACGATGCATTGCTCTTGGCAGAATGGCTATGAAAGACCTAGATAAGATTCTCAAGAGCAGAGTTGTCTCTCTCCATACAAAGATTCGACTTGTTTAAGCCATGGTATTTTCAATAACATCATATGGATGTGAAAGCTGGACAGTGAAAAAGATAGACAGGAAGAAAATTGATGCCTTTGAATTATGGTGCTGGCGGCGAATACTGTGTATACCATGGACTGCCCAAAGAACAAACCAGTCGGTACTAGAGGAGATCAAACCTAAGCTTTCTTTAGAAGCTCAGATGACAAGACTTCGACTTTCATATTTTGGACACATCATGCGAAGAGAGAGATCATTAGAAAAAGACATCATGCTTGGCAAGATAGAAGGTCAACGCAAAAGAGGAAGGCCAGCAATGAGATGGATCGAGACAATAACAGCAGCTATGGTACCAGTCTGTCAACAATGAGCCGCCTGACTCAAGACCGAACACAATTTTGGATAGCTATCCAGAGGGTCGCCATGAGTCAACTTCGACTCGACGGCACTTAACAACAACAACAACCATTACACCAGGATGAATAGTGGCTCTCTGTAGTGAGGCCTGGAGCATCCTGGGGATGTGGCAGTTCTGTGAAACTTAAAAAAGAGCAGGTACCATAACACCAGGAAGAATAGTAGGCCTCTGTAGTGAGGCCTGGAGCATCCGGAGGATTTGGCAGACCTGTGAGACTTAAACAAGAGCAGGTATCATAATGCCAGGATGGATAATGGACCTCTGTAGTGAGGCCTGGAGCATCCTGGGGATAAGGCAGACCTTGGAAACTTAAACAGGAGCAGATACCTTAACACCAGGAAGAATAGTAGGCCTCTGTAGTGAGGCCTGGAGCATCCAGGGGATTTGGCAGACCTGTGAGACTTAAACAAGAGCAGGTACCATAACACCAGAATGGATAATAGACTTCTGTAATGAGGCCTGGGGCATCCTGGGGATTTGGCACATCTGTGAAACTTAAACAGGAGCAGGTACCTTAGCAACAGGATGGATATTATACCTCTGTAATGTATCCTAGGGCATCCTGGGGATAGGGCACATCAGTGAAACTGCAACAGGAGAAGATACCATAACACTGGGATGGATAATAAATCTCTGTAATGGGTTCTGCGGCCCCCTGGGGACGGAGAAGATCTGCTAACATCGAGAGAGAGGCCTACATTGATCCCATTTGGACACACATCCACCTGCTTTTCCCTTACTCTGTGTGTTTGATATGTGTGTTGGTTACCAGGTGTTTTTTTAAAGTCCTAGGTGTGGGTGCCACTCCCAATGCACTTACCTCACGTGGGTAGTCAGAGCCTCTATTATATCGCCTGGTGAGGTGCACCCAGGCCCTCCTCACTCTGCTGAGGTCCTGCCTATGGGAGGAGCCTGAAAACAGGCGCTCCTGGTGGTGGCATATTAGTTCAGCAAGCAGATACAGGTCTGCATGGGTAAATGCAGGCTTTCTCGACCTGGCAGCCATCTTCTCTGCTGTATGTGATCAGACCTCGTATGACGAAGTAAAAATGTGCCTGTGCAGTGTGCGCTTCACAACGTGTGTACCCACATGTGTACCTCTGTTTGCAACACGTGTTGGTCTATTTTTTTATGTTACAGGTATCCTTTTCTATATCTGAGTATGACTGGTCTTTCTGTTTGTGACATGTCCAATACCCATCTTCTTCCCATTGTGGTATCCCCTTCTGGTATTTGAACTCCCAATACATTGTAGTCTGACATATTGACTAACCACTGCACTACACATACCACGTTATATTGCTCTGACAGATCATGTTCATGTGGGCATTGAGGCGTGTCAGGCTTTCAGCCATCTGGGCCTCAGGCGCGTATTAGGCTAACATTGATTACGGCGCCTTGGAGCGCGCCTTATGCAACGGTACGCTAAGGAGCGCGTCCTGGGACTCCTGAGCCTGAATAGCACGTTGTACGTCGCCCGATACTGTGCTTCAGAACATGGCACATTTGTGGGTTCCTTCTATAGTATATTGTGCTACCGCGCCTTAGTAGGCGCGTTCCTGGGTGCCATATTGTACGGTGCGTATAGGATGCTCATCAGGTGCCTTGTGAGGCGCCTTCTACGGTACCTTATCGGGGTCCCTAGGCAGGGCACTGTACTGGGCACACCTGGACAGGTCATCTTCATGAGCTCCCTGGGATATTTCACCATTGCTCACAGTGGCATAACAATGTCACGGTGCCCTAGGTTACTTTGCCCTGTGGCCTGCAAGGTGCCTCAGGTTGACATGCATTACCTATGTCCAGAGATACTAATGTCACCCTAACACTGGATTGGCCATGGGTTACTGCCACTGCACAGGTGATTGGGGGTGAGGGCTGGAGGCTCCCGGACGTGCCATATCTGCGGCCATACCATGTGGCTGCCAGTACTGTTGACAAACATGTTGTGGGCAACTGTACCACAGCACTGGGTGTGGGCAATGTAAAGTACTGGGAGGACAGTGGGTGGCAGATGGTGGGCATACGTGTCCCCCAGGGGAGGCGAGGGTGTCAGGATGGTTACGATGATGAGTGGACAGAAGTGTGGTGGTACCATGCAGCTGAGGTACAGGTGAGGCAGGCAACGTAAAGGCACAATGCAGGACAGGGTCACAGTGCATGACCTGTGGTGGCAGCCTGCACAGGCAGTCAGGACTCTACACAGCTGATAGACGCAGATAAACGGACCAGAGGAATGTCGCCCACTGTGGCGAGTCTATTATGGGCTGGCAGCACATATCTGCAAAAATATGAGTGTTAGAGGCATGCAAGATATCTGAGTTTGGCACGCATGGGAGGGGGGAACAATAGGGGATTGAACCCATGGACACAGTTTGGAATGTCATTGTATGAACCAGTAGGCTATACCTCTATGGCCTGCTGTACAGCAATGCCTGGGTACAGAGGGACTGCAGGTCAACACATGGACCATCTGCTCTGTGCGCCAGGTTAGGGTAACCGCACCAGTACCCATGATGCATTGCACATGCCAAACAGTGGTCCACAGCGGATCAACAAATGGGGTCTGCACCTCTCTGTTACCGCAGCCTGGTAAGATGGACTGCCGTATGTGATACTGGCACAGAGTAGCTATGGACCCTGCCATTGTACAGGTTCTGTATTCACCCTGAGGGTATGGATGGCTGCCCAGCACTAGGTCCACAGTACATGTGGTGCTACATATAGGTCCTGCTGCACATCCCCATCACTGGCAGTGTGTGGCAGGTGTCCCAGGCAATGTGACAAAGGCACCTCTGTGCCCATCTGTGGTCCACAGTTGCAGGTGTCCCCCTGGGACTAGAGACCACCCAGATCAGTGTGTATCCAGTGTTAAGGTCTGGCTGCCATGGCCACCTGTTAGCAGGGCGGAGGGGTGTCCAGTGTCTTATGAGGGTTATGTACCATGGCCCCCTACTGTTCAGAATAGTATACACTATGTGCTTCCAAGGGCCCCATAACACCCATCTTGTAGATGGGGGCATGGAGGGACAGGTGCCTGAGGCCACGGGACTGGCCATGGGACCAGCAACCCCATTCCTGATGGCAAAGGACATCCCTCTAGGGCTAGTGCGCATGAGACATACCTGTGACTGGAGCATTGGCAGACCAGCATTAATGTGGGGTTGCCATGTTAATCCTCACTTGCCACATACCACAGTCTGCCATGCATCATCAGACAACACTTTCGGACTGCAGCTGCAGCAGAATACACGGTGTTCTCACCATGCACAGACTAACTGCAGACATGCCACTGGCCAGTCCGTGGTACATGGTCAGTGAGAAAACACGTGCACCCAGATATAGGATGGGCTGGGCTGGGCAGGGCAGGGCAGCACAGCACAGCACAGCGCAAAACACACACACACACCAAGCAGGTATGTCAGTGATTGGGCCCCAGAACTGGGATCACACAGGTATTACTGGAGACAGATAGTATAGAACACTATGGGGGAACCTGGACATGCCATGGTCACTGCTGAGTCAAGGTGAGACTGCCCTCCCAGCACGACATGCTGTGGCCACCCTGTCCATGCAGGTGGTGTTTGGACACTACAGTGTACCAGCCATTGCAATACTCCCTGTGCAGATGCAGCCTGCCCAATTCACCCTATCTGGCCCATACCCACACTGCCTTGCTCCTCATAATGCACATTCGCAGGCTAATGCTGGTAACAGTTGGACAATGTGGGCCAAGAGCGGGGTGGGAAGCCACAAAACTATGGATAGACATATAAACACACATTCCTACTGCAGCACTGTGCAATGATAGGGGTGTTTGGTGACCCTGCATGCCACGCTGCCAACATTTCTGAACTGAGCAGGAGGTAGCAGTGGTGCTGTGATGTTACCTGCAATTCCATGCTGGGGCCAGCAGCCTGCCTGTAAAGCATGATTTGGATGGTGGAGCCTGTGTGAGTGGATGTTTCTACCCTGTTGGCCGCTGCTGTGCGGATTGCACGGTTTGATGATGTATCTACTTAGTAGGGTAAAGGTTTGGGATGTGTTCTGCAGGTTCCAGCAGCTGGGACCTGAACCTGTGACCCTCTGCTCTGAGCAACACTGGCTGTGTGTACTGCACAACAGTGAGACTACAGAGGCACAGCAGTCCCTGGAGCTACCTTTACTTCTCCTTAGCCAGACATTTCCTGTTTTCCTGTTGTATCTACGTAGTAGGGCAAAAGTTTGTGATGTGTTCTGCAGGGTCCACAGCTGGGACCTGAACCTATGACCCTCTGCTCTGAGTCACACTGGCTGTGTGTACTGCACCACAGTGGCACAGCAGTCCCTGGAGCTACCTTTACTTCTCCTCAGCCAGACATTTCCTGTTTTTCGATTGTAGCTACATAGTAGGACAAAGGTTTGTGATGTGTTCTTCAGGGTCTGCAGCTGGGACCTGAACCTGTGACCCACTGCTCTGAGTCACACTGGCTGTGTGTACTCCACCATGGTGTTGCCACAGAGGCCCAGCAGTCCCTGGAGCTACCTTTACCTCTCCTCAGCCAGACATTTCCTGTTGCACTGCACACCACGTACTGGTACAGGGCATGGCCTGGGTCCACTTCAGACAGGTGCCACTGCCCCCTCCAGCACGGACACACACCCCATGCTATGCTGACATAACCATATGCTGTTGGTGCTTGTTGTGCGCTGTCCCAGGCCATCCACTGTTCTGGTAGACAGGTGCCTACGGTGTGGCGTCTGGGGTGGGAAGGCATACATGGACATCCCCACCCCTACCCCCCATCACCACCTAACAACATTCTGTCCCTTCAACATGGTGGTGGGATGGATGCAGGGATTCCTGTCTCTGCCGTGGCAACTATTGGCTAGTGTGGACAATGTATTTGTATATTGTGTTTGTCCTTTGTCAGATGCTGTCTTTCAGACTTCCAGTTTCTGTGTTCCTATGTGCCACCTGGGCGACACCCAGGTCCACCCTATGCCCCGGCTGCCCCCAGTACATGTGTTGCCTGCAGCCCCCTATGCCACATTTACACCATTGCCATAGTGGCCTCTCATACTTGGGCACTATGGTGTTGCTGCAAATGGAGCACTACTATCACGTTTCTTATGCTCTCTGCCTATGCTGTACATTGCTGACACTGAAATGGTTTCTCTCTCCTGCAAATGTGCATCTAACGGCAGGTTTTCATTCGTGGTAGGATTCATCCCTTCAGTTCAGCGTGTTAGTGTGCAGGGAGCCTCTCCCCACCCACTCCCCACCCATTGACCCCTGCTCTCCGCCCTCTCTCCTCCCTCTGCAGTGTGTACCACGCCACGGAACACTTCCGCGTGGTTTGTAACATTACTGCGCGTTAATGTTACATACCATGCGTTAACATTACCTAACGAGTGTTAACGTTACCTAACGAGTGTTAATGTTACCTAATGAGCATTGACGTTACCTAACGCGTGGTCTGTAACGTTACCACAGTTTAGTAAACACACCCCTTAGTGTTTTTGTAAAAGGTCAATAATATTAGATCTTTCATAGAAAGAAGAATTCTTTCTTTTCTACCTGTGTGGCCTTTCTTCTGGGTACCCATTAAGGACCGGGGCTCACCCGATTCCAGGGCTGATTCCCAAAAACTGTTTGTAATCCTTGGTGTGGATTCTTTAACAGGGGAAAGGATTCTCCATTTTGGGGCCAAGGTCTACTATTAATAGTTTAAGGGGACAGTTTGACCAAGATAGTGGTGGTCCAAAATAATAGTCTTTTCTGATGAACATTTCTTCAAAGCAGACAGTGGATATGGTAACAGGTTCAATTGCTTCACAGCACTCAAGTACAAAGAATAAGACAGAGGTTTAAATCCTTTTTGTCACACTTCTGGGATGCCTTCTTGACTTCCTTTAAATTCTGGGCTCCCCCTGGACCTTTATTAGGATCCCTGAATCCACAAGGGCTCTTCTTGGTACTCATTACTCCCAATGCTCTCTGCACTGCTTTTCCTTTCTCTATCTCATTACCTCCTATAGACTAGAAACATAGAAATAGGATGACAGAAAAAGACCACATGGCCTATCTAGTCTGTCCTTCCATATCAACAACTACAACAGTCCCCTTTTTACCTTTAGAGATCCTATAGAAACATAGAAATATGAGACTCTTGGATACAGCAACAGCTGGGCAGCTCTCTCTCTTTCAACTTTTTAATCTCCTCACTGATGAATCCCTTGGGAAAACTACTTTACTGGATACCAGAAGCACAACCACAGGAACTCTTCTGCATGTTCCTCTAATTCTGCCATAGGGCCCACAGGACACCAAAGACAAGAGACAGGATTCTTCCAACTAGCTTAAAAGACACTCAGGAAGAAGAGACCAGCTTCTCCTTTCCTGCTCCCTTCCAGGCCTAGGGGACAAGAGACGAATATTCTCTCACTCCACAACCAACTCTCTTACACTCTCTAGAATTCCTTATTAATCCTCTTACCAATCCCTGGGCTGTATCATTGTGCTAACTCTTGGAAAGGTTCAGTTCATTCTATGTTCTCTCTGAGGTACATAGACTTTGTATGGGATCCAAAAGCACCTTTACATCTACAAGAGATTAGTGTCTTACATATGTTTTATTCTTATCCATCTGCTTAATTTTCAACAGCAGCATTCTATGAACTAATGTTTAAAGAACGAGTCAATATTCAAAAGCATTTATCGATATAGCAGCAGATGCTATCGGAGTTATTTTAGAAACCCTACTCATGTTTTAAATGTGGATGCAGTGCCAAAAAATGTTACTCCTGGAGGAATTCTGTGCAACTGCATAACTCAGAATTTGCATAGAATTCGCCACCTGTACAGAATTCTGCATTTGCTGTGCAGAATTCTGTGCAGGTACCTGTGAGCCAGACAATGAGGCAGGACTGGGTGCACAAGCTTTAAGAGAACCCAATCCTGCCTCACTGTTAGGAGAACACAGCAACAGGAAGTGCTTCTCTTGAAATTTTGAAAAGCAGAGTACCGGAGGTAGAAGCTAGAAAAGCACGGGAGCAAATGGAAATGCTCCCGTGGCTGTGTTCTCTTAACAGTGAAGCAGGATCAGGCACACTTAAAGCTTGTGCACCCGATCCTGCCTCACTGTCTGGCGTTGGAAGCTGGCACAGCTGTGAGAGCAAATGGAAATGCTCCTGTGGCTGTGTTGTTGCGATCAGGTAACAGTGAAGAGCTGCTGGTGAGTCAGTGGGTTGCTTAGGGCAGATAAAGGACTAATGATGAGTCAGGGGGCTGGCTGGGGGCAAGAGATGGGTTGCTGGTGAGTCAGGGATTGCTGGGTTCTAGAGATAGGCTGCTGGTGAGTCAGGAAGTAGCAAGGGGCAGGGGAAGGGCTGCTGGTGAGTCAGGGGGCTGGCTGGGAACAGAAGAAAGGCTACTGGTGCATCAGGGGGCTAGCTGGTAGCAGGATTTGGGCTGATGGTGAGTCGGGGGTTGCTGGGGTCTAGAGATGAGCTGCTGGTTAGTTGGGGCATTGCTGGGGCTGGAGATGGACTGCTGGTGAGTTGGGAGGTTGTTGGAGCTTGCAATGGGCTGCTGGTGAGTCAGGAGGGTTGCTGGGACTGCAGATGGGCTGCTGGTGAGTCAGAGGCTGGCGGGGGGTTAGAAGTTAGAAGGAGATAAAAGGGGGTAAGGATGGTTTGGAGACAGAACTGTGATTGGAGCAAGAGAGCTAAGGAGGAAAAAGACAGGGGAAATTTCAGGTCTAGAGGAGTTAAGCTTTATAATGGGGGTATTCTGTGCAAAGATTTCCTAATAAAGCATGCAGAATTTTATAGAATTTTAAAATACTGTGCACAGAGTTTTCAACATTTTTAAGCAGAACTTTAAATCTTTTTGCGCAGGATTCCCACAGGTACGTGTTTCCATGTTGGGCTCAATGATCTCCACAGGACATTGTCTGAGGCATTTCTGGGCACAGCCTGGGCAGCACCGGCACCTGCAGGTTCATGACATATTTCACATAGGCCGGTGATGTACAAGGTGGATTATTTAAATTTGCCAATATATACCTGCTATAAATCACGAAAAAGGAAGGGGCATGGTTGTCTGCTGGGACTGCTTGTGGCATTGGGGAATGGAGGAGCTTGGCTTGTGAGTTTCTGGCTTGATGGTTATCTGTGTTTATGGAGGTATCTTTTGAACTACAGTTTGTTTCTCTGGAGTGTATCCTGTGCTTTCCTCAAACCTATCCTCCTCTCCCTTTCCAAGATACCTGTAGACTCCCACTCTTTTATTCCTTCTTCCTCTTAGCTGTGCTAATCTCAGACTCCCACAGAATAACCCGCTGGCCCTGATGCATCTGTCTCCCTGTTGTCCAGTTCCTTGCTGCCTACTATCTGTGTGTGCCCCAATGTCCCTGGAGCATCTTTGTCTGTGTGGTTCCCTGTTGCTTGTCTGTGTGCCCCCAGTGTTTTTTTCAATCTCTGTGTCTCTGTGTGTTTTTTTTTTTGCTGCTTCTCAGTGTTTGTGTGTGTGTGTGGGTAGAGATGCATGTGCAGTGCTGTGGGTGTTGGTGGTGGAAGTCACTGGGCATTGGTGGAACCATGGATGAGATGAACTTATGTTTTGCGCTGGCCATATTACATGAGACCCACAGGGAGCACAGGAGAGCCACCAGGAGGAATGCATAGCAGAGAGTCTATAGGCCTAAGACCAAATTCCTGGACCTCATGGATGAGCAGTGTCTCACCAGGTTTTGTTTTGATAAGGCAGCCATCCACCATCTCTGCCAAAAGCTAGAACTACTCCTCCATTTCACTACACAGAGGGGTCAGCTGATGTGCAGAGGGATGCACCAGAAATAATGTAGGGAATTTGGCAGCATATCATGCACCACACTTGCACACATGATGAAGAGAAGTGGGACATGGGATCTCAATGTAGGCCACATATTTATTGAAGGTCTGCACGCAGTAGAACCATGCCATGGAGGCAGACAGGCCCACATGACAATGTATGACCTTAGTGCACAGCATACATGGGATTGGCCACGCAATGATATAGAGACTTGCGAGGACTGTGGCGCTGCCCAGCCTGCCATGCTGCCCCCCTCCTGGCATCCATTTGCTTGCCCGGGGGAGGGAGGGCAGCACGATGATCCCTCTGCTGGGTTGGGCTTTAAAGTGCCTGCACTGATGCACTTATGGCCTGCCACTCCTGTTCCCCTCCAACACACCCTTCTGTTGGAGGGGGCAGGAGTGGCAGGCCAAGAACGCATCAGTGCAAGCACTTTAAAGTCCAATGCAGTGGAGGGATCGCTGTGCCACTCTCTCTCACCCAGGTGAGAAGATGGATGCCAGGACAGGTCTCAGCTGAGGTGCCAGACCAAGACAAACCACCCATCTGGGCAGCAGCAGAATGGGATAGTGTTGACGGCGGAGGATCACATTTCTGTGACAATGGCAACAACACCAAACTTAACTGTGCGGAAGAAAGGCCCGGCAATCTACTTCTGTATCTTGTCATGAAAACCCAATGGATAGTTACAACAAAACAAATTGTGCTATAGTGCTGGAAGAAGAGACCCCCAGGTCGGAAGGCACTCAACTAGCTATTGGGGAAGAGCTGAAGACTTTTCAGAGTAAAGCCAGCATTTACGATGTGGTTGGTTCAAAGCCCTTGGGACGTCTGACTACCGATGTAGCTGCTCATGAAATGAGAGTCAGAAGCTGTAAAGATGTCTTACACATTGGAACATGGAACGTACGAAGAATGAACAAGGGAAGTTGGAGGTGGTCAAGAATGAAATGGAATGTGTACAACTTGATCTGTTGGGTGTCAGCGAACTGAAATGGACTGGCATCGGGCACTTTGCATCAGATGATCACATGGTCTACTATGCTGAAAATGAAAGACAAGGAAGAAATGGTGTTGCATTTATAATAAAGAAGAAACTTGTAAGAACTGTAATGAAATACAATGCATCACAAAAAAGCAGATAATCACATAAAACACAGAACCCAGTCCAAACGTGATTATTGTAGAAAGGACAAAACTTTTATTTATTGGCCCATTACCACCCAAAAGAGAATGAAATTGAAGAGTTCTATGAACAAGTACAAGCTGAAATTGACAGAACTTGCAAACAGGATATCCTGATAGTCATGGGTGACTGGAACGCAAAAGTTGGCAAAAAAGAAGAAGGCAAAGTAGTTGGAAAATATGGACTTGGCAACAGAAATGAAGCCGGAGAAAGACTTATAGAATTCTGCAAGACCAACGATCTATTCATCTCAAACACCTTCTTCCAGCAACACAAGCGGCGACTGTACACATGGATGTCACCCAATGGATTGTATAAAAATCAAATTGACTACATCTGTGGAAGTCAACGATGGAAAACATCTCTAACATCAACAAAGACAAAACCTGGAGCTGACTGTGGTACAACTACTAGTATGCAAACTCAAGCTAAAGTTGAAAAAGAGCAAACCACTCATGAATGCAGCAAAATATGACCTTGAGAATATACCACTGGAATTTAAAGCCTGCCTGCAAAATCGATTTGCTGCTTTAGATACAAATGACAGAGCTCCAGAAGAGTTATGGAATGACATCAAGAAGGTTGTGTTGGAAGAAAGCGAGAAGTCTCTAGAAAAGGTGAAAAAGAAAAAACGGCCAAAATGGATGACGGAAGAAACTGAAAATTGCCCAGAAACACAGAGAAGCTAAAGCCAGAGAAGAAAGAAAGACAATCACAGAACTCAACAGAGATTTCCAACGTGCAGCAAGACGGGACAAGGAAAAGTACTACAACAACGCATGCAAGGAAATAGAAGCAGAAACTATTAGAGGAAAAACAAGATCGGCTTTCCTAAAGCTACGAGAGTTAAAGAAAAAGTTCCAGCCTCGAATTGGAATGTTACAAGGTGCTCATGGTTCTATGTTGAATGATGCCAAGAAGATCAAGAAAAGGTGGAAGGAATATACAGAGTTTTTATATGATTTTATTACATCTTTTTATAACTGTACATCAAAAACAGTCATAGGACAGCCTTTTACACTATAACCAAAACCTTAAACTCACACAAAACACCCCAAAAGACCTGTAAACCACCCACCCCGTACCTTGCAAACCTCTCTAAATACACAGAATTAGCTTGCTGCAGAACCTGCAAAACGATCCAAGGCGGTCCATTTATTGGGACTGACTCTGTTCCCCCTTAAAATAAGCGCTTTATCCTGAATTTTTTCATATCTGCTGAAAAGACAAACTTGGTTCCACCAAAGAAGCCAAGTTAGCTTAGAGGCGTCCTTCCAGCAAAATAATATCGTTTTGATGGCGATAGCCATCATAAAGTTCAGGATAAAAAAATGTTCTTTATCTAACTGTGGGATTCCTGCCAGCGATCGCAGCGTGACTATACGCCACGTTAATGGAACAGAGTAACCCAGAACCTTCTGAATCCTGTCCCATACTGATGCCCAGAATCCCTGAACAAAAGAGCAATCAAAAAACATGTGCCTCATTGTGCCCTCAGTTTGCTGACAAGACCAGCACAGGGAAGATTTAGTTGGAGACCACTTAGCCAGCTTAACTGGAGTTATGAATGCCCGATCGGCAAAAAAAAACATCGACTGAGTAAGCGCCGCCGATCTTGAGGCGCGTATAACCGGCCCCCAAAACAGACTCCAAGACTTTGGTGACCAGGGTACGTCTACTTCTTCTTCCCAGAGTTTGCTTAAACCCTGCAGATGGCTTGGGCCCAAGAGTTTTTATATGATAAAGATCAAGTGGACCAACAGCCGTTTCAACCTGTACCTTATGATCGGTAACCATTGGTGATGAAAGAAGAAGTTGAAGCAGCATTGAAAGCCTTATCAAAGAACAAAGCACCAGGCATTGATAGCATTCCCATAGAAGTATTACAGCAATCTGATACAGCTGTTACCATACTTACAAGGCTCTGCCAAGAAATATGGAAGACAACATCATGGCCAACTAACTGGAAAAGATCTGTGTTTATACCAATACTAAAGAAAGGTGATCCAACTGACTGTGGAAATTATCGCACAATCGCTCTGATCCCACATGCCAGCAAGATTCTACTGAAGATTATTCAAAAGAGACTACAACCATACCTGGAACAAGAACTACCTGAAGTGCAAGCAGGGTTCAGGAAAGGGTGAGGAACGAGAGACATCATTGCGGATGTGAGATGGATCCTTGAAAAGACTAAAGAATACCAAAAGGATATCTATTTGTGCTTTGTCAACTATAGCAAGGCTTTTAACTGTGTAAACCATGAGAAACTCTGGGCCACATTAAGAAGCATAGGTATACCAGAACACCTGATCGTTCTCTTGCAGAATCTGTACATTGATCAAGAAGCAACAGCTCGAACGGAACAAGGAGAAACAGAATGGTTTAAAATAAGCAAAGGTGAAAGACAAGGCTGCATACTTCCCTCCTACCTGTTTAATTTATATGTAGAACAAATCATCAGAGAAGCAGGATTGTATGAAGACAACAGAGGTGTGAAGATTGGTGGAAGACTCATCAACAACCTTCGCTATGCTGATGATACCACATTACTGGCTGAAAGTGAGGATGATCTGAAACATTTGCTTCTCACAATCAAAGATAGTCTCAAAATGGGCCTGCACCTTAATGTAAAGAAGACAAAGATCATGACAACTGGCATAATCAACAGGTTCATCGTTGAAGGAGAAGAAATTGAAATCATGAACAACTTTAAACTACTTTGATCAACTATTATTATTATTGTTATCATTATTATTAAAGACTTATAAAGTGCCGCAACATATGAAGCGCTGTACAAACATAGAAGAGAGACAGTCCCTGCTCATCAGAGCTCACAATCTAATAAGACAGAAAACAAAATAAGTTACATAATCTAGGCATGGGCATTTACACCGTCTAGAATTGGTATAAGTGGTTGCACCTACAATTGATGCACATATCCAGTGGTGTACCAAGGGCAGAGCGGTGGGTGTGGCCCACCCCGGGTGCTGGCTGGGAGAGGGTGCATCCGTACTGGGCTCACAGAGACAGCATGGCAAACTTACCATACATCTGGCTTGCCACGGTGCCTTGCGCTCCAGGGCCGGCTGCTCTCCTCTCCCAGCCAAAGTCTCATAATTGATTTCCACTGATTTTATGAGCCATGGTAAATATTCAGCAATAAAAGAAACAGGTAAAGGCATTTTTACATCCTGGGCGATCAACCAGTCTATTATATTATTTTTTAAATTTATGCTTTTAGTTATAATTTTTATTGTAATAGGGTTGAAGGAGGATATAGAGACTGTCTGTATTCTTATTTGATTGTGTTTGATGATAACGTGTAAACCATTTTGAACAAGGGGGGGGGGGTTTCAGTAAAATTATATATAAACTATTGAAGAAATAAATTAGAAGGACCTGGACCTCTATTTCACATCAGGAAGGTGGATTTCTATAGGACACACATCTAAAACGTGATCACCCATTCCATTCCTCCATTAATTCAATAGGTAAACTCTAACAGAACCACTAAATAGTTTCCTCTAGCTTGCCCCAAACACCCTACTATGGCCCCAATTCAGAGAGATGATTCGCAAGCCGTCCTGCCCCTATTCCCCCTCAGGCCCTCCCCGCACAGCTAGAGCAGCAGTACGGGGACAGCCGGTGGGTGGCGGGAGGGGGCAGAGTCTGGGCAGAGTGGGGGCATGCCAAGGCGGCAGGACGTACAGGGCCAATTCAGGTCACGGCCCTGTAGGTCCTGCCTGCGGGGTCAGGGCGTACGTGTTGCTTATTCCACCTCAGAGGTGAAATAAGCAGCATCTACCGGGTGATCAGGGCCAGAATTCTCCCCCTCCCAGGGCCGGGGCCATGGATAGGTAAGTCCCCGCCGCCCAATCCAGACCCTGCTGCCCAGCTGTGGGTCGGATGGTGGGGAAGAGAGTCAGCACCACACGAAACAGGGAAGCCTCAAGGGAGGATGTCCCTGCAGGCATACAGGGGCATGCCAGGCCGTCTCTAGGCCCGATTCTGTATGCCGCGAGAATATTTTGTTCCCGCATTACAGAATCGGGTCCTAATGGGCCCATCCTGCTCAGGGCTGTCCGGATGTGTCCCTTTTTGAATCAGGCTCCATGTCTCTGATACTAGAAGGTTCAATTAGACTTTCAATTCAATACCCACGAATACCCAGAAAGAACCAATTAATACATCAGGAATGTTATGGGTCTTCATGGTACTTGAAGAAATGATTTCTTTACATGACCAGCCATTGTTGTTGGGTTTTTTGTACCTTTTTTGG
The DNA here is from genome assembly GCA_033557465.1 of Ichthyophis bannanicus. Lineage (NCBI taxonomy): Eukaryota > Metazoa > Chordata > Amphibia > Gymnophiona > Ichthyophiidae > Ichthyophis > Ichthyophis bannanicus. Next base: position 732,298,861 of record CM066034.1, on the reverse strand, counting down.
TGCCTTGGGATATCTCAAAATATTAATGCCAGTGTTCTTACAGTTTACCCTCTTTATCCCTATAAGTCTTCTCTTTCTGTAACTCCTCTACTGAGGAACTTATTCACTATTGGTCTTGTCTGGTATTTAGCTTTTGATGGAGCATGTCATCCAGTTTACTCTGAATTCCCGGAGAACCCAATTACCAGAGGCCTGATTCCAGTGAAATAAGGTGCTGAAACCAGCTTAACACCATCCAAGGTATGAGAGATCATTCCAAAGATTTGGGCCCTACCATGACACCCACCAGACCTGGAAGAATTTGGCATTGGACTAACGTGTTGACTTGGTGTGATAAAACAGTGTAATACCTTCTTGAAGGACCAATCAAACAGTGTTGCAAGGTGTCTTGGGCTGTAAATACCACTGTGCCATTTTGTTCCTCATTTGGTGTCTTTGGCTGTTAATGCCACTCTTTCTGCTACATTGCCCTTCTGTCGGTGCCTTGAGGTCTTATAACACTGCTGATGCTGCTTTGCACCTCTCTTGGTGCCTCAGTGTGTTCAATCACTTTTCAGCCACTTTGTCCTCTCTGGCCTCCAGGGGGAGACACAATGAACATAAGATTGGCCAGACTTAGAACTAGCAAAGTTACTAGTTAACACTGAAAATCAGAAATAGCCACCTAACCTGCTTCTCCAGAGCCCAAGGCCAGTTTTAGGGGTCTGCAGTTTGTGAAAGACCGCAGCCCCACTCGCTGCCATGGAGAATAGAGCACTGCCACCTGGGGGAGCCCTTTCCCCTGGCCATGGAAGGCTCCATTCACAAGGCTGCCCATTTTTCAGGCATCTAAATTTAGGCACCCAGTAAAAATAACCTTCCTAATTTAGTCGCTGAGTGGACAGAAATATTCAAAAGCAGAGGTGTAACTAGCGAACTCCCAAAGTTAGCTGGCTGAAACCTTCGAAAATCTATCCCTTTGTTTGGAGCAAGCATTACACAAGGTTTGATTTTATACAACTGAGAAGTGCGAGGAACTACTGATAAATATTTTGTTGCATGCATCATAAAATCAGCTCATAAAAATTGCTAGGCAAACTAATTTGCAATGCAGAACCTTGAAAGCACCAGAGTTCTTATGCTCTTTGTTCAAACTTCAAAAAGAAACTCTCCTGTAACCCAACCCTACAAATTAGGCTGTTCTGGTACTTTTATGAAAAGGTAATATTGTTCCTTGTGAAAGAGCACTTACAGGCAAACCTTGCTTCAGTTAGGTAATCCCGTAGCAGCCCAAATAACCTAAGAGGCATAAGGCAGGCCATCTGAAACATGTTTAAGTAGGGACACCTAGTGTTTGCCAGTGTAACTGCAAAACCTACCAGCACATTAAGGAAGTTTAAACTGCCGTTTTTCCCATACTTCCATTCGAGAACTTTGAAAAATCAACACACGAATTTCTTAATGCAAGTAAGAAATAAATTGAATTATTTAAAATTCTTCTACTCACTAGTAGTTGTTTCCCCACACATCTCTCAGATTAAGAATGAATGTAGTCACATGACTGACAAATTTACACTCAAATGCGAAACAAACCTCTAGGGAAGAAACATACATCCACAGACTGGGTCAGTTATTCTTTTGGATGTTAGATCTAAGACTAAAATATTTTGCGTAGATGTGTAGCTTTTTTAATATAACTAAAAGACAGACCAAATAAAAGGATTATTAACATTTCAGAATGGAAAAAAAAATACTGCAGTTGGCCAAGACCCTGATTAGTCATAAAATCCACAGCATTCTTGCCATCCATCATCGCTTTTACATTAATGACTAAACTTAAAAGAAACACATCAAAGCTAAAAGGAAGTTAGACATACCGCACCAGCACACACTCCCAAACAATATTTGAGCAAATATGAACAAAAAGTATTTTTCAAAATCATTTGAACAAATCTTAAAACACATGTTATTATGCTTTGCTTTAAAAAAAAAAGTCATGAAACAGATCTGGAGCTGTATTATAGTAACTGCTTGGCTTTTCATACATTCCTAAATTACCATGTAATCTAAAACCTTGTTTTCAGCTGTTCCATATTGGAAAGTCCCTTACAATAATCACGATGATTACAGGCTAGTGTGCAGAACAAAACTTGTTTGTACTATTGCTAAAAGGAAATATAATTTATAAGATGATATATCTTTACAGCAAAAGTATATTTTGTGTACAGGGAACTATTTTAAACAAGCGTTTAATTTTGGCCACCGTACAAGTTGAAAACACTTGGATAGGTGCTGTAAAGCTCTATTCTATTCCTGTGGGGACTTGATTGTAATTTGGCATGCCAGAACTATCTCTCAGAGATTTCTTTGTTTTCTCTCCTTACATCATCTTAATGCAATTTGATTTTACTTTCTCAAAGTCATATTAATGTGAATCTGTTCTTGATGACAAACAGAGTTCTTTTTATGCAAAGCAGGATTCAGCTGATTTTAATAAAGCAACTTGGAATCCATTAGACTACCACCCTAATGTGCTTATTCAGATTAAAAAAAATAAAGGTTGTGTTAAACAGCTATATAAGGAGATTTGTCTTGTTTTGCAAAATAATTGCGCGGGTGGGGTTACGTGATAATCTTTTAATGATTAGTTTTGCTTAGAACAAATGCTTAATGTGCCTTTTATCTACAGTACCTCTGTATAAAGTTCTCTGCTCTCTTACAAAACGTGCACTTACTGATCCAGATAAGCAACCTCAGTGCTCCAAAAATGCATTAACTGCTAGATTAATTATATCTTGAAAGCAAAGCCAGTGCTTGTTTTCCTAACTTATAAAATTCCAGTAAGGTATACCAATAAAATCTTTTGTTCCGAAGCATTCAGCACATTTTTCCACACAGTGTTCACAAAAGGAAATGGTAAAGGGAGCTCAATAACGAAATTGTAACATACCACACCTCTTTACTGGACAATAAACTTTGTATTTCCCTCTCACAAATCATTATACAGACTAACTAAAAATTTTCTTATAAGCAGAGCCTTCACCTGAATAGGTTCCATGAGAAATATTCTATTGGGTTTCGAAATTGCGCTGGGTTCATAAATTCTCAGCAGAATATTCCTACTAAAGAGGAGCTTGTATAAACTAGAATCCTGGCTATCGTTAATTGGGGCTGAATGCTGTGGAACCCAGACTTGAAATCTCATTACCTTCAGTTACTCATTGTGTGCCCTTGGGCAAGTCATGTAAAGAGGAGTCTGAACTTGGCTAACTCCAACATTAGATAATTTGAAATACCAATTACTCTTCCAAGCCCCCACAGGCCTCCCCCCATGAATGTTTAATAGCAAAATATCATACTGTACACCATTAAAAAAGAAATAGAGTTTAAAATAAAGAGCTATTTTCTTTAGGATTTTCGTCTTGGCATGCAGCAAGAGAGCTCTCGTTCTTACCCATGCAGCGCTCCAAGCCCCTGAGCATCTACAACTGCTGCTTGCGCCCACTGCTCCAGCTCTGTTGCTTTGATATGTTATCTCTGCCGATCTAACATGGCAAGGGGAGGAAGTATAATGGTGCAATGTTACTCAATCACCATGGGGCAAACTGAGCAACAAAGAGATAAAGTAACTTGCCTAACTGGGATCATCCAGAGAGGTTAATGGGAAAACAGGTTGGACTCAAGAGCTTGCTGCTTTAACCTCCTCCCTAAATGTCTCTTCTCTGCATCCAGTCCACTGTGCAAGGGAAGAGAATCGGAATTTAGCTCATACCTTTCTCAGTCGAAGCTCAAGGCAAGTTACATTTGGTACTGTAGGTATTTCCCTGTCCTTGGAGAGATCATGGTTTAAGGAGCAAGTTTACTAAAGTGCGGTAATAGTACATGTTTGTGCTCTGTTACTGTAAGCCCTGTAGTCAGGGTTGGAGCAAGGAGATGAGGCGTCCTAGGCGAATCTCATTCCTTGTGCCACGCTCCGGTGCCCATTGCTGCCGCTGCTGCCCCCCTCTGGCTGCAAACCTTTATGTTTAAATCATTTTTATTAAGCTCAAACTGGACAAACAAACAGGGCAACCCTGACCTGCGGGAACTCTTACGCAGTGTCAGGGATCCAGCATACACATACAAATATTCCAGTGCTCTCCGTTTTGTTTTATTATTTTCTCCTAGGCCATAGTGCCCCTTCTGTGCCCCCTCCTCCATCAAATTTAACTGTAAATCATATGTATTAGGCAACCAATTACTAATAACCTCCCATGCTCGCAGCTGCACTGAAGGCAGGCAGGGGAGGCCATAGTCCTACATACAGCTCAATGCTTGTGCCTACCATTCCCCAACCCTCTAAACCAGCCCCGGACCCTCACCCTAGTGCCCCCTCTAACCATCCCCCATCCCCCCTCCCCGCCACACAAGCATCAAGATCAGGGTTATTCAAACAATCTCAAATATACAGTCCAACGTAAGGAGTGACACATTTAAGGACATTGTACCAGTGATTCTAATACAAAGGATAGAATTCAACAGTTGGCTTAAACGAATAGGGCTTCTCCCCAAAGCAGTTAGCTATTGGGATCCCAGGGCAGCTACTAGATGAACACATAATTCAGGACCATGCTTCAACCTCTAAGCAACAATGTTTGGATGTATGGTTCCCAAATCATCAGAAACCCACATGTCTCGAAGGGGGGCTTTGAGCAGCGATATTTTCCATTTGCATTAATCTATACAGGCTATTGTGCCAGGCCCAGAAGGCCGGAGGTTCTGGATCCAGCTATGTACCCAGTATGCTCCTCAGGCCCAGCGCACAGGCCTTGTAAACAAACAATTTCGCCCTGACCCTTAACCTGCAACTCCCTCCCCCAGGTCCCCCAGCACTAGCCCCTCCACTCTGAAGAGCACTCTCTGGTGCAGCACGTCTGAGAACTTCACTCTAATTTTTTACCAAAAGGTATTGATCTAAGAGAAGGCCCAGAACTGATGGCCCAGCCTGCCCTGGTCAGCCTGGCATTTGAGACAAGTTCTGCAGGCACCAAGCCCACTGACTATATTGACCATCGGAAGCTGGATCTGCTTTTTGTCACAGAGACATGGCTGACTGATGCAGACACTGTCCTTACCAATCTCCTTCTACCACCTGGCTATGATCTCTTTAATTGCCCGAGAGCAAATTGGAGAGGTGGTGGTACCCTCATTATTGCCAGAAGCAACCTCCACTTCCAATGCATCTCTTCCCAGAATGCACCCAATCTCGACGACATCTGGATTTCAAACAAATTCCTATCTACCCGTATTTTCTACTGCTCACTATCTACATGTGCTGACGAGCTGGCCACCATCCTAGATCTATCTTGGGACAGAAATACCCACCTCAGACCACTCTGGCTCATAGGTGATTTCAACCTCCCAGCCCTTCCTACTAAGTACTCCTCCGCCTTCCTTAATGCCATGAAAGCTCTCGACTATCATCAACTGATACATACTCCCACTCACTCGGCAGGAAATACCCTGGACCTCATCTTTGCACCTTCACCCCTCCACAGTCTGACTAGCCAGGACCCCCCACTTGTCCTCCCGGTCCCCTGGTCTGACCATAATGCCATACTGTTCCGCATTCCTACTGACCCCGGAGTTGACCAGTTGCCCTCCAACTCCAATCCTCAATCATCCGAACGTCGCTTCAGACCTTACGATAAGGAGACTTTCCTCATGAATATCCTTGATGACCTCAACCCTGTCACCAACAATCTGGTTGAGCTAATAGACACATGAAATAACCACCCTAGCTCAAGCCTCTCTCCTCCCTCCTTCCACTAAACCCACTAAGAAGAGGCACACAGCGTTATGGTTCACTGCTGATCTTCATGAGTCCTTATTAACCCTCAGAAAGCTTGGGTGATGCTGGCAGTGTACTAGGCATGACATTGACTATGTTGCCTACCTTGCTAAACTTCAAGAACACCGGATAGCAGTTACTCTCAAAAGAAGGGAATTCCATACTAACACCCTTATATGATCTCTAAACAAGCCCCACGAGCTCTTCAGCTTTGTTAGATCCCTTACCAGTGTTGCCTCAAAGAACCTTCCAGGAATTACTCCTAGTCTGGCCGATTTTGCCTCTCACTTCCAGAGCAAGACGAACTCAACTACTTCGCTCTCAGAGAATCTTGATGATGTTCATCTCTTTCCTGAAATGCTCCTTTCAAGTGATGCACCTATACCTACCCTAAGAACATAAGATATGCTATACTGGGTCAGACCAACGTCCATCAAGCCCAGTATCCTGTTTCCAACAGTGGCCAATCTAGGTCACAAGTACCTAGCAGTTTCCCCAAAGCACACAGTTTCCACAGTGCTTATATTGTGGCAAGCAGTAGATATTCTGGGTCCACTTTAATAATGGTTTATGGACCCTTTCCCCAGTTACTTCGCAAACCTTTTTTAAATCCAGCTACACTAACAGCTTTTACTACATCCTCCGGCAGCAAACTCCAGAGTCTGACCACGCGCCGAGTGAAAAAATATCTTCTCCCACTGGTCTTAAACAGGCTACCCTGTAGCTTCATTGCATGTCCCCCAGTCCTTCCACACTCCGATGGTGCAAACAATCTACATTTACCTGTTCCACTCCATTCATTAATTTATAGACCTCTATCATATTATATCTTCATTAACCTTATTAGTTTGGTTCAGTGACCCTTACTACCCCCTTCTATCCCTCTGGAGGTATCCACCCTTGGGTTCAGGGTGGCATTGAAGTCCCCTCCAATAATCAGCGAGCCATCCACATGGTCCTCCAGTAGGTTTCCCAGATCCCTTTGTTGAATATTATGAGCTTGTACACTCCCTAGTACCACCCGTATACTGTCCCTTTCCACAGTGTAAGCCATCCTTCTCGGTCTCGGATCACCCCCCGTTCCTCCACCTCCAACCTTTTAGCAAACATGATCCCCACCCACCCTTTTTGGGATTGTCTCTATTAGCAGCAAGGTAGGCCTGGTCATAATTACTTCATTCCAGCTACCACACTTGGGATTTCATAAGGTGCATTTCCTGCAGGAGGACAATGTTTGCTTCCATTCTATCATCTCTCTGTAAGGCTCTGCACATCTGCCAGGTGCATAAGCCCTTCACTGTAGTCATGATTCCAAGCCCACCCCTGGAACATCTCCAGGTTGTCTGTTTCAATGAATTCTTTCCTTCTACCCCCTGTGCCCACAGAACCGTCTTCCCAACCCCTCTATCCTCCTCTCCAATCCCCACCCGCCACTTTCCCTAATCCCCAATACTAAATGCACCCCACTCACACTCCCAATCCCAGTGGTGTCAACCACCCCCATGCCCTCTACCCCCTCCTCATATAACCCCTTCCCTGCAACCTTAGCCCCCCCTTTGTATCATGATCCCCCTCTCTCTCTCTTCACACATTATCACCTTCCCCTGCCCCACCACACATTCTCCCAAACATGTTCAACATTCTTACCTCCTCCCCCCCCCCCCCCACTTTCATAAGCAACTAAACTGGACACTACACAGAGTCCAAGCTCTTCCTTACACCCCCACAACAGTAAGCAACTCTCAGTCACTTCCCCGCAGCAGCATAATCACCAGACAACTTCCAGTCCTTCAATGGTCCTTTTGATGCCTCTCGTCTCCTTTTGGCTGTCATTTTCCATGCTTGTCCACCTTCTGCCAGGAGGTGCTGAACACCACACTATCCTTGCACAGCTCAATGGGAGGGGGGACGTCCTGTATATCTGCCTCTGTCATAGGAGCCAACAGTTCCTGCGGCCCTGCAGGTGACATCATTGGCTGTAAAGGTCAACCCCACCAGGCAGAGCCATTTGTATCGGTAGTTGCTCTCTGGCAGCTTAGAAGTGAAATCTCTCCAGGCACATATTTTCTCTAAAGTAGCCATAGCAAGATCAGCAAAAACAATCTACCAGCTGCCTGCATTTTAGCAGCAATTTTCTCTTTTAGGGCAAAATCATGCACACAAACCATGATGTCTCTTAGCCAGTCTCCTCGTACTGAACCGTGGGCCCTATGGGCTCTATCCAGCTTAATGTGCAGTCTGCTCCCTTCACTGCCTTCGGTGCTCAGAACCGCATTGCATCTCTCTTCCACAACTTTAAAACAGTCTTTGTATTTATCCTCCTCCAGTACACCATTTATTCTTAAATTGTTTCTTGTTCAATTCTCGATATCCTCCAATTTTAAAGAAAAGGACTCATTCACCACCATTAGATCCTGCACTGTCTTGTCCTTCTACCCATATTGGGCTGAACAAATAGAAAACATCATCGGCACAATCAACACCTCTACTTCCCCAGCCGACCCTTGCCCAGCATTCTGGATTAAGCAGGCAAGATCCAACCTGAGTTCAGCAATATCCAGAATAGTACACCTGTCCTTTTCCACAGGTTCTCTACCAGTGTCCCTTAAGTCCACCTCCATCAAACCCCTGCTAAAAAGCAATAAATCAAACCCTTCAGACATTAGCTCATACCGACCAATCTCCAGCCTACCATTCCTGATCAAGATCGTAGAAAAGATTGTCCAGCAACAGATTCAAGACCACATTGACTCCCATGCCCCTCTTGACCCACAACACCACAGATTCCTCCAGCAGCATGGAATGGAAACCCTTTTTGTTACTCTCCTTGACAGACTCTGCACTGGCATAGATAAGAAGAGGCAGGGATTCATTCTAATCTTCTTGGACATCGCCTCTGCCTTTGACTCCGTTAGCCACAGCCTTTTCCTTGGCCGCCTACAACAGAAGGGTATTCGGAATTCTGCTCTCAACTGGTTTAGATCATACTTGATGGATCGCCAGCAACAGGTCCGCAAAGGAACACAGTCTTCAAGCACCTTCCAGAAAACGCAAGGAGTCCCTCAAGGCTCGTCGCTTTCAGCCTTCCTTTTCAATGTCTATCATACAGCCAATCTGTTCAATAATCAAGTCTTTCAACATACTATATCACATCTATGCAGATGACGTCTTACTATATTCCCCTTTCTCCATTGATAGCCCTGACTTTTCAGTTATTTCAGATTGCTTCAATGCTGTCTCTGATTGGCTTGCCATACACAAGCTCAAGGTCAACTGCAAGAAGACTGAAGTGAAGTCCTATTCATTGCTAGAGATCAATAATTTACCCCACCAGTCTCCTTGCGGGTGAGAGATGTAGAACTTATGTCTAAGCCGGAAGTTCACTACCTGGGAGTTACCCTTGACAAATGATTTGACCATGGCTGCACACATACATAACGTTATCAAGGCAGTCTACCAGAAGATAAGGACTCTCCATCATATATGCCCCCTCCTTGAACCCTCAGATTTTCAATCAGTCTTCCAAGCTCTCATCCTCCCGCACTTTGACTATACAAATATTATTCTTCATGGCACCCCAAAATATATCCTCCAACCACTCTAACTGGCCATGAACACAGCTGCTCGATCACTCCAAGGTGTCTCCAGGTAAACACCCTGGTCACTCCTTCAATCATAAGAACTTGCACTAAAGCTGTCAAAAACCGTGCCTTTTCCTTATACACACCATCTCTCTGGAATGTCCTTTATCCCTCAATCCGAGTCATCACTGATCTATCTACATTCAGGAAGGCTTTAAAGACTCATCTTTTCCAGCTGGCTTATGACCACATAACATAAGGACTCTCATAATGCTACTCTCATGCTGACCTCCCCACTCACTCAGACTGGACCCCTGACTACACTATTTGTACTTAGTTCTCCACCCTCGCCCTTTTTCCCCTCCTCTATCCTTCTGTCACTTCCTTACCCCTTTCTCTCCCTCCCCTCTTCCCCTTCGTTGATGCAGTTGCTTGTAAGAGTTACCTGTCTCTGTTAACTAGATTAGCTGTTTATCCCTGTTCTATGTATAGTTGATTGTTTTGATGTTTTAAACTTGTTCTATGTACAGTGGCTTGACTGTTCCTGTTTCTTGTAAACCGCGATGATACTAAATAGTGCAGTAAAAAAAAAGCTAGTAAATAAATAAATTAATTTAATTTCTATCGATTTATTCTATTTAGTTCTGTCTGTCTGCCTCTCTGTCTATCAAAAATGGAACATGTTATCTATATATTTGATTATAAATGTTTCATCTGTTTTGTTTTATAATGAAGAAACTGCTTTTTATCCAAATTTATTCTTCTTTGCATTCTTTAATTTTTGTTTTTTCATTCTCTGGGCTTCCAGCTCAATGAAAACCTCAAAGTTGCTAAGTTACCAAGTTCCAGGAGGAAAACTTTGGCCAGCCCTGGTTTTGAAATCACATCCCAAACCAGTGTAGTATTTTGTATCCCACTGAAAATAGCGCAGCAAGTCCTATAATGATTCAGAATAAGGTTGTCAGAAATTGAGGACTGACCTAATATCTCCTTCCTCATACTGAGTAACTTGGCTGCTCTTGAACCAGCACCATGGGCCATTGTTTGCAATTAACTGAGGAACGTTTCCCTATTTTATCTCCCTTAGCCCAGGCTTTGCAGCAACAATACTCAGCTGGGACTCAATCATCATGGTCCTTCTGAAACCATATAATCATTGGGCCCGATATTCAGCAGCATTTACATGGTTTGCAGACCTGCAACCTGTGTAAATGTCGCTGAGCTGGATATTCAGCTGAATATCTAGGGCTGCCACCTCTAAATGCTTCAATGCTAACTGGTTAGCATTTATTCAAAAGAATATAGAAAATTCTAAACCCGTCAGAATCAAATAAATACCCGTGAAACAAAAGATCCTAACAATAAACAATGAAACCCCTTAGTGGACTAATTTTGTCGGAGCTAGTCATCAAAGTGAGTGGAACACTTCCACACACCACTGCGACAACTCCTTTTTTTCTTAAGTTTTTCCTTAAATTTTCATAAAATGCTGAAGTCATAAGAATCAAACTTGAGACTTAGGGGCATGTTTACTAAACACCGTTGCTGTGCGGGTTCCCGTTAGTGTGCTGGTGCCATATAAGGAGTGGGCGGGCCAGGCAGAAAAAGGAAAAAAACCGGACCGTATGTGTGTGCGTCGCGCAAATGTGCGGGGCCCACATTAGCGCGTGGGAAGGCTAAGTGGGGCACTGCTGCATAACCAAACAACAGAGCTGTAGTACAACAGTGAAGACACTGACCTATGGTGCAGGGGCCAGGGGTTCAAACCCCCATTGCGCTCAATGGAAAAAGACCAGCTGAGGCATCAACTTTTATGGGCAAAAGTGGTGTAGGAGGTATATTGATTATGGGCGGCAGAAGGCGGCGCACTCTTTTTTATACGGCATGAGGCGGCGCACTGTTCATTGTGGGTGGCAGATGGCGGCGCGCTGATAAAATGGGGCAACAGAAGGCGGCGAGCCTGTGGGCAGAAGGCGTCGCGCTGATGTGTGAGGGGGCAGCCCAATAGTGGGAGGGATAAGTGGCGCGCTGATGTGCAAATAGCAGGAATGGAGCCTTAGCACAATGGTTAAGACACTGACCACTCGTGCAGGCATCATGGGTTCAATTCCCCACAGTGCCCATTGAAGACAGCTAGCTGAGGCATTATTTTAAGGGGCATGCCCATGTTGGGCGGCATAAGGCGGCGCGCTGTTAATGTTACGCGGCAGAAGGCGGCGCACTGCTAATTTTGTGCGCCACAAGACGGCGCGCCGATGGCTACAAGGCTGCGCGCTGCTGCTCAAGCACAGGAACAGAGCCACAGCACAATGGTTGTGACACTGACCAATGGTGCAGGGACCAGGGGTTCAATCCCTCACAATGCCTGTTGAAAAAGACTAGCAGAGGCAGTATGTTTTATGTTGTGGAGTGCTGTAGTAGGCCCACTAATTTTATTTTGTGATAACAACTAGAAAACGCACGCTCACAGCATGTTAACATAAGGCAGCCCATAAGGCACATGTGACAGTGCACCGTCCGCCAAGGCACCCTAGAATGTCCCCTATAGGGCAGCATGTATGTTGCGACACAGGATAATGTATAGTGCACCCTATATGGATGGCAACCATAAAGTGCTGTATACGGCGCCCCATAAAGCGCCCTCAGAGGCACCTTATGGGTACAGTACGCTCAGGGTGTTATTGCTGGCAGCAACATATGTACAGTAAATTAAAAAGATGCTGTGGACACCCCTATCACAGAGCCCCACTGTGGGTTTGAACCCATGACCTCTGGCTGCACAGGGAGTGATGTAACCATTGGGCTACAACTCCATAGCTGTAAGCAAGCCCCTGGCTGGCTGCAGATAGCCTGCACGTCACCTCACAGACAGTCTGCCGGTGTAAACAGGATAGGGTTAGGCCACACGTACCCATGATGCACTGCACATGCAAATTAGCTGTCCACAGATGGACACAAGATGGGTAATGCACCCCCACAGCACCTCGGCCCTGTTGGGGGGAGTGACCGGGTGCACCCACACAGCACCTCGGCCTGGTAGGGGGCACTGACCGGGTGTTTTACTGGCACAGAGTAGCTACACACCGTTACATCGTGTGGGTTCTGTGCTCACCCTGAGTGTGCAATGAGGCGCCCAGGACCAGGTCCACAACACCTTCCATGGCTGATGGAGGCCAAGCGGGAGTGTCAAAGCAGTGTTAATGTGTAAGATCGCTAGTTTCTGCACAAACACCATGGATATCCCAGTCAGGCTCAGCACCCCCTGGGCACTCCCCCCCCAGCAAACATGGTCCCCCATCAAGAGATCCACACTGTACCTCCCTGCAAAGGTGGCAGTAGAGGGCAACATCAACCCCAGTCCTGCTGAGGAATGAACACCAGACAGACATAGGACCAGGATAAGGTAAGCTGCACCCCACCACCAGATATTCCCCTGCAGCAAGCCAACAGCCACTGCACCCTGCAAGCCATTCCAGCAAGACACATACCAGCTACAAACAGTCTGCTGGTTAGTCCATAGTGCATGTTCCCAATGGAGACACATGCACCCAGAACTGGTCTGCCAGCATACACAGCAAGCAGATAAATCAGTGACTGGGCCCCAAATAGAAACCCATATCTATCACATGAGAGAAATACTGTATAGCACTATGGGGGTGCCTAGCCATGCTGTGGTCACTGCACAGTCAGGGTGAGCGTGATCTCCCAGAAGGACATGCTTTGGCCACCCTGTCTGTGTAGGTGGTGGCCGGACACTACAATGTCCCTGCCAGTGCCCTATGCCCGGTGCAGATGCATCCTGGCCAGGCTACCCTGTCCTGGCTATACCCATGGTACCTTGCACCTCATTATGCACATTGGCAGGCCAATACTGGCAACAGTGCTGGCAGTGTGGGCTGTGGAAGGGGCTTGCAGCCAACACCCACTGTATAGCCAGACACACACTTCCACACCTATGCCATCATGGTGCTACTATTGAGGAAGTAATTAGCCTTGCCCACCAAACCGGTCCTGAGCACGGCAAGGCATGGATATGGTACGCAGTACAGCTGGGGGTCACTCCCCAGGGTGGTAAACACCGTCAGAGGCCAGGCCTGGAGCACGCACCGCAAACACCTAACAGATTGTTCGGATGGGGTCAACTAGCAGTATGTGCGTAACGTATGGATATCTAGCTGCCTGTGCTCCTAGCAAACGTCTCAGAGCTGTGTACCATATACCTCAGGTGTAGGGTGACATTGGTAAGTTATGCAAGTGCTAGTTTTGGGAGATGCATGCAGGGTCCAATGGTCTGCCTCTTCAGGAGACATTGGCCAATGAGGCCTGTGGGTGTGGGTGTGTCTGCCCTTGATGGCTGCTGCTTTACGGCACAGATTCCCAACTCCAGTCCAGGTTTGCATCACACTGTTCTGGTTTTCCTGCTGTCCCTCATGGATATGCATGAGCTACATCTACATACAATGGGTGTGGTGCATAGATATACAGCACAGGCATTTGTATGAGTGGCATCATGGAACCTGACTGGTGTGTGTGCCCCACCAGGACTGCATTTGGGTGATTCTGCTCTGGGTACTGGCCCTGTTCATGGTGTCTTTGCTCAGTGGGGTAAAAGATAGACGTATTGCCATTGCATATGTCCAAGCCAGGAAAGGTGTGCCCTTACTATCACTGTTTACTTGGGGGAAAAATATGTGGGCAAGATTGGCAGTTGCCCCAGTTGGGCTTTGAACCTGTGACCTTCTGCTCTTGCATGCAGTGTCTGTGTGCACTGCACCACTGTGTAGCCACAGATTGGGTGGATTCCCTGGCATGTCCATGACTGTGGATCCGGCAGGGCCTGTCTGTTGCAGTCTGTTGCAGTGGATGGTGGCAGCCTGCACATGGCTAGCTAGGCCTCTGTCTTCTGTCGCTAGCAGCCACTGCCCCCTGCACCACATGTACTCGTCCGCCAACATGCTGGCATGAGCTCCTCCCATAAAAAGCAGGTGACCTGATTGGAATGTGGCAGTACGGGACTGCATTTGGGGTACTTGGCTGTGGGTAATGCCCATTGTTGTGGTGTGTGTGCGTTGTTGGGTAAAATATGGGTGTTTTCCCCATGCTTATGTCACCTGCAATACAGGGGTGTCTGCGCTATCTGTGTTTAGTGGTGGGTAAAATATAGGGACTGGGCTGGCAAGTGCCCCAGCTGGGCTTTGAACCTCTGACTCTCTGGTTCTAGAGGTACTGACTTTGTCCGCTGCACCACACTATAGCCACAGAGACAGTGTAGCCCCTGGAGGTAGTAAGCCTGGCAGGATGGAGTCACAAACCCTGCTCTACGCAATTTTACTGTGGGCATATGCACCCTGTCTGGTGACAAACGTGCACATCAACCACGGAAATGACCACGGGAACTGGGGGAAACAATATCACCACGCTGGGCAACAGTGATATTAATGGGCAACCATAGCAAACACTCCCAGGACAGCTCCACAACAGGAAATGTTGTTTGGAAGAGTCTCCGCTCCGTAAACCCTTCCAAAATTCATTTCTTTTTTCTGGAGCTTTGTTGGGTGTGTTTTCTGTATTTGCCCATCACTATCACTGTTCCCCAGCTGAATTACTATTTTTAATAGTTCTGTTGTGGTCATTTCCTATTTTTATGTGCACTTTTGTGCTGTGCACATGTATCACACTGCTCACGTTTTGCTGGTTTCCCCGGTTTTCCTGTACATTGCTGACGGAAATGGTTTCTCTCTGCCCTTTAAATGCTTTCTACCGCGAGTGTTTCACTCGCGGTAGTTTTTACATGCAAATTTGGGCCCGATACTGTGCGGGGACCCTCTCCCCTCCCACTCTCCACCCATTGACCCCGTCCCTCCGCCCCTCCGGAGCCTTCCTCCGCCCTCCTTTAGCCGTTCCACGCCTCTATCGGACATTTGCGGGCCCGCACTTGTACGGGGCCCGTTGGTGTGCCACGTACCTGTGCGGGGGTGACACGCACGTGTGCGGGGCGTTTAAACGTGTTTATGCGCGTTTCAGTGGCGCGTTGCCGTGCGCTATTTTGCGGCGCGCAAATTTGCGGACTTTAGTAAACATGCCCCTTAGCTCAATCAATGAAACGCCAGAACTTCAAATTGATGACGTGCTGCACGTTTCGGGTACAGCAGCCAAACTTAAGTGTAAGTTGAGTGTAATTGTGATCGCCAGTTTATGCTGACCTGAAGCAGGGTTAAGTTTGGCTGCTGTACCCGAAACGTGCGGCACGTCGTCAATTTGAAGTTCTGGTGTTTCATTGATTGAGCTAAGTGTCAAGTTTGATTCTTATGACTTCAGCATTTTATGAAAATTTAAGGAAAAACTTAAGAAAAAAAGGAGTTGCGCAGTGGTGTGTGGAAGTGTTCCACTCACTTTGACGACTAGCTCCGACAAAATTAGTCCACTAAGGGGTTTCGTTGTTTATTGTTAGGATCTTTTGTTTAACTGGTTAGCATTGGCATGTGTCAGGGGCGTTCCGGGGTAGAGTGGAGGTGGCACCGCTCGCTAACCAGGCAGCAGTGATATTGCCTGATTAGCGATATGTGGCAAAGCCAAGTGCAAGAAACCCTGGCCTAACTTTCACCATGTATTGCTATCTCAGCGCTGCCTGGTTAGCGAGCAGCAAATGCGGCAAACCTGGATATTCAATGCTGGGGCTGGATGACCTCAGCATTGTATATCTGGGTTTAATGTTTAGCACCTGCAGCTAGCCACATTAGCAGTGCTAGCTGCCGGCACCGAACATCAGGCCCATTATTCTTAGTCTGGTGATTAGGTACCACCATTGTGCAATAACTGGACACCGCAGAAATGAATGACTTTATGTCTATAGAAGGACTAAGAACATAAGAACATAAGATATGCCATACTGGGTCAGACCAAGGTCCATCAAGCCCAGTATGCTGTTTCCAACAGTGACCAATCTAGGTCATACGTACTGTGATGATGAGAGCAGTGTTGAACACATGGAAACAGAGGAAAATAGGGAATATGCCTTTAAGACAAGAGACAGGCAAGGTTTCCACAGGGTTCAAGCTTCAGATAAACTAAAGAAACACATACTAGCTGAGGCTGAGCCACGCCCAAGCCCTAACGTAGGTGCAGGTTTGAGCTCTAATCAGAGGCACATGTGCAGGGAGCAGGGAGTGGTAGCTGGAAAGCAGATTTTTAAGCCGGCCTCAGTGGCAGCAGAGAGAGGAAGAGGAGAGAGAGCAGCTGAGAGTCCAGCAGCTGTGAAGCCAGAGGGTTCAGGAGCAGTGAAGCCTGGTTCAAGGAAGCCAAGAGAAGGCAGAGGTGGAAAGCTTTACTCCACGTGGGAAAAAGGTTTTAGCAACCAAAGAAGCAGTTCTAAGGTGAAAGGTATGCCTGCTTCAGAGTCCAGCAGATGGATAGCTGGGGACGTTGCTAATGAGCTGAGCCAGTCTGCCGAGCAGAGTGTGCAAAACCCAGTTCCAGGAACCCAAGCTGAGAGAAGGTGGGTGCAAGCAGTTATAGACAGAGATAACCAGAACCCAGCCTCAAGCAGAGAGATAGACCTGAATACAATTAAAGTATTAAAGAAACTGTTCCAAGACAGAAAAGCCTACTCTCAAGGTACAGCCAGTTCTTATCAAGGAGAGCAGCTTTTAGAGGAACTTCAGAAGTTTCTACAAAACAGTAAGTGTGAACGTGTTGTTGAAAACCCAGGGGAAGATAAGCAATGTATGGTGCAAGAGGACATGCAGATTGATCCTTGTGAGAAAGATTCTGGGTGTAATGAGCACCAATGGATTGTTCTCTATGTAGAAGGGAAGTTTAACTATTACTAAGAAAAAGGACAGAGACAGGAAGTCTTTGAAGAGCAATATTGTACTTAGCTAGGAGGAAGCTAAGACCTTCTGTTAAACTAAAGAACATTTACTGAACCCTGAGTTTATTAACTAAAGCTACATTGGATATAAATGGAATGAATTTACCTGGTTTGAATGACAAGAGGTAGCTGTGAATTAACATGCTGAAGAATTAGCTGGGAATAGCTGTGATGTGAAAAGGTGTTTTCAGTTCTGAGGTTCCAGATGCAATTTACGTTTACCCGTTCCACTCCATTCATTCATTTATAGACCTCTATCATATCTCCCCTCAGCTGTCTCTTTTCCAGGTTGAAGAGCCCCAACCTTCTTAGCCTCTCTTCACAGGGGTATCTTTCCATCCCCTTTACCATTTTGGTGGCTCTTCTCTGAACCTTTTCTAATAACACAATATCCTTTTTAAGATACGGCGACCAGAACTGCACACAATATTCAAGGTGCGCTCTCACCATGGAACGATATAGAGGCATTATAATATCTTTTGTTTTATTTTCCATTCCTTTCCTTATGATATCTAGCATTATATTTGCTCTCTTGGCCGCCGCTGCACACTGGGTGGAGAGTATTAACATGTTATCCACGATGACACATTAATCATTTTCCTGTGTGGTGGATATGTGGAACCTTGCATTGTGTAGCCATAGTGTGAGTTGTTCTTTCCTAGGTGCATAACTTTGCACTTGTCCACATTAAATTTCATCTGCCATTTTGATGCCCAGTCTTCCAATTTATCAAGATCCTCTTGCAATTTTCCACAATCCTCTTGGGTTTTAACAACTTTAAATAGTTTTGTGTCATCTGCAAATTTGATAACCTCACTCGTTATTCCCTTTTCTAGGTCATTTATGAATATGTCAAAAAGCAGCAGACCCAGCACAGATCCCTGGGGTACATCACTATTCACCTTTCTCCATTGGGAAAACTGGCCATTTAGCCCTACCCTCTGCTTTCTATCTTTTAACCAGTTCCTGATCCACAATAGTACACTGCCTCCTATCCCATGACTCTTTAGTTTTGGCAAAGGTCTCTGCAACATCATTGGAAGAAAGTTGTGGAGTATCGCTGAAGCTATTGTGAACAGAGTGAGAGTTGTTCTCACTTCATGCGTTTTGCATGCTACTACTTTACTGTGGACTCCGAGTGACCTGCTCGTTTGAACTGGGGATTATTGGAGAAAAACAATTGGATGAGTGGAGGTTACATGGAGAACACTACTGAAAACTACAATAGTGTATTCATTCTTATGTGGAGAACATCATTGAAAACTGCAACAGTGCATTCACTTTAATGCCTAGAGAGAGAGTGGAACCTTTTGGATATACAGCTTTAACATTTATGGATGATCTAATGAAGTGGACAAGGGTTGCTTGTTGCTTTGCTTTCTATTTTAGCTTTAATGTGAGGAATGTTGGTGTGAATGAATAGGTTGATAACATCCCCTTTTTATTTTATTTAGGCTTATATACTGTTTTTCTACAAGTCAAAGCGGTATACATTCAGGTACTGTATATATATATATATATTTCTCTTGTCACCAAAGGACTCACAATGTACTTTTTTTGTACCTGAGGCATTTGAGGGTTAAGTGGCTTGCCCAAAGCCACAATTTGGGGCAGTGAGCTTTCTGACATTCTATAGCACTGCCCCCCACTACTGCCCCCAATCAAAATTGTTAAGAAGTATTTTTTAATTCTTCCTCTGAACTTTAAGCTGTCTTGGTCCATCATATTTTTAAATGGTGGCGGGGGGGGGGGGCAGTGCTATAGAATGTCAGAAAGCTCACTGCCCCAAATAGTCTTCTCTATTATCTTCAGTGTGTCTCATCTACTTATTCACAGCAGGAAATGTTCTTGCAGAAAGATATTTGTCTGCTTTGCTGCATAATGCTCATATCCTACTCTACAGAATGTGCCTTATTCCCTGCATCTGATGAAAAATCACAGAAACCATTTTTGCCCAGATATTTTTTCTCATTCCAGCTTTGAAAACATAATTTCATTATGCACTAGCTTCCTTATGCCTTATTCTGATATGAAGGAATATAGGCATATTCTTTTGGTGGTTTATACTATATGCAGCATCTGGAATACAGAAGAATACTTTGTATTGTTGTATTTTGGATAGGAATTGATTTGGGGGTGTCTACTTCTGCCTCTTACTATGGGCAGAATGGGAATTAAGGTTGGAGGATGTGCCAAGACTTTTTGCATCATTGATATTTGTAACATGTTTATATATTACACATGTGATTTCATTTTTATTATTATGGTGTGAACGACTCTGAATCCTCTTTTGAAAGAAGGCTGTATATAAATATAACTTGAATTGTATTGTATACTGAGAGGACTATATACTAAAGGTTTCAGGGCCAGCCTTAGACCATTGAACCTATTTGTCCCAATGAGGCACCGCGCCCGCAGATGGCTCTGCACTAAGGTTGAGAAAGCTAGTGGACTTTAAAAGAATTTTCAGAAGGAAAGCAAGAAAGATTTCTTTAAAAGCATACTTTTAACACATTATGAGGGGCATTTTGCAAAGGACATACTGGGTGCAGGAAAAATGTCCAAATGGGGACATGCTGCAAATGTAGGCAATTCTGGATTCGGGCCCATGGATTGGCAGTGCAGGTGGAAAGTAGCAAGCTGGATGTGTGGGAAAACAAACGCACTTGCCAATCGAGGCAGCCACACATCCATCCCTTCTGGGATACAGTGAGGAAGACTGCCAAGGCGCCACTCACAAACATGGGCCTATAGACGTCTACTACTACTACTACTTATCATTTGTATAGCTCTACCAAGCATACACTGTGCTGTACATGTACAAGAGGACATCAGAACAAAAGAACCCCTTCCAAATCCAATGACAAAAATTGTGCAATATCCAAACTCAAAGTCATTGAACTCTCTGGCCAGTAGCTACCACCAGCCCGTTTTAAACTCCTAACTCAATTTTTTGTCGGGAACAATTGGTTGGAGAGGAAGGGGACAGCCTTTCCCCTCATTACTGAGAGAGCCCTTTTTAATCAAACAGGCCACAGCATGCCCAATAATTTACATATTCCGAACCAAAAGTTTTTGTAATGAAAAACAACACTTATCTGAAGAAGGAACAATAAATGCTTCTCCCAGGCGAATGCAGTCATCCAGATCCTACTCGTGCCACTGCCATGACATGACATGCATGTTTCGGGCCCCTACATGTACAAGAGACATCTAATCAAGACAGGCCACGCAACAACTGGGAACTAGGATAATTCAAGAGGAATGGCAAGATACAGATAGGTGATAAGCAGGAGAATAAGAGAATCAGGATCCAAACGTAGCCTCAAAGACGTGAATTTTTTAGCCTGGATTTGAATAGGGCCACAGAAGGAGCCTAGCATACTAACTCAACTAGTTTGTTCCAAGCATATGAAACAGCAAGATGGAATGAGTGAAGTCTGTAGTTGGCAGTGGCAGCAAGTAGGGGTTGAGCACGAGGAAGTGAGAAGTTGGGATGATGGTGATGAGGATGCACAACTTCTCCCAGGCAAGGTTCAAGTGTCTTTGCTGCCTGTTCCTTCAGCATGAGGACTGCCTATACCCAGCTCATGAGCAGCAAGCCAGTCAGTGGGAGGTGAAAGCGATATGGCATATGATTCGCCTGATGGTCCATCAGTAAGTTCAACACAGGGCACAGGGTGGGGACAGCAGCAGGTGCAAGAGGGCAAAGGCAGCCGAGGAAATGGGGCAGCAGATCAATAGGAAGCAGAGATAGGGGAGCAGGGCCAGAGGCAGCAAAAGGGGGGGGGGGGGGACGGTGCAGGCATCTGGCAAGGAGTATGAATGTTGTTCCCAAAAACCATAGCGCAGGCCACAGATGGCACCCCTGTAATGATGTTGGAGGGCATAGGAAAGTAGAAAGTGGGCCGAGGGACAAAGAGCTCACAAGTTAACAGTAGCATGCCCATATAGGACAGGAAGTAGATGGGACAGTAATTCATGTACAAAGTGTGCAGCAACAGGCAGGGGTTAGAATGGTGGAGTGGCCCAGCATGTCCATCTGGAGCACGGGTGGCCAGAGCAGTAAAACCAGAGTGGGAGTCTGACCCAAAAGCAGGACAAGAGGTGGCTGTACACAACAGAATATTGTGTAGAGATGTCCCATTAACAAAAATGTGGCAGTGGGACAGATGTATGGTGCCACTGTGTGGGAGGGCCAGATGCCAAGCAAAAAGGACAGGGAAGCACTAATGGCACCACATCCATCTTCAGGTGCTACAGGATTAACCAAAACACAGAGGCCCTGAAAACATATTTCAGGGCAACCAGGAGGAAGAGATCATGGTACTGGCCAGGCTGTAGCAGGAACTCACAGAACAGCAAGGTAAGGACAAGTTGCACAAGTGCAGCCACCTGAGTCCCCACTGCACATCCATCCATGGCATGGCATGGCATGGCAGTGACACATGTGGGTGCAAGGGCAATATAGAGCAGTGATGACCGTGGCAAAAAATTGGTATAGCAAGAAAAGGTTGTAATATACACCCCCTCCTTTATCTTATAGCTGCTGATGTCATGCCAGCACCAAAGGGTGAGGGGCCAAGCACTGCCCAAGGGCCAACTACAGAGTAGTTCAGGGAGCAGACAGCAGAGGGCCAGCATCTGGATGAGGAACAGTTGCCCGTGGATACCACATCTGGTCACACTCCCCCATAGCAGAAACAATGGATGACAGAATTGCCAGAAGCTGCACCAGGTAGCTCATTATAGATCCATTACAGGAGGATGATGATGCATGGGAGACTACCACCACTGAACTGATGCTCTGCCTCTACTACACCAGGGACACCACTTTAACATATGGACTGACTGTCCTTGCTAATGCCAAGGAGGGCATAGTGGCTGTATAAGATGGAAGGGGGAAATGCAGGGTGGCAGGGGGGAGTGGGAGGGGGAGGTTAAGGGAGAGAAGGCTGGCAGGGCGGAGTGGGAGGGGAAGGGATTAGATCTAGAAGAGTAGAGGGGGGTGTGGAGTGCAAGACACTGTCAGCATTATTGTGACACAGCTGCCCAAGGCTTTCCACTGCAACTGTTCTTGCAGCCTTCAAACATGCTATAGTTACACCCCTCCTCATAAAACCTTCACAAGACACTACCTGTCCTAATCAACCCATATCCCTCCTCCTCTTGGCTTCTAAACTTCTCAAACGTGCAGTTCACCACCATTATCTGGACTTTCAGTCCCCTCAAGGCTTTCTGATCCACTGCAATCAGGCTTTGGATCTCTACATTCTACAGAATTTGCTCCTGCCTCACCACATCCAAGGGTCTTTACTCAATCTTCATCCTTCTTAACCTTTCTACTACTTTTGACACTTTTGATCACAACCTTCTCCTTGGTGCCTTGTTCTCCCTTGGTTTTAGGGACACTGTTCTGGCCTGGATTTCTTCTTATCTCTTCCATCGCACTTTTAGTGTATGTTCTGATGGATTCTCCTCTACCCCCATCCCACTCTTGGTCAGTGTATTTCAGGGCTCTGTTCTGGGACCTTTTCTCTCTCTATACTCAGTTCCTTAGTGCACTCATTTCCTCCCAGGGTTTTCAGTATCATCTTTAGGCTGATGATTCTTAAATTTCTCTCTCTAAACCTGAAATCTCTCCAGGAATCCAGGCCTGTATCTCAGCCTGCTTATCTGACATTGCTGTCTGAATAGCCCACCAGCATCTGAAATTGAACATGGCTAAAATAGAGCTTCTAATCTTTTCCCCTAAAGCCACATCCCCCCTTCCTCCTTTCTCTATCTCTGTGGAACACTCTACTTCTTCCTGTTTCTTCGGCTCACAACCTTGAGGCCATCTGACTCTTCTCTCTTCTTCTATGAACATATACAACAGATAGCTAAAACCTGCCATTTCTTCCTCTATAACATCAGTAAAATGTGTCCCTTCCTTTCTGAAGATACTACTAAGATCCTTATCTCTAGTCACCTCCTGTATAGACTATTGCAACCTGCTGCTTTCCCATCTCCCTCAGAATCATCTCTCTCCTGTTCAATCTGTTCAAAACTCAGTCACACGGTTAATCTTCTGCCAGTCTCACTATGCTTACATAACCCCTCTTCTCAAGTCACTTCACTGGTTCCCTCTCTGTTTCCACATTCAATTCAAACTTCTCCTATTAACTTATAAGTGTATTCGTTCTGCAGCTCCTTACTACCTTTCCTCTCTTATCACTCCTTACACCCCTTTTATAGAAACATAGAAACATGACGGCAGATAAAGACCATATGGTGCATCTAGTCTGTCCTTCCATATTAACTACTATAGTTCCCTTTTTTTCTTTTAGAGACCTTCTGTGTTTGTCCCATGCTTTCTTGAATTCAGATACTGTCGTCATTTCTACGTCTTCCACTGGGAGACTATGCCATGCATCTACCACTCTTTCTGTAAAGAAATATTTCTACTACTACTACTGAGCATTTGTATAGCGATACCAGCCGTACGCAGCGCTGCACAGACATATAAGAGACAATCCCTGCTCATCAGAGCTTACAATCTAGTCAATTTCTGCATATTACTCCTGAGTCTATCCCCTTTCCCCCCGCCCCCCCCCTCCTATGCACCCTTGCAGCAGAGCTTGCTTTCAATCAAAAGAGGCTCTTCTCTTGTGCATTTATTTATTTAGCTAGTTTTATATACCGCCTGGCAGTATACAATAAACAAAGGCAATTTACAGTAAACAAAGGTTATACAGAGAACATTAGAACAAAGGTGTGTTAAATTAAAATTAAAAGTTAAAGAGCTGGAAACTAAGCATCAGCATTTGAGAAATGCCACAGAGATATTTAAACATCTCTATCATGTCTCCTCTATCCCAACTTTCCTCCAAAGTATACATATTAAGATCTTTAAGTCTGTCCCCATATGCTTTATAATGAAGACCACCAACCATTTTAGTAGACATCCGTTGCACCGACTCCATCCTATTTATATTCTTTTGAAGGTGCGGTCTCCAGAATTGCACACTATACTCCAAATGAGGTCGCACCAGAGACTTATACAGAGGCACTGTCACTTCCTTTCTTCTACTGGCCATTCCTCTCCCTACACACCCAAGCATCCTTCTAGCTTTTGCTGTCGCCTTCTCTACATGTTTAGCCACTTTAAGATCATCAGAAACAATCATGCTCAGGTCCTGCTCTTCTTTGATGGACAGAAGTCTTTTGCCCACTATACTCTACAGCTCCCTTGGATTCTTACAGTCCAAATGCATTTTTTAGCATCCTCTGCCACTGCCACATCCAAACTTCGCTCAGTCCATCTTGTTGCTCCATATACTTGGAGCAAACTATCTGAATTAGTATGCCAGGCTCCTTCTCTGGCCCTATTCAAATTGAGGCTAAAACACCACATCTTTGAGGCTGCATTTGGCTCCTGATCCCCATATGCTCCTGCTTATCACCTATCTGTATCTTGCCATTCCCCTTGAATTACCCTCATCCCAGTTGTTGCGTGGTCTGTCTTGATTAGATTGTAAGCTCTGATGAACAGGGATTGTCTCTTACTTGAACATATACAGTGCTGTGTATGCCTTGTAGCACTACTCAAATGATAAGCAGAAGTAGTTGTAGTGGCACAGCAACGGCACCCTGTGGTTGGCCCCGAGATGCCCCACCATGAAGCTGCTCTGGGCTCCAGTGAGCCAAACATCCTGTTGTACCTGCAAACCCTCAGGCATGAGGTGCAGCAAGGCTTTGCAGCTATTGCCTGGGACAGGAACTCATGGTAGGCCATCTGGAAGGCCTTAGAGCAGAGATTTAGGCATTGACACAGGCCATGTTGAACCTGTGAGGCTGCATCTCTGTCATGATGCCACCTGCATCCAGGGAGAGAGTAGATAGAAGGGAAGGGTTTATTGTCGTGGGACCCTATTTGTTGTGCTATAAAAATTAATGTGGGCTAATGATTCAGGCAACCAATGTGTTTGTGTCTTCCCTCATCCCCTCCTGAAGCTGTATGACCTGTGTACCTGTAGCTAGAGGCTCCTGGGATGATGCCACTGAGGGGCCATCTGTGCCTGGTCACCCATGAAACAAACACCATGCTGATCTGATTGCCAAACAGCTGCCCTACATAGCCAAGGCTGCTGGTCTAATTGCTACCTGCTGTGGCCAGGATGACAAGAAATAAACACTATGACTAAGCCCTCTTCGGGAGCCGGGGCATCACCAGAAACCTTTAGCCACCCCCAGCATGAGGCGATGATGAGATGGCCCATGTAAACAATGTCCCCCTTAACCCTGAGACCCCCCATTTCACCAAAGGGCTTCCACTGTTCATTGCTCACACACATCAACCTGCACCATGACAGAAAGCCCACACATTGAAATTAGAAAGGTGCATAGGTGATGACAACAGCATCTGAAAGGCATTTTCCCATCAGCATCTTAGAGTAGAGAACAGTAACTAAGCTG
This sequence comes from Ichthyophis bannanicus, assembly GCA_033557465.1. Classification (NCBI taxonomy): domain Eukaryota; kingdom Metazoa; phylum Chordata; class Amphibia; order Gymnophiona; family Ichthyophiidae; genus Ichthyophis; species Ichthyophis bannanicus. The sequence goes on along the minus strand of CM066034.1, from coordinate 732,273,144 downwards.
CATGGTCCAAGTTTAAGGAAAAAGATTTGCAGAACCCTCAAGAGCCATCCTGGTTCTCTATCCACAAATGGCAGCAGGACACGGTCCCTTTGCTTTTGGCTGGTTAGAAGCACCCTTGTTCCCACTGTACACTATGACAGGAGCGGTCCTAGACAGCAACAGTGATATGCAAAAGTAGTCCCTGCCACAAAGAAGCAGTGCCATTGCAGCACCAACAGAACTATGCTCCAACTCTGCTCTTCAGCTGTAGCATAGGCATCTGCAGCAGGGGCATGACGGTTATCCATAGACATGCCCTGCACTATATTGTGTCTCCAAAACCCACGGTGTTAGCCATCAACCATGACCCTCTGCATGGCCACTTGCACCTGGAGTTGCACCCAAACCCCACTCTCTTTCCCCCTCCCCAGGTCCAATTGCAATGTAGAGGCATGCACTGCATTGCACATGCCCATCATTTACATGGAGCTGTAGGCACCCAACAGACAGGCGACACGGGAGCCCATGAATACCAGGCAAACATCATACATACAGTTTGTCTGTTGCAAAGGATCATCTTGGATATGGGCATCCAGGGTCCGTTAGTCCAGATCAACACCATAGCACTATATCCACTGTGGTACTTGAGCTGTCCATTTTGGACATGGTAACGCACATCTTCAAGATGTGAAGATGCAGCCGATCTGGATGTACATAAAGGCGCCAATGTATATGCAAATGGTCAATTTTGAAACACAATCCAGCACAAACCCCAGAAAACCATTTTGTCTGACTGAGAAAATAAAGAAAGGGCACTTGCAAGGGTTAGAAATTTAAAGCATAAAAAAAAGATTGAATAAAGAGCAGCTTGAAGTCTATTTTTGAGGGTCTGAGAAAGGAATCCTAGGGCTTAGGACTTTAAAGCAGAAAAAAAGACTGAAAAAAGAGAGCTTGAAGTCAGTCTTTGAGCTAGTGAAAATGGGGTGCTAGGGCTTGAAGGAAGCAGTGTTTTTTCCTCCCTATTTTCAGCTTAAGACTGCTGTTGCTGTCTGCTTTTATGACTAGGAGTTTGAAAGTTTTGGTGGGCTTCCTCCTTCTATTTGATATTGCAGGGAGTATCTCTCTGGGGTGGGGGAATGAGATCAGGAAAGTCAGAGAGAAGCTAGGAAAATTCTGCCTTTACAGTTGGCCAACTGGCAATTGCTTACTGTCTTAAGCATTGGTGGAAGGTGGGCACTATGCACTAGTGCATACTAAATACAAACAGATTATTTGTAAAATACTTCCAAAGCATGCAGTATCACATAAGAACATAAGATATGCCATACTGGATCAGACCAAGGTCCATCAAGCCCAGTATCCTGTTTCCAACAGTGGCCAATCTAGGTCAAACTTACCTAGCAGTTTCCCCAAAAGACACAGGTTCCGCAATGCTTGTACTGGATCAAGCATTGATATCCTGGGTCCCTTCTTAATAATGGTTTATGGACCTTTCCTCCAGGAACTTGTCCAAACCTTTTTTAAACCCAGCTACACTAATTCCAGAGTTTGAATACACGTTGAGTGAAAAATATTTTCTTTTATTAGTCTTAAATAGTTTATCCTGTAGCTTCATTGCATGTCCCCTAGTCTTTCTATATTCTGATAACGTAAACAATCGATCTACGTTTACCCGCTCCACTCCGTTTATTAATTTATAGACTTCTATCATATCTCCCCTCAGCCGTCTCTTTTCCAGGTTAAAGAGCCCTAACCTTTTTAGCCTTTCTTCATAGGAGTATCCTTCCATCCCCTTTACCATTTTGGTGGCTCTTCTCTGAACCTTTTCTAATAACTCTATATCCTTTTTAAGATACGGCGAGCAGAATTGCACACAATATTCAAGGTGCAGTCTCACCATGGAACGATACAGAGGCATTATAATATCTTTTGTTTTACTTTCCATTCCTTTCCTTATGATGCCTAGCAGTCTATTTGCTCTCTTGGCTGCCGCTGCACACTGGGCCGAGGGTTTTAACATGTTATCCACAATGACGCCTAAATCTTTTACCTGGATGGTGGTTCCTAATGTGGAACCTTGCATCGTGTAACCATAGTTTGGGTTGTTCTTCCCTAGGTGCATAACTTTGCACTTGTCCACATTAAATTTCATCTGCCATTTTGATGACCAGTCTTCTAATTTATCAAGATCCTCTTGCAATTTTCCACAATCCTCTTGGGTTTTAACAACTTTAAATAGTTTTTGTGTCATCTGAAAATTTGATAACCTCACTCGTTATTCCACTTTCCAGGTCATTTATGAATATGTCAAAAAGCAGCGGACCCAGCACAGATCCCTGGGGTACACCACTATTCACCTTCCTCCATTGGGAAAATTGGCCATTTAGCCCTACCCTCTGCTTTCTATCTCTTAACCAGTTCTTGATCCACAGTAGTACACTGCCTCCTATCGCATGACTCTTTAGTTTTGCCAAAAGTCTTTGATGAGGGACCTTGTCAAAAGCTTTCTGAAAGTCCAGATACACTATATCAACCGACTCACCTTTGTCCACCTGTTTATTCACACTTTCAAAAAAACATAACAGATTAGTAAGACAAGATCTTCCTTGTCTAAAGCCATGTTGGCTGTCTCCCATTAGGCCATGACTATCTACATGCTGAGTAATTTTATTCTTTATGATGGTTTCTACCATTTTTCCTGGTACTGACGTGAGGCTCACCAGTCTGTAGTTTCCCGGATCACCCCTGGAACCCTTTTTAAAAATTGGCGTTACACTGGCCATCCTCCAATCTTCAGGTATTACAGGTGATTTTAATGATAGTTCACAGATTACTGATAGCAGGTCTGCAATCTCATATTTCAGTTCTTTCAACACCCTTGGATGTATACCATCCGGCCCAGGTGATTTGCTACTCTTCAGTTTATCTAATAGTTGTAATACATCTTCCCGATGTATCGATATTTCCTTCAATTCCTCCGCACCTTTAAATACCACTTCAGTCATGGGTAACATCCCTACATCTTCCTCAGTAACGATTGAAGCAAAGAATTCATTCAGTCTCTCCACTATCGCCTTGTCGCCTCTTAGTGCTCCTTTAACTCCTCTATCATCTAATGGACCAACTGACTCTCTCACAGGTTTTTTGCTGCGAATGTACTTGAAAAAATCTTTATTTCGCGTTTTTGCTTCCACAGCAAGCTTCTTCTCAAATTCTCTCTTTGCCTGCTTTATCAATGCCTTGCATTTGATTTGCCAGTGCTTGTGCTGTTTCCAGGTTTCGTCGTTAGGCTCTTTTTTCCATTTCCTGAAAGATGCTTTTTTGGCAGCAACAGCCTCTCTGACCTCACCTTTAAACCATGCTTGCAGTTTTTTGGACTTCCTTCCACTTTTCTTAAAGCATAGAATACAGGTGGTCTGGGCTGCCAAGATAGTATTTTTCAACAACACCCAAGCTTGATGTAAGTCTTTAACCTTTGCAACTGCTCCTTTTAGTTTTTTCTTAACTATTTTCCTCATTTTATCATAGTCTCCCTTTCGAAAGTTAAAAGGTAGTACTGTGGCTTTCCGTACTATCCCTCCTCCACTAATTAAATCAAAGGTGATCATGCTATGATCACTATTGCCAAGTGGCCCCAACACCCTTATCTCTTGCACTAGATCTGGTGTTCCACTAAGGACCAGGTCTAATATGGCTTCCCCTCTGGTCGGTTCATGAACCAGCTGCTCCAAGAAGCAGTCATTTATGTCATCTAGGAACTTTATCTCCCTAGCATGTCCTGCCGTGACACTGACCCAGTCGATACCGGGGTAATTGAAATCACCCATTATTATTACTGCCCTGTAACGTTTGTTAGCTTCCTTGATTTCTTTGAGCATTTCATCATCCATTTGTTCATTCTGGCCCGGTGGTCCATAGTACACCCTCACTGCCATCGCCTTCCCCTTTTTACATGGAATTTCAATCCATAGAGATTCTACAGCAAATTTTGCTTCCTGCAAAACTTTAATCCTTTCTGACTCAATGCCCTCTCTAACATAGAGCGCAACCCCTCCACCAATTTGATCAGCTCTATCATTACGATATAGTTTGCACCCAGGTATCACAGTGTCCCACTGGTTGTCCTCCTTCCACCATGTCTCTGATATTCCAATCATATTTAACCTCTCATTTAGTGCTATATATTCTAACTCTCCCATCTTATTTTTTAGACTTCTAGCATTTGCATACAAGCATTTTAGAGACTGTATTTTATTCATATTAATTTGGCTATTGGTAGACATGGGTAATTTGGGATCTTTAAGCTCTGTCTGCTCCATACTTGAGGGCATTTGGGCTACTTTGCTCTTTTTTGGAACCTCTCTGCTTTTGGTAGTATCCTTCAAGGATACCTTCTTCTGAACCATCTGCTCTTGGGCGACTGTCGGCTTTCCCCTATTATCTAGTTTAAAAGCTGCTCTATCTCCTTTTTACAGGTTAATGCCAGCAGCCTGGTTCCATCCCGGTTAAGGTGAAGCCCATCCCTTCGGAAGAGCCCCTCCTTTCCCCAGAATGTTCCCCAGTTCCTAACAAATCCCAAACCCTCATCTCTGCACCACTGTCTCATCCACGCATTGAGACTCCGGAGCTCTGCCTGCCTTTTGGGTCCTGCACGTGGAACGGGAAGCATTTCAGAGAAAGCTACCCTGGAAGTTCTGGATTTCAACTTCCTACCTAAAAGCCTAAATTTAGCCTCCAGAACCTCCCTACCACATTTTCCTATGTCATTGGTACCGACATGTACCAAGACAGCAGACTCCTCCCCAGCACTATCTAAGATCTTATCTAGGTGGCACGTGAGGTCCTCTACCTTCGCACTAGGCAGGCATGTTACCAGGCGATCCTCACGTCCACCAGCCACCCAGCTATCTACATGCCTAATGATCGAATCACCAACTATAACGGCTATCCTAACCCTTCCCTCATGGGCACATGGCCCTGGAGAAACTTCCTCAGTGCGAGAGAGTTTTACATCATCTGGAGGACTGGTCCTAGTTACAGGATCACTTCCTGCCACACCAGGGTGATGCTCTTCTGTCACATGACCTCGCTCCTCCATGGCAACAGGGATGCTGCCAGACTGGAGGTGGGACTTCAGGACTATATCCCTGTAGGTCTCGTCTATGTACCTCTCTGTCTGTCTTATGTTTTCCAAGTCTGCTACTCTAGCCTCTAGAGAACAGACTCATTCCCTGAGAGCAAAGAGCTCCTTGCACCTAGTGCACACGTAAGACCTCTCACCTACTGGGAGAAAATCATACATGTGACACTCAATGCAAAAGACTGGAAAGCCCCCATCTCACTGCTGGACTGCTGTCTGCATCTTAGTTTTAAGTTTTTGTTTAGATCTTTAAGTTCTTTACTTACTAAGGTTTGCCTATAAAACTGTACCTAATACATTTAATATACCTTGTTCACCTGAAGCGTAATTAATCTCAGGTCCTTAGTGTATGACTGATTTGGGTAACGAGCTTCACCTGAGAGCACCTCCTGTCTGTCAAAATGTGTAAGTACCTATAAAGCTACAATTATCCCAGGGGTGGGTGGGTGTGGAGAGGGAGGGAGGGAAATAACACTTCTTAAAAGAGGGCTGCTACACAGTACCCTGTCCTGTGCTGCTGAGGTAAGCTATATACTTATTTGATTTAAATTATAGCTATTTGCTGCTGCTAGGCTCTAACTTATTATGAAATTTAAACTACAAGCTCTCTGCTGGGTTCTAAATCTAACCAGAAAGCTCTCTTCTGTGTTTTAAATGTAAACTAAAAGTACTTTGCTGATGCTAGGCCCTGAATGACTATTAAATTTAAACTACAAGCTCTCTGCTGGATATGAAATTTAACCAGAAAGCTCTCTTCTGTGTTTTAAATGTAAACTTAAACTGCTGCTACTAGGCCCTGACTGATTTAGCAAAAAATAGTGGGTTCACAGATTAATTAGCTTTAATAAAAAGAATTCCTTTCAGAAAATTCCCAGAAGTATATACTCACAGTTGCAGATCTCTCTCCAGAAGTAACAGTCCCCTTTTCTAGTCTTTCACCAAGGCAGGATAGTACCTAATTTATTCCATTGTGCAATCAGAAGATACAGTGAAATCATTTTTTGTAATAATCTTGTTCATCTATTGTCTGTAATATCAGCAGTGGTAGTGGGAGGGAAGGCAGAAATGGCAATCCTTGCTCCTTAGGAGTGTGCCACATTTAGTTAAAGACTCACATGTTTTGAGCCTTTTCTCTCACTCATTAGAGCCTTAGACCTAGTTCAGTGATCCTAATCACTACTTTCATACAAGGCAAGCCTAACAGGAGAAAATCCAAGTGGTAAGAGGAAGAAATCTAAGCACAACTTCTTGTCCACTACCTCCTCTACCCCAATTTTTTCTCTGTATCCACGCCTACCTATCTTTATACTTCTAGCCAATGGGCAGACTCTTTTGAACATTGGCTCATATTGCTTCAACTCTGTTTATATCCTTTTAGAGGCACCAAAGACAAGCAGGTTTCATTTTATGCTGCCTGTTTTTTTTTTTTTTGTTGCTGTTGTTGTTGTTGTTGCAAAGCCAAACTATACATTTAAATCTTTCAGATACACCATCTGAAAAATATCACTCTTTGACCTTCAATCACGCTCTTTGAAGCAGGCCTGGAGGATTGTGTAGGGTACTAAAAGACAGGCAGTCCCTGCTCCCAAGAGCTGGGAATCCAATCTGATAGGAGCACTAGTTGGACAAAAACATTCCACCTCTCTCCAGTCCTTTGAAGAGTGTGAGCAGGGAGGCAGGGTAACTGTGCACTGCAGGGCCTGCACTAGGCTGGGCAGGTGACCCTGGGGGCAGTATCTGAGGCAGCACACTTAGGGTACTCCAGGGAAATGCAGGCCTAGTGAGTGGCACAGAGACAGGCATTCTCTGCCCAAAGAGTTGAGAATCCAGTCCAAGCAAATCATAATTCCTGGGAAGGGTACTTTTGGAACATTAAATGATTGCAGAAAGAAAGAAGGGAAGTAAGGTGAGAACAACACTAGCACAAGGGCTCAGAAAGACAGGTCATTCCCAGGGTATGCTTTGGGTTTCTCTATTCCACTGATGAAGCTAAAGAGAGATGCCCTTATAAGGAGAATAGCATGATCTGAGGACCTGAGGTATGCAGAATGCAGTTATTATAAGAAGCACATTTGCAGAGCGAAGCTGATGGACCATCTCACAAACAGTGGCATGCAGCATCATTTGCTGAAACATCACCCTTTCCAGATCAGTACCAGGGAGGATGTTGATCCTAGAGTGGGGACTCTATCCTGGAGTGAAAATGGCAGCCTCCCAGCCAGATGGCATGGTAACATGCCTAACATGCATCAAAGCAAGCCATTATGGAAGAGATGGGGTGGTGCTCAGCAGCAGTGTTACAGGACAAGTGTCAGGAGGCATGAAGGATAGTGACACAGTACATAGAGGAAATGATAGCCCTGGATTACCATTCCCTGAAGATGGTTGAGAAGGTGGGGTTTAAGAGGCCGCTGCATCCCTTAGCTTCTGATTACCAAGTGCCTTGCAGGGCAACTTTTAGTAAGCAGGTGATCACCAGCTTGTAATCAGCTGCATCACCAGCTGCAGGCAGAACTGGCAAAAGCAGAGACCAGTAGTAGTATTTCACCACTGACAACTGGATTATTCAGAATGCTACACAAGCCTATCTCGCCATGACAGCTCAGTGGTAGCAGACAGACAAGACAAGAACAGGGTAAAGATAAAATGAGGAGTATGAACAGGAGGAGAGTACTGGTGGGCAATGGATGACAGCCCTGCATAAATCCATATCATAGCAGAAATATGGGCAATGCTGCAGGGCTGGCACATAGGACACAAACAGAACACCGTGCTTCCATGTTGCTTTGTGGGATGGTGGGATGAATACAGCCAAAACAATGAAGGAGGGGGATTTTCATGGAATTAGATGTTTTGTACACTTGTTGCACATAGTTATCAGAGACCCTCTAGGCCTGAGGAGGAAGGGAAGTGGCAGCCCTGTCCTGAGGCAACTGATTGAGAAGTGCCAAAAAAAAAAGATGAGTATTTTCACCAAAGTGTGAAGGGTAGGCATGAGCTGCATGAGAAGGAAGCAAAAGTTCCACCTGCACACCAGTTCAAGCAGGATGTTGACACCAGGCGGAATTCCACTTATGAAATGCTGGAGAGGTTAGTGGAGCAATGGGTGGCCCTGTATCAGATGTCCTGCAGGCCAAGATCAGCATCCAAAGCTCCCTGCATTGCCAGGGTGGACAAATATCATGCAGTTGATAGAAGTCCTAAAGCCTTTAAGGATGCCACAGAGGAACATTCACAAGGGCTACCCTGAGCCTTCTTAGCCTGACCGTGAACATTTTACAGGTTAAGTTAGAGGGTTTTCAGCAGTGCGGGGATTCACAACAGAGGTTTTGGTAATGGTGGACCTCTTGCATCGTTATGAAGAAGGATACTTATATACTAGCTGTTTACTCTGTGACCTGCACTGTCTGCTATTTCCCCTGTTGCATCATCACTGCCATTGCCCCCCTGCCTCAATCATTGATGTACTGGATGGAAAAGTTGGTGATTGAGATGGAGGAAAGGGAATGCCAAGGCAGGGGGGCAGTGGCAGAGGTGATGCAGTAGAAGAAATAGTAGACACGCCACCAAGCAGTACTGGTACCATGAGCACCATCCTGTCACCTATGACCCCACCTCGCCTCCAGCTTTCCATGCCAGTGGCCGATGAGCGCCAGCAAGGTAAAATCTTTGGTGGCCAATGCCCTAGCTACAATGCTAAGTAGCAGAGATCAGTCCATCACAAGTTGGACTCTTGCATGGATTTCAGTGACACGCTACCTTGCAGAGCCCATTGAGGCTATGCAGAGCTGACACAAGGATTGAAGGTGAACTAGGCAGGTCCTCCATCTTTCCATCCCCTCATGGGCCCCCACCCCCATTGCCACCACTGCCACTCCTCTTTGGGGCCCACAATAGCAGCAATAGCCCCCAAACTGCAATGCAGCACTTACTAACAATCCAGCGCTACACCATGGTTTCCTCTTGTACACAATGTGCCATTTTTATCCCCCTCTGATGCCACCTCCAGTTTCAGAGGAGGATGGAAATGCACATTGTGCAAAAGAGGAAGCTGTGATGCAGCATCAGAGTATTAGTAAGCACTGCATCACGGTTTGGGGGCTATTACCATCACTGCGGGCCCTGGAGAGAGGCGGCAGCAGGTGCTTGCTGAGGGCCTGCCCCCTAGGCAACTGCCTAGTTTGCCTGGTGCTAACATCAGCCTTGAGTCCATGCACACAGATCCCTTGAAATACCGGGCACATAATTCAGCAGTCTAGCCAGACAAGGCCAAGGTTGCATAGCATTTCCTGTCCTGCCCTCCAACCAGTGTGCCCAGTGAATGTATATTCTCCATGGCAGGAGATATCGTTCAAAGCTAATTCCATAAATGGTGGAAAAGCTATTGCTTCTGAAGACAAATCTCCCCTTGTTTTGTTCCCTTCATTTTCTTTTTTTTTTTTTTTCTTTTACAAAATTATAAACCATATCAAATTACCATATTAATCCACATCATGAAAAGCACAGCATAACATTGAACCTGAACAAAATTTCAAAGGCTACAACCCCTTACCCAGATGAAGGAAATATATAATTGTACAAAATCATAAACAAACAAACCTCCCCACTCAACCTGCTAAGGAGTCTAAGAGAGCCGCTAGCTGCGGACTATCAGTAAAGACATAACTATTTCCCTGGATAGTAATCAGGCATTTACAAGGAAAACGGAGGAAAAAGGTACCTCCCCCAGCCAAAACTCTAGGCTTCAGCTGGAGGAAGGACCGTCTCCGAACCTGTGTGTGTCGGGAGACATCCGGGAAAATGGAAACCTTGTGCCCATAAAAAGGAATATCCTTTTTCTTGAAAAAGGCCTTCATAATCAGGGCCTTATCAGCAATATTGACCAAGGTTATCACTAAAGTGGCACGGGTGGAAACAGGAATTTGCGAATTTTCCAAAAAGTCAGTCAGATTAAGGGAATCCTGAACCTCTTCCACCACAGTGCCACTGTCCCCGGAGGCCCCCCGAGCTGCCACATAAAATGAATGAGCCACCAAAATAGAATCAACGTCAGACAATTGCAATACATCAGTACAATACTGTTTAAACAAGGAAATCGACGACATTAAACGAATTCTAGGAAAATTCAAAATACGAATATTTTTAGCTCGAAGACTATTCTCCAAAGACTCTACGTGCTGAAATAACGTTAAGGTATCCTCTAACCGTGGATTCACTCGTAGTCTGAAGCGGACCAACGAGCGTCTCCACTTGAGTTAAACGTGAGGACAAATTTTTAACAGTACCATCCACTGCATGCACCCGGTCAATTACCTGGCGAGAAAAAGAGCAGTTTGATCCATAAACCGGGACAGCAGTGAATGCGTAGCTGAAACTAATTTCCACACATCAGACAAGGAAACATTATCAACATTAGCAACCGCAGGTAAAGATACTAAACTTTGGGGGCTAACTGCCAAGATAGAGTCAGACAAGGGTACCTCACTAGATGGTAAATGCAAAACAGCCAGTGGCGACTGCTCTTCCTCTCCAGTACCTGACGACTCTGAAGAGGAGGATCCATCCGAAGCAGTACTTTGAGAGGGTCCGGGATTAGGAGGAGGAGTCCTTTCGAACAAACTTAAAGAAGCTCCAGAGGTAGAAAGCGAGACGTCCTGTGCAGAAGAGGAAGCCGAAGGCAAAACAATCACATGCTGATCCATAGGACCCCGGATTGCAGAAGAAGAAGAAGTAACTGTAATGGCTTTCTCAGGCAGCACATCCGACTTAGATGACTTATTCTTCCGCTTCGCATGACCCCTGGGCATTCTTCCAGCGACTAGGGCCAAGGCCCCAAAGTGGCACCGAAGGGGCACCAAAGGGGCGTTCCCCCTTTGGTCACGCCCCCTTCGGGCACGCAACCGCGGGCCGCAACCGCGGCCGCGAAGGCTGCCGGCGTCTAAATACTGCAGGAGCGCTGGTAGAAGGGAGGAGCTCCAACTGCAGCCAATCGCCGATGGTATGGGCAGCACACCGGGTCCAGGTAACAAAATAACGCTGGCTCTCACCGAGTCTCCCCTGCCGGCGTCTAAATACTGCAGGAGCGCTGGTAGAAGGGAGGAGCTCCAACTGCAGCCAATCGCCGATGGTATGGGCAGCACACTGGGTCCAGGTAACAAAATAACGCTGGCTCTCACCGAGTCTCCCCTGCCGGCGTCTAAATACTGCAGGAGCGCTGGTAGAAGGGAGGAGCTCCAACTGCAGCCAATCGCCGATGGTATGGGCAGCACACCGGGGTCCAGGTAACAAAATAACGCTGGCTCTCACCGAGTCTCCCCTGCCGGCGTCTAAATACTGCAGGAGCGCTGGTTAGAAGGGAGAAGCTCCAACTGCAGCCAATCGCCGATGGTATGGGCAGCACACCGGGTCCAGGTAACAAAATAACGCTGGCTCTCACCGAGTCTCCCCTGCCGGCGTCTAAATACTGCAGGAGCGCTGGTAGAAGGGAGGAGCTCCAACTGCAGCCAATCGCCGATGGTATGGGCAGCACACCGGGTCCAGGTAACAAAATAACGCTGGCTCTCCGTTCCCTTCATTTTCATGTGACTGGGAGAAGGAATGAATAAAGCTGTACTGAGGGGCAGTTGCCCACACTCTCAGCCTTCAATGTGTTTCTGACAGTTTGTACTGCAATCGCTCTGAGAAGATAATATGCATTACCAATGGTTACCTCCCCCCCCCCCCCGTGCCAAAACATAAAAGAAAACAGCAATAAATTAAAAAAAATAGCAAAACCCAAAAGAAACAGAAAGAAAATAAAACAAAAGGAAGTGAAAAAAGTCTCCCTCTTCTGCTCATGCCAGTCTCCCTCTTCTGCCATTATTGTCATAGCCTGCCTCTTTGTTGCCAGTCCTGCTCTTCAGATCCAAACAACAGTCATACTGCAGTGGTTGCAGTAATGTAAATTCTGCTCTAGCAGCCCCTGTGGTGCAGGGGGGCTCCAAAGAAAAAGAAGGCCCACTTGCAACTGCTCCAGTATCTTCTGAAGTGGACTTCCCTCGCTCTGGGAAATTGTTGCTCGTGAGTCCATAATTTCAATTTCTGCCACTGAGCAGTTGCAAATCTCACTCTTGCCTCCACAGCTGCTCTGAAACCTGCTATCAACTTTTCAGTGGGTTTATTTAGGCTCACATGGCAAAACTTTATAAAAAAAATGAAAAGGAGAGGAAAAAAACAAAGATAAACAAAAAATAAAGACCTCCTTTCTTCTTGCCTCTCTCTGCTGCTGCTGCTGCTGCATCACTCTGTTGACATTGTTCTTATGGCTTACCTGCCCTTCACCCCTCCCCTCCAGTTTGGGTGGTTCATGCCACCCTTCTTGTTGCATAGCTCTGTGATCAGTGTGCTTTGGCTTTTTCTGGGCCACTCTTCATCCTTCTCCTGCTTTGCACCTTTGTGGTTGCCTTTGTCTTGTCATTGTATGCCTCTTAGGGTGTTCTGCCACCTGCTTTAGCATGTAATTCCAAACAACCTGAGTCCGAGAGAAAATGAACCAGGCATAGTGAGGGGGACACTAACAAACTACCACTGCTGATGAGCCTTGAACTCTCTTTTCAAAGTTCTTTTCAAATTTCCATTATTGTACCTGTTTGGAGGTTCATGCAGAGAAGCTCAGCAACTGCTATACCCTTGAACAAACAACGATATTTCTCTATCAGGAGGGATGAGCATGGAGTGCTAATGGAGGAAGGGGACAGTGGTGTACCAAGGGTGAGGCAGTGGGTACGGTCCATCCTAGGTGCCAGCCAGGAGGAGGGTGATGAATCCTAGGTGTAAACAGCAGCAGCATGCAAGCAAGCATATTTTAACGTCATAGGGCCTTGCTGTGCTGTCTCCGTTCCAGGCCCTGTGGTTGTTCCCTTCTGGCTGAAGTCTCCTGAACCGCAAGACTTCAGCCTGGGAGGGAACGGCCACCGGGCTTGCAGCAGAGACAACATGCCAAGCCTCCCAAAATATTAAGATATATTTGTCATGCGTTCCTCCGCCATGTGGGACCAGGCAGGGAGAAGCTGCGAGGGGTGGTGCACACCACAAGGGAATCACCCTCTCTGTGTGCCCACAAAGCTTGGAACGCCACTGAACAGGTGGCCTGCCTCAGTCAACTTGATAGCTAAATCAACCCTAGATATCATAGAATGACCGATTACCCTCCTAGCCACCACCCTCCATTACTGTACTCATCAACTCAGAAACTGTACTTGTCGTTGACTAACAAACCCTTAGCTTTTTATGAATGACTGGAATGCAGTCCATGAATGCTTCTTTCATCCTGATACATCTTCTGTCAGGAGGAATGAGCAGGGCATGGCAAGGGAGGAAGGGCACATGTGCCTAGCCAGCCTCATAGCTAAATCAACCCTAGCTATCATGGGGTGAGAGATTACCCTCACACCCACCAGCCTCCATTATTGTATTTTTCAACTATTTTCTGCCACTAATATTGGCCTTTCATTATAGAGGCTTCCAGCCTATCTTGCTACTACATTGGTCTTCCTTGGCATGTATGGGCTGTAGCCGCCAGCGCTACAGCCCTACTCTCACTGCTTTTGGAGCCTTCACCACGGTGCCTCCTCTGATTCTTATTTTCATCCTCAACATTTCATCTAAGCAGTCCACCAATGCTTTTTCCACCCCAGGGGGATCTTCCTCTGTTCTTAAGGTTCCTACACTGTGGCCAGAATCCATAGTGCCAGGACTCTAACTTGTTTCGCTGAGCTTACCCCACTCATGCAGCCTGGGATCCTGCCATGTTTTCAGCTGTTGTGTTGACTCTCCTCTGGTGTTTTAGGACCTTGCAGCCAATCAGCATGCTGTGCTGGTCCTCCTGGGATAATTTATGGCCTTGCAGGTGACTGAGATGCTGTAATAGCATGTTTAAGGCTTTGCAGCAAATCTGGATGCTTGCGAGAAAGTATAAATGTCCACAGCTTCAATCTAGTTGCTATGTCTGCCAGTTTACTCTTCATATTTTATAAAGACACATAGGTGCTTAGATCATTATAATATAGACTAAAAATGAGTGCCTACATGGCCTTCACACGTAGGTGACCTGTCATAAAATTATCCTCCATGTGTTTAACTGATAGTTGTAATACCTGAAGATATATTTTGTGATCTCTAAGAAAACTGAAGTATAAGGAGTATAGAGAAAGTATCCAACACGAGACTGATTAGGAGAATGCAGAGGAAAGGAGAATAAAGAAGAAACACACTGAAGGACTTTTGCATTGCAATTTATCTTTTCCATTCTTTTTGAGTTGTATATTGTTTTTGATTGCTTTTGAAAAACTAAATATTAGATTTTTGAGGATCACTTAATAGAAGCATTTTACTTAAATTACTCTTTTGTGTTCCTTTGCCTTGTTGCATTTTATGTTTATTTTCTCCAATTTGGCCTTGAGCTCTGTGACCCTTTATCCAATAGGACCATTTTGTTTAGCTTTGGTGTACTGCTCTACTGCTGTTTTGTTGTTTTCTTCCCTTTTAATGCTCCAGGCACCCCTATAAATTTCTCTTTATGTGCCATACCTTCAGGGTTACTCTCACTCTCTTGGCAAGAGAATAGATAGCTAAAATACAAAAAAAAATTACTCATCTTCCTCATAGCATACTTTGACTTGCCCTGATTCATTTCTGAACAAGAAAGCACATCAAGAATGATCATTCCCTTCAGAGGCATCATATCTCAGTTTCATTTGCCATTATATTTCTCCTAGGATAAGAGATATTGACAGCTTTACACTCCACAATGCAGATCAATCTACCACAGAAGGTGTACAAGAATGGAGAAAGAGTCATTCATTTACTAAGCACAATGGAGGTCTTTTTAGGCTTATGTGGAAGGAGGGTATTTGCAAAGTGATTAATGCGGTTATCAGATGTGCTAACTATGTTAATTGTAGCAAGTCGGAGATTCAGCGGCACTAACACAGTTACTGCCGCTGAATATGCCCGGGTGCAACCACTGAACGCTCCAGCACTAGTGGGGCATTCTGTGGTTGGCGTCAGGGCATTCCAGAGTTGGTTTGGAAACAGCACTCGGGGATGGACAGGCAGCAGTGATATTCAACCATTGTCCTGTTATCCCTCAGTGGCAAAAGTTAGGCATCTTAAAGACTGAAGGTATATATAAACATCTAGAAGTACAGGAAGGAGCAATAATTCAAAATAAAGTATTGAGAGAAAAGACCAGCAAAGAGTATTACAGGAGACAAAAGCTGATTCTGACAAGTGCACTAACATCAAAGAATAAGATACAAGCCATCAATCAGCTTGTAATCCCTGTACTCTCATATAGCTTTGGCCTTTGAAATATCTTGAGAAACTAGAAGTACGAACAAGAAAATTCCTCCATGCCTACGAGGTGGTGTATAAGATCAGTGTATGCTGAGACTGTACATCTGTAGAGCTGAAGGAGTACTGGGCCTCATAGAAATTGATTATACATATAGAGTAAGCATCATAGGCCTCAAGGCCTACCTAACAGCATCAACAGATCTGAATGCACAAACGATGTTGCAGTATGAAAGTAAATGGCCAGAATCCATCTCTATTATCAAACTAGGACAGGCATTCCAATGAGCAGAAGGAATAAATGAGAATCCAACTGTATACAGAGGGGAAGAAGCAATAAAATTTGCAAAACAAGAGAAAAAACTCTAAAGAATTAGATCAGCAAATGAGGAACTACAAGTGGCAAATGCATAAATACAGTGGGAATTACAAAACATTACTGCAGGAGCCATTTGTTGATCAAACAAGGACACGTGAGTGGTTAAGGAGAAGCAAAGTGAAACCCAAGGATGAAAGACTGATAGTTGCATCCCAGG
The DNA here is from genome assembly GCA_033557465.1 of Ichthyophis bannanicus. NCBI lineage: Eukaryota > Metazoa > Chordata > Amphibia > Gymnophiona > Ichthyophiidae > Ichthyophis > Ichthyophis bannanicus. Next base: position 732,257,157 of record CM066034.1, on the reverse strand, counting down.
ATAGTGGATTATGGACGAGATGGTTCACAGCAAGCATAGAGAAGACTGGCAAAACAGACATATGCAGATTATGTAAGAAAGATCTGAAAACGGTTACTAATATTGTAGCTAGCTGTGACGTACTGAGGCAGAAAATTTCTATACAGAAAGACACAACAAAGTGGCAAATCTCATAAGAACATAAGATATGCCATAGTGGGTCAGACCAAGGTCCATCAAGCCCAGTATCCTGTTTCCAATAGTGGCCAATCTAGGTCATAAGTACCTAGCAGTAACCCCAAAAGACACAGGTTCCACAATGCTTGTATTGGGTCAAGCAGTGATATCCTGGGTCCCTTTTAATAATAGTTTATGGGCCTTTCCTCCAGGAACTTGTCCAAACCTTTTTTTAAACTCAGCTACACTAACAGCTTTTACTACATCCTCCAGTAACAAATTCCAGAGTTTGATTACACATTGAGTGAAAAAATATTTTCTCTTATTACTCTTAAATAGGTTACCCTGTAGCTTCATTGTATGTCCCCTAGTCTTTCTATATTCTGATGACGTAAGCAATCAACCTACGTTTACCCATTCCACTCCATTCATTAATTTATAGACCTCTATCATATCTCCCCTCAGCCGTGTCTTTTCCAGGTTGAAGAGCTCTACTAACCTTTTTAGCCTCTCTTCATAGGGGTATCCTTCCATCCCCTTTACCATTTTGATGGCTTTTCTCTGTATCTTTTCTAATAACACTATATCCTTTTTAAGATACGGTGACCAGAATTGCATACAATATTCAAGGTGCGGTCGCACCATGGAACAATACAGAGGCATTATAATATCCTTTGTTTTATTTTCCATTCCTTTCCTTATGATGCCTAGCATTCTATTTGCTCTCTTGGCCGCCGCTGCACACTGGGCGGAGGGTTTTAACATGTTATCCACGATGATGCCTAAATCTTTTTCCTGGATGGTGGTTCCTAATGTGGAACCTTGCATCTGTAACCATAGTTTGGATTGTTCTTAACTTTGCACTTGTCCACATTACATTTCATCTGCCATTTGGATGCCCAGTCTTCCAATTTATCAAGATCCTCTTGCAATTTTCCACAATTCATATGGGTTTTAACAACTTTAAATAGTTTTGTGTTATCTGCAAATTTGATAACCTCACTCGTTATTCCCTTTTCCAGGTCATTTTTGAATATGTCAAAAAACAGTGGACCCAGCACAGATCCCTGGGGTACGCCACTATTCACCTTTCTCCAATGGGAAAATTGGCCATTTAGCCCAACCCTCTGCTTTCTATCTTTTAACCAGTTCCTGATCCACAATAGTAAACTTCCTCCTATTCCATGATTTTTTATTTTGCCAAAAGTCTCTGATGAGGGACCTTGTCAAAGGCTTTCTGAAAGTCCAGATACACTATATCAACTGACTCACCTTTGTCTACCTGTGTATTCACAATTTCAAAAAAACATAACAGATTAGCAAGACAATATCTTCCTTGTCTAAAGCCATGCTGGCTGTCTCCCTTTAAGTCACGACTATCTACATGTTCAGTAATTTTGTTCTTTATGATGGCTTCTACCATTTTTCCCGTTACTGACGTCGGGCTTACCGGTCTGTAGTTTCCCGGATCACCCCTGGAACCCTTTTTAAAAATTGGCGTTACACTGGCCATCCTCCAATCTTCAGGTATTACAGATGATCTTAAGGATAGTTCACAGATTACTAATAGCAGGTCTGCAATCTCATATTTCAGTTCTTTCAACACCCTTGGGTGTATACCTTCTGATTCAGGTGATTTGCTACTCTTCAGTTTATCGAATAGTTGTAATACATCCTCCCGGTGTATCGATATTTCTTTCAATTCTTCAGCAGTATCACCTTTAAATACCACTTTAGTCATGGGCAATATACCAACATCTTCCTCAGTAAAGACCGAAGCAAAGAATTCATTCAGTCTCTCCACTATGGCCTTGTCCCCTCTTAGTGTCCCTTTTACTCCTCTATCACCTAATGGTCTAACTGATTCTCTCACAGTTTTTTTTTTGCTACAATTGTACTCTCATCCACTGAAAACTAAATCTTTGTAAGCACTGTAACATTGTTGTACCAGAAAAGCACTGGAATCATGACCTTAAAAGAATTTTGGAAAATACAGAAGTTCTGATAACTTAGGACATTCCTATTCCAACTGATAAGAAAGTGGATGCAAGGAAACCTGACATAGTGGCAAAGGAGAAAAACACCAGAACGGCATTAATAGAGGTATCAGCTCCAAGCGATTATTCTGTGAATCACGTGGACAGGGAGATCAGTAGTACCATGAAATGCAGTCAGAGACCGAGAAAATGTGGCAGAAAGACATAGAAATAAATCCCATTACATTGGGAGCCACAGGTCTGATTAAGCGGAATTTCCAGTCACACTTTGATAAATTACCCATACATGTTGCATCTTATGAACTCCTTGAAGGAAGCTCTCTTTGGCATGATGCGAGTACTATGGTGAGCATTAGCAGTAAATTTGAGAGAATGAGATTATACTCCACATACTCTGGCTTAGGAGTGAGGTTCATGACTGTCGTGGTAAGCGCAAAACTAACCCGTTTGGAGAAATTGCCCTCAAAAATACAAGGAAGCCAGACATAGTGGTAAAGAACACCAGAACAACATTGATTACAGAGATGTCATTTCCAAGTGATTATTTTTGTGAATCACATTGAGAGGGAGAAGATCTTCAAATAGCAAGAAATGCAGTCAGAGACCAAGGAAACGTGTCAGAAAGATGCCAGGTTTTTTTCCTATCGAATTGGGAGCTACAAGCTTGATTAAAATGAATTTCCAAGCACACCGTGATAAATTACCCATACATATTACATCTTACAAACTCCAGAAGGAGGGCCTCTTTGCTATGATGCAAGTACTACCACAGAGAGTTAGTAAATTTTAGAGGCTGAGATCATACTCCACATTCCCTGGCTTAGGAGTGAGGTCCGTGACTATCATGGTATATGCAAAAATAACCCATTTGGAGAAATTGCCCCTGAAAATAGGTTTTAAGAAGGCAAAATCTGTGCTCAGCAACTCCTCTGATAAAGTGATGGATTCTATTCTAGTGCTATCCAGAGTCATTCACTGCATACAGAAATGCGCTTGATAGCTAGGCCAGCAACAGATGTCCATTATCCCATATAAACAACACAACACAACACAAAGAACACATTACTTGCAAAACTTCAAAGCATCGCCAAATCAAGCTTTTTTTTTGCACCCATAGTAAAATTTCAAGATTGTGTCCCCACTAATTCTAAACCCCTTTGCTCTCACTATTCTTCATTCACTTCCTTCCTTCGCCCTTTTTCTTGCCTTAGGGGTCTTTTTCCAAAAGGGGGTATGTTTTTGCACTTACCACGCTTTAGGAGCACAAACCAATGCATACAAAGTGCAGAGTCTACATGCTAAGTGTCGGGGGCATGGCCAGCAGATCTCCCACCGTTACTGCACAGAAAGGTTCCTTAGTGCACGTTAAGATCATTTACAGTTAGCACGGGTGCACTTAATACCAACTCTTCAGGTGCTTTTGTGTCCTGTGTTAACTGTAAAATTGACAGTTAGTGCTCAAGAAGTACTGCTATAACTGTAATATGCCATCCACATCCACTTTCTGCCCATAATCCTCCCAGTCCCCTCCCCCCCCTCCCCCATTGCTCATTAAGCAGTTCTCACAGGTTTTTAGTGCAATGGCTGCTTTTAATGTGCAGTAGCCATTAGCAGAGGCCCACAGTGAACTGCTTAGTGTACTTTAGCAAAAGGGCCCTTAATCTTACTCTGCTGCTTTCCAGTCTATAGTCCCTAGTGGGGCAGGTTAAGCCTTTGCAATGGGCAGGGTGGGAGCAGAAGGAAGTGACTCTCAGCACTGCTGCATATTCCACCTGAGCAGACTTAGCAAAATGAGACAAAGAGCAGTGGGAGGCACACAGTTAGCACTGGGGCTTTCTGGGGGCAGCACTCGGCCATAACTGGGCAACGGCTCAATATCGCCACTGCTCGGTTATGGCTACATGGCAAAAGAAAGCTGCAGCAAAGGCTGGCCTTACTTTTGCCATGGGAGCTAACCAGGCAATGGCTCAATATCGCCGCTGCCTGGTTAGCTTCTTGCTGATCTTGGCAACTTGGATATTCAATGCCAGGGCTGGATGTGAGCCGGCATTGAATATCCAAGTTTAAAGTTCAGTGGTGGCAGCTACCCGCAATAAATCAGCTAGCCACTGCCACTCAATACACACCCCCACCCCCGTATAGTTTGCCCAACATGTGGCACAAAATTGAGCTAAGCTGGTGAAGGGCAGGAAAGAAAGGCAGCCAAACCTGGAGCGATTGTTCTATGAGCTCTATATGAGAGCTGCCTTCTACAGCTACTGCCTTCTCCACTGAAATGCTCTTCTCTATCTACTAAAGAACCAGTTAGCAAAGTGGTTGTCCACCTAGTGCAGGAGCTACCTTTGTTTACTGATGTAGTACTGCAGCCCCAAGCCAATGCTTAATTCAGATTATTATTCATTTGTGCTCTCTTGCATGTTATGCCCATTGTAGGTACTTTGCTCACTTTTCTCTTGTTCCGATTCAGCTTTAAAGAAGCTTTACAACACTACACCAAGTGCTTATTCATTCATATGTCTACCCATGAAAATTTCATCTCAGGAATTCCAACCATACATGTATTCATGCAGGGGTTCTTCCTTAATGTAAGAGCATCAAAGAAAGACCCAGTAAACTCAACCATCATCTCTGGCAACTTTCATGTTCAGACCATAGGTTTCAGTCAATAGGTTTTTGCAACATTAGAGGAATGAAGTCTACAAGAGTGAAGCAGATGAACCTGATCATATCAAGGAAATTAGAAACCTTACTGGGGTGGAGAAGTAGCTTGGTAATCAAGCAACTAGGGTTTGGTTCCCACTACCACTCCTTTTGACCTTGAGCAACCCTTCACTGCTTCAGATAAAAGGCCTACCAATCTACTTCTGGTTGCACTGCCAAGAAAACCCAGGACCTGCTGGGTTGCCAGGAGTTAGCATTGACTTGAAAACATGCATTGCATACAGTAGAAGTCTGTTTGTATTTTCTGTCTGTCCCAATGGGTACTCAATATCATTGGCAATCATGGTATTCTAAAAGAGACTGATATTAGGGGTCTGCATATTTAGTTCATTTGGGCTCCTCAAAACATTTTCTGCATGCAAATCACTTGTATGCATGTTTAGTAACAAACTAGCACATGTGCAATAGATTAGTGTGGGCAAAAACGCTTTAGTGTGCATAGAAGGTGTGCATTTAAAGCAAATGTGCAATATCCAGGAAAAAATACATGAAAATCAGAAAATTTCAGAAGTTTTATTAACCATGCAAAGCCCTAATTGATACATTTGGTGAAAGAAGATTGATGCCATTCATATCTTTAATCACCTTCTACAATGAGCCTTTTCTATGAAGATTTCTGGCGTTGAAAGGAAAATCAGCCTAACAATAAAAGAGAAATGATGTATACATATAGGGCCCCATTCTGATCGGGGTAGGTCCGGCCCATCCAGACGTCCAAAATCTGGACGGGCTGGATTTGCACCAGATTCTGCATCTGCAGTAACTAGACGTTTCCGCAGGAGCAGAATCGGGGCAAAGGGCCTGGATGGGCCAGACTTGCCCCGATTCCATCCTGCTGCACGTATGGCTCCCACCCTGTCCAAACCCCCCCCAATTCTTCTGCAAGGAGCCTTGGTGCCACTGGATTAAAGGTCCTGTCCCCACTGCCCGTCTCCCAATAGGGCCTGCCAAGGCTGGGGTCCGGTTCTGCTGCTCACCTGGGTTGGGGGGGTCCTTCGCAGCCGATCGCCTCCCTCGGGGTGATTTATTCCACCTCTGAGGTGGAATACATTACCCAGCCATCCTTGCCAAACTAATCCAAAAGTGACTAACAAATGCATATCCCTAGTGGTAATCTGACAATTGGCCTGCTGGTAGCTTTCTTCCAACTGGAGTATAATAGAGTAATTTATACCAAAAGGCTTCAGATTAGGAGTGTTCTCAATAATGGATATTTACAGATGATGGAAGTTCTGGCATATGTCAAAAATGAAGCAGAGCTACAAAATACAACTGTTTATCAAGTATACAGGGTGGCCCAAAAAAAGTGAGAACATCTCGTAGCATATAAGTTATTTAAAAATTCAAAAAGACAGATGTAAACAATTGACAAATTTAAAAAAACAAAGATGGCGACCAGAAATTGTTGAAATAAAGACGTTATATAGCTATAAAAGGTAAATAAGTAAACTATTTAAGCTTTTAATTTACGAGATGATCTCACTTTTTTGGGCCACCCTGTATATGTATTGTAGGGTAGTAGGGATTTATCCTGATAATGGAAATGAACTGTTTATTGGGTATTTGCAAATTTCAGATAATATGTGGATTATTTTAGAAGCCTTAATAGCAATTTTCAAATGTAAAATTAGGCATATACTTGTGAAAATGGTGATTTTAGAAAGTGCTGAATTTACACATGGATGTCCTTACTACATAGAAATTGCATGTTTAGGAAGTGGCGTGGGTGCAGTGGCATTCCTAGCCACCTGGGGCAGGTGCCCTCCCATGCTGATGGCACTCCCCATAAGGTACAGAGCTGTACCCCCCCCCCCCCCAGCCCTGACCAGCATGGCAGACTTACAATTACACTGATTTGCTGCAGTGCCTTGCGCTCAAGGGGTCGGCCACTCTGTTCTCCCAGCTGAAAGCTCGTGAATCACGAGATTTCAACTGGGAGAGAAGAGCGGCCGACCCCTTAAAACCTGAGGCACCATGGCAAACCAGTGTAGTCATAAGTTTGTTGCACTGCTTTTGTGGGGCCGGTGGGGCTGCAACCCCTCCCAATCAACACCCAGGGTGGGCCACACCCACTGCCCTGCCCTTTGTAGACCACTGCATGGATGAGTCAAAAATCTACATGTGTATTCCCCATTTCATATAGGGGATACACATGTATAGCTGCACTTGTCCATGTTGGGATTTACAGCTGCTCCCTGACACGTTTAGGTGTTTAAGAAAAGTTCATTTCAGCCAGCCCTTTACAGGAAGAATTAAGAGAATTATCTTTCTTAACTCCCTGTTATTTATTTTCCCTTCCAAATTAAAGTTAGATAAAGATAGCGGTATCTGCAACTAATCAGTTGCATTTATTTGCGTAGGTTTGCAAAATCGCTGACATACACTTGTGAGAACTGGCACCTAGACATGGCAGTTCTGAAATATCACCTTCCACATGTATGTGCCAGCACTTACATGTAGAGGTTGCTGAGTTTCCCCCATTGATTTTTCCCATGTGTAGATTTGCAAAATGGCTCCTCCATCTCCACGTGTTGGCAAACACATGTGCACTCCTGCACTGTTTTAGAAAAGACTCCATGAGTAGCAGAGCTTTTTGTAAAATTCTGCTGGAATTGCACACATCACGATCTTGATGTCTCAATTCTGATCTCCACATACTAAAATGTGCCTTCATATGTTTTTCTAGATAAGGGAACATGGGCCAAAACTCACAGCTTATCCCCATAATTAGAGTTTTTGAGTATAGAAACTTCGGAATACAAGAGCAGTTATGGGGACCCCTCCTCTTGGGTAGCCAAATCTTTTTTTGCAGTCTCCAATAGACACATTTTGTTTTTCAGATAAATATGTTTACAACAGGTAAAATTTGGCAGATTCCTTCTAGTTTCCCTCCAAAGGCCTATAGCTTGTTATGAATGTGCGGGTATCAGTCTTAGCTTGGTATCCTTTGCTATAGCTGCCTGTCCTTAATCTTGTGGTTTTAATTCCATTTCTCATTTATCTTAGAGTTTTGGCACAGTAAAATTATGAGCTCAAATTAAGGGTCAATAGCACCAGGCTGCTGCATGTGAGAGTGTTTCAAAATGTATTACACAATCCTCAAGCAAAGTTTTCTACATATGAATCATTCTGAGTAATATTTGCTTTGACTTTTGTGTGGCTCCACAAACAATCTTTATATGGCTGTAATGGTAGAAATAAAGGTTAGAAATGCAATAGGAGTAATTTATTATTAGCTATGAAAAATGAAACCACTTTTAGTTCCTACCCCTGAAAACTGAATCATCTCCGTTTTTAACTTTTTAACATATTTACTGTGTTCTCACTTACTCAAGCATGAGTGTTTTAAACAGTAATATTTTCCACTTATCCACACAGAACAATTTGATGTCATTTTTCCCCTAATATTTAATTTAGAAAAACTATAAAATCATGACATCTTTCTCATGTGTCAGAGTATAAATACTCCACTCAGCATTGCTGGCAGTCGGCAGTGAATCTGTTCTCATTCCCCTGACCTGAAAGGCAACTTTCAGAAGACAAGCATGGGGGAGGAAGAGGAGAGGCAAAGATAAGATCGCTGTTTTAAATAGGATAAAAAAAATTTCAAGAGGAATGCCACAATCCACTAACACCAAATGGCAGAGACAAAGTTGTGTGTGTTTTTAAAGGAGGAACGTTTGAGAAGAAATTTATGAGGTTCATTGGCCAAGTACATGCACAGAAGGAATGTTAATTATTTAAATCTGCACAATTCTACTGCTTTCCGAAATGTGATTTATATTAAATCTTGAATAAATGTGTATTTTCCTGTTGCTCCATGTGCCCTTGCAGTGAAAAAAAATCAACTAATGTTAGGAAAGAAAATGGATGAATGATCAGGAAGTTTACAGAGTTTGGGGAGTTTTGCCTAGAAAGGCAACATAAGAACATAAGATATGCCATACTGAGTCAGACCAAGGTCCATCAAGCCCAGTATCCTGTTTCCAACAGTATCCAATCCAGGTCACAAGTACCTGGCAGGTTCCCAAAAAGGCACACAGGTTCCACAATGCTTGTCCCAGAGTAAACAGTGAATTTCCCGGGTCCACTTTAGTAATGATTTATGGACCTTTCTTCCAGGAACTTGTCCAAACCTTTTTTAAACCCAGCTACACTAACAGCTTTTACTACATCCTCCGGTAACAAATTTCAGAGTTTGATTATGCGTTGAGTGAAAAAATATTTTCTCTTATTGATCATAAATGGGTTACATTGTAGCTTCATTGTGCGTCCTCTAGTCTTTTGATGGAGTAAACAACCGATCTACTTTTGCCTGTTCCACTCCATTCATTTAATTTATAGACCTCTATCATATCTCCCCTCAGTCATATCTTTTCCAAGTTGAAAAGCCCTACTAAAGTTTAAAGCCTTTTCTCATAAGGGTATCCAGGGCCGGCCTTAGGCATGTTCGGACATGTTGCCCACACATGGCCCTGCTCCAACAGAGGCCCCATGCTCCATGAGTTTCTTCTTTGGCCTCTTCCCAGGTGTGCTGCCACTACCGCCGCTATTATCCTCCCAGCTGCCACTACCGCAATAGCCATGCTCTGACTCTCTCAGCTGCTGCTTCCTCCACAGCACAGCTAATTACTCAAAAAGACATGGGGACCTTTTCTCTCTGCAGGCTGCTGATGGCTCTGCTGGTCCAGACCTTCTGAAACAGGAAGTACATGTCAGAGGGACAGGATTAGCAGAGCTATCAGGCGGCACATGGGGAGAAGAAGTTCCCACTGGATCTCTTCCCAGGTTATTGCTGCCATCTACCACCCTCCCATTACGGTAAGTTTCAGCCTTAGAGGTTAGACTGGAAGGGAGGGAGAGAGTAGGGTGTGGTGGGGTATCCTTCCATCCTCTTTATCATTTTGGTGGCTCTTGTCTGTAACTTTTCTAATTCTGCTATATCCTTTTTAAGATACGGCGACCAGAATTGCACACAATATTCAAGGTGCAGTTGAACCATCGAACAATACAGAGACATTATAATATCCTTTGTTTGATTCTCCATTCCTTACCTTATGATTCTTAGCATTCTATTTGTTTTCTTGGCCACCACTGCACACTGGGTTGAGGGTTTCAACATATTATCCACAATGACACCTACATTTTTTTCCTGAGTGGTGGTTCCTAATGTGGAACCTTGCATTGGGTACCATAGTTTGGGTTGTTCTTTCCTAGGTACATAACTTTGCACTTCTCCACATTAAATTTAATCTGCCAAAGGCCCTCTTGCAATTTTTCACAATCCTCTTGTGTTTTAACAATTTTTTATAATTTTGTGTCATCTGCAAATTTGATCACCTCACTCATTATTCCTATTTCCAGGTCATTTATGAATATGTTAAAAAGCAGTGGGCCTAGCACAAATGCCTAGAATACTCCACTATTTGCCTTTCTCTATTGAGAATACTAGCCATTTAGCCCTACTCTGTTTTCCATCTTTTAACCAGTTCCTGATCCACAATAGTGCACTGCCTCCTATCGCCTGACTTTTTAATTACACCAAGTCACTCATGAGAGATCTTGTCAGAGGCTTTCTGAAAATCCAGATATAGTATATCAACCAGCTCACCTTTATCTACCTGTTTATTCACACCTTCAAAAAAATATAACAGATTAGTAAGACAAGATCTTCCTTGGCTAAATCCATGTTGGGTTTCTCCCATTAAACCAGAAGCCTGGTTCCATCTCGATTAAGATGTAGCCCATCCTTTTGGAAAAGCCCCCCCCCCCCCTCCCAGAATGTTGCCTAGTTCTGAACAATTCCAAAACCTTCTTCTTTGCACCATTGACTCATCCACACATTGAGACTCTGTAGCTCTGCCTGTCTTTTGGGTCCTGTGCATGGAATTGAAAGCATTTCTGAGAACACTTCCCTGAAAGTTCTGGATTTCAACTTCCTACCAAAAAGCCAAACTTTGGCCTCCAGAACCTCCCTCCCACACTTTCCTATGTCATTGGTACCAACATGTACCAAGACAACAGGTTCCTCCCCAGCACAACCTAAAACCTTGTCTAGGTGGTGTGTGAGGTCTGCTGCCTTTACACCAGGCAGGTATATTACCAGGCAATCCTCACGTCCACTAGCCACATAGATATATAAATGCTTAATGACTGAATTGCCAACTATAACAGCCATCCTAACCCTTCCTTCAAGGGCCCATGGCCCTGGAGAAACCACCTCGGTGAGAGAGGGTTTTACATCACCTGGAGGACAGGTCCTAGCTTTAGGATCACTTCCTGCCAGTGCAAGGTGATGCTCTCCTTTCACATGACCTCTCTCCTCCATGGCAACAGAGAGCCTGCCAGATAGGAGGTGGGACTTCAGCACTATGTCACTATAGGTCTCGTCTATATACTTCTCTGTCTTCCTTAGCTCCTCCAAGCCTGCTACTATAGCCTCGAGAGATTGGACTTGTTCTCTGAGAGCAAAGAGCTCCTTGCATAACTGGGAGAAAATTGTACATGTGACACTCTATGCAATAGACTGGATAACTCCCATCTTGCTGCTGGCTGCTGTTTGCATCTTAGTTTTAAGGATTTGTTTATATATATTAGTTGTTTACTTACTTAAAGTTGCTAGGAATACTTGCATCAATACAACTATACCTACTAAGTTAAAGTGACTTTGTTCATCACAAGATTAATTAAATTCAGGGCCTTAATTAATTTCAGGGCTTTAAGTAATCTATTCCTGATAAGCATAACCAGCTGAATCTAAAAGTGAATTTGACTACCTTTTTCCTTTTAATAGGCTTAAGAACCTATAAATCTAATATTATGCCTGGGGTGGGTGGGAGAGAAAGAAACACTTAGTAAAGGCTGGCTCACTACACAGTCCCCTGATCTGTGCTTCTAAGGTAATCACTTAACAATTTCCTGGGTGGTTCACACAGTCCTCAGTTTGATAGAAGGAGCCTTTCAAATTGCCCCTTTGATCAGTCACTTAACTTTAATATCTATTTAAAACAATTTCACAGGTCTCTTGCCTCCTAACTGGAAGGCCTATTTGAAAAAGTCTCTAGAAACAATTTCTTTCTTTCTACTCAAAGAATATTTCCTTTATTCTACCTTCTATGCTAAGCAATACTCTGATTTTGATTTCAATGAAAAGCTCTCTCGTGATACTAAGCCCTGACTGACTTTAAAATTAAATGAAAGCTCTCTGGTGGTACTAAGCCCTAACTGACTTAATAAGTAAGACAAGGGGCAGCAAGACAGACAGCATTAACATTTGGATAGGTTTTCATACTAATGCAGTAGATTAGAATAAATAACTTTAAACAACCTACATTTCAGTGAAAACATTTCTGCAAAAGAACACTTCTTTCAACAATGAGAGCCTAATTTTCACACAAAAAAACACTAGTCATTGTAGGGTATCCATGCTGCCATGATACAGAAGTGCATATTCCATGCCTATTAAATAAAGACAACTTATGTGCCTTTACAAAATATCCTACCCCAAAGCTCCCATTCAAAGTTACACCTGCTCCAAGGCAGGAGTAACTCTGAGCATCAATGTGCCAGTAGGAACTGGCACATATAGGTGTATTTAATAAAATATATACCTAAGTGCCAATCCCACTCCATTTTGCCAATTCTCTGCCCCGGGACAAGTGTGCATATATCATAGGAAATGCTACATGTTCCTTGTGCAATTTTATAAGCGCTGTCTTGAGCATGCAAAGAGCTATTCTTTATATTCAACTCACTTATAAAACTACCCCCAAAATGATATTTCTGGTCAATGACAAGGCCATGTCTGCAAAGTAGATGCTTTCCAAATGTTAACCGCCGTCAGGAGGATCTTGATGTGCACATAGTTCAGAAAGGTAAGGAACAGAGGCTTCTTGTAAGTGCAAGGGAGTTGCATGCCCATTTTGAAAAATGGCTTGTCAGCCATTTCAAGAAACTCATGAAAAATTGAATGTACCCAGAATTCATTTGACAAGCATGGGTTTTCTTGGCTCGTTAGCTCCTCCTCAGATTGTTTTGAATCTACGGGGGAAATGTTGATGGCTTTTCCTAGTAGACCTCAGGGAAAACTGTGTTCCAACAAATGACTGTAATCTGTTTGGCTCAAGAACAACCTGGGGTATAAATGGAAAATGTGCATTTTTCCTAAAGAGTTAATTATGAAATCCTAACTGAAACCTCAAAACATTTGAGGAGGAGTGGCCTAGTGGTTAGGACAAGGTACTTCAGGCCGGAGGGCTGGTGGTTCAAGTCCCACCTGGGGACAGCAATCTCAGGCCGAAGGGACTGGGATTTCTAGTCCTATAGGTACTCCTTGTGGTCTTGGGCAAGCCACTTAACCCTCCATTGCCCATGTTCCCTGTAAGTATTAGCACATGTGTGTCATATCACCTTGTGTTAAATGTATCTCCCAATTGACCGCTTTGACCCGGTGAAAAGCGGGATATAAATACAGCTAAATAAATAAATAAATAAATTTGTATTCAAATAGGTATGTCTGCTAAACCACTCATGGCCCCAGTCTCTATTCTCAGTTTCTCCCATCCCATCACTCCCCACACCTTTCAGTCCACTTACTCTTCTGCCCTTTAGCCCTCTTCCCTTCCTTTCTCTTCTCTCCCTCACCTTCACCCCATGCCCTCTTTCACCCTCACTGTTCCTCGGCTGCCTCTGCCTTGGACTGTCTGCCTGTGCCACATTTGTGACCTTCTTCACTGTCGTCATTCTCATCATGAATGTAGCCTATGCTGCCAATCGATCACACTAATGCAGTGCTCAACAGTTGCAAACGTCTCTGGCTCCATGGCTCCATTGCTGGCTGGCACCCTATCTGTACTACTGAACCACTGTTTATCCCTGGGGATAAGCACTACTACTACTACTATTAATCGTTTGTACAGCACTACAAGCGTACACAGTGCTGTACAAACACGTATAAAGACAGTCCCTGCTTACAGTCTAGTTTAGACAGATAGCACAGTACAAGAGAAATAAGGGGTTTAATAAGGAGAGGAGACACAAGGGATTAAGATCCAAAAAGTGGCCTTAAAGAGGTTGGCATGGATTTGAAGAAGGAGAGAGATGTGACTTGACGTAAAGATATAGGAAGTATGTTCCAGGCATAAGGAGCAGCAAGGTGAAAAGTTCAAAGACTGGAGTTGGCAATAGAAGAAAAGGGCATAGAGAGAAGAAAGCCAGAGGAGGAGCGGAGATCACAAGGAGGGGTGTAGGGAGAGAGGAAAGAGGAAAGAGGAAAGAGGAAAGGTAATGAGGGGCAGTAGAGTGAATGCATTTATACATCAGAAAGAGAAGTTTGACATGGACACGGAAATGGAGTGTGAGCCAGTGAAGTGATTTCAGAAGAGGGATTATATGAGTGTAACGGGGTTGGCGGAAGATTAGCCAACAGCCAAGGTTTGGTTTTGTTTTGTTTTTAATTTTATTGTTAAGGGATTTCAACAAAATTTACAAGCAAATAGAAAGAAAAAGCATAAGCATAGTACAGACAGACAATTCAATATATAGCGGAAACCTACAGATTCCTACTTAGCCTACATCATAGTGAGATAAATACCAAGGAAATAAGGGGGAATAAGAAACCCCCCAAACAAGAAATACAGGGAAACAAAACATTCCAATATCTGCCCTAATTACTCAATCCCACCACACATAACCCCCAACTATCCATTGCTCCCTCTGTCAGACAGAAACTGCTCCAATTGCAAGGAATCAAGAAACATAACGGATCCCCTGAAATGTGATTAAACATCTACAGGGGTATCTAAGAAAAAAGGAAGCCCCCAAGGCTACTACCCTGGGCTTCAGGGCTAAAAAAGCCATCCTTCTCAATTGCATGACCCTGGAGACATCCGGAAATAATTGAACTTTAGCTCTACAAAACATTTTTTCATTATTTTGAAAGTAACTCTTAAATTTCAGCACCTTATCCTGATCGCTTACAAGAGTAACCACTAAAGTAGCTCTGGTGGGGATACTGTCTTGCGTGTTCTCTAAAAACTTAGTCAAATCAAAATCAGATTGTGATTGTAACATATCAAGTTCAGCAGAGGGTTCAACAGACACACCCCTATAAGTTAAATAATAACATTTAGAAACCCCTATTAAATCAGAATTAGAAAGAAACAATATTCCTTGAAGTATCTGCGCAATAGGATATCTGCTGAAAGTAATCTATGAGAAGGAAAACTTAACAAGCGAACATTTTTTGCTCTCACAATATTCTCAAAGATTCCAACTTACCGTGAATAAGAATACTATCCCTAACAGTTGAAGCGTTAACAGCATTCAAGGAGGAGCATTGAGATTCACACTTAAGAACTGAAGTAGTTAAAGAGCCCACTCGTGCCTCCATGCTCTCCAGCCTAGCCAAAGTCTCCTGTAGAACTGGCACAGCTGGAGAATGGTGGACACTAGAGTTATCTCAATATGCGTCAATACCTTCCACACATCCATTAGAGCGATCTGAGCATCCTGTATCTCCTCAACCTCAATGGCCGGTGGAGTCCAAGTAACGGTTTTGTATACAGAAGGCAGTGGCACTGGAGTACTCTGCTGAACTGATGCCTCACTCAGAGTCAGCATGGGTGGAGTATCAGTCATCGGGGGTAATGGGGTAATGGTGGACTGCAGTCTGGGGAGCTTAACGATGCCCCCGTAAGAGATGAAGCCAGAGCAACAGAACCTGGTATAGACACTCTAGACTCCAAGGGTACAAGATGGGAGGAGTAGCCTAGTGGTTGGGGCAAGGTACTTCAGGCCGGAAGGTCGGGGGTTCAAATCCCACTAGAGGACAGCAACCTTGGGCCGGAAGGACTGGGGTTTCTAGTCCCACAGATGCTCCTTGTGGTCTTGGGCAAGCCACTTAACCCTCCATTGTCCATGTTCCCTGTAAGTATTAGTGTATATGTCTCATATCCCCACGTGTTAAATGTATCCCCCAATTGTGTCATGACCGCTTTGATTGAAGGATAAGGCGGTATACAAAAACTGTCTAAATAAAAATAAAATAAAAAAATAAATCGGGCCCTTCAGCAGGAAATACTTTTTTTTTCTGTTTCCCCATATGCAGGTCTCAGGATAAGCTCTACTAACCCAGGTGCCCCCAGTGAGAATGAGGGAAGGGGGGGAGGAGTGTTTAGGGGGAAAGATAAGAAGTTCAGTTTTAGCCATGTTCAATTTCAGATGGCAGTGAGACATCTAGGTAGTGATGTCAGATAAGCAGGCAGAGATACGAGCTTGGAGCATAAGAGAAATGTCAGGTGAAGAACTGGCATGGAACTAGCTACTTTTGATATCCTGCCACATATCTGTGACCTGGAATGGCCACTGTTGAAATCAGGATACTCATCTTGATGGACCATTGCTCTGACGCAGTATGGCAAATCTTGTGCTCTTATGTTCTCACAGCATGCTTAGGCATAGACAGTGCTGGTACTATAGGAGGCATGATCAACAGTGAGTCAGCTATCCTGTGCAATTATAAGCAGGAAAGGAAATATTAGGTAAAATGCCTTATTTCTATCACTTCTAGTAGAGTTATGTCTTGCACATAGTGAAGGCGTACATTTGCTTTCCTACCTACAGACGAAACCGTGGGCCACAATCTGGGTGAAAACAGAAGTTCTCAGGCCAGGAGCCAAAATCTTGGAGAAAGACACCTCTCACAGACTGAGGCAGCCAGGGCAGAGGGTAGTGTACATACCAAGGTGGAGGACCAGGAGGCCAGCCAAGAGAGGACTTGGGATGAGGAAATGGAGAAGCATGCTGGTATTCCAAATAAGGCCGAGAATGAGGGAGAGGTGGCAGGCCTACAACTGCTTGAATCATCTCCCTTCCATAATGACTAAGAGCCTGCAGAAGTAGTACCAGGAACAATGGAAGATGAGGAACTTCACAACAGTTGGAGAGACCAGCAGAGGTTGAGGTGCAGAGAGTGGCTGCTGCAGCAGAATCAGCGGCTCCTGACTCAGCATGCTCAGAAAATAGAGCTGCAAGAAAGATTATTTGCCATTAGTGACTGCCGACTGAGGATGGAGGAAGAGTGGCTGGCAGTGGTTAAGAGACAGCAAGAGGTGTCAGAGCAATGTTCCCTCTAATTTTCTGTAGGCTGTGTGCGCATAAAATATCAGCTGTGTGCAGATTTTGAAGGAAGGTTAAATTTTTGTGCGCCACATAATGACACTCGGAGTTATATACTTTAAAATTTGACTATACGTCAGAATACAGTATGTACACCACATTGATTTTAATCAAATTAAATGAAAATAGACGATTACTAAATGAAGCGGGAAATTTCTAGTAATTACAATCATAACTTTTAAATTTTAAGACGTCTGTGTTGTTTTCTATCAGAATCAGAGCCGTAATTTTTGTGCGCTCTGTTGTAAAGTATGTGCGCTCGCTCGGCGAGGTGTGTGCGCGTGCACACGTGCACAGCTTAGAGGGAACAGTGTGTCAGAGTCATAGAAACATGACGGCAGAAAAAGACCACATGGCCTATCCAGTCTGCCCTTCTATATCAATCATTGCAATAGTCCCCTTATTTTCCTTTTGAGATCCTCTGTGTTTCTCCATGCTTTTTTGAATTCAGAAACTGTCCTCATTTCTTCCACCTCCAATGGGAGACTATTCCATGCATCTACCACTCTTTCTGTAAAGAAATATTTCCATATATTACTCCTGAGTCTATCCCCTTTCACCCTCATCCTATGTCCCCTCATAGCAAAGCTTGCTTTCAATCGAAAAAGGCCTGCCTCCTCTGCATTTATGCCATGGAGGTACTTAAATGTCTCTGTCATATCTCCTCTATCCCACCTTTCCTCTAATATATACATATTAAGATCCTTAAGTCTATTCTCATATGCTTTATAACGAATACCACTAACCATTTTAGTAGCCACCCTCTGCACTGACTCCATCCTGTTTATATTCTTTTGAAGGTGCGGTCTCCAGAATTGCACACAATACTCCAAATGAGGTCGCACCAAAGACTTATACAGAAGTACTATCACCTCCCTTTTTCTGCTGGCCATTCCTCTCTCTATGCACCCAAGCATCCTTCTAGATTTCGCCGTCACCTTTTCTACCTGTTTAGCTACTTTAAGATTGTCAGACACCATCACACCCAGGTCCCGCTGTTTTTTTGTGGACAGAAGTATTTTACCCCTACACTGTACCGGTCCCTTGGATTATTGCAGCCCAAATGCATGACCCTGCATTTCTTAGCATTAAATCCCAGCTGCCAAATTCTCAACCATTCTTCAAGCTTAACTAGATCCCTCCTCATGTTATCTACTCCTTCCTGGATGTCTATTCTATTGCAGATTTTGGTATCATCCACAATGAGGCAAAACTTATCCGACAGTCCTTCCGCAATATCACTAACAAAGATGTTAAAAAGAATCGGACTAAGGACAGATCCCTGCTGCACACCCTGGTAACCCCCTTCTCCTCAGAGTGAGCCCTGATAGATGAGGTGTGGGCCCTAAGCAAGGACCTGTGCCACTGCAGACAATACTACACTATGACCCTTCCAGCTGTGCAGTCATTTGCCCCAGCACCATCTGCACCTCTGACCTCCCAGCCGACATGAGCCACGCTTAAGAGGAAGGCATCTACACACTCCTTCTCCTCCATGGCCTCCAGAACCTCTCCGCAGTCTGAAGGCACCCTCAAATTTCCCTCATTGCATGGGGCTAACCATTGCTGAGGTAGGCAGGATGATGTTCATTTATTTAATTTATTTAATTGCTTTTTTTTATACCGCTTTTTCATTAAATCAAAGTGGTTTACAAGGAACATAAACATCCAGCATACCACCATGTCTTCCTATGTGGAGTCAGGAGAAGGGGGAGGATGGGAAAGGGCAGAGAAGCAGAGGGGAGAGAACAAGGCAAAAAAAAACAACAAATATCCCTTCCTGCTTCATTCACCCCAAGAGCTGGGGAAGTGAGGTTGAAGGTTTAGGGCTAGCGATGGGGGATGGGTTGGGGATGGGTGGGAAGACAATGACCTGGTGATAGGGGAGTGGAATGGGGGCTGGAGGAAGAGCAATGGCCTGGTGATGGGGTGGAAGCGAGATCAATGATCAGTGGGATGGGTTATAGAGCTTGTGAGGGGAAGATGGGGATGAAGTGGGTATGGGGAATGGATACAGGGACGGCCAGGAGGGATGGCTTCAGAGGTAGTGGTTTTGGTGGTCATGCATGTGGTTTGGGAACTCATACATGTACAGTAGTTGTTTCTGCCTATTATAACAAAAACCTTCACAGCAAATGCCTGTAAATCAGCTCATTTCTTGCAGTTACACCAAGATGGTAAGAATGGACTGTATCCTCCTGCCTCAGGATTTCTGCATCATCCATCTTCACTCTTTTGGGCAAGGATTGTCACTGCTTTATTTCCAGATTGTTCAGCATGCAGCAGGCCATGAATATTTGGCAGGCCTTGGCTGAGCTTTAGAGTTCTCCTCCAGATTAGTCCACCAGTGATAGACCAAGTTTGGCTGTATGTCCTGTTGGACTGCTCATCTGCATCTGTGTGGACTGAAATTAGGGGGGTCAGCAGCCACCTCATTAGAGGGAAGTCTCTATCTCTTGTGTGAGGAGAGAAAGGACACATTTGAGCAAAGCCAGACTTATAACTGTGGTGAATAAGCACTGCAACCATGTGCTCTGATTGCTTGGTGTTTCTGCCAGAGACCACCAAGATTTCCTAGCATGTGCCAGAGTGGTCTGATGCAGGGCTTACCTGAAAGCCATCCACTGGTGATTTGTCTGCTCTTAAATCTCTCATAGATGCCAGAGTGGGCAAGATGTATGAGTTATGGCTGAAGCCAGGAAACCTCAGAAACACAACAGTTATCTCCCCCTGTGCATTGCAGATCACCTGCATGTTCAGTGAGTGGAATGCCTGTTTTTTGTGGTATCCAGCCTCCCTCCTTTGTGGAGGCCTGATAGCTATAGGTGTGCAATCTATGATCCCCAATATAGGTGGGAATCTGGCCACATCAAAGTATTGGGTCGTAGTTAGATGCTTCTGCTGCACAATTTGAGCAAAGGCTACATATTCTGAGGTGTTGGTGAGAAAGGCCCTTAGAAACTGATTCACAGGCATTTGCTGAGATGGCTGACTGGATAAGACCTCTGGGATGATCAACACAGATTAGAAACTGCCATGGCAAAGAAGGTAAGGGCCGTGGTAGGCTTGATGTGGATGGGCATGGCCTGGTCCCTCTGTGGGGTGGAGTGAAGGAGCAGCTCTAGCTCCTGGCAGAGATAGTGAATGGCTACCTTGCCAAAGCAGAACCTGGTAAGGCACTGCGCATCAGTGAGGTCTAGGAATTAGGTCCTAGGCCTAAATACTTTGATATGGACATCTCCTGGTGACCCTCCTGTGCTCTCTGTGAGCCTCATACAGTGTGGCCTGTGCAAACCGTCTTTTCTGGTCATTCATAGTTCTGCCTCACTCAGTCCACACCCAGTAATTCCCTGCACCCATACCCAGTGACTTCACCCACACTTCCAGCATTGAACATGCACCTATACTCATACAAAGGTAGACACACACACAAAGGCATCAGGGAACCACACAAAGACAAACACAGAACAGACACACCCAGACAGATAGTACCAAGCAGCTGTGAAACAGGAAGGCTAGCAGATCCCGTGCCAGGAAGAGCGACACTGGGTGTAAGGGATGAGCATGACCGAGAGGGAGAGGAAAGGAGTTCAGGGAGATGGAATATACAGGGGTCTTTGAAAAGGACTGCAAAATAGGTTTCCGAGAGAAACAGGAAAGAGTGCAGGAAAACAGATGTAGACAAAACACACCTACATGGACACAGATGACTGTCAAGCCAAGGAATAGCTCCTCCAGTCACCAACACATAAGCAGTCCCAAAGACAAGTGAGGGCAGCATTTGTGTGCTATTTATGCTATTTATTTATGGCAGGTGTAAATTGGCATGTTTAGAAATCCTACTCTGCACATCTCTGGCCTTTCTGAAATACGTCATACACATGAAAACGTCAGCACCACCCAGGCCACACCATAAAATGCCCCTGGAACACCTCCAAGAAAAACCTGTATAGAATCACATAGCCGGCACATCCACATGTAAATCGCAGTCTTTCCAAAATTGTGCTTTCCGCATGGATGTGACTTACATGTGTATCTGCTGGCATGTCCCCATTTAAACCCCCCATAGTGTTTGGATTTCTGTATCCTAAATTCATGATTTTGTATTCTTTTCAGATCAAAATATAGCTACGATAACTTTGCCATTTTTCCAAGTTTTTAAAAATAATTTCACAACCTGTTTATTATTTTCTTGAAGGATTTGTAGAATGCTTCTCTACCTAGTACTCTAACTGGGGCACCTTTGCACATTAAAATAACTGCATGAATTCAAGCATCAGTGTTACAATGCAAGAACATCACAGGATTACAGTGAAAAGATGCAACATGCTTGAAGCTATAAATTAATATGAAACTACAATATATATAAAATGCCAATTTGGGAAAGATAAAACCTATAAAATATAAAACATTTAGCAGTGATAAAGTTTAATCAATCATCATTTCTAACCATACAATCATAAAACCTAGCCAGCTGTCTTCTCTCATATCTCCTAATTATGTAACTGATAATTTACCACCTCTGACATGTCTACTCTGTTGCATATATTCATATCAACTACAAACATCCCCTTTCCCATCTCGTCCTCCATAGTATCACTGATAGAAACACTGAAGAGGACTAGAGTTAACACTGATCCTTGTAGCACCCCATTGGTCACTTTTCCTTCACCAGAGTAAACCCCAGTTATTGAATTATTGAATTTAACTCATAATGTTTCATTAATAACCCAAGGCAGGTTACATTTTCCCGACCCAGAGGGTATGCAGTCTTAGGGTAGCACGCATGATTAAATCTATCCTTAAGTTTATACTTGAGATGATGGAAAGTGAAATGGCTTGCCCAGAGTCACAGTGTCAGTGCAATTTGAATTCTGCGGCTCTAACTGCTAAGCTACTCCTCTACTCTTCTGTTGATTATCATCAGTCCCTAAGTTTTGTTGCTCAGCCAATTGTTTACAAAATTTGTAAAATTTTTTCCAGCTCCCATTAACTTGTTCATCAGTCTTCTATGTAGATTATCATCAAAGGCTTTAATGGAATCCAGATAGACCATATCTATCGCACCCCTTCCATCTTTCTAGTTCTCTCACATCATCAAAGTCATCAATCATATCTATTCGGCAAGATTTTCCTCTTGTGAAGCCATTTGTCTTTGATCCTGTGATCCATAGGATTAAGGTATTGCACTATTCTGCAGGGGCAGCGGAATGTCTTTTTGGTTGGAGGGACCAAACCATCCAATCTTCAGCCACACCTCCAAGCTCTCTAGTTTCTGATGCTATGTTGGGAAAAATATTGGTGGGGCCATGGCCTCTGTGGCCTGCCCCATTCCTTTACATATGCTATTCTGTCATGCAATAATACTTTTAATATTTTACCCCCACTGATGTTACATATACAGGTCTATAATTTTTCACGCCCTTCTTGTCGTCACCTTTACAAGGCAGTACTTTATCTGCTCTATTCCAGCCTCTTAGAATCCTTCCGGTTTCAAGTGATAGGGTGATCTGAGCTGTAAGGGTACAGTCAGTTTCTCCATTAGTCCCTCTAATATTCTGGGATGTACCCCATCAGATCACAAATCCCTGTTTCTATTGGTGCAATACTAACTCCTTGGTAAGGTGGCAGCATGTTCACCCTCACAGCCCTTTGTCTGTACCTTAAGCCTATCACACTCTCCTTTTTGGGTGAATATTGAGCAAAACAATTTATTTAAGATGTTTTCTTCAGATCTTCCTCTCATTAAATCCATCTTCCCTTTACTTCTTACAATTTTATTTTTTGTTCTTTTTTTTCACCTATATAGCTAAAGAACATGATATCCTCTGCCTTTACTAATTAGACTTCTCTTTGAGCCACTGCCTCTCTAACCTTCCTGTCTTGCCACATTTTACAACTTGTATGTGTATGGTGTCTATGTTGCAAGTCTACACATATAGGGCCCAGTATTCAAAGGGATTAACACTTAATCTTCTCGTCTGGGATATTCAATGGTACTAACATGGTTAGTGCTGCTATATCGGGGGTGTTCTGGGGGCAGAGCAGGGGCAGCAGCTATATTGAGCACCTGCCTGGTTATTGCATGTCAGGTGCAGCAAAGCCTGGCTTAACCAGGCTTCATCGCTATCCAAGCAACCCAGATATGGCCCCGACATTGAATATCCAGGTCTAATGTTCAGCAGTGGTGCCTAGCCACTACCGCTTACTATAAGGTCCACACATTTTATCCTCCTTTTTCTGCATCTTGCTTTTTCTACATGCTGTGCTTTTTGCTGTTCCTCTTTCTTCTAGTTTATTTTACTCAATCATGGTGGTTTCTTCATTCTCTTTCCCTTGATAATATGCCTAACATAATGATTTGTTGCCATTTCAATATTCTTTTGTATTCCTGCCCAAACCTCCTCTTATATGCTCCAGACTTGACAAGGCTTCCTTAACATAATTGATTTTCTTAAAATTAGCCCTTGTGAATTCTAGGAACCTTGTCCTAATATTGATCCATATACAGTATGGTGATCACTGGGCCTCAGATTGTTCTCTACCGCAACCTCAATGATATTGTCCCCATTTGTCAGTACCTGATGGAGAGTCACTTTGCCCTGGTTGTGCACCTCAACTAGTTGCTTGAGAAAAACGTCTTGCAAGAATTTCAGTATCCCTATGCTTCTATTTGATCCAGCAGCTGGCACTCTGTAATCTACATCTGGTAGATTTACATTCCCCATTAACAGTACATCATAATTCCATTCATCCTTTGAATGGCTTCTATCATGTTTGTATATACTTCGTCTGCTTGTGATGGCATCCTATAAATTTAAAGAAATCTAAAAGATATTATAGAGACAACCCACAGAAACTCAGCTGTTCCTTGCTCACTTGGTATCTCAATGACTTTTATTTTGTTCCTAACATATAAATCTACTCCTCTTGTTTTTTGGAAGGGGGTCATCGGGAGGCATTACTCTTCTCCCTTCCCAAATGCTCCAGGTGATGGTGTTGAATTGGCTCTCTCTGCTTACTGCCTGTATGGTCCCCTTACCCTTTAAACTACACAGGTAAATTATGCCCATGACCCTGGCCACACTCACCTCCCATTCCTATTACTGAACAGTGATTCAGTTATTGCAGTTAAATCAACGTTCTCCTTGGACAAGCAGGATGTGTCAGCCACACCTGGTGACGTCATCTGACGGCACCGTGACGGAAGTGCTCTCTAGAGCTCAGAGTTTCTGAGCATGTGCGAGTGGCCCCACCTCCCAGCCCGCCCCTAGCCAGATCAGTTCTTTTTCTTCCGCCTTGCCTCAAGACGGATATTCAGCTCTCTCTGAAAGAATGTACAGAATTCCCACCTACTACAATGCCGGGATTCAAAAAATGCCCACAATGCAGCCGCAAAATGAACGCTACTGATACTCACCGTTGCTGCATTCGTTGCCTAGGAGCGTCCCACAATATCGAGGACTGTGCCGCCTGCTCCAGGATGTCCCCCAGGGCCATAAAGCACAGGGGACATGCTCTCAAGGACTATCTTGCATCCACACCGGACTCTGGTTCCACGTCTAAGGACCCCTCCGCCGCAAAGAAGAAAGGCTCAAAAAAGAAGTCTTCATCCAAATCAGCCAGCAAAGGGCTGCTAGATGTGGCTTCTGCTCCGGCACGGGATGCGCCCTGCAGGGCCTCCATCCCCAGCCGTTCTGAGCTGCTCCTCAACTCCTCGCAAGCCCACGAAGCGTCTTCGGTGAGTACACAGGCTCACGCGGCTGTTTCCAGACCCCTGAAGCATCGGCGGCCGGGCAAGATGGCGCCAGCATCGTGGCACAGAATAGCTACGCCCTCCGGCCTCTCATTGGTTCTGCCGGCCACGTGTCTCCCAGCTCCGCCTCCGGCTCCGCCCACCCGAGCAGAGGGAACCCTTCTACCCGCCCCGACGTCTCTGACTCTCCACGTCGGCGCGGGGAGTCCCCACTACAGGGGACATATGACGTCTCCAGCCCGCGCCGATGCAGGGAATCCCCCTCGCGTTCAAGCCGGCGCGGAAGAGAGGAAAGCCGTCAGAGCGTATCCGCAGCAAGCAGGAACATGGATCAAGCCCACAGCTCCAATAGACACAAACTAAGACGCTGCAGCAGCTCATTCAGCAAAAGCAGGCACAGAGCCGAACGGGACGGCGGCTCCAGCACACGCCACAAGCGCAAGTCTAAAGGCAAGAAGAGACGGCATCATTCTCATCACAAGAGACAGCGCTCATCCAGCTCGGCCTCTTCTTCCTCAGACGCCTCCTCCCGTTCTATCTCCTCCAGGAGAACACAGTCAGAGCGTGCTGCTGAGGCTAGAACGTCAGAGGCCATCCTCCAGCTCCTCACACGTCTAGTACAGCAGACTGCTACCTCTACGGAACCAGCACAGGAGCCTAAGAACCAATACAAGGAGAAATCCATTGCATCTTTGGCTGCTTCCAGTTTGCCTCGCCGCAGCCCCTCGCTGTCTCCCACCAGAATTTCTCCATCCCCAGAGGTATCTTCTGGTGAGGACGGAGCCTTGTCCTCCCATGATAGTGACGTCGAGGACGCGGGCCTGGGTTCTTCCGCTTCCTGGGACACTCACAACTCTCAGATGGACAACCCTGAGGAACCTCAGCGCACCCTCCCACCTGAGGATCTCACGTACCCTAAATTCTTACAGAAGGTGATGGACAAACTGCACTTGGCGACGGAGGACTCGTCCACCGAGAAGGAGCCGGAGGTCATGAAGTACCTCAATGCCCCTAAGCCAGCGCTTGCATTACCTCTACACAAGAAATTGCAGGACGCCCAGAACACAGTATGGCAATCCCCAGCCTCCGGACGCGCCTGTCACAAAAGACTTGAGACAAAATACCTCCTGCATCCAAGCCCAGGTTTCCAAAAGTCACAGCTGCCACACCAATCTATCATGGTCTCATCTGCTTTAAAAAAGGTCAATTCCTCTCGCAGCCAGTCCAACCACCCACCAGGCCGAGACCCCAAGCTCCTCGACGAGGTAGGCAGGAAGGTCTACCAAGGGGCAATGCTCAATGCCAGGGTGGCGGCCCACCAGTTCCAGCACATCCTCTTCCAGGACACCCTGATGGCCGGCCTCAAGGAGAACTTATCAGCCCTTCCTAAGGAAAATCAACAGGCAGCCTCCGCCACACTGCAAGACCTGGCCGAATGCAGCAAACACTTGATGAGCACAGCGTTCGATGCCTTCGACACAGCCGTCAGGACCGCAGGCACGGCCATTGCGGCCAGGCGCTGGGCGTGGCTCCGCGCTTCCGGCCTCAGGGAGGACACCCACAGCAAAATTGCGGGCGCGCCCTGCACAGATGACTCTCTCTTCGGGGACAAGGTCGCAGATACATTGAACGACCTGAAAGAACACTGTACCGCTTTACAGACACTGGCAGCAGATGGACTCGAGCGTCATTCTGCCTCCCAAAGAGGGAGTAATTACCGCAGATCCTACTATAACACTAAGAAGTACGGTACTAACAGGAAGTGGCAGACCCCAAAGTACAAACAGCCTTACCACTCCTCGTCTTTTCAGAGGCAACAGCCGCGAGACCGCAAACAGAGAAAGCAGGCCACAGCACAGGCCACAAAGACCGCGGCCTCCTTCTGACAATCAACGGCAGAGGGAAGCGTCCCCGGTAGGCCAGAACTCGCTGCCTGTGGGCGGCCGTCTCACTCATTTCCTACCTGCCTGGCGGACCATCACAACCGACAAATGGGTGCTACAAATCATCGAGTCGGGCTACCATCTGAACTTCGCTTCCCCGCCTTGCGAAGCCAAACAACCTGTCAGCGAGACGCCCCCACACCTAGCTGCGGCAATGTCAGAGCTGCTACAACACCTGCTCACTTCCCGTGTGATAGAACCGGTACCCCCAGACCAATTCAACACTGGATTTTACTCCCGGTACTTCCTGATTCCCAAGAGGTCCGGTGGCCTACGACCAATACTGGACCTCCGCAAGCTCAACCTTGCCCTCGCGAAGGAGAAATTTAGGATGTATTCCCTCAATTCAATCCTTCCGCTCCTCAAAGCAGGGGACTGGCTGACTACCCTGGACCTTCAGGACGCGTACTCCCACATTCCAGTGCACAGAGCACACAGGAAGTTTCTGCGCTTCATTGCGATGGGCCACCACTACCAATACCGGGTGCTACCTTTTGGCCTGTCCCCGGCACCAAGGGTCTTCACGAAATGTGTAGCCGTGGTAACGGCACATCTTCGCAGGAAAGGCGTCGCCATTTTTCCCTACCTGGACGACTGGCTCCTCTCTGCCCCCTCACCTGCCGATCTGCGGAACGCGGTGCACACAACTACATGCACGCTAGCCGCAATGGGATTCCTCCTCAACAAAGAGAAGTCTCGCCTACTGCCGACTCAGTCTACAGAGTTCATCGGAGCAGTCATCGACACCAGCACCTCCAAGGCGTACCTACCAGAGCAGAGAGTAACGGCCATTACATCCCTAGCGGGAAAGGTCTCCTCGACCAGGCAGTCCATGGCGCGCTGCATCTTGCGTCTT
This sequence comes from Ichthyophis bannanicus, assembly GCA_033557465.1. NCBI lineage: Eukaryota > Metazoa > Chordata > Amphibia > Gymnophiona > Ichthyophiidae > Ichthyophis > Ichthyophis bannanicus. Next base: position 732,229,551 of record CM066034.1, on the reverse strand, counting down.
CTCGGCCACATGGCAGCCACTACCTCAGTCCTTCCGCTGGCGAGACTCCACATGCGCCCCTTGCAATGGCACCTCCGGGCCCAATGGAAGCAACTCTCACAGCCCCTGCATACCCGTATCCACATCACCGCACAAATCAAGAAGGATCTCCGCTGGTGGACGGGCCCGAGCAACCTGACTACAGGCCGGGATCTCCAACCTCCCAGCTATCATATTGTCCTCACCACAGATGCCTCTGCTACGGGCTGGGGAGCCCACCTGCAGCACATCAACACTCAGGGAATCTGGTCCAGACCAGAGCAGTTTCTTCACATCAACCTGCTCGAACTACGGGCTGTCAAATACGCACTTCAAGCCTTCCAGACACAACTGGTTGGAAAATCCATTCTCATCCAGACGGACAACCAAGTGGCGATGTTCTACATCAACAAGCAAGGGGGCACGGGGTCCCGAGCCCTCTGCAAGGAAGCCCTAGCAATCTGGTCCCTGGCACTGTCAAACAAATGTGTCCTACAGGCGACCTACCTTCCCAGGGAGCAAAACACCTTAGCGGACAGGCTAAGCAGACAAATGCAACCCCACGAGTGGTCTCTTCACCCGGGAGTTGTGGACAGCATATTCCTTCGCTGGGGTACTCCCAAGATAAACCTCTTCGCGACCGAAGTCAACGCGAAGTGCCCAGTATTCTGCTCCTGACGCATTTGCAGTGCTCTGGGGCAGCTGGACACTGGCGTACGCTTTTCCTCCGACACCGCTGATTCCCAAGACGATTCAGCGGATCATCACAGACTCTGCCCATGTCATACTGATCACGCCCTACTGGCCGCGGCAGATGTGGTTTGCCATGCTTCTTCGCCTGGCGCAAGAACCGCCGCTTCGGTTGCCAGCAAGGCCAGATCTGCTCTCCCAGAACGACGGCAGCACATTGCATCCCAACCTTCAGGTCCTAGCCTTGACAGCCTGGAGACTGAAAGGATGAATCTCACAGCCCTCCATCTGTCTTCAGAGGTTCAACGAGTCATTTTAGCTGCCAAAAGACCTTCCACCCGCAAGTCCTACAGCCTCAAGTGGAAGCGCTTCAGTTTTTGGTGTGCAGACCAAGGCATCAGCCCAATATCCTGCCCAGTGCCCAAGATTCTGCAGTACCTTACCTACCTTTTTGACTTGGGACTGAAACCACAGTCCATTAGAGTTCACCTAGCGGCAATTGCATCCCTGCACGAACACGAGAGTGGCGCTGACTCGAGAACTCTTGCAGCATTGCCCATTGTAGCCCAGTTCATGAAGGGCCTTGTGAACCTCCGGCCTCCGGTTCAGAAACCGGTGCCGGCATGGGACCTCAACTTTGTACTGCAACAGCTCACACAGGAGCCTTTCGAACCTCTCCAGTCGGCGGAACACAAGTTCATGTCATGGAAAACGCTTTTCCTCATTGCCATCACCTCTGCAAGACGTATCAGCGAGCTGGAAGCACTAGTGGCGCACCCACCGTATACGCAGCTCCACCACAACCGTGCTTCTCTCCGTATGCACCCCAAGTTTTTGCCGAAAGTCGCATCGGGCTTTCATTTGAACCAAACTGTCGAACTACCAATCTTCTTTCCCGCTCCGCACAACTCCCTGGAGGAGCAGCGCCTCCACTCTCTGGATTGTGTCAGAGCCCTGCGCACCTACATTGACAGGACGTCCGCCATCAGACAAGGAGCACAACATTTCATGTCATTTGACCCCAACAGGCCTGGCCGGCCAGTAACCAAGCGCACACTGTCCCTTTGGATATCGGGATGTGTTGCATACTGCCTCCAAAAAGCAGGTGCACCTCCGGGCGGCAAGGCCGGCGCGCACCAACTCCGCGCCCTCGCTACCTCACTTGCCAATCTGCACGAAGTTCCAGTCGGAGACATCTGCAAGGCTGCCACCTGGTCCTCACGGCTCACATTTCAGAAACACTATTGCCTCGAACTCCTGGCGGAGTCTGATAGCTCCTTCGGCCGCACAGTCCTAACAGCAGCCACCTCAGTTTCATCCACGGGTGACAAGGTCGGGTTACCTTCTCCCTCTGTCTAGCCATTGGTCACCAAGGACGCCTTGCTGTCATTTTGAATTGCCCTACATGCATTGCGCAGGCCCAAATAGGCTGCGGTACTATTACAACGTTGTTAACGCATTATGAAAAATTGCACACGCTTGCACAGGCATATTCATGCCTTCAATGCTGTTAAAAATATATATATATTGCATGCTTTGCACATACGTATTCATGCCTTATGTTTCTACTGCAATGTTGTGTTGTTTGCTCATGCCACGCTGTCGTTACACGCCTTCTCCGGCATATGTTGTTCCTGCACTGTTGTGTTGTGTGCAGCCTTGTTGTTGCACCAGGTTTGATCAACTGCAGGTGGCACGCGTGTCAGCCTTTGCACTTGTTTGCTCTGATTTGCACTGTTCTTCACTGTTGTGCAATATGTTTACTGTTTCATAATAAAAGGTACAAACCACCTGTGCGAGTGTACATCTTTCCAACGCATGCCTCCCTCATCCACCACAGCTACTTCTACAGCTTGGGAGGCACCAGGTGTGGCTGACACATCCTGCTTGTCCAAGGAGAAAGCGGGGTTACTTACCTGTAACAGGAGTTCTCTGTGGACAACAGGATAAGTCAGCCACACGATCCCACCCTCCTCCCCTGTAGGAGGCAGGCCTGCTCCTAGCCTTACGCCTCACGACAGAGCTAAGCACTCACTGATCTGGCTAGGGGCGGGCTGGGAGGTGGGGCCACTCGCACATGCTCAGAAACTCTGAGATCTAGAGAGCACTTCCGTCACGGCGCCGTCGGATGACGTCACCAGGTGTGGCTGACTTATCCTGCTGTCCACGGAGAACTCCTGTTACAGGTAAGTAACCCAGCTTTCACTTCTACCATGCTGGCTTCTAGGTCGATGAGTCCTTTGTTTCTTATTATTCCTTCCTAGGAAGTGTACTAATCTCATTGTCACTTGACCAGTCCTTGTGCTCTCACCAACACATAGGGGCTTGTTTACAAAGCCGCGGTAGCGATTCGCGATCATTATCGGAGCCGCGGCCCCATTGAAATCAATGGGGCCGCGGCTCCGATAACGATCGCGAACCGCTACCGCGGCTTTGTAAACAAGCCCCATAGACTTCAAATTTCTATCTTCTGTTTTAAATGCCTTACAATTTCATTCTGTTTCAGTGTATCCATTTACTAACAGAGAACTCTCTACTTTCTTATTCCAGCAACCTCGTTATAATTTTTATGTGTCCTGCTTACGTGTGGGCTTTTTTCATCATTGCTCAATGAACCTAGTTTAAAGCTCCTCACTAGGTTTGTGAGTTGATGAGCCAGTACTCTTTCCATTTCTTGACAAATAGATCCCATCTTTTCCCAGCAGACCTTCCTCATTGAATATCACTGTGATCCAAGAAACCAAAATCTTGTCATCTACACCATCCATGCAGCCATATTGTCATCTCTAGAATAAATGTTTCATTACATCTGACTACAAGAATAGACTAAAACACCTAGACCTCTTCTTCTTTTCAGCGTTCCCATACTTTAAGAATAGACAAAACCATCTTCTTTTCCCAGAGTTCTCAGGATTGAGTGGTCTTTTCTGATCTGCTCAAGGTTTTAACCTATGGTATTATTGGTACTTGCATGGATAAGCATCATGAAATAATTGTTTTAAACATAATATCATGTATAATATGTGATGCATAACACAGCGTATTATGTATGTTAATTGTATATCACTCAGGATGGTTTTTACTTAGTTGTACTTATCTATAAATTAGTTTTTTAAATAAAAATAAAAAAGAGTAGTCAGAGGGCCTGAAGAGTTTCAGCAACCTTTCTGTTATGTCTTTGATTCATGGTCTGAGCAGGCAGCAACCACCATGGACGACATGTTTGGTCTGTAGATGTGGTCCTCTGTCCTGTATAGAAGAGTCACCAGCAACAACATCCCTGTTCCTTCTTTATCTTGGCCTCTTGAGCGTGCTGCTTTCCCTCTTACATGTGAGTTTCTTCCTCGTTCAGCGATTCCAAAACTGCATAGCAATTCTGAAACTGAACTGAAGGGAGATCAGAGTGTTGTTCTTTCTGCTGCCAGAAGTGGCTGTCAGTTTTTTATTTAATTGGGATGCACTGTCTTCCTTCTTCTCTGCTTCCTCTTTCATCCTTTCTAGATGATTCCTCTTAGATCTCCATGTATAATTTGTCAATAAAACCTTAATCTTTTCAGATGCTCTTCAGCCTGATCACCTCCTGCAACTCCTTTGCCCATCACCTGAGGGATTCACCAACTGGCGTGACATTTATTTCCACACACCGGCGTTCATTGACTGTACCGTACATTGTAAATAGGATGACCAGGATCAGCAATTATGCCAGAGCTGTAGGCAGAGCATAGGCATAATTTGTCTGCTTAGTTTGGATGGGCAAAGGGCAGGGAGGTCCTATTGGTGGTAGAGAGAGGACATCAATTCAGCACGAATTCCTGGAGCATTTAGGGAAGCCCCACGCCCCATGGCACCCCAAACTATATCTATGAGGCAGAGGATGAATTAGCAGTGGTGACAGACTTGATAATGTGAAGGTACATTTTAGAAAAGACATGGGCATTAAGGTGACAATGCTCACAGTTCCAACAGTGTTTTAGAAAAGACTCTTCAAAAGACAGACAGGAAGAAAATTGATGCCTTTGAATTATGGTGCTGGCGGCGAATACTGTGTATACCATGGACTGCCCGAAGAACAAACCAGTCGGTACTAGAGAAGATCAAACCTAAGCTTTCTTTAGAAGCTCAGATGACAAGACTTTGACTTTCATACTTTGGACACATCATGCGAAGAGAGAGATCATTAGAGAAAGACATTATGCTTGGCAAGATAGAAGGTCAACGCAAAAGAGGAAGGCCAGCAATGAGATGGATCGATACAATAACAGCAGCTACGGGTACCAGTCTGTCAACAATGAGCCGCCTGACTGGAGACCGAACACAATTTAGGATAGCTATCCAGAGGGTCGCCATGAGTCGACTCCGACTCGATGGCACTTAACAACAACAACAACAAAAGTGAAGCTATTTCTAAAATACAGAATAAGAAGTTGCAGGCATGCACACTGAGTTACCAAGTTACCCAATTCCAGGACTGAGATTTTTTGCCACTTATGGGTTTAAATTTGCGTTGAGATTTATTATTTATTTATTTATTATCAATTTTTATACCACATTTTCCAGCAAATCAAAAGTGGTTCACAATGAACAACATTTTGAATAGTACAATGAAAGGTACTTATTCAGTTACATAGGACGCTTTACAGCTATGTACATTGGCATTATTACTAACAGTGAAGAAACCATTTACATGAAATTATATACATATTTGGTTGTTAGGTAGATGGGAGTTTAGTAAGAGCAGGTTGGCAGAGCAGAGAAATGTCTTTTTGATGGAGAGTTTAGGCAGAGGAGTGTGCTTTCGTAGTCCAGGTGGTTTGTGTATGTGCAAACAAACCTTTGCATGCAGATGAACAGGCAGACCCTCCCCTAATAGACATCGCTGCTTAAAGAATGGAAGCTCTTCAAAAAAGGTCCTGAGGGAGAAGGGGGGCCCTGTTCTGTTTTCTTTCAAGAAAAAGAGACGTCTAGCATAGCACAACTGTCCTATTTCCAGTGACAATAAGAAATATCTTGATCTGTGTTGGTAGCTCTATATCATCATTCAAAGTCAATGACTATATTGGCAGTAAAGTAAAAATGCGCTGTTCTCTTTGAATACTGCACTGTTCTCTATATGGCTTTCCACGTCTGTTGCAAAGATATATTTTCCTCTACTCACCATGCAGGCCCTGAATGCTACTCTCCCAAAAAGACTCAAACTTAATCCATACAGGAATACTGGGGTTGTACAGAGTGCTTACTCATTCACAGGCCACAAATCAATGCAGTGAACAGGCTGATTTAGGCTTTAGATATACCAAAAGCATCATACATTTTCTGTCACAGCCCTCCCCCACCACCACCCAAAGGTTTTCCTGCTGTGGCCTATTTTTCGAATAAATATTACAGCTCTTAAGGTCTGTAAGCTTTTTACTTCTTATCAGCTTATGTCACGACACCGTATTTAAAAAGATGCGATAGAAATCAATGTTTTTAATTAATTTGCTACTAACGCTGTTAACTGTCACTGCTGTAAAATTAACCTGAATATTCAATGCCGGGTTCATATACAGCCACTGTTATTGAATATCCGGATTGGCCGGATTGCGATTTTGCAGTCCAGTCAGGCGCTATTCAGCCACTGGCCGGATTGCAAAAGTCGGCATTTTATGATAAGCAGCTGAAGATCGCCTAAAGTGCCCCACCACTCTGCCCCTGGAAGACCCTGGTTAGCTGAAACTGCCGCTGAATATCCTGGTGAATAGTATTTAGGTGGTTTGCAGGTCTGCAAACCGCCTAAATGCCTTTAAATATTCCTCCTGTATGTTTAGTAATCCAAAAAGTAAACTTTTAGGGAGATGTCAGATTTCAGTGCAAAGCAGGGGGGATCAGTAACTTCTTTCCATGTCTGAGTGGTTTACAAAAGCAAAAGAGAATTTGAAGACAATGATCATTATTAAACAATATAAGTCAAATTCCTCATTACTACATCAGCCATTAGCACTTCTGGGTGAAATTCAGCTATTTGCATATCCTGTACTGCTCCTTTTTCCATTGAGAGGACATTAGCATGTGGACCCATATATTCTAATACTATTTTAAATGTCGCAATGATCGCTTATTCGCCTTTTCTCCTGCCACACACGTGATTATGTTTTAGTTTAATGTACTCTGGTTTAATAGCTTATCCAGTCCTGATGTTGTTACTTCATCAAGGAGAGTGCAGTGCATTCACTGGAGGTACACAGAAAGGCATAATACAATGTTCAAAAAGGTAATTGCTCTAGCAAATAAGGGGCTTTTACTATCACAGAGAAAAGTGAAAAATAATTGAAATCATTTATTTCTAGGTCCAAGGGATTGAGCAAGGCTATGTTGTCTGTGGCACCAATAATTCACTCAGAGACTTTTTATTTACTTTCCAAGTTTGGTTAATAAAAGAAAGTGTAAACATCAAATACTGCTCATACTGTACTGATCCATTAAACATTAACTTAGCGCGGATTTAAAAACATGTTTTATAATGCTGAAAAATGATAGCCCAGCAAGGCAATATTATTGCAAGTCTCCAGATAGTGCAGCATTTTTATTAGCAGAAATTTGCTTTTAAAAAGTAATCTAAACCTTTTTTTGGACTTGCAAACGATTTGTCACTATAGAAAGGAGGTTTACTTTCTTGCCCCTTTCCAGGGGATAGGCAAGAACATAAAAAGGTGTGATCTATAGATATGCACCAAACGCGAGTAGCACGCTGCATGCGCACAAGCTTCTGTGGAGGCCGATGGGTACGTTGCAACGGCAGAAAAGGATTTTAAAACAGGAAAGCGAGTCAGAGAGAGGGAGTGAAATACATCACTGTCAATATCTTGCTTGAGTAGCAAAGAATGAAAGGGGCTACGATTCCTAAGAGAAAACAAAAATAGGCGAATTGAAAGAGAAGAGAAGATAAGGGGGAATGGATTTCTCTTTCCCATCCCATGTATTCCTCATTTTTGTTCATTTCGGTCCTATGTTCTTCCCCCAGTCCTCTTCTCAGGGTTCCTGTAGTGAAGAAACCCAAACTCCCCTCCTGGTTCAGCAGACGCCACCTCTACATTTGAGATAAAGCCACAAAGATTATATAAATACCTACTGTACCTGATTGTAACTTGCTTTGAACTACTGGAAAGGAGTTAGCTAAATACGAAAACTGTTGGTCTAGTGCAGAGGTTTCCAACCTTGACCTCTTATTAAGCTCCAGAAAGTATGGGGACTTCCTGTTTGTCTCCGTTGCTCTTCCTGGACCCCCTCCTCAGAACTGTCCTCACTAGCCCCTTATCTCCCTGCCCTTTCCTGCCTCCATCATTCTCTTTCTCCCCCTTTCTCCAGCCAGTCCACAGCAATCTCTCTCTCTCTCTCTCTCTCTCTCTCTCTCTCTCTCTCTCTCCTTCTCTCCCCAATCAATCCCCACCAGTCTCAGTCTCTCTCTCCCTTTCTCTGAAGCCAGTCCCTACCACTTCCTCCCCCCAGCCAATTCCCACCAGCCTCTTTGTCTTCCCCAACTTCAGAGAGTCTATCTCTCTGCATCACGTCACGGTTCGACCACCAGTTGAATATTGTGTGTAATTCTTGGCACATCTTAAAAAGGATATAGCAGAATTAAAAAAGGGCAGCCAAAATGATAAAGGAGATGAAACAACTCTCCTTTGAGGAAAGGTTAGAGAGGTTAGGGCTCTTCAGCCTGGAGAAGAGAAGGCTCAGGGATGATATGATAGAGGTCTATGAAATCCTGAGTGAAGTGGAAGAAGTAAACTCTAATCAAAGTACAGAGACTAGGGGGACACGCCATGAAGTTGCAAAATAGTGTGTTTAAAACAAATAGAAAAATTACTTTTTCTCTCCAGACATAATTAAGTTTTGACACTCATTGCTAGAGAGAGTAGTAACAGCAATTACCATAGCCTGGGTTTAAAAAAGGTTTGGACAAATTCCTGGAAGAAAACTTCATAACCCATTATTAAAGTGGAGCTGGGGAAATGGACACCACCATTTTGTGTGGGTGAGTTTGATCACTCCCATCCTCCGGTGCAGTCCAACAAAAAAAGCTTAATTTTTGAGGGACAACTTTGGGTGACTACTCTTTATTTCATGATTAGGTACTGAAGCAGCTGTTTCACTTACTTTACAGCCCTACTTATCCATCCTCTAATTTGTACGGTTGCCACATTGATAGTCTACAATATGTTTTGGTAGGGGGTTCTCAACCAAGTCCTTGGAGCACACCCAAACTGCTGGGTTTTTGGAACATTTGTAATGAATATACATGAGACAGATTTGCATAAAATGGAGGTAGTGTATGCAAATCTCTCTCAGGAATATTCACTGAAGGTATCCTGAAAACCAGACTGGCTAAGTATGTCCCAAGGATTAGGTTGAGAACCATTGCTTTAATGTGATCAATGTTAACTTCCTTAACTCATAGGGGTATGTTTACTAAACCGCGGTAATGTCATTCGCGTTAAGTTCCGCGGTAAAGGTAGAGATGCCCAAATAAAGGTGTGGGCGTTGCATCGTTACAGCAAGCTGTAGAAACTAATGAGTGTTACAAGGCGCCTTAGACTAACGAGCATTACAAGGCGCCTTGTAAGGCACCTTACAAGGAACATTACAAGGCACCTTATAAGGCACCTTGTAAGGTGCCTTGTATGGTGCTTTATAAGGTGCCCACTAAGGTGCCTTCTAAGGTGCCCAGTAAGGTGTCTAGTAAGGTGCCTTATAAGATGCCTCATAAGGTGCCTAGTAAGGTGCCTTGTAAGGTGCCCAGTAAGGTGCCTAGTAAGGTGCCCTGTAAGGTGCCTAGTAAGGTGCCCTGTAAGGTGCCCTATAAGGTGCCCTATAAGGTGCCTTGTAAGGTGCCTTATAAGGTGCCTTGTAAGGTGCCTAGTAAAGTGCCTTTTAAGGCACCTCATAAGGCACCCTATAGGGCTTCTTAGGCTAAGTGCCTTATTACAATGCACAATGGGTCTAATTGTATCTGAATGAATACTGTTCAGTATCAAAACATAAGCGACTGTTCATTCAACCTTTTATAAGAGTTGCGTCATCTTATAGTAACATTCTCTAGAGAAATTTCTCACCCAGCTGATCTCAGATAAACGCTAGCACCACGCTCCAATTTCAATGAAACTTCAACTGTGTGCTGGTTCACATCAATGATCTGCTGTAAAGTTTTCTTCTTTTATATTTCAAATTAATATTCCAAATTTTAAAGGGGTACTTAGCTTATAGGTCTGTTCTCTTTTTTACCCAGTTTCAAGGTAATACGGCAACACAACCCGCTAGTACACCTATTATTCCTTATCAAGAACAATCCCAACGCCAATGATCCAGACGCCTCGCGTTTCTCTATATCAGGTTCATCAGGGGATTCTTGGATACATTCTTAAAATCTAGAGAAACAAAATAACCGAGATGTTTAAACTCCTTCACCTCCATCTTGCCCAAGAACACAATGTTATACTCCATAGAACTGAAATGAAATTAAAATAGAATGAAATGGAAATACCCTTAGATACCTTTTAAACAGTGCTGCCCACGTTTCTCTGTCTTCTTCTAAACCACGACTCATTGTGTCTTACTGGAGTCCCCAAAAAACGCCGCGCATGCGGATAGGACATATCTCAACTATCTTTATCATGTTTGAAACCTCTTTCACAACCACATTGCCTTCAATGATTGGTCTGTGCCCATTTGATTTACATACACACTAACCAATCAATTTCCATGTTTAAACCTCCAGGGTTTTTCCCTGAGCCGCAGTTAACACCTCTTCAATGCACCAACAACGGAGTTGTTCGAAAGTGTGGCCTTGTGTAATACAATGGTGAACCATTGGAGCTTCCACTCGCGAGCACCGCAATCTACTTTGGTGTTCCTTAACCCTTACTTTGAATGCACGAATGGTTTTCCCTATATATAAAAGCTCATAAGGACAGCTAATGGCATAGACAACATATGTGGAATTGCAGGTTGTAGCATGTTTTAACCGGTATTGCACTCCTTTATAGGTGAAATCTGATCTCTCAGCGGTAACGGCACAAACTGTGCAATGTCCACATTTTCTATGTCCTCTCTGTTCATTGTTAACTCTGAGAGGCTGCATTGCTCTAAGTTGCATTGGGCTCAAGTATTCTTTCAGATTCTTGCTCCTCCTCCAGACACATCTTACCATTCGGTTTTGGGATTCATCAAGAGACCATGAGTAAACAAGTTGAGACATCTAGACGGGAAGTTATGACAAAGAAAATAAAGAAACTTAAACGCGATGGTACAGATTATACTACCGGGTATGTTTATCCTTGTATTACACAAGGCCACACTTTCGAACAACTCCATTGTTGGTGCATTGAAGAGGTGTTAACTGCGGCTCAGGGAAAAACCCGGGAGCAATTGCTGTTGTATAGAGAGCAATGGTGGATTTACACCTTAGCCATGGTACAACCTGGTTTCTTCCTGTTTACCCTGTTTTATAAGCGTAAAAGCCTCTTATGAAATTATTCCATGGGTTGCATCATTAAAGCACACACGGTGACGAGAAGCCAGGCACTAGTAAGCAAACTGTGTCTAATTTAGGCACAGTCATGAAGTACACACATGGTGGGGCATATTCAAAGGTCTTTAGGTGGTTTGCAGACCTGCAAACTGCGTAAATGTCGCTCACTGGGGTATTCAGTGGCACTAAACAAGTTAGTGCCGCTGAATATCTCCAGCTTGTGCCACCGAACGCCCCAGGGCTAAGCGGCCAGTGTCAAGGTGTTTTGGGGGTGGAACAGGGCAGCACAGCAGGTTAACCAGGCAGCGTTATATTCAGCCACTGCCTGGTTAACCCTAATCAGCTAAAGTTTGGACGGCTTGATGCCTGGTCTAAGGTCAGTCAGTTCTACTATCTGGCCAGCAGCTGAATGTCGTCACTGACTGGATTGCTAAATTGCAATCTGGGCAACCCAGATATTCAATGATACAGCCCGGATATGGCCCAGCATTTACTATCCGGGATGAAATTTAAGTGGCATGTACTTCACCCCTGTATATTTACAACTGTTCCTGAGGAGGTGTAAATCCACTTAGGAGCATTTTAGCTATGGTGACCGGGGCAAGTCACTTTACCCTCCATTGCCTTTAAAAAAAAAAGCCTGGTAATCTATTCTGATCACACCTTGCCAAGAAAACCCAGGGGCTGCTGAGTTGCTAGGACTATATAGTCTAACAGTTCTTCCCTTATCTGACCATCACCTCTTAAGCTTCACTCTTCATCACCCATCGCCTCAACCGCATCTTGGCTCCTCCAACCTATTTAGAAATCTTCATGCTATTGATCCTTTGGTTCTCTCTTCCACTGTTTCTTCATCTCTTTCATCCACTATGTCATATAAGTCTGTTAACGAGGCAGTAGTTTCCTATAACGCTGCACTCTCCTCTGCTCTGGATGCTCTCGCTCCGCCCATGCCATATCATGTGAGGTGTACTGCACCCCAGCCCTGGCTTTTATCCACTACCCACTATCTAAGTTCCTGTGTCCATTTAGCTTTGCGTGCTTGGCTCAAATCCTGCTCCCTTGCAGACTTTCTATACTTCAAATTCATGCTTATCTATTTCCAGTCAGCCATAGCTCTTGCCAAACAAGACTATTATGTCCATCTAACTAACTCTCTTGCTTCTGACCCTCGCCATCTCTTTACTACTCTCAGCTCTCTCCTCAAAGTGCCTCCACCTCTGACCCCTCCCTCCCTTTCTGCCCAAACCCTGGCTGACTATTTCCATGACAAAATCCACAAGATCACCCTCCAATTCCCCACAAAGTCAGCTACTTCCCCTCCTTCCCCTCCTCCCTCTCTTCATTTCCAACTTTCCCCCTCTACCTCTGCTGCTACTCTCTCTCCCTTTTCTGTGATCTCTGAAGAGGACTTGCACACCTTCTTTCTTCCACCAAACTCACCACCTGGTCCTCTGATCCTATTCCCACCTGTCTCCTAAGCCCCATCTCCTCCACTGTTGTCCCTTCCATCTCTCATATTCTCAACTTATCGCTCTCCACTAAAACTGTCCCTGCAGCCTTCAAGCATGCTGTAGTTACACCTCTCCTCAAGAATCCATCACGTGATCCTACCTGTCCTTCTTGACCCATCTCCCTCCTCCCCTTCTTTTCTAAACTACTTGAACGTGCGGTTCACCGCTGCTGCCTTGACTTCCTCTCCTCTCATGCCCTCCTGAATCATTTACAATCTGGTTTTCATCCTTTACACTCTACCGAAACGGCTCTTGCCAAAGTCTCCAGTGACTTGTTCCTGGCAAAATCTAAGGGCCTTTACTCTGTCCTCATCCTTCTTGATCTTTCTGCTGCTTTTGATACTGTTGACCACAACCTTCTCCTCGATACCCTGTCCTCACTTGGTTTTAAGGGCTCTGTACTATCCTGATTCTCCTCATATCTCTCCCATCGCTCTTTCAGGGTTAGTTCTTGTGGCTCCTCCTCTGCAGCTATCCAGTTCTCAGTTGGTGTACTCCAAGGATCTGTCTTGGGTCCGCTCCTTTTCTCTCTCTAAACCCAGTCCCTTGGTGCGCTCATCTCTTCCCATGGCTTTCAGTACCATCTTTATGTTAATGACTCCCAGATCTACCTCTCTATGCCTGAAATCTCTCTGGCAATCCAGACCCGGATCTCTGCTTGTCTGCCTTTCTGTCATTGCTGCTTGGATGTCTCACTGCCGCTTAAAATTGAACATGGCCAAGACTGAGCTTCTTATCTTTCCCCCTAAAACCTCCTCTCCTCTTCCTCCTTTCTCAGTCTCTGTGGATAACTCTCTACTCTTTCCTGTTTCCTCGGCTCGCAACCTTAGGGTTGTCTTTGACTCCTCTCTCTCCTTCTCCACACACATCCATTTGATAACTAAGACCTGCCGTTTCTTTCTCTATAACATCAACAAAATCCACCCATTCCTTTCTGAACACACTACTAAGATGCTTATCCACTCCTTAATCACCTCCCATCTTGACTACTGTAACCTACTCCTTGTTGGTCTCCCTTTGAATCATCTCTCTCCCCTTCAGTCTATTCAACACTCTGCTGCACGGCTAATCTTCCACCAGCCTCACCATGCTCATATTACCCCTCTTCTCAAGTTACTTTATTAGCTCCCTATCTGTTTCTGCATCCAGTTCAAAATTCTATTGCTGATCTATAAATGCATTCACTCTGCAGCTCCTCACTACCTTTCTTCTCTTATCTCTCCTTACAACCCCCACCCCCCTTTGGGAACTCCGATCTTCTGTCAAATTGCTTCTATTTGTGCCCTTCTCTTCTATTGCTAACTCCAAACTTCGCTCCTTTCACCTTGCTCAACCTTATGCCTGGAACAAACTACCTGAGTCTGTACACCAGGCACCTTCTCTGACCCTTTTCAAATCCAGGCTGAAAACTCACCTCTTTACTGCTGCTTTTGGATCTTGTCTCACCTGATCTCCTTGTTTCTTTACCATTCCCCCTAGATGTATCTCTGTCTACACGTTATATGTTGTCTGTCTTGACTAAATTGTAAGCTCTGATGAGTATGGACTGTCTCTTACATGTCTGTGTGCAGCGCTGCAAACGACTTGTAGCACTATACAAATGTTCAGTAGTAGTAGTATACATTTTCTCCTCAGACTGCTGTTCATCAGCATGACTTCTACAAGACCAAAGCAAATTTCTGGTACTGAAGCAACTTGGGCAGGCCCAAGATTTTCATCATTTTTGTCGCAAACAAACTGATCTGTGCCCAGCTTCATTTCTGTGGGGATGAGGTCTTGTCCTTGCAAATGCTGACATCATCAATGTCTCTCTATCTGAGGGGGGTTTTCCTACTAAATTGAAGAAGGCAATGATAAACTCCTTTATTGGAGGGGGGGAGTCACTTGATTATGGGACTATTGATAATATCGTCTGGTGTCTAATCTGCTTTTACTGGGTAAATTGATAGAGAAGGAGATAACATCTCAATTTACTATGTATATGGAAGAATTTCGGATTTTGGATAATTGTCAGATTGACTTTTATCGATATAGCAGTACAGAGACGTCGATGCTAGCCTTACTGAATAATATCCACAGATTTCTGGATGGTAATTCTTGTTGTGTCTTGCTTTTGTTGAACATTTCTACTGCCTTTGATGCAGTCAATCACAGCCTTTTGTTCAATAGTATGACGTAACTGGGTATTGGCAATAGAGTCCTGCTCTGGTTTCAATTGCATCTCACAGGGCAGGAACAACATGTGAAGGTTAGAGATAGCTTCTAAATGCTGTGTTTTGATACATGAGGTTCCCCAGGGGTCAGTATCGATCCCTTATCTGTTTAATCTATATCTTGCTCCGTTGTCTTTGGTTATGTGAACCATTGCCTTTCATTACTACATATATGCAGACAATATTTGGTTTTTGCTTCCTTTTCCTAGAGGTTCAAACATATTGGGGGACATAGTTTAGGAAACGTTGATCCACTTGAATGCCTGCTTCAAGAAATACATTTGAAGTTCAATGTGACTGGACAGAGTGGCTTTCACTGGTGGGTGATCTGGGTGAGGATTTTTGATGTATGAGGCTTGGTGGCTCTTTCTGTAGCTCTTGTTGGAGTCTTGGGATGTGGCTGGATTCCCAGCTCTCTATGTGGGATCAAGTCACTAGAATGTTGAGGAGCTCCTTTTGTGTTCTTTGGAAACTTCACCAGTTGTGTCATTATCTATCTCAGGGTGATTTGACCTCAGCGACTCAGGCACTGCTTTTTTTCCCCTGATTGGACTATTGTAATTCTGTCCTGGTGGATCATCCAAGCAGGACGTTAGTCAGCTGCAGCTTATACAGAATATTGTTGCTAAATTAATCCATGGTCTTTGATGGTCAGATCATATAACACTTAAGAGAGCTTCACTGGCTGCCTATTCAATATCAAATACAGAATAAAGTGTTCATGATAGTATTTTGCTCTAAGAGTGATATAGAGCCCAGTTATTTATCTGCTAAGTTGGTTTACTTTGCCTCTAATCAGCTGTTGAACTCCCAAGGGGAAGAATTTTTGGTGGCTCCCACCAATAGATAAATACGAAAGAGTTTCCATCGAAGTAGAGCTTTCTTCATGCAGGGTCCATTGAGCTGGAATGTTCTTCCCCTTCAGCCGTGTCAGGAGTGGGATGTGGAGAGGTTTAGAAAGTTGTTAAAAAGTATTTATGTCAATGTGCTTATGAAGGGGGTTGAGGTTGGCAGCTGGGGTGGGTGGGGTTTTCATTTTCTCTCCTGTGTGTAGATTGGACTTATAGGGAAGAATGAGGGAGTACATCTTTTATTAGGGGTAAGGAGGTAGAGTTAGGCTGTTGGGGTTTCTGTTTAGCATGTATGTATTAGCATAGAGGGTGAGTGTTGGGTGAGTGTTTGTTATTTGTAGCAGCACTTTTATAAATAATTTATGTACATACAGTAAAATAGCATTTTTGGTGCAGAAATAATCTTTTAGAAAATTGTCCTTTTATGGGAGTAAATTTATAAGAAGCCATCTAGAAAGACACACAAACAAGGCACATAAATCTAGGGATTTTAGTCATATCCATGCATAAATGGGCATTTGATGCAATCACTATTCTGAAAGTATGCGTGTCAGGCTAGTGACAGCTGTCATGCAGGATGTTACCATGCTCTAGCTGTTATGACTGCTGATAGCCCAGCTGCGCATAACACCACCTCAAGAGGCAGCATTAAGTACAATCACGCTACTGGTAGTTCAGTAGTAAGGCAGCTGCCATCCATGTCCAAAAAAGAAAACAATGGCATCTGCGACGGAGCAACCTGATCCCATCCTGATAACACCCTCTGCCTTGATCCAATCCCCCTTGATGACAACTTCCCAGCCCAATCAGCATCAGCGATTGGCCAGATAAGGAAAGTTTACTCCTAGTGGTAGTACCAGGAGACTACCACTAGGGGACACTGTCACCACTGTGGAATCCAAGGGTGACAGGAGCAGAAGGGGACCACTCCCTCCCAGTGACCACCAGACACCATGGAAACCCATGGGTGAGTCCCAGAGGGGGTTGGGATGAAAGGAGAACAGGGATGTAGGGATTATATTGGGTAGCGGTCTTTCAGTGAGAATTTCTGTGTGGAAGAGTGGATTAGATGGGGAAGATGATTGTGTAGGGGTTCTATATTGGGGGACTGATCTGGGGGAGATCAGAATAGAGGTTAAGGCTTGTCAGCAGAGGCCTTCTGACTGGGTGTGAGTGCTGATCAGGACAAAACTGTCATTAGAGGGGCATCTGATTGGGGCAGAGGGTATCAATGAAGGGATTGAATGGGGGGCGGGGATCATATTGATTGCATTAGCAGGTTTTTTTAAATTTTATTTTTGGTACCAGAACCCACGTTACATGCCTTGGCAGATAGCACCAAAGCATATAACACGGGCCCATGCGGTAAATGTTCGGCCTGTGTGCAGATTGGGAAGAGTGATTGCTCCACCGCATAGACGTGTTTCTCACATCATCTATGTGGTTCCCTGACCCCTGACGAAGGCTTCGGCCGAAACTTGTTAAGTTGGGTCCTTAATAAAGAATTTTATTTATCACCTGGTAGGCCGTGGTCATCACTTCCGCTGCTTTCCTCTGGTTGTCTATCTGCGGAAGATTTATTTATTTATTTATTTATTTATTTAACAGCTTTTATATACCGCACTTTTGACATCAGCGCGGTTTACATTTTAACAAGTTTTGTACTTAAACATAAAAACAAATGTTAAGTTTACAGAGAACAGGGAATAAAAACATGGATAACAGGGATTAACAATTAACAGATATTTTCAATTATTTACAATAGGTTCTTAAATGCTTGAGTTTTAAAGGTAGGGTTTGTGAGGCCTGGTCTAGATCAAGTGGTAAGATTTCAGGAGCTTATTTGGCTAGCCGTGGTCAATGGTCTGTGTGGGAGGGGGGTCAGTATATTGAGAGAAGTGTTGTAGGAAGAGATATGTTTTTATGGATTTTCTGAACTGGGACAGGTCCTTTTGTGCTCTAATACTAGGTGGTAGCGTGTTCCAGCATCTAGGGGCGAAGGAAGAGAATGCTCTTAAAGTGGTTGTTTGAGTGAGTTTTTTGCTGTCTTTTGGGATTGTTAGCAAGTTCTCTGTTACAGAACGTCTAGATCTGGTGTTCTGTGTGTGTTGGAGGAGATCAGATAAGGAGGATGATGAGATATGGTGGAATGCTTTAAAGGTAAGGATGAGAGCTTTGTATAAGATTCTGCCAGCTAGTGGGAGCCAGTGGAGGTCAAATAGTATGGGAGTAATATGTTGACTCTTTTGGGATCCATGAAGAACTCTGGCCGCTGTATTCATGGCCAATTGAAGCGGGTTTAGAGTGCTCTTGGGTAGGCCATGAAGAACGATATTTGCATAGTCAAAATGAGGAGTGACTAATGCCTGGAAGGTGACTAATGCCTGGAAGATTACCTTCCTTTTCTTCCCCCCCTTGATGTTAATTGTAAGCTGTTTAGTTTAAGGAGCTAGTGTGGAGTAACAAGGGGGAGAGAGGTAAGGCATGGAGATTGTACACTCAGAATGATCGGATATAATAGATTGGAAACAACTTGGGAGGGTAGGATTTGTTTGAGGGAGGGATCCGGAGAGTTTCTAACAGAATTAAGGGAGGGGGTGGGAAGTGGAATGTTGTTTTAAGGGCAGGAATGGGGAATAGTCTTACTGCGCTTGCTCACCCAGTAGAGCCTTAGAAGGGAAATGAGATTGCCTCCTTGTCGGTATTAATGGGGAATTTGTTGTATAGGTACAGTCTATGTTTGTAGTAATATATATAGGATCACTGTCTCTATGTGGATAAATAAGGAAATCTTGCCCCATGGGCTCACTTAAAATCTTGTCTCTGAACGTGAAGGGGATAAGCAATCCAATCAAACGCAAAAAGATCTTGCTATACTGTAAAAAAGAACAGGCCGATGTGGTTCTACTCCAAGAAACACGTTTATCAACAGTGAAAGCCAAAAAAACTGGGCATGGAGCAATATGTTTTAGTAAGTCACGCAGCGGCTTGGCAGAAAAAAAATGGGGTTGTTACGCTGGTGAGGAAAGTGTTGGTGCCTACAGTGGAACAATCCCGTGCTGACTTGGCCGGAAGATGGGTCACAGCTCTGTTACAGATAAGGGATAGGAAAATTGCAATAGTTAATGTATACGCCCCTAATAGCGACGATGTATAATTTTTTTCAGAAAGTCTCAGAGGAAGTGCATGAGTTATCAGCAGTTGAAATTATCCTGGGTGGTGACTTCAATTTAGTCTTGGATCCATTGATTGACTGCCATCCATTTAAATCTCACTGATATCAGCATGCAACTTCGGTGGTACTGGCCACTATGCAGGCTGTAGGGCTCTCCAATATTTGGCGGATGAAACACCCTAAGGAGAGGGAGTACTCCTTTTTTTCTCTTCCACATAGGTCGCACTCACGTTTAGATTTTTTCTCATTTCAAAATCGTTAATCCCTCATTAGTAAGTGCAGAGATTTGTGCTATGCAAATATCAGATCATGACGCAATAACTTTAACTCTGTCAGGAGGGGAAAAAAGGGACCATCGTCCAAGTTTTTTCTTGAGGAGAACCATGTTGACAAAGTTTTTTGTGACTACATGAAGCAGGAAATTAAGGAGTATTTTGACATAAACTTACCAGGAGATACTGCTGGCTGGGCGTGGTGGGAGGCATTCAAGGCCTCCACCCGGGCCAAAATCACCAGCTATACAATTAAGTTGGATCGGGAAAATAAGGCTAAGTTAGCGGCTTTGAATGCGCAAATTAAGGCGGGCGAGAGGCTACTGTTGGCCAGATCTGAAACAAGTATCCTGATCCGCCTGCAAAGGCTGAGATTTCAGTACAATCAAATATTAAGTGAGGAAGCCATGCAACTTTTGCATCTACAGCAGTCGGGATCTTATGTGGAATGTAATAAGGCAGGTAGTCTTTTAGCAAATACTCTTAATCCCAGAGCTACAAAGACCAGAATAGTGGCCATAAAGGGAGAAGAATGTGAACCCCTAACAAAAAGCCCGGATATTGTGGAGGCCTTGCGATCCTTCTATGCCAAGCTTTATGCTTCCGAGAACGTGGCTAGCGCAGAAGCTTTCCAGACTCTGGTATGTCAAATGCCTCACCCTTCTCTTTCCACACAGCAAATATCAGAGTTGGACAAGAAGATCACGATTGGGGAGATTCGTGAGGTACTGAAAGCAGCGGTAGGGGAGAAAGCAGTGGACCCAGATGGAATCCCTTCTGAATTTTACCAGGTTTTCGGCTTGGACCTAGCCCCCTATATGTTAGAAAACTTTCAACTCCTAGACACTCAACTCCCAGCAGTAGGCTCGTTTAATGAAGCAACAATTATAGTATTAGAAAAGCTAGGAAGAGACCCATTAAGGATAGAGAATTATCGGCCAATCTCACTGTTGAACGCCGATTATAAATTATACTCCTCTATATTAGCTTGGAGACTAGCAAAAGTAATATCTTGCGTGATCCACCCCGATCAATGTGGATTCATTGCAGGGCGATCGACAGCGGATAATGCCTGTCTTCTATTGAATCTCCAGTCATTAGTGGAGAATAAAGACTCACCTATAATGGGCCTCTCCTTAGATGCAGAGAAGGCCTTTGATAGATTAGAATGGGCGTTCCTGATACAGGCTTTAAAATGGTTTGGATTTGGGGATAAGTTTATCCGAATGATTCAGGTGTTATGTACTAATCCTTCGGCCCGCATATATGCTAATGGGTTGCTGTCAGCCCCTTTGCTGCTTCATAGAGGCACCAGACAAGGATACCCACTCTCTCCTTTGCTATTTAATATTGCGTTGGAGCCCTTGGCAATACTAATCCGTCATGATAAGGAGATTTGCGGCATAGAGATTGCGGACCTGCAGGTTAAAATGTCGGCATACACTGATGATCTCCTTCTATTTGTTCACCCCTCATCAATGGAAAAGGTGCTAGATATAATTGGAAACTATTCTCGTATATCAGGATATAAAATAAACTGGGTGAAGTCGGTGGCATTTCCATTGAACAGACTAACGTTTAAGGCAATGGCAGAACCGTTTCCGTTTATATGGGCTTCAGAACACATTAAATATTTAGGAGTCAATTACTGTGCCAAATTGGAAGAGACTATAAAGATTAATACAAAAAAGCTAAGAGAAATGGTTAAGATGTTCATGGTTCAATGGTCGCCCCCTACACTTATCGTGGCGGGGGAGATTGCAGTCCATAAAAATGGTTTTGACACCAAAGATTGACTACATCCTAGAGATGCTTCCTGTTTCTTTGCCACCTAATTTTTACAATTCCTTGGAACGCGTGCTTGTTAATTTTCTGTGGCGGGGTAAACCCCCTAGAGTAGGAACTAATAAACTAAAGGCAAAGAAAATCAGGGGAGGTGTTCAGTTCCCTGATTTCAAAAGGTATCATATTGCGTTTCGTCTTAAGCAAGGAGCGTGTTGGTTCAATTCAGTAGCCGAAGAACAGAAACCAATATGGCTAAAAGTTGAGGAGCAGATAATAGCGCCTGTTCCGATGTCACTGTTAATAGGCATGAGGTTCCTGGATACTTTTCCACGGGGAGAATTATAATCGCAACGCAGGATGCATATCATGAATTAGTGCAAGTTCTGGAAAAGGAAAACCCTCCTTCGACACAGCTTCCTATATGGTATAATACTCGATTCAAAATAGACCAAAAGATTGTCTTTTGGGAGCTGTGGCAGAGGAAGGGTATATGGACGTTAGGGCAGTTGATTCTCTCCCAATCATGTAAATCTTTTGTGGATTTGCAACGCGAGTTCAAACTACCTGCTTTCTGCCAGTTCCAATGGATCCAACTAAGGCACTGTGTATCCAAGACTCAGACTGAAGTCAAAAACTTAGAGGTAGAATGGGGGCTTCAAAAAATTGCGGAGACATGTGTAAATACAAAAAGGAACAGTTTCAAGTTTCTATGCCATATTAAGGGATGGGATTCCCTCCCGTGTGGTGGGGCTTGAGAAAATTTGGGAAAAGGAATTGGAGACTAATATCCTGCAGATAAGTTGGGAGGTAATATGGGGGCAGGTGAATAGGGTATCAAGAGCTGCTGCGATAACCCAAACTTTGTTCTTCTTAACTCATCAGGAGTTTATTACCCCTGTAAGACTTACTAAATGGGATCCCAAAGTTGGCAATAAGTGCTGGACCTGTGGTGAAAACCTGGGTACTTTCAGGCATATGATGTTTGATTGTCCTCACGTTCAGAATTTCTGGTTACAAATTTGGGACAAGATCCAGAAACGTTTGCACTTTCAGGAGAAGTTATCCTGGAAGATAGTCATCCTGCACTCTAAAGCAGACACGCTATCACTAACAAAAGAAAAAAAATGTTTAATTATATGTTGACAATAGCCTTAAAATTGATAGTGAACTGTTGGAAAGACTCATCCAAGTTGGATGGACATTACTGGTGGAATGTAGTCTGCCTATATGCCAGATTTGAAAAAGTGCAGGATAAGGTGACAGCTCAGAGAGGGTTTTAAATTCAATCAATGTGTGCAAGATGGAAATAGACAGCGAGAAAATCTAGTGGTGGATAAATGTCGGTACCTAGATCAGTACGCTGCTTTGGCGAAAATAAGTGAATTACATTGTGAATGAACATTGATGCAGCTATATCTATGATGTTAATTGTTTGGCAATCCTGTCACATAACCTACAAGGAGGCGGAATGGGTGGGATGGTTGTGGGGGGGGAAGGGGGGTAGAGGAGAAGAGAAGGGATAGGGGTTTGTTGGATCGTTATATTGTTGATTAATGTACTGTTGAATATGGAAAATGAAAATATCAATTTAAAAAAAGACACATAGGTGACTAGAGAGTTAATTCTGTATGTAGCACCTAGATTTGCACATGTATATATATGCTTGATAGTGGTGCCTATTCTATACATGCAAATCCACACATAAATATCATTGGAGTGACTTACACCAGCTATAGAGCAGATGTAAATGATCACATCTGTCTTATGCTCATTGGAGCCTATTCTGTAAAATATTTGTGTAAATGCACTTTGCCTATACTCCACCCAAACCCTGTCCCTGTGTACACGCAAAATGAAAGTATACACCATCAGTCCATGGTGCACACTTTCAGAATAGTGACTAACAACACGTGGAAGCCTATTCACAAATGAACATCCAGTCCCTTGTGCGGCTGGGCAGAATTGGGGCGTACAGTGGTAACCCTACCAGCCTGGACATGCAGGCCGGCCCCGATTCTGATCGGCTGCACTCCCAGCCACATAGCCAGCTAACTCAGCCTGGCTCCATAATGGAGCCGCTGCCAAGATTGTCCTTTCCCCATAGCCAGACCCCCGATCTGGCCTCCCATGGCCAGGGTCCAGCTGTGGGGAACCATCTGCACACTTCCCTGTTTTGTCCCTGCTGACCACCGCTGCTACCCAGTCCAGGGGGATTTATTCCACCTCTGAGCTGAAATAAGTCCCCCGTCTAACCGGCATACCCTGGACGTACAGGGCCAACCTCAGAATCGTCCCTGTATGTCCAGGATGATGGCCCGTCCACACACCGCCCTCGATCCGCATTCCACCCGCCCCCATCCCCATACAACTCCACTGTTCGTACAGGGAGTCTTGCATGGGGACGGCAAGGAGCACAAATAGCGGGGATGTACATCCATGCAGGGCAAACATCCCCACTATTTGTGGCTCAGAATAGACCCCTCAGTGCGTAAACAGATATTTACAGGCAGAAATCAATAGAATACCTTGATTGCCACAAGCAAACTCTTGCAGAAATCTAGTTGCCCCTTACAAACGTGCCCTCCCACACTGTCAATGCACATTATCACATGAATAATCGGAACCTCTTTATTGAAGTAAACCACGCGTGTACACACCTTAACCTAGTCTTGTATACCTGTGCCTAGATTTGAAGAACATGCATGTAAGTTATAGTATTCTATAACTTATGTGTGTAAATTGAGAGCCCAACTATGCTCCACCCAAGCTTTGCCTCATACACACCCCAAAAGAAAGCACACACGTTGGGATTTATGTGCATGCTTACAGAATAACAACTGGCCAAAGCATATGTATAAGTAGCCATTCACATGTGCAAGTTCTTTAGAACAGGGACTGATGTGCATAATAGTGCTTTACTTTGCATGCACCCTTATAAAATCGGCCCCATGTGTCTTTATAAAATTGCATCTAAGTAGGGACCCCCTTATAAGACTACCCTTTGAGAAGGTCATTCTATAACCTCGTGCGAAGGTAAAGCACATTGCATATTTGGGGCTATTTTATAAAGTAAACCACGTGAGGGGGTGTACAGATGTGCTCGAGTCTAGGTGCAGCAGTTATGTCTGCTCTAGAGCTGGTGTAAATACCCGCGCCTAGATCAGCTCAGTGACACATGTAAATCACAGTATTCTATAACTTATATGTGTTGATTTGGGCCCTGTCTATGCTCCACTCAGGCTCCGCCCCCATGGACACCCTAACTGAAAATACACACAATGGGTCTTCATGCACGTTTACAGAATAGCAACCGCCCAAAACACGTGCATAAGTGCTTAAGAATAGGGACTTACAGCACCTTTGCACACCCTTTATAAAATCAACCTCTAAATGTGACCAGCAGGAAAAGATGAATCATAGACGACTGGAGGAGATCAGGACAATACACTGTCTCATATAACCTACTACCACATACCCTCAAATGGAGTACAATCTGTGCAAAGACATGTCTGTATAGTCAATTCCAAATCACCCCTTCCTTCTATCATCATTTGTATTTAAGCATGTTAGCTCTTTTGAATTCTTTTAGTGCATGGCACAGTTTATGCTCATCACCAAGAGATGAGAAAGTAATGACTTGATTGGCTCTTGTAAATCATGCAGTCTGCTTTTATTAGATCTTTGGCTCCCAGCCTCGGACTTTAACAGTGCTTTACACGAAAAATGAAAGATTTTCACTTGCCTCTATTTCTTGCCTGTTACTCCGTCAAATATTTTCTTCCATGTTTAAACCATTGGGTTGCTGATAGTATGTTTAAGAAGCAATCAATTACAGACTGCTAACTACCTGTTCACCTCATTTCCTTTAGGTTATTTTAACAAAGAAAAGGGATCATCTTCCTGAGGTTGGAAGAGAAAGGCATCATTACAATAAAGCCCAGTCCTGCTGCATCCTACTTTTTAAAGTTTTGCAGTGAAAATAGCACAAGCAGATCAACTAACGTGCCTTTGTTATCAGCAATTAGGTTGGCAATGAATGATATTACCATTTATTGTGCATTTTTGGTCAATATTCCTTATTTAACATGTGCACTCTTTATAGATACATGTAAAATTGGTGATCTATATCACTCCCCCTAAACATTTAAAACAATGAAGAAAATAACCATAAGCTATTTTTCATTAGGCCTTAAAAATTATTTCAATCATTTGTTTAGATTCCCTTTTGAAATTTATTTTCTGCTCTAATATATTATACACAGTGGAAAAGTAATCAGATTACACTTTACTCTCAACTGTAATGAGTTTCTTTAATGACCTCGTATAAGAGTCTTAATATTGCTTGGTGCTTTATCGCTGGCAAGAAATAACAATTAGAATACAGTTAGGACCGAGTTATGGTGCAAGTCAGGTAGCATGCTTTTAGAACCTCCGTCAGATAAATTTATTTTATTTATTTATTTAACATTTCTTCTATACCGCGCTATTAAAATCAGCACGGTGTACATTGAACAAAACATACTGCAATGCATACAGGCAACATTGAGTTTACAAAGAACAGGGAAAAATAACACATGGGATAACCGGGAGAACTATGTACAGGTTAACTTTATACTATATACTTTAAACTATATACAATACTCTAAACTCGTTTGGATATTGTAAGTGATGCAAGCTGCAATTAGGGGACAAGGCACTTGTTATGATGTGCTAAATTTTTAGAGAGCTGAATTTATTAAAGTTAGAAAACTGATATTCTTTACAAGAGATGGCATTCATTTACTCTATTACACCTACAGTAAGGGAATGTTTTCGGCGGTCCCTTTTCAAAGGTGGTTGAATTGTAAGCACAAACTGTATGACGTAGATGTTGAGACCTCCATGAAATTAAGCTTTGCACAGTTTGTCCATGTACTAAACTACGCTAAAGCAGGTATAGCAACATTACCTGCTGTTTTAAGCATCAACCACACATCGGCCTTTAAGGCATGAGACAACTAAACTATTACGCAGAACATGGAAGTGTTCCCATGGCTGCCTTAAAGACAGCAGATTCATGGGAGCGCTGGCAGAGATTTACAAAAAGAAGAACTGATTTTAAATCACCTACTATATCAATGTAAAATATATGGGCATGTATTAAGTTAATTTTTCAGTTGTTTTGCCGTTCTCTTGCTAAGAAAAGCAAATGACACCTATCTCAACATATTGCCTTAAAAGAAATAACATTTATCACATCCTTAAGGCATAAATACAATTTTTCATTCTTTGGTCATCACTAATGGGGTTCTTTGAGGCCTGTGCACATTGGGGGTCATCCTGTACTGCGAATAACGCTGGTGTACATGCAGGCTAGATGTCTAACCTGTGCTCAGCTGCCCAAGCATATTCAGTAGCCAGTGCGCCCCGCACATACACAGCATTTCTGTGGGGAGTGCTGTACGTGGGCAGGAGGGGGTAGTGCAGAGGCAGAGAGAGTGAGTAGCCAGGTGCCAAAATGTACAGAACCTATTCAGGAAAGGTCTACTCCCCAGCACCCTGACGGACGCACACGTTATTCTGGCCACCAGTGGAATAAGGGTCGGGCGGAGCTGTGTATGCGCAAAGAACTCCCCTGCCCTCCATGGCTCCTGTGGGTCTGATCCAGCCCTTTTTGGCCACCAGCTGCGAGCGGGCATCGGCATACAGGGGCCACAGGGTGACAGGTGATTCTCTGCCACACAGTGGATGGGGTGCTGCCATGGCAATGGGATGCCATGGTGCACTTGCACCACCGGTTGCATTGGTGCATGGGGACAGGCAGGATCGGCTGCATACACCTGTATGGAATATGGTATCCGCCAGCCCGTCTTTCTCCCCGATTCTGCCATTGTGGGTGCGTCTAGACCCCGTGGTGGAGGAATCGGGTCCAACTCGGCTCCGTCCATGTTTTGTGTGTGCCCACAGCCCAAGCCTATAGGACTTTGAATCGGCCTCCACGGGGGGGTAATTTCATAAAAGATTTTTTGTGAATAAGCACAGTTGTGCCTGTGTAAAAAGATCTCTTACAAACGTTTGTGTGGAATATGGCCAGAGTTAGGAAGTACACACATAGAAACATAAAAAATGGCAACATATCAAGATCATATGGCCTATTCACTCTGCCCGTCCATAAGAACTATTAAATTCTATAATTCCTTTCTCTTCCTCAAATATCTTCTGTAGCTGTCCCATGCTTTCTTGAATTCAAATAGAGTTCTCACTCCCAACAGCTCCGTTGGGAGGCTGCTCCAAGCATCCACCCTTTCCATAAAGAAAATTTCCTTGGATTACTCCAGAGTTTATCCCTTTTCACCTTCATCCTATGACTCCCTTGCTCCAGAGCTTCCTTTCAACTGGAAGAGGGCCACCTCTTATGCATTTATACCATGTTGTCGAGGTATTTAAATATCTCTATCATATTTCCCCTCTCCTGCCTTTCCTCCAAAATGTACATATTGAGAACTTTAAGTTTATCCTTATATGCATTCTCACCCTATGCTCTAGCATTATGGAATTCACTCCCAGATAACATGCGAGTTATAAGTGACATAAAATTGTTCAGAAAGAAGCTGGGAACGATATCATTTCAAGAACACTATGGAATATAAAGCAATAGATACGTAACATCAGTTGAAATCTTATAATTGATTTAAAGTTTATGTAATTGTAAGCATATAAGCATTATATGTTAATTGTAACCTGCTTTGAACTTAAGCAATAGACGGGATATAAATTGATTAAATAAATAAATATGCCTTATGACAAAGACCACTGACCACTTTAGAAGCTGTCCTCTGAACCGATTCCATCCTGTTTATATCATTTTGAAGGTGTGATCTCCAGAACTGTACACAGTACTCCAAATGACGTCTCGCTAGAGACTTTTACAAAGACACTATCACTTCCTTTTTCCTGCTGGCCACTGCTCTCCCTAAGCACACAGCACTCTTCTTGCTTTTGCTGTAGCCTTTTTCACCTGTTTCTTGCTGAAAATATAATGCATTCCTCCAAACTACCGTCTCGAACTAGTTATCTCTTGAGATGTATAATTCTTCCAACTGTTTTATAACTTATAAATGTATTTTAATTAGAACCGGGTCTCAGACAATTATCAGTACGTATTATGGGATGAAATCCCCTCTGTACTTACTTTGCATCAATGACAACAGTTCATTAATTGGTTCCTGAACTCTAGCATTCGGATCTGTTGATTAGCATGGTCTTTAAACTTCCAAGTTCACATTGATATAGTATTATGCAAGAATGCAAGAAGTAACAGGAACTTAAACTTTTGGTTGATCTCATCTGTGCGTATAGCTGAACTTTCCCCGACGCCACCAGTCGGCACCGCATTCGCGTTTCACAAAAGTTTCATCAGGAGTTAAGTTTCATCAAAAGCTGTAAATAGACACATTAGATAATTGTCTGAGACCCGGTTCTAATTAAAATACATTTAGAAGTTATAAAACAGTTGGAAGAATTATACATCTCAAGAGATAACTAGTTCGAGATGGTAGTTTGGAGGAACGTATTATATTTTCAGCAAGTGACTGTATCCTCTACAAAATAGACCTAAATTATTGAAGTTTTTCACCTGTTTGGCTACTTTAAGATTGTTTGATACAATTGTCCCCAAGTCCCGCTCTTCTTTCATGCACTGAAATACTGTACCACTTCCTTGAGTTTTTGTAGCCCAAATGCATTTTTTAGCATTAAATCTTAGCTGCCAAAATCTCAACACTCTTCAAGCTTTGCTATATCTTCCTTCTTATTATCCACACCTTCCAGGGTGTCTACCCTGTTGCAGATTTTGCTATCATCGATTAAGAGACATACCTCTGCCCAGGGCCGGTGCTAGTGTTTCTGGCGCCCCCCTGCAACCTATAGATTGGCGCCCACTCCCTCATTATTATTAATGATTGCTATCCTCCACCCCTTTTTTTCCAAAACTCCTTTGTGAACTCTTTTCACAAGCTAGAATTTCTCCTTCAAACTGAATGTTATAAGAAAATTGAAGTGAAGGGGCAAATGCATAGCTAGATTAAAAGTAAGTACTGAACAGTACTTAGTATCGCATGAACAGACTGTGATACTCTAAGGTTTAATGTGATCAGCAATGAAAATCAATTTATTTAATCAAAAAAAGGAAGTTCTACAAAGGTTACTTAGCAATTAATTCACTGATGTCTAACTAGGTGCATGCCTCTCAATAGCAAGATTTACAAGCCTTTCTTAAGAAATACCTAATCTCAAATACATTTTTTTATTATTTTTAACTATGAAAACAATCATGTGCCACTTGCCAGCTGACAGGAATCATCAGTGAAGTTACACACACTTAGCTTTTTGTGTTTTTATGTTTACAAAATTAGCAATTAATTCAGTGGTGTCTAAATGGGCACATATATCACTCTCAAAAGCAACTATGGCAAGGTTCACAAGCCTTTCTTGAGAAATGGTGAATCTGTTGATGACATCTGTCTAATATTTACAATGTAGATGAGTCACAGCCAAGAAAGAAAGGAATTTGAAGAGCAATGTTGAATAAATCAATTTATTGATTCACCATAATCTGAGTGGAGGAGTAGCCTAGTGCAGTGTTTTTCAACCTTTTTTGTGCAAAGGCACACTTTTTTCATGAAAAAAATCACGAGGCACACCACCATTAGAAAATGTTAAAAAAATTTACCTCTGTGCCTATATTGACTATATATAAAGTAATTCTCTTGAATAGGAATCAAACACAAAGAAATTATTTTATAATTACTTTATTATGAAATAATAAAGTATTTTATAATTGTTCATATTTCTGTTTACTTAGTGCGAAACCTGGGCCTGTTTGGCTGAACACAAAGCTGATATTCTGGCAGGAATCGAAGAAAGACACACACGTAGCTCTTCGTCAACAGCTCTCAGTCTCTCTCTGTCTTTAGTTTTTATAGCAATCAGGCTTGAAAAGCTCATCTCACACAGATATGTAGTGGAAAATGGGAGCAATGTCAAAATAGCTTTGTTTGCCAGAACGGGGAACTCCTTGGCAGTATCCAACCAAAAACTGTCCAAAGGTAGATCAGCAAATCTTAGCTTGAAACCACGATTTTGTCTCAGTTCAGTTAGTTCCTCCTGCTCCTGTAAAGTCATGTCCTTTCCACCAACTGATGCTGAGCTATAAGGGTCCCTAACCCAGTCAAGGCATTCAGTGGAGACTGAAGAGAAATAACATGACAACTTCTCCTCGAGAGTTTTTAAATGTTTAACTATTATCTCACCCAGTGCAGCAGTGTGAACACCTTGCCATTGCTTGGTGAGTGTGAACATTTCAAGATTGCCACTTTCCACGTGTTGATTCCAGAGTTGCACCTTTGAACGGAATCCATTTATTTTATCTGTAATTGTAAGCAGATTTTCATTTCGGCCTTGCATTCGTGTGTTCAGCTCATTCAGATGATGAAAAATATCTGCCAGGTATGCCAGCCTTGCACACCACTCATCACTTGTAAGCAGCTTTTCGTAATCTGACCTCTCATTTGTCAGAAACAC
Source organism: Ichthyophis bannanicus (assembly GCA_033557465.1). NCBI lineage: Eukaryota > Metazoa > Chordata > Amphibia > Gymnophiona > Ichthyophiidae > Ichthyophis > Ichthyophis bannanicus. The sequence continues at coordinate 732,198,965 of CM066034.1, read as the reverse complement.
TTTAAGTTCCTCCCGCAGCTCATACACAGGAACAAGACCTTGCCACGCGACAACCACCGGACCTCCGTATGAAACAGCAAGGTTTTATGCTTCGCTCCCATCTCCTCACACAAAGCTGCAAACATGCGACTTTTCACGGGTCGTGACTTTACAAAGTTTACCATGCGCACAACATCATCCAACACAGGAACTAGGTCTGCTGGTAAAGTCTTGGCTACGAGGGCCTCACGGTGTAAAAAACAATGCGTAACAATCACATCTGGATTTCTTTCCTTCACTCTGCTTACAAAGCCTTTGGTGCGCCCGACCATGGCTGCAGCTCCATCGGTGCAGACACTTGTGCAGTTTTCCCACTTAAGTCCTCCTTGTTCAAGGTATTCTGATGTGACCCGAAAAATTTCTTCTCCTGTTGTTTTTTCTGGCAATGCCTTGCAAAAAAAGAAGTTTTCTCTAATTGCATCACCATCCACAAAACGCACATTGGCCAAGAGTTGAGCATGTCCACTGATATCAGTAGACTCGTCAAGTTGCAATGCAAATTTCTCACTGATACGGATCTTTTCCAAAACCACACTTTCTATGTCTGCAGACATGTCATTAATACGTCTGGAAATTGTGTTGTCTGAGAGAGGGACTTTGTCTATTTCCTTAGCTGCTTCAGGTCCGAGCATCTCCTCTACAATAGCTTTGCAGGCGGGAAGTATTAATGTCTCTGCCACAGTGTGCGACTTTTTTGACTTGGCTATAAGTTCAGCAACTTGATAGCTAGCTTTAAGAGCTCTTTCATTTACCTTTGTGGTTTTTCTCATGAAAGTTGCCTGTTTCTCCGTGTTTTCACGCAGGCGAACAAAAAAGTCCGCATTCTTGTTTTGAAGCGAAAGGTGTTTCGTTTGGAGATGGCGTTTAAGTTTACTTGGGACCATAGCACTGTTAGATAGCTTTTCACCACACACCACACACAGTGGAGTTGGTTTCTTTGCATCTCCGGTGAAAGTAAATCCAAATGAAATATAGCTTTCGCTATATTGCCTTGTGCCAGAGAATTTCCTTGAGCTAACCATCTTTGCTTTCTTTTGATCCCCACTCATACTTGGGCTCTTATCTGGCTCCGAATTTTGTTCAGAATCCAGTTCTTTCCTTTTCAAAAATTTGTCCATCACTGCAGTATCTATTCCTGTCTCACTGTCACTCAGTACTTACTGCGCTTGTCTCCTCCAGATAGCCGCTGTCCGTCACACTCAGCACTCCATCCAGATCCATCAGTCAGCGCTCTTCTGCTCCTGTCTCCTCCAGATCCATCACTCAGCGCTCTTCTGTGCTGCGTCCGCGATAATCCTCCAGAGTCCAGATCCTTCGGTGCTCTTCTGCGCATCGGCGATCTACTGCGATGTCTTCTCCTGTCAGTGTAACAGTGACATCGGAGCTATTTATAGTCCGTAACATGCGCTTTGGCTCACAAATAGACCAATCATTAGAATCTAATGATTGGTCTATTTGTGAGCCGAGGCCACATGTTACGGATGAAATTGGAATTTTTCCCACGGCACACCAGACAATATCTCACGGCACACTAGTGTGCCGCGGCACAGTGGTTGAAAAACGCTGGCCTAGTGGTAATCAAGAGACCAGGATCTTCTGGCCTTGGGCAAGTCACTTTACCTTCCATTGTCTCTGAAGAAAAGCCTGGCAATCTACTTCCAGTCACACCTTGCCAAGAAAACCTAGGGGGTGCTGGCGACAGCATTGACTTGATAGCACACACTGCATTGTATTTGTCATCAACAGAAGTAAAGCCTTCTAAAAATATCAAAGAACAGCCAAGTAGAAAAGCCTATAAAGTAAAATACATGGCAACCATCACTTACACAAAAGGTATGCTTTAGGGGTGTGTGAGAGGCAGAGGCGGGGTGCCTGTGTGTGTATGGGGTGCATGTGTGAGTGTGGCAAAGGTAGGGTGTCTGTGTGTGTGTGGCAGGCAGAAGTGGGGTGTTTGTGTAGCGGAGGTGGGATGCCTGTGTGTGTGTGAGTGGCATAGATGGGATACCTGTATGTGTGGTGGAGGTGGGGTGCCTCTGCATGTGAGTGTGTGTGTGTGTGATAAGAACACATAAGATAAGAACATAAGAACACAAACTTCATCCCACCACTGAATCTCCCAATTGATGATACATCCCTATCTACAAGTAAAGAAGTGAAATACTTAGGAGTCACCTTAGAACAAACACTCAGCATGAATTCCCACGTAAAATTAACCACTAGAAATACATTTTATAAGCTCTGAACTTTACAACACCTTAGACCATTACTGGACCCTTACGACTTCAGATCAGTGGAGCAAGCTCTAGTCACACTCCATATAGACTTCTGCAATAGTCTACTCCAAGGATTGCCCAAAAACCCTACCAATCAGCTCCAAATAGCTCAAAATTTCGCAGCCAGGATCATCTGTAAAGCCCCCCTAACTGACCATATCAGCCCCATTTTGCACATGCTCCACTGGCTCCTCGTTGTAAGCAGAATTAAGTTCAAAATACCGATGACCACCTTCAAACATCTCTCCCTCATTCCTATCCACTCTAATTCTCCCATCCACAGAAACTAGAACCAAAAGAGGATGCTACATGAACACCATTAAAATCCCTCAGGACTACCATAAGACCAAGCAAACCACCAGCATTAGAGCATTCTCTTGCATAGCCCCCACATTGTGGAATGCCCTCACTGACACACTGAGATCCATTAAAGACCTCCAAACATTTAGAAAACACATCAAGACACACCTATTCATTGAACATTTTGGCAATGACAACAGCAATCATGTTACATACCCAACTTAACAAACCTTAGAACCAAAACATCACCCCACCACCCTCCCTACTCTAAGAACACTCTACCGCTCAACTGTACTGTAATGACCTAGATTGTATATAGATCAATATGTACATAGTTAAAAATAGATAATGCTCCCCATATACTACTTCTTACCCCCTGCTTAATGTAGCTACCGAATGTTTAATGTATACTGGTGAGTTCATGGTAAACCACCCCTGATCTCAGGAAGGGGTGGTATATTAAAATGGTGAAATAAATAAATAAGAAGAAAATAACACATGCCATACTGGGTCAGACCAAGGTCCATCAAGCCCAGTATCCTGTTTCCAACAGTGGCCAATCTAGGTCACAATTACCTAGCAATTTCCCCAAAAGACACAGGCTCCACAATGCTTCTATTGGGGCAAGCAGTGGATTTTCTGGGTCCCCTTTAAGGTTTATGGACCTTTCCTCCAGGAACTTGTCCAAACCTTTTTTAAACCCAGCTACACTAACAGCTTTTACTACATCCTCTGATAACAAATTCTCAAGTTTGATCACATGTTGAGTGAAAAAATATTTTCTCTTATTAGTCTTAAATAGGTTACACTCTAGCTTCATTGCATGTTCCCTAGTCTTTCTATATTTTGATGGTGTAAACAATTGATCTACGTTTACCTGTTCCACTCCATTCATTAATTTATAGACCTCTGTCATATTTCCCCTCAGCCATCTCTTTTCCAGGTTGAAGAGCCCTAACCTTTTTAGCCTGTCTTCATAGGTGTATCCTTCCATCCCCTTTACCATTTTGGTGGCTCTTCTCTGTACCTTTTCTAATAACGCTATATCCTTTTAAAGATAGGGCTACCAGAATTGCACATAATATTCAAGGTGCGGTGGTATCATGGAATGATACAGAGGCATTATAATATCCTTTGTTTTATTCTCCATGCCTTTCCTTATGATTCCTAGCATTCTATTTGCTTTCTTGGCTGCCGCTGCACACTGGATGGAAGGTTTCAACATGTTATCCACGATGACGCCTAAATCTTTTTCTTGGGTGGTGGTCCTAATGTGGAACCTTGCATCGTGTAACCATAGTTTGGGTTGTTTGTTCCTAAGTGCATTACTTTGCACTTGTCCACATTAAATTTCATCTGCCATTTGGATGCCCAGTCTTTCAATTTATCAAGGTCCTCTTGCAATTTTTCACAATCCTCATGGGTTTTAACAATTTTGAATAACTTTGTGTCATCTGCAAATTTGATTACCTCACTCACTATTCCCATTTCCAGGTCATTTACAAATATGTTAAAAAGTAGTGGATCCAACACAGATCCCTGGGGTACTCCACTATTAACTTTTCCCCATTGGGAAAATTGGCCATTTAGCCCTACCCTCTGCTTTCTATCTTTTAACCAGTTCCTGATCCACAATATTACACTGCCTTCTATCCCATGACTTTTTAATTTTGCGAAGGGTCTGTCATGAGGGACCTTGTCGAAGACTTTCTGAAAATCCAGATGCACTATATCAGCTGACTCACCTTTGTCTACCTGTTTATTCACACCTTCAAAAAAATATAATAGATTAGTAAGACAAGACCTTCCTTGGCTAATGTCATGTTGGCTTTCTCCCATTAAGCCATGACTATCTATATGTTCAGTAATTTTGTTCTTTATAATGGTTTCTACCATTTTCCTTGTATTGACATCAGGCCAACCTATCTGTAGTTTTCCGGATCACCCCTGGAACCCTTTTTAAAAATTGGTGTTACATTGGCCATCCTCCAATCTTTAGGTATTACAGATGATTTTAATGATAGTTCACAGATTACTAATAGTAGGTCTGCAATCTCATCTTTCAGTTCTTTCAACACCCTTGGATGTATATCATCCGGTCCAGGTGATTTGCTACTCTTCAGTTTATCAAATAGTTGTAATACATCAATGTTTCTTTCAATTCTTCTGTGGCATCACTTTTAAATACCATTTCAGTCATGGGTAACATCTCTTCATCTTCCTCAATAGAGACCGAAGCAAAGAATTCATTCAGTTTCTCCGCTATGGCCTTGGCCCCTCTTAGTGCCCCTTTTACCCCTCTATCATCTAATGGTCCAAGTGACTCTCCACAGTTTTTTTGCTACAAATGTACTTGAAAAAGTCTTTATTGTGCATTTTTGCTTTCACAGCAAGCTTCTTCTCAAATTCTCTCTTTGCCTGCCTTATCAATGCCTTGCATCTAACTTGCCAATGCTTATGTTGTTTCTAATTTTCGTCATTTGGCTCCTTTTTCCATTTCCTGAAAGATGCTTTTTTGGCAACAATAGCCTCTCTGACCTTACCTTTATTTATTTATTTATTTGTGTGATTTATATACCGCCATTTTGGGTAATCATAGTGGTTTACAATCTAAATAACTGAGATACATTGAAGATTTTAAATCATATAACAGGTACAAGTGAATATCAATCAAAGATATGTACATGATTGAAATAATTTTAAACTTATTTACAATTTATCTTTATAAATGAAGTCTTAGGTTTCACATTTTTGACTGTTTCTTAGATGTTTTTCTGTGTAGGTTAATGTGATATCAAATGAGTGAAATGGTGGGTGTACTGAAGCTAGTGGCTAGAATTGTGGATTGAAATACTTGAAGTGCCAGGGAATATAGCCTATGTTGGGTCACTGTTTGAGGTTACTTTGTTTTGCCCGAAGTGCTCTATGAATAGAAATGTTTTAAGTTGGGTGTGGAAAGTGGACAGGTCTGTAATGCATCTAAGTCTCTCTGGAAATGAGTTTCAAAGCACTGGGGATAAGTATTCAAATGCTTTGTTACTAGTGTGTTGCTTTGTCTTTCAATATTCTTTAAACCATGCTGACAGTTTTTTTACTTCCTTCCACTTTTCTTAAAGCATGGAATACAGCTGGTCTGGGCTTCCAAGATAGCATTTTCAAACAACACCCATGCTGATGTGAATCTTTAACCTTTGCAACTGCTCCTTTTATTTTTTCCTTAACAATTTTCTTCATTTTATCATAGTCTCCCTTTTGAAAGTTAAAAGGTAGTACTGTGGATTTCCTTGCCATCTTTCATCCATTTATTAAATCAAATGCAATCATGCTATGATCACTATTGCCAGGTGGCCCCAACACCCTTAACTCTTGCACCAGATCTTGTTTTCCACTAAGGATTAAGTCCAAAATGGCTTCCCCTCTGGTCAGTTCATGAACCAGCTACTCCAAGAAGCAGTCATTTATTTCATCTAGAAACTTTATCTCCCTAGCATGTCCTGCCGTGACACTGACCCAGTCAATACTGGAGTAATTGAAATCACCCATTATTACTGAACTGTAAATTGTTAGCTTCCCTAATTTCTTTGAGCATTTCATCATCCATTTGTTCATTCTGGCCAGGCGGTCGATAGTACACCCCCACTGCCATTGCCTTCCCCTTCCCCTTTTTACATGGAATTTCAATCCATAGAGATTCTATGGTGAATTTTGTTTCCTGCAAAACTTTAAACCTTTGTGACTCAATGCCCTCTCTAACATAGAGTGCAACCCCTCCACCAATTTGATCTACTCTGTCATTACGATATAGTTTGTACCCAGGTATCACAGTGTCCCACTGGTTGTCCTCCTTCCAGCATGTCTCTGAGATACAAATCATATCTAATCTCTCATTTAATGTTACATATTCTAACTCTCCCATCTTATTTTTTAGACTTCTAGCATTTGCATACAAGCATTTTAGAGGCTGTATTTTATTTATATTAATCTGGTTATCAGTAGGCAGGGGTAATTTGGAAATACCATGGCCTGGACAAGTTGAATCTTTGTATGGAGAGAGACATCTCTGCTCTTGAGGATCTTGTATAGGTCCTTCATAGCTATTTTACCAAGAGCAATAGGTCATCAGATTTCTTGACTGCTAGTCCTTTCTTTATTTATTGTTGATCCAAGTAAGTTAAAGCTGTTAGCTATTTCAATTTCTTCTCTATCAATGATGAACTTATTGATTTTGCCAGTTGTCAGGATATTTGTCTTCTTAACCTTAAGGTGCAGGCCCATTTTAAGACTATATTCCTTGATCTTGAGAAGCAAATGTTTCAAATCGTCTTCACTTTCAGCCAATAATGAGGTATCAACAGCATAGCGAAGGCTGTTGATGAGTCATCCACCAATCTTCACACCTCGGTTGTCTTTATAAAGTCCTGCTTCTCTGATGATTTGTTCTGCATATAAATTAAAGAGGTAGGGGGAAAGTATGCAGCCTTGTCGTACACCTTTGCTGGTTTTAAACCATTCTGTTTCTCCTAGTTCCGTTCAAACTGTTGCACCTTGATCAATATAAAGAGAACGATCAGCTTCTTAATGTGGCCCAGCTTCTTAATGTGATCTGCTTCTTAATGTGGCCCAGAGAATTCTCATGGTTCACACAGTCAAAAGCCTTGCTATAGTCAATAAAACACATATGGATATCCTTTTAGTATTCATTTGTCTTTTCAAGGATCCAACTCACATCTGCGATAATGTCTCTCATTCCTCATCCTTTCCTGAACCCTGCTTGCACTTCACCAATTCTCGTTCCAGGTATGGTTGTAGTCTCTGCTGAATGATCTTGAGTAGAATCTTGCTATCATGTGGGATCAGAGTGATTGTGCAATCATTTCCACGGTCAGTCGGATTGCCTTTCTTCAGTATTGGTATAAACACATATCTTTTCCAGTCTGTTGGCCATGAATTTGTCTTCTAAATTTCCTGGCAGAACCTTGTAAGCATGGTAACAGCTTCATCCGATTGCTGTAATGCTTCAATGGGAATGCCATCAATGCCCGGTGCTTTGTTCTTTGATAAGGTTTTCAATGCTGCTTCGACTTCTTCTTTCATCACCAATGGTTCCTGATCATAAGGTACAGGTTGAAACTGCTGTTGGTCCACTTGATCTTTATGGTTTAATGACTCTGTATATTCTTTCCACCTTTTCTTGATCTTCTTAGCATCAATCAACATGGATCACTGAGCATCTTGCAGCATTCCAATTCGAGGCCGGAATTTGGGTTACGTTTGTCTTTATTGGAACCTCTCTGTCAATGTGCCCTAACTTCAATCTTTTGCTAGTATTCTTCAAGGATACATTGTTATGAGCCATGCACTCTTGGGCAACTGTTGGCTTTCCCCTATTATCTGGTTTAAAAGCAGCTCTATCTCCTTTTTAAAGGTTAATGCCAGCAGCCTGGTTCCATCCCGGTTAAGGTGGAGCCCATCCCTTCGAAAAAGCCCCTCCTTTCCCCAGAATGCTCCTCAGTTCCTAACAAACCCAAAACCCTCTTCCTTGCACCATCGTCTCCTCCATGAATTGAGACTCCGGAGCTCTGCCTGCATTTTGGGTCCTGTGCGTGGAAAGGGAAGCATTTTGGAGAATGCTATCCTGGAAGTTCTGGATTTCAACTTCCTACCTAAAAGCCTAAATTTGACCTCCAGAACCTCCCTACCACACTTTCCTATGTCATTGGTACCAACATGTACCAAGACAGCAGACTCCTCCCCTGCACTATCTAAGACCTTGTATAGGTGGCGCATGAAGTCTGCTATCTTCACACTGTCCAACCTCATAACACATGGAGAAATTCCTTTCATTGAAAGCTTCTTGGTAATCACAGTTTTTCCAGAGAAAAATGAGATAAGACCAAAGCTTCCCCAAACCACTTGTCAAACTGAAAGAGCAAATCTGTTCACTGGGAGATTCTCTACTATCCTGTCTCAGGATTTCAGATCCATATACTCTTCTTTTTCCAAGTCAATCCAGTGTTTCTCCAGATTATGATACATGGGATAATTGTTTTCAAAGGTACGTCATACTGTTAAACTTGGAAGTGCTTTGCTTCTTATCCATCTAAATATGGCTTCATGTATGTCTTTAAAGAAACTTACAGGAATATGAATCCGTAGTATTTATAGAAAAAAAAATTAACAAATGGGAGAATGTTCATTTCAATGCTTATTGATGGAAATAACTTGTCGACAGATATGGAAAATGTGTGAGGGATGCTGCTTATTACGGGCTTCCTGTGGTCAATCATATTAAATCTTTTTAGTGGCATCTGTTAATCGGATAAGTACCATATGACCATGATATTCATACACCTACAGGAATTCTGCACAAAAAAAATGTAAATTCAGTGCAAACGTTTTGAAAATTCTGCATGCTTTATTAGTAAATTTTTTCACGGAATTCCCCCTTCAGAAAGCTTAGCTCCTCCTCCAGACCTGAAATTTTCCCCTGTCTTTTTTCTCTTTAACACTCTTGCTCCATTCACAGTTCTGTCTCCAAACCATCCATGTCCTCCCATGTTTTCTCTACCTCTATCTTCTAGCCCCCAGCCACCCCCAACTCATCAACAGCCCTTCTCCTGCCCCCAATCACTCCCCTGGCTCACCAGCAGCCCTTCTCCTGCCCCCATCCACCCCCCCCCCAACTTAGCAGCAGCCATTCTCCTACTCCCAGCTACCCCTCCCGACTCACCATCAGCCCTTCTCTTTGCCCCATCACAGCAACACAGCCACAGGGGCATTTCTGTTTGCTCATGCAGCTGCTAGATTCCGACACCAGCACCATGCATTTTTGAAAAGTTCAAGCACGTCTGTGTACCTTGAAAACATGCCGGTGTCAGAATCTAGAACCACTACAGGAGCAAACAGAAATGCTGCCGCAGCAGTGTTGCTCCTAACAATGAGGCAGGATCAGGTGCTCTTAAAGCTTGTGCGCTCAATCCTGTTTCACTGTCTGGCTCACCAGTACCTGCGCAGAGGTCTGCACAGCAAATGCAGATTTCGGTGCAGGTGGGGAATTCTGCACAAATTTTACATTGCACAGTTATGCAGAATTCCCCCAGGAGTAGATTCAGTGTTGATGTGCAACCCAAAAACTCATTTTGTTTTGTTTTGTTTTTTCGTTTATTTCTGTCTTGTATCATTATTGCTCAGTAGTGCACACTCCTTTGGGAGACTGCACTATTGAGCTCAAGAGTGGTCAATGGTGCACACTTTCACAAAGGAGTGTGCTCTGTTGATGGAAACCAGGAAATGACAACATCATTTTCTGTTTCACCACGATCCCAACTTTTATTTGAATTGAAAGCACATCCCTAATATTTAGTGGCATTAATCAGATAGTGCTGGGGATATCCAGGGGCAGACTCCATGGCAGAGCAGGAAATTATCTGGATAGTGGGCTAAAAATCACCACAATCTGGATAGTGCTGTTGGCTGGGCCATGATTCCAGATATTCAGCACAGTTCGGTATCCAGATACCAGCACTGACTATCTAGATTTATTTAAATACTGTGACTGGCGTATTAAAAAAAACTCCAACCACGAAGTTTAAATATTGCCCTGAAAAGTCTTATTTTAGCCCACTGAGCTGCTATTTGGAGAAGTGGCGATGGCCAAAGCTGTCCACTGATATTCAGTGGCAGCATGTGGTAGAGTGAGGGCAGGCTATACGTTGATATTCAGTGGTGATCAATGAGCAGAGGGGTGAATTATCCAGATTGAGGCGATATTCAGCACCAGTATCAGATAGTGGCACTGAATATTGTTGCTATTTGGATAACACTGCTGGTCACTACTCTGTCCAGATATTGAGAGCTAGCCAATATCTGTATTCCAGTGCTAATATGGTTCTGGCATTTTTTTTAAAAAAGCCAACCAAGGCATCCCAGTATTAGCCCCTTGGTCTTTTAACCAAGCTTTTGAGGATTAATGCTCTGAGATCAGTTTTGGTTGAGCTGGTTTTGTGGCTTGTTTATGTTTTTGTTTTCTGTTTAGTCTTGTAGCTTTTGCCTCTATTGCCTGTACTATTTTATGTGAATTTAGTGTATAACACTCTTTTAATTACTTGTTTAGTCTAGCGATCTTTGCTTTATGTAGCATTTTATGTGATTTTTTTTGTATTCCATTTTGTTTTAATTATGTTAATTCATTTCTACTGGGAAATTGCATGTTATGTGACTTTTTTTATTATTACTGCTTGCATCAACTTAGTCCTATAACTATAAACAGTCCTATGAAAAAATGTTTTCGTCAGACCTTTGCATAAAAGATACCAGCTAATATAAAGCTAGCTCTATCCAGGATCCTTTTCACTTTATTTTATTTTTAAATTTTTTTTTTATCACAGCAAAGAAAATTAAGAGAAAATACAAATACATATAATATAAAATATAGAAATTAAATAATATTATTAGTTTACATCCTGAAGTATGGAGAGAGTTAACCATAGCAAAGGGGAAAAACAAAAAACCATAGAGCGGTATAAACTCCCTAATAGCAAAAAAGGAACTAAAAAATGCATCAAGAAGTCAACAACTCTATAAACAATATGTCAGGTTTTACCAAGCAAAAGATGCTTCAATTGCAGTGGATCTAAAAATACATAATTAGAACCTTGATAGGAAACCAGACATTTACATGGCAATCGAAGACAAAAAGTAACACCTAATTCCAAAACACGAGACTTAAACTGAAGAAAACCTTTCCGGCGTACTTGAGCTTTTCTAGCAAAATCAGGGAAAAGTGAAACCTTTTGGCCATAAAAGACAGAATCTTTATTAGCAAAATAAGCCTTGAAAATCAAAGCTTTATCCAGTTCAAACTGATGTGTCACCAGAAAGTACCCCTGGTGGAGATAATATCCTGAGAATCCTCAAGAAATTTGGAAATATCTAAGGAAGCTTGTAAATTACCTCCTCCAGGAGACTCACTAGGAGGCACTTCAGACAGAGAATGAGATGTTAAATATAAAAGATTAACTATCATTATAGCATCTACGTTGGTTAGCTTTAAATAAATCCAATATTTTAAGTCTTCGTACAAAACAAACAGTCTTGAAAACATGACACAAACGCAATACTAAAAACTGACACAACATTATGTTTCGAACTAATTAGTTCTGCATCAGGGTAATCACAATAATTCACTCATCTGAAAGGCGTCTTCCATTAAAACATTATTCTATGATGCCTGATTCCAGCTACTTACAAGAGCAATGAAACTGTCTCCGGCTTAACTCCCAAAATGGTTGCGGAGTCTTTTTCAACACTGCCCACCCTTGAGACTTTCCAAAAATGTAAAGAGACCGAGTCCATTTTCCACTGTCAAAATCAATGTATGCCAATCCACTTGCTGATCCAAACTGGCTGGATGTACAGTGCCCAAAATGAATATCCAAAATTGTTCCTTATAATTCAGTCGAGCCTCATGATCGCCTCCTCTCCAAAAATTTGGAATGTGATCGATAATTCTCCAGCACAATTGTGTAAAACAATGGTTGTAATGTATTCAATGTTCCACTATCAGTGCTGATAGTATTCAACCGAGAACGGTATTCTTGTAATCTCACTTTCATCATTCTTCTAATCCAGCCTATGTACACCTTGTTACAAGGACACACCAGTGCATAAACAACATAGGATATCAAACATGTAGTTTGACCCAGACTCTTAATTTGTTTTCTAGTAGAACATTTCCCATCTTCCCCTTCGTCATTTTACAGAAATCACATGTGCCACATGCAAAGTGACCAAATGGTGTCTCAACTTCCCACATTACAGATTTACTTACAAAATTGCCTATATTTTTACCTTTTTCATAGGCAACTATAGGAGGATCTACAAAACATTAATGCACTTTCAAAATTTGCCAGTGTTTGTAAATAATAGACACCATCATTGGGCCCTTAACTAAAAAGGTATTACACAGACCACTTTTTCCATTGGAGATTTCAACTTATGCATCAACAATAATTCACGCTGAGCATATAAGCCTCTCAAATATGCTTTCTTAACCACAGAAAATGGATATCCCCATATCATGTATTTTTCAAACAAGATCTGTGTGTTTCTTCCTTGATCATACAAATCCTCTGTTGTTGTTTTTAAGTGCTATCAAGTCAATGCTGTCTCTTGGCAACCCAGCAGCCCCTGGGTTTTCTTGGCAAGATATGACCATGAGTAGATTGTCAGGCCTTTTTTTCCAAGAAAAGGGAAAATAAAGTGACTTACCCAAGGTCACAAAAAGCACCAGGGGGGGATCAAACCCCAATCTCGTAAGTGCCATGCTTCTGCTGTAACCACTAGGCTACTCTTTCATGCACAAACCCTTTGTACTTAAGGTAATTAACTTACAGACAAACCCTCTTTCAATTTCTTTGAGTGATGGCTTCCAAACATTAGTAAGTTATTCCGTTCTACCGATTTTTGAGACAATGATGTAACAAGTGTAGAGCCTTGTCTTATGATTTTTACATCTTAAAAAGGGGCCACTTCCAAGCTGGAGGTACAATGCAATTTCAAATTCTCTTTCTGCATGTTTAGCTATTGTACAACTTCTTGTAGAGACTGATATGACCCTTTCCAAAGGCAATAAATATCATCCAAGTAAGTGTTTCCATAATTTTGTATGCTTCTCCAATCATGAATTGTCTATAAAGTCCACTTCAAATGCTGCCATATATAATGTTGCCACAGTGGAGGCAACAGTAGCACCCATTGCCACCCCAAACCATTGGTGGTAAAATTTGTTATTGAAACAGAAATAGTTATTACAGAGGACCACTTGGAACAATTGCATAACATATGCTTTGAGAATCATGTGGATAAAATTCTGTCGCCAATCAAATTTCTCAGCCACCTCCAACACTTCCTGTTGATCTCTATTTGTATACAACAATGTTATATCAAAAGTTACCAACCATATTTCTCCTTCCATATTATAGATTGGGGCCAAAATATTGAAAAGATGCATGGTGTCTCGTAGATAGGACTTGGCCTCTCTTGCTAATGGATTCAAAATCACATCAAGAAACTGAGACACATTCCCTGAAACTATCAGGCACCCTGATTTAAGTCTTTTTGAAAGTTGAAAAAGGGTTTGGTTTCTTTACATTTTTGGAAAATCTCAAGGGTGGGCAGTTTTGAAAATGACGCAGTAGCCATTTTGGGAGTTAAGCCAGAGACAGTTGGATCGCATTTGTAAGCAGTTAGAATTAGGCATCATAGAAGGATCTTTTAATGGAAGACACCTTTCAGATAAATGAATTATTGTGATTACCCTGATGCAGAACTTTAACCAGTTGAAAACATGATGTTGTGTCAGTTTTTAGTATTGCGTTGGTGGCATGTTTTCAAGGCTGTTTGTTTTGTATGAAGACTTAAAATATTGGATTTATTAAAATAAAGTAAAAAGGACCCTGGGTGGAGCTAGCTTTATATTAGTTGGTATCTTTTATGTAATGGTCTATCAAAAAAATTCTTTCATAAGACTGTTTTATAGTTATCGGACTAAGTTGATACACATGGTGAAATAATGTTCCCATAATCAATCCTACTTTGATTTGTTCAGTTTCTTATTATTATACACTGCTTTATTTATTTAGCTACTTTTATATACCACCTTATCAAAGTGTCAAAGGTTGACTGGGTAAACAGTAAATGCTTACATGGCTCATAAGAACAAGAGTTAATGCTCACATGGAACATAAGGAAATAAGGGCATAAGCAGAAGTCTTGAAGGTAACATGCAAAAATAAGAACATAACATATAGATAAGGTGTTGGTTAGCATAAATGCTGCAAGAAAACAAGACAGTGAGCAGAATGTATGGTGCAGGAACTGGGGGAACCAGGTGAGTTCTAAGTCATCTGCGGAGTGTAGTCATCTCTAGTAATCCGTGTTAGGATCGCTATCCTTCACTACCAAATTGTTCAATGAACCAGTTGGGTTTTCAGCTGCTTGCAAACCTCAGATCATGTGTGGCAGGCATGTAGACTATTGGGGAGTGCATTCCACATGCTTGGAACATAGAATGAGAATGCTCGACTTGGGGTGGTTTGGTTGCTTTGACGTAGGGATGGTGAGGGCATTTTGTGCATTGATTCTTCTCAATCTGTTGTCCAGTGTCTTATGTAATGGAGATTATAGATAAGCCAAAGAAAGATTGTATAATGCTTTGAAAATAGTCAGCAAGGCCTTGTACTTCAAGTGGGTTGCAATGGGAAACCAGTATAATTTTCTAAGGATCAGAGTTATGTGCTCCGTTCTGGGTGCTCCATAAAGGATCTGGGCAGCAGTGTTTTTGGCCAACTGTAAAGGGTGAAGTGCATAGCCTGGTAAACCCTGTAGGACAATAATCTAAGTGCGGGAAGACTAAGGGGTATGTTTACTATTTTGTGGTAGTGGCTTCCGTGCGATATCGGAGCCGCGGCCCCATTGATTTCAATGGGAACGCGACTCCAATATCGCACGAAAACTGCTACCACCGAATAGTAAACATACCCCTAAGGCTTGAAATACTGTATGGAAGTCATGGGCGCTTGGTAAGGGTCATAGGCACTGTATTGTTTTTTATTTTGTGGCACGTGAGTTTAATGGTATTGTTAATGTGTGACTGAAGCATTAGGCACTGGTAAAGTGTAATTCCCAGTAACACACTTCAGATTTTACTTGTAGTTGAGCTCCTGGTATCTTTAGGTATGTTGGCGGCTTGAAGCTTGTGTCTCTGGTGAGGGGCAGGACCTTGGTTTTCTTACAGCTCACGAATAGGTTATGTTCCGATAGCCAGTGTGTGATTGATGTAATGCATTTTATTAGTGAGGTTATGTAGGCTGCAGGTGGAAAAGGGTACATACAGTATTATGTCATCTGCATAAATGTGATATAACATGTTATGTGCTTGTATGATTGAGCAAATGGGTTGTAGGTAAATGTTGAACAGGAGCGCAGAAAGCACAGAGCCTTGAGACACCCTTTGTTGCAGGTTGTATGGAACAGATTTAATTCCTGCTGTTCTTACATGTTGTTGGTGCTCTGTTAAGCAGGAACTGGACCATTTTAATGGTGTGTTGCCTAACTTTGAGACAAGATCTTCTGATCTGGGACACTGAATCCTAAATATTAACCTGTTTGAAACGGAAGTAAATTTTAACAAATACAAGTTGACATAAAGTTTTCTTTGCTCTGTTGCAAGTCAACCTCTTCTTAGGCGAATGGTTAGTGCACACAACAACTAATACCAGTGAAAGAGCAGGCAGGAAGCAGTTTTTCTAGTATTTTGAGGTACACTTGTGGAGGCTAAGTTCACTGCTTCAAGATAATCTGCACAGATAAGCATTTTCTAGCCGCTTCTTTTGTTTATTTTCTCTGCATGACTGGTTTTGAGATAGATTTTTATTGCCTATTTATTACTTGTTTTGATCTCTCATAATACTGCTTAGTCGCTTTGATGTTTCTAGATAGCTACATAATCACAAAAAAATCATTTTTTTCCTTTCTTTTTCTTCCTTCAAAAGTGAACAGTATCGTTAATTCTTACCATCTTGTTCTACAATCTAGTGGCAAGCAACTTAAATTTTGGTTACAGAATAAGCTTTGGAAAATCTAGCTTCTCTGTATTCATTGCCCGGCCTTTATTAATCAGAAATTTGGGTGTGTTCTCAATTCAGAAAAGGTCTACCGGCCTGGGACACTTAAAATCTTGCCTTCTCTAATTTTCACCTACCCACCCCAGGGCTGGATTTTCCTATATAGTCTCCCTATCATATATATAGCCAACTGTCTTTAATTAAGTGCTTTTGGCAAAACTGCCCTATAACATGCCCAGTAATCAACATGACATTTATTCAATGCAGTAGTTGTGGTGCCTTAATCTTAAGAAGAATTATTTAGATCCTTAGAGCTTACCCTATCTGTTTCAAGCTATCTGCTATGAATAAAGAGTTGACTCTGCTAAGGGAAGAATTAGATGTAATGAAACAAGTTCCTTCCAGGATACAAGTTGAAAATAATCCACTACCACTCCCATAAAGAATCAACATACCCTGGCTTAGGAGTGAAGTTAATGACTGTCATGATATGCGCAGAACTAACCCATTTGGAGAAATTGCCTCCAAGAGAAATCGAACAATCCAGGGATAAATGGATCACAGTGGACTTTGGTGGGCTTTGACCTGTAACAAAGAGACATCCAACCCATCAAGAGATATCCTTCTCTGTCTTGGTAAATGAGGATGTTTAATTAATGGAAAATGAAGTGGCCTTAGACAAGAAGTGTAACACCCAACGTATCAGAAATGCCACAGACATCATCAAAAAATCAAACAATAGGATACTGGTATTACTTGAAGACTCCATCATCAAAGGCATTAATTTGGGAAAACAGTTCAAGGGACAGAATGGGTCAGATGCCTCCTAGGATCTTCAGCCAGCAGGAATATAAACCAAATTGTTAGTGAAATCAGAGAGGAAAGTAAGCATTCCAAAACTGATGTTGTTGTCCATCTGAAAACAAATTGCCTGACTAGAAACAGTATCACTACAGTACAAAGAGACTTCCAAATTTTGGGATAGAGACTTAAACCCATTGTCAACACTATAGCATACTCAGAAGTTCTACATGTTTATGGTTTGGGAGAAGAGAGACTGCATCACACATGTAACTTTAATATGTGGCTCCAAACCTAGTATTAACAAGATGGTTTTAGATATATAGATGACTGGTGCAATAAAAGGAACAAGAGGATATACTGGAGCACATCCATCTCACCACTTGACCCATGCCCAGCCAACTGGATCAAAGTTGCAAAGATCAAACTCAGTCCAATCCTCACCAAAATAACAAATGAAACACTACAAGAAGGAGTAATGCCAAACTGTCTCAAACTATCCTCTATCCACCCTACCTTAAACAAACCATGCCTCAACCCTACAGACTCCGCATCATACTGACCCATCGCCAGCCTCCCTTTCCTGGCCAAAGTCGAGAAAACCGTACAGCTCCAGCTTCAAGACCACATTGATGAAAACTGTTAACTTGATCCACAACAGCACAGTTTCTGTCCACTGTATGAAGTAGAAACCCTTACTAATCAATACATTAACCCAAGGAATGCAAGGCCACTTCCAAGCCTACCTTCTGATATTTATGGATATCTCTACAGCATTCAATACAGTTGACCATGGCACACTCCTACAGCAACTACAATCGTACAGCATCCAAGATACCATTTTAAAATAGTTTCAGTCATACCTCACTGACAGATGACAGCAGATAAAAATGGGTACGAGCACCTCCAAACCATACCAACAAATGCAAGGAGTACCCCAAGGTTCCACACTATCTGCATCCCTTTTCAACTTATATCTCCAACCACTCTGCTCAATCATTAAAAAGCACAACATCCACTTCCACTTATATGCCGATGACATTATGCTATATTGTCCACTCCACACAAAACTACCGACATACACACAAATTCAGAACTGCTTTACAGATGTCTCCCACTGGCTTTTAGCAAATAACCTATCAATCAACTACAAAAAGACTGAAGCTCTATTTATTACAAGGGACTCCTCATTCACTCCTCCAACCACAATTACACTAAACAACATTCAGATAAATGTTTGACCAGAGCTGAAATACCTCGGGATCACTCTTGACCAACAACTTTCCTTCAAAGCTCAAATAACAATGACAGCCAAAACAATCTATTTCAAAATGTAGACCCTGCAATGACTCCGTCCCCTCCTTAAACCAGCAGACTTCCGATCAGCACTTCAAGCCCTCACTCTCCCTCATGCAGACTATTGCAACAGCATCTACCAGGGCCTGGCATAAGCCACCCTCCTCACCCTTAAGAACATAAGATATGCCATACTGGGTCAGACCAAGGTCCATCAAGCCCAGTATCCTGTGTCCAACAGTAGCCAATCTAGGTCACAAATACCTAGCAGTTTCCCCAAAAGACACAGGTTCCACAATGCTTGTATTGGGTCAAGCAGTGATATCCCGGGTCCCTTTTAATAATGGTTTATGGACCTTTCCTCCAGGAACTTGTCCAAACCTTTTTTAAACTTAGCAACTGCTCTACACACTGCAGCACATACAATCCAGGAAGCTGTTAAACACGACCACATTACCCTTATTCTAAAACAGCTCCACTGACTGCCCCTCCCCAAAAGAATCAAATATAAATCTTTGCTCCTTACACATAAAGCACTACATTCCCACCTGACCACCCACCTCCAATCCCTCCTTCAGAAACTCACTACAAACAGACCATGAAGAGCTGCTACAATCAACAAACTCACCATACCGCAATCTAAAACTAAATTCAACCAACAAATTTGCCACAGAGCATTTGAACTCTATGCACCGCCCCTTTGGAACTCTCTGCCAGACACAATAAGGAATACTACCAACCTCCCCTCCTTCCGCAGACACCTGAAAACCCTCTTATTCTCTGAGCACTTTGTTCCCTCCACCTAACCTCCCCCCCCCCCACACACACATGACACCATCAAGACAGAATCTGCACTTGCAAATAGTTAAAGAATATACCATTTGTGAATAGCTCTCCTATTATAAATAGTTCAATGACTGCAAATAGTTTGCTGTTATATATACTATGGGCAGCATTTTTGAAGGCATTAACACAGGTAACTGCCCTAGTTACCCGTGTAAATGCCTTATCTGGGATTTTCCAAAGGCACCTACATGGGTGCCTTTGGAAAATCCAGGATAAGTCCCTAATGCGCCCAGATGCTATGCGGTTAGCATCGGGGCGTGTGGGGGCGTTTGAGGGCAGAGCGAGGGCGAAGGAAAGGGCTAATCATGTAGCAGCAATTTTCGATGCCACCCGTTTAGCCCCTGCACCTGAAAGATAGGCAAGGAAATCTTTCAGGCACAGTGGCCAAGCAAGTAGCATCGAAAATCGCTGCTACCTGCTTAACCTCGGCGGCTTCCGGTGCGTCCAGCCAAACCCAGATTTTCACTTCCGTTGCCGCAGAAGTGAAAATCTCGGTTAGGGGGTCAGTAGGCAGACTATGTGCCGATGCAGCACATAGCCTGAAAATCGGGCCCTATACAACTAAGATGTTATTTGTTCTGTGTAACTGATGTTGTCTTCGCTGTAAACCACTTTGACCTGGCGAAAAGCGATATATAAGCCTAGCTAAATAAATACATAAAATACTGTATTGATGGACTTCTATCACTCTGTGGCAGGATAAAGGGTCCTAAGTGAAAAATCCGGACAATATGTGGATGGGTAGTTAAACTATGAAAAGGTAGTAATAGAAGAAAACACTTTCAGAACATCACCCCCAACAAAAGCATTACAATAAATTTGAAAAGAGAAAGAGTCATTATCTTAACTCATACATCAATAATAAAGGGAAAGAGGAGTCAGGAATAAAATCCATGAAAGCAAACCAACCAAACATTGCTGGAAAGCAATGAGCACAAATAGTCACAGTATTGGCAACAAAGTTCCTGACCTGGAAGCCCTGATGGTGGTAATGGATTAGGACATCGTGGCCATTAGATATGTGGTTTAATGAGTCTCATGAATGGGATATAGCCATAGGTGGCTATAATCTATTTAGAAGAGATAGAGAGGGCAGAAAAAAGAGTAGGAGTAGCCGTCGATGTCAAAAACAATATTAAAGCAGCTGAAATGCAAGGGATGTGAGGAAAAGAAGAAGCGCTGTGGAATGTTTTGGAAAGAAGATATAGCATTACCATCCATGCTGGTGTAGTCTACAGGCCTCCAACTCAAACAAAAGGAATGGACAGAGACTTGATAAATGATATTGCAAAGATGGCAATGAAGAGAGACGTGATGATATTGGGTGACTTTAATCTACCAAATGTGGATTGGAATATTCTGTCCACATATCTGGAAAGAAGTAAAAACATCATGAATACCTTTCAAGAAGCATTGCTCAGACAAATGGTGATGGAACCTACCAGAGAAAAGTTGATGCCTGATCTAATACTAACCCTTCAATCCCACCCCACACTTTTACTGGGGGTTCTCTAGTCAGATGCAGGAGCAACTCACAGTCGCTCCTGCTCTATTGGAGTCCTGGGTTCAAATGGCACCCAAGACTCCTAGCAGTAGTCTCACAGGTGCCTACCACTAGAGGTCACACCACCAAATAAGGGGTTAGTAACATGAGATTTCCACTAGGGGGTCACAAGTGTCATTTTGAACCCAAAGCCATATGAACAGGAGCAACTAAAGATTGTTCCTGCTCCCACTCAAAACCAGAGACCCTGGTAAGGCTGGGGATATAGAAAACAGAAAAATGACAACAGAAAAAGACCACATGGCCTATCTAGTCTGTCCTTCCATATCAACAACTACAACAGTCCCCTTTTTTCTTTTAGAGATATTGAAAACATAGAAAAATGACGACAGAAAAAGACCACATGGCCTATCTAGTCTGTCCTTATAATAATCTGTCATCTAGCTTCATTATTGACTGATTATTCTCCTCATAAACAGCTTTGGTCCTCCCTTATATTTTTTTTTGATATACCGCCCAGGTTGAAAGGCATCAGAGTGGTTTACAATCACTACTGGATACATGCCCTTGTCCCTGAAGGGCTCACAATCTATATGTATACCTGAGGCAATGGAGGGTTAAGTGGCTTGCCTAAGGCCACAAGGAGTACCTATAGGGGATCAGAGGATGGAGGATCTGCCTTAAGAGCCTCAAGAAGGTTCCTTTTTGCCAGGGGTATCAAGTAGAGGGTCTTTGAAGCAGGACTGCAAGCTCATTTTCAAAGGGAAACTTCACAGGAATGAGGCCAAATCTTTGATGCATATATTAGTACCTGTCATCTGTGTGTGTATGCATATGTGTGCCCATATATGTGTGTGTGTGTCTGTGTTTATGTATATCTGTGTGCATATATGTGTGTGTGTGTGTGTGTATCTATGTATATGTGTCTGTGTTTATGTATATCCGTGTGCATGTGTGTATATCTGTGTGTTTGTAGGTGTATGTATCTGTGTTGGCTCTGTGTCTTTCCGTGATTGGAAAAGGAAAGGAAAGGTGTGGAGCATTTTGAAAGGAGTAATTTCCAAGCTACTATGGTTCAGTGTTTCTCTGCTGCAGCTGCTGGAACTGCTTCTCTCATGAAAATGTATTAGGCCAATTTTTAGGGACTTTCTTTCCCCTGGTCAGCTCTGGCTCATTTTTGAACTTAATGTGTCTTTTCCCTGGTTTTGCCCATGGTTAATTCGACTCCATTCTATCACAGTTTTAGAGCTATTTTGCCAACAGACCGAAGGACAGATAAACAGAATGCAGTCCCGCAAGCCGTCCTGTCCATATTCCCCCACAGACTCTCCCCACGCGGCCAGAGCAGCAGTACAGGGAGAGCTGGCGGCGGGCAGGAGGGGGCAGAGTGAGGGTGGAGTAAGTGCAAGCCGAGACAGCAGAACGTACACGGTTGATTCAGGTCATGGTCCTGAATGTCCTGTGGGTCAGAGGTGGATGCGCTGCTTATTCCAACTTGGAAGCAGCAGGGAAGTGGCGATCGGATCCAGAATCCGGGCCCCATCTGGCCCCGCTGAGGGTCGGGTGGCAGGGAATCAGGAGGTCGTCACTGCGGCAGGCTGACTGGCATGTGAGGAGGACATCCCTGCAGGGATGCAGGGGCACGCCGGCCCATCTCAGGGCCTGATCCTACACCCACGGGAACATCTGGTTCCTGCAGTGCGGAATTGGGTCCTAATGGGCCCGTCCTGCTCGGGAGCATCCAGACGGCCCAGACATGCCCCTTCTAGGATCAGTCTCCATGTATAATATCTTTCTAACAAGTTATTAAATTGGAAAGAATAAAAAGCATTGTTAGAAAGGAATTCATTAAAGCATTAAATATATGACTACCCTTTTCTTGGCATGAATTAAAAATGAAAAATAACAAGGAGCACGTGCGTTTTCCATTCAAGCTCTGATAAAAGCATCAACTCCAGCAGCAAGATTTACAAACTGCAAAGGCAGAAAGAGATCCCATGAGAAGAAAAGGATGGAGGGAAGAGCTGAGTTTTTAATTCAGAAGTTGCCTGTGTACAGTAAAACTGTCAGAAAACATTCTGGTCTCTGCATAAGGCAATGTCAAAAACCTAAAGGCACATTTTAGATAGGACATGTGGATCAGCATTGAGAAGTCGAGGTCACCACGTTTACAGCTGTACTGGTATTTTAGAAACGTCTTTGCTAAAGGTGGCGCCATTTCTAAAAAGACAAGTGCAGGCACTTACATACTCAGCTGAGCCATTTTGCAAACCTAGACGTGCAGACACTCTTAATTAAATAGAGGGGACTCTATCTTGACTTCATTTCAGTTTGGAGGGGGAAATAAACATTGGGGGATTAAGGATTCTATCTCCCTTAATCCCGTCTGTAAAGGGATGGCCAAAGGAGCCATTTTTTAATACCTATGAGTGTCAGAGGGCAGGTGTAAATCCAGATATGGACACTTTTTGGAATACATATGCATTCCCTATATGAAATGGGAAATATACATGTAGATTTTTGTCCCATCCAAGTCATGCTTCCAACATGCCCCAGTGCAATTAAGATGTTGTAGGGACAGCCACATGTAAACTGGAACCTTTCTAAAATGGCCCTTTAAACATGGATGCAATTTACATATGTTTGTGGCTGTATATGCATAACTTGCACCCACATTTAACTGACCTTTTTAGAAAGTTTCCTCTTTAGAATCTTCCAGTTTAGAAAGGTTCCATGTAAATGGCTGCATGTTATTTACTGTGCGGGAGAAAGGCCAGGTAGTGTACTTCTGGTCATACCTTGCTAAGTAAAACCGGGAGCTGGGTTGCCAGGAGTCAGAATTGACTCGACGACATACACACATGGCTGCATAAACACATATAAATTATGCATAAGGTTTCTAAAATAACACCCTTAATGTTTAATAAAGCATATAGAGCCATCTTTACTAAATGTTAGCACGTGCTATCTGCCACTATGCCCCTTATGGATGCAACCATATCCTCCTGGAACCGAACACTCTGAAGTCTCTACCTCATCACATTCACACCACAACAAACAACAAACATCCTCCTCTCCCCAGCAACCCATATCCTCCCAGTCCCATGGTCCAACTACAATTTAATAAGCTTCCACCTACCATTCAGCACAACAACAAAACACAAAACGCTTCAAACAATTTGACAAGGAATCCTTCCTCAATTAAATCTCCTCAATCCTTAACGCAGATGCAACCATATCATCCTGGAACTGAATCCTCTACCTTATCACACTGGTACCACATGAACAACAAACAACCCAAAACTTCATGGAATACCCCGAGCCTTCATGAACTCAAAAAACAGCTCTGTAGATTAGAACGCAAATGGATAAGATCGAAACTCTCTGCAGACCAAAGCAACTACATGGCACGACTAAAAGAATACAACACCACAACAGATCACTTCAAGAAAACCTACCATATCAAACTGATCCAAAGCTCACTGAACTAACCAAGAGAAACTATTCAACATAGTAAAAGAACTCACAAAACCCCCTAGTGATGACATCCCTGAACCCGCATCACTCCACAACAACTAGCCAACTACTACAGTGTATGCTACACTCAGCCACCAACATAAACTATTCTTCCCCCACCCTCCACCACTCACACCCACTCATTGATCACATTTGACTCCATCAGCAATGAAACCATAGAAACCACATCTCATCCCTCAACACAATAGCACCCCCACTCAATCCATGCCCTGTAAGTTGGATCAAAACCTCTAAAATCAAACTCACCTCACTCCTCACGAAACTCCCACAAACCTCCCTGCTACAAGGCCACATGCCCTCTTGCCTGAAAACCTCATCAATATGCCCAATCCTAAAAAAACACACCTTTACCCCACAGACCCCCACCTCCTACCGACCAACCGGAAGCCTGCTCTTCTTGGCAAAAATAATTGAAAAAAAACATTCTACAGCAACTCCAAGAATATCTGGACAAATACACCCCTCTTGAACTGCAACAACATGGATTCTGATCACACCACAGAATGGAAACCCTAATAACCTCCCTCATAAATGGACTTATGAAAGGAATTGAAAAGTCATAACAAGGATACATCCTAATTTTCCTTGCCATTTCAGCAGCTTTCGATACCATCAGCCACAACATACTCCCACAATGTCTCCAAACAATTGGAATTCAAGGCACAGTACTAAAATGTTTCCATTCCTACCTGAGCAACCGACAAGAAGAAGTAAGAATTGGCGTTCTCACATCTTCCCCTTACGCTCAGACTCAAGGAGTACCACAGGGATCAACCCTCTCAGCACTGTCATTCAACATCTATATACAACCACTCTGTTCAATCATCCAGTCACACAACATCCACTACCACATCTACGCCAATGACATCATGCTATACACCCCATTCAACACAAACCAATCTTCCTACACTGGACTTCAACAAGGCTTTACCGATATATCCCAATGGATGGAGTCGAATCACCTATTCATAAACCATTGGTAAACAGGTGCTTATGGCTGCAGCTTTAGCAGATAACCTGCTAGTCCATTTGACTGTGCCAAAAATGTCTATGCAAAATTTAATGAAAGAGCTTTTGAGTCTATTTTGGGACTAAAATTAAATTTTCATAAGTTTGAGGTGTTGGCTTTGGAAGTTTGGCCAAGGACTGATGGGGAAATGCCTTCCAGCTCTGGATGGCGAGAGAAATCTTCCACTATCTCAGGGTACAGATTCCCACAGTACTTTCAGAATTATATCAGCTTAACATGGGACAGAACAAGGATGTTTTTCAGCTGGAGAAGACGAAATGTGCAAAGGTAGGAGGTACGAGGGGAAAGGTGTAAAAGCTGTTTATGCTTATAAAATAGTAAAAATATAGGCCCAATATTCGAAAGGCATTTACATGGTTTCCAGACCTATAAACTGTGTAAATGCTGCTGAACGGGATATTCAAAAGCACCAACATGGTTAGTGCCACTGAATAGCCCCGATCTTCTCCCTTACATGCCCCGATGCTAACCGCTTAGTATAGGGGCCTGTCATGGGCATTCTGGGACAGAGCAGAGGTGGCGATAGTCGCTAACTGGGTAGCAGCAATATTGCACCTCTACCTGGTTAGCCTCATACGGGTAAATCAAAAGCTGGCCTAGTTTTACCCATGGGAGCTAACCGGGCAGTGGTGCAATATCGCCGCTACCCAGTTAGCTTCTGCAGCTCTAGGGCATGTGCAGCGATCCCGGATATTCAGTGCTGGCGTCACATATGACCCCAGCGTTGAATACACTGGGTTAGAGGTTGACAGGGATGGCTATGCCGGCTCAATATCGGGCCCGTAATGTTTAAGCTCAACTGTGGTTGGCATGTGGCAGAAACATCCACATGCAGACTTTGCAATTTGCTTGATTCTTAATAAAAAGATTTAAGCCAAGGAATGAGTATGGATATATTCAAATAAAGTAGGATTTTAGAAGGGACATCTAGGAAACATCTGGGATGTCCAGAGCAGAATGTTCAAAAACCCGGGAGGAGTGGGAACAGTGAAGGGAGGCACCTTATAAGTGCTTTCTGAAATCGCTATGTCTTCACCCCAAAAATGGGTGACCTGGTAACCAGTTCTGAAGACAGGCCTACACAGATAACAAGGCCAGGTACATGCATGCGTTTAGACCATTTTACAAATGTGGATATACCCCCAAAGTGCACAGCCTCAGAACTGGATACTTGGACATGCTGGCAGGAGTATTTCAGAAGGGAGGCAACTATTTATTTATTTAACAGATTTTTTATACTGCTTTATCATTTCAGTCAAAGTGGTTTACATTGTAACTTAAATTGGTAATGTATATTAAACAGGGACATTGTTAACTTGGATTTGTCTGAGGCAATGGAGGGTTAAGTGACTTCCCAAGGCCACAAGGAGTGCTAGTGCGAATCAAACCCAGGTTGCTTGGTTCTCAAGTCAGTGCTCTAACCCAGGGGCGGCCCAAGAGGGGTGCGGGGCCATGTGCGGAGACTCAGTGCGGGGCCTCATTTGCATAAGGTGCCTCATTTGCATAAATATTTGCATAATGTTACCATACACTAACTTTTAGTAAACATGCCTCTTAATGAGTATATGGATAAAGAAAGACTAAAAGGTTTCTACATTACTATAATCCAGTACCAACCGCCAGGCACATTAGGAACTACTACAAACACTGCCCATTTAGAACCCATAGTAAACCCGCCGTATCCTAACAGCACTACCAGGACTCACAAAGCACCATACCCTAACTATCAAAAGGCAACACTGCAA
This sequence comes from Ichthyophis bannanicus, assembly GCA_033557465.1. Classification (NCBI taxonomy): domain Eukaryota; kingdom Metazoa; phylum Chordata; class Amphibia; order Gymnophiona; family Ichthyophiidae; genus Ichthyophis; species Ichthyophis bannanicus. The sequence goes on along the minus strand of CM066034.1, from coordinate 732,171,969 downwards.
ATATTAAACCAATACATTTCAGAGAACAACAATACATGACCTACTGGGGAAAGAGAACAAGTGGCAATGTCAAATAGGAATTATATAAACAGAACACCTCAGCTCAGTTACACATGCAGAACATAGACCATCACCAAACAAGGAATCACAATTTAGAAACAGGAAGACAATAATTAAACTGGGAACCACAAAAGCCAAACTTGGAATATACAACAACACTGTAGAAATAAAACTATAAATTAATTTCCTCTTGTACTAAACAAAGCGCAAAAATTAATGATGCACGTTTCCCAGAGCTGACATATTCCAGTTAATAAATTCAAAATAAAGAGATATTTTTCTACCTTTTGTGCATTTTTTTTCAGTTGCAATTGTTCCAGCCACTTTCTTCTGGTTTCTTCGTGTCTTCTGCTAACTCTCCATCTTCTGTCCATTTGTCCTTTCTTCTGTCTTCTTGTTTTTTTTTCCATTCTCTCTCTACATCTGCTTTAACATACTAATCTTTCTCCTTTTGCTCTTTCCTCATTCCTATTTCATCCACTCAAATTTTACCCCTCCATCCTCAATCCCCACTTACTCTCCCAATATCCGGCCAATTGTAGATTTGTCTTCCCTCCCACACAAAATATTTTTCCCTCTCCATTTCACTCTCCCAGCTCCATCCCATTCTAATCCTCCCCCAACATCAGCTCCTTTCTAGTTCCAGCCCCACCCAGCATCTGCTCCCTTCTTGTCCCTGCATCAGCCCATTTTCAGTCCTAGTCCCCCATCAGCCCATTTCCAAACCTATCCTAGCCCCACCATCAGCCCATTTCCAGTCCTAGCTCCCCCATCCATTTCCAGTCCTATCAGTCCCTCCATCAGCTCATTTCCAATCCCAGCCCCCCATCAGCTCATTTCTAGTCCTTTCCTAGCCCCACCATCAGCCCATGTCAAATCCTAGCTCCCCTCCACTCAGCCCATTTCCAATCCAAGCCCCCCATGAGCCTACTTCCAGTTCTAGCCCCTCCATGAGTCCATTTCAATTCAAGCCCCCACCACAGCCCATTTCCAACCTTAGCTCCCCCAACAGCCCATTTCCAGTCCTATCCTGGCCCCTCCATCAGCCCATTTCCTGTCCTGCCCCCCCCCCACTCAGCCCATTTCCAGTCCTAGCTCCCTCCCCTCACTGCCCATTTCCATTCCAAGCCCCCCTCCCCTTCAGCTATTTGCAGTTCAAGCCCCCTTTCCACTCAGCCCATTTCCATTCCAAGCCCCTGTCCCCATCAGCTATTTGCAGTTCAAGCCCCCCTTCCACTCAGCCCAGTTCCAGTCCTAGCTCCCCCATCAGCCCACTTCCGGTCCGAACCCCCCATCCCATTACCAGTCCTAGCTCCCCCATCAGCCCACTTCCAGTCCTTACCCTCCCATCAGCCCATTTTCAGTCTTACCCCCCCATCAACCCATTAACAGTCCTAACCCCCCATCAGCCCATTACCAGTCCTAACCCCCCATCAGCCCACTTGTAGTCTTAGCCCCCCATAGCCCATTACCTGTTGTAACCCCCCATCAGCCCATTACCTGTCCTAACCCCCACATAGCCCATTTCCAGTCCTAATCCCCCCATCAGCCCACTTGTAGTCGTAGCCCCCCATAGCCCATTACCTGTCATAACTTCCCCCATCAGCCCATTTCCAGTCTTAGCCCCTCCATAGTCTATTACCTGTCCTAACCCCCCCATAGCCCATTCCCAGTCTTAACCCCCCCCATCAGCCCACTTCCAGTTCGAACCCCATATTGCCCATTACCAGTCCTAACCCCCCCCCCCCATCAGCCCAGTTCCAGTCCGAACCCCCCCCCTATCAGCCCATTTACAGTCCTTACCCCCCCCCCCCATCAGCCCAGCTAAGTTAAAAACCAGAAGGAATAGATGAGACTCTGATGAATGGGGAGATTTGGTGGGCAGAAGTGTTGTAGCTGTGGGTCCTGCCATCTGATCTGTTTGGTGAGTGCCAGGTACAGGCAGCAATTGAGCCAGCTGCTGCCGTGAAGGGCCCCTACCGGGCTAAAAGCAAGACATTCATTTTGTGGTTTCTTGGGAGATCTGGTGTGCGGAGGTGGTATCGCTGTGGGTCCTACAGGCAGCAACTGAGCCAGCTGCTGCTGTGAAGGGCCCCTGCTGGGTTAACAGCCAGCATTCATAGCAATGCACAACCCCAGCTCGAAGGGGCAGGTCAAGTTCCTTTGGAGCCCCTTCGGAGTGCCATTGGACACCAGATGTTCCCAGATGTATGGACTAGGGAAGTCCCTGGAATGAGATTCTGCTTTGGGACAGCGAAAATGGAAGAATAAGAGTCAATCGAAGGCTGTTAAGACCATGAGTACCGTGTCCAGACCTATAGACAAGCATGTTATTGCCTCCAAAAAAAAAAACCAGAAACCGGCTGCTGCTGCCACTGCCGCCGTGGCATCGACAGAATCGAGAATCCCGCGGGGCCCCCCTGTCCTGCAGTCTTCTATGCGGCCTCAGCGCGGGCTTTTCAGAGCCGCGCGAAGGGAGAGTTTCCCTTTCTCGCGGCTCTGTTAATCCTGCCGCGGGGCTGATGGGATTTCCCATCAGCCCCGCGGCGGGATTAACAGAGCTGCGAGAGGAGAAGCTCTCTCTCTTCGCGCAGCTCTGACAGCCGACGCTGAGGCCGCATAGAAGACTGCAGGACAGGGGGGCCCCGCGGGATTCTCGATTCTGCCGCTGCCACGGCGGCAGCGGCAGCAGCAGCCGGTTTCTGGTTTTTTTAAACTTTGCTGGGATGCAAGATGTTTTTTGCGTGGGGCCCCCTGAAACGCGGGGCCCTGTGCAAAAAACATTCTTGCTCAATGGACGGACCGGCCCTGCTCTAACCTTTAGGATACTCCTACACTCTGTATGACTATGCTATGAGACCTGCATGTCTTGGTCTGCCATATCAGATACTCAGATGTGCAGTGGTAGGCCAGTAGTATGTTTGGAGTTTGTATTTACATGCAGGTTTCTTTGGGCAGGAAATAACTCTCATGTTGATGAAAGTTCATTATGCACTAACCCCTGGAAGAGTTACATCCATGAAACAAGCATGTTTGCTCACCTTATTCATGGTCATGAGCATGTATATGCATGAACCTCTCACCAACCAATGCCAGATGTGCTTGTTCTGTTCTGAAATCACACCACGACGTGCATCTCCCTTGTTCCAACCAAGTCACACTTCCACCATGGACCCATGCTACACAGACATTCTAGTGCTGGGGAAGTCTATATGCCTGGCTTCTAAAATGGCTCCGGGGATGTCTCCATGCTTTGCATGTCTAAGTGCTCGTTTTCAGATGTCCAGCTCACGAATAGGTCTTCTAAAATATCCCTCATATTAAAAACCAACAGCGGAGTATACTTGCCTACACAAGTAGCTCTGAAATAACCACATTTTTATTTATTTATTTATTTAACAGCTTTTTTTTTTATACCGCCTGCCCTAACTCCACCCCTGATCCACCCCTTCCCTGCCCCTGTCTAACCTCCTCGTACAACTGGCGGGGAGAGCACAAATAGCGAGGATGGATGTCCCGTTGGGACAGAATCGGGTCCTTAGAGATGAAAGAGTGAAAAGGGACAAGTAACTTGGGAAGGTACAGAGAACGGTCATAGGATTATATGTCTATTAAGGTACAATTGTTTGCAAGACATTCATAAGAGCCACGCTAGGTGTTATCTCCAAAGTATTCCGAGAATAGGTGAGTCTTTATCTTCCTGTGGAATTTGGTTATGAAGTCTAAGGATCTGGGCCATAGAGGAAGAATGCATATTTGAAAGTGGTCTGTTGGCTGCTCATTTAAAGGTAGGGATGGCGAGGAGGCTCAGGGAGTTCAGCCTTTGTGTTCTATTGTCTGGGACATTTTGTATTAGGGTTTGCAGCCTTTCTGCTGAGAGGTTGTGAAGAGTCTTGAAAATGCTGAGTATCACCTTGTACGTTATTCTGGATATTATGGGGAGCCAGTGCCATTGTTTTAATGTTGGTCTGATATGTTCTTGTTGAGGGATGCCTTTTATCATGCATGCAGCAGTGGTCTGAACCTATCTGTAGAGGGTATAGTGCATGCTTTGGGATTCCTTGATATATTGTGTTACAGTATTTATTTTATTTACATTCTCTTATATACCACGCTATTCTGCATCAGTGTGGTTTACAATGAACAAACTGAAATTACATTGAACAGGGCATTATAACTTGGAGATAACTATTTTACAGGGAACATGGGCTATGGAGGGTTAAGTGGCTTGCCCAAGACCACAAGGAGCACCTGTGAGACTAGAAACCCCAGTCCTTCCGGCCCAAGGTTGCTGTCCTCTAGTGGGATTTGAACCCCCGACCTTCCGGCCTGAAGTACCTTGCCCCAACCACTAGGCCACTCCTCCACTCCCAGTAGTCTAGGTACAGAGTTATTAATGCCTGGCATATTGTCCTACAGTCAATGGGGTGAAGAAGTGGATGGAGAATTTGCAGGGTCTTTATTTTGTGGTATGTAGCTCTGGCAGTCCTCTTGATGTGTGATTGAAAATTGAGATTTTGATCCAGGGTTATTCCTAGATATCTGACTTCCGGTTTGACTTTCATTTCAAAGTCTGTGATTTTCAGTGTTGGCAGTGACCAGAAAGACAAGTCCCTTATTACATATAGCACTTCTATTTTGTTGTAGTTTAAGGAAATCTGGATGGCGAGCCATTGAGCTACAGCTCGGAAGCAGCTTGTTACTGCCGTTTGGTCTGGGCTGTTATGGTAAAAGTGTTTATATCATGATATCATTCGCATAGATATGGCAAAGTATGTTGTGGCTTTGTATCACTGAGCACAGTGGCTGTATGAACTGTAAATGTTAAATAGTAAAGACGAGAGTGCGGAACCTTGTGGTAATCCTTGGTGAAGTTTATATGAGTTTGAAGAAAGTGGGCCTATTCTGACCTGTTGTTGGTGATCCTTGTGGTATGATTGGAACCAATCCAGGGTAGTGCCTTGTAAGCCAATTTCTTATAGCCTGTTGATTAAGGTCTGTTAGTTTACTAAGTCAAAGGCCACTGAGATGTCCAGAAAGAACAGGATGAAGCCTTGTAGTGGCTCTTCTATGTCTCTCAGGATTCTGTCAAGAAGAGTTGTTAGGAGGGTTTCTATGCCAAGACTGGGTGTGAATCCATGCTGTTGGGGATTAAGTGGTGCAACAGTGTCAATTTGTTCTTGCAGTTAGAGCTGAACTACTTTTTCGATTATTTTGGTTATAAATGGTAGGCTGGAGATAAGGCTATAGGAGCTTGGGTCTTTGGAATCTAGAGGGAGTGTTCTGACTGAGGCATTCTTCAGGCTGGAGGGCATGTGTTCTTGTGAGAGGGATAACTGACTGAGTTTGAATAGAATTGGGATACTTCTGATCTAGTTAATTTGATCTATGAAACTAGGCATGGGTCTAGTAAGGATGTAGCTGTGTTAAGGTTGGCAATGATCCCTTCCAGCTGTTCTGCAGAGACTGGATTGAAAGTGGTCCATTTTCGGGTGACACTGGAACTAGTAATTATTTCTTACAGAGCACATTGCCTTGTTATTTTTGTATTAAGTTTGTATTAAGAAAGTGGCAATTTCGTGTAGATATAATTTAATGGTTTCTCTCCCTTGGTCGGGGTCTCTAGTGAGTGATTTTGTGATATTGAAGAGCTCTCTGGGCAGTTAAGTAGGCCCATGATGAGGTTTGTGTGGTATTCTTTTCTGTAAAATTTTGCAAATTACAGCAAGAATTACTCTTGTACAAAAAATATGGATGGAGTATGACAAGATAAGGAAACAAATCATAACGTAGGTAATCCCATAAATAAAGAACAAAAGTTACAAAATCCATATAAATTCAGACCATCTAATTAGACCAAAATTTCAAGGGAAGGAGTGAATTAAATTGGGTAGATCATTAAAGAAAAAGCACATTGGAATAAAGGACCAAGCAGAAATCCTCAGACACTCATACTTGTTCCGTAACTAATCTAGGACATGGAGAAGACATAGATAATACACATTTCTTTAACTCCTAAAAAGAACGGAGCTGAATGGGCTCAAAAATACATAACGCACATTTAGATACCTAACAATGCATTTACAAGAGTAGTATAGCAAAAAAGTAAAAAAAACATAGATAAAGGATAATCAGGTAAATGACCACTTAAAGCACAAACCTCACACCTAAATGGACAACACTCAGCGCTAATGAAATGACATTAGCACAAAGAAAAAAATTATAAAGTAAGAATCCAGAGCGACTGACCACATTCTACAGCCCTGCTGCCATCTGTGCTCCTCCCCATTTGTGTGATATTCTTGTTTGTTTTTGTTTATTAATGCTTGGTATTCATTTTGTTTGTCCAAGTACACTCTCTGGTGGAGAAGGTCCTTTGTATATCTCCATTTACACTCTAGCTTTCTAAGCTCTCTCTTTAGGTTCTTTATATCTGGGGTGTACCATGGAATACAGTGTTATTTTCTGGATCTGTTCTAATTTTGGGGTGCTAGAGTGACCAGGGCTATTATCTTCTTCCAGTTGATAATGAGTAGCTCGATGTCGGATGTGTCTATATCTAGTCCTGGAATGATTCTTGTCAGAAACTGATCTTTATCAGATCATCGAAATCTACGTGTATTGTGGAAAAGGCTCTCTACGTTTGGGGCAATGTCTTAAGGTAGTGTAAAAGATCTGATGCTATGGTCAGACCACAGTACTGAAAATACTTGTGGGGGTGCTGGATGGTGTGGTTCAGCATAGCATTGTGTACAAAGATGGATTCTAGTGTGCTTCCCTTCTCACTAACTATTTGTTTATATTGCAACGCCTACATAGCTTCGGTGAAGAGTCGGCCTGTCTTGTAGATGGTGATGCAAGGTTTAGATCACCTAACAGAATGAACCATATATTCTTGTTTGTGTGTTCATGTGTTATCTCGAGAACAGTGGATAGGTCATCAGTCCTTGTGGATGGGGATCAATAGGCTAGGCATATTGTAAGGTGAGCATATCTAGATTGTCAGTGGAACTGGTTGTAATGCAGCTAAATTTTAAGTGATCTTTTGCTAATATGAACCCTCTCCCCCCCCCCCCCACACACACACACACATCTTCTGGTTGCTCTTGAGCAGATGTAGAAGGTAAATGATGATGCTCTAAGCTGATTGTTTAGTACATTTTTGTCATAAGTCCGGGAAGCACATTATCTCTAAGTTGTGGTCATTAAGGTAGTCAGAAATTGTGTGGATCTTGTTGCAAACTGACTGTGTGTTGATTAATCCACAGTTTACTTCCTGAAAGTGGTGGAATGTTGATTGTTAATCTTTTCAGGGAGCTGAGGATTAATTCTGACTAGACTGCAGGACACTCTTTTCTGTGGATTGTTTAATGGGTTACACATAGTGTGGAGTCTATTTCTGTTTCCCTGGGTGAGAGTAAGAGGCTTTTGAGTTTGAGTACTGTGAATGCGTATAGTAGTGTGAGCAGAATAATTATGGGGAGCATGGCTATTAGACTTTTGTATGTCTGTCTACAATAGTATGTCTGGCTGCACAGGGTGTTATCCGTTTGCAGTATAGTCAGTGCGAGTGTGGCTGGGTCCCTTATAGGTAGCCTGATATGTGGGGTGCATAGATGTTCAGCTATCTTTATTTGATTTGTGGATGAAGTGTTTTGTGCTGTTGTATGTAAGGTTTTCTAACCTTGTAGGTTTGATGGTTGTCCATTCAGTCCACTCTAAGGGCCATTCCCAAGAGCTCTTAAGCATGGCCCTTAGGAGCAGGCCTGCCAGGTACGGGTGCACCAATGGCACTTGTACCTTTAAAGCTGCAGGCGACAAGTGATCATGCCTTTCATGAAGCAGAGCTCGTTGCCACATTGTTCAGGTCAGCACGGTGCCGGTGCTGCCATCCTCCTGGTGGGTTCCCTCTGCTGTTGGCAGTGTCGGATTCTAGGTCAAGTAGTGTTTGGTCCATGTGTATGTGCTGGTCAGCTGGGGAGGCTGTAGGATCAGGGGAGCATGCAGTCGCCTGAAATATGTCCTGCTGGATGTTCGGTGGCTCGTGGCTTGGGATCACTCTAGGTCAAAGTTGGTTAGTTCGGTAGGGCCTCTAAGCTAAATCAGGTGGTATAGAGCTGGTGTGTGTTTTGTTCTCAGGCCCCCAACCAAGGATGTGCATGTGTGGATGGAATTTACCGCCTTGCTGTGTCGCTGCTGGCTCGTGGTAGATGAGTCTTCTGGTCCTTTGCTGCTGGGAAGTGCACAAGAGGCTGTGGCAGCTCTTGCCTGGCTGACTCGCTCTGTCCTCTGGAGTCCTCTGCTGGAGCTAGATGGATATACAGATGAGTCTTCTGATGTCTAAATGATAAGTAGGTAGATGCTGATCCAAGTACCTAAGCAACTAATGCCAGTGAATTGGAGCTGCTTGACAATCTGTTCTAACACTACTAGCCTTTAAGTGAAAGTATTTTGGTGATGGCAATCTTAATCTATCGCTTTCCATTGCAACTGTTCCTGTGGCCTTCAAACATTCTCTGGTTACACCTCTCTTCAAAAAGCCTTCACTAGACCCTACCTGTACTTCCAGTTATCAGTCTATCTCTCTCCTCCCCTTTGCTTCAAAATTACTTGAATGAACAATTCACTACTGATGTCTTGACTTTCTTTCCTCTCAAACCCTTCCACTGCAATCTGGCTTTTTTCCTCTACATTCTACAGAAACAGCTCTTGCCAAAGTCTCCATTAGCTTGTTCCTTGCCAAATCCAAGGGCCTTTATTCGGTCCTCATCCTTCTTGACCTTTCTGCTGCCTTTGACACTATGATCACCACCTTCTCCTCGATACCCTGTCCTTGGTTGGATTTAGGGTCTCTGTTCTGTCTTGGTTTTCTTCTCATCTCTCCCATTGCACTTTTAGTGTATGTTATGGTGGATCTTCCTCTATTGCCATCCTGCTTTTACTAGGTTTGCCTCAGGGCGCTGTCTTGGGACTTTTTCTTTTCTCTCTCTACAGTCAGTCCCTTGGTGCACTTATTTCCTCCCATGGTTTTCAATACCATCTTTATGCTGACAACACTTAGATCTATCTCTCTGCGCCTGAAATCTCTCCAGGAATCCAGGCCCAGATCTCTGCCTGCTTATCCAGCATTGCTGCCTGGATGTCTCACCACTGTCTGAAACTGAACGTGGCCAAAACTGAGCTCCTTATCTTTCCTCCTAAACCCACCTCCCCCCTTCCTCCCTTCTTTATTTATGTGGATACCACACCTCCCTGTTTCCTCAGTTCGCAACCTTGTGGTCATTTTTGACGCTATTCTCTCTTTCTCTGCACATATCCTACAGATAGCTGAAACCTGTTGCTTCTTTCTTTATAACATCAGCAAAATTCATCCCTTCCTTCCTGAACACACTACAAAGACCCTTATCCACTCTCTAGTCACCTCCTGTCCTGCTCCTCGCTGGTCTCCCTCTGAATCATCTCTCCCACCTTCAATTTGTTCAAAACTCAGCTGCACGGCTAATCTTCCACTAGTGTCACTATGCTCATGTAACCCCTCTTCTCGAGGCACTTCACTGCCTCTCTCTCTGTTTCCGCTTCTAGTTTAAACTTCTCCTACTGACCTACAAGTGCATTCATTCTGCAGCTCCTCACTACCTTCCCTCTGTATTCTCACTCTACACCTTCCTCAGGAACTTTGCTTCTCTGGCAGATCCCTTTTATCCCTGCCACTACAAACTCCAGATTTCATTCTTTCCACCTTGCTGCTCCATATGCCTGGAACAAACTACCTTAGTCAGTGTGTCAGGCTCATTTTCTAGCCCTATTCAAATCCAGGCTAAAATCCCAGTTCTTCGAGGCTGCTTTTGGATCCTGATGCTCCTCACTCTTTTGTTCACTGTTTATGTGTATCTTACCATACTCTAGTCCCCAGTTTTGTGATGTTTTTCATCTTGATTAGGTTGTAAGCTCTGATGAGCAGGGACTGTATCCTACATCTATATGTACAGTGTTGCCTGTGCCTTGTAGCACTATACACATGATAAGTAGTAGTAGTATCATTTGTATAGCACTACAAGGCATATTCAGCACTGTACATATACAAGTAAGAGACAGTCCCTGCTCTTCAGAACTTACAATCTAATCGACTAGGGAGAATCTAGGAGAATGGCAAAGATACAGGTAGGTGATGAGCAGGAGAATAAGGATATCAAGATCCAGGTTTTTAGCCTGGATTTGAATAAGGCCAGAAATATAGCCTGGCGTACTAACTTGGGCAGTTTGTTTCATGCACATGGCAGAGAAAGGCACAGATCCTTTCCTGCTCTTTTTGTAATCTGGTTTTCTTTGTATTTCTTGGTGAAATATGTAAGTGTAAATGCTTAATTAAAAAAAGACAAAAAAGAGATCTGCCAGAAAAGCAGAGTTCCCGAGGAGGGGTGTAGGGAGAGATAAGAGAGGAAAGGGAGTGAGGACCAGTTGAATGAATGCACTTATAGGTCAATAGGAGAAGTTTGAACTGAATGTGAAGTTGAATCCCAGTTAAACTCGCCTGTTACATGTAAACCCACAACAGCCTGTTGCTTTCTGTGGGTATTCTTGTTCACTGTAAACCGCGCTGATGAGAAAAAGCGCGGTATAAAAGAACTTTAAATAAATAAAATAAATAAATGTGGAAATGGATAGGGTGCCAGTGAAGCAACTTGAGGAGAGGGGTTCCCTGAGCATATCGAGACTGGGGGAAGATAAGCTGCGAGGCTGAGTTTTGAACAGATTGAAGGGGAGAGAGATGGAAGGACAGACTAGATGGGCCTTGTGGTCTTTTTCTGTCATCATGTTTCTATGTTTCTATGATTCAGAGGGAGACCAGAAAGTGCTTATAAGGCATTTTTTCAAGATTTGTTAAAATCTGGATATGTTCTCCCACCTAGCATTTCCCAGAACCAGCTTTGTAACAGTATTTTGCAGTGCCTGAAAACGAGATCGGTCTACCAGGTAAACCCAGTTAATAGGTAGGCTTTTGCTGCTAATGCCAAGCATTAGTTGCAAAAATGCAACAGTAGCTGCAAAGGTTGCATGTGATCTGTTTGGGGTGTGCCCAGTATTTTCCCAGCAGATAATACGTTGAAAATGCAGGGACTGCGGTGAGACAGCATTATTGATGCAGCTACGCTGCATCCATGTTTATGTTTATGTTTTATTCTGCTTTGATCCATGATGTCTGCAAACATGTGGCTACAGTGTGCTGTCAATACCTTCGGTAACCGCATAGTACAGGCACACCCACTATCCACCCACACCCCACCCACTCGCATTATTAATGCACAAAATGCAGCTATCATGGAAAATTGCATGCAGTAGCTGTATTTGTCCTGCGATAGCCGTCACTGTGGCATGAATTTCTCACATTAGAGCCATGATGATAGCTAACACCCTTTAATAGACATACCCACCAAGGTCTAGGTGGGAGAGAGCAGTAGCTTTCAACATCTGTCTTAAGCTATCCTCAGAAAGGAAGCCCCTAACTGACATGCTACTCTAAGGTTACAAAATATGATTAGAATATAAGCTCTCATGAGCACAGACTGTCTCTTACATCTGTATGTACAGAGCTGTGTACACCTTATAGTGCCATACAAATGCTAAGTAATAGAAATAGCAAGGAGAACGTCATTCTCCAAGGTAAGAGCTGAATCCAGAGAAATACCCAGAACGCAAGGGAATCTATATCCCAGCTAATAGAGAATCTTGTCAAGGATGATGTTTTTTTTTTATCAAAATTTTTATTTAAACACCAAACCACACAGCAGGAAAAACAACAGCACAACAACCCCCGCGCAGGGTGGGTTTCTGATCCCCACAGCGAGGATAAACAAACAACTGGTGTCAATTTTTACTTTAAAGGAAACAAATCCTCCCTTACCTAACCCCACCCCTGATCCCCCCCCTTCCCCCCCCCCCTACGGAGACATGGTCACCCCCATACCGGGCGCTACCCCCCAGTCAAGGTAGAGTAATCAACCACATACACCAGGGTCCAAATCCATACCACCATGGTCCTGTAGCCGCACTGTCCATTGCAGGACTTCGTTCCGACTCCTGGAGCCCAGCCGCTGAATATAGGGATCCCACAGGGTCTGGAAGGTCTGCCAACGCCTAGGGTTACCCCGTGCACTCCAGCACTCCGCAAGCATCAGTTGGTGAAAAGTATTCCGCCATTCCCAAAAGGACGGGGGTTCCCGTTCACGCCACCGACGAAGTAGGGGTCCCTTAGCCACCAAGCAGGCCTTACGCACCAGCAATCTCCCCCACTTACCTTTAGGCGAAGTAAGGCTTAAGATATCCAGCGTAACGAAAAAGGCATCCCAGCCCACCCTCTGCCCTATCAAATCCTGCATGTACGTAGAAATTCGATGCCAATAAGCCCGAAGACACCGACAGCTCCACCACATATGGAAGAGGGTCGCCAGCGGCTCCGAACATCTTGGACAGCTGCCATCTTCTGTCAGATGGCTCCGAAAGGCCCTCCGCGGTGAAAAATGTGCCCGCGTCAGTACTTTAAAATGTATTTCTCTCCACCGCACACCCTCTGCTAGAGAAACCATTCGCCGAAGACCCCGAAGAACAGTACCCGGTGGAACCGCCCGTTGTGATTCGACGGCCCACGCGCGCTCCACAGACCGGTAATCCGGGGAAGGCCGAAAAGCATCTATCCGCATCCGCAACCGTCGAATGGAAGGCACAAAATCTCCCCCTAAATCGAAAAATTCAATTATCCGCAACGAATGGTCAGCCTGGAGCTCATCTGCCGGTAACGACGACACATAGTGGGATAGCTGCCAATATGCGAATGGGTGCGACGGGGCCAGTTCGTACTCAGTTCTAAGCGTCGGGAGAGACTTACACCGTCCGTCCAAATCCACCACATTTCCAACAGTTCGAATCCCCTGCACGGCCCACGCCGCAACGTGGCATTCTCCGTGCCGGGAGTGAAGTGAATGTTGCCCTGCAAGGGAAGCCAACTGGAGATCTTCCAGCACCGCCGCCAAGATCGCTGAAGCTGTCGCCACGTCTTGCGCACGGCTCCCAACAGCACACTATCGGTAATATAGAGTGGGAGAAAACGGTCTTCATGGTGGAGGATGGCTAGTAAGGAAAACGGAGCCGCACAGGCTGCCTCCACCCGGCGCGGCGTAAAATGTTCAGTCCCACCCAGCCAGTCTCCCAAGTGCCGGGCCTGACAGGCCAAGGCATAGGCCCCCAGGTCCGGAAGCCCCATACCCCCCTGTCTCCATCCCCCTTGCAACCGCACACATGGTATTCTCGCCCTCGCCCCCCTCCATAGAAACCCCTTCAGCAAACCGGACAGTCTCTTTAGATCCCGCCTAAGCAACCAGACCGGGAGAGTCTGGAGCCAGTAAAGAACCTGGGGGAGAATGACCATCTTAATCGCAGCTATTCTGCCTGAAAGAGACAAGGGGAGGGACCCCCACGTCTGAAACTGATCACGCAGCTTATTCAGTAGCCGCTGGAGATTGGCCTTGTAAAGATTGCGCGTGCAAGGCGTCAATAGAATACCTAGATATAAAAAGGAATCCACCGCCCATCGTAGAGGGAAAACTCCCCTCCACGCCGCCCGGACATCTCCCAACACGTCCAATGCCTCAGATTTCTCCTGATTGATACGAAGGCGGCAAACCGACCAAAGGCCCGAAACTCCCGCAAAAGCGCCGACAGGGAAGCCTGGGGATCGGATAAATGTACGAGAAGATCATCAGCAAAGGCAGCCAGTTTAAAAACCTGCCGACCCATAGTTATTCCGGAAATCTCCTGAGACTGCTCCACCCGGCGAATGAGAGGATCCAAAGACAGAACAAAGAGGAGGGGAGACAATGGGCAACCCTGCCGAGTTCCTCTCTCAAGAGGGAAGGACTCTGAGAGCAGCCCATTACAGAGTATCGCCGCCTTGGGGTCTGCGTATAGGGATTTCACCAATTTACAAAAAGACTCTCCTAGGCCATAACGCGGCAACAAATCGTCTAAATAAGCCCAACTAACCCTATCAAAGGCCTTTTCGGCATCAAAGCTAATTAAGAGGGTCGACTGAGCTCGCCTCCGTGCCCACTCCAGTGACGCCACAATCCGCCTCAGGTTGCATACGGCATGCCGTTGACGTACAAAGCCAACTTGGGACACATGGACCAACTGGTCCAGAACCCCGGCCAGACGTTCCGCTAGGACCGTCGCTAACAATTTCAAATCAAAATTAAGCAGGGATATCGGGCGATAAGACGCCGCACATAAGGGTCCTTCCCCGGTTTCGGTATGAGGGTGACATAGGCCTGATTGTCCCCCCACCGAAAAAATCCCTGTTCCGCTCTCTGGACGTGCACAGCCAAGAGGGTCGGGGAGATCAAATCGCTCAGAATCTTATAAACCTCTGCTCCCATCCCATCGGGTCCCGGGGATTTATAACAACTCGCCCTGGCTATAGCGGCTTGTACCTCACTCACCAAAATCGGCTGGTCCAGCCGTTCTTGTTGCACCTTCGTCAAGTGAGGTAAGGGTAACGTCGCAAAGTAATCCCGCCGTTCTGGAGACGCGTCCGGCTCAGCAGAATAAAGCTTCTGAAAGAAGGATTTAAACACCGCAGCAATTTGAGGGCTAGCTCGTTGCAGCGTACCCCGATCATCTCGCAAGGCCGGAATCAAACGGGAGCCCCGGGGACCCCGCAAACATCGGGCCAGCAGTTTTCCAGGTTTATCCCCCTGGGTATGCAATCGGTAGCGGTAGTACATCACAGATTTGTGGGCGCGCTGGTGTAAGACCTCGTTCAACAATACCTGAGTCTCCATAAGCCGTTGCCGATTCGCCACCGTGGCACGACGAGCGCACACACGACGCAGTTTCGTAACCTCTTTTTCCAAGCTGATAATACGCTCAGCCTGCAGTCTCCGCTTGCGGGCCTGGTAGCCTATTATGTCACCTCTTAACACCACCTTAGCAGTCTCCCAGACCAATTCAGGATCATCAGAATGGGACCTATGGTCGGACGCAAATTCTTGCCAGCGCCGCCTCAGAAAAGACCGGAAATGGGTATCGGTATAAAGTTCCAAAGGAAATCGCCAAAGGCGGGTCCTAGGCCTCGCCTCCCCCCACTGAAGGTCCAACCAAACAAGCGCATGATCCGAAATCTCCCCCGGCCCTATCCGAGCATCTCTAACCGCCGCAAAAAAGGGAACCCGTCACCAAAATATAATCAATACGTGCCGAAGAACCATGGGCCCGTGACTGGTGTGTGAAATCCTTTTCCAATGGATGTAACAACCTCCAGGGGTCCACTAATCCCAAACTATCACACAACCGCAACATTGCCCGCGTAGACTGTCGCCGCTCCCGTGACCCTCCGACAGTAGTATCCAACTCCCCATCCAGTACTCCATTAAAATCTCCTCCCAAAATTATCGGAGCCTCAGGCAAAGTCTCCAATTTAGAGGTCAACCGAGTGTAGAGACCTTGATCAAACACATTAGGCGAGTAAAGGTTCCCTAACGTCACCAAGTGACCTTCCAATAGTCCATGTAAAAGCAAGAACCGCCCGGAGGGATCCAGTAGGGACCGAATGATCTCAAACCGTATACGTTTATGAATCAAGATGACAATACCACCCTTCTTCCCGGATGCCGGAGCTCCAAAGACCTGTCCTACCCATGCTCTACGCAATTTACTATGTTCTTCGGCCGATTGATGAGTCTCTTGGAGCAGGGCAATATCTGCATTATGCCTAGCCAAACCCTGTAACACCTTTGAGCGCTTCGTTGGGCTCCCCAACCCACACACATTCCAGGAAATAAGCCTCAGAGCACCATAGCTAGCAGCCAGCACGTGAACACGAAACTATCATGTAATCCAGAGAGAGCCCCCCCAGCCTGGGGTCCTCCCCATCCTCCTACTCGGTGGAAGTTGCTCGGAGAAAGCCTCCCCGCACAGGTGTGACCATGTCTCCCCCTCCCCCCCCCAATCCCTCCCTCCCCCAATCCCCCCCCTCCCCCCTCCACCCCCATAGCCAACAAGTGGCATCTCCTCAACCACATCACCACTCCCAGGTAGAATAAACCACCCAGGTAGATCACATAGATGCGTCCAGTCTCCCGCGCCCCATGTACCCCCCGCTCCGGGCCCAAGAACCTCAAGCCCTAGGCGGTGGAGCATTATTCAAGCCAGGAACCCAAGAAAGTAACACAGTCCCCCCCCCCGCCACCAGACCCCAGCAGCAAGAAAGCACCGTAGGACACCCAAGGAGCAAGTCCCTCCAATCTCCTGGAGGCTGCGCACGCACACATGCAGCCGCGCAGCCTACAGAGAGAGGTGAATCCCCCAGCCCACATAGTAACACTCAAGGGTTATACACTGAGAGAGGACTACCCAGCAGGATACAGTGTGTACTCCACCGTGACGGTAATACTTTATGAGCCATAGGGACACGCAAGAATAGCATGCACTATGATAGTGAGGATAGCATACAATACAATAGCTGAATAAGACTTACAAAATTAAACTGCTTCAGTAATGGCATAGATCTCAATAAAGGATAACATAACTAAAATCCATTCTCTCGCCAGAAGTAACCCAGGGGCTACACCACCCCGCCCCGCTATATATCATACGGCTAATCGGCGTACCGCACCCAATACCCAAGAAGGGAAAGTCACTAACTACACCCCTCTAAACCTAAGTACAAAGTTCTGCAATTTTTTAACCCAATGCCTCCCCCCGCTCAAGGCCCATCCCAACCCAAGAAGTGAGCCCGGGGCTGAAATAGGTCACAGACTCAATCTAAACCCCCCAGGGTCTAAATAATCCCCCCTCCCCTACCTGCCCACCCTCACGAAACAGTAAAGTCAAAGGAAGATACCCCCCCTTACCCCCCAGCCACTCTCCCACCCCCCAGCCCCGTCTCAGCCAACCCACCTCACTACCCCCTTCCCATACCTTCCCACCATCCTCCGCCATCCGTGGGGGCCCATCCCGACCCCTTCCCCGGCCCATTTTCCCCGCCAGCCCCACCAACTATCCAGAAAGGGGGAAGCAACCCCCACCCCCTTCCCATGGTAGGCATCAAATTAAGACCCACTGCGAAGGCCACCACCACGTAGGAGTGAGGGGTGAAACCGTCAGTGACAACAAGCAAACAGATAGTTAGTACAACAGTTAAGGCTAACAGGCCACACAAACAAACAGTCAATTCGTCCAGGCAAGGCCAGTCTTAAGTCTGAACCAAGTTCGGACCTACACTCCGCTCCTCGCTGGGGTCGATACTCCTGAGTATGTTCCTCTGCCCTTGCACACCTCAGTACTACTCCCTGGGCACGGTCAAGGCTTATTAGGCCGCATCTCCTCTCCCTCCACACAGCAGCAGTCCTGGGCCGCGTGAGAAAGGCATGGACGGCAAATGAGTAAACACGCGGCTCCCTCTAGGTCTTCAGCCCAAAGTCCGTAGCCACCGCAGGTCAGGCAGAAAAAGAAGACAGGCAGCCAACAGGCCCACCACCAGGTCAGGGGCCGGAGGCCGAGCAGTTCCCCTCCTGCACCACACGATCCACATATGAAGTAGCCTCCTCAGCAGATTCAAAGACCCGATGCGCTCCATTATGGAAAACGTGCAGGCGGGCCGGATATTGTACCGAAAACTTGATCGTAGATGCCTGCAATTTGGTACAGAGAGGGGCATATGCTCTACGCCGTTGACTAAGTGAGGCAGAGTAATCTTGGGCAATTCGGAGGGTAAAGTTATCACAGGTAAGTCCGTTCCGCTGGCGGGCAGCCCGAAGAACCGCCTCCTTCTGGGGATACTGGAGGAACTTGGCCAAGACTATCCGCGGCCTGGTGTCTCGGGTCTGCTTACTCCCCACGCGATGGACCCGCTCCAGCAGTAAATCCCCACTCTCCAAGCCACCTTTCAAAAGGCGGGGGAGTAACGTTTCGACGTACCTCTTGAGATCTTTGTCCGCGACCGTCTCAGGGATCCCCAACAGTCGTAGATTGTTTCTCCTCGATCGGTTTTCGAGGTCATCCAATTTAGCGGCCTGAGCGGACACCTGGGCCTTTAAGGTTGCCAGCTCTTGGGATGCTGCTTCAATCGAGTCCTCCGCTCTCCCGATGCGTTCTTCCGCCTCCTGAATGCGGCCCCCCAGAGCCCCCGTCAGCGTCTGCAGGGTATCCATTTTCTCGTTAAGAGCTGCAAACTGTGCCGATAATGCCTCAGCTACTGCCGCCGAAACCTCCTCCAAGAAGGCCGGCGAGGCGGGGAGCGCGGCATGACATTCCCGTCGGCCATTTTAGCCGCGGAAGCCACACGCTCCTTCTCCCGCCGAGTAGACTTTGCAGGTGCCGCCATCCCTTTCGGAGCCCCGCCACCCGATATCCCACGCCAAGTCTCCTGGGGGGGGGGGGGTGCCCACTAGAATTAGACCGATTCCGTTCAGCCAGAGCCCGGTAATCTGCCGGTTAGAGGCGCGGGGGACCGGAGCACATGCAGCACACGTCTGCTGTCCTCACCGCATCACGTGATCCTCCGTCAAGGATGATGTTATTCTAGCCACCCTCCCACAGCACTTGATTTTCAGGCAATTTCTTTCCATCCATTTTTCCAGCTACCCACAAGAAGTACCCAGCAGCATTAAGGTAAGGACTAGAACTTCTATAAAGAGAATGGTAATTAAAATATCTGCACTTCAGAGGAAAGTGACATCCAAATCATGCAAAAATCATTTTCATGAGCTAAGGAAATTTTGAATAGAAGTACCCTGCACCTTATCCATCCATGTGTTAGGCAGCTCATCACTTCATTTCACCCTAAGAAATCTATTTGTTAAAAACTCCAAGAACCAGCAAAGCACTGCGTCCATGATACCCAAGTGACTCCGTTTAGACAGTGGCAAGCTGTGGTCAACTAAGTCAAAGGCGGCCGTTAAGTCCATCTGCATGGCAAGCCTCACCACCTCTAGCTAAACAACTCCTAGCTTAGACAATAAATCAAATAACATGGTTTCAGTGTTGACAATTTCCCCTTAAGCTATACCACCTTTGATAAAAATATAAAACTTTACCATATCTTAAGAAAGCATCTTGTAAGCAAGTATGAGCTTTGGAGTCTGGCTTTTCCTTAAATATTATGGAGTTTTTGGAATCTTCCCAAGATCCAGCTGTTTCTCATGTGGTATCATGAGGAACTTTGATTATTTCCTTCACCCTGGATTTGCATCATGGTTTAGTTCTGAGGTTATTCTTTAAAAATAGACAAAAGTTATTTTATGGGAAGAAAATATATGCATTACCAGATGTTTCTAATCTATCCAATTAATGAGAAAGGAGCATAAATCACAAGTTATTGCCATTAGTGCTACTTTCTTTTTGAAATTTCCTGCTAAATGTATTGTTTATTTTCAGACATCTTAGTATATTTTCCACAGCTGAAGCAGTTTGTGAATGGGAAATGGGCACCTCTGCAGATGGTAACTGAGAGTGGAGGAGTAGCCTAATGATTAGCACATGGGCTTCGTAACCAAGAGACCAGCATTCAATTGTGGCCTTGTGGCCTTGGGCAAGTTA
Source organism: Ichthyophis bannanicus (assembly GCA_033557465.1). Taxonomy (NCBI): domain Eukaryota; kingdom Metazoa; phylum Chordata; class Amphibia; order Gymnophiona; family Ichthyophiidae; genus Ichthyophis; species Ichthyophis bannanicus. The sequence goes on along the minus strand of CM066034.1, from coordinate 732,152,319 downwards.
CTTAACCCTCCATTGCCTCCAGACAAAAGGCCTGGCAATCTACTTCCAGTCACACTGCCAAGAAAACCCAGGAGGTGCTGGGTCCAGGGCTGCCCAAGGATTTCTGCTGCCCTAGGCAGGAGCCCTGAGCTGTGCTGCCCACCTGTGCACTGAGCCATGCCCCACCCCCTGTGCTGAACCATGCTACTGCCGATTGAGGTGGCAGGTTGGGGGTGAATTTCAGCTCGGTGGCAGGCCATGTGCTTTGGCACACATGGCCTGCTGCTTCTGACCCCCTCTGGCATAACTTCGGGGGTTCAGAAGCGGCAGGCCATGTGTGCCAAAGCACATGGCCTGCCACCGAGCTGCCTCCCCCTTGCCACCAGAATCAGCAGCAGTGTGGCACAGCTCAGCATGGGGGGGGGGGGGGGGGGGGGGGGAAGGGCGATGTGGCTCAGCACACGGGGAGCAGCAAGTCATGGGTGCCAAAGCACATGGCCTGCTGCCTACCCTAGGCAGCCACCTAGCCCACCTAGTGGATGGGCTAGCCCTGTTTGGGTCACCAGGAGTCAGCATTGACTCGAAGGCACACATTGCATTTTTGCAGATGGTAACTGGGGAGGAATCCGGGACTGACAGGATCCTATGGTTATATTTTTCTGTGTCTCCATCTTGATTACTCATTCTCCAACCCCATATTATGGGCTTTATTTTTCAGTCTGTATTTTGTATTTTCCTGTCATCATTTTGGTGGCATGTTTGCTGATGTGTGCTAGGGGTTGGCACTTTAACATGCATTAAGTACTGAAAATTAGCACAGTAGGTGTGACAGGCCCATGCTAATAGTTGGAGTTGCGCCAAGCAGGTCTCCATGCAATCACTGCGGTGAGAAGAGCCTTACTTTGCTAAACTGAGAGTTGTAAATAACGCATTTGCACATAACGCCACCCACTGAGGCGGCAGTAAGTACACCTGTACTAACCGCAGCATTGACGATCAGTAAACGCTAATGACCCTATGTTCTACTGTCATGTGCAGTTAATACCCACACTCCACCCCTAACCCATACAGTGCCCACCACATCAGCCAGTGTCATTTCAAAACTGTGAGCTGGTGAGGTAGGAGTGAATGTGGGGTGGGTTCCTTAGGGTTCAGCTAGGGGGGGTTATGCTTTAGACGGATGTTTATTCCAGGGCAGTGGGGGAAGTAATTTACTTTGTGTAGATACTCATGGCCCTTTAAGAAGACTGGGGGTGATATGCTTTACTGGCCGCATGAATGTAGATTTGTTCCTTCTGCCAATAACATTTTCATGTTAGCATCAGCAGCAACTACTTAATGCAATATTTATAAAGGGCTTAACATCCTTTAATAAATACCATGTTACTATTGGCACACTAATATGCATGCGTTCATGTGCATTAAAAATGTACTTCAGTAAAAGGGGGCCTATATTTGCATATTTTGTTTCGGTCATGTGAGATACATTCAAATGCCTAACTTAAATCAAATGTATAATATGTATTGCTTTTCCATTATCTAAAAGGAATATTACTCAGTCATAGGAAAAAACAAATATAGATCCACTGAGGAACCCTTCCCAGATTTTCTTTCACAAGCAGAATGTGAGAAGTTTATTTCATAACTTTCATGTACCAACATTCATCAAGCATCACAGTAGTTTACAATATAGTTAACATGATTGCAAAGTGGTTTACAGTCTAATTAACATAAATAAAATCTAGTGAGAATAGACAATGAAAAAGACCAGGGGAGGCAGCATATTGTACAAGTACCTTTTGAGACAGATGGACCGGGCATCTAAATGGCAGATGACATTTAATGAGGACATGTGAAAAGTGATGCACATAGGGAAAAAGTGTTCTAAGTATAGGTACATGGTGTTGGGTTTCATATTAGGAGTCACCACCCAGGAAAGGATCTTGGAGTCATTATGAATAATATGTCAAATCCTCAGCTCAGTGTGTGGCAGCAGTCAAAAGTATAAAAAGAATGTTAGGAATTATTAGGAAAGTAATGGGGAATAAATAGTGAATTTATCAATGCCTCTGTATTGATCCATGCTGTGTCCACACATTGAGTATTTTATGCACTTTAGGTCATCCCGTCTGCAAAATGATGTAACAGAAGTAGTAAAGTACAGAGAGCAACCAAAATGATGAAGGGACTGGAATGGCGATAAAGGGGCTGGAATGTGTTCTTTAAAACGCTAGGAGCGGACATTTACACCAGTCCTAGGATTGGCGTAAGTAAGTGATTCTGTCTAGATTTTACACGCGATTTTGGCCACTTATGTCTCTATTTATAAAGAAAAGTAGGCACCTAATTTTCTTTATAAAATAGGCTTCAAACAGGCACGTCCTGGGTGCCTAAAACTAGGCAACTGGTTATAACATTAACCTTTTTGAGAGTAATTTTCTAACAGGACACCTAATTCAAGGCAGCCAAAATGGCCCTGATTCCATAAGGCGGATGTCTTTATAAAATACTACTATTAGTAGCAGAGATTTCATCTTACATTCAGGCACACTTAGACCTGCTCTATAGCCAGGTGTAAATGAACATGCATTAAGTATTCAAGTACATGCATAAATTAAAGTATTTTATAATCAATGCACATGCATGGGAACTCTGTCTGCTTTCCACCTAGACCATGCCCCTGGCTACACCTACCAGCAAAGTACTCACATTCAGGTCAACAAACAGACTTTTACACTGTTTGGTACTTTATAAGAGCAAGCAAAAGGAGAGAGGCAATGTCACTCACAACCACACTGCGCGATTGATGGAGACTGTTCCAAGGCTGCCGTTTGCTGAAAATAAGAACGGGATTTTCACAATTAAGTTGCTGATGCAAGACTCCTTAGCTTGGATTATCCCGTGGTTTCTCAGTGGTTGGGTTAAGACTGCATGTCATTTATACCCCTGAGGAAGGCTTCTACCGAAGCATGGCCTTGTAGGGTTGGATTTACTATTGTTTCTTTGTTCGGAATTTATAGATTTGGATTTTATAATTATTTAACAATTATTTATTAAACACCATGAGCTCGATTTTGAACTGAGCGGTGCGATGTGCCACATCGGCACATAGCCCACCCCTCTTCCGCCTAACCCACATTTGCAATGGTGGGGTCATATGCGGTCCTGGCATTGAAAATCCAGGTCTCGCCGCACATCCCGGAAACCGCAGCAGCTAGCCGGATAGCACCGATTTTCAATGCTACCCGCTTAGCCCCTGCGTCTGAAAGATAGGAGAGGAAAAACCTTGCCTTTCTTTCAGGTGCAGAGGGCTATGTGGGCAGCATCATAACTGGTGCTACCTGGTTATCCCTTTCCTCTATCTCCACTTTGCCCCAGTACGCCCCGAACATGCCCTGATGCCAACTGCATAGCATCTGGGCCACATTAGGGACTTTTCTGGGATTTTCGAAGGGCACTACCGATGTAGGTGCCCTTTGAAAATCCCGGATAAGGAACTGACATGGGTAACTAAGGCAGTTCCCCATGTAAATGCCTTTGAAAATCAGGCCCCATAATCATATTGGTTTGTGTGCTTTTGGCGTATTCTATAAGAGGTTATAAGTGCTTTGATGACTTTATAGCATTACCTCCTGAAAGCAAAGCAGAGAAAGTATTTTTTTCACTCAGTGCACAGTTACACTATGGAGTTTGTGCCAGATGATTTGGTCAAGAAAGTTAGCGCAGCTGGGTTTAAAAGGGTTTACACAAGTTACTGGAGAAAAAATCATAAACTGATACTAGCCAGATAAACTAGGTGATTGCCACAGCTTATTCCTAGGAGTGAGCAGAATGGAACGAATACAATCTTAGGGGTTCTGCCAGATTCTTGTGGACCGGATTGGCCATTCTTGAAGACAGGATACTTGGCTCAGTGGAGTGAAGGAGTAGATCATCAGCCTAGAACTTGAAAGACCAGTGTTCCATTCCCACTGGCACTATTTGTAGCCTTGGGCAAGCCACTTAACCCTCCATCACCTCAGGTACAAACTTAGATTGTGAGTCCTTTGGGGACAGGGAAATGCTTACTGTACCTGAATGTAACTCACCTTGATCTTCTCCTGGAAAGGATCAGTAAAATACAAATAATAAAAGACCTCTGCTCAGTCCCAACAGGGCAAAACGATATTCTATATCTGATTAAAATGGGGCATTAATCAAAACAGTCTACACTGGTACAAACCCCACAAATACTTTTACTTAAGAGTTTGCATCAATAATGAATGCAAAAAAAACAGGTGAGGTTTGTTTTGACTATCGCCTCCAGCAAAATTACGTGCAGAGATTGCACTTGCTTTTCCTGTGCATAATTTTGCCATTGGAAAATAGGTGTGTGATTAAGCAAAACTACACACGTATTTCCAGACTCCATCCTCAGCGCGGTGTCTTCTTCCTGCATGAAGAAGTCTGCATGTTGCCCGACAATGCACATTCTTCCATTCACTGAGAGGCTGGACAATGATCTAAACCTCCACATCTGCAGGTAAAATGCTACTCGATTATTGCCCTATTGTTGAATATATGCAGGAAACATTATAATAATTATTATAATTTATTACTCACCTCTATGAGAAGAATTCACCCAAGGCGGTGTTCAGCATATTACTGACAATCAGTTAACAGACACCAATTAACATAGCAGACATAGCAGAGAAAGATCTAGTAAATGGTGATACTGATATAGATAGAGCCCAGAATTATAGACAAATTACAAACGTACTGTAACAGCCAGCACCATACCTAGCCCTGTGTGAGAGGTGCAGTTGCACAGGGTGCAAAAAAATAGGGGCGCATTTGGGGCTGCCCGGCTCTGCTCCCCCCACGCTGCCTGCCCTTGCCCTGCTGCAACCACTTTTCCTGTCGCCTGGTGATGGCAGCAGCAGAGCAGACAATTTAAAAAACAAAAACGTGTCTTTCCGACTGTGTTTGCATGAAGGTCTGAGCCCTCCCTCCTCTGACATATGCTCACGTCTGAGGGACCAGACCAGCCATTAAAGCGTGGAGTTGCAAAGACCAGCGTTTGATTGGCTGGTCTGGTCCCGCCCTTCTGTGATGCAGGCATATGTCAGAGGAGGGAGGGATCAGACCTGTGTGCATGTGCAGAGTCGGAAAGACCTGAGTTTTTTTTGTTTGTTTTTTAAATTGGATGTCTGCTCTGCTGCTGCAATCTCCACCGCCGCCGCCAAGGCAACACAAAAAGCGGCAGGGGCAGCAGCTGGGCAAGGGCAGGTAGTGCGGGGGAGCTGGCTAGATATGGAGGTAAGATGGGGAGATGCTGGGCATAGGGCAAATGACAAATTATGATGGGGGGGCACATTTATGGCTTGGTATGGCCCTGGTAACAGTTACATGAAATCTTTTTCAATTAGGCTCTAGATTTTCAAGACAGGCTAATCCATTTCTGGTTTTACCCCACTGCATGCCTCAGCTTTTCTTAGGGAATGCAATAACAAATTAGAACTACAAATCCCTGCATGCAATGCCATAAAACCAGAATCAAACTGTTCTGAAAATCTGGAACCAGTTAGCAACCCTACTCATTATATTACCTGTGGCTATGAGGGAATTAGAATCAGTAGACAGAAAAAGGAAGGTTACATATCTGGCTTTATTATGCAGTAGTAGCTGGGGACTATATACATTTATTTATTTTAAAACATTTTTAGATTGCCATATGCACAGGCATTCAAGGCGGTTTACAACAATTTCAAAATACAGAGGAGTTACAAAGAAAATTATGCCCCCAAATAGCAAATCACTGCTGAGTACACATCGCTACTGCAAACACGCTGCTGGCGTCTATCAGCAGCTGCACTAAGGCAGGAACAAAAACGTTTTTAAAGCTTTCCGAAAGGCAAGCAGGACCGTCTCCTTCCACAGAGCCTTCTGCATCATGTTCCACCAAACCGGGGCTGCAACTGAGAGCACACGCACCCGCCACTGAAAAAGACGTACCTGGGAAATCCCTGGCGCGCCTGCGATGACCGCAGGGACCTGTTAAGCTGGTACCACATCACAGAGCCCTGCAAGTAACTGGGCCCCAATCCGCGCAGCACCTTAAAGGCCAAAACTAACAATTTGAAGACACACTCAACAAACAAGTACCTAAGGCCAGTTAGTCAACAATCACCAGGAAACATGCCAATTCAGCTGCTTCCTGAAAAGAAGGTAATCCTGGTCCAGCATTGCTTATCTGGGAGAGAGTTCCAGAGGTTGGGTTCCGATCCCTAGACAGGCCCATTGGATGTTAGACCATCTGATTTCCTTCAGTGATGGCATAACTAACAAAGTTCTTTGGATTCCAGTGATTGGATTCTTTGGCTCTAGTTGTTTAGATATAGTGTGTAGGGCAGTAGATTTGCATGCAGTGCCTCTATTACATGAAAATCTCTCTCATGATATCTGTTGTGGTTATCCTGTAAACCTAACTTGGTAGGTGTGTCCCAAGAGCTGGTTTGAGAACCCTGGTATAGGGATACCTTACCTCTTTGGGGCTCAAATCCATTCCCTCAAAGGGCATTAAAGACCAGAGTCAGAATTATGCATTTGATCCTACAGGTTATTGGAAGCCAGTGTAGATTTTCTAGGATAGATGCGATGCATTCTTGGATCGTGCATCATTCGCAATAGCATTTGTTGTGCGGTGTTCTGGGTTAGTTGAAGCAGGTCTAACCGCTTATGTGTCAGTCGTATACCATGTTGCAGAAGTCGGGTCATAACATTATTATAGTATGGACCACTGTGGTCAGACTTTCTTTTTCAAAAACAACTGCAGTTAAAAGTTGATATGGATAATAGATGCAGCTTTTCAACATTGCTTGAATCTGCAAGCACATGGCAAAAGCCAAGTCCAATAGGATCTCTACTTTCCTTACCTGCAATATTTTTTAATGCATAAATGTTTCAGTCTTGAAACAGCCAATAAACAAATATGAATATCAACTCTGGTGCTAACAAGTCATTTCAAGAGTCATTTTTGTATTACAAAGGTGATCTAGCAAAGAAAAATAAGTCTAGTAACATAATAACATAGTATATGATGGCAGATAAAGACCAGTATGATCCATCTAGTCTGCCCAGCAAGGCGGCAAGAGTAGGTGCGCCCACCACTCTGTACAGGTAACCCCTCCCCATGCTTTTGTTTAGGGGTATACCCACCGCTCCGTGTAGGTCACCTCTACTTACTGAGATATCAGAGACAGTTACGTTTATTGTGATTTTATCCTGTTTCTATAAAAGGATTCAGTATGTCTGTCCCATGCCATTTTGAATTCTGTCACTGTATTTGCCCCCACCGCTTCCATCGAGAGGGCATTCCAAGCATCCACCACTCTTTCAGTGAAAAAGTATTTCCTGATTTTGCCTTTCAGTTTACTCCCTTACAGATTCATGTTATGCCCTCTAGTATTACAGCTTCCCCATCTTTGAAAAAGGTTTGGTTGTTCATTAATACTCCTTAAGTATTTAAAGGTCTGAATCATATCTCCCCTGCCTCGCCTCTCCTCTCCTCTAGAGTATGCCTATTTAGGTCTTGAAGTCTCTTTTAATATGTTTTCTGAAGCGAGCTCCAAATCATTTTGGTCACCTTCCTCTGAACCATTTCCAGTCTTTTTATATCCTTTGAGGGCTATGGTCTCCAAAAGTGAACAAAATATTCCAAGTGAGGCCTCACCACCAACTTGTACAGTGGCATTAGTACCTCTTCCTTTCTGCTGGTAATTCCTCTCTGTATGGAACCCAGCATACTTCTGGCTTTTGCCACCGCCTTGTCACACTGTTTCGCCACTTTGAGATCCTCAGAAACAATCACTCTGAGGTCCTTCTCCTGGTCCATGCACACCAACCTATAGCCTCCTCTGGCCCCACATTCCCTCCAACAGAGTGCGTAGCAAATAGTACATGCTCTTTGCATTCGCTCTGGTCTCATATATGATCAGTACAGCACCTTATGTGTTTTCTACCAGGTTGGCATACACCAGATGCCTCCCTATCGTCTGAAAGATACATTCTGACATCGCTCCATCCTAGCTCACCCCCAGGACCTGCTTCCATTTGACCATGAACTCCTCCTCCCCCCCCCCCCCAAATGCCTTAAGTCCCTGATAAAGTTTGGAAATGATCCCCTTCTTACCCAATAAATCCAGGCAAAGCACCGTATGTTCTTGGCTTAGGTCCGCCCTCACTTTCCCCTGCAACAAAAAGTGCCAAATCTGCAGATACCCATAGAACCTCCGATTGCTCAGGGAATACATATCCTGCAGCCCATCAAAGGGCACTATGGCCCTCCCACCCCGGAAGAATTGAGCTACTCCCTCCAATCCCTTCTGCTTCCACTCTTCCATCAACAGTTTTGATGGCCCCTCTCCCTCCTGGAAGCAGCCCCTCAGTTGCCACAGTGCAGAGTATATCTTCCCAGGCATTAGTAATTTACGGTGCCCTGCCCAGATGCTCAGCATGTGTCACATCAACAGGTGTTCTACTCCCCTTGCCCATCATGACCCCAGAGCTCCTCCCCTGGACCCAGCCCTTGCAGTTCTTGCCATTCCATCCACACCCACAACATCTCCCTTTCCCACACTAGGCATAAATGCACCGTAACTGCGCCGCTACATAATAGTCCCTAAAGTCTGGCAGACCCAACACCCCCTCGCTCTTTTGATTTTGCAACACCCTCCAAGCTACCCTTTGGGGCCTACCCTTCCAGATGAACCGCTCTACTCTCTGCCGCACACTTTTCAACACCTGATCTGGCACAGGGATGGGCATGGCCTGAAACATGTACAAAAACTTTGGGATTGCCATCATCTGATCGCAACCATGCGACCCATCCACAAGAGACGCATTTGCCCCCAGCACTCCCAATTGCTCATCGAGCTTCCTTAGGAGCAGTGGGTAGCAAGTTCTGCTATGAGGGGACATAGGATGAGGGTGAAGGGGGATAGATTTAGGAGTGATATGGGGAAATATTTCTTTACGGAAAGAGTAGTGGATCCGTGGAATAGTCTCCCAGTGGAGGTGGTGGAGATGAGGACAGTAACTGAATTCAAAAAAGCACGGGACAAATACAGAGGATCTCTAAAGGTAAAAAGGGGACTGTTGTAGTTGTTGATATGGAAGGACAGCCATGTGATCTTTTTCTGTCGTCTTATTTCTATGTTTCTAGTTTGGCTGGTATAATTAACCCAAATCCCTCCCCAAGTTCACCGTCAAGTACCGCATCCCCTTCGGGGCCCATTGAAACAGAAAGTGGTATTGCAGTCACTCTTGTAACTAGGAGCCTACAGTCAGGTTAAGAATCTCTGACTTGCTCATATTTAGACTAAACCTCGACAATCGGTTGTATTCACCCAGCTCCCACACTATTAAGGGCAACGAGATCAGGGGTCGTATTACTGCAAAAATGATATTGTCTGCAAAGAGTGCTATACGCAACTCCTCCTCGCCCACCCTTATTCCCCAAATGTCAAGACTCTGGAGTATCTGCTGCGCCAAAGGCTCTACCGTCAGTGCAAACAACAAAGGGGAAAGGGGGCAGTCCTGCAACGTCCCCCTTCTCAAGGTAAAAAACTCTGAATAGCTCCCATTCACCTTCACGCATACACTGGAGTTGTGTTAAAGGGCCTGAATCCATCCCCAGAACTCCTCCCCAAATCCCATGTGCTCCAACATTTTAAACATAAATCCCCATGCAACCTGGTCAAACACTTTCTCTGCGTCAATCGTTAAGAGTAGGACCTCCCCCACCTCCTGACCTGTCCCGTATATCAGATTTAGCAGCCTTCTGATATTGTCTGTGGCCTGCCGCCCCGGTATAAATTCAGCTTGATCTAGGTGGATCACGCAGGCCATCACTCGATTCAGACATGTTGCCAATACTTTTGCCAAAAGTGCCTTTTGCAGTGTCAATGATTTAGAGAGAGCCAATAGATCATATCAACAATTGTTGCTTCTGCATATTGCCTTCTGTTGGGAAGGGTTTGTCGAAGAAGAAAAAGTGGACTGTGCAGTATCCAAACATTCTATCAGCTATATGCCCAGTACCCTATGGAGAAGGACTGTCAGTTCCTGATGCTCCTGAATCATTCTCACTTGAGTCAGACAAGGAAGAGAAAGGGGATGAAACTTCTGGTCCCAAACCATCAATGTCACATGACCCAGATTTTCTCCCATCCTCCTCCTCTGAACTACACTTTATAACACAAGGTGAACTGAATGACTTTCCTGTCAATTCTAAACCCTCCTTCTACCTCACTCCTTTTCCTCCTTTGAAGTTCATTCCATCCGCCTTTTCAATCCCTTACCTCTCCGGATAGCTGCTATTTATAGATCACCTGATAAGTACACCTCTACTTTTCTCACTGACTTTAACTTCTGACTTTCCCTATTTCTTGATTTTTCTTCCCCCTCCCTTATTCTTGGTGATTTTAACATTCATGTTGATAACCCTTTTGACCCCTATACTTCTAAACTCCTTTCCCTCATCTCCTCATTCATCCTCCAACTTTGTTCTTCTGCTGCCACTCATCAGCACAGTCACAGCCTTGACCTGGTTTTCTTCTCTAACTATTTACCCTCCAATTTTCATTCCTTTATTCTTTCCTTATCTGATCATCACCTCTTAAGCTTCACTTTTCATCACTCCTCACCTCAATCTCACCAAGTCTCCTCATACCTCTTTAGGAATCTTCATGCTATCAATCCATCGGCTCTCTCCACTATTGTCTCATCATCTCTTTCTTCCACCTTGTCTTCTAAGTCTGTTGATGAGGTTTTAATTTTCTATAATACTGCCCCTCTCCTTTGCTCTGGTTACTCTTGCTCCTCCCATCCCTCATCCTGTGAGACGCACTATAGCTCAGCCCTAGCTATCTTTAACTACCCGCTATCTATGCTTCTGTGCCCGTTCAGCTGAGCACACTTGGCTCAATCCCGCTGACTTTCTCCACTTCAAATTCATGCTTACCTCCTTCCAGTCAGCCTTAGCTCTTGCCAAGCAAAACTACTATGTCCATCTGACTAACTGTTTTGCTACTAACACCATCGTCTCTTCTTTACTCTTAACTCTCTCTTCAAGGCACCTAACTCTCTGACCCCTCCTTCTTTTTCTGCCCAAATCCTAGCTGATTATTTCATGACAAAATCTGATGGGCAGACTAGATGGACCATGCTAGCCTTTATCTGCTGTCATATAATATGTTACTGTATTACACTCCAATTCCTCACTAGATCAGCTTCATTCCAACTTCCTCCTCTCATTAACATCTTTTCCCCTCAAACTCTGTTACTCTTTCATCCTTTTCCATGATCTCAGAAGAGGAAACCTCTGTTCTTCTCTCCTCCTCTAAATCTACTACTTGCTCCTCTGATCCTATCCCTACTCATCTCCTTAAGTCCATATCCTCTTCTGTCATCCCTACCATTTCATATATCCTCAATCTCTCACTCTCCACTGCTACTGTCCCTGCTGCCTTCAAGCATGCTCCTCAAGAAACCTTCACTTGACCCTAGTTGTCCTTCCATTTATCAACCTATCTCCCTTCTTCACTTCATTTCCAAACTTTTTGAGCATGCAGTCCTCTACCGTTGTCTTGAATTTCTTTCTTCTTAAGCCTTGCTTCAATCTGGTTTTCATCCCTTACCCTCTACTGAGATGGCACTTGCCAAAGTCCCCAGTGACTTATTCCTGGCTAAGTCCAAAGGCCTTTACTCGGTCCTCGTCCTTCTTGACCTTTCTGCTGCTTTTGACACTGTTGACCACTACCTCCTCCCCAACATATTGTCCTCACTTGGTTTTGGGGGCTCTGTGCTCTCCTGGTTCTCTTCTTATCTCTCCCATCACTCCTTCAGTCTTTGTTCTGGTGGCTCCTCCTCTACTGCTATTCCACTCTCAGTTGGTGTACTCCAATGATCTGTTCTGGGCCCTCTCTTCTTCCATCTCTATACCCAGTCCCTCTCATCTCCTCTCATGGATTTCAGTATCACTATTATACTGACGACTCTCAGATCTATCTTTCTTCTCCTGATATTTCTCCATCACTCTAGGTCTGCATCTCTGCCTGTCTGTCTGACATCACCACCTGGATGTCTCTCCGCTGTTTGAAATTAAACAAAACCAAACTTCTTATTTTTCCCACTAAACCTTCCTCCTTCCTTCTTCTTTTCTCTATTTCTATAAATAACACTCTTCTAGTTCCTGTTTCCTCAGCCCATAACCTTGGGTCATTGTTGACTCCTCCCTCTCCTTCACCTCACATATCTAACAGATAGCTAAAACTTGTCACTTCTTTATCTATAATGTTAACAAAATTCGCTTTTTTCCTTCTGAACACAGTACTAAAACACTTGTCCACTCTCTAATCACTTCCCATCTCGACTATTGCAATGTCCTTCTTTCTGGTCTCCCTCTGAATCATCTCTCTCCTCTTCAATCTGTTCAGAACTCTGCTGCATGACTAATCTTTCACCAGCCTTAATATACTCATATAACCCCTCCTCTCAAATCACTTCATTGGCTTCCCTTCCATTTCCATATCCAATTAAAACTTCCCCTTCTGACCTATCAATGCATTCATTCTACTGCTCACCACCTTTCCTCTCTCCCTACACCTCATTTCGTGAACTCTGCACTTCCATTGGCATATTCCTCTCTATGCCTTTTTCCTCCACTGCCAACTCTAGACTTTGATCCTTTCATCTTTCTGCTCCTTATCCCTGGAACAATCTGCCTCACTCTGTGCGTCAGGCATCCTCTCTCCCCCTTTTCAAATCCATGCTAAAGGCTCATCTCTTTGGGGCTGCTTTTGGATCCTGATCCCTTACTTTCCTTGTGTCACCTTACCCTTCCCTATTGCATTCTTTTCTTGCTTTCCTTGTGTCTCTTTACCCTTCCCTATTACACCCTTATTCTTATCTTTTGTCTTGTCTGTCTTAATTAGATTGTAAGCTCTAATGAGCAGGGATCGTCTTTATGTCTGAACAGTGCTGCATATGTCTTGTAGCACTATATAAATGATTAATAGTAGTAGTAGTAGTAGTAGTAGTAGTAGTAGTAAGGGATTTGGAACTATCTAAGAGTAAGGCAGAGCTGTTGGGCTCCAGACTGCAGCAGTGAAATCTCCTGTCCGGTGATGTTGGGGTTTCCATGTTCCGTGAACGTCAAAAGGATTTTGTTACATTCTTCTTCATGGAAGGTGATCTTGCAGCCTGCAACAACAATTGTCTGATGAAAGCCCTCAACATCATTCGTCATCCAGATGAGTGGGGACTGTTCATCAATTCATCGAAGATGAGTCTTAAAGCTGTTTTGCTGCATAATGGCAATATTTTGCCATCAATTCCAATTGGTCATGCACTCCATATGAAAGAAACCTATGACAATATAAAACAGCTGTTGAGATGCGTAAACTATGACCATCATCAGTGGCACCTCTTCACTGCCACTTTCAGATCTTGACTCATCTGATATCCTTTGTATTTCCTTGCAATTCCCCCTAGATGTATCCCTGTCTACACTTACTGCGTTGTCTGTCTTGACTAGATTGTAAGCTCTGATGAGCAGGGACTGTCTCTTACATGTCTGTGCAGCACTGCGTACGTCTTGTAGCGCTATACAAATGCTCTGTTGCTTGGTCTGCAGACTAGTTACACAAAATACTGCTGTTTTTTTTGTGAATGGGATAGTCATGCGAAAGATTCTCACTACATCAAGAGATTTTGGCCACTCCAACAGTCACTGGAGTCTGGAAAGAAAAGTGTGCAGGATCCACCACTTGTTGAATCAAGGAAGATTTTGTTACCACTCTTACACATTAAGCTGGGTCTGATGAAAAATTTTGTCAAGGCCATGGACAAAACAAAACCAGTTTTCAAGTATCTCAGTGGGAAATTTCCAAGATGTGGAGCCTGATTCAGAGAGGGACATGTCCAGGCCATCTGGACGGCCACAAGCAAGACGGCCCATCTGAACCTGATTGTGGGCCGCAGGAACAAACGTTCCCATGATGGCCAGAATCGGGCCTGAGGATGGCCTGGCGTGCCGCTGCTGCCTGCGGGGACATCCTCCCCACAGGCACCCCTGACTCACATGACTCCAGTCCCCCTTTTCTCTGCTGCTTGACCCAAGGCCGGCCTTCCATGGCCTGGATCGGGCAGCGAGGACCCCCCCTCCACACCCAGCCCCGAGGGGGGATCTCTGGGCTCGATCATACCAAAAGGACATACAGGGCCGTGACCTGAATCGGTCCTGTACATGCTGCCGAGCTGGCCCGCCCCTGCTCCCTTCCCACCGCCGGCTCTCCCCATCCTGAGCATCAAGATGTATGGAGAGAGCCAGAGGGGGAATCGGGCCCAGAAGGCTTGCGGGGCTGCATGTACCATCAGGATGTGCTGCCCTGCAAACCGTGTCTCTCCATGAGGCCCTAAGTGAAGCAAAGATAAAGAAAGGTGTCTTTGTTGGTCCTCAGATTCATGAACTTCTTCAAGATGATGCATTTAACTGTGCACCACATGGCAAAGAAATGATGGCATGGAAAGTCTTCCAGTTAGTGGCAACAAGTTTTCTCAGAAACAACAAGGCAGACAACTACAGGGAGTTGGTGGGAAAACTCCTCAATGCATACAAAAATCTTGGCTGCAACATGTCACTAAAGATACATTTTTTGCACTCTCATCTTGATTTTATTTTTCCACCAAACTGCGGAGCAGTGAGCGATGAGCATGGCGAGCGATTTCATCAGGACATTGCAGAGATGGAGAAAAGAGATCAAGGTAAATGGAGCCCGTCAGTGCTTGCAGACTATTGCTGGACAGTGACAAGAGATATTCCATTTACAGAATACAAGAGACAAGACAAGAAACGCTGAGTAGAGACTGAATAAGGTCTAAAATGAATACTAAAGCATACACAGTCATTTCTTGCTTTCTGTTTCATACTCACTTTTTTAATAAATTGTATTTAAATAACCCTTTGGCTGATATTTAAACTTTTAAACAAAGACAACAGGTGAAATATTATCAAGATCATATATATATGGCAAATATAAACACATGAAAAGACTTAGGCTTATAATGTGATTAAAACTCTACTACCAACATGCTATATATACACATAAAATTGAAAAACTTAGATATCTTGGAAACAATAGCCAATCAGCTGTTTTAATTGGCATTTTTCAAATCAGCCCATCAAAATCCATAAGAATTGGCAGATTTTGTCTCTGAAGCAGACAACTTTTAAAAAATTGAAGACCAGTGTAATCAGGGTTTTATCAGTGATCTCTTTACCAATTCCTGAATATGTGGCTTAAAAGTAAGCACAAAATCTAGCAAAACCCCTATATAACAAACTTCTGAGGCCACAGAAATGGTATTCCTATCTATCACCACTTGGACAGGAAAAGAAGCAGAGGGGATTTGCAAAAAAATCATACATTCAGTTTTCTTAATATTAACATCAAGGCATAAATTAGCTAAACAACGCTTGACCTCCAACACAACTTTAATTATGTACTCAATTTCCACAGAGACATCCCCAACCCAGGGACAAAATAACATGATATCATCAGCGCAAAATCTATACTGATAGTCCTTCAAAAGAAAACATAATAGTAATACATATAAATTAAATGATAAAGCTGACAAGGATGAACCCTGAGGTAACCCACACAATGTAAGAAACCAATGAAACCAAGAACTACCATCACAAACACTGCTCTCTACCTGTTAGATGAGAACAAAACCAAGACACAATACTGGTACTCATACCCAGCTCCAGCAATAGCAGGAATAAAATATTATGCAAAACAGAATATTAAGAAACCTACGAAAACAAACTCTCCTTTCCCAAGCTCAGTTAACTACTGGTCACAAGTAGACAGCAACAATGTTTCTGTACTTCATGCAACTCGGAACCCAAACTGAAACTCTCCAAAACCTAAAACTTAACCAGGCAATCCACTAATTGACGTAATATAACCTGCTCTATTAATTTAGCTAGAAGTGGCAAGTTGGAAATAGAGTGATAGTTCACTTTGTCCAAAGAGTTCCAAACAGCTTTTTTCATAATACATAATACACGATAGTCCTTTTTCGCTCAATAGGCAAATATCCACAATGTAATGAGGAGTTAACGAGCTCCACCAACACTGAATGGATGGCAATACAACTACAAAATACAGCCAGTGGAAGAGAATCTAACCATGAGGATACAGGCTTCATTCTTTTTAAAATCTATCGACTAGAATGAAATCCTCCCAGGAACTAGTTTCAGCCTTCCCACCAAGAAGTAGGAAAGACAAGTCCCCAACATGCTTAGCAATAAGATTGTGAAGGAGCAGTCGATAGGCATGGAAATACCCACAGTACCAGAATATAACTTGCATTGACTTACTCCTGAAAAGGCATCCAAAAGAAAAAGATGCTTCAGATTAAACTTGAAACACCTCACCACAAAGTGCTGAAGCTTGGTTCATTTCAAATAAGGTGTATGATAACCGATTCAAACTGAATCCAAAAATTTAGCCAAGCCTGAATTCATTTTTAAACAACCTAGCTTATTGAACTGGGGCAATGTTAACTTTTATGTAGATACAAGCTTTAACCCTCAAGTGGAAGTGTAGCCTAATAGAGCAGTAGGCTAGCAGCCAGGGTTCAAATCCCACAGGGCTCTTTGTGATCTAGCGTGTCACTTAACTCTCCAGTGCCCCAGGTAGAAACTTAGGCTGTACACCCTTGGGGGATAAACAAAATACCCACTGTATCTGAGAAAAGACATGAACTAAATCCAATTCCCTTTCCCTAAACCTAAAGCAATGACATTACTGCTAAAAGTCCTATGTAAGTGAGAGAACTGCTTGATCAAAAGAAATGTTTCCCATCCACCTCTTACCTAATAATCCTGCTGAATTTCACCAAAAGAATGAGCTGGTTTATAGATACAGGGGGCAGGACAAAGCAAGCATGTTTGGAAGACACCAGAATGCAGAAAAATGAGGAAATATAAAAAATGAGAATTGAAAAATAAAAGAGCAAAAAGTGAAAGAAACATTAAGAACTAAGGTATTATCAAAGACAGCATTATGGGTGCAGCCAGGGGTCATCTGCTAATGACCCCTGGCTGCACCTCCCTGCAGGAAGGAGTACCAAAAACCTTTGCATCCCTTGAGCAACACAACTGCATGCAAAAGTCTTGCTTTGCAGCTTATTATCCAGAGGGCATCAATGGACGTCTGCAGAAAACAAGGGGTTCTTAATTTGTGCTTATATGTCAGATGCCATCATATTTTAAACTAGATACAGATGTGACAAAGCTTCAGTTAAAAGCAAATCATCAAGATGAAGTTGTTGATCAAAATGGCACTTTTAAATTCTGACAACACATCAAATATTTCTTGCAAACTTGAAGAAAATGGGTTGGTTCCTAGCTCTGTATTCATATTGCACTATTATGGAAAATTTCACTTGAGTACACCATCTTTACAAGATGGAATAAAAGCAATATCTAAATGCATTTTTCTGCTAATTAATTACATTTTAGAGCTTGCACAAACCACATATTTTAGTATAATAATAGTTTAATAAGAACCTTACTGTTTCTATTAGTTTTTATAGTATAAATAAGATATGACAGAATGTTATTTGATATAATTTTAAGACTGACTTGTAATTGCATATCTGTACTAATTCATACAATGACATGACTTTTATAAATTACAGCTGTGATATCCCTTATTTTGTTCTTAGCAGGTCTTTCTGGAGTAAAATCAAGTGATCAAATTAAAAATATAAAAAGCGATAGTCTCCATTTATACTGTAGCTAGTCAAGTTGAAACATCAAAATTCTCATTGCAGCTCACTGCATGGTTTCTAAGTCCTTGTCTGTTTACAGCTTTTATTGAGGGACAATTTACTTCCTCAAAAGAAAACTGCATTCTTTGTGTATTTTGCAATGTTTAAAAAGTGCATAACCAAAATACGCAAGATGAAAGTAATGTCCTGTTTCCCGTTAAAAATCATTGTTGTTTCTGGACTGTCATGCAGGGAGTCCACTGATGGTGCTCCCCCAATAACTTGTTTTGGATAGACCCCTCTCTAGCTAAAGAGTAGTGAACTGTGAAAGAGCAGAAAGGTAGCTCGATACTACTTGATACTGGATACTCTAAATGGAAATATAGAGGTGGGCCGCACCTCTCGCATTGCTTTCTCCACTATGCTCAAATTTTCTTTTATGCTTTTACATTGTCCCCATAACCATCCTATGGTTGAAAGAAACAGCCTGTTGCAAGTTTAATCTTATTAGTATAACCGCCTATAATTATATTTCTATCTTAGATGGGCTCTTCAACTCTGGGGCCAGTTCAAAGTCTGGATTTCAGCCTGTAACACACACATAGAACGAATTTGATTTGTACGAAGGACCTTATTAGCCCTTACTATCCTGGGGATAAGTAGCATGGAAATGGCTACTTTGGGGTATGTCAGGTACTTGTGACCTGGATTGACCATGTTGGAAACAGGACACTGGGCTTGATGGACCTTTGGTCTGACCCACTATGGCACCTCTTATGTTCTTTTCTGGGACATATGTTAGAAAAATAAACAGGAGTCGAAAGGCCTACGTGAAACATGGAGAATGAGAGACTAGCACAGCAGCCACTCTTCTACGGCACAAATACATGTACATGGATGCTATGATCGTGCTCACTGAGTGAAGTTCGGTAATGAATGCATCATTCAGCATTAGAGATGGTTTTCTTCTGTAGGAAACTAGGCAAGAAATGGAGCCAGTTGGTTGCCACAGAGGCACAACTAGTGACAGTTACTTTAAGAAAGTCCAGTGGCCATCACAGTGTAAGCTGCCCTTCCTGAGATTTCAACTAGACGGAACTGAACCAGCCTGTTTGCATATAGGAAGCAGAAAAAAGACGGGATTCTGGGGCATGTTTACTAAAGGTCACCGCAGTAACACGCAATTGCGATGTGGAGGTCTTTGGTAATGTTTGTCGGCATGTGCCTCTGTCCCCCATGCCAACAGAGCATTGCAATCGCATGCCATTGAACTAACTGGCACTTGGGTGCACTTAAGAGTCATGGTTAGCATGCACCCATAAGGCCTGCACTAACCATGATGTGGCATCAACCCCCTAACCCATCCTGTCCCCACCCACTAACATGCTAACCAGTTAACGTGAGATCAATAGCGTAGCACTCTCTGCTAAATGTTAGCGTAACGCTCTTGACAAGTACTGAACCCCCTCACTACCTGGTAGCATACTTTAGAAAACATGCCCCTGGGAGTGTTAGAAGCATCACAGTACATGAAAAGTGTGAGCAGAAGAATCGCCAAGCATTCTACTATCTTTGCACAAATCTGAATGAAATTTGATGAACAGTTGAAAGAAATGTTACTGGGGAGACAGATGCACTCATTTTATAAGGCCACTTTCCCTACTGGAACCTAGACTAAAAAGTTTAAAAGATGATATATTTAGTAACGTTTTAATCTCATAATCTTGCCAGACACAACTATTTTCTGCTGTCTCTCTTTATTTTATACTATTTGACTTTCAACAAAGTGCTAATGTACCTCTCCTCCATCATAAATATCTTTTTTATTATAGTCCTAGTAAATTGTTTTATTTGTCTTTGCTCTGCATAGATTACATTTTTAGAAAGGTGCATAGCTGCAATGTTGTATGGATTTGTGAACCACACAGACAAATGTGATTTTCAAACACAAATGCCACTTGTCCTCGGTCTGGTGGCCTGGTCTGGGGATACTCATGTTCTTTACTCCATGAACCGCTGGTGGATAGGCTGGGAGTCAGCTTGTTTTACTTAGTTATCCCTTTAGGAATAGCTTTGCTATTGAACATTCCATTTCTTCCTAGTCAAAGAATCCATGTACCTTGCTTTATCCTAGACGCCCCATCTTTGGTGCGAATGCAGTATTAGTAGTAGACTGTCAGAGATCAGGGAGAGAGATCTCTGGGAAAACTCCAATGTTCACAGTGATTGGAAGTCAAGCAGAAAGTGGCTTGATCTTAGTGGTGAAACCTGCAATGAATATTCATGATCTGAGCCTCAAATACATGTGAATCTAGCTCTGAATGTTTAATCTGTTAATCCTGCTTGTTTCATGACCTGTGAACCAAGTTTGAATGATTTGATTTATTGAATTTGTTCATGTTGAACCAAGCTTATCCTGTGGAGCAGATCTAGATTTCCTGACCTGGACTGTCATCTTTTGTGGGGACCCCATCTTACTGTTCTCATCAAGGTCTAGGGTATTCCTTGAGAATCTGAATTGTTCCTGCTCCATAAAGAATAAATTCTAGCCAAGAACCTAATCTGTCACTTCTCTTTGCTCATTCCCCTTCTCGAAAATCTGCTTCTAGCCTTGTCTAGCCCCAGTTTCAGCTCCATCTGGTTTCAGTCCCTAATTTGGTTCCACCTCTGCCCATTTCCAAACTTACCTTTTCCCAGGCAGTCTCAGCTTTACCCTGTTCCAGATGGCTCCAGTTCCTACTCTGCTCTAGCCTTATGTACTCTCAGTTCTAGCTCATCTTGACAATTTTTAGTTTTTGTTTGACTTGCTTCCTTTCCTATCTAGGTCTAACCCTGTTTCATTTCATCTGGCTACACTTCCAGATTTCATTCCAGTCTTGTCTGTCTCCTGCCCTGCTTTTTCAATGCTGACTCCCGGCAACCCAGAAGCTCCTGGGTTTTCTTGCCAGCGTGACTAGAAGTAGATTGCCAGGCCTTTCTTCTGAGGCAATGGAGGGTTAAGTGACTTGCCCAAGGTCACAAGGACTGCTAGTGGGAATCAAACCCTGGTTGCTTGGTTACAAAGCCAGTGTTCTAACCACTAGGTTACTCCTCCACTCTCCAAATAGGCACCTACTTGTCTTAATAAAATAGACTTCAAATAGGTACATTCCAGCTGCCTTAATCTAGGCACCCTTTTATAACACCACCATCGGAGGCCTCTATGCAGTAAATTACACTATAGTCTAGCACAGTACTTTATTTGCTCAAGATTCCCCAATGCAGAAAGCAAGCTAGTGCAAAACAATTTCAAGCAGAATCACTGTGCTATAGTATAGAGCAGTGCAAGGGCTAATTACATGCAAACAAGCCCCTAATGTATTTATTTTTATTTATTTTATTTATTTTAATTTATTTATTTTATTTGTGCTTATTTACCGCCTTTCGTGAATCAAAGCGGTTTACATTGAACTCAAAACAGGTAACTATTACATTTAACAGATTTAACAGCATATTTAACAGAATTAACAGCAATAACAAGGTAATAATAATAAGGTCTCGCATGGAACTGGTGTAAATCATACCTTGAAGACCGATGGCAACAAGTCCGCATTAGCACCAATACATCTGAGCCCTTCCAGCAAAAGCAAGGAGTACCTCAAGGCTCCTCCCTATCTGCGCTTCTCTTTAACATATATATGCAGCCAATTTGTGAAATCACCCGTTCCTTTGGTCTATCCTGCCTCATCTATGCAGACGACGTGCTTATTTTTACCCCAATCAATATCACAAATCCCAACTATACAGCTTTAATCAACTGCTTCAACACGATAACGGATTGGCTCCTTAACCAGAACCTGCGAATAAACTTCAAAAAGACTGAAGTCCTAATCATCACAAGAAACAACCACTTCTCACCTCCTCCGACCCTCAAAGTAAGAGACGCTGAACTCCCAGTCAAGTCATCCATACGCTACCTTGGTGTTACAATTGATCAAAACTAGACTTCAAGGAACACATAAAAAACACAGTAAAAGCCATTTACCACGAGATCAAAACCCTCCGACTCCTAAGACCCATGCTAAAGCCCGAGGACTTCCACACAATATTCCAAGCGTTAGTCACACCCCACTTTGACTACACGAATATCATACTACACGGCCTACCCAAGAATACCCTATATCCGCTTCAATTAGCCATGAATACTGCAGCCCGCATTCTTTCTGGAGCAACAAGAAGAGACCACATAACACCGATATTAATGGAGCTTCACTGGCTTCCGATAAGCTGCAGGATCACATATAAAGCCCTTCTCACCACTTTTAAAGCTATAAATAAATTATCGCCATCCTCAATCTCCGATGTACTCACGCAAACCCTGAACAACAGACTCAGGAGGCCAACAGCTGAAAATACACTAGTTATCCCTAGTGAATCAACAAAATGGTCCCAAACAACTAATAACAGAGCATTTACATCATATGCCCCAAGAGGTTGGAATCAGCTCCCCCCTAGCATCAGATCAATCAGAGACCTTTTGCAATTCAGAAAAGCCATAAAACACCATCTGTTCACTATGTACTTCACTAAAATCATCAACGACTCCCCGCCTACCCCAAGATCCCAAGCTCTCATGATGACAAACCAAATAAACCTCCTACAGAATACGTACATAGACCATATAGTTCTGTATCTATGCATGAGCTACTGTAACGTAAATAGAATTACCATCATGATATCTGTTAAAATGTAAACAGTTCTCCCCAGTTTTAAGTTCATGTTATGCTCCCTGTTATCTGTAAACTTAAGACAGATCCTATCTGTCTGAGTAAAATTTTGTTGTATGTAAACCGCACTGATAACAAAGAGCACGGTATATAAGAACTGTTAAATAAATAAATAACAGGATTACACAATATACATTATAACATGAGAGAAAAAACGTGGAGGGAGGGAGAGGGTAAGGAATCACCACTTAATAGCAACTGTTGATTTCCATTGGTAACTATTTAAAAGAGAGCGGTGTAGTTGTTCGTGATAGAGTGTTCTTAATAGTCATCATGTAATGAGGGTATGGTTGTTGCTTTACTTGAGTAACTTGTATTGAGTGGTTATTCTGAGGTATTTTTTAAGTAATTAGTTCGCCAAAGTGTTCAGTGAACAAATAAGTTTTTAGATGCTTACGGAAGGCTATTGGGTCCTTGATGACTCTTATGTAAAAAAAACTCTGCAGCGGAGAGCAAAAGGATTATCTGAGGTGAAGTTGACACCTCACCTCAGATTAGCCAATCATGTCCAGACCTCCAATCCCCCACTGATCCTCTCTGAAATACCCCACCCCACCCTCAATCTCTTCAAGTTGCCCTGGTGGTACAGTGGCCCTGACCCATCTGAAAATAATTGGCCCTGGTGCCTCACCCCTGGTCCCTCTGATTTCCTCTCTCCACAGAGACTTTTCTTGTTGGGGGGTAGGAGAGATGCCCACATGCCCCTGTCCCCAGCACCACAATCTTGGAAAATGGAAGTGCATCCTGGGCTTCCAAAGCAACTGCTAACATTTTTTAGGGAGTTTGGGAGTGAGAGTCGAGGCCACCGGGCCACCAGGGCAGCTTGACAGGAATCAGGGCTAGGGGGTTAGGAGCTTCAGAATCAGGGAGTCGAGCTGGTGCTTGGAGGTCTGGGCCTCCTTGGGTCATACTTCAACTCAGATGACCCTTTAGATCCTGACTACAGCTAGCAGAGCCATATGAGCATGTGTGTCCCTGCTCTGCCTTCTTTTGCACAAAGTTTTGCACATAGCTCTTTTGCTTTTTTTTTTTTTTTTCTGCATTTGGAAGCAAAGATTTTGCATTAACCTTGTGTTAGAAAACCATGTGCTAAGTAATAGAGCATAGCTCTAATGCACACTTATCTGCATCAAGGCCATAATGTAAGCATATTCATCCCATACATGTCCGTGAAACACCTGTTAGAATGCTTCTGGTTTTATGTGCACAGGTTTGTGCACATTATGAAAGCATACACAGACTTCCACAATCCACTTCCACATATACAGTGTACTTATGAAAATTAACTGTTTTTACCCATGTTAATATCAGCATTAATGTGGATGTGCACGTTAACATGAAGCCTGATTCACGAAGAGGCAAGTCCGGGCCATCCAGACAGCCCCAAGCAAGACGGGCCCGTTAGGACCCGATTCTGGATCGCGGGTACAAAATGTTCTCATGGTGCACAGAATCAGGCCTGTGGACGGCCTGGCATGCCCCTGCTGCCTTCAGGGATGTCCTCCCTGCAGACGCCCCCGACTCCTGTAGCTTAGGTCCCCCCTTATCTCTGCGGCTCGACCCACGGCTGGCCTGCCGGGACCTGGATCGGGCGGCGGGGACCGCCCGCACACAGCCCCAGACTAGGGTTGCCAACTGGCCGGTTTTCAGCCGGCCTGGCCGGTTTTTCCATGGCCAGGCCGGCTGCCGGCGCAGAGGCAAAACCGGCCCTTGAAAAGCCGGTTTTTTTGCTCTGGCCGCAAGATCGGGAGCGGCCAGAGCAAAAAACACCGGCTTTTCTCCCAACCCGGAGGGCTTCAGAGGGAGCCGGGGAAGCCCGCGCGAGGCCCCGGCTCCCTCTGAACAGCCGCCAGCGTGAAGAGCCTTTACCTTCACGCTGGCGGCTGTTCCTGTGAAGCCGTGATTGGTGGAAAAGGTTAAAGGCAATGCCCTTTAAACCTTTCCCAGCATTCACGGCTTCACAGGAACAGCCGCCAGCGTGAAGGAAAAGGCTCTTCACGCTGGCGGCTGTTCAGAGGGAGCCGGGGACTCCCGCGGGCTTCCCCGGCTCCCTCAACAGCCTCAGACCGCCGCGGTTTGGGGGGAGGCCAAGGACTGCCTGGGCTGTGATGGGGGGAGGGGGACCTGGACTGGAAAAGGGCTAGGAGGGGGGAATTTGACTGGAAAATGGGTTGTGATGGGGGGGGGGGACCTGGACCGGAAAAGGGCTAGGGGGGGGGGACTTGGACTGGAAAGAAATTTGCGGTGATGGGAGGGGACCTGGACAGTAAAATCGCTATGTGGGGGGGGGACATGGAATGGAAATGGGTTTTGATGGGGAGGGGGACCTGGTCTGGGAAAGGGCGAGGGGGGGGGACATGGACTGGAAATGGGTTGTGATGGGGAGGGGGACCTGGACTGGAAAAGGGCTATGGGGGGGGGGGGAACTTGGACTGGAAAAGGACTATGGGGGTGGGGGACTTGGACTGGAAATGGGCTATGGTGGAGGGAGGGGGAAGTTGGACTGGAAAGAGGCTGTGATTAGGGGGACTTGGACTGGAAATGGGTTGTGAAGGGGGGGGGACCTGGACTGGAAAAGGGCTATAGGGGGCATTGGACTGGAAAGAAATGGGCTGTGATGGGGAGGGGGACCTGGACTGTAAAAGGGCTATGTGGGGGGGGGGGGACATGGACTGGAAATGGGTTGTGATGGGGAGGGGGACCTGGACTGGAAAAGGGCTATGGGGGGGGGGGGAACTTGGACTGGAAATGGGCTATGGTGGAGGGAGGGGGAACTTGGACTGGAAATAGGCTGTGATTAGGGGGGCTAGGACTGCAAATGGACTGTGATGGTGTGGGGGGGGGGGTAGGACTGCAAATGGGCTGTGATGGTGCGGGGGGACTCGGACTGCAAATGGGATGTGATGGGGGGGCCTAGGACTGGAAATAGGCTGTGATGGGGGACTTGGACTGGAAATGGGCTGTGATTGGGGGGGGGGCTAGGACTGGAAATGGCCTGTGATGTGAAGGCTAGCACTGGAAATGGGCTTATGAAGAGCTGGAATAGGACTTGAAATGGGCTGATGTGGGGCATGGGAGAATGGGACTAGAAGGGAGTGGATGCTGGGTGGGTCTAGAACTATAAGGGAACTGATTTTGGGGGAGGACTAGAATAGATGGGGAATGAGTGGAGAGGGGAAAAAATATTTTGTGTGGAAGAAAAGTCTAAGATGGGCTGGGTATTGGGAGAATGAGGGGCTTGAGAATGGAAGGGTGAAATTTAAATGGATGATAAAGGAATAAGGAAAGAATTGGGGGAAAGAGCAAAAGGGAAACAATCAGTATGTTAAAGCAGAAATAGAGAGAGAATGGAAAACATCTAAAAGAGAAGAAAGGACAAATGGATAGCTTGCAGAAGACATGAAGAAACCAGAAGAAAGTGACTGGAGCAATTGCAACTGAAAAATAAAACGCCCAAACAGAAGGTAGAAAAATACTTTTTATTTTGAATTTATTAGCTGGATATGTTTGGTCTGGGAAGTGTGTATTGATAACATCTTTGCGTTTTTGTTTAGTGCAAGAGGAAATTACTTTATAGTTTTATTTCTCCAGTGTTGTACATTTCATGTTTGGATTTTGGGGTTCCCAGTTTAATTATTATCTGACCAAGGAAGTTAGCCTACACGTATCCTCGGTAATTTTTGTGGGTGGGGCTGGGGGCGGGGCAGGGGTGGGACTAGGGGCGGAGAATGGGTGGAGCATGGCGAGCCACAGGTGTCGGGTTTTTCTCGGTGAAAAAGTTGGTAACCCTACCCCAGACCAGGGGGGGGTGGGATCCCTGGGCCCGATAGCTGAGTCGGTGGTGCTTATTTCACCTTTGAAGTGGAATAAGCAGCATGTCCCCTTTGACCTGGCAGGATGTACAAGGCCGTGACCTGAATTAGCCCTGTACATCCTGCCAGGCTGGCCAACCCCGGCTCTGCCCAGATCCCACCCTCTCTTTCCCCCGCTGCCTCTCCCCATCCTGCTGCTCAGGACATACTGGGAGAGCCAGAGGGGGAATCAAACCCGGATGACTTGCAGGGATGCACATCCCACCGAGACGTGCAGTTCCGCAACTCGTGTCCCAGAATCAGGCCCACAGTCTGCACAGCATTTAAATAGTCTAATTTGCATAATGTTGCATTTTAGCAGCTCATTTAAATATTTACACTGTCAATGCCTGTTTAGGTAAAAATCTCTGTATTTATGTTAACAATTAGTGATAATACAGATACTTAAAGACGTTTAATGCTTGCATTAGGATTAACACTGTGTAGTAGTATTGCTATGGCAATGTGCAATCAATGAATAAGTCCAGGAGTCAATTGACAGGGTCCAAGCCAGTTTAATGTGCACAGGCCCAGTCAGTCAAAGTTTCAAAAGGAACTGAGCAAAGGTTTATACAGAGACATAACCATTTATACCTCTTTTTCAGTTTGATACATGAGAATTTTCTATTGGTTCCAACTCGATACATGCAAACTTTTCATTGGTCTTACATTCCCTGCACCTGTCCAATCAGAAATCCCTCCGGAGCCTAGGAACCGGCCCCCTCCTTTAGGATTGCTTGAACAATGTTCTTAATTTCGTTACTTTTCTACTGCAAGGTTAACCTTGGCTTCAGGAATGCATATACTGAAACATTTCTGTTCTTTCATACACAAGAGAATAATAGAAGACTTATGGATTCATGAAAACGTCTTATTAAGCATTTTAAAAAAGTTTTCTTATTTTTCACAGATTTTTGGTTCTTTTCTAGCTATAATGGGAGTTAGGATCCAGGCCTAACTTACAGGCCTTTCATAGTAGCAGGCCATGCTAGGCCATAGCCTACCACATTCCCCCCTTTGATTATTCTCACCCGCAAGTGAGGAAGGGTGAGAATTAAATCACTCATTAGTCAATTAATACATTAGACTGGTGTAATGGCATCATCATCGTGGGGTATAGGGTAATATTGCCACATAGCTAATACTTTCGCAGCTGCCTTCCGCTCTATAGTGTTATCAATTGATAATGTTATCATACGTAAGCAAAGGGGTAGGAGACAAGGGAGCAATAAGCACATGGCTAATATGAATAGTACGATAAACATAAGGGATTTCAGACCACCAATCCAGGAAAACAATGAACCAAACCACCCATCCATCTTTAAACTGTGCCAGGTCTGGACAGGCACAAATGTCTGCTCTCTCATCTGGGTGGCTAAATCTTCGACTACATGCCCATTATTATCAATCTGTAAACAACAATTACTTAGATCCAACTTCCCACATACCCCACCTTCAGCTGCTAACAAATAATCTAAAGCTAAACGATTTTGATAAATGGCTGTGCGCATTTGTGTACTTTGCTTTGCCAGAAGGGTTAGTGCTTTACTAGTTTCATTGGCTATTATTTCCACAACAGCTTGCAAACGTATTATTCGATTAATCATATAAACAGGGGTATGATATCCCCAAGTCCCATCCTGCTCCCAAGTAGCAGGTCCATAGTATGAGATGATTCTTTCTGGGGGCCATTCTTCAGATGACGCATCCCATTTGTCCCATTGGCCTATTTTCAAGGCCTCCTTCAGCTGTCGACTTCTGTACACAGGATATCCTAGCTGTTCTCCCTGGGATGTAGGCAGAAGGAAAAAGGAAGGTCGTATGGTTCCCAATACACATGCGCCTCCCCAGTGGTGAGGAAGTCTGGCATATGCTCGGGTTCCGCAAATCCAGTACAGTCCAGGTGGTGCTTGCCAGGAATTATATGCTGCTAAATTAGTCCAGATACTGGCAAGTTTGGGGAACTGCACTAGAGGATTGGAAGGTTCAGTAGTGTTGACTCCGGACCACCAAGACGTCTTCTTAGTGGTACTGTTGTAGAACTTCTGATTGAGACAGACCAGCTGCCCCACTTCCATATTATTAATTTGTAGTCTGTTACTCTTTAAACGGTTAACTCCAAGTAAAAACCAACACACTCTGTTTAATGACTCACTCTGCAACTCGAGAGCTTGCTTAGTTCACTCACTCACTCAGTGGACTAATGGCAATTGGTCTCAGAAAAACAAACGGCACGTAAACCAGGAGCTAATCGCTCATTGAGAGTGCCAGTTTTACATCAATGACCGTCTGCCTTACTTGACTTATTATTTTTTTAGATTGTATTTTAAAGTTGCCAGTAAAAACATCTTTCTTTCTTCTCATAGATATAACTACCGTTCCTCATGTTATCAGTAGTAAATGTTTCTTCTTGGAAAATAAACTTTAAATGAGGAAACCGTTGATACTATACAACACTTAGCTTTTGTTTGAAGACGAACAGGGCCATTCCAACGCTCACAGCTAGATACCCCAAGCGTTTCACAACTGTTGTTTCTTCAGGGAATCGTCCCTTTAAAACTGCTTATATGATGCTGCCGGCGTTACTTCCACTAGATGTTCATTATCATCTTACTCATTGAAACCATCGATGTAGAACTCTTAATGCGTCAATGAGTAAGATGATAATGAACATCTAGTGGAAGTAACGCCGGCAGCATCATATAACATGAGGAACGGTAGTTATATCTATGAGAAGAAAGAAAGATGTTTTTACTGGCAACTTTAAAATACAATCTAAAAAAATAATAAGTCAAGTAAGGCAGACGGTCATTGATGTAAAACTGGCACTCTCAATGAGCGATTAGCTCCTGGTTTACGTGCCGCTGGTTTTTCTGAGACCAATTGCCATTAGTCCACTTCCATAAACATTGGTCAATAGCGAGAAAAACATAAGATACCCACAATGGAGTGGGCCAATACCCATTCACTTGTGGTATTGTGTATATTAGTCTGATTATACGGAACAGAATAGTTCAGTTCTTGTGCCTCCCAAGGCCATTGGTCTCCCATTGTTGTTCCTCCATAAAACAAACTGTCTGAAACATGGAGACTAGATGCAACTGCTCCCGCTAATTCAAGAAATAAGTTCTGGGAGGCAGGAGGAATTTCAAACTCTGATTTCATGGCTTCATAGAAGGAGTGATGTATACGATAGGGTGAGGATACATGGTTTTTGGTGTTTAGTTGCAGATATAAGATAGTCCCAGGATCTACACCTCCTCCTGCAATACGCAACCCAAACTTGTATCCTTGCTTCCAGTGGCTGGGGTTGGCTATGAGGAGCTGTAGAGGATTACAGGCACTCTCTGGCATTTCTTGGTAAACAACTTCCTTTAGAGGCGGGACAATGCTGCACGGAGCCCGTCAAGACAGGAAGGGCTCCGCGATGATTTTACAAGCACAGCCGCGGTTCCCTAAGAGGCAGGGAGCCGCGGCTGCAGAAGAAGGGAGGGAGCTGACATGGAATAATTTTCAAAGCAGAAGTACAGGTATGAGCATTGTTTTTTTTCACGGGGGCGGGGGCGGGGAGAAGGGGGGTGCGGCCCGCGAGTCTACCGGTAGTCAGCTGTGCGGCCCGCGGCCCTCTGGAGGTTGGTGACCCCTGCTCTAGAGGGATATCGGTCAAATCAGGGCGATTTGAGAATACAGTGTCCATGGTTTCTAAGCAATTATGATCAGGTGGCCCAGGACCAATTGGAAACAATGTAGCAGGGTTCAGAGCTTGACTAACTTTCAACTGTATCCGAGGGTTTTCACACAACATGCTTTGATACTTCAACATTCGTGCATTGGTTAGCCAGAAGTTTCCTTTGTGTTCCATGAGAGTCAACAGAATGTGGCACGGTGACTTGAAGAGTTTGTCCTAGTGTGAGTTTGTCTGCTTCGCCCACTAGGAGGGCTGTTGCTGCAACAGCTCTCAGACAAGGGGGCCATCCTTTTGCAACTATATCCAATTGTTTTGACAGATAAGCTACTGGCCGTTGCCAGGAACCAAGAGATTGGGTCAATACTCCCAATGCGTTTCCTTGTGACTCATGGACAAAAAGATGGAAAGGCTTCTGAACATCTGGAAGACCTAAAGCTGGAGATGACATCAGGGCCTTTTTCAAAGTCCCGAATGCTACATCTTGTTCGGGTCCCCAGTCTAGTGGGGATTTTTCCGTTCCTTTGGTGACTTGGTATAGTGGTTTTGCAATCAGGGCAAAGTTGGGGATCCATATGCGACAATATCCCGCTGCCCCCAGGAAGGCTCTTACTTGCCTCCTAGTGGTTGGAATGGGGATATTACATACAGCTTCTTTGCGTTCTGGTCCTAAACGTCGGATCCCACTAGACAACTGGAATCCTAAATACTTGACTTCAGTTTGGCATAGTTGTGCTTTGGCTCTTGAAACTCTGTATCCAGCATCTTTGAGAAGGTACAAAAGTTCACTAGTAGCTTGTAGGCATTCACTTTCTGAGTTGGTGGCTATGAGCAAGTCATCTACATACTGGAGAAGAACCCTTTTTCCTGGGTCCACTGGGTAACTTGAGAGATCTTGATTCAGGGCAGCACTGAAGAGAGTAGGTGAATTCTTGAATCCTTGGGGTAATCTGGTCCAGGTGAGCTGACCCCACCTTCCTGTTGTGGGGTCTTGCCATTCAAAAGCGAAGAAAAGTTGACTGGTGGGTGCTAGGCATACACAGAAAAAGGCATCTTTCAGGTCCAGGATGGTGAAGTGAGTAGCCTCAGCGGGGATCAGTCCCAAGAGAGTATAAGGGTTTGGTACTACTGGGTGTATAGTTTCAACTGCATCATTTACTCGCCTTAGATCTTGTACTGGGTGGTAGTCCCCTGTCCCAGGCTTCTTTACTGGGAGAAGGGGGGTGTTCCAAGGTGACTGGCATTCCTTGAGAAGTCTGTACTTCAGCAATTTCATCAAATGGCAGTGAATTCCTTCTATGGCTGGTCGAGGGAGAGGATACTGCTTCACATGCACTGGTTCCACTCCTGGCTTGAGGGTGACAATGACAAGGGCTATGTTCTTCGCTAGGCCAGGTGGATTATCTTCTGCCCATACTTCAGGTGGGGCTATGAGGTTGGTAGGTATACAGGGACTGGTTGACTTTACTGGAGGTGCACTATAGAACCGCCATTCTTCTTCTCGGGGAACAGTAAGCACCATCAATCCAGCAGGCTTTGGGTTCACAGTCATTTTCATTTCTCCCCCTTCAACAAAGGATATTTGGGCCTGGAGCTTGGCAAACATGTCTCGGCCCAGTAGTGGAATAGGGCACTCAGGCATATACAAGAACTGGTGCGTTATCTTCTGTCCCCCTAGTTCATACATGCGGTTCTGCAAGAATGGTTTTGTGGAATATTTCCAGTGGCTCCCACAATGGTGACAGATCGTGAGGACAGAGGAGCTACTGGCTTGGCTACTACTGAATGTTCTGCTCCTGTATCTACCATAAATTCCATGTATTGGTCCCCTATCTTTAAACTGACCATAGGCTCCTGGGGACCCAGGGTGAACTTGGAGCCCGGTCTGGCCTAGTCTTCATCTATGTCGTCCAGGTCATAGCCCGTTGCTACTGCCACTCCCTCAATGGCTTCTTCCCTTTCCTGCTGGAACTGTGTTTGATTCATTCCTCCTCTCCTTTGAAATCGTCCTCCGGGCCTCCAGGGACTCCCTCCTCCCCTTGCAGGGGCAGAGTCCAAATGCGGGCACTCATTTCTCCAATGTCCTTCTTCCTTACAGTAGGCGCATTGACTTGCACCTAATGGAGGCCTTTCGCTTCCGCGGTCTCTTCCACGTCCTCTGGTCCTTTGATTAGGAAAACCTCCTCCACGTCGTTCGGTTATAGCAGCAGCAAGAAGATCTGCCTTCTTCTTCATCTTTCGTCCACTTTCTCTGTCTCGTTCATTTTCACGATTCACAAATACTTTCTGAGCGACTTCCAGGTAGGCTGATGGGTTTGCATAATGCTAGACATTAATTCTGTTAATTCCTGGGGCTTGGCTGTATAGGAAGCATAATGCGTTTTCCAGTTTAATAAATCTGTGGTGGAAAAGGGTACATAAACTAAGCTGGTTCGTCCTGGCGCCATCTGGCCCTGATCATTTAAAACAGGCATTCCAGGCACTTGGCGTAATGGCATTAGGTGCCCTGCTTTCTCCTTCTTCTTGGGGGTTATGCTTCTTAAATCATAAGGCTCCCGGACGCAAATCTCCTTGGTGGTTGACCCTGAACTGGCAGGAGAGCCTCCGCTTTCTATCTCATCAGAGGACTCGAGTCCCCCTGCTGTGCTTGGGCCTGACTCGGGACTTTCACTCGGGGTAGGGCGCTTCTTAGGCTGTTGCATCGGTATTTGCTGGGGCTCCTCTTCGGGCTCTACTTCAGGTCGTGGTGCTGTGGGGACTAACTTCTGTGGGTGAAGGGGTAACCTATCCAGAATATCTGGGGACTCTGGGTCAGAATACACAGGCGGCTTCGCTTCCTTAGCCTTTTTGGTTCCCCTAGTAGTAGCTACAAATATTTTACAGTGCTCCTCATAACAGCGCTTCATCCATGAGGGCTGCTGTTCACATACACTTAACCAGGAATCTATATAGGGGAACTGGTCAGGATACGCTCTCAATATGAGCTGATGGATTCGTAAAACTGTCTCAAAATCAAAGGTGCCCCCTCGGGGCCATGAAGCAGCTAATGCGAGCCACACCTTTTCACATAACATTTTTAATCTGGATGGAGTCATTTTCGTACCTATAATCGCCCGAAAATCCTTTACGGAAATTCTTGATCATACATGCCAACGGAGTTTGCGTGGACTCCGTCCCTCCCATAATCTAAACGTACCTACGTACACTACCTACGTACTCAACGTACCTGCGTACGTTACGTACCCTACGTCCCTACGTATACGTAATGACGTACAAGACAACGAACAATAAGGATAGGTAGTATGGCTGTAGGTAAGGGGTCCGTACAGCCCACAGAACACTGGGGGGGACAAACAGCACTCGCTTCCTCCTGTTCGCGACCTGGGCACGGTCGCCCAGCCAGGAACTGCGCTACTTAGGAGTCCGCTCTCGCTCGGTCTATATTTCAAGACCTCTCACTCACACACGCAAGCATATTTCAACAAGATATCATATTTCAATATTTCAAGTGCCCAGGTTTTCTGACTGACTATTCCAAACAAGAAGGGTCGATGGCTTCGGCTTCCGCTTTCCTTACGCGGAGCTTACTAGGACCGCCCTTATGGGAGGTGATCAGGCTCCCTTGTCTCGCGCATACTCATGCGAGATTTCCCAGTTAGTCTATACCAAATATACCAAATCAGTCTTGCGCACGCAAGATGTTGTCCCAGGCTGTTCTTTCTGACTATCGAATTACAAAAATGTCTACTCACCGGATCCGGTCCCCGATACCACACCAGCTTCTGAGTTGGAACCTGGACTCCCCCAGGTCGGAGGTGTTGGCCAGCTGGACCCGATGGCCCGCCGAGGCAGGCGGAACCCTCTCCGGCACAAAGGGGCCGGCGGCGCCTGAGGTTTCCCCCGCGGTCGGACAGACACGGTTCCAACTGGGCCAAACCTAAAGGCGAATTACGTGGATTACTCACTTGAATACCATTTACCACTCGCACTTCCCGGCCAACGCACCAAGAATATGCTGTGGCAAAGTGCAATCAATGAATAAGTCAAGGAGTCAATTGACAGGGTCCAAGCCAGTTTAATGTGCACAGGCCCAGTCAGTCAAACTTTCAAAAGGAACTGAGCAAAGGTTTATACAGAGACATAACCATTTATACCTCTTTTTCAGTTTGATACATGAGAATTTTCTATTGGTTCCAACTCGATACATGCAAACTTTTCATTGGTCTTACATTCCCTGCACCTGTCCAATTAGAAATCCCTCCGGAGCCTAGCAACAGGCCCCCTCCTTTAGGATTGCTTGAACAATGGTACGGTTCTTAATTTCGTTACTTTTCTACTGCAAGGTTAACCTTGGCTTCAGGAAAGCATATACTGAAACATTTCTGTTCTTTCATACACAAGAGAATAATAGAAGACTTATGGATTCATGAAAACGTCTTATTAAGCATTTTAAAACAGCTTTCTTATTTTTCACAGATTTTTGGTTCTTTTCTAGCTATAATGGGAGTTAGGATCCAGGCCTAACTTACAGGCCTTTCATAGTAGCAGGCCATGCTAGGCCATAGCCTACCACAGTATATAAGTCTTTAAAGGCTCGATATTCAGCAGCAGCGGCTAGTTTGTTCTAAAGCGCCTAACCACCACCGCTGAACCCTAGATCTGTAGCAGCAAAGCGCAGACAAACCAATGATACCAGGAGTCTGTTCAGAAGGTCCAAATCATTTATTTGTGCACAAGTCTCGAACCAGTCAATTTCAAAATGGCTGAGCAAAGTTTTCAAGCATTACAACAACAACTTTTATAGACTTCTGTTCCATTCTAGGTATATAAAAACATTTCATTGGTCCCGTTAATCTCCCGTACCTCCCGTACCCCTTCCATTGGTCCCGGTACTGATAAGTTTATCCAATTATGTCCCTTCAGTGGGCATGGCACCTGCATACCCCCTTCTAGTCCCAATTACAATGGTCAGTTCATCAACTTGTTACTTTCACACTCTCAAGGCCATATAGCCAATTTGTGCATGCAGGGGAGCAGGTCTCTGCAACCATCTGTCAGCACTCCCAATTATATTCCTTGCAGATGTACTTTTTCTTATCAGTAACTTTTAAACACATTTTTCTGTATTTTTCCATCTCTCAGTTCTGCTTACCTAAGTTAGTTTAGTTCTCTTACAGAGTTCTATCCTACAATAGCAGCATATTGGGGGATGTGCAATTCCTATATGCCTCTCCACAGGCTTCATTTACAGGTCAAGCTAGCCATGCTGGCCTGCTTATGTCAGACACCGTGGATCACAGGCCTTCACCTGCCACATTCCCCCCTTTGATTAATCTCACCCTATTACTTAATAAGGTGTGAGAGTTAAATCACCTTTAGAAGAATCACATCATGATTGAAGGATTTCGACTAGGGCTGGCTTTGTATAAAGCCATTATTTTAGTTGCGGTCTTCCGCTCTACTGTGCTATCAATAGCATTATGAATGGAACGCATGCAACATGGGATTAAAACATGGTAATAAGAAAATAACAGCAACAAGAATTAGTACTAAGACAATGAAAGTCTTAAATCCTCCCATCCAAGAGAAAAGGTTAGCAAACCAGTTAGGAAATTTCAATGAGTGCCAAGTCTGTACTGGCACATAAGCATGTCTTTGCATATCTTTAGCAATTTCTTCAACTACTTGACCCTTATCATCTATTTTCAAACAGCAATTAGTTAGATTCAGTTTACCACATACTCCTCCTTCTGCTGCTAACAAATAATCAAGTGCTAAGCGGTTCTGATATATAGCAGTGCGCATCTGAGTACTTTGTCTAGCTAAGAGCGTAAGAGCATGACTAGTTTCATTGGTTATTATTTCAACTACTGCTTGTAAGCGAATAATACGATTAATCATATAGATTGGAGTACGATAACCATACATACCATCATCATTCCAAGTGGCAGGCCCATAATACTCAATGATTCTTTCTGGTGGCCAATCATCACCTGCCACTTCTCCCACTTGCCTATCTGTAAGGCTTCTCTTTTCTGTCTTAATGCTCTCTTGTGTCGGTGGGTAGTGTATACAGGGTATCCTAATTGTTCTCCATGTTCAGTGTTTAACAGAAAGAAAGAAGGTCTGATGGTTCCTAAGACACATGCTCCTCCCCAGTGTGGCGGGAGTTGTGCATATGCTCGGTTTCCACAGATCCAATATAGGCCAGGTGGGGCCTGCCAGGCTTGGACTTTGGCAAGGTTAGTCCATAAACCAGCAAGTTCTGGAAATATGGTTAATTGGTTAGGAGGTTCAGGGTGTCCTGATTCCTGACCACCATGCTGTTTTTTTTGGTCGTGGCATTATAGTACTTCTGGCTAAGACAGACCAGCTGTCCTACCTTCTGGGTGAACTGGGGTCCAGTTCTGGCATAGCAAAGACGTCCAACGATTGAGTGCGCTAACACCCACTCACTGGTAGTCTTGTGTAATTCAGTCTGATTGTAAACTAAAGAATAATTCAATTCTTGGGCTTCCCATGGCCACTGGTCTCCCATTTGGGTTCCGCCACAGAAATAGCAATCTGAGATCTTAAGACTGCTCCGGCTAATTCTAAAAATAAATTCTGTGAGGGATGAGGGATCTCAAACTTATTTACATGCATAGCTTCATAAAAGGTATTATGAATATGATATTTGGATGACTTGTGGGCTTGGGTATTCAATCTGATATACACAATGGTTCCTGGATCTATTGCCCCTCCAGCAATACGCAAACCAAACTTGTATCCTTGTTTCCATGCATGGGGATTGTGTATACGTAAGTGTAAGGGGTTGCAAGCATCTTTCTGACATTTATCATTTGTGATTGGCTTGGTTAAAGTAGCCATTCGTTTATCTATTTTCTCATCAGTTATACCAGTATTCCAGGTAGCATAAAAACACATCCCCAATACGGGCAATAGTAATCTGCTGCTGGTGCAGTACTATAGCCTGGTTCCTTTTTACCTGTACACTTCCTCCATCCTGTGGCACCCTCTGGACACATGTACTTATGGTCATTTCGATACGCTTTCCTCCCAAGTACCACAGGTGGAATAACTATCTCTATTAATGGCATTACATGCATCAAAATTAAAACAGCAGGTTTAGTAATGTCTTTAAGTGGTGGTGTAGCAGCTAGTATAGGTCCATCTGCATCCTTCCATCGTATTTCCAACGTGTAATAGGATGGATTCTGATGCGGATTATAGCATGCTCTAATTTTGCCATAAGTGCAAACATTTAGTTCAGTGGTGTTATAAATACACCGAGTCACTTTTCCCTTGCAGGTATAGTAAGAATGATAAATCAAAGTCTGAGTTACTTTCAGTCCAGTTCTAGTAGAAGTAATGCAGGCAGTGCATGGAGGTAGAGCATAAGTCTGTTCAAAACCTCCAAATAAGGCAACCAAGGCAAAGCAAAAGTAAAGATGCATGTTGATGTTGATTGGAGTTCTTCTGAATCCTCAGCTTGCTGATCTTGATCACGACGGTCTTTTATTCTTCGTCCCGTTTGCTAATGAAGCAATTTAACGGGTGCTGAGTGTTGATTGAAGATCCTCAGGTTGTCCAGTACACATTAACCAACTTATTAGCAATTTCAGTTGGCTTGTGAAGTCTGGCTAGTCAATGTAGTATCAGAGTAGTGTGCCAAATCGCACGCAAATTGGGTTCGTTGAAACAGAACTGTTGCTGCATGGAAAACAGCAATCCTCTTCGAAAGACTTGGCTACTGCAAAGCACTTGTGATGAAGTGTCTAAGCTGCTGGTTGCCGTCTCAGAGTAACTCGCAAGGGTGCATCAAGATGCTGTTCTGCTGTCCACTGCTCAGGTTCAGGATCAGCGGCGGGCTTGACTCTGCTGTGGTGGATCCAGGCGTCGATCTCGGCTACCTTTACTGCAGTTGGGGTAGACAGGATGACGGTGTAACGGTCCCTTCCAATGGGGTTCCAACGGTGTCTTCTTCCAATCTTTGATCCACACCGAGGTACCAGGCTGATAGGGATGCAAGGGTTCCGTCAAGTTGATAGGCAACTGGTCTTGGATCCACGCATGGAGAGTCTGCAGAACAAAACTAAGAGCTAGGAGTTCTTGTCTGGTTACTTCTGAACCAATTTGGGCTAAACTTCCTTTGACTCCCTGCACTATCGGTGGGGGTTTACCATACAGAACTTCAAAAGGGGAAAATCCTGTTGACTTTACAGGAGCTGAGCATATTCTGAGTAAAGCTATTGGGAGCACTTGTGGCCACTTCAAGTGTGTCTCCTGACAAAGCTTGGACATTTGGGCTTTTAGGGTACGATTCATTCGCTCAACTTTCCCTGAACTCTGGGGTCTGTATGCTGTGTGGAGTTTCCATTGTATCTGCAAAGCTTTTGCTAACTGTTGAGTAACTTGGGAGACAAATGAGGGTCCATTGTCTGACCCTATTACTGCTGGAATTCCGAACCTAGGGACAATCTCTCTCATTAAGACTTTGGTAACTTCTCGGGCTTTCTCAGTTCTGGTTGGGAAGGCTTCTACCCACCCAGAGAAAGTACAAACTAATACTAATAGGTAATGGTATCCATTGGCTCTTGGCATTTCGGTAAAATCAACTTGGAGGTTGTGCATGGGGGTTACACCTCCTGACTGAACTCGGGGTGCCGTTATAAGGCCTTGTTTGGCATTATTTTTGGCACAGGTTAGACATTGACGTGCTACTGAGGCTGATATGGTTGTCATCAGAGGGATGTAGAAATGTGGTCTGAGTGCTTTTTTCCATAGCACTTTTCCCATAGTGGGTAGCTTCATGAAAAGCTTTGACAAAAGATGGTCCTAACAGTTCAGGAATTACTATTCGTCCAGGGGGTTGACTGCCCTCTTCTGGTGGCAGCTTAATCCATCCATCTTTCAGTACTCCATCTTCTTTGTTACAGTAGTAATCCAATTCTTTGGTGGTATATCGTGGTGTCCATAAATTCAGAGGTACTGGAAACAATGCTGCTTGCATTGGCATAGCTTGTGGGGCAATCTGTCCTGTCATAGCTGCTTGTCGTGCTGAGGCATCTGCAAATCTATTTCCTCGGGCAACTTCTCCTTTTCCTGCTTGATGTCCTCTGCAATGCATGACAGCTACACGTGTTGGGGCCCAAACTGCATCAAGTAACATTAATATCTCGGGACCATACTTGACTGATTTTCCTCCGGATGTGATGAGTCCTCTTTCTTTATAGAGAGCTCCATGGGCATGCAAGGTAGTGAAGGCATATTTGGAATCTGTATATACATTTAGCACAAGTTTTTCTCCTAACAACAATGCTCTGGTGAGTGCTATCAATTCGGCTTTCTGGGCTGATGTGCCTGAGGCTAGAGCTGATGATTCAACTACTTCGTGTTGAGTGACGACTGCATATCCGGCACAGCGTCGTCCATCAAGGATGAGACTGCTCCCATCAACATAATAGATTTGGTCAGGGTTGTCTATGGGCACATCTGTCAAATCAGGTCGACTGGAGAACACAGTTTCCATGACTTCGATACAGTCATGTTCTGGGAGTTCTTCACTGATGGGTATCAAGGTGGCTGGGTTCAAGGCATGACTCACTTCTAGTTGTATCTGTGGGTTTTCACATAACATGCTCTGGTATTTCAGCATTCGAGAATTGGTGAGCCAATAATTTGCTTTCTGTTCCATAAGGGCAAGGACTGCATGTGGCACAGTGACTCGTATATTCTGTCCTAGTGTGAGCTTGTCTGCTTCACTCACTAATAGCGCTGTAGCTGCAACTGCTCTCAGGCATGGTGGCCATCCTTTGGCCACAGGGTCCAATTGTTTCGATAGGTATGCTACAGATCGCTCCCAATTTCCCAATTTCTGAGTCAACATGCCTAAGGCATTTCCCTGTGCTTCATGTACAAACAAATGGAAAGGCTTGTGGACATCTGGTAGTCCAAGTGCTGGTGATGACATCAATTCTTCCTTTAATTTCTGGAAGGCTGTATCCTGCTCAAGTCCCCACTCCAGTGGTGACTTCTCTTCTCCTTTTGTGGCTTCATACAGTGGTTGGGCAATTTGGGCAAAGTTGGGTATCCAGATTCGGCAATATCCTGCCGCTCCCAGAAAGGCTCTGACTTGCTTTCTGGTTGTTGGAGTTGGAATTCTGCATACTGCTTCTTTTCTTTCCCTGCCTAATCTTCTGCTTCCTTGGGTAATACGAAAACCCAAGTATTTCACTTCTTTTTGGCATAGCTGTGCTTTTGCTCTGGAAACTTTGTATCCAGCTTCATCTAGTAACTGCAAGAGGTCTTTGGTGGCTAGTATACATTCACTTTCTGATATGGCAGCTATCAGCAGATCATCCACGTATTGGAGAAGCACTCTCTTCCCTGGGGCTACTGGATAGCTTGAAAGGTCTTGATTCAGTGCAGCACTAAAGATGGTAGGCGAATTCTTGAATCCTTGGGGTAATCTTGTCCAGGTGAGTTGGCCCCCTCTTCCAGAGATGGGGTCCTGCCATTCAAATGCAAACAATATTTGACTTACAGGGGCTAATCTTATGCAAAAGAATGCATCTTTTAAATCCAGTACAGTGAAATGGGTAGCTTCAGCAGGTATCAGTCCTAGAAGAGTGTAAGGATTGGGTACAACTGGATGTATAGTTTCAACTGCATCATTTACTCTTCTTAAGTCTTGTACTGGGCGGTAGTCATCCGTCCCAGGTTTCTTTACTGGCAAAAGTGGAGTGTTCCATGGGGATTGACATACTTTTAGTAGGCCATACTCGAGCAATCTTTGTAGGTGGCGATGAATGCCTTCAATTGCAGCTCTTGGGAGAGGGTACTGTTTGACGTGCACGGGTGTAGCACTAGGCTTGAGGGTTACAATCACTGGAGCTATATGCTTGGCTAGGCCTGGGGGACTGCCTTCTGCCCATACTCCAGGTGGTGCATGAATGTTCTTTAAAGTTTGTTCAAAATAAGTGTCTTGGATAGAGTCATCGATGTAATACCTCCATTCTTCTTCTCGGGGAACTGTCAGCAGCATTATTCCTGCTGGTATGGCTTGGGAATTTACTGTCATTTGCATTTCTCCTTGTTCAGAGAAGGATATTTGTGCTTGAAGTTTGGCTAACATATCTCGTCCCAGTAGTGGCACTGGACATTCAGGCATGTAAAGGAATTGATGAGTTATTTGCTGTCCTCCTAGACTGCATATACGATTCTGAAGAAAAGACTTTGTGGCTTTGGCACCAGTTGCTCCTATAATGGTGACTGCTTTTGTAGAGAATGGGGCTATCTTTTTGTCTATTACTGAATGTTGTGCTCCAGTATCAACCATAAAGTCCATAATTTGGTCTCCTATTTGTATTCCGACCATAGGCTCCTGGAGACCTAAAGCAAACTTGGAGCCCGGTCTGTCCTAATCCACGTCATTCTCGTCATGGACCGGTGTGGCCAATGCTTGAATGGCTCCTCCTCCTCTTTCTCGCTGGAATTGTTCTCGATTGGCTCCTCCTCGGTTTCGGGGATAGCCTCGTCTTTCTTCTCGCCATTGATGATTGCTGTCGTCATCTTGCTGGGCGTCTTCGAGTTGCGGGCACGTATCTCTCCAATGTCCTTCCTCTCTACAGTAGGCGCATTGGTTCACGCCTAGCTTCTGGGTCCGGCCTCCTCCTTGACCCCGCCCTCTTCCTCTGCTCCGTCGACTAGGGACACCTCCCCTTTTCTGTTCAACTATGGCCGCAGCCAAAAAATCAGCTTTCTTCTTCATCTTTCTATCACATTCTCTCTGTCTTTCAGTATCACGATTCACATACACTTTATGAGCGACTTCCAGTAACTGTGTTGCATTCATGCCCGCAAACCCTTCTAACTTCTGTAATTTGCGTCTAATGTCTGGTTGAGACTGGTTTACAAAAGCAGAATTCACCATACATAAACTTCCTGGTGCCTCGGGATCATAGGGGGTATACATTCTGTATGCTTCAGTTAATCTTTCATGAAAATCTGCTGGGCTCTCATCTATACCTTGGATAACTCCTGCAACTTTGGAAAGGTTCATAGCTTTCTGGCCCCCCCTTTTCAGGCCTTGTAAAAAGCCTTGGCGAAAACGGGCTAGGGCTGTGGATCCTTCATCTGTATTTGGATCCCAATGGGGGTCTTCATTCGGGAATTCTCTCTGGGCTGCTTCCCGATGGTCTATTCTACTCTGCCCCTGTCCCGGAGCTACAGGGTTATCTGCCATCCATTCAATAGCTGCTTTTCTAATTCGTGCTCGCTCCTCTGTCGTGAATAGGGTAGTCAGGAGCTGGCGGCAATCTGGCCAAGTGGGTTGGTGAGTTTCCATAATAGTAGTTACTAATTCTGTCAGTTCCTGGGGCTTACTAGTATAGGAGGCATAATGCGACCTCCAATTTAACAAATCAGTTGTAGAGAAAGGGATATACACATAAGTTAGGGGTCCCGCTACCACTTCATCATTATCATTCTTTACGGGCACTCCCGGGACTTGCCGTAAAGGCAGCATTTTGGCAGTAGGTGTCTTTTGGGATCTAAGGGTTATTTTTGTAATTGTCTTCGAAGGGGTCACTTTCTTTTTCTCAACAGGTTTCACTTTGGGTATATCTTTTGCTGGTTTGCTAGTGCTAGCAACCACTTGTACACTGTCCTCCTCGCCTGGGGCATTCTCTTTTTCTTCCTCTTCTACCTCTGCTTCTGACTCGCTTTTTATAGCATCTTCTTCTTCAGCTGATCCCTCTCTCTCCTCTTCGGGAGGTGAGTCAGGAGCTGGGTCCTGTTCCGGCCGTCGCTGGGGTTCTGGGGCAGGACGCCGGACTGCTCTTACCGGACCTGGGGTTCGAGGCTGTCTAGGAATTATTTCTGGGGAATCAGGATCTACCAGGATGGGTTTCTTCCTGGACTTCTTATCCTGCTCTTTCATTCTAGGCTGTTCCGTTTTCTGACTAGAATCTGTCTTAGCTAACATTATTCTGCACTGTTCCTCATAACAGCGCTGCGCCCAGGGGGGCGGATCTTCACAAATACTTAACCAGGAATCTATATAGGGGTACT
The DNA here is from genome assembly GCA_033557465.1 of Ichthyophis bannanicus. Classification (NCBI taxonomy): domain Eukaryota; kingdom Metazoa; phylum Chordata; class Amphibia; order Gymnophiona; family Ichthyophiidae; genus Ichthyophis; species Ichthyophis bannanicus. Next base: position 732,109,141 of record CM066034.1, on the reverse strand, counting down.
GATCAGGGTGCGCTATCCGCACTCTACGGTGTATTGACTGAATAATCTCTACATTAAACGTTCCCTCTCGGGGCCAGATGGGGTCTAGATCGGGCCACTCCCTAGTACACAAAATCTGCAAACGGGCTGCTGTCATTTTAATACCATAATCTCCTGAATATCCCTCTTTAAAATGTGCGATCATACATTCTAATGGAGTGTTTCTAGTAGACCCCGCCCCTCCCATTTCGATGTGTGCGCGCAACAACAGACAAAAGGGAAAAGGAGGGCGGACCGTGGGTAAGGGGTCCTCACGGCCCTAGAAACGTATAGGGAGTACAAATAACAAGACAAGACGACAATCGCTTCCCCCTTTTCGCGACCTGAACGCGGTCGCCCGGTCAGGAAATGCGCTACTCAGGGGTCCGCCTTCACTTGGTCCGTGCTGCCAGACCTCTCATTCACACTTCGTTCACACAATCATGCTAGCAACGTATCCCAGAATGCATTCGTTTCTATCTATTCTGACTAGTCTTTTTCCCAATTACAATAAGGATGAGGGTTTCACCCGGCGAATTCCCATGCGGGGTTACTCGGCCCTTCCTTGAGAGGTGATCAAGCTCTCTTACCAATTCCCAATATCTCGAGATTACAAATTCCAAATTCCAAGTTCCAATGGCAGTACTGCTCTTTCTATTTCTGTCTAGACACCAAATCAAAACTATACTCACCGGATCCGGTCCTCAAACTTCCCAAGCAGGCGCATGAGTTGGACCTCGGACTCCCCTCACTCGGGTTCGAGGCGTTGGCTCCAACCGGGCCCGGCACCCGCCGAGGTCCGACCAGCTCCCTCCGATACAAGGGACCGGTGGCGCCAGGGAGCAGCCCTCGTCGGAAGGGCGCGATCCTGGCAGGACCAAGCCTATAGAGGCGGAAAGTCGTGGTATATTGCCCTATATACACTTTGATTCCACAACTTCCCGGCCAACGCACCAAGAATATGTAGCAGCAAAGCGCAGACAAACCAATGATACCAGGAGTCTGTTCAGAAGGTCCAAATCATTTATTTGTGCACAAGTCTCGAACCAGTCAATTACAAAATGGCTGAGCAAAGTTTTCAAGCATTACAACAACTTTTATAGACTTCTGTTCCATTCTAGGTATAGAAAAAACATTTCATTGGTCCCGGTAACCTCCCGTACCTCCCGTACCCCTTCCATTGGTCCCGGTACTGATAAGTTTATCCAATTATGTCCCTTCAGTGGGCATGGCACCTGCATACCCCCCTTCTAGTCCCAATTACAATGGTCAGTTCATCAACTTGTTACTTTCACACTCTCAAGGCCATATAGCCAATTTGTGCATGCAGGGGAGCAGGTCTCTGCAACCCATCTGTCAGCACTCCCAATTATATTCCTTGCAGATGTACTTTTTCTTATCAGTAACTTTTAAACACATTTTTCTGTATTTTTCCATCTCTCAGTTCTGCTTACCTAAGTTAGTTTAGTTCTCTTACAGAGTTCTATCCTACAATAGCAGCATATTGGGGGATGTGCAATTCCTATATGCCTCTCCACAGGCTTCATTTACAGGTCAAGCTAGCCATGCTGGCCTGCTTATGTCAGACACCGTGGATCACAGGCCTTCACCTGCCACAGATCCAGATATTTAATGCTGGGGCCATATCCGGCCAGGGCATTGAATATCTGGGTCAGCCAGATAGCACAGAAGCTAATCAGGCAGCAGCAATATTCAGCTGCTGTCTGGTTTTTTATTTATTTAGACAGTTTTGTATACCACCTTATCCTTCAATCAAAGTGGTCACAACACAATTGTGGATACATTTAACATGAGGGGATATGAGACACATACACGATTACTTACAGTGAACATGGGCAATGGAGGGTTAAGTGGTTTGCCCAAGACCACAAGGAGCACCTGTGGGACTAGAAACCCCAGTCCTTCTGGCCCAAGATTACTGTCCTCTAGTGGGATTTGAACCCCTGACCTTCTGGCCTGAAGTACCTTGCCCCAACCACTAGGCCACTCCTCCACTGGCTCCAGATGTGCCTGACAGGCTTGACCCAGTCCTGGGTTTACTCCATTGCATGCAGGGACATGCAGTTAAACACAGGACTGGATCAAGCCTGTCAGGCGCATCTGGAGCCAGTTGGCAACCCTACCGCAGCTTGAAGGCAGCAACAGCAGGAGTGTTGCCATTTCAGTGGTTTTCTTGCCCAGTTGAGCTAGTTTTCTGCCTGAGTTGTGGGAAATTTTAATGGTTGTGTGTTGTGGCCCTTTGGGGCTATTTTATGCCACAATTTGGGCAAGAAAAATAAAAAGGCAATTGGCAAAGTTCCTTGCATTCTATTTGCTTGCCTAGTCTTGACTCACAGCAACCCTATGCTGTGGATTAATGGAGGGTGGAGGAAATGGATGAGAGAGGAAAGGGGAATGGAGGTCTGCTATTTAATTTTCATCATCGTCTGGGGTCAAATGAATTTTTAAGTTTTAAAATGGGGTCATATTGGATAAAGGTTTGGGAAGAATTATTATTGAGGAAAAAGGGAAACCCTATAGTTCTCTCCTGCTATTTATGGCTTCTATCTTAAACTCAACTTTATCCAGGCCTACCTTTATCTGAAGCATACTTCAGACTTATACAACAGAAGGAAACTACAACAAGGACCAGCCCCACTAGTGAACACCAACACACAAGACCTCCATCCACACTAGACTGCACACCACACCTGCTCCTGCACCCTCACCTGATCCCCTGCTCAAATGGCATCTCCAGAGCACAGCAGCCCACTAAGAGTGCCTGAAGAGAACTGATACTCTTCATCAAAGACCTGTTACAGCAACCAGCAAAGATTCAGCAGGTGAATCTCAAACATCTCAGCACTAAACAATGCTCCACAAACTCCTATCACATACAGTGATGATACTGACTCTCCTCCTCCTCCTTCTCCTACCCCCACAAGTGGTAACAACCTACAACGACTACATTCCAATTCTTTACCGACCCAGATTCCCCACTCTAGTCACACACCACAAGGCACTGCATGCCCCCTACATTGACTGCTTGAAATTACCACTACTCTACAACAGAAAGCCCAACCCAGACAGAATCGATCTCACCCTCCCATCAAATGCTCACTGATCAATGCTCACTCAATTCGTAACAAGATTTATTTATTTTTATTTATTTAACATTTCTTCTATACCGCGCTATTATAATCAGCGTGGTGCACATCGAACAAAAACATACTACAATGCATACTAGCAACATTGAGTTTACAATGAACAGGAAATTAAACATGGGATAAACCGGGAAAACTATGTACAAGTTAACTCGATACTATGTACAATACTCTAACTCATTTGGATGTTGCATGTGCTTTTGTGGGTGGATGGTACACGTATGATGATTAGCGGTTGGGCTTATGTGTAGGCTAACCATTTTCTGTTTGTATTAAGGTGCTAGGGCGGCTGGGGCATGTGGGAAGCTTGCCGGGTGTGTGTTTGCCTCGGATGGTTTCTGGGTAGCATTTTGTGAACAGATGGTGTTTCAAGGTTTTTCTGAATAGGACTAGAATTTTGATGCCACGGATTTCATGGGGAAGGGCATTCCAGTTTAAAGGAGCAAATATAGAGAAGGCCCTGTTGGAGGTAGCCTTTGTACACTTAGTCATCATCTTGGGGACTACTAAGGTGTTCATTGCAGTAGGCCTCCTGTTTCTATTTTCCAGGGTACCGGGGATTAGCTTGCTGATTGGCATAGGGGGGTAGTTATTTAGGGCTTTGAAAGTAAGGACTAATGACTTGTATTGGAGTCTGGCATGTAAAGGTAGCCAATGCAGATCTTTCATGATAGGCGTTATGTGGTCAGATCTTGACGATCCAGAAAGGACTCTCGCAGCTGCATTCATAGCTAGGCGGAGCGGATTTAAGGTTGATTGTGAGAGACCATGGAGGATGATGTTAGCGAAATACAGATGTGGGAGGACTAATGCCTGGAAGGTTGTTCGGTAGTCGGTGAAATCCAGTAGGGGGCGGAGGTGACGTAGAGTTCTGATCTTATGATATATTGCCTTTGTGACGTTTTTCACATGTGTTGTCATATCCAGGTGCTGGTCCAGTGTGATAACGGATTGTGGATTTGGATTTCAACTCTACATTGTTGGCAAGTAGTGATGGGGGAGGTATGAACTTACGGTTCCTCGTGACGAATAGAAGATCAGTTTTGTCATGGTTGATCCGTAGGTTTTGTGTCAACAGCCATTCGGCTGCAGCTTCGAAGCATCTGATTATTGGGGAGAGCATTGGTTGGTCAATTGTGAAGGGCATGTAAAGGAGGGTGTCGTCTGCATAAGCAAGGCATTGTACGTTGAAGGATCGGATCAAATCACATATCGGCTGCATATAGATATTGAACATCAGTGCCGATAAGGACGATCCTTGAGGTACACCCTGTGTCTGCAGAAATGGTCTCCATAATAGCAGATTACATACTACATAGTGACACTGACCTTATGTGCGTCACTGAATCCTGGATTTCCATGACGGACAATGTACTCCTTAACCAGTTTTTGCCTCCCCATTACAAGCTCTTCAACTGCCCAGAGTAGGCAGAAGGGGAGGAGGTGTCCTAATCATGGCAAAAGAGCATCTAAACTTCATCATGCTCAATTCTCACTCCTCAAAAACATTGGACTTCCTCACGTTCTCCAATAATGACCTCACTATCTAACATACTGAACACCTTCTCCGAAGACCGAGGCCCTTGTTAGTGTGGGGTTTTTTCCTTTCCCAGCACTTTATATCACTTACCCTCGGGACATCCGTTAATCCTCTGGGCCGAGGAATCACCTTACCTTCTCTGTCTGGAATTCCATGGGAACAAACACACACACTCGCACATAAGTAGTATGTAAGTTTATTCCACAGGTTAGAGGGGCTGTCTGTCTTTTATACATTAACAGAAACATATACATACGTCATCAACTCATCCCCTGAGGCCCACCACAGCTTATCAGTAACTTCTCAGATGTTAATGTCTCTGTGTAGAACAATCAATTTGTCTTAGCACAGCACATTCCTTTCCATATATAGATATATACAGGATTCCTATTCCCCTCTGCGGGCCTCTGAGTCCTCCTGTACATACACTTTAAAATTTAAACCTTATTTTGTTTTCCCCTATCAGCCCTATCAGACCTTCTAGAAGAATCATGCACATACACAGCGTTCCTCCTTGGTGTTATAAACCTCGCGTCCACCTCCACTAAACAAGCCTTTGCCTTCACCAACACCATGGAAGCACTTCAGCTGCACCAAATCATCAAACAGCCTACTCACTCCAAAGGAGCAACACTAGACCTTGTATTCGCACCCAAATATTGCCCAGCAACCCAATTCAACATTCAGATTGACCCTGTTCCATGGTTGGACCATACAATTATCTCCTTCATCCTACCAGCCAGATTCCAGACTCCATACACCCCCCAGCAACAGCTTAGCAAGCGCCGCTTCAAATCATTCAACAAGCAATCCTTCCTGGATGACGTCTCCCCACACCTGGTCTCCAACATACAAGATCTAGACAGTATAATACACTCATGAAACACAGTGATGGCCAATGCTGCTGCCTATACACCACGGGATACCACTGCCTCCTCAAACCGTACACAATCACCCTGGTATTCCCACAAACGTAGAGTCATCAGACGACAACTCAGGTCTATCGAAAGAAAATGGAAAAAGATTCAGGATGGATTCATCAAGGAACAATACATCTCTAAACAGACTGAATATTGCAACCTCATTCACAGCCGCAAAAAGGAATACTACTCTAATATCATAACGAAATCCTTTAACTGACCCAGAGAGCTATTCTCCATTGTTTCATCCCTCACAAAGGATCCCACATCGACATCCACCATGAGCACAAACTCAACTTGATCCACAGACCATAGCAGACTACCTATAGATCAGGCACTCCTCCACAACACTCCACCCCAAGGCTCCACCACACCCACTGGACAAACCAACCCACGTACACAGCTGGGATACCTACAGATTGATTTCACTACGGGAGGTTACAGATATCATTAGAAACATCAATACCACCACCTTGCCACTTAACCCATGCCCAGTTTCCTGGATAAAATCACCTTGAACAGAATTTCTCCTCAATACAGAAGATCGTTCACACCCTCTCCCAAGGATATTTACCCCCACCCTGAAATAAGCCTCAATAAGACCCAGCCTAAAGAAACCATCACTCGACCAATCTTCCCTAAGCTCATATTACCCTATAGCAAACATCCCCTTCCTAGCAAAGGTCATAGAAAAAGCAGTGCAACACCATCTCCAAGATTACATCAACTCACATGCACCCCTGGACCCCCGGCTTCATGGTTTCCACTCCCAGCACGGTGTAGATACTCTCTTCATTGCACTCTTTGACACTCTAATCAAGAGTCTTGACAAGCCACATCAAGGCTATGCAATGATACTCCTCGACATCAGTGACACCTTTGACTCCATCTCTCACCACTCTCTTTTTATGAGGCTCAGTGACATAGGCCTCCACAATAGCACATTAGACTGGTTTACCTCATATCTCTCTGAAAGACAACTACAGGTAAAAATTGGTCTGCTTAAATCCAAACATTTCAGCCTAAATCAAGGTATACCCCAAGGATCAGCCTTGTTGACTCTCCTATTTAATATTTACATACAAACCATCTGCGACCTGCTCAGAAAATTAAACATGCACTTTCACCTATACTCCGACGATATCCTGTTCTACATGCTCTTCCATGCCCTAACTCCAGACTTCTCTACCATCTCAGACTGCTTCTCAGTTACCACAGACTTCCTCACAAGTCTAAACCTAGTTGTGAACAGCAGCAAAACCAAAATACTACTGGTTGCAAGAGACTAATCCTTCATTCCCGCAGCAAAGCTAATGCTCCAACACACTGAAATCATGGTAAAAGAAGATGTCAAATACCTGAGTATAACCCTAGACAAGAATCTCAATATGGACTCACATATCAAGAAGACAGCCAACACAGCATACTTTAAAATGAAATTACTCCAACACTTGAAACCCCTACTTCACCACAACTACAGAACTGTATTGCAACCTATCATAACACCCCACCTAGATTATGGCAACATAGTGTACCAGGGGCTTCCAAAGCAAGCACTCTATCCACTGCAACTACTTCAAAATACTTCTGCTAGAATCTTAACAAGCACCCCAAGACACCAACACATAACACCCACCCTCAAGAGCCTACATTGGCTACCCATAGCCCAGAGGATAAAGCACATGGTGATAACTACCATATATAAAATCTTACGTAACTCTCCCCCTGCCTTGACTCCCTAATCAGAAGAGCTCCTACAACAAGGGCAAGAAGATTAACGAACCAAAACCTATTTAGTCATCCCACCCCTCAAGAAAAAATGCACCCAGCAAATGAACAGAGCTTTCACCCTCTTCATCCCCTCAATCTGGAACTCACTCCCTGAACTCATAAGATCCGCGTAGACTACAAAGGAACTGAAGAAGCTATTAAAGACTCACCTTTTCATTGAACATTAAGGTTCTAACAAAATCACATAACATCCTACAAGAGAACCTGTACCACCCTCCTCTGTAATATGTCAATCCCTCTGCCCTCCTCCTGTTATTGTTAACTCCAAGTTTGCATCTCCCTTAAGTTCCATGTAACTGCAACTCAACTGAGTTTGTTTGTTGTTTTCTGTAAACCGCTTTGGCCTAAAGGCAGTATAGAAAACCTGTTAAATTAATAAGTCTTCATTCTTAAGTACCTGAAGTTTTTACCCTATTTTATCCTCTTGACATCAAGCCCAGAGACCATGAGTTCCATCATTGCTAAGAATTACTACCGACTACTGGCTGGGACTCCCCACACTCCAGGGACTAATTCTGCCTCCACAGCATTCCCTGGCTAGCCAGGCTCAGTAATCAATCCCAGATATTCTCCTCAGAGCAGTACAGTACTTCCACTGATTCAATGGGCTGGCCTCTTATCTCCTTTACAACTAAACTGTTGTCTCTTATTCTGTTTATATTGCAAATCTCCCCCTTATTGAGTTGTTACATATTAACTTGTTTCAAGATAAGAGAATCTTCTATGAAGAGCTTAAATACAAACCTGGAATGTGAAATGCAAGGCATAACAACATTATAGCATTTCAGAAATGTCTTTTGGTTAGAGAACATTGCAAAATATTCACATAAAAGAACAGAGTACCTGCCTCCAGGACAAAATGCAAACTTCTGATTAAAAGTGGGATTTACATTCCTACCACATACCGGGAGTAGGTTAGGAATGTACAGTAGATGTTGTAATTTTACTTTGTATATTAATCCACATTAATTTAGCAGAAATGTCTCCACCAATGCCAACAAAATTCTCTGCATAATAGTAGATATTAAAGAATGTTTTGCATTAAAATGGTCAAAAAAGCAAGATGTGGGTGATACTTTCCTATTGAACTAGTCTTTGACAAGCTTTCAAGGGTTCTCCTCTCTTCATCAGCTTGCAAAAATATATTAAGTTAGACCAGTAAAAAGAGTATCATTATCACCTACAACTTGTTTGTTGATCCTTATTCCCACATATCCAAGTGGACTAAGATAGCAACTGCAATTCTCCACTCAAATCAAAAGGAAACAGAAAATCTGAATTCAAACAGGTAATTGTGAAATTGACGGCAATATTAGGCAAGGCGCTTTCTTTCTGTTGCCTGGCAGGAAAGATGTCTCAGTCTGAATTAATATAAGGAAAATGTCAATAAGGCCCATAGAAAGAAAGCAGTGTGTCTATAGGGGAGCCAACAGAATCCAGCTGCTTTGTTGTGATTGAAGAGACACATCGAACAAGAAACTTTCCTTCTACTTGAAAGGTAAACGGGAACAACAAAAAGCAGGAGAATGTCTAGCCAGATGCAAACAAGTTCTAGCAGGAAGAAAGACAAACGGTAAAATTACAACAGTTTCCAACAGAAAAAATAAACCAACCAGTAAACCAGGGGTTTTCAACCCAGTCCTCGGGACGCACCTAACCAGTCGGTTTTTCAGGATTGCCAAAATGAATATGCCTGAGAGAGATTTGCATACAATGGAAGCAGCGCATGCAGGTCTCCCCCATGCATATTCATTGTGGCTATCTTGGAAACTTGACTGGCTAGGAGTGTCGCCCCCACCCTAAAATGATGAAAACACTAGGACTACTTCAGGTTTAACTTTAAAAAAAACCCTGCATTTTCAGGAGGTTTTAGAAATGCAGGTCCTTAAATTATACTTTCCAAAATTATTCTCTCCCCGAAGAAGCCATTGAGAGTTCCCTCAACTTTCTTATCATTCTTTTTTCTCAGCCTATATACATTTTCAATAGAATTTGTGGGAATACATTCTTTCTGAATCAAAGAACCAATAGTAAGCAAAGTAAACAGTAACAGGGTTATTCCAAGGCACAAATAGCGGGAATGGACATCCCATTGGGACATCCAACCCCGACTAACTTCCCCGCACGTTGTACGGGGAAGGTAGATGAGGCAGGAAAGGGGCGGAGCGGGGGAGGAATTAGGGCGAGCAGTGGGAGGTCATCGGCCCCGGACGTAGAGGGACGATTCCAATGTCGGCCCTGTACATCTGGGGCCGGCGGCCTGAACGGGGAATTTATTCCACCTCTGAGGTGGAATAGGTTCACCTAGTCGGGTGGATCGGGCAGTCCTGGGGCCCAAAAGAAGTGGCAGGGGGCAGAGGAAATTTCTTGCAGCCCAATCCTGACCTTGGGAGGCCAGATTAGGGGTTTGGCTGCAGGGAATGCAACTTTTGGTCCGGTGGCCGGGGATTGCTGCTTTTGAATGGAGCTGCAGTGCCATGGCAACTGACTGAGCTATCCGGGCAAGGCCTGTGCATGCAGGCTGACCTGAATTGGCGTCCCGGCCTGCATGTACAGACCTGGACATGATTCTAATCCCAAGGGGCTAGACGTGCCCTGCGGGATCAAATTCTCGGTTACCTCTGTGCATCTGGTTCCAACCAGGCGCAAAGAGGGGCAGGATCTCCACAACTGAATCAGCCCATAACTGGACTATTATATTAAACAATATATTATATTATACTCTGCACTCAGCAGGGGGGATGCCAAAAGTTAGGTTAGGTAACCATGTATATATGTATATTTTATCCCCCTCCCTCGCACCCTTTAATCGAATGTTTATTTAGATTTATAAAAGCATATAATCTCTATTTCGTGTGTTATGTAAATCATTGCCCAAATCAAAATTGTATTCCTAGAAATTCATTGTATTGTACGTTACACGATGATTCTATAAAGTAAACCGCGGCTGATCGTAGGAAGCGGCGGTATACAAATGTCTACTAAATAAATAAATAAAAAATAAATAAAAGTGGCATCTCAACCGTTGCCACTATCCTAAACCACCTCTTCTAGCACTTTTCTTCTTCAAACTTCCTATTTCTGTCCAATCTCTCTCTGTCCAATAACCCTTGCTTTCCTTGAATACATTCAAAATTCAAAAATAAAATGCCTTTGTGTCTACTAGAAAGCATTAAACATCCAACACTCCTTCATCCAATCTCCCCCCCTTTCCCTCCCTTACCCATTAGCACCATCGGCGTGGGGGTGTGGCCAGGACAGGTCCATCCCAACACCCTGTTACCAAAAGCAACAGGGACGCTGTTCTGTCAGCTCACCCATATACTATCAATATTTCCTTGGTGAAGCAGGAAGGAAAAGAACAATAGAGCTAGACATGTTTAGCATGTCCTTTAAAGACACAAAATAAAATAAAACCTTTAGTATATCTGACCTGTTAATTCTCCACACTTTATTGAGAGGTTGATGCAGAAAGTTGTGTGTTAGAATGCTGCGCTAAACTCAACTACGCAGAATTCTAATGCAGGTGCTAAAAAATATTTGTATTCATTATGCAAATTACCACTGTGCTGAAAGGTATGTGCTGTCAGAAATAACAGCACATACCACAGCGGTAAAATGCAGCCGTTTGCTGCATTGCAAGTAAATCTCTCCCTTCCTGTCGGGTCATGAGCAGAGATTGACGTACATGATGACAAGGAGACATTTAAAAAAGAAAAATCACATGCTGAACTCCCCAGTTCCTGTCCCTAGCATAGCACCTCCTCAAAAGAATGCTCTCATGGTCCAAGTGAGCCCCAGACTACTCAATCCCCCTGTTACTCCCCACGGCACTATCACAACTCCCCACTACCCTCCCAAAAGCTCTTGATACCTGTGATCCCACAAATATCCCCATGGGTCCCAGACCCTTGATCCCCACCCCAAAGATTTCTCTGGTGGCTCTTGTGGGTGCATCCTGGGATGCACAATGCGGGGTCAAGTGCTGCCATTTTCCAAGATGGTGGCATAAAGGTTGGTACAATGGGCATTGCTGCTGCCTTCCAACATTGAAGAAGTGCAAACTGGCTCAGAGAGGTAAGGGGGAGTCAGAGGGTATGGGAGGGGGCCACATTCCACCAATTACTTCTTTGGGGGAATCAAAGGCCCACTAGGGCCACCAGGGACATCTTTGATGTGTGGGTCCAGGGGCCATAGAATATTAGGGATATTTGTTGAGCTGGGAACTTTGGGAGGGATTGGGGAAGTTGTGGTCTTGCAGTGTGGAATAACAGAGGAAAGGGATTGGGTTGTGCGAGGCCAGTATGGACCACCAGGAATTCACAGTAATCTGAGGTGATTTTTGCTCCCTGTTGCATCTTTTTGCTGAGCCTGAGCTGGCATAAAGATTCAGCAACGAGAGACAAGTACGAAAACTGAGCTGTTTCAGTGTAAATTTTTACACTGCAAACAATTTCATATTTGGTTGTTTTGCATACATTTTGCATTCCCACTGTGCTACCCTTTAGTGCAGTAGTTTTATGCGGATTTTCCCATAGCTAATCTTTCTTCCTGCATCAGGAAAGTCAAATGCACGCTGCAATGCAAGGGGGCATCACAGTTTGCCTCAATGGCCCTTGAGTGGTTGTAAATTCTTAATGAGAAGTACAGAACGAACAAACCAGGTGAAATAAAAAGTAAACTTTGAGATCAGATATCTATCATTCACAAGGATTTCACTGATGAAATTAGTAGCCTGGTAGAATCTGTCTAGAATAATGCTTCATTATTCTTTATAAGAGTATACTAAGTTTACTCTCAGTCAGAGCCAAAGTGGTTGCCAGCTTTAGTTGCTACACCAAACAGATTAATTCTCACAAGAGACTTGTAAAAATATTACTCAAATCCCAGAGATTTTAATACTTCACATATACATAAGCAAAACAGAAAACACCTCATAATAAGTCATTTTGGACAGGGAAGTATGCAAAAACTAAGACAAAGAATATCTTTGTTTGTAGAGAAATCCTCAATATATCTGTAGGCTCGGATGTGCAGAACTAGTCTCAAGACATAGGTATGAAGTTTGATCCACTTCATATAATTTCTTAAACTAAAGTCTTCACCTTTGTACATGCTCACATCCTGCTGTCTAAACAATAAAATTTAAAGTGTATTAAAGTAGGAATTTGTTCAGTTATCTACCCAACATACTCTCTCTCTCTCTCTCTCTCTCTCTCTCTGTATATATATATATATATATATATATATATATATATATATATATGTTCCATGTGAAGGAACAGTTATAGAATTTTTCCAAACAAGAAACCAGAAGGTCTTGAATGCACAAGTCTTTATACCCTTTCTCATAGCAAACCCAAATTAACTCTATTTCCAAAAATTGCCTTAGCAAGGCCCATAATAAGTAGAGTCCACCAGTGTCCAATCAGTAATTGAGCTGATCCGAATACTCCTGGATGAAGAATCAAACTGTTCCTGTTATATGAAGTGAATTTAAAGCACAAGTCTAAACATGTCAACATGGAGCTACCAAAAAAAGTCTGCAATGAAGTTATTAAAAGGCAGACATTGGGGGAAAGCTATAAGAAAATTTTGGTCTTTATGATTATCCCTTGGGGCACTATCAGGCCTATCATAGTAAATTGGAAATAGCTTGGCCCCACCAAAGACACTGCCTTGATCAGGCTGTTTCTCCAATGTCAGTAACCATGGGTTAAGAAAACTGCTGAGGAAGGTCACTGTGAGGCCTAAGATTACTTTAAAGAGCTGTTGGGGTCTCTGAATGAGACTGGCGAAAATTTGCAATTTCGAGATTACTCCACCAACATGGTCTGTAAGAGGGAGTGGCAAGAAGGTTTTGTTGTCCGATGAAAGCAAAGAAGAACGTTTTGGTCTCAATGCTAAGCAATATGTGTGGCGTAAAACAAACAGCAATAAGCCTGCTGCCACCCTCCCCGCAGTTTAGCATGGTGGTGGCAGCATTATGTGATAAGGATGCTTAGCAGCAGAAGGGACAAAGAGGCTTGAGAAGATCAAGGGAAAGATGAATGTTGCAAAGTACACGCAGATCCTGGAGGAAACCCTGTACCAGTTTGCTACAGGCCTAGGACTGGGGAGAATATTCACCTTTCAGTAGACAATGATCCTAAGCACAAAACAAAATCAACAATGGAGTGACTCAGCAAGAAGAAAGTGACTGTCCTCAAGTAGTTCCGTCAGTGTCCAGACCTGAATCCAATAGACAATCTGTGGCAAGATTTGAAGACTGCAGTCGACAGATGAACCACAGCCAACTTGAAAGGGCTTGAGTTATGCTGTCTACAAGTGAAGAAAGCATGGTCCCTCTGTGCAATGTTGGTAGACCCTAAATGACTCATTACTTTTATTGCTGCAAAAGGTCCCTCCACCCGCTATTGGATCAAGGAGTGTGAAGACTTATGCAATTAAGACATTTTAGTTTCTGATTCTCATTTACTTTTTAAATATTTCTCTAACTGTTCTTTCAGTTGAATGCGTAGAGCATTTTGAATTATATTTTTTAGAAAGCAGAATGTGAAAAATGTACAAGGGCGTACACGGATACTAGCAAGGAGGATGTCAACATTACTGCAGAAAAGCCAGGACTGACAAAAGAAAGCCTTGAGATGAAATATCCTTCCAAGAGTCATACTTGATCAAGCGGTTAGTAGATATTATTAGTTTTCCCAGAAAAAGCGGGTCTGTTAGAAGAGAAAGAAAGAGAGTAATGACAGCTAGGTGAGAGGAAAGGGAGAAAATGCAAGGGAATGACGGGAGATGAAAGGAACTCAGAGTTAGGGAGATGGAGAGAGCACATGAGAAAATTAATGGTGATGAGACAGTCAGATTGGAAGGAATGGGAAGATGTGAGAGGAGATGAGTTAAAGACAAGACATGTGAGAGACGTTGAGAAAGTAAGTGTGGCAATGATTGCTAGTGATGGTAGAGACAAAGGGAGAGGTAGTTGGTAAGGGAGACGGAAGCCATATAGGAGATTGATGGGAGGAACAGCCCAGTAAGAGAGAGATGGAGGGATGAGAGGGGCAATGGTATAGATAGTGGGAGAGGTAAAGTAGTAGGATGGGGGAAACTAGATAATGAGAGAGAGTGAAGAAGAGGACGGGAGAAGGAGAGATGAGATCCAAGTGTGAGCGGCTAGAAAAAGTGAAGTGATAGCAATGTAAGGGAAACATGAGGAGGGTAAATTTATAACAGGCACCTAGGTTAAACCAAATAAAATCTGCCTATTTTAAGTCTATTTTATAAAGTCAAGGAGGCGCCTACTTGTCGTTATAAAATACTAGCATAAGTGACAGAGATCACGCCTTCAATTCAGGTGTGGACATTTGCACCTGTTCTATGCTAGGTATAAATGAAGGCATGTAAAGTTCACAAGTTGATTAAAGTATTTTATAATCAAAATGTGAACTCCATCCACAGTTCACCCAGGCCACATCCACCGGCTACACCTACTGTCAAAGTATATGCACACTCTTTTACACTGGTCAGTATTTTGTAAGAGGCCATTTACGTATGTATGTGGCCACATATATGCAAAAGTGACTTTATAAAATACCACCGTAGAACCAGAAAAGAGAAAAATGAAAGAAAATTATTTATTTATTATGCTTATATTGTACATAATCCACAATGTTCTTGGCGGGTGAAATGAAAGGGAAAGATCAGTGTCGAGGAGGGGAGATAGCATGCTGTAGAAATAAAGAAATGTAAAACATTACAATAGAGAAAAATTTAGGGTACAAAAGTTCAGTTGCTCCCTGCATTCTCAAGAGGATCCCTGGTTGGAAATGCCTAGTGTTAAATCTAGAAAATCAATTAAGTCTAGAGCTAGGGCTCATGTCTATAGGATTCCATGTTTTTGGAATACATTGCCAAATGTAATTAGGATCATGAATTCTGTAATGCGTTTTTAGATGACATCTGAAGACTTAGCTATTGTGAAGAACGTAAGTTAAATTTTTGTTGAGCTAGCTGTGATGATTATTAGCTTTGGAAGAGCCAGTGCTTTGGAAGATTGTGCATTGTATTTGAGCACTGAATACATTTTAATGTTGATTAGCATTAGGATTTATGATTATGATTACTACGGAATATTGTGAGCCATTTTGATTCACTGGGAAATGTTTTAAATAAATGTAAAAAATAGAAAGTGGTTGGGCAACTGTAATTTTGAACTAATCAATACTAAAATCACAATTATTTGATGACTTAGTACAACAGATGCATCATTCCAAATTTCATCCAGATCAGAGCATTATGTACTTACAGTCCTGTTTCATGCATACGGACGGACAGACCATCAACAGTAAGTATTTTTCTTGCACTAGCAAAATGCACCTAAAAATGATGACTAACAAGATGTTGATATCATTGTCAAAAGCAGAAATGCCGTGCATATGATGATAGTGTAATTTATTTATTTTATTTATTGCATATTTAGCTCGCACCTTTCAGGGAGAAGATCAAGGCGAGTTATGTTCAGGTACAGTATGCAATGAATAAGATCTAATTAAATGAAGCACCCTTGAGAAACTGGATGCATATATTACAGAAAATAGAGTAGATTGAGAGCAATGCATGAGAAGAGACAATACATAAAGAACTTGGATTATAGGAAAACAAGGAACAGAAATAGAAGAAGTGTCCTTTATTTGAACTGCTTTGGAGATAACATCATTAGGGGTACACACACTGGGGATTTCGTTATCATTGTTTTTTTAGGTTTTTATCATTTTATTTCATTTCATTTCAGTTTTAGTTTAAGCAGATTTATTTGCAAAATAGCAAACTCTAAAAATAAAACAAAACTAATTCCATTGCCCCTCTCCTCGGTCTCTACCTTCAATTCCTGGTGGTCCGGTAGTGATTGGGAGCAAGAGCGGTCCTCCCTGCTCCTCCTGCCCCGTCGTTGGGCCTCGCAAAATAGCTGTGATCACGTGGTACTGCCCTCTAGCCTGTTGCTAGCAGGCAGCACTGCAAGATCGTAGTCTTATTTATGAGTGCCATTGAGGAGGTCAGGAGGATAAAGTAGAGAAATCGGGCTCCTGTTTAGGGAACTGGATTTAGCCCACACCTGTATCAGAAGTTCAAGGCAAGTTACATTAAACTAAAGTAGGTATTTTCCTATCCCCAGAGGGCTTACAATCTAAGTTTATACCTGAGGCAATGAAGGGTTAAGCAATTTGCCCAAGATCACAAGGAGCGTAAGTGGGATTTGAACCTGGCTTCTAACCATTAAATTTCTCCTTCACCCAAGGCCTGCCGGTGGACTCTATTTCATTATAACTTGTAAAAATTGTGGGAGGCATTCAACGGTGGTGGCTTGGCTGTTTAAGGCGCCTAGATATTCAGTGCCAGAACTTATCCGGTTTCCAACGCTAAATATCTGGGTTCGCCAGGCAGCAGCGTTGCAATCCGGTTAGTAGTGACATTCAGCTACTAAGCAGAGAATGAATACTGAATAAAGTTAGGACAACTACTCAGAGGACCTATCTTTAAACAGTTTAGTTATCCGGTTAGCAGCTAAATTTTGAATATTACGTGTCTGTGGGGATAACCGGTCCATGCCGCTGAATATCAGGCTGGACAGCTTTTAACCCGTTAGTAGGTCTGCTGCAAACTAAAATGCTTTGTCTATGGCCCCCCTGCCTATATATGACCTGTCCATAAGTAATATCTTTCTCATGAACCTAAGATGTCAATATTTTTATTGCAATCCACTTAGAACTTTGTTATTTGGGGGAAACAAATGCCTTTAAATAATTGGAGATCAAGATAAAGTCTGGGCGCCTCATAAAGTGTGCAAACAGTGTGTTGAGGACCTCCAAAACTGGTTCAAGGGTAAGAAAAAAGCTTTCCGTTATGGAATTGCTATGGTATGGCAAGAGCAAAAGAACCATTTTGATGACTGTTACTTTTGTTCATGCGATGTGAAAGGGTTTAATTCCAAATGGAAGCATTCCATTTCATACCCAAATCTTCACTCGGCAATTCGTCCCATCCCCCATGGCACAGATATACCAGTACCCAAGCCCCCTGCTACCTTGGAAGAGATACCTAGCTCCGATGAAGGTGAAGTCATACCTGAACCAGATGAAGAATTAAGTTCTGACTTTGAAGATGAAACAAGACCAAAATTGTTTTCTCAGGAGGAGATAAATGATTTGGTAAGAGACTTGAATCTTCCCAAAGATGCCACTGAGTTACTCGGATCAAGGCTGAAAAGCAGGAATTTATTGTTGCCAGGAGTGTCATCTTCATGGTTCAGACATCGTGAAAAGGAGTTTGTTCCTTACTTCGCCCAGGAAGACAAGTTGGTTTATTGCATCGATGTCGAAGGTCTGATGGGTCAATTTAAAATCCAATATGATTCAGAGCAATGGCGTCTTTTTATAGATTCTTCAAAAAGAAGTCTCAAAGCAGTTTTACTCCACAACGGTTTTTACGCTTCCATCTGGGCAGCAGCAGAATGGGACAGTGTTGACGGCGGAGGATCACATTTTCGTGACAACGGCAACAACACCAAACTTAAACTGCGCGGAAGAAAGGCCCGGCAATCTACTTCTGTATCTTGCCATGAAAACCCAATGGATAGTTACAACAAAACAAATTGTGCTATGGTGCTGGAAGATGAGACCCCCAGGTCAGAAGGCACTCAACTAGCTACTGGGGAAGAGCTGAAGACTTTTCAGAGTAAAGCCAGCATTTATGATGTGGTTGGATCAAAGCCCTCGGGAAGTCTGACTGCTGATGTAGCTGCGCTTGAAATGAGAGTCAGAAGCTGTAAAGATGTCTTACACATTGGAACATGGAACGTACGAAGCATGAACCAAGGGAAGTTGGAGGTGGTCAAGAATGAAATGGAACGTGTACAACTTGATCTGTTGGGTGTCAGCGAACTGAAATGGACTGGCATGGGGCACTTTGCATCAGATGATCACATGGTCTACTATGCTGGAAATGAAAGACAAAGAAGAAATGGTGTTGCATTTATAATAAAGAAGAAACTTGCAAGAACTGTAATGAAATACAATGCAGTCAGCGAACGCTTAATCTCTATTCGTCTACGAGGATTGCCTATCAACACAACTATAATTCAAGTATATGCCCCAACAACAGCTGCAGAAGAGAATGAAATTGAAGAGTTCTATGAACAAGTACAAGCTGAAATTGACAGAACATGCAAACAGGATATCCTGATAATCATGGGTGACTGGAACGCAAAAGTTGGCAACAAAGAAGAAGGCAAAGTAGTTGGAAAATATGGACTTGGCAACAGAAATGAAGCTGGAGAAAGACTGATAGAATTCTGCAAGACCAATGATCTATTCATCTCAAACACCTTCTTCCAGCAGCACAAGCGGCGACTGTACACATGGACTTCACCGAATGGATTATATAAAAATCAAATTGACTACATATGTGGAAGTCAACGATGGAAAAGCTCTGTAACATCAACAAAGACAAAACCTGGAGCTGACTGTGGTACAGATCATCAACTACTAGTATGCAAACTCAAGCTAAAGTTGAAAAAGAGCAAACCACTCATGAATGCAGCAAAATATGACCTTGAGAATATACCACTGGAATTTAAAGACTGCCTGCAAAATCGATTTGCTGCTTTAGATACAAATGACAGAGCTCCGGAAGAGTTATGGAATGACATCAAGAAGGTTGTGTTGGAAGAAAGCGAGAAGTCTCTACAAAAGGTGAAAAAGCAAAAATGGCCAAAATGGATGACGGAAGAAACTCTGAAAATTGCCCAGAAACGCAGAGAAGCTAAAGCCAGAGGAGAAAGAAAGACAATCACAGAACTCAGCAGAGATTTCCAACGTGCAGCAAGACAGGACAAGGAAAAGTACTACAATGACACTTGCAAGGAAATAGAAGCAGAAACTATTAGAGGAAGAACAAGATCGGCTTTCCTAAAGCTACGAGAGTTAAAGAAAAAGTTCCAGCCTCGAATTGGAATGTTACAAGATGCTCAAGGTTCTATGTTGAATGATGCTGAGAAGATCAAGAAAAGGTGGAAGGAATATACAGAGTTTTTATATGATAAAGATCAAGTGGACCAACAGCCGTTTCAACCTGTACCTTATGATCGAGAACCATTGGTGATGAAAGAAGAAGTTGAAGCAGCATTGAAAGCCTTATCAAAGAACAAAGCACCAGGCATTGATAGCATTCCCATAGAGGTATTGCAGCAATCTGATGCAGCTGTTACCGTACTCACAAGACTCTGCCAAGAAATATGGAAGACAACATCATGGCCAACTGACTGGAAAAGATCTGTGTTTATACCAATACTAAAGAAAGGTGATCCAACTGACTGTGGAAATTATCGCACAATCGCTCTGATCCCACATGCCAGCAAGATTCTACTGAAGATTATTCAAAAGAGATTACAACCATACCTGGAACAAGAACTACCTGAAGTGCAAGCAGGGTTCAGGAAAGGGCGAGGAACGAGAGACATCATTGCGGATGTGAGATGGATCCTTGAAAAGACTAAAGAATACCAAAAGGATATCTATTTGTGCTTTATCGACTATAGCAAGGCTTTTGACTGTGTAAACCATGAGAAACTCTGGGCCACATTAAGAAGCATGGGTATACCAGAACACCTGATCGTTCTCTTGCGCAATCTGTACATTGATCAAGAAGCAACAGTTCGAACGGAACAAGGAGAAACAGAATGGTTTAAAATAAGCAAAGGTGTAAGACAAGGCTGCATACTTTCCCCCTACCTGTTTAATTTGTATGCAGAACAAATCATCAGAGAAGCAGGATTGTATGAAGACAGCAGAGGTGTGAAGATTGGTGGAAGAGTCATCAACAACCTTCGCTATGCTGATGATACCACATTACTGGCTGAAAGTGAAGATGATCTGAAACATTTGCTTCTCACAATCAAAGAACATAGTCTCAAAATGGGCCTGCACCTTAATGTAAAGAAGACAAAGATCATGACAACTGGCAAAATCAACAGGTTCATCGTTGAAGGAGAAGAAATTGAAATTGTGAACAACTTTAACCTACTTGGATCAACTATCAATAAAGAAGCAACAAGCAGTCAAGAAATCAGACGACGCATTGCTCTTGGCAGAATGGCTATGAAAGACCTAGATAAGATTCTCAAGAGCAGAGATGTCTCTCTCCATACAAAGATTCGACTTGTTCAAGCCATGGTTTTTTCAATAACATCATATGGATGTGAAAGCTGGACAGTGAAAAAGACAGACAGGAAGAAAATTGATGCCTTTGAATTATGGTGCTGGCGGCGAATACTGTGTATACCATGGACTGCTCGAAGAACAAACCAGTCGGTACTAGAGGAGATCAAACCTAGGCTTTCTTTAGAAGCTCAGATGACAAGACTTCGACTTTCATACTCTGGACACATCACGCGAAGAGAGAGATCATTAGAGAAAGACATTATGCTTGGCAAGATAGAAGGTCAATGCAAAAGAGGAAGGCCAGCAATGAGATGGATCGATACAATAACAGCAGCTACGGGTACCAGTCTGTCAACAATGAGCCGCCTGACTGGAGACCGAACACAATTTAGGATAGCTATCCAGAGGGTCGCCATGAGTCGACTCCGACTCGACGGCACTTAACAACAACACCTGTAGGTCATTCCGTACACTTGAAGGAAACTACGAGAACTTGGAATTGGTTCTTCGTAAACTTAAATATGAAGACCATGGTTGGCAAGTGTGTGGGGACTTGAAGGTCTTGTGCATGTTGCTCGGGCAACAAGCTGGGTATACCAAATATCCTTGTTTTCTGTGTCTATGGGACAGTCGAGACCGACAAAATCACTGGACCAAGAAGAGATGGCAGCCGAGGGTGCTAACAGTCGGTGAAAAAAATGTCCTCCGAGAAACTTTGGTACCTTCCCATAAAGTTCTTCTACCACCTCTCCACATAAAATTGGGATTGATGAAGCAATTCGTAAGATCACTTCCAAGAGATGGAGAATGCTTCAAATACTTGGTCACCAAGTTTCCAGGCCAGTCGGAGGCAAAATTGAAGGAAGGTGTGTTCGTCGGACCAGACATTAGAAGGCTTATAGTTGATCAAGAGTTTGTCAATACCAAGACGGATCCTCAAAAAGAAGGGTGGATTGCATTTAAAGAAGTCGTACAGAAATTTTTAGGCAATAACAAAGATCCACACTACAAAAAGATTGTCGGACGAATGCTGAAAGCATTTCAAGCTTTAGGTTGCCTGATGAGTTTGAAAGTGCATTTCCTCCAGTCCCACCTTGACTACTTTCCTGAAAATTTGGGAGCTGTGAGTGAGGAACAAGGTTAACGATTCCACCAAGACATTAAAGCGATGGAAAGGAGATACCAGGGAAAAATGGAGCATTACAATGATGGCAGACTACTGTTGGATGCTTCAGAGAGACATTCCAGATGCTACTCACAAGCGTAAATGCACTAAGAGGAGCCTCACAAGGAAGAAGAATCGAGTTTAGTGTGTGTAGGTGAGCTCATTTCAGTTCAAAAAAGGATTTTCATGAAAATATTGTAATAAAACTTTAATTTTATGTCTATTTCCATTTATTTTGAGGTATTGCCTTATTTAACATAGTTACCTAAATTGTCAGGAAACGTGATGTCCTATGACAAAATGGAGGTCATTTTCGGATTCAGCGCACCACAAAACATAAAGATTACGTGGAATAACCAAAACAGCTCTCAAAAAAAAATTTTATGATTAAATAAACTGATACATTTCAGGAACAGAATTTACAGTATCTATTAGGAGGAGCCAGTGACTGAGAGTATTTTCTCTTTTTCTCTGTTGATGGGTATTTTCTCCAGTCGTACTTACACCTACTTTGCTTTCTTAACTTCAGAACCTAATTGCATTTTATAGGTATTTAGTGATTCAGGTATTTTACGTACCAAGCACTTACGAAGGGGACCCTTTTACTAAAGGCCGCTAACCGGTTAACGTGCATTTTACCATAAGGTAATTGGCAGCTGAGAACACCAGCATGCTGAGAATGCAACCAGCCCCTAAAATGCACGTCAGGTGGCCATCGCCTGCTAGGATGAGTTAGAAGTGGAGTGTGGACATGTGCAAGGGCAACTGTCGCGCGCTCAGTAGCAATGGACTGTTCACAACAATGCCTCTATGGGTGTCGTTAGGTGCACGTGCATTAATGGCGTTTGGGTATGTGATTGTGGCAAGTCACAACCCTCCATATCCCTTTTTAATGTACATTACCAAGTTTAAGTTGCCATGTAAACCGCTTTGACTGAAATGATAAAGCGCTATTAAAAAAAAACCTTTTAAATAAAATAAATAAATAACTGCAGGGAACTTGCTGGGCACACACGCAACAGCGCACAGCAGTTGCACTTACCACGTGCTAGGTTTGCTGCTAATCGCACATTAAGTGCACAGGTTTCGTAAAAGGGCCCCTAAATTTAATTCCAGTCCCTATTTATCACAAGTACTTTCTCTTCATGTTTCTTACCAAGGGGCCTATATGCTAAGTTACATTAGATGTTAATGCAACAATTAATGCGTGCTAACAATTATGTGGGCACCACAGCAATATTTAATGCGGCACCTCCGCAAATAACATGTGGTAATTGCTGCATTTACAGCTAATGTGAAATGGGAAGGAGAAATAGCAGAGAATGGAAGGAGAGTGGATGGGGATCGCACCTTACAGGTAACATACAGGAAGTTCCCGTATTAATGCCGCAGATAATGAAATATACTTAACGCCATCTGAATAGGTGTCGTTAACTATATTGTGTTACCTGCAGTAGAGTTAATGCATGGATAAAAAAAAAAGAAAATCGATGATGGGGGTGGGGGGGGGGGGGTGGTATTGCCAGAAGTTTCCCAAACAGTTAACAAAGAGGTTTTTGCAGTTACTGTACGTTAACTGCAAATTCTTACTGAATTTTATCAAAAAGAAGTTCAAGGATCTTAAAGGGGTTTTTTTTTATCAGAGAGCTGGAAGTTGTAATACCAGAGAGTAGAATATATAGAGAATTTAGTTTTGCAAGAACTTAGACTTTTTTTTTTCATGTGCTGTTTTCCTTTGAAATACAATAAGAAAGAAACACAATAGGTTCATTGTACACATCGCTGGGCTGTATAGAGGTTTCTATTACTATAGTTCATTTAAAGCAATGGAACTAATAAAATGATGTAATCATTAAGTCAGCTGCTAGAAATAAAGCTCGGATTTCAAGTTTCCAAATCAGGATTTTATTTCTGAGAAGAAATACATGTTTTTAAGTTTTTGAAAGCTCTGTCTATTCCCATCGAAGCAGTGTTCTTCTACTGATTGCTGGTTCCAGTCTGCAACATGCAGATTAGAAACACAATAAAAATGGATAAAATGTGATCTCAAGGAAGAAAGATTTTCTAAACCATTCCAAAGCTAGATTCTAAATTAACAAAAAAGGAGAAAAGGAGTTTTGGATTTCAGCTCACGCTTTTTTCAGTGGTAACTGAAAGTGAGTTATATTTGGGTACAGTGAGAATGTCCTGTCCCTGGAGGGCTTACACTCTTTCGTACCTGAGATACGTAATAGAGGGTTAGGTGACTTGCCGAAGATCACTAGAAGTAGCAATGGGAACTGAACCTGGCTTGCAGTGATTCTCAGTGTGCTATTCTAACCATTAGGCTACTCCACTCTGTAATAAAATTGTTCAATAAATAACATAAATAAATCTAAGAACTGGGTAATCAGAGGCAAGAATAAACACATTCTTAAGCACAAGCTGCTCACTCTATGACAGAACATGTATTTTTTTTAGAGCTGTGCAGGCTAAAAAATGTTGTTTCATTTTGTTTTGGTTTGATTTTTTGTTTATTTCATTTTCATATCGTTTTTTTGACAATGCGCCCTTTCCGTCAATAGTGCGCACTCTTTCAGGAAAGCGTGCACTGTGGAGCAGTACTGCACACTATCGAGTAATAGGGCACATTATTCGTGCATGAACAGTGCACCCTGTCACTTGATAGTGGCTACTCTCATGAAAGAGGGCGCACTACTGACAGTAAACAGGAAATGACGATGTGGTCATTTCCTGATTCGCCAGCATCCCCGTTTTTATTTTAAAGACAGTACATCCCTAGTAATTTTTTGGCTTTTTATGCTTCATTTATCCTAGTTTTGTAGGAATGGAAGAAAGTCTAGTGGTAAGAGGACTGAGCTGAGAACCAGGGAAACCAGGGTTCAAATCCTGCCATGCATACTCCTTGTGACCTTGAGCAAGTCCCCTCTCCCTTCCTTACCTCATGCATAAACTTAGATCACAAGGCTTCTTATGCAGGCACTTCTCAGCTGTACCTGCATATGCAACTCACCTTGAGCTCAGATTTGGAAAAGGTGACTAGAGGGAAGACTCTTCTGTGATTAGCCTCAGTGTTTTCTATAGGCAAGAAGCGTTGTAGCAGTGGCTGGCTCTCTGGGTTAAAGCACATCACCTCTGCGATCCTCTCATCTCGGCTGGGCCCATCCAACAGGATACCCAAATGTGTCCTGCAGTGGAGGAGTAGCCTAATAGTTAGATCAGTGAGCTGAGAATCACAGAAGCCAGGATGCACATCGTTCTTTGTGATGTTGGGCGAATCACTTAAACCTTCAGGTACAAACTTAGATTGTAAACCATCTGGAGACCAGAAAATACTTATCATAGTATCATAGTAAATGACGGTAGATAAAGACCATCTAGTCTGCCCAGTTTATTTTGCTTTTATAAAGGTCAGTATTCAGTGAAACATCTAGGAAACAAATTGAAACATCTAATTTCAAATTACTCTTAATTCAGCAGCAGTAGCGATGTATAAATGATAGGTCCGATATTCAAAAGGGATTAACACGGTTAGTAGACCTGCTGACCCTGGTAAACCCTCATCTGGGATATCCGAATATCCACAGGTGCTGCCGCTGCTCCCCCCCCCCAACAAAGCGTTCCAGGGCTGCACCCAGCAATAACTGGGCAGCGGCGATATCGAGCCGCTGCCTGGCTATCGCTAAGTGGCGAAAATCAGGCACAGTGAAACCTGACCTAACTTTCACTGCCAAAGCTAACCGGGCAGCAGCTGAATATTGCCGCCTGCCCACTTAGCTTCACAGCAATCCGGGCCACCTGCATATTCCATTCTGGGGCTCAGATATGGCCCCGGCCTTGAATATCCGGATTTCAATTCCAGCAACGGCAGCCAGCCACTTTAACAGAGCTAGCCGCTACCGCTGAATATCGGGCCCTATCTGTATATGTAGAATATCTTGATATCGGGGCTTATGTGCATAAGTTACGTTTGTCTCAGACAGCCCAAGTTATACACGGCTTTGGCGCATCCAAACCAAACGTATAACCTATATGAATAGGGACGAAATATCAGTGTCTATATGTATAATGTCTACAGATTTGTGGCTCTGCCTCTGGAGCACCTTAGCCCCATCTTCCCCTTAGGCAGAATATTTCACTATGTATATAATGCTGCTGTATTTAACAAAAACAAAATAGAACATATGCATTCGGCATGGCATTGAAAGTCTGCTTTTTCGGTATTGACCCACTAATGCACCTGAATGTTACTTGCCCTGAACTTCTGCGAAACACGCGAGCTAGAACCTAGTTCCCTTCCTCTTGCATAGCAGGAGTCATTGCTGTGCTCTGAGTTGCAATTACTTCTTTCTTCTTCTGAAAATGAAAGCGAGACAGGCAGTTGCAAACTATTTCATTTCAGTTTTTAATGTTTTTATTCATGCTTTGCAAGTATTGATTATGGGTTTCTAAATAAAGTTTTGGCCTCAATTCCCTCTCCACAGAAACTGCAAAGATGCAATGTTCTTGTCTGCTTTCATAATCTATATAGCGTTGAAAGCAGGAGTCAAAATAATTTAAAGCCAAAGCAAAAAAAGTATTTATGTAATTAATTTGTATTTAAACCAAACCAGGTCATTAAGATCCATTTTTCTTTTCATTTTGATTTCATTCTAGAGGAAAAAAAAGTCAGCAATTGTTTTACCCACCCTTAGAGATATAATTAAGCTAGATGAGGTATCGCTGTGCTGATCTTAACCAAAACACGATGCAGACATACATGAATACACACATGTTAGTATTAACCAAGGGGGGGGGGGCATGGAAATAATAAACATATACAAAAACAACAGGAGGGCGAAAGAAGAAATTTCAGATTGTCTCAAGGTAGTAAAAACAAACTGGGAGTCAAGAGTGAAAGAGTGCGACAGAGACAGATAGAGTGGAAAAGAAAGTCGATCTAGGAGAAAAATGAAAGGCGGAAGCAGCAGAGCCAAGAAAGAGGCACCTTGCTCATTGGATGAATGGGGCCACTTGCCGCCTCTTCTGCCAGTGATCACTACTTCATAATTACCTACAAGAGAGAATAAAGAAATTCTAACAAAAGTTAATGGCTACCTTTGTCAAATGTAAATACTGCTGCTGCTGCTGCTGTTTCCTTCCAGAAAACTCTTTCATCATTTTCATCCATGCAACTCACCTGCTTACCTAAAATCATGCGTTCCTTTTGCAAATGTCATATACTGTAGCTAATGTATTAAAACTAATGCAACTTTGTGATGACTAATGAAGATGCCAAGTCTGGAGTCAGATTTTCTCTTTTTGGCCAAAAATCATCCCTCTAAAATCCACTGAGGCATGTCTATTACTAACATTTATTTTAGGTCAGCTCAGTGTTTGATCTCTCAGCTATCCAAGACTACATCTCACAGAGGATTGCTGTTTTAAGGAATGTTCCTGCAATGCTGCACCCTGCACTGGAGTCTTCCACCCATGCTGCTGCCAGTAGCGGGCAGTGCTGGGATATCACACTTTTATTCCCCTTAGGGAGTAAGGTTACAAGGAGCTGCCTAGATTTATGCATGAACAATGCACCTAAATCTAGATATTGTAATCATATATGCACATAAGCTGGCACTTATGCATGCAAATTACAGTCTCTCTTTTGTAAGTACGCATGCACATTCGATCATGCATACTAACACTGTGGGTACGCACAGAGGCAGAGTTTGCAAGGAGCGTCGACAGAACACAAGGTTCCATACATAAATAGTATCTTATAGTTTACATACATTCCTTACAAATGTAGGTGTGGGCATTTACACCAGCGCTAGGGCTGGTGTGATTGTGCCTTAAATGAACATGTGTCTTCTGCTATTTACTTTAGTATTACATAAAGTACACACGTACTTGTCTTTCTGAAATAGCCTTCAAATATACGCATAAAAACATATGTTTAGGCTGGAATTTATATTTGTTTGTATGTGTTCCTGACTTCCTAACTGGGTGGATTCTTTTAGAACTACAAACAAAACAAAACAAAAAAAGATTTTAAAACATGCTTTTGGGATTCACTAGGCTACCAGTGTGCTATTTTTATTTGGTTTATGACTAAACCAGACCCTTCTTTCTGGCTTACAGAATGTTTTGTTAGTGACTAAGGAAACTGAAGACCAACAGGAGGGAACTGCAGAGCAGAAATGTAAGACCCAAACAAGACTCTTAGGAGAGAAAAATAAATAAGACCCCCTCCCCAAATATTTATAGATAGACAGTTGGACAGATAGTATAAAAGATGTCAAATTGGAATCTTTAGGGGATAATGGAAATATTTGAATACCATCTTAGGCCCTATGAGACATAGCTGTCCTATAATCACTTAATTAGATACAGCCTGAAAAGTCTTGTTATATATGTTATCATCTGTCGGTCTTTTGTTATATGAAGTTCCCTAGGCCTTTCAAAAAAAAAAAAACACGGAAGATCTTGAGAAAACAGAAAGTGCTATACTAGATTTGAGCACTAGAGGTCGCAGCAAAGGCTGTGACCTGCAGTAACCCGTCTTATTTCTTACACTTGATTAATAAACCTGTTGCACATCCTTCCCATTATCTTTCCTTATGTACCATTTGCATTTAATAAAGTAAACGACAGCAGTTAATTGCCTGTAATTTAACAGAGGACCAGTAATGAGATCACTGCTTACTATATTAATAAATATCTAAGCTAAGGAAATCTACAATTTATCCAAAATAAGTTTGGGTTCTCTTTTCTCCCTAAATGGAATACAGATAATAGGCGTTTATTTATTAATAAATTCCGATTTCAGAGCAGAGCTGCAAGGCTCGTAAACACAATAATGTATGACAGTAACCGGCTTTGGTATTATTCCATTAAGTCTGCTAAAGGCCTGATTACCAACGCACTGGTGCTACAGGACCGCTATATTTATTTCATGAACATGCACTGACGTGTTTGACATGTTGATGGAGATTACTGGACAATTTGCTTTCTCCGTCCAGATCCCTTGACGTCGGCAAAATAAGCAGCTCCGAGGCGGGGGGAGAGAGAGAAACAGCTTGAGTTCGCCGTCTTTATCTAGCTATTCACTCACCAATAAAAGAAAGCTGCAATTGCAGATTCGAGCCACATGCGGTAGTGTGCAGCAATTAGCAGATAAAGTGCTGACTAAAGAGCTAAAACTGAAGTATTATTGAAGTCAAGGTCAAAAATGCTTCGGTTCCTTAGTAAGAGGGATGGGGGGCGGGGGAGACCGCTTGTCTTCTTTCAAAGCATCCCCAATTTCCCAACTTTGTTTTCTTCGATCGAGAGCTTTACGAGCTTACTGACATGTTTGTAGACGAAGCTTTTTTCATGATTTTCCTGCTGTTTTTTTTCAAGGCAGCATTACGTGCGTGTTCTGCTAAGGGATGATTCATGCGGACACGGAATAGAAACGTTCCTTTGTTAAAGAAACGGTTTAAAGTCGCCTCTACAGTGCGGGCTGCACTAATGCATGTTCCCGGGAAACGGTGGCATGGATGGGCACATCAAATTGCTAAATCTGCTTCCCTCTCGCTAAATAAAAGACCCCCGCCACAGACTCTTATAAAGAAATCAAGCGGTGGCTTCCCTGCTTTCTAACTGTCCCGAATGGATTGTCTCCAATCTGTTTATGTGTATTTTCTTCGCATTAGTAGAGGCCCTGCACTGCAGGAGTTTGCTGCTTTTCCCCTGGGTGTCAGTGTCTGATGTCTTACATCTGCTCAGTGATTGATGGAGCCTTGAATACACGTTATTACTCTCTCACAAGCAAGAAATCAAACAGGCTATTAACTACATTACTTCAAAGAACTGTTTCAATACAATCTACTTATCTTAATTGAAACTTCTCTGTATGGATATTTGCTGAGCAAGTTAATTTACAGGTGCGTGGTAAGCGGTACACAGGCAGGTAAAAGGGGCAGCCTTTGACACCATTTAGAAGACATTTTCCGGAACCGAACCCGGGCTTTGATTTTAGAAAGATGTTTTTTTTTCTTTCTAAGATTAGGTTTTACTGTATCTCGAATTAGGGCCGATGCGGTATTGACTCAATTGTAAAGAGAGAGATTGAAAAAAGCTTCTTAAAAGCATGCCATCCTTATCACGAGGGTATTGCAAGGTTTTATAACAAAAATCTGTAACATTTCTCCAAGGGCTTCGTGTACCCTGAAGCAGCTCGAGCCGCTTAAGTCCTCTCAAAGACCTGGTCAACTCACAGCTGAAGACCAAACCAGGCATTTGGGCTCCTCCAGAAAGCTGGGAAGAAAAGAGAAGATGCATATTGTCTGTTACTTAGGCAGAGATGCCTCTAGCTCTCTTCCGTGGTTTCCTGCAGAAATGTTGCAGCATTAGAACAGGAAACTGACTCAGAGTCAATCTAAAATACCATCGCGTCAAAATATTCACGAGCTCCGGCAGGACTTCGGAAACCCCGCTTCAGCCTTACATTGAAGGATTTTTAAACTGGCCCCGATTAAGGAGCGTGTTAGCAAATGTATCAGCCCGGCAAATGAGCCGTACAGCCTTTAAATAACCCCCACGTATAAAATCTAAGTGTCTGATTAGACCCCGGGAAAGATAATGAAAGGGTAGACGCTCACGCCGTAATTTGCAGCAGACAAACAAGTTCACGCTGTCACTAATATCCTGCAAAGTTTTTTTTTTAAATTTAAATATCATTCACCTTAAGTTATTAAATACTTCAATGCCGCTGTGGGAATCACTTCTATTGTTTGGCCTTTATTGCTTATAGTAATTTGATGCGCTGCCATTTCCCTTTGATTATCTCTTCATGTGGGGAGTAACAAGACAGATCTTGCTTTTTGTCAGTTCTTTGTATTTCTTCCCTCTGAAATGCGGTCTAAAATGTCAATGCCTGCAATTCATGCTCAGATGAAGGCGTACATTATTGAAGAGATATTAAAAATAAACACTCTGAACCACACTTGTATTAACTTTAGTCATGTGAAAAAAAATATATACACGTATATATATATATATTTATATAGATAGATATTTTTCATTTCAAGTAATCCTGTTTCAGCTAGATGCAGCGACTCGAGGTGAAACGTTGCGAAAGCGTTAAAAATAGCTTACTAGTAATTTCAACATCCTGTAATTTTATCACAGATCGGATTTCAACTGTCATACTGTAACAGGGCTTATTCCTTACACCTTTCATGTTTACCCCTGGTGGAGCTCGCTAGGAACCGTGCCAATACAATGCAATCCGAGCAAAGTGCTCCATTTTAGCCCAAACGGAGCCAACGCCACCGGACCGGAACGAGCCGGGCTTGCCAGCCTCCGATGTTTTGCTATTCCATCGCTCGCTGTTCGTTTCCCTTCGTCCCGTCCCTTCTTAAGTTTCTCAATGTTTGCATAATAACCTTGCATGCAATGCTTCAGGGCTCCAGAACAATAAATATACACATTTAAGCCTTTATTGTCTCACGGTTCATGCCCCCGGATTTCAACAGCTTAATTTCTAGCTTTATTTAACTGCTTTCTAAATGGATTTTTCAGTTCGAAACTATTACCGAGCCAGCTTTCGCCCCCCCCCCCAACTCGTCCCCTCCTCCCTTCCGAGAAAGGCAGCAGCGCCGCACCACTTCGTTATATAAACATATTATAATTTTAGAGTGCCCTGGGCGCCGATCAGCATTGTAAACACGTACGACTGTATATACTTCAAAATTAAAGAAAGCACAGGCTGAACCGAGCAGATCGACCGCTACCATTTATTGATTTCTCTCAATGCATCGTTTATTGTTCCATTCTCTAAACGCAGGAGCTGTCCGTTCAATATTGTTTGCAAATCCTGTGATGTCAGCTCACTTGTCTTTTTTTTTCTGCTGAGTCTATTTTTTTAGAGCGAACAAATGCATTAATATTTATATGTTTATATAATCGATAACCCACTTTTGTCTTCCGCCTAAACAAGCAGCCAAACGTGCATTTTACTAGACGAATTGTTGCAAATATGGCAGTGAATAATTGTAATTTAACTATCAAACAAATCTACATGTCTAATAAAAGCAATCTGCTATAGAGAATTAGAAAGAAGAGCGCCCCTGAATCTCTGCAGGAAATGTTCTTATTATTATACATATACACGCAGGTCCTGGCAGGGCGGTAACAACACATGCCAGCATTCGCGCACAGGAAAAATAAATGCACTAATCCTCTGCAGCGCCACTTGGTGCGGCCGGGCTCAAACGCAAGCTGCTGCTCGAAAACGCTATCGGGTATTTTTTTAAATCTTTCCTTGCTCCGAGTCGCCTCGATCCGGCGGGCGCCGGGCGGGCTAATCGCCAGCGTCCTCCTGTGTTGCGAATTTGTGCGTCGCTTCGGTCGCGGAGCACGCTCCGGTTTTCGCACCCAGGAAAAATCGGGTAATCAAAGAAATATTGGGCTACCTTTGTGCTCATTTTGGGGGTCGGGGGGAGGCGAGGTGCGGCTTTCATATTGCAGCTTCTACGGCGCTGGGGCGATATGGAGCTTTCACCTGCCAGGACCTGATGCAATCCATTCAAGCCAACAAGTTTGGAGAGAATGTTGAGTTCAATCAATTCAGAACGTCGAGATGGAGCCCAACTCACTCAAGGTATTATTATCTACTCCCTTTATCGGCGCCCCTGGGCCCCCCGAGCCCCCACCCGGACCTCCCTGGCCCACATACTTATTCACCAAACTTTGAGCCAAACTTTAATTACATGCAGCTCCAAAAAAAATTTCCTCAGATCTTTATTTCTGGGGCTGAAGGGGTGCTTTAAAATTCCTTCACAAATCATTTTTAGAGGAAGTGTGCATACAACCGGTTGGGGGGGGGGGGGGTGATATTTTACCTGCTCCGGGAGAGAGAAAGGGGGGGCTAACTCTGCTTGTCTTTTTCTTTTTCTGCAGTGGGTCGGCTCGCCGTGTGGGTTACACGGACCTTACATGTTCTACAAGGCTTTTCAGTTCCACCTAGAAGGCAGACCAAGAATTTTGTCCCTTGGCGATTTTTTCTTTGTCAGATGTAAGCCAGAGGATCCGATTTGCATAGCGGAGCTCCAGCTGTTGTGGGAAGAGAGGACTAGCAGGCAACTTTTATCCAGCTCCAAACTTTATTTTCTTCCAGAAGATACTCCCCTGGGCAGAAATAGCGACCATGGAGAGGTGGTAAACGTTTTATTTGGCTTATAATGTTTGCTGAGAGGGTAGAAGCTTCTCTTTGTGCCGATCTGTTTGAGGAAGCTGTTTTAAAGGGACAAAGCGACAGAAAAAAAATAAGCGTCTATGTTTTTAAGAGTTTTCCGTGCTGGCTATGTCAGTCTGACAGAAAGGAGAGAAACGCTGAACTAGCGAAGATCAAATAACCTGTTTTAGCTTCGGTTTGAGGGTTTTGGGAAGCCTGGTGCTTAAAACAAATTATGTATTTTTCCTCCTGCTGTATCAACGTCACATGCCCTTGTTTCTGCTGATCGCATTCATTTCAGCCCTAGTGGGTTATTTTTGTAGATCTCGATATTGTTCAGTATTTGATATGTTTAAGAGGGCGGAAATTACGAAATGGAGGCTGAGTGAGATCAAAAGCTTATTGAGCTGGCAAGGACGTGTTGAATAAAGTGATAAATGACAGGTACTGGAATAATACATTCAAATAACTTGCAGAACTGCCTGGGCGTATTTAAAGCAGGCATTTAACCAGCACAAACATGTTATGCGGTAACAACTAATCAGGGTTTTTTTTTTTTCAAATGCACTTGTGATATGTTGGTTTTAAGTCACTATGGAAAGTGGACCGCCTCCAGAAAGACGTTTAGTCAGCTTGTCTGTCTTACTTCTAATAATGACATGATGTTACAGTTGCCCTGGTTTCCTTGGATCTTTTCGTGAATAGACGTTTTTTTTTTTGTTTTTTTTTGCAGTTAGGTGGCCTATGGCAGATACATTTTTGGAGGATCCTCGTAATTTTGAGGAAGAACAGCGCAAATGGGGGGGGGGGGGGGGGAGGAGTTGGTTTCCAGTGTACTCTCGCAGCTCTGTAATTTTATGTGTGACCGCAGCTATGCGAGCGGCCCGGGTCAGCTGACTGGGAGACGTTAGCGTTGAACTATTTTTATAGTCTATGAACTGTACTATGTCTGTACTAATAGATTACAAGACAAAGCACATTACGATCTCACGGTTTCAGTGCTCTTGGCTCCTTCGCATTGTTTCCACTGTCAAAAGTGCCGGATAGCAGGAACCCTTGAGCTTAATCGCCCCCTCCCCGTGAAACTTTAGACATCCCACGCTTCCAGGTTCTTCAAAAGCCTCATTAGTTTAATATAACTATATCCATAAAGTAAAAGGTAGGATTATCTTGGAGTATACAGATTTGCTTTTAAATAGCTTTAACCTGCCAAGCATGTCACCGATGAAACTGGCCGTTCTGGAACAAGTATTTGTTGCTAGAGTGAGAGAGTTTGTGCAGTGAATTGGTCAGCGAGAAGAACTTGGTATTTTGGAGAACCTTCGCAAGTTGACCTCTTGTGCGCATAACTGGTTCTGTGCCCTCCCCCCGTCTAACTTTCCTGTGCAGCTGTCTCGTCTCCCCTCCCCCTCACTAGGACTTATTATTTGCCTTTCAAATTTATTACTTCAACATGGTCTGTCATCTGGAAACGGGGAAGGATTAAATATCAACAAAAGAGTACAGCTATCACAGGTTGGCCCCTGCCTTGCACAGGAAATGAATCATATTTTTATTAGTTGTTTGGCAGTGTCACATTATTAATAATAAAGTTAACATTCTTGAGATGGTGTAATACAGTTCAGTTTGAGGTTGGTTTAAGACCAAACAAAAATCTATAGAAAAAAGTCATTAATTGAAAAACATGGCGATATGCTTGCGCTGTACAGTTTGTATTTAATTCTTGAATGACTGAAGATTGTGAGTTCCAAAGTTATCATCCCCTATTTGGAATTAACTAAGCTCTAAGGAAAATAATGTGCTTTTAATGGCGTTTTGTGCATGCATTCTTAATATTATTTGTTCTTTGTGCGGAAACATGATGGTGTAATTACCATCATGATAAATTTCAGCACATGACTTGTGAACCAAGCACGGCAAATCTCGTCGGAGAAGGGCACTCCTCAAAATTATGCAAATGCAGAATGCAATTGTGTATGATAGTCCTGTTGATAAATACTTAAGGCAGGTAGAAAGTTTCCTAATGCCGTTCTGTTTTACACCCCGGTGATGTAATTTCCCCTCTGGCCCGAGTTACTCATTCATTAGCAGCAACAGCAGACAGTGATACGTCTTTGGCAGGGAGCCTACAGAAACTAGCGTTTAGAGCCAGGGTCTAGAGAGGGCAACATAACACTCCCATTAAGAAGTGTGCTTTGTTTTCACTTATTCTATTAACTTGTTTATATGCATTCAAACGATTTCTTATTATTGATTTGAGTCTGAAGATTCTATAGGCCTCTATTTTATATGCACAACCACAGCTAAAAGAAGACACCAAAATGGTTGGCTTTTGTGAAGCTCATTACTGAAGCAAAAAGGTTTCAGGTCTTTCCTCAGTAGTTTGGTTAGTTTGGATTGAGCAGAACTATAATTCGTTTGCTGTGATTCAGGATTTATTTTTAATGTTTGGTTTTAAAACCAGTTTGGACGTAGCATTTTCTAGATTTGAGTAGAACCGGGTCAAAGGTATTTACTGATGTGGTTTAAGACTTAAAGCTTCTATAGAGTGGCTTTACTAAAGATCAGAACAATATAGAAAATTTGCACTTCCCTTCAGCATCCTAATTTGTAGGGGTGGGCCGGCGCTGGGTCTTAATTCTGGCCATTAGGATGGTAATTTTAAAACAAGGCACCTAGATTTTAGAGGGCAAAAATGTGCTTACTTTGGGCCAATTTCATAAAGACATTCAGGTGCTTTTGTAACTTTTTAAAATACTGGCGCAAATCTACAGCAATTGCTGCTACATTGAGGTCACAAACATTAACACCTGCTCTGGAGCAAGCATAAATGGCTATGCACAGATTATGCATGTAAGAGTGCAGATTATTGTATTTTGTAATCAATGGTAGTCTTTTTAGAAGTTCTATTTATGATTTGGATATCAGAAAAGGGGTAGTCAGATGTACAAATCACAAAGACATCCCTGGAACCATTCCTGAAAGTCGGGTATATGGACGTCTCCGGGATGAACACATCCATGTCGCATGGGGGGCATGGCGGAGGCGTGTCTGGGGCATTCCGTAAAAGATACGTGTGTGCACCCAATTTCAGAAAAGACCGGCCATGTTCCAACCCACCAGTGGTGTGGTCCATGTCTATTCCTGCTCCAGGGCATGAATAGGTATAAAAAAAGGCTTTTGTTCTGCTACCAGAACGCCTGGAGGAAGTAACGAAGAAGGTACTCTGATATCCCCAATGCTTTTTACAATTGTAAAGAAAAATGAATGGAGAGAAGGACCCTTCTGCTTGCAAAATAGCAGAGAGGGACGTGTATGCAGCATGGGATAAACGTCCTCATTCTGAATTATTGTCGCAGGTCATCTATGTAGCGATGGCCATCACTATCCATTTTGGGCATGTACTGTACAAGTTTCTGAAACTTGCATGTGGCCGGCCTTTTTGCATACGTTTTGAACTGGATATGGGCATCATTTCTGGAATGTTCTTTCATGTGCATATTTAGACTGCACCCCTCGCAACTCCTTCATTAAAAGCACACCGAATCATGCCGCTGTGCTTATTTTGACACCTGAGGTCAGTTTATAAGGGACATTTTCTGCATGTATATTACCATATATGTGCTAAAATGCCTTTATAAAATTTACCCCTTAGGTTTCACCATTGCATCCTTTCCCCCCAGGTTTGTGAATACCACCCCAACAGTATCCCCATTCCTGACTGGCTAAGAGGGAGCAGAAGGCCTGGACCAGGAACGGAGCCCAGGCCCTTCCACAAGGCAGTGAACCACACTGCCGCTGAGTCGGCATATTGGCCTGCTTTACAGAGTTTATGCTTTCGAAAAATCCGTGCAGCCAACTCTGGAGTGAACAGCCTAGAAACATATTTCCAGCACCCGGGCCACATGCCAGTTTCTCAAGGGGAAAATATGGTGTTGAACTACAAATGTGTGTCTCACAGTATATTGTTGTACATTTTGGTAAATATTCTGGTAGAGACTTTTGCATTATTATGTCAAAAGTCAACACAGGCACTTGCTGTGTAAAAGTTGGTTAATTAAAAATGATAAACTGTTTTTAACACTCTTGTCAGGGCTTTTAACTGCTGACAGATGGTACCAAGTGTCCATGCTGGTATATGAATGAGGGTGCAGTACTAGTTTCTGATATGCTGCTTTTGCTGTTTGAAAGGATTTTAGTCACTCCCGAGTTGACAAATATTCTACTATAGTTCACCAAGACCTGTCTACTTGACTGCCGTAACAGCACCACCTGCTTCGGAAAGGGACTACACAGATCCTGGTGCTTTTCTTTCACATTTCCTTCACAGACACGGGCCTTTCGACTTCCCTATGTGTTTTGAGATTTATAAATCTATCCTTTGAGAGGAGGAAGGGTCCCATTTATAAGGGTGTTTCAAAGGAACTATTCTAAATTGGTGTGATTTTGAATTTCTTATCTGCTCAGTAGAATATGGTTGAGTTATTCTTAAAGTAGCTTTTCAGTTCAATTTAAACATGGCTCCTAAATGATACGGGAACTTTCTCGAGATAGAGAGGGGGGGTTATCTTAGAAGCCTCGTTCGCAATTTCCCCAGGTAAAATTTGACCGTTAAATGTGGAAGTGACTTCAGAGTATAAACCGCAAATTTTAGAAAGCGCTGGATCTACACGTGGACTTCCATAATATGTAGCAATGGCGAGGGGGCGTGTCAGGGGCTTGGTCAGGGTACAGGCAGCTCCTCATGGCTGCAAATTTGATGTAGCTGCATCTCCCCCTACCAGTATCAGCATGGGCAGAGGACTCGCACAGATTGCTGAGAACATTGCTTCCTGACATGTATAGGCTTTGAAAAAGTGTTAGTTTCGGCCAGACTGTTGGAATTTATGCATCCCGATCTGGACATCTATATTCTGATCTCCATGTACTATCTAAAATTTGTCTTACGATAGAGAGACATTACGTATTACCTTCTCTGGTATCACGGCATAGATGTATCTAGTAATGACATGAACAGCTTGTTGAATTTTAATTCACAGAGCATTTGTGTCAGAGGTTATTGGTTTTGTATCATAGAGTAAATATTTCAGGCCCGATTTTCGAAAGGCATTTGCACTGTTTGCATCCCAGTAAACCATGTAAATGCCTTAAGTGGAGATATTCAGCGGCACTTCTAACTCCCCCACGCACCCCGATGATAGCCGGTTAGCATCGGGGCGTGTTGGGGTTATTCTGGGGCGGAGCCTGTCGCTAACCCTCGCCTATCTTCAAAGTGCAGGAGCTAACCGGGCAGCATGCAATATCGCTGCTACGCGGTTAGCTACTGCAACTTCCAGTGTGGGTGGCGATCCCTGGATATCCAATGCCAAGGCTGCATATGACACCAGCATTGAATATCTGGGGTTAAGGGTCGGCGGGCAGGGCTGTAGAAACATAGAAATATGACGACAGAAATATGTGTTTGTCCATAGAGGCGCATAGCCTGCCCAACTAAATATTGGGTCCTTTATCTCTAGGAGATATACCACTTGTTAAGGCCTGAGTGAGAGATGCAAGGGAAATATATAAAGCAAACCCATCATTTAAAGCTTAGCAGCTACTGGGTATTTGCCAATATTCACATTGGAAAGCCAGTTGACTAGTCATAGCACTTGTTACTTAGGCAATCTTCTAATCTGCTTTGCAAAGATACACAGAACTCAAGGAGTTACATTGCTGTTTTAATTTCATGAGTTATGAATAGCTTTCCCTTGAGTTTAGGAGCTGAGTCAATGCTTTTGTGAATCAGCTGTTTGAGTTGATGTCTGG
This sequence comes from Ichthyophis bannanicus, assembly GCA_033557465.1. Classification (NCBI taxonomy): domain Eukaryota; kingdom Metazoa; phylum Chordata; class Amphibia; order Gymnophiona; family Ichthyophiidae; genus Ichthyophis; species Ichthyophis bannanicus. Next base: position 732,070,318 of record CM066034.1, on the reverse strand, counting down.
TTTTTATGACTGACGTGTGGAGGAGCCAGGTGTGACTTGTGACATAAGGATGTAGTTACTTATATTAATAACAATGAAGTTTCCACAATTCTTTAATGGCTGTCAATCCTGGCTTTGAGGAGAGAAAATGCAAGGGTTTTTTTTGTCATGGAGGTACGCTTCAGTGACTCCAAATCAGTATTAAGGACCTGCTTTTAAGCCTTTTGAGAGTAGTTTTTCAAAACTGGTTGCCCAGGTAAATTGGCTGACTGAGATTTACCCTACCACAGTCTGGCTAAAAGTATGCAGGGTACTGCATACTCAGATTGTCAGGAGGTGTTGTGGGGGAGGGTGGAAAGTATATTTGGACAAATTCCAAAAATTAATACCTATGTAGATTTGAAGTTTAAAAAGAAAGCACATTATTTGCTAGGAAAACTTTACCTCTGCTCTGATTTTGCTGCAGAGGCATTTTGTCTAGTAAAAGTACACCCGCACTTCCCCTTTTGAAATTTTGGTGCAAAGTCCATCGATTAAAAAATGTTCATGGACTCTGCAGCAAAGTGGATAGTTTGCGATTCTGTTGTGGGACTTGATCTCCTATAAGGAACTGAAATGACCTAGCACATAGATTGTGAGTTATGCAGTCGGAGTTAGGCCTGCCTTGAGAGGTTTAGAGCCTAGGCAAAACTGGTGGAGAGAGAATGCATAATAGATTAAGAAGGGCACATGCGTGAAATGGTAGGACAGGGTTAGTTGAAGGGTCTAACATTTGGGGTTTGTATTGCATTTAGTTTAATAATATTTTGGTTCTAAGAATTTGCTGTCTGTGTCCTGTTTTGATATTCTTTTGTCATCTAGGTTTGCAAGGGATGACTGACTGCCACACCACTCTGAAATTATATTTGTGGCCATTTTAGATTAATGATTACTCAAATATATGTTTATATAAGCCATATTTAGGGGCCCCTTTACTAAAGCACATTAGGGTTTTGCACGAGATGCGCTTTTAGCATGAAAACTAATGTGTGGTAAGTGGAGAGCCTCTGTGGTAATTGTCGGGGGGCTTGGCCAGCATGTTCTTGGAAATTACCGCATGGACGTGTATCCCAATGCATGACACAGTTAATAGGCGTGCACCTAATGCTTCCCATAGAGATATCATTAAGTGCAGCCACACTAATTGCCGCATTGACAGCAATTGACAGCAATTGCTCTCCACGCCCACCCTCTGCCCCTAGCCCGCTCAATTTGCCCTCCATTGCACAAAGTGCAGTTACTACGGGAATTAGTGTGTGGTAACGGTTACTGTAGGCCATTACTGCACACTAAAACACATTAATCACTTAGTGGGCATTGGTTGAAGGGCACTTATTCCATATATATGTGTGTGGTTATAAAATAGACTGTGCTAAAGCAGCAAATTTTTATCGGAGCTCTCGTGGGATTCAGCAGAGTTGGCGAGTCATTCTTCAGGGTACATATCCATGAGCTTCTGACATGTGGAGGGTAATTTTATAAAGCGCCTAGTTAGTGCATCATTTGACACATGTACTTGATGCCTATTTTATAAAGTCAAGGATGCGCATACTTGACTTTTTAAAATAATAGCATACGTTGATGCAAAAGACATGTACTTTTACACTCTTCACTATTTTACAAGAGGTCTTTAACGTGTGTGTGTGGCGTGCAAGGAAATGATTAAAATACTAACATTTGCCTGCGTGCTTACCACCCAAAACTAGACCATTCCTTATAAAATGACACCCTAATAGTGCCAATGAAGGGCTAGAGTTACTAAAGGGCGCAGCCTCTTTACTAATGTCTGCACTAGTTACTATTTACTATTTGATGCACTAATGTGGTAGCACATAGTAGTAGTGCTAGCCCAAAGCGGAATAGGTTTATTTTTTTTTAGTTCTAAACTTCAGTACCAACAAAATTCAGCTTAGGATCTCGGCTTTTCAAAGCAGAAGTCAATGAGATGTATTTTAACTTTTCTTTTGTTAAGCTGAGAAATATACAGATACATCTATTTAGGTCACTGCATTTAGCAAGTTTACTTTTTAAGTGGATGCATTGTTGGGCAGCGGACTAGGCTGTTTGTGCAGCTGTTTCAGCGTTTTGTTTCTTTATATTTTCTTTTTCCTCGATAATGGGAAAGAAGACCGGCAGATGCAAGGCTAAGATTACCCCTAAGCGTTTACCTCTGCACCTTTTGTCGGTCTGATGGATCAATATATTGTGCACAGCACCCCCATGCAGAACTTCATAATGCTGTAGTTTGCTGCAGCGGGAGGAGGAGGTCTTGACCTTTCCCATGAGACATTGCTGGTATCTTTGAGACCGGAGGAACCATGAAGACTGGGGAATCCTGCGGCACTAGAGCAGACTCATGAGTTGGCCCTCATAGGGCTGGGCTCTCATCTTGCCGCTGGAAAATCAACTCCGTCAACTCCGACTAAGGTGAATTGCCACAGCACATCGACCTTTCTCCTGATCCTGAGGCAGAGCTGGGTGACCCAGTTGCCTACTCTAAGCAGGTGACTTTCACGCTTACAAATCCAAGAAGTTGTCCTTAGAATTTATATGGTGTGCTGTCTCTCCCTTATCGAGTTGCTGGAGTTTCTACACAGCTGTTGGGTTTGAAAGCTTGTGTGGATGAATATGAGCTAAAGCTAACTGATTTAAATGAAAAGGTTTGTTCTTCTCAACAGAAGATGGAGTGTCTGAGGGCCAACACTGAGGCTATAATTGTGGATAATAGTGTTATTAACACGAAGCTTGAAGCATTGGAAAGCTGTAACAGGAGTCGAAATTTGAGGCTCGTTACCTTTCTAAGTCTAATAGGATCTCTCCTGTAGAAACATTTAAGAAATATCTTGTTGAAGTTCTTAAACTGGCTCAAATCTCACTTCCTCCTATTTCTAAGGTTTATTATCCTCCTGCAAGACATTCTATAACTGAGGATTTCATTCTGCCACCTTCTGTAAATCCTCAGGATTTAAATGCGTTCCTGGGATCATCTGATATTGGTGAAGTTTCTCCTGCCACTATGATTGTGACATTGTTGGTTGTTACTTGAACTGGATAGGGAGTTGATTCTTCATCTTTTCTTTTCATTTGTCATTGCTTGGAGAATTTTCTGGGACTTTAAACCAATATGTTTCCTGATGTCTTGCGCGTAACAATGAGATGGAAGCAATATTTGGTACTTGGTCCTCGTGTTCCACAGGATGCTGCTAGGTTTCTGTTGAAGTATCCTTGTAAATATTTTTTTTTTTTAGAATAACGCTAAATGTGTGTTTATGGATCTGTCTCGATTGTTTTTGTGTAATAAACCTGTTCTCCAGCAAGAATCTAGGGATACGAGGGAGGGTCTTTAACACGGGTCCCAGCATGACTGTTAATTTAGAGTTAAAGGGGGTTTGGTGGTCTGCCCTGAGATTGTTTATTTTTTTTCCTGTTATATTTCTTTTTTTTCTTGATGCTTCTCCCTATTTAAAGTGAACTATGGATATGGGGGGGAGGGTTACCTTTTTTATTAACTTTTATAATTGCCTCTCTTCTGCGTTGTTCTGTAACAGTTAAATTATCTGGTGAGGAGATTGACATTTCTAAAACTAAAATAAAAAAAAATGAAGTGGGTGCATTGTTAATAACGTCTCTTGCATTGTCACTTATCTCCTTTCAGAAGGGATAAGGAAGGGATTTTTTTTTATATGCTGACGAGAGGGTTCACGTAAATCATGCCAAATACTAGAAACATCAGCAGTTAGGTTTAAAACTTTTGAGTAATAACCCACTGTATAGAAGTGTTTCATGACTAATTTCTTGATTTCCCTCTGTTATTCTACACAAGTGCACTTAGTAAATTCAAGTTTCATGGACAGCATGCGCAGGACTTGTAAAAAGCTGAATTATTAGATGTCTTTTTCAGTAAGCGGTAAATTGAATGTCTGCTTCAGGAGTCTCAGAGGTGAGGCATACTGGAAAGTACTGAATGTTTCCACTGTATGAGAATTAGATCTTCCTGCAGAATTTTTCACTTGCATTCCATAATGAAATTTATCTGATCAAATTAGGAGTATCGGTCTTGGGTTTCTGTTTGCGTCAATAATTTGGATCTTTTTATATTGAAACATGAATCTCACACAAGTAATACAAGGTGAATTTTATAAACCATGTTTACATGTAAAATGCTGATTTGTGGTGTGTAAATGGGCTGTTTAAAATTAGGACATGCCTAAAATCAGAGCCATACTAAGCTACAATTGTGTCCTGAGCGTCTCATGAATCTGGTGCCCCCGCCCGCCCCCCCTCCCCCATTATGACATACCAGACATCAGTTGTGTGTTTAGCACTTTAGTCAAACAGTATTTCCAACTTCACATAGCCTGTTGGCTAATATAACCATATAAAAACACTTGTTTGCTTTGTCGGGTTTCATTTAGAATGTTTCTGAAATTTAATTTTTGCACCCCCTCCATACTTGTACCCTGTGCGGCCTCATTGCTTGCAGACTGCCTGAAAGATTGCAAGGTGCAAGCCAGCACATCGTTGTAAGTAAGGGCGCTGAGAAGTGAAGTTGTGATCTGCATGCATATTATTTTATTAAATACGTTCATATGTGTCTAAAGTAAACGCTAATATTAACATTCACCCCTGCTCTTGAGCAGACGGAATGTCCCGTGTCTTCAATCTAGGCGTGATTGGTGCAGAATTTATACTAGTGTTTTTTAGGGGTTTTTTACAGACACAGGCACCTCCAGCTCTATCAACCTAGGTGCCCTTTTATAAAACGGCCCCTAGATGTAGCATTTTGTGTGCCCATATTCTCAAAAATCATATTAAACATTTGTAGTTTAAAATTTTAAGCACGTTGTGATCATGGTATTAAGTGTTGTATTAGTTAAAAATAAGTTGCTTGGGCCCTTGTTTTTGTAATATTTCTTTCGAGCAGACATTCCTCAAGCAGAAACCACGTAAGTCTGGTTAGTAGCCAGCAGCTTGACTTTCAGGGTTACTTATATACTTCCTTCTATTTTTGCCCAAACGTTTTTGTGGCTTCTTTTATGATTAGACTAAACAAAATGTAAAAACCATTCACTATTCACCATAGTTGCATTTCCCAGCCTGATCAGTGGCACGAAACATTAAACTCTTGTCTTTGAGAATAATAGACCTTACACGCTACACCCTCAAGCATGTTGAGCTACTGTGTTCAGGCTGGAAAATAAAAATGTTCTAATTGTGTCTTTTAAATAAGCATAGGAGTGAATTAATGAGACCATATTTTGTCTTTAGTTGCTTAGTTACACAGTAGTATTCCTGAGCATGTGTAAGATAAATTGGCTGTCTTTATGCTGCTTGTCCTTTAACCATAATTACTGTATTGCTCGGGAGAGTAAAGCATATGTAGATTGTGTAGTTTTTAATAATGTGCAACCTGGATGAGGTATGTAATAATTTTACTGTGATCAACCTATTTTATTGAAAAACAGGAAATTGCACAAATATGCTGGCAGTTGGTAGTTGTCAGACGGTGCTGAGAATTCCATTATTGCAAGCAAGGCTTTACCTAATAACCTAACTGAGCATTATAAATGTTTTTCAGCATTTTGGCCTGTACTGTCTCATCAAAAGCAATAATGCTTTCTTACACAAACTGCCTACGTTTGCTTTGGGACATTTTTCTCTCTGCTTGTGTCCAGTTTTTTACGGCACATGAAGCAGCGGGTTGACAGGTTTGTTTTTAGTGCCCAATCAAACTCTGCTCTGGATTTTGTAACTGAAATATTGTCGGAAGGTCAGAAGAGTCTCCAGGATTCGGTGGCGCCCATCCAGTGACCTCACTGTTTGGCAAGCCTCCATCCTTCTGCTCAGAGGTGCCAAGGATGTAGATATCCAGGGTTTGTTTTCATTTTAAAAATATCTTAGCCCTTACCTGACTTATTGTTTGTGTTTTAGCCCTGCTAAAGGATGGAACCAGGTAATGGACACTTTAAAGGCTCTTCAGCTATCAATTAATCCGTACAGGAAGGGAATTTTGAAGCCAGTCTTAAGTGGAATCTGATATGAAAATCCACTTTGCTTGCTCAATAATTGTGAAAGTTGAGTCCACTGTTCTGCTATAGCAAATGCATGTAAATTATTTACAGGTATTAGTAAAGATGCATATATTGTACTGTTTTTGCAAGAAAGGAGATGAGTAACATCTATTCCTTTGCCTCTTGCTCATTAAAGAGAATATGCACTATTGGGTGCATGCATACTAATGTGGATATTAGCTAACACCTATGCATGACTAACATAAGATTTACCATACTTAGTCAGACTAAGGTCCATCAAGCCCAGTATCCTGTTTCCAAGTGGCCAATCTAGGTCACATGTACCTGGCAGGTTTCCAAAAAGGCACACAGATTCTATGTTGCTTATCCTGGGGTAAGCAGTGGATTTCCTGAGTCCACTTTAATAATGGTTTATGGACTTTTCCTCCAGGTACTTGTCCAAACTTTTTTTTCTCAACGCAGCTACACTAACAGCTTTTAGTACATCCTGCGGTAACAAATTCCAGAGTTTGATAACCCGTTGAGTGAAAAAATATTTTCTGCAATTATTCTAAGGCTAAATTGTAGCTTAGGGCACGTCCCCTAGTCCAGTGCCTCTCAGCCTTTATTATTTTGTGGCACACTTTTTGAGTTCATTCGATCCTCATTGTACACCAAACCCAGTTTTGCATGATCTTCACCTTCAGTCCCTCCCACTCGCAGAGGAAGAGCAGCATTTTTATCCCATGTTGTGGGTCTCATTCTGTTGAATTCACTCTGATGTGTGAATATGTGCAATGTCCTCCTCCTACCAGGGGAGGCAAGAAGGGGAGTAAGGCAATTCAGTTTAGAAAGCAGAGGGCTTTCCTCTGGGGGCACTGCCCAGTAGAAATGGGGCAACACCTTCATGAACCCATGCGTAACCATACCTTATCAGTCACCCTAAAACACACCAAGGACTTTCCAAAGGCACACTAGTGTGCCACGGTGCACTGGTTAAGAGGTACTGCCCTAGTCTTTCTATTTTTCGAAGAAATGAACAATCGATCTACGTTTACCCATTCCACTCCATTAATTATCTTATAAGCCCTCTATCATATCTCCCCTTAGCTGTCTGTTTTCCAAATTGAGGAGCCCTAATTTTTTAAGCCTTTCCTCTTAGGGATATTGTTCCATCCCATTTACCATTTTGGTGGCTCTTCTCTGTGCCTTTTCTAATTCTGCTATATCCTTTTTAAGATATGGTAACCAGAATTGCACACGTGGGATGATACTGAGACATTATGCAGTAACATTCTTGGCTTTATTCTCCATTCCTTTCCTTATGAGTTCTAGCATTCTGTTTGCTTTCTTGACCACAGCTGTACCCTGGGCAGAGGGTTTCAAAGTATTATCCCTGATGATGCCTAGAATCCTTTTCCTGGGTGCTGATTCCCAACGTGGAACCTTGCATTGTATTGCTGTAGTTTCGGTTGTTCTTCCCTAAAGTGCATAACTTTGCACTTGTCTAAATTTTCAACTGCTATTTGGATGTCCAGTCTCCAGATTTTTTGAGGTCCTCTTGCAATTTTTCACAATCCTCTTGTGTTTTAACAACTTTGAATAGTTTTATGCCATCTACAAATTTGATCACCACACTCGTTTATTCCCATTGCCAGGATATTTAAGAATATGTTAAAATATAGTGGGCCCAGCACAAATCCCTGGGGTATTCCACTCGGGGCTGGCTCAAGGGTTTCTGCTGCCCTAGGCTGAAGCCCTGGCGTGCCACCACCCTCCCTCCCTCATGCCACCCTCCCTCCCTTCCCCATGCTGAGCTGTGCTGCTGCTGATTCTGGCAGTGGGGTTGGGTGGATGGCTTGGCGGCAGTCCATGTGCTTCAGCACACATGGCCTGCCGCTTCTGACCCTCCAACACAACTTTGGGGGGGGGGGAGGTCAGCGTGAGGCCACCGGAATCAGTGGGAGCAGGGGTGGTGGTGCAGTGTGACTTGGCTCAGCATGAGGGGGCGGCAGGCCATATCTGCCATTTACTTTTTCTCCATTGAGAAAATTGGCAATTTAGCCCTATTCTTTCTTTTAACCAGTTCCTAATTCAGAGTAGTATACTGCCTCCTATCCCATGACTTTTTAATTTTCTCAAGAGTCTTTTCATGTGAAAATCCACACACACTATAATCAGCCAGCTTATCTTTCATCTATCTGTTTATTCATGTCTTCAAAAAAAATATAACCGATAATAAGATAAGACTTTCTTTGGCTAAATCCATGTTGGCTTTCTGCCATTAAACCATGATTATTTACATGTTCAGTAATCTTGTTCTTCTTTATAATAGTTTCTACCATTTAGCCCGGTACAGACATCAAATTCACAGGTTTGCAGTTGGCCTTACATTGACCACTCTCAAATTCTCAGGTATCACAGCTGATTTTAATGATAGTTCACAGATTACTAATAGTAGGTCTGTGTAGAGTGTTCAAGTCTCCAGATTTCTCCAGTCCATCCTCTGCTTTGCTGCAACCTCAGTTTCACCAGCCTCTGGTCCTGGTCCTTCCACGGTCCATTCTTCTAGTACAGTAAGGGTCCCAACTTCAAAGGGAGGGTGTTTGATCCTTAATCTGAATGGGGCTTCTTCTGTAGAAAGTCCTTATTCTGGGGCCCAGTACGGTTAGAGCAAATTCTTGGTTCCTCAAGGATAGTCCTCTTTTTAGTTAACAAAGTTCTACACTCTACTAATTCCCATGCTAAGGGGGTTCTTGGGGGAATCTCCCCCTCTGGGAAATATTCATAAATCTCTCAGTCTATGCAAATCATATGCAAATGTTCCCAGACCCAGAGTCCAAACCTACCAGCCTTTCTAGTCTCCTATCACCAGCAAATGCTCAGGGATTCATCAATACAATTACTCAGATGCCACCACCCATGTAGTCCTTCCTGGCAAACTACAACCTCCCCCCATTACTTGGTTTAACACAGCCCTTAGTCCTATGCCCAAAGTGTCCTTCAGTTGATTAAATGCCTGATCTGCTACTTTGTCCCAGATTCATCTTTTAGGTTGGGAGTTTTTTAATTGAGAGGTGAGGTCAGCGGATAATTCCTCATATGGTGGTGCAAACCTATGATAATACCCCATGAAGCCTAAAAAAGCCCATAACTGTTTCTTCATTTACAAGGGTTTCACCTCTTGTATTGCTGCAATCTTTGATGGCATCGGCTTTACCTAATCTCCCCCTACACAATGGCCAAGTACTGGACCTCTTTTCGGGTAGACTGTAAGCCCTGCCTGTCGAAGAGACTGACAGACCTCTGTTTTAAATGTGCCTCCTAAATATTGGAGAAGATGGCCACGTCATCCAGACATGCTCATGCATTTCCTAAGTGGGGCCTCAATATTTGGTTCATAATTCTTTGGAATGTTGCGGGTGCCTCGTGAAGACCAAAGGAAAACACCCTAAAATGATACAGGCCCTGATGTGTGACAGAGGCTGTTTTTTCCTTTGATTTCTCATTCAATAGGATTTGCCAGTATCCCTTGGTTAAATCTAAGGTGAACAGGAACTAGGCTCCTCCCAGCTGCTCTACTAACTTGTTCACCCAAGGCATGGAATGCGCCTCTAATTGGGAAATGACATTCACTCTCCGAAAATCCACACACAACCTCGTGGACCAGTCAGGTTTTGGGAGAAGTACTATGGGGCTAGCCCATGCATTATTGGACTCCTCGATTATCCCTAACCACAGCTTTCTGCTACCTCCTGTTCCATTTCCTTTTTCTTCACTTTGGGGAGCTGATAGGGCTTCTGCCTAACCACCTTCCCTGGGACAGTTTCAGTCCGCTGGGTGACCACATGAGTGCGCCCCGGAAAGGGGAGAACACATCTTGAAACTGATGTATTACTTGGTTTAGCTGCAACTTCTGTTGGGGGGTGGGGTTAGGGACTCGCCTATTCTAATGGGCTGGTTATCTCTCACCATCCCCAGGTCAGGACCCAAGTCCTCTCCCTTATCCACAACTATTTCACTCATCAACCCTTCCCAGCTTACCCATGACTTTAGCATATTTACATGAAAGACCTGGTGTTTTCCACGGCCTTGGTCAATTTCATATGTTACAGGACCTAATTGTCTCCACACTGCAAACGGACCCATCCACTTGGCCAGTAACTTATTGGTAGAGGTGGGTATCAATACTAGTACTTGGTCCTTGGGCTGGAACTCTTTCCCTAGCTCCCTGATCATAATATAGTTTCTGGCGGACCTGGACTACCTTTTAGATTTTTTTTCTTGCAGCTTCCTCAATCCTCACTAATTTTTCCTTGGCTCTTGTACATGCGCTGGTACAGAAGTGGCCGCTCTTTCCTCGCCTACCCAGGCTTCCCTTACCACCTCCAGCAATCCCCGGGGTTGGCAGCCAAACATTAACTGAAATGGGGAGAATCCCAAGGAGACTTGGGGCACCTCTCTGTAGGCAAATAAAACATAGGGAATCATTATATCCCGTTCCTTGTTACCCTTCCCCAAACATTTTTTTACCATTCGGATCAAACTCTGGTTGAACCTCTCCACCAAAACTGTCTACGGGTGGTAGACAGCAGTCTTTAAGATGTTCGGAATCAAACATTTAAACACCTCCCCTAGTGCAGGACAGGAAATTAGTCCTACAGTCAGGACATCTCATGGGAACCCCACCTGACAAAAAAATTACCAGCAACTCTTGGGCTATTCCTCAGGCAGTTGTTTTCCTCATGGGCATGGCTCAGGGATATCCAGTGGCGTAATCTACCATCACCCCCCTGGTGCTCTTATCCAAGGACCCGACAATATCTACCACTACTCTATCTAGGGGTTGCTCCATAACAGGCAAATCTCCAAATCCCACTCCCTGTTCAATGTAATGACCAGACATATGCATTTTGTCGGATGTTTTTTGTTACATGTAAACCGCGCTGATTGCAAATAGTGCGGTATATAAGAATTCTTAAATAAATAAATAAAATAAATAAATGAGGGTGGGTTTTTCTGAGACCTTTTGAGAAACGTTCTGACACTCCAGACATGACAGACATCACATCTTGGTAAAGGCCTGGCCAAAAGAACAATGGTCCCTACTTCCGCCAGATGCCGTGCCAGGGTTAGTAGGGCTCTTCTAAGAACTTCAGGAAATCAAGACTTGTCTATGCTCCCCCGATGGTTGCTCTTAAGAACCTGATACAGGATATTGTTAATCCTTCTATAATCGGGGTACTGGGTTTCTCCCTTGGCTCAGGTACCCTCCGCTTTTATTTATTTATTTATTTATTTAATTAATTAATTATTTTATTTAAAATCTTTTCTATACCACGCTCTTTAAAATCAGCTCGGTTTACAGATAACAGCAACTTCGTCCATGAGTAAAGGTAGAACCTGTACTGGACTTACAGACAACAGGGTAGAAAAACTTGGGTTAACTGGGGAATACTATATACAAGCTCTAGGCTAAGGCAGTAGGTTTCAAGGGGAGGGGTCTTTCCCTAGGAAAGTGATGGAACTTGCTCACAACCTTCTCTCCCATTGCTTCTACCTGTCCTGGGAGGACCAACCCTTTCTATTTCTCCAACCTTTTAGCATTCTTAGCCTTTCTACCTTTTCCTGGATCCCCAATCGCCTCTTGGTCCACAAAGAGAAATATAGTTTAGTTTATCAAATAACTGTATTACATCTTCTCGATTTATGGAGATTTGTTTCGGTTCCTCTGATACATCACTTTTAAATATAATTTCTGGCATGGGTAAGTTTTTTGGGTTTTTTTTTTTTCTTACATCTTCATTAGTAAGCACTGAAGCAAAGAATTCATTCAATCTCTCTATGGCCTTGTCCTCTTTTAGTGCCCCTTTTACTCCTCTATCATCTAATGGTCCAACTTGCTGTCTCACAGGTATTTTGCTGCAAATGTACTTTAAGGTTTTATTATGTCCGTTGGCTTCCATGGCAAGCTTCTCTTCAAATTATCTCTTTGCCTGCCTTATCAGTACCTTGTATTTGACTTGCAATACTTATGTTTCCTGTTTCATCATTTGGTTCTTTTCTTCCATTTTCTGAAGTGTTCTCTCTTAGCAATAGCAGATTCCATTCTGCATAACCCAGGGATAAGCAGCGGATTTCCTCTGTCCACTTTAATAATGGTTTATAGACTTTTTCTCCAGGAACTTGTCTAAACCTTTTACTACATTCTCTGGCAGTGAATTCTATAGCGTAATCACGATTTGAGTGAAAAAAACTATTTTCTCTTATTAAAGGTACTCCTTTGTAGCTTCATTGCATGTCCCTTAGTCTTTATACTTTTGAAGGAATGGACAAGTGATTCATGTTTACTCATTCTGTTCCACTCATTATTTTATAGATCTCCATCATATCTCCCCTCAGCCATCTCTCCTCCATGCTTAAGAGCCCTAACCTTTTAACCCTTTCCTGGAAGGGGTGTCCTCCCATCCCCTTTATCATTTTGGTTGCGATTCTCTGTATCTTTTACAATTCCACTATATCTTTTATGAGATGCAGCGATCAGGACTTCATGCAATACTCAAGGCACGTTCGCACCATAGAGTGATACAGAGGCATTACGATATCCTCCTGTGTTTTAGTCTCCATTCCTCTCCTTTATAGTTCCTAGCATTCTCTTAGCTTTCTTGGCTGCTACTGCTGCACACTGATCAGAGGATTTCAACGTATTATCCACAATGACATCTAGATCCTTTTCCTGAGTGGTGGCTCCTAATGTGAAACCTTGTATTGTGTAGCTATATGAGTTGTTCCTCACTAAGGGCCTAACTTTGCACTTGTTCACTGTAAATTTTATGAGCCGTTTGGATGCCCAGTCTCCCAATATCTCAAGGTCCTCTTCCAGTTTTTCACAATTCTCTTGTGATTTTAACAGCTTTGAAAATGTTTGATCATTTCACTTGTTCCCCTTTCCAGGTCATTTATAAATATGTTAAAAAGTAGTTAACCCAGCAAAGATCCCTGGTGTACTTCACTCTTTTCCTTTCTCCATTTAGAAAATTGATCATTAAGCCATACTCTCTGTAATCTTTTTACGGCCTCTCTTCTGGGATGCTCTGTTGATAGTATCCTTCAAAGATGTATTATTCTGAACTATGCTCTCCCGGGTGATTGTCAGCTTTCTTCCAATAACTAGTTTAAAAGCAGCCTCATATCACTCTAGTTAAGGTGGAGTTCATCCTTCTAGAAAAGATTGCCCCTTTCTAACAAATATAAAGCCGCCTTCTTCTCACCCACGCTTTTGAGATTCTGGAGTTCTGCCTGCCTCTGCGCATGAAACGGAGAGTATTTTTGAGTATGCTATCTTAAGAGGTCCTGGATATCAACTTTCTACCTAAAAACCTAAATTTGGCCTCTAGAACATACTATATTTGAACTTGCAAAGAGAGGGCCTTTCCTATTCTAAGTTTCTATTTCACTTTGGGCTGATTATTTCAAGGAAACCTAATATATAGAGTATGATAGCACTTCTATGAGCAGGCAACCGTAATGCTGCCACATTTTTCATTGTTGATTTTGTACATGCTACTATGTTGTCTTATTGCTGCTTAATACATAGACCTCTAAATATACCTATGCCCTGTATTTTATTGTATTTCTTTATTTTTTTTACTAAGTTGTGATTTGTCTTCTGCTGCTAACAATGTGTAATAACTGTGATAGTAATGGTGGGGGGACAACTTTCAAAGGAATGTGCCTGGATAACTAGGCATTTAGCTAAGTAAATTTGCCAGGGCTGGAAATGTTCCCCTCCTGTGCATAAAAAGAGTGACCGCAGGGGTAAGGTTAAGACAGGGAAGGGCAACTGTGTGTAGGGATTTAATTTTCAAATCTTTGTGCCTACCTTTACTCTGCTGTAAATCAGATGCAGAGACTTGGCTATTTTTGCACCTGTGGTCCTCTCACCAGCCTGAATTTTCATGAGAATTCCTTGTTAAAAATTTGCTTCTATTTCTATGGGCAGGAAATAGTTAAGAACATAAGAGATGCCATACTGGGTCAGACCAAACGTCCATCGAGCCCAGTATCCTGTTTCCAACAGTAGCCAATCCAACTCGCAAGTACCTGTCAGGTTCCCAAAAGGTGCCTGTAAGCCATCTACTGGGTTTAAGTATTGTTCCCAACACAGCAAGTGTAGTCTTTAGGTATAGTTGTGTGCAGTTCTTTTGACACCTTAGGCTAAGTTTGCCAGGACTTTACCTACTATATCTCCTTTCACAGCTTGCCACTATGATCCTTTTGTTGGTGAATAAGGTTCCATATGAGCTTGAGAGTGTGTTATGCATCTGAGCTCTGATTAGCGGTGTACCTGTGCTGCCTATGGTGGTACTTCCTTGGCCAGTGGTTCAGGATGACGAGCTGTTTTCCTACCTTCCTGCCATCTCCATCATTCCCTTACCTCATATCCTTCATGTCTCTTCTCTGCCTTCTTTTCTCCCTTCCTTTTGCCTTCCCTCATTTGCTCTTTTTCATCTCTCTTCCCCCTCATCTCTTCTGCTCATCACCAACTAATGAAGACATTGGCTAACAACTATACACAAAGCGCGTTCTTATTGTTTCCTTGTTACTTGATTAAGTCACTCAGTCACTCGGTAGTAGAGTTGGGCTTGGTGTGCCAGACTTCAAGACTACCAAGTAGATGTATAAGTGGACATGTGCAGTTGGTTTCCATTGTTTGGTTGTCCTTGCAAGGGCTATGGATTTTTTTTTAAATTTAATTATTTATTCTCTTATATACCGTGCTATTCTGCATCAGTGCGGTTTACATTGAACAAACTGAAATTACATTGAACAGGGCATTATAACTTGGAGATAACTATTTTACAGGGAACATGGGCTATGGAGGGTTAAGTGGCTTGCCCAAGACCACAAGGAGCACCTGTAGGACTAGAAACCCCAGTCCTTCCGGCCCTAGGTTGCTGTCCTCTAGTGGGATTTGAAACCCCGACCTTCCGGCCTGAAGTACCTTGCCCCAACCACTAGGCCACTCCTCCACTCCATAGTCTTTAGGTATAGTTGTGTGCACTCTGGATATTAACGTGTGCTGTTAGCATGCATATTAACATTAGCACTGGCTCCCTAAGTATGTTTGGATCAGAGCTTCAGTAATTCCATTCTGGATTTTGCAACAGGGCCAACAGGAAGGTCCCACTTGATAAAGCAAATAATCAAATGCGATAAACAAATAATGAACTAATATCTGCTCCTTTTAAGTAGTTCTTATTGTAGCACTGTCTACAAGCAACTTTGATGGACGGGCTTTTATAGCTGCCCTGAAGGGGCGAAATACTCCTGGCTGACACTTTAGAACGTAAGGTCTTTTTTAGTACACTAGTTATTTCTAATGATATTTTGTTTGATGTACACTTCCATTATGGTGTAATGATATATGTTAAAGGACCAACAAAAAGATGTTGTGATACAGGAGCTTTCTAGAATACACAGATCCCTTCCTCAGATGCCTGTGTGTAGGGCCAGCCCAACCATTATGCAAACTAGGTGGTCGCCTAGGGCAATGGCTTCTGGGGGCAGCAAAGAGCAGGGTATTCAAAGCTAAACAATAGATTCCGACAATTGAGGAGGCATAAGGCTTAAGATTTGCCTAAGGTACCAATAACTTGAACCAACTCTGTGGCTTGTGTGGTCTGAAAACACATGCAGTTCAACATTTTATGTGGCGGTCCTGTAAAAGTATCACACAATACTAGGACACTCTAAGGGGTATGTCCATTAAATGGCTTTTGCAGCTAATGCTGGGTGTTAGGGTAAACAGTGCTGCATTAGCTGCAAAAGTTGCATGTGCACCGCATTTCCCCAGCAGATAATGCAGCAAAAAGGTTGAGATAACTGGATCCGAGATGCTGTTGCACCGCAAACACTAGCCATTGAGGTGATATTAGTTGTCCCCACGATGTCTGCAGAATGTGCGCTTACCTCATGTTGTCCGTGCTCACGGTAACTGCTTGTGGCAGGCACGCCCACACTCCAGCCACGCACACTGCGAATGCATGGCATGCAGATAGCGCAGGGAATGTTACGTATCATAAGCGTTTGGCCTGCATTAGCTGTTACTGCAGCATGTTTTTCCTGTATCATTGCTACGTTAACAGCTAATGCCCTTTAATAGTCATAGCCATAAGTGTTGCTAAGTTTATTTACAAGTAAGCAGTAGACTAAGAAAACGGTGCAGGTATGGGGTGGAGATCTGAGTGTGTGTGTTTTTGTAAGAGGCGGAAACTAGATTATTTTTATCGAAATCTAATGCCCTACCACTCATCAATATACTTTTACATGTTTGTTTACCAATTCACTTGCAAATGTATTTCGTCATGAAAAGAGGCGAATGTCTTGAATTATCTGCAATAAATATGTTTTGTGTAAATCGTTAACTTAAGGAATTACGAAATATTACTCACAAAATTTCAAAGGAGATATGTATTAGGATCATTTTGCATAGGACATTTAGGGAGGAATTGAGATGTCCAGGTCAGGATGTGCACATTTACCCCTGTATTTTACAAAAGGATCCGTTGAATGCAAAGCCGTTTGTCAAAGACCTCGAAGGACGCGCAGGGGCGCTCATTCATTTCCTGGCACGTCCGGCAGAAGCAGCGACTTTACACGTGGAGCCCACTATCTGTTCAGGGACATTGGTAGGGATATCCTTGCGAGGAAAGATTTAAAAGGTTGGAAAAGAGATGGCTGAGGGGCGATATGATAGCGGTCTATAAAATAACGAGTAGAACGGGGCCAGGGCGTGCCCTTTTTCAACAGAGACTGTGGATGGAGCACGAGCAACTGGGGATCGCTCCTGATCCCCACCAGGCTACATCTGGTAAGGTCCAGGAATACATTGGAGGGGGACTCTGAGGGAGGGGGGGGGGTTCTTTACTTGCATCAGACTGGGGATGCGGGTCCAAAGGGATACTTTACTTGTTTCAGGGAGAGGATCTGTGCAGATTGCGTAGGCCTTTGCAATTGTCCCTTGAACCTGGAACTTGTGCATGTTTCAAAGTAGGTGTAGAAACCAATGTAGAACATTTTTGCTATCCACGTCTATTCCCCTTCTAAAATGATAAATACATGTTGCTATTTCGAACACACCCACATGCCAAGTCCTAGCCCCATTTAAATCTGTACATAGTTTGGATCTCCATGAGTAAATAGCGGCTTCCTAAAATCTCTATTTGCACATGTAGCCGATCTCTGAAGGTAAAAGATGCACTTTATGCATGGTGATTCTTCTAAAATATCCCCTTTAATATCCCACCCTTCATAATTATGATGCAATACATTGATTATCTTTTATAATTTAGGTGCACACTACGGTAATACATTTTGGCTTAAAAACAATTAGCTGCAACTATAGGGTACTGGGAAACCTTCAAATAAATAGGCTGAGAGGGTTATTGCAAAGTGTGCTAATCAGATCACTAACAGTTTTCTCTCTCTCTCTCTCTCTCTCTCAGTGCCTATGGAAAAACTTTTGATAGATTAGGCCCATTGTCTTATAATTCCAGAGCAGTAATTCATACCGTATTTTGCTTGTGTAAGCTACATTTTTCCGATGTTACTAAATCAGTAGACAGTCAAGCAGGTGTACAAATCACCTCCTGACCTTGAGAATTCCTTAAATGACCCCAGGAAGCATTAGAGTAAAACCATTCACAGCATGTCAGAATTTTGAGAAATTTAGTTGACATAGTTTTTTTGTTTGCAAGCTGCATTTTCACCTGGAATCTCTCCTTGCAAACTTTGCAACAATAGACAAGATTTATATTAACATCGCAGTGCAGCTTTCCTTCCAAATCCATGATACGTAGCTGCATGATGTTGCCTTGTGGTAGACTACCTAGAAGAATTTTGCGTTTTGTTGGTTGACTCTCTGATCACACTTCTTTTTTCACCTTGTAGGTGAGTATTCTGATGTGCTCACCCAGGCAGTGTAAAATGCCATACTTTTACCAGAATACTTGTTAAAGCCATATACCCAGGTAAACTGAGTTGTCTGATAATTGGCTAAAAAACTAGGGGGCATGTTTACTAAAGGGTTGCACGGAGTTAGTGCACGGTTTTGGCGCAGTGCTGGAATGTACCACAGGGCCCCGTGCTAACAACCCTGCACTATCCTTGGAGCATGTGTCAGGGCGGCAACTGGGTGGGATGCGGCATTCCTGCCGTGAAGCAGCTAGTGTGGGCATTTGTAGCCTGTGCTACCTACACTCGCTGCAAGTAGCGTGGGTGCAACTAACATCGCCTCAATGGATGACGTTAGGTGCTTGTGTGGCCAGTTTTCCATTCTGAAGCACGGTAACTGCAAGGAGACAGCTGTACCCGCACTCCTGCAGTTAGTTCACATCCCCCACGTTGGTAACGCAACCAACGATTTACTGGGGCAGGGCTTAGTAGCAGTGGCCTAGTAACACTAGTCAACATTGAAATCATTACTGACTTTAAAAGGCCCTAATCTGTAGTATCTTGGTGAGCTGAACACGAATATACCATTAAAAATATTTTATTGGCTCTCATTTTGAAGATATTGCATGTAGTTCATTTTTGATGTTTCACCATATAAATTTATCCAGTAGGACATCAACAACATCCCAAATAAGCCTTGAATGATGTAATATTGCATCACATTGCATAATACACATCATCCAGAGTTGATTGCATCATTTTTTGATGCAATACAATACTACTGCCTGATGGCTGCTGAAGCCATCTGACGTCAGCAGTGTACTGTACGCATTCGGAAAGGTTGAGCATTTAAAATATTTCAGACTGTGTGCAAGACAGTTTAAGCTACTGTTACATATAACTCTTATTAATCATATAATTTTAGCCATTTAGGTACAATACAGAACAGTAATGCCGCGAAAGTGCATTAATACCATTGACAATTTCTGCTACATTTGTGGGGAAGTGACATTTGCCAACCAGAAGAAAAGTATCACTTCTCAAATGAAGAAGGCATATCATCTTTACTTCGGATGCAAGATTGGTGACCAAGACAAGCCTTGGGCCCCGCATATATGCTGGGCTACATGTACAACACAACTTTCACAGTGGTTGAATTGCAAAAGACCATCAATGCCATTTGCAGTCCCCATAGTGTGGAGAGAGCCAAGCAACCACATAAATGACTGTTACTTCTGCTTGGTTCCTCCTCTTTCCAGCGGAATAACGAAGCAAAAGAAGTCAAGCATAGTCTACCCAAACATTCCGTCTGCATTGAGACCAGTTCCACATGGTGAGGGACTTCCTATTCCAGAACCTCCATCAGAATATTCTCTTGATTCATCTGATGAGGACAAGGGCGAGCCGACCTGTTCTTCTCCTGGTCCGTCAGCATGCAGTGACCCAGATTTTCCCTGGGATGCATTATCAACTCCACACAGAATAACACAGGAAGAACTAAATGACCTGGTTCGTGATTTGGACTTATCCAAGAACAAGGCAGAATTGCTAGGATCAAGACTCCAACAATGGAATCTTCTAGAAGAAGATGTCAACATTACTTCATATCGAAAGCGCCACCAGCAGTTGGAGCCTTTCTTCAGAAAGGAAAGTAATCTGGTATTATGTTCCGATATTGAAAGCCTCATGAATGCCTTAAAAATCACTCATGACCCACAAGACTGGAGACTATATAGACTCTTCGAAACTGAGTCCGAATGCTGTGCTTTTGAACAAGGGAAACAGTCTTCTATCTATTCCAGTAGTGCATGCCGTCCACATGAAAGAGACATACAATAACTTAAAGCATCTACTGACTTCCATTAACTATAACAAGTACAGCTGGCACCTCTGTGGTGACTTGAAGGTAGTTGCCCTTTTAATGGGACTGCAGCAAGGATATATAAATACATGTGTTTCTTATGTGAGTGGGATAGCCGAGCAAGGGATTGGCACTACTTGCGGAAGGAATGGAATCGCAGACAAAATGTAACAGTTGGAGAGAAGAATATCCAGCACCCAGCTCTGGTTGAGGCTCACAAAATCCTGCTACCACCCCTTCACATCAAACTAGGTTTGATGAAAAACTTAGTGAAAGCCATGGACCGCACTTCGCCAGCTTTCTGATACCTGCATGAAAAATTCCCTCGACTCGGCGAAGCAAAGATTAAAGAGGGAGTTTTTGTGGTTCCTCAGATTCGAGAGCTCTTCAAAGATGACCGGTTCAACAACTTGCTGCAGGGTGATGCGAAACAAGCATGGAATGCTTTTCGCCTAGTGTCAACAAACATTCTCGGGAATGTTAGGGCAGAAAACTACAAGGAACTAGTAGAAGACATGCTGATGCAGTATCAGAAACTTGGCTGCAATATGTCTCTAAAGATCCATTTCCTTGATTCCCATCTCGATTTCTTTCCTGACAACTGTGGTATGGTTAGTGATGAACAGAGCGAACGTTTTCACCCGGATATCGCAACGATGGAGCAAAGATACCAGGGAAAATGGTCTACTACAATGTTGGCTGACTACTGCTGGACACTCCCCAGAGAAGCTTCCGAACAGCTGTACAAGAGACAGGCAAAAAAATCTAAGAAGTAGTCTATGACTTGTTTTTTTTTTGCAGGTATTAACTGAAGGCCTATTATATTTACTATTGACATGCATTTCGTGATGTAAACATTAATTCTTGTAGATTACAAAAAAACTAGAGCCAGCTTTGCAATTTCACTGTCATATTCGTGTTCAACATATAAAAATTGATACTGAAATAAAAATAATCATTTCTTAACATGACTTTTGTAAAAATTTGTTGACCAGTGTAACCAGAGAGACCAGTGTTGAAATCCCATTGGCAATCCCTGTGGCCTTTGGGCAAAACGTGCTGCCCAGCAAATCAACATTCAAAGTTCATTTCACAAAAACGTGCTGCCCAGCAAATCAACGTACTCCTAGCACATCCTCCTAGGTAGAACCTCCCCTCTCCCTCTTCTGCTCACTGCATAAGGAATGCATCCTTTTATATAAGCTGTGCATCCTTATATGTATATAGTTAGTATACTGTACTGCTATGTATATAGTTATGTATCAACTAACCTACACAATACCCATCCTGGGGTTGTTGGAAGGTGATATGTTTCATGTATATAGGGTATAGTTCTATATTGTTATACATTGTTCTATGTAAACCGCCCCTCATTGCTGGAAGGGGCGGTATATAAAACAGTTCAAATAAAATCCACATAACTCTCCATTGCCTCAGGTACATATTTAGATTGTAAGCCCTCTGGGGACAGGGAAATAGCTGCTACTGAAAAACTAAAATAAAAATAAACGTCCTCTAAAAGAAGTATTCATAACATGCGTACCCATTAAGGATGTTCCAAAGGACATGGTTAGATCAGGAGAGCAAAGTCATTCTGCACAAGTGCTTCTCTTCTTTTTCTGCTATTAGCAAAAGTCCACCAAAAATATATATAAAACCTGTACTGTGTTTTTATCGTTCTTTTTGTCGAAGTGAGCCGGAGGAGGGTCAGTATTGAAACTCAACCCACACCCGACGGCCAGCTACTTTTTAATCAATTAAGGTTCTCCACCCAAAACCAACAATTACTACACTTATCTTTCCGTTGAGAGTTATACTCAAAAAGTCCCCATCAGATACGTTGCTCACAAGAACCTCGGCACGACGTGCACGTTTCGGGCAACAGCCCTGTATCAAGTGCTTCTCGTTAATCTCTGCAATGTGGCAACAATGTTTTTGACGTTTTCAACATTGTTGCCACATTGCGGAGATTAACGAGAAGCACTTGATACAGAGCTGTTGCCCGAAACGTGCACGTCGTGCCGAGCTGACTTCTTGTGAGCAACGTATCTGATGGGGACTTTTTGAGTATAACTCTCAACGGAAAGATAAGTGTAGTAATTGTTGGTTTTGGGTGGAAAACCTTAATTGATTAAAAAGCAGCTGGCTGTCTGGTGTGGGTTGAGTTTCAATACTGACCCTCCTCCGGCTCGCTTTGACAAAAAGAACGATAAAAACACAGTACAGGTTTTATATATATTTTTGGTGGACTTTTGCTAATAGCTGTGCTTTTCAGTTCACTGGACTAGGTTTGTTTGCTCATATCTCTTCTTTTTCTAGCATCTACAGAAAAAGGTGGTGGAAAGGCAGCAGGTCCCTTTGCCAATCGATATCCGCCTAAGCAGATCTTCAAAAGAAAATCAATGTGTATAAATTCTCTTTGAAAATTGCCTGCCAGGTCTGTGGTTACAAAATTATGAGTGGACTTTACATGTAGAAGGAGTATTTAATAGTGACTTGATATATTGGTAGGGCTTTTTTTTTTTGAGGGGGTACACAGTAAAGCGGAGTACTGGTACCTTTTTCATTGCTTGCTAAAATTGACCCATGGTCCTCATGTATTAATGAAAGAGAGTGATGTTTAAAGAGAGACTCTGTCTTATGTGATAATGATGAGCCATTCCCTTGTAGTAGATTTGTCATGGGATTTTCTCATACAATTGTAAAATGTGTTTATTTCTTTGGAAGACCTTTCAAGATGCAATGCAACGCTCCATTAATCAGAATAGCATACCAGAGGAGTAAAAAGCAAACTGGAGCTCTTTTGAAATTATTTCAGTATTTTTTGACACTTGTTTGGATATTTTATGGAGAATAGCTTCAGTCTTTTAGGACTGTTGAATATTACCTGTTCTCAAAAGGCACAGTGCTGTGTGACTATCTTAATAAATGTCTTTTTAGGGAAAGTAGCTAACCAAGTGAACAACCAACAAACCCTAACCAGGTATTGTCTTATACATTTCTACCTCACTATATCGATTCCAAAGCATTGTCCAGAGTGTTACAGAAAATTTAATTTACTATGACATTTACATTCTGCTTAACCTAACAATTAGTTCAAAGTTCATTTCACTAAAATAGAAAAAAAAGCTAAATTAAACACAGTATGCAACACATTTTAATAATTACAAAAAATATAGATTTTTTCTTAAGCATTTATGATTTTTTTAACATTCTAAAAGCTTCAAAATCATGAGTAAACTATAATGTCTAAATTATCACCTCCATTATAGTTATGTAAAAAAATATGTTTGTTTTTCTGGCTTGGATGGAAGAGGATTCCAGAACATCAGAACATATCTTTAAAAGAGTGTGAAGTTGAATCAATAAATACCTAAATTGATTAGCTGTTGAGACCATAAACCAAAGATCATTCCATGATATCAAAGCCCAATTAGGGACATTCTGCTTAATACTAGATGATAAATATTTAGGTCCAGTGCCCGTAAGCAATTTAAAATCCGTGAGCAAAAATGTAAACAAAATCCTCTGAGTTGAAAGCAAAAAATAATCGAGAAGCCCTCTCTCATCTCTTACATCCAGTGATCTAAGAAAATAATGTTACAGTAGTCGAGATAAGAACAAAAAGGCCATACTGAGTCAGACCAAGTTTCCATCAAGCCCAATATCCTGTTTCCAACAGTGGCCAATCCAGGTCATAAGTACCTAGCAGGTTCCCAGAAGACACACAGGTTCCACAATGCTCATCTCTTGGGTCCTCTTTAATAATGGTTTCTTGGGTCCTCTTTAATAATCGTTTATGGACCTTTCCTCCAAGAACTTGTCCACATTTTTTAAAACCCAGCTACACTTACAGCTTTTACTACATCCTCCGGTAATCATTTCCAGAGTTTGATTACGCTTTGAGTGAAAAAACATTTCTCTTATTAGTCTTAAATGGATTACGTTGTAGCTTCATTGCATGTCCCCTAGTCTTTCTGCTTTTTGATGGCGTAAACAACCGATCGTTGTTTACCTGTTCCACTCCTTTAATTTGTTGACCTCTTATCATATCTCTCCTCAGTTGTTTCTTTTCAAAGTTGAAGAGTCCTAATCTTTTAATCCTTTCCTCATAGGGGTATCCTTCCATCCCCTTCATCATTTTGGTGGCTCTTCTCTGTACCTTTTCTAATTCTGCTATATCCTTTTTAATATACGGTGACCAGAATTGCACACAATATTCAAGGTGTGGTCGCACCATGGAAGGATACAGAGGCATTATAATATCCTTGGTTTTATTCTCCATTCCTTTCCTTATGATTTCTAGCATTCTATTTGCTTCCTTGGCTGCCGCTGCACACTCGGCGGAGGGTTTCAATGTGACACCTAAATATTTTTTCCTGGGTAGTGGTTCCTAATGTGGAACCTTGTATCGTGTAACCATAGTTTGGGTTGTTGTTTCCTAGGTGTGTTACTTTGCACTTGTTCATATTAAATTTCATTTGCCATTAAACGTCCAATTTATCAGGGTCCTCATATAATTTTTCACAATCTGCTTGCGTTTTAGCAGCTTTGTGAATAATTTTGTGTCAGTTGCAAATTTTATCACCTCTCCCATTATTCCTATTCCCAGGTCATTTATTAATATGTTAAAACGCAGCGAACCCAGCTCAGATTCCTGGGGTACTCCACTATTCACCTTTCTCCATTCAAAAAAAGTGGACATTTAGCCCTACTCTCTGCTTTCTGTCTTTTAACCAGTTCCTGATCCACAATAGTACACTGCCTCCTATTCCACGACTTTTAATTTTGCCAAGAGTCTCTCATGAGGGACCTTGACAAAGGCTTTCTGAAAGTCCAGATACACTATATCAACTGGCTCACATTTGTCTACTTGTTTATTCACACCTTCAAAAAAACATAACAGATTAGTGAGACAATACTTTCCTTGGCTTAATCCATGTTGACTTTCTCCCATTAAACCATGACTATCTACAGATAAATTATCAGAGCTTCAGCTTTAATCATATCATAAACTGGATTTATTTATTTATTTGTTTGTTTAATTCTTTTTTATACCGTGCTCTTAAAAATCAGTGCGTTTTACAATAAACATTAGTTTGTACAATGCAGGCAGAACATACATTGAATTTACAGAGAACAGATAAGACAACTTGGTTTGACACAGTTAAGCTTAATATGCCTAATCAAGCGTAAATTACACAGGTACACTACCAAAAAATTGCCTCCAGTTTTGCAACTGATTCCTATAGATTTTGGGGTGCTGAATCCAGGAAAAATAGCCAAAATGTTCCATCACGTCACGTTTTCTTGCAAAATTAGATTTCTTACCCATATAAGGAATGTTCACATAATTTCTTTTTAGCCGACTGCAGTTTATTTTCTTGGCCCAAAATAGAGGTTGTAATGGTTAACTAACTAGAAACACTCCCTCATGATATTTTAGAGTGTTTTGTATTCATTTTATACATTAACAGGACAATTGGGAGGCGGGGGGATAAATCCAGTACTCGCGCTGGCGCATGTTCTTTCCTGTTCGCCTCGCCTCGTTCGCTCGCTCGCTCAAACACGGTGGTTGCGACTTGAACGTTCCTGTCAAATTTCAGTTTCTTGCAAGTTCATTATTACCTTTTGTTTGCTCAGTCGTAATCCAGCTTTATTCCGAAGTGGTTCACTACAGTTGTAGTTTGCAGTGCTGTGTATTTGTGATGGCTCACAGAGCCAGAGGTTGCGTCAACTCTCCGGACAGTTTTTGTTTTATTTGTGGGGAATATACCGTGAAAAAGCGGCAGAGGAACATTTCTGCATTTATTAAAAAAGTATATTTCGCCTATTTCGGTTTGAAGTTAGGCGATCAAGACAAACCGTGGGCTCCTCACAAAGTGTGCAAGACATGTGAGGAAGATCTACGCTTATGGATGAAAGGTAAAAAACAAGCATTTCGTTTCGGAATACCTATGATGTGGCGTGAACAAAGAGACCACAGCAGTGACTGCTATTTTTGCTCTTGCATTGTGAAGGGATACAACTTAAAAAATAAGAACGTAATAAGTTACCCCAACCTTCCCTCAGCAATTAGGCCTATGCCTCATAGCAACGAAGTACCTGTGCCTGAACCACCAAAATCTTTGGATCATATTTGTGTGGACGGTTCTGATCATGATGAGACTCATCAGATGGCTTTTCCCGATGAGTCCAGTACTTCCGAGTTTGAAACTGAACCAGATCCGAAACCTGAACTTTTCTCTCAAGCTGAATTGAATGATTTAGTCCGGGATTTAGGACTCCCAAAAGATGCTGCCCAACTGCTAGGTTCTCGGCTTAAACAGAAAAATCTATTGTCACCAGGAACAACTTTTTATTGGTACCGCAACCGCGAGACACAATTTTTGAAGTATTTCACCAAAGAGGAAGATTTGGTATTTTGCAACGATATATACGGAGTGATGGAAAAGTTTAAACTCAAGTATGATCCTGCTGAATGGCGGCTGTTCATTGATTCGTCAAAAGACAGCATAAAAGGTGTTCTTCTTCATAATGGCAACACATTCGCTTCAGTTCCTATTGCTCACTCTGTTATTCTCCAAGAAAAATACGAGAATTTGGCCCTGATTCTTCAGAAGATTCGTTATGATGAGCATAAGTGGATGATTTGTGGAGACTTTAAAATTCTATCCATGCTATTAGGGCAGCAATCCGGTTTCACCAAATATCCCTGCTTCCTTTGCTTGTGGGATAGCCGGGCCCGCGACCTACACTGGGGGAAAAAAGACTGGCCAATTCGGGAGTATTTGAGACCCGGTGAGAAAAATGTTCTTCATGAGAGCTTGGTACCTCGTGATAAAATTCTATTACCACTCTCCACATTAAGTTGTGTCTCATTAAGCAATTCATCAAGTCCCTTCCAAAAGATGGTGAGTGCTTTCGGTACCTTTGCTCAAAGTTCCCCCGACTTTCTGAAGCAAAGCTAAAGGAAGGAGTGTTTGTTGGCCCTGATATAAGGAAACTCATTTCAGATGGAGCATTCGCTGAAACGATGTCTGAGAAGGAAAAAGAAGCCTGGGATTCCTTCAAGGATGTTGTTCTCAAATTCTTGGGTAACAGGCGGGATGAGAACTATAAGGATATTGTTGCCAGGATGCTCAATGCCTTCAAAGAACAAGGCTGTAACATGAGCCTGAAAGTCCATTTCTTGCACTCCCATGTGAACTACTTTCCAGAAAACTTGGGGTCGTACAGTGAAGAACAAGGTGAAAGGTTTCACCAGGACATCAAGGATGCAGAGAGAAGGTACCAAGGAAGATGGAACACCACTATGATGGCTGATTTCTGCTGGTTGCTGCTGCGGGAAACCCCAGATGAAAAATACGCCAAGCAGCACACCAAGAGAAGCATTCGGGGGAAGAAGAAACGGGCCCACCAGGAGATTGATTGACCCAAGAATGACTTTAAAATCTAAACTGTGTTGACAAATATCGTGTTTTTACTAAACTTTGAAATAAAAATTTGCTAGTTATTACCACAGTGTCGGATCTCATTTATTAGAATTTTATTTTCACACCATCGGGTGTTTGTCTTCATGTATTGCAATGGTGCGGTTTGCGTTTTCTATTCTTACATACATACCTGTACAATATTTTTTGCACATTTCTTTGCTTTGCTTTGCTTTGTGTCTAACCTCGCTCTTATATGCTCAGTGTTTGTGCACATGTATGTGGCTGTTTTAAGTGCAGACAATTTTGCTACCATCACAGTGTGTTTTGTTGACATTACTCTATTCTTATGTGCTGCCTTGTTACAATTTTCTTTATTCTTATTTGAATAACTACTAAACAATTAGTATAAAGAATTCATCCAAGAAACTTTTATCTCGATCGCACTCAATCTGAAACGTTCACCTCAAACTGCTAACCCAATGTAGCAAAAAATCTGTACGTGATGGAGCAAATTGGTTACCAGATTTGGATTCAGCGCACCAAAAAACGTAAAAATCAATCGAAACATTAGAGGCAGTTTAAAAAAAAATTTTTTTAGTGTACCTGTGTTATTCAATGCTTTACTCGTGATTGAATTTACCTGATCTTCTGTTGAAAAGGCTGGAGTCATTCGAGGTCCTAAGACTTTGCATCTTACTCTGTATTAGGGTGAAGGCCTCAATTATTAGACCAATATTGGGGAGCTGATTCCATGTATTTCCCACTCACCAAACAAGCTTTTTCTTTCTGGGTTAATTTTTAGAAGATTATCCATCATCCAACTATTAACCACTTTGTAATGCATAGCTGTTTCAGAGCGAGGTGTCTCGTATGGGCCCTTACAGGGAATAGAAATCCGCACATCCCCTGCATAAGTGCATAAGTACAAATATAAAATATAATAATACAGTTGTTCTTCCTATAAATTACTGTTTCCTGTTTGAAATTTCACAGACAGCTAGTGTTGAAAAAAAGGAATAGTACTGAAAATTTCCACAACTGTCTTCAGGATGTCGATGGGTTGTTTGGGGTTTTTTTTTCTTGTTTACCATCTCTATCTCAAAGATGGGCAACAGTGATGTGAGAATTTGTCAGTTGATTTTGTAATAGGTTGCTCTAATGATACTAGAATCTGAATTTGAAATTTATTCCTAGTCCATTAGTAACAGGGCTCGGTCCTTAGCAAGAGACTAATATACATATGTATAACTAGAACCGATGGCTTGATCAGATGTTGAAACACCTGATTAACTGACTGTAGGGGGTTCATAGCCATTATGGTTGACTTCTGTAAGGACATTATCTACTAGGAAATTCTGCAAGTGTCAGTATTAGAAATGAATTTTAATGTGCCTTTCAGAAAAATGTATTTGGGGGCAAAAATCAAATTGCCCATTGAGATACTGCAGGTGCTTTTTATCTATTACGTTTTTTCCAATAATCAAGCAAAATTATACAGTATATTTGTGCCTGTATTTCTTGTGTGCAAAATTATAGAAAAAAAAAGAAAAGGTAATATGCTTAAATTTGAAAATACAGTCCTCTCCTAGCCTAAACATGTCTTCAGAATGCTTCTTTTCTATGGGACATGTTTACTAAAGTGGGCTATTTGGTAGCGTGGGATTTAGTGATATTCCGTGCTAACCAGGTAGCACATGATAGGACAGGGACTGGGTGGGTCGGGGGGAAGAAAGGTGTTGATGGCAAGTCACAGCTACCGTTAGAGTCGGTAGCTCAGGCTATCCGTATTTGCTGCCCTTTGGCATGGATGCCCTTGAGGCTACTCCAGTGGGTGGTGGTAAGTGTGCCCGCACGTCAACTTGTGCAGTGCTGCGTCTTTGCACCACTGTTAACTGTAGGGGGGACAGATGCACATGTCCCCTGAGTTAGCTCACATGTATGCTTCTAGCCTGGGCTTTAGAAAACATGCCCCTATGTGACTAAAACCAGTGTCATGTACAACAGTACACATATTTCACCCACAGTGAAAGTGAACCATCTTCTCGTAAAAGCTGATTTTCTTGAGTAAAAAAACCCATTAAATCCACAGAAACTGGCTTTCCAAAATGCCTTCTCCTGAGTTTAACTGCCTGAAGGCTTATGCCTATTAAATCTGGTATTTGCATTACAGAAATGCCAGGTAATGGTACCTTGTGTCTCAAGTCCTTAACCTCGCCTACTGTACTAGTATTCTGTGTGCACTGGTGCATGTCCTGTTCTTGAGCAGCATTGTTCCTTTTGTTAGGTTTTGTGAGGTTCATCATATCCAGATACAGGAGGTGATATATATTGTATGCAACCGATGCCTTTGACCAAAGTGGTGGTCTTATGAGGATTTTATTTATTTTTTAACAAGTTCTGCATAATCTTGAGTTTGTAAGTATTTCTTTAGAAATTGGAAACAAGACTGGTTAGGAAGAGATCCAAGATGGCGGATGGCAGGCAATGTTCCCTCTAATTTTCTGTAGGCTGTGTGCGCATAAAATATCAGCTGTGCAGCTTTTGAAGGAAGGTTAAATTTTTGTGCGCCACATAATGACACTCGGAGTTATATACTTTAAAATTTGACTACACGTCAGAATTCAGTATGTACACCACATTGATTGCACTAGAAAATATTGTAGGACTTGTGAAAACCTTAAATACACAACAACTTTTCAATTTTAAGAACGTCTGTGTTGTTTTCTATCAGAATCAGAACTGTAATTTTTGTGCGCTCTGTTGTAAAGTATGTGCGCTCACTCGGCGAGGTGTGTGCACGCGCACAGCTTAGAGGGAACAGTGATGGCAGGCATGTCTGAGAGGTCGGTGTTTTCTAATGGGAAGGAAGCGGAAGGTAAAGGGGAGCAGCCCCTTCGACCTCCATTCCATTACCTCTGGCAATTGGGCCGCTTGATGCGATTTTCCTCCGGCCAGCTCAGCAACCAGCGCAGGCAGAGGAGTTTAGCCCAGTTGTGTCGGCATCGGAGTCTGGCAGCTTCACACTGACTTCAGGCAGTGACTTTATCTCCCCTGATTTCCGGTGAACAGTGAAGACGCTGTGTGTTCAGGAGTCCCTGGATGGGCTACAGTGTGCAGACGCTGTCTGTGTTGATGATCCTGCCAGTGGCCGAGGGGTTGTGCCAGGGTCTCCAATTGACGGAGCTGTGTCCTCTCGGGTCAGCAGACCTACGGTATTCTTCCTGCACAGGCAGTTGAAGGGCGGGCAGTAGAGGTGACTATTTTACAGAGCTGGGCTGAAGTGCTGGGAGAATTGGAGGATCACTCCGCGGCAATGGAGGAGTCCTTGGCCTTTGTAACGTCCTGAGACTTTCACTTTAGAATTGATTTGGAATGCTGTAGTCCAGTTGGGGGCAGTTCTGGTCCCTCAGGTTACTTCGCTTTCCCAGAAGGTGCAACAGCATTCAGTGACTATTGAGGAAACTTCAGCCAAGGTATTGTCATCTGTAACTATGATCCAAACAAAAGTTAGTTTGGTGAAGGAGCGGTCTGACATTCATATTCAGGAGTCCTCTTTAATTAAAGCTAAATTGGAGATCTTGGAGAACTCTGCTATAGCTGCTAACTTGAGACTGGTGAATTTTCCCCGGGTCTCTCTCGTATCAGCTAGAGACATGTTTTGCAGTTATTTGACTGATATATTGAGAATACCTCCTGAGTCTCACTCACCAACAGTGAAGGCATTACTTTCTCCCATCTTCTAAGAAAGCTGCTATGACAAGAGATGTCCTGGGGTTAGAACAAGTTGATGTCCTTAATATCACTGATATCCTGGAGAAATCCCAGGAAGATGAAGCTACCTTCTACATTGTTGATTATATTAGCCTTATTATCAGATAAAGAATGTTTAATGAAGATTTTCTTCAAAAAAATAAATTTGCGATTTAGAGGGTTATGGGTTCTTGTGTACCCTGATCTTGCTCGTGATCCTCGGAGAAAGGAGGTGAGAGTTTCTCCTCCTTCACTCTGGAGTCCAGCAGATGGGAGCTCTCTCTTTCCTCAAATATCCTTATAAGTGCTTGATTAAACACCAAGTCTGTTCCTACATTTTTTTATGAGCCCTCCCAACTGCTGACTTTCCTTAACCCCCCCGTTTGGGAGCTTAGGCGGGGCCTCCCATTGAACCACCATGACATTTTGAGTTACTGCTTGTTATGCCTGTGTTTATTATCCTCTCTGTACTGGTATGGGTTTATTTCCTTGTACTTGGATCTCTTCTCTGGTGGACTAGAGTGGGAATGATTGTATGTTTTTCCTAAGCCTCTTTTTTTCCTGATTGTGTTGCTAATCCTATCCCAGTTTCTGTATAAGAATGTATGCTTGGTTGTTATTGTAAAATTGCATAAAGATAAAATTAAAAAAAAAATGGAAACATGCAGTTGTGAACATTTGCTCTTTTTTTGGATAGCTTTATCTTTATCTTTATTAAAAATTTAATATACCGCCTGAACCACTTGGCATACAGCGGTTTACAATAAAAACAAAAGCGGAGCTACTGAGAGAGAAACAGAAAAGAACGCCATTCATGTAGGGTAAAGAATAGAAAAGAAATAGGCCAACAGAGTAGAAAAATAATAAAAGACAGACAGGTTATCAGGTAGACACAGAA
The DNA here is from genome assembly GCA_033557465.1 of Ichthyophis bannanicus. Lineage (NCBI taxonomy): Eukaryota > Metazoa > Chordata > Amphibia > Gymnophiona > Ichthyophiidae > Ichthyophis > Ichthyophis bannanicus. The sequence goes on along the minus strand of CM066034.1, from coordinate 732,038,389 downwards.
GGAGGGGGAAAAGGAAGGTCAAAGGCTGAGCAGAAAAGGTAGGTCTTAAGACAAGCTTTGAAAGTGGAGAAAGAGGATTCTAACCGTAGCGAAAGTGGCAGTGAGTTCCAAAGACGGGGCCCAAGGAAAAAGAAAGCAGAAGAACGTGTGGATTCAAGATGAGCCTGAGAAGGGGATGGGAGAAAAAGACGATTCAAATGGAGAGATCTAAGTACTCTAGAAGGACAAGAAAAGTGAACCAGATCGGAGAGATAGAGTGGAATACCAGTGTGCAAGGACCGGTGCACGAAAATCAGGATCTTATACTGTATGCGAAAAGGAACGGGCAACCAGTGAAGGCGAAGAAGCAAAGGAGTGACGTGAGCTGATCGGGGAGAGTGGGTCAGAAGACGGGCAGCAGTGTGATGAACTAGTTGAAGACGACGAAGCTGGGTAAGTGGAAGACCGGCTAAAGATGCATTGCAATAGTCCAAACGAGAAACCACCAAAGCAAGGAGAAGTGTAGTCATAGAAGTGGGGGAAAGAAAAGGCCAAATTGCTCGAAGTTGTCGCAAAGTGTGAAAAGAACGTTGCACAACGGAGGAGATATGATCTCTAAAAGTTAAGGCAGAATCCAAAGTGACCCCGAGATAACGCAGAGAAGTGACTAGGGGAATAGGTCTTCTTGATCTGCCTGGATGTCATCATTGGCTTTCTTACCTTCATTTGTATACTTTTTTTTTGGGGGGGGGGGGAGGGAGGTTGGTCATTCACCTGACGGTTATGTTGCCATAGCATAGTTGGCTGATGAATTGCTCACCGTAGGGGCTGCTTCTTTCCCCATTCTTTATTTCTGGTAAAACAACAAAGAAATGGCTAAGTACAGGCCTGCTGTACTTTCATGAAAAATTGAGGTTCGGTTTTAAATATGTTCAGTAGGGCCTGTTCCGCAAAATTCCTAAGCTTTATACATGGCTGAATCCTTGAAATATTTGTCCCAGAGACTTATTTGTAATTTCTGCTATAAACAAATAAATTAATTAAAAAGAAAATAGATATAGATAGATATTTATGCCAGGCTTTTGACTGTTTTGGCTCTGTGCCGCATCTCTTAATTCCTGCATGCCGCCATCTTGGCCAGACTAGAGGCCATAGTAATTACATGCAGTCTTGGAATGGGGATCAGCTAAGGACTCCCCTATTTGTAAAGCACTTTTGTTTTTATTGTTCACAAAAATGTGGAAAATGCAAGCAATTTCCTGACTACTACTGAAGGTTTAGTTAAGCAGTTTTTGTTGCTGTTTTCTTGACCTTGTACAGTAAGTGTTTTTGCCATAGGTATAGCACATGAGAACACTCTTACCTGTACGAGGTCCTGTAGATTTGCACTTTGCTTTAAGAACAAATGAATTCAATATCCAGTGTACTTGAAGGAAGGACCTGCCTGAAGAATGAGAGAACAGAGCTCTGTTGTAAAAGAATACATAGAGTAATAAAATGGAAGTCTAGTTATTAAGCTGGAGCAATTCTCGTCAGTTTTTAAAAAATGTTATTCCCACCAATGAAATTACAATGCTTTTTATAATACAGTACTTTATTTTAAAAACACATTTTTGGTTTATGTATTTCTTGTGTAGTAACGTTGTAAATGACGACAGATAAAGAGCAGCGTGGTCCCTCTGTAGTCTGCCCAGTAAGATGCTAGAGTTGTGGAGTTGTCCCTGCCGCTCCAGGCAGGTTACCCCTCTCTTTTTATGAAGTTATTGGGTACATTTGCTTGGATTCCATCCTCTTGCTATGTTGTGATCCTGTGCATCTGTCTAATGCCTTTCCGAATCCCAATTTGGTTTTGCTCCCACCATCTCCTTTGGGAGGGCACTCCAGGCATCCGTCACCCTTTCCGTGAAAAAGTATTTCCTGATGTTGCTTTTAAGTTTACCTCCTCGCAACGTCATACTGCTTTCCCATCTTTGAAAAAAGGCTTTTTGTTCATTAACAACATTTGAACATCTGTATATCTCCCCTCTCCCTCCTCCCCTCTAGTGTATGCCTATTTAGGTCTTCAAGTCTTTTTCCTTTAGCATGTACTCTGCCTCGCTTTGTTCAGTTTTTTGTAATCCATCTTTATAATTATTAATCCCAGAAATTGATGTAATTTTAATCTAGATAGATCTGCATAGCTTGTGAATGTTTTTGGGATGCTTCCTCAAGTTTATAGTGCATGGCGTCAAGTCTATTTTAACCAAAATCAGCATCCAAAAGAGAAACTACTTCCAAACAATTCAGTTTAGTATCGTTCTGAAAAGTCTTACAATAGAGATTTTCATCTCAAATTATTTAGATGCAAAGATAATTATATGAATTAACTGAACTGGAAAAAAATGCATAACGAGTAGGAACATGTTTAAATGATATGTTTATCTGTAAGTGAAGTTTACAGAAAAGAAGATTTAAGGTTTCTGTATTAAAGCTTTCAGAACTGGATGAATCACCTCTGCCATTAACCATTTGAGCAAATGTTGCTGAGTTGGTCACTGAAAGTCTAATGTGTAGTTCATTGTGTAGACTGAGACTGCATATATAGGATACAAACCATTTTAACAACTTTGTCAGGAGCCCAGCTTTAAGGGTGAGTGTGTAAGGGATGGGGGCAGGGACAGAATGAAAGTCATCAAGAACAAAGACCAACCAATGAGAGAAGATGCCTAGTGCAATGCTTTCATGAAAGCAATGTAAGGGGGGTTTTTTTGTTTTTTTTTAAATACATAACATAATACAGGAAAAGTCATATGATCATTTGTCATGGTTTGTGTTTTTTTGTGCTTTTTTAAATTAGACTTTATTATAATAGGAGGTTGGTTTATTAAGCCATGTTAGGCTTTTGCAGCTAATGCTGCATATTAGTTCAAATAGTGTCATGTTAACTACAAAAGCCATGCACAGCAATGTGTTGGTCATGCACAGCATTTCCGTAGCATATGACTCCTAGAAAATGCAGCGAACGTGGCTTTGCCGTCTATGCTCGCGATAACCACGGGTTGAAGACACACCCACTCTCTCCTCTCAAGTAGCTAATGCATAGTCTGCAGATAGCACAGCGATTTTCTGCGCTATCCACATCTTCCCTGCGTTAGCTGTTAGCATTCGCCAAGCGCACTGTGTTATCTGCACGTTAACAGCTAACACAGCGTAGTAGGCTGACCTCTAGGTTTTGATAGAAGCCCGTTTAAATTCTCCAAACATTGTTTGTTTGTTCTGTGTTCCTCAAGGAATGAATCCAGTACCCAGATTAAATGCTTTGGACCCCAAAGAAACCTTGCTTTTTAGCCTTACAGTTTGTAAAGGGCAGTTGTCTAAATAAGAAGATTGGGACTTGATGATTAGCAAAGCCACCATTTGGCAGTACACATATAAGGTACCGAGTGCAGTCTGAGATGCGCTTTTAATTCAGCTGTATTCCAGTGCCTGCTGCTTTATATGACAGAAATTTGTAGTGCTTCAAGTTAGCAGCGTGCTAAACGTTTTGGCATACAATATTCATGACATACAATATAGCCAAGTTAATCTGACATGGAGGTATAATTTAATACATTGTCGGTATAAATTAATTTCCTGTTAGATGGCTTCAAACTTCTTCCCCCTCCAAGAGGCGGTCGCACATATCTGCCTCTTTGTAGCTCTGAATGTGCCCTGCAGTACCGTTTCCTTAAAGTGTCATTTGAAACCGGGTCTACCTTTTTACTTCCTTCCGTGCCCCAGTACTGCATAATAAATTTCCTCCCACTGTATGATTGCAACCTGTCTCACTGTTTCTAAATGAACTGTGGTTAGCGGTCACACAAACGAAATACCCTGTGAAAGCATATCGTAGGCCTCTGAGCAGGAAATGCAAGTTATTTTTCAAGAAGGTAGGAAATATTTGTTTCCTCTGTTCTTTACCCAATTTAGAAACTCGGCTAGCAGCCTAGTTACACGGTTGTGTAGTGTAGGTATGGGTGGTCTGTTCCTGCTTACATTTCAGTGCATGGCTGTATTTTCAAACTGGATCCATATTGTCTATATTTAGAGTTATGCTAGCAGTTTGCAGTTGAATTGGGATCACTTCAACATAGCTGCAATGTGTGCTAATTCGATTAAAAAGTCAGGGCTCAAAGGAGTGGACACTTTTTTTAGTTTTCAGCCTTTTAATACTGTGAGTGCTTTCACCTATTATTTTACGAGTGCACTCATATAAAATCGCTTTAAGGGGGGTGACAGAAGAGCGTGAGTGAAATGCTCAGTGTTATGTTTTTAGAATGATTTCTGAATTTTTCTAAAGTTTCTCCTACCGATGATCTGAACTTTTAGATCGTATTAGAGGCATGGTATTGTAAACGTTTAGCATGTTGCTGCTGCACATTTGGGTGGTAAGTTTTATAAACATTCTTCATGTGTAATAGGCTTCTTATAAAATGGCGTGAAACCCAAACGTGTACATGGTACAAGGAGGTGTGTGTACTTCTAGAATAGGTGTGCTCAGTGGAGGGATTTGTGATTTGCATATATATTTTATAAAATATGTGTGTATGAGTGTGATTTACCTGTTGACATTTCCATCTCCTCCCAAGCAGGTAGATATATCAGCACCTACAATCTAGATGTGATGTCTACAGGATTTATACTAGTATTTTTTGAAGACACATAAAGTGGAATTTTACAAATGACTTCCACGTGCAATCTGGGGGAAAAAGAAGGGACGTCTAAGTTCAGGCACCATTTCACTAATGTGGAAATGTTTGATATGGATGTCTGCAGGGGCGTCTACATAGAAATCCCCATAATAGTATTTCAGACATTGATGTCTAGGGAGTAGCCTAATGGTTAGAGTAGTGTACTAGGACCAGGGAAGCCAGGGTTCAAATCCCACTGCTGCTGCTATCATTGTAATCGTTTAGAGAATTGGGGATTGTGGAATAGCATCTTCTCTACACCCCTGGATGTTTTGATGGCCAAAATGAGCTCTTCTTGATGTTTGTTTGTGCCTGGAGCTGGTATAACCTTAAATGTGACTTGTTCTTGGAGTAGATATAACCTTAGAGGCAACTCCGGATGTTCAGGCTGTTTCTGAGATCAGGCAGTGACGTACAGGTTCATAGGTACGCCCCGGTCATGCCTCCACTATGCCACCGTTCAGACTTGGATGTCCTTACACTGCCAAAATCCAGCAGGCGCTAACTATTGTGACTTTGCATGTGTCCTAGCCTGCCTTTAGCGCCTGCCAGAACCTGCACTAACAGTTAACGCCACTAGTAAAAGGTCCCCGTAGCTGTCTATATGTCCTTACAAATAGGCTAAAAATAGATGCGTTCTGTACTTTCAAAGTTAGGCACCTATTATGAAATGACTCCCTGAAAGGGCCACTTTTTTTTTTCTTTTTTTTTAAAAGTAAAACAGCATTTTATGGGCAGAATTTAGGTGTTTTCACACAGGTTTTCCCTGTGTAATTTTAGAAAACATGCACCTACATACGACCTGTGCATGCTTGTACTTTCTACGGCGCACACGTAAGAGCAGTGTAAGTGTGGCATTAAGTGCGCGCACCCATGCTAATTGCAGATGACCTTAACGCACAGTAAAGGACGTTTCCATGCAGTACGTGCAGGGGGTAGTTATCGCAAGGCTTTTGCACTGACTGCATGTTGGGGTTTGTTCCTAAGTTCAGCAAGTGCAAAACCTCATCACGCTTTAGTGATACGGCCCCTTAACAAACTGCTGGTTGGTGAATAAGCTTAGAACTATGGCACCCGATTACACAACCGTGTTACCGGCACTGAATATTCCAGATAAGGGGATGAACACAGTTGGTACCACAGAATATCCCTGGGTGCTGCCGTTGCTAACCGGTTAGCATCAGGGCATTCGGGGTCGGCGCCTGGTAATATTGAGCCTGCTGCCCGGTTATGTCAAAGTGGTGAAAGTAAGACGCGGCAGACAGCTGAATATCACCGCTGCCTGGTTAGCTTTCTGGCAATCCAGGCAACCCAGATATGACCCTGGCATTGGGTATCCGTGGCGACGTCTAGCCGCTGAAACCATGTTAGCTGCCACCGCTGAATGTCCTTCCCCCCACCCCCATGTTTCTTAGGTCCATCTACCTTGACGTCTGTTCTTCAGTTACAGAATATGAGAAATTGATTCTTCAACGAGAACTCTTTAAATACAGGCATTGCTACTAGGGGTTTGTACTCCTGCTATTATGCACATTTATTTGCGTGCTTCTCAGACCCCCCAGCTGTGCATGGCACCCTTGTAAGATTAGGTTTTGTGTGCATCATTGATAAAACAAAATATGAGCTGTCTTGCAGTCAGGTATATCTGAGCTTGTGGCTCATGATTAAGGTACCAGATTTTTTTGTAGGCAGATCTGGGACAGTTATCTGAAGTGTGCGGAGGGAGGGGGATGGGGGTGGAGGGACACCTTAGTTCCAGGTTGAAGCAACAAGGAATGCAGGAGAGAAGAAAAGTCATTACCTTGTGCTTCCTTCTGTCCCATGACAATATCACTTTCAAGCAGACAAACTGATAAGAGAAATATAAACAGTGAAGCATTTCCCCTGTACTATGCAAAATATAAAGAGGAACACACAAAATGCCCTACTGGGTCAGACCAAGGTCCATCAAGCCCAGTATCCTTTTTCCAACAGTCACCAATCCAAGTCACAAGTACCTGGCAGGTTCCCAAAAAGGTACACTGGTTCCACAATGCTTGTCCCGGGGTAAACAATGTATTTCCCAGGTCCTCTTTAATAATGGTTTATGGACCTTTCCTCTAGGAACTTATCCAAACCTTTTTTAAACCCAGCACATTAACAGATTTTACTACATCTTCCGGTAACGAATTCCAGAGTTAGATTATACATTGAGTGAAAAAATATTTTCTCCAATTTAGTCTTAAATGTGCTACATTGTAGCTTCATTGCATGTCCCCTAGTCTTTCTACTTTTTGATGGAGTAAATAACTTATGTTTACCCATTCCACTCCATTCATTAATGATGATGACTGAAAATTCTAAAAGCTGACATATTGCAATCATTACATTGAAAATAATTTTTTTCCTACTCCCTCTGTCTGCATTGCTGGAATTGGGGACAGGAGGCTGCCAAGCAGGTGAGAGTCAGGGACACAGCTCTAAAATTGGGGACAATCCCTGAAAATCAGACATCCGGTAACCTTACTTATAATCTTTGTGTAATATCAGCTTAAAATCTATGACTTTTTTAACTACTTATTCATTGCTGAACAAAAAGTTTGAATAGCTCATTTTAATATCCAAAGCAAAGCATCTGATTATGGATTAGGGAAATCATTTTAGAATAAACAGTTTAACCAAAAGCAGGTCTGATCTGAACTTCACCTAAAAAATAAAAATGAAACTAACACTGGCATTAAATTACAATTTCTTTTAGACTCAGTTTTGTTTGAGTATTCAAATTTGGATTTTGAATACTGAACTGGGTGGTGGAACAGATGGGTGGGTATTTGAGAAGGTCTAAGTAAATGGCATTGTAACAAAGGATTTTTAGTTTAATATTTACCAGCAGTTCTGTGAGTAATTTTAAAACAGAAAGCAAATAGGGCTTATTTCAAGAGGGCGGGGTTATGAAATCTGGATGTTAGCCAATTAAATTGTTTTGCATAGTATAAAGCATTGTTTTACCAGGCGTGGATGTTATAGTTCACAGGAAATGAAACCCTTGACATTTTACAGTTTTACATTTGAAGAAAAAAATGTGATAAGAAAATGTATCTCAGTACAAAACTTTCTCTCATTGTTAATTGAATGTTGATTTCTGATGTTTAGTGTTTACTACTGGAAAAGCATCTGTATAGTATATCTATCAATTTCAAAACGATGGGGCATGTTTAATAAGAAATCTGCCGGTAGCACATATGTTGGCCCAAAATATAGTGTGGACACGAAGGCTATGACGGCGTGTGCATATATATACTGTGTAACTGGTATATGGGTGCGGTAAGTGCACATGAGCTAAGAGCTACCTTCATGGTTAATGTACGCCCAGAATATGCCCACACGAACCGTGAAGCGTAGTCCCCGTCCAATCGCATGCTACTCAATGTGGGATTTTTAGCATGGAGCACTTAACCAGCAGCATGTGGTTTAGCATGGAGTAGCGCCAGTTAATAAACATGCCCCTATATGTCAGATATGATAAAAGATGGACTTTGTGATCTTTAAAATTTTAAATCATGTTCTGTTTTTCACATGATGGATTCTTCATTAGGAAAAAGAAAGCCTTGGGGTTTAGTTTTTAATAAGTGATTTCAAGCATTTCTTTCCCGTATCTGGACAAACCTTTTTTAAGAATTCTGCAGTTGTAATGGTCAAAGCTCTATTTTCTAAACTTTAAGTATGTAGATCGAAGAGTGAAAAGTTTGAAGTTGGCTAAAATTAAAATATCAGGCTCCTGTTTGCAGAATGGCTGCTGTAGACCCCTAGTGGTAGTATTGCAGTACTACCAGTATCAGTCAGGCTGCTGAATAGGGGTTCTGTTTTATAGTGGATTGGGATCAAGATTGAGACTTACACTTTACAGGTTTAAGGATCCGGGTGGAGTCCGTATTAGCACTATTCATGCTGGACTGGGTGACTCGGGGAGGGTGCTCCTTGTTTTTTAGCAGATTGTAGGTAAGGTTCCTATTTTTCTGACATTGTGGCCTGACCCTTTATAAGCAGACCCCATTTGGGGCTATTTTATTGTGGGCTAGTTAGATGTTGTTAAATTCAGGTACAGTAGGTAACTTGCCTTGAGCTACAAATGAAGAGGGAAACTAAATTTAAATCAGTGAGCAAGGTGTAAATTAGCCCTGCTCATTGAAATCACATTTGATATGTTTTGCTGCTTCACTGGGACTGGTAGTGTACATTAAGTATGAGGTGTGGCCTGAGATCTTTTATGCTTGCTTGGAGGAAAAAAATGAATATGTATCTTTTTATATTAAGAAGTGTACACACATTTCGATCCCCCAATACATGCATGCGAGCAGGCACACATACACAGTTCTGACAAATGCATGCACGCAGGGCCGGCCCTAGAGTTGGTTGAAGGTGTTGGCACCGTACCTTAAGCCTTGCAGCCCCCTGGCTGTCAGAATCTAGCTTTTATTTATTTAACAGGTTTTATATACCGCCTTATCATCAATTCGAGGCGGTTCACATGGAACAAACATAGCAATAAGCTTTTACATAGAACAGGGAGAAGAGACTTGGAGGAGTATATGGGGTATTAGATACATTTAACAATGGCTAACTATGTGCAGAAACATTGCTGCAAATGAGGTGATGTAGTTACATTAATCAGGTGTCCATTGCTACATCTTTAATATCTCACTGTGGCATTTGTTTTATTAGGTAGGACCGTAGTCTTCACAGAATAGATGGGTCTTGATGGTTTTCCTGAAATCAAGCAGGTCTTTGATTTCTCGTATCGGGGAAGGTAGCTGATTCTGGTGCAAGTCAGTTGCTTTGATGTTCTGTAGTTTTTTGGGGTTTTGATGATGTTAGTGTCTGTACTACTTGTTCTGATTGCAGTTGATTTCTGTATCAACGGTTGAAGAGTCCGCGGGGATGGATTATTTAATAGTTTTGAAGATGATTACTATGCATTTGTATTTAGCACGTGTAGCAACAGGAATACCCTGCTCTTTGTCCCTTCTGCCCCCCAGAAGCTGACACCTTAGGCGACTGTCTAGTTTGCCTAATGCTTGGGCCGGCAGTGTATGCATGCATGCATACATATGCACACACAAGAGTCCCAATCTGTGTGTGCACACACACACGCATCTATATACCCAACATACATGCACAGAGCACTCCAACAGACGCAACTGCACCCACATGCATGGACGGACAGCATCCTACTCACAAAGCCATCACCGATATGCAGATACCCAACACACACTGACAATACACACATATCCTGCCCCCCCATACACTGCCAGTACATACGCTCATACATGCCTGCCTTCACATATCCCACATTCACATTTCTTCATGTAAATGGCTAAACTCTTCTAGATGTGCATACCATGCTACTGATTCACAGATACATGCACACCTCACATACATCGTTGGTCACTGCACATGCTAGTCCCTACCACCTACCCACTCGCGCATCCCCTTGTATCCTACCAGATGCACTTTGCATAGATGTTCCAGTGGAGTCCCCCAAACAGCCATGCCCGAGTCTGTGAACGGAGGGAAGGGGAAACGCACCATTACATCACACTCTCTAAGGGGCTGATTTTATAAGATGTGCAGAGGTTTGCATGCAAGTTATACCTGTTATTCCCTATTTCAAAGAAGTTGCGCAAATGAATGGATGCGTATGTGTGCTTCAAGTGGTTGCTATTCTATTAGCGTGCATGTTAGTCCTGTCACTTATACTTCTGTTTGGGTTTGCACAGGGGCGGATCGTAATTTTATGCATATCCATTCTAAAATAGAATTGACGTACATCTGAATAATTTCGTTGAGGGCACTTGCATCTACTCTAGAGCAGGTGGCACTGCTGCAACTAGATTGAGGTGTGCCGTTACATCCCTATTTTGTAAAGTAAGGTGCACGTCCTTCTTGTGAGCTTATAAAATTATGTTCTAAGGGGTGGTATTTTAGAAGTTCTATTTGTTGGATGTCTGAAACCGGGCACTTAGATATGCAAATCATGGAGATGTCCCCAGAGCCATTTTAGGAAAGATAGATTGATGTCTCCGGTGTGAGAAATTTTGTGTAGCACAAGGGACGTGGAGGCATGCCCTGGGCGGAGCAAGGGAAATGCACGTCGCAGTGTGATTTCAGAAAGGCACAAGCACGTCTGGCCCTGGATAGTGAGGTGGCCATGCCTAAACCTGCTGCCGACCACAAATAAAGGTGCAAGAGTATTCATTTCATGGCTGCAGCGCTTTCAGGAGACAGAGCAAGATGCACGCACTTCGCCACAGTTAATATTTCCTGCCTGTAAATACATACTCCAAATACATTACTGGAGCACTGTCGCAGCTCCGAGTATGTGAAATGCCAGGGCAGGATATGCTAGTCTCATAACATAGACGCCTCCCTTCTGACCTACCCAGGCTGGAGCATCCAAGTACCTGGTTCTGGGAGGATCTACTTTGGGAACGTCCATATTTTGTAAAATGGCTCGGCCTGTGCACATACCCACATACATTCTTGCTATCTGCGCGGAGCCCATCTCCAGAACTGGTTACTGGAACATAAATATTTTGCACTGGAGATGGAGCAATTTCAGAATGCACTGCTACTATCCCCCCCCCCACCCCCCCCCCCCCCAAGGGTTTTCAGACGTTCTGCTATGGATGTGCCAGATTCTTCCTAGATGTGTCTTCTAAAATGCCACTTTAAGTGTGCAGGTCTGAACTTGTTACTTTAGAATGTGCTCTTATCTTCCTGAGGACCCAACAGGCAGATATATGCACATAGTTTATAAAATATATACACACATTGTGTCTCTACCTGCACTCTGCCCACATTCCTTCCCTGAACACATGTACACCTGGGTAAAGTATGTGCATTTCTTGTTCATTGTGTATACTTTTCTGCCTGGGGTAATTTTATGAGGCCTTTTACGCGTGTTTACTGGCATACATGCACGAAAAATGCTTTATAAAATTAAGAGTTTTATGTACATTATAAATTTTCATAAGGGTTATTTTCTGGTCTTGCGAGTGTTTACAAGAAATATGAGACTATTTAGGATCTGCAGTGGGGAAACAAATAGCATTTAAGAAGGACTTTTCTTTTTCCTGCTGGGATTACATCAGAACCTTTATCCAATTTATAGGACAAAAGTTAAATTCAATATTTGTATGCAAGCCAAAGGAAAATGTACCATAAGCAGTGGAATGTTCTTCTGAGTCAGAGTTCTAAGAATCTAAGATTTACTTAAAGACTATTTATGTGAAGACCAGCTAATCATTAGTCATCTAGGGCTTCAGTTTTCACATTTGCATCTAATTGCAGCTAGACATCTAGCTTTTATTCAACCCTTTTTGGCATACGGAGAATGACCTTTTCCCACTGTATGATAAAATGGTCTTTTTTTTTTCTTAAAAAGATCAATATCTTTATTGTACAGACTAACTAACTGAATGTGAAAATAAATGACATTCGGGTTATATTTTGTAAAATATTTTCAGGGATACATAATAGGCAATCGATGTGGCAATGGCCACAGGCAAGAGTTTACAAATGATACGTCACGGCTGTGTTATGAACATGCCATTTAGTGACAACTGTTTTGTCTTGCAGGATGAAGTGGTCGCTGTTTCAGAGAAGGTTATTGTCAAGCTTGAAGACCTGGTAAAATGGGCCCATTCAGATTTCTCAAACTGGAAATGTGGTCTCCGGGCTCTACCGTTAAGACCCAAAGAGGTGGGAAAGAATGGACAGAAAGAGTCTGTGCTGAAATACAGACAGTCAATGCTCAACAGCGCACTGAACTTCAAAGATGTTTTCAAAGAAAAGGCTGACCTTGGTATGTTTTCTAGACAAATAAATATTTGGGGTTTTGCTGATATTTTGTGTGTAAAGGGTGTTGTAGGTTGGTGTTCTGTGCTTTTAACAATGTATATCTTTTAGCTGACTAAGCAATAATAGTCTGGTATTTATCAGCTATGGGTCTCATGTTCAGAAACACTTTTATGTGGTCGACAGCAGAGGTGTCTCTATTTTTAATTTCCTGGGGTAACCACTGGATACAATTTTGGGCATCTAAATAAGATTTGGCTGTACACTATCTGTTTTAAAAGGCGTGGGGTTTAGGGTGGGTGGTGGGCTAAGCCGTAAATTATCTGTTCAGCAGCAAAACTCAGCCTCTGAAAGGGCTAATTATCCATTTAAATTTGACTGCAGATATAGTAGGCTTAACTTAAAAGGATAAAGAAGGCAGGTGCTAAGCTTGTACCCCTACTAACTCCTGAGGACACACTGAAGCCCCAAGCCCCTCTCCCTGCCAACCCTTGCGGAATATTAAAATAAATAGCGACGGGTCCCCTCCCACCAAATCCCTGACCTACCGTAAGTAATTGCCAAATCTCCACCCCCACCCCATATCCCCAGAGATGCTCACCAGGCAAGCAAGAGAGGCTCTCGACGTCTTCCATGGCGCATGCCGCGTTGAGTAGTAAATAGCGATACAGCCTGGAGCTGTCACTTCACTTAAGAATAATTTATTTATTCTTCCCAATACTTGGGCTGTCAGTCAATGAACCAGTATCCATTCAGAAATCAGATTTGAATGGAGATTAGTCAATTCATTGAACCCATCTCTTTTCAGAACTGTGCTGGCCTATCTGGATAGATTTAGTGGGAATCTCGCTGTTAAATGGATAAGTTCCAGTTCTGCCTCCACTCCTTAGATAAGTGATTTATGTGGTCACCATCCTCTGGCAAACGCATAGCATAAAAACATAAGATATGTCATACTGGGTCAGACCAAGGTCCATCAAGCCCAGTATCCTGTTTCCAACAGTGGCCAATCTAGATCATACGTACCTAGCAGTATCCCCAAAAGACAAAGGTTCCACAATGCTTGTATTGGGTCAAGCATTGATATCCTGGGTCTCTTTTTAATAATGGTTTATGGACCTTTCCTCCAGGAACTTGTCCAAACCTTTTTTAAACCCAGCTACACGAACAGCTCTTACTACATCCTCCGGTAACAAATTCCAGAGTTTGATTACACGTTGAGTGAAAAAATGTTTTCTCTTATTTGTCTTAAATAGTTTACCCTGTAGCTTCATTGCATGTCCCCTAGTCTTTCTATATTCTGATAGCGTAAACAATTGATCTACGTTTACTCGTTCCAATCCATTCATTAATTTATAGACCTCTATCATATCTCCCCTCAGCCATCTCTTTTCCAGGTTGAAGAGCCCTAACCTTTGTAGCCTCTCTTCATAGGGGTATCCTTCCATCCCCTTTACCATTTTGGTGGCTCTTCTCTGAACCTTTTCTAATAACGCTATATCCTTTTTAAGATACGGTGACCAGAATTGCACACAATATTCAAGGTGCGGCGTAGCATGGAACGATACAGAGGCTTTATAATATCCTTTGTTTTATTTTCCATTCCTTTCCTTATGATACCTAGCACTTTCTCTCAATATTGGGCCCATTCTTTGTTGCTAGTAGTAAATCTTTCCCATACCATTTGGTGATCTGTGTCTGTAACTGATGCTGTCTACATGATTTAGATATCACAAAAAATAAGATAGCAATCGGTCTTTCGGAAATGCTGAATCCTAAAATGCTGTTAACATTGTTGCTAACTCAGAAAACTTCCAGGCCTACAACTATACTAATTTTCAGCCAAACATTAAGTTTTAAATGGAATACTGATATATTCCCAGGGAATTTCATTACAAATGTAACAAGGACTTTCCATATGATGGAGTACATACAATGTATACCTTGAGTAGAAAACTGGGGCATTGGTAAACTTCAGGTATTCAGCTTCTCCCATGACAGCAACAAGACAGGATGATTCTCCAGAAAGAACAGCGAGTGATTTATTGCAAGAAAAAAATCTTACCTGGTTAGTAAAGGTCATTAATTAAGGAGTGGAGGAGTGGCCTAGTGGTTGGGGCAAGGTACTTCAGGCCGGAAGGTCAGTGGTTCAAATCCCACTAGAGGACAGCAACCTTGGGCCGGAAGGACGGGGTTTTCTAGTCCCATAGGTGCTCCTTGTGGTCTTGGGCAAGCCACTTAACCCTCCATAGCCCATGTTCCCTGTAAAATAGTTATCTCCAAGTTATAATGCCCTGTTCAATGTAATTTCAGTTTGTTCAATGTAAACCACACTGATGCTGAATAGCACGGTATATAAGAGAATGTAAATAAAATAAAATAAATTAATTAAACCTTATAGCCATCTGCTGATTCATACCAACTGTGTGGATATACGTACGCAGCATAACTTCGCTGTGGCCAGGGCAAGATGTTAGGAGTAGATTGTGTGATACCGCAACCTCTGATCCTTTTTTCAATTGTGAGGCCTATTAAGCAGGCTCTTCCAGCTTCATTGTTACCATGACACATACTTGGCCATTAGGGTGTAAATATCACCATATCATTTGGACACAGCCGGTATTACCAATAGGCATCGCCTAGAGCACCAGTGGTCTGAGGGCAGACTAATGCCACTGTCTCTCTCTGGAATCTGCAGTGGCAATGCCTTTTAAACAGCACCGCAGTGCTTGCCGAAATCTCCAACACCGTGGTGCTGTTTGTGTTTCCTCCCCCTCCGACACAGACTTCCCGTTTGCATGGGGGTGGAAGGGGCTGGATCAGCCGCTTCTGTCCCCATGTAAAAGGAAATAGAATCGGAGGGCTAGGAAGCAGGAACAGTGCCGCAGCACCGGAGGTTATGGTAAGCACGGCAATAGTGTTATAAAGGCATTGGTGCCGCCTCTGGTCCTGGAGAGGCGTGGCAGCGGCGATAGTGGGGGCGGGAGGAATGACGGAAGGGTACCAGGAATGAGGTTTGTTTAGGGCACCTTGTATCCTTGCACCTGCCCTGCATATGAGCCACCACGTACAGACTCTGACCTAGGCTTTTCTTGAACTTTGCTGATGCTGCAGGCAGAAGTATGGGACACTGATAATTCTGCTTGACTCATCATTGTTGAATAAAACCAGTCAGCATCTATATAAGTAATGGCTATTTTCCCTTAAGAATCTTCCAATCCACCTGCTTATTTTTACCTAGAGGATTATTTAGAACTCGATACCTGTGTCTGGCAAGCCTGCTGGAAACGGTTGAAAGAGGAATTAGTTGTGTTTTACAAAGTTTTAGCGACTAAGCAGCATTTAGCACGATCATTTCAACACAGCAACTTTGCATTTTTCATTCTTGAGGCCATATTTTTAAAAACCATCAAATGTATTTTCAGTCTCATCCCTTACACAGTTCCTTTACATGAAGTAGGAATGCTGAAGCGTAAGCTTTATTGGTCTATAAATATCGCCTCATGGTTGGACTGTATTTCTATGCCTTGGATTGTTGCTTAAGCTGAGAAAATGTCTCGGAGGTTGATTGTTTGTTTTTTTATTATTGAAACCTCTTTGAGCCATACTACGGAATATATTTTAGGCATTAGTTACTAAAAACAGCAGTTTATTTTTTGTGCACCTAAGTTATTGTTGATTTACGCTGCAACGTCCGTGTCTGCCTTCTTCTCAGAGTGTATCTCTCTTTCAGGTGGCCCGTCTGTGTGTGCATACACCGAGACTGGCTTGTATGTAATATATATGCCTTGAGTGACTGCAGAAAAACACAGCATAGTCTGGCACCACCTTTTCTTCCTCTGAGTCACTAAAATCTGCACATTTGAAGTTAATTCTAAGTTTATTGCTAAAGGAAATTTGCTAGTAAAAAAAAAAACACCTCAAAGATATGGAGGTTTGACTTGCAGCGAGCTAGATTACAGTGAGGAAAAATGAGGTAGAATTAGTGTATTTCCAACAGGCTTTATAGCAATATATACGATTTTAAAAAGTACGTTTTTGATAGATCATACAAAATAAAGGTAATTTCCTTACACCTGTGGTTTATAGCACAATTGATAGATGCAGAAGGTGAAATGGAAATGAGCCGATCCCAGAGCATGCATTTTCAATTTGTTAAATATTTAAGCTTGCATGATTTTTCGTCCTCGTTGTAAGAGGCTTGTTAGGGCTAGTGTTACGAAGGTACGATACCGTTAATGCATAATGTTCTACCACTATGTGTGTTACTTTACATCAAGTCCCATTTAATTCAGTAGGAACTAGTTACTAATAAAGCGCGTTGACAATAAGAGCGCACATTAATGATACCGCAGCTTAGTAAATCTTAGTAAATGCATTCATCCTGTTGCTCCCTGAATCACTTGTTAGCATGTTGACGACTGAAACCTTCCGTGTGGTTTCTAGCTCTGGCTGTCCTTTGTTAGTATTATCCTGACGGTGTATCAAAGGCCATTTACAATTTGACTGTTCTCGTCTTTGGAAAAAAAAGGTAATTCAGCAGAGCGTGATGCTGCCTGCTACAGACACCATGTTTCAGAATACAAATATTACTGAGAAAGAGGGACTAGTTAAAGGAGCAATTGCATGAAATAACTGATGAAAATATCCCAGGCATTTAAGCATAAGCACATTTAACATTGAGAGATTGCAGTGTGCATGCTGGAATCAAAAAATATTTCTAGGTTACAAAATCCCATCAGGAAATGTGTGTGTCTGTGTGTCCCCGGGCTCATGGGCTTTGACATTCTTGAGTGTATGTAGCTAATAATCGTGACTGTTAAGATTTTTGATTGGGTCATGCAATTGGTTGGATTATAGTATATCTAATGTATGCAAAATCCTTAAATAGGTTACCTGTCCTGTTGATCTTTAGAATAACTGACCTTGTTCACTGGTAAAGCTAAATTAAGCTATTGTAACTTTTTAGTTCAGCCATTAAAGCTTCAGTGCCTCCCAGTTATGTTGATGTGACAGCTGTGTTGCCATTGGTCTAACATATTTATTATAACAAGCCCCCCTGGTGTCTGCAAGTTTGTGGCTTTGTCATGGAATTCCTGGAGTTTGTGTTGGACATGTTTGTGATTATTGCAACGCTTGATATACCCGCCCTTAACATGATTCATTAGAACAGCTCACATGTTGGAGCTCAGGGCAGAAATGTGGAAGGGGTCACAAAATCCTTCCGCAAAATATGCCTCTTTAAGCTATGTGCATCTGAGGGGTCCCTGTTGCATGGAGACCCAGGGAATTTGCACTATTGCACCCCTCTAACATTGTCTCTGGAGATTCTCTATTTCTGCAGAATAGTGGGAAACCAGTGGGGGGGGGGGGGGAGAAGAGAGAGAGAGAGAGATTGGTCTAGGGATGGGGAATGGAGAAGGGGGGAAATGAGGAAGGATTTGGAGGGATGAGAAAGGCACAGGTGAAACTAAGAAACTGGTCTGACAGACCAGAAGGAAAAACTGCAGGAGAAGGAAATGTTTGAGATAAAGACAAACTAGGCGTATACCTAGGGTTGAAAAGGTATAGTAATGCCATAGTGTTTAGTGGATAGACTGCTCTTACCTGTACATATGCAGTAAGGAGTATGCCTTGTAGCACTATGATTAGTAGTAGTTGTAGTGTTTACACGGTTCTCCAATGGATGAACCATGCAATCTTACTGTGTCTTTCTTTAACATTCACATTTTATAAGCCCTCTGACCCTTATGCTTTAAAGCTCCTTTCCCTTACTTCCTCATTCAACCTCCAGCTTTGCTCTACTGTCCCCACTCACCAGCACGGTCACTGCCTTGACCTTGTTTTCTTCTCTGATTGTTTACCCTCTAATTTTTCTACATCAGCTCTTCCCTTATCTGACCATCACCTGCTAAGCTTCGCTATTCATCACTCCTTGCCTCAATCTTGCCCAGTTTCCTCCAACCTCTTTAGAAATCTTCATGCTATCAACCTATCGGCTCTCTCCACAATTGTCTTATCTCCTCTTTCCTCTGCTATGTCATCTGAGTCTGTTGATGAGGTTGTAGTTTCTTGTAACACTGCACTACCCTCTGCTCTGGATGCTCTTGCTCTGCCTATGCCATGTCCTTTGAGGCGCACTGTACCTCGGCCCTGGCTGTCTTCCACTACCACTTATCTATAGTCCTGTGCCCACTCAGCTGAGTGCATTTGACTCAAATCCTCCACCCTTGCTGACTTTCTACACTTCAAATATATGCTTGCCTCTTTCCAGTCAGCCATAGCACTCGCCAAGCAAAACTACTGTGTCCACCTGACTAACCCTCTTGCCTCTGACTCTCAAAATCTCTTTACAATTCTCAACTCTCTCAAGATGCCTCTGCCTCCGATCCCTCCTTCCCTTCCTGCCCAAAACTCTAGCTGACTATTTCCATGAAAAGGTCCATAAGATTATATTCCAATTCCCCATGAGATCAATTCCATCCCCTCTTCAATCTCAACTCTTCCCCTCAACCTCTGCTACCCTTTCTTCCTTTTCTAAACTCTCCAATGAAGAAACCACTCATCTTCTTTCCTCCTCTAAGCTCACTACCTGCTCCTCTGATTCTATCCTTACTCGTCTCCTTAACTCCGTCTCCTTCACTGTCATTTCCTCTATCTCTCATATTCTCAACCTATCGCTCTCCACTGCAACTGTCCCAGCAGCCTTCAAGCATGCTGTGATCACACCTCTCCTCACAAAACCTTTACTAAACCTTACCTGTCCTTCTAATTATTGACCCATCTCCCTCCTCCCCCTCAGTTCTAAACCACTTGAATATACGATTCACCACCATTGTCTGACTTTCTCTTCTTTCAAGCCCTTCTGGATCCACTGCAATATGGCTTTCATCCTTTTCGGTAGAATGTAACAATTCTTGCCAAAGTCTCCAGCCACCTGTTCTTGGCAAAATCCTTGGGCCTTTACTCAATCCTCATCCTTCTTGACCTTTCTGCTGCTTTTGACACTGTTGACCACTTCCTTCTTGACTTCTTGTCCGCGCTTGGTTTTAAGGGTTCTGGGTTATCCTGGTTCTGTTCTTATTTCTCCCATTGCTCTTTCAGTGTTTGTTCTGGTGGTTCCTCCTCTACTGCTATCCCACTCTCAGCTGGTGTACTCCAAGGGTCTGTCTTGGACCCACTCCTTTTCTCTCTATATGCCTAGTTCCTTGATGTACTCATCTCTTCCCATGGTTTTTCTGTACCGTTTTTACACTGATGACTCCTAGTTCTATCTCTCTGCACCCGATATCTCTCTGGCAGTCAAGGCCCAGGATCTCTGCCTACCTATATGACATTGCCTGGATGTCTCATCGCCGTTTGAAAATGAACATGGCCAAAACAGAGCTTCTTATTTTCCCCGCTAAACCCACCTCCCTCCTTCCTCCTTTCTCAATCTCTGTGGATCCCTGTTTCCTCAGCCCACAACCTTAGGGTTGTCTTTTCCATCCTCTCCTTCTTCACATAGCTAAAACCTGCCATTTCTTTCTCTATAACATCAGCAAAATTTACTCTTTCCTTTCTGAACACACTGTTAAGACACTTATCCACTCTTTAGACACCTCCCTTCTAGACTATTGCAATCTCCTCCTTGCTGGCCTCCCTCTGAATCATCTCTCTCCCCTTCCATCTATTCAAAATTCAGCTGCGCTGCTAACACAGGTACACTACCAAAAAACTGCCTCCAGTTTTGCAACTGATTCCTATAGATTTTGGGGTGCTGAATCCAGGAAAAATAGCCAAAATGTTCCATCACGTCACGTTTTCTTGCAAAATTAGATTTCTTACCCATATAAGGAATGTTCACATAATTTCTTTTTAGCCGACTGCAGTTTATTTTCTTGGCACAAAATAGAGGTTGTAATGGTTAACTAACTAGAAACACTCCCTCATGATATTTTAGAGTGTTTTGTATTCATTTTATACATTAACAGGACAATTGGGAGGCGGGGGGCTAAATCCAGTACTCGCGCTGGCGCATGTTCTTTCCTGTTCGCCTCGCCTCGTTCGCTCGCTCAAACACGGTGGTTGCAACATGAACGTTCCTGTCAAATTTCAGTTTCTTGCAAGTTCATTATTACCTTTTGTTTGCTCAGTCGTAATCCAGCTTTATTCCGAAGTGGTTCACTACAGTTGTAGTTTGCAGTGCTGTGTATTTGTGATGGCTCACAGAGCCAGAGGTTGCGTCAACTCTCCGGACAGTTTTTGTTTTATTTGTGGGGAATATACCGTGAAAAAGCGGCAGAGGAACATTTCTGCATTTATTAAAAAAGTATATTTCGCCTATTTCGGTTTGAAGTTAGGCGATCAAGACAAACCGTGGGCTCCTCACAAAGTGTGCAAGACATGTGAGGAAGATCTATGCTTATGGATGAAAGGTAAAAAACAAGCATTTCGTTTCGGAATACCTATGATGTGGCGTGAACAAAGAGACCACAACAGTGACTGCTATTTTTGCTCTTGCATTGTGAAGGGATACAACTTAAAAAATAAGAACGTAATAAGTTACCCTAACCTTCCCTCAGCAATTAGGCCTATGCCTCATAGCAATGAAGTACCTGTGCCTGAACCACCAAAATCTTTGGATCATATTTGTGTGGACGGTTCTGATCATGATGAGACTCATCAGATGGCTTTTCCCGATGAGTCCAGTACTTCCGAGTTTGAAACTGAACCAGATCCGAAACCTGAACTTTTCTCTCAAGCTGAATTGAATGATTTAGTCCGGGATTTAGGACTCCCAAAAGATGCTGCCCAACTGCTAGGTTCTCGGCTTAAACAGAAAAATCTATTGTCACCAGGAACAACTTTTTATTGGTACCGCAACCGCGAGACACAATTTTTGAAGTATTTCAGCAAAGAGGAAGATTTGGTATTTTGCAATGATATATACGGAGTGATGGAAAAGTTTAAACTCAAGTATGATCCTGCTGAATGGCGGCTGTTCATTGATTCGTCAAAAGACAGCATAAAAGGTGTTCTTCTTCATAATGGCAACACATTCACTTCAGTTCCTATTGCTCACTCTGTTATTCTCCAAGAAAAATACGAGAATTTGGCCCTGATTCTTCAGAAGATTCGTTATGATGAGCATAAGTGGATGATTTGTGGAGACTTTAAAATTCTATCCATGCTATTAGGGCAGCAATCCGGTTTCACCAAATATCCCTGCTTCCTTTGCTTGTGGGATAGCCGGGCCCACGACCTACACTGGGGGAAAAAAGACTGGCCAATTCGGGAGTATTTGAGACCCGGTGAGAAAAATGTTCTTCATGAGAGCTTGGTACCTCGTGATAAAATTCTATTACCACCTCTCCACATTAAGTTGGGTCTCATTAAGCAATTCATCAAGTCCCTTCCAAAAGATGGTGAGTGCTTTCGGTACCTTTGCTCAAAGTTCCCCCGACTTTCTGAAGCAAAGCTAAAGGAAGGAGTGTTTGTTGGCCCTGATATAAGGAAACTCATTTCAGATGGAGCATTCGCTGAAACGAAGTCTGAGAAGGAAAAAGAAGCCTGGGATTCCTTCAAGGATGTTGTTCTCAAATTCTTGGGGAACAGGCAGGATGAGAACTATAAGGATATTGTTGCCAGGATGCTCAATGCCTTCAAAGAACAAGGCTGTAACATGAGCCTGAAAGTCCATTTCTTGCACTCCCATGTGAACTACTTTCCCAAAAACTTGGGGGCGTACAGTGAAGAACAAGGTGAAAGGTTTCACCAGGACATCAAGGACGCAGAGAGAAGGTACCAAGGAAGATGGAACACCACTATGATGGCTGATTTCTGGTGGTTGCTGCTGCGGGAAACCCCAGATGAAAAATACGCCAAGCAGCGCACCAAGAGAAGCATTCGGGGGAAGAAGAAACGGGCCCACCAGGAGATTGATTGACCCAAGAATGACTTTAAAATCTAAACTGTGTTGACAAATATCGTGTTTTTACTAAACTTTGAAATAAAAATTTGCTAGTTATTACCACAGTGTCGGATCTCATTTATTAGAATTTTATTTTCACACCATCGGGTGTTTGTCTTCATGTATTGCAATGGTGCGGTTTGCGTTTTCTATTCTTACATACATACCTGTACAACATTTTTTGCACATTTCTTTGCTTTGCTTTGTGTCTAACCTCGCTCTTATATGCTCAATGTTTGTGCACATGTATGTGGCTGTTTTAAGTGCAGACAATTTTGCTACCATCACAGTGTGTTTTGTTGACATTACTCTATTCTTATGTGCTGCCTTGTTACAATTTTCTTTATTCTTATTTGAATAACTACTAAACAATTAGTATAAAGAATTCATCCAAGAAACTTTTATCTCGATCGCACTCAATCTGAAACGTTCACCTCAAACTGCTAACCCAATGTAGCAAAAATCTGTACGTGATGGAGCAAATTGGTTACCAGATTTGGATTCAGTGCACCAAAAAACGTAAAAATCAATCGAAACATTAGAGGCAGTTTAAAAAAAAAATTGTTTTAGTGTACCTGTGTAATCTTCCGCCAACCTCAATATGCTCATATGATCTCTTCACAAGTCGCTTCATTGGCTCCCCATCCGTTTCCATATCCAGTTCAAACTTCCTCTACTGAGCGATAAATGCATTCATTCTGTTGCTCCTCACTACCTTTCCTCTCTCATCTTTCTTTACACCCCTCCTCGTGAACTCCACTCTTTTGGTGGATTGCTTCTCTGTGCCCTTTTCTTCCACTGTCAACTGCAGACTTCAGTCTCTTCACCTTGCTGCTCATTATGCCTGGAACAAACTACCTGAGTCTGTAGACAGGCTTTATCTCTGCCCCTTTTCAAATCCATGCTAAATGCTCACCTCTTTGATACTGCTTGTGGATCCTGATCTGCTTAGATTCCTATGTGTCACCTTACCTTTCCCTAGTTGTATCAATGTCCTTAGGCTTGTATTGTCTGTCTGTCTTGACTAAGTTGTAAGCTCTGATGAGCAGGGGCCATCTTTACATATATCTGTGCAGTGCTGCTTATGCCTTGTAGTGCTATATAAATGATCGGTAGTAGTAGTAGTATACAGGGTGGCCCAAAAAAGTGAGAACATCTCATAAATTAAAAGCTTAAATAGTTTACTTATTTACCTTTTTTAGCTATATAACGTCTTTATTTCGACAATTTACGGTCGCCATCTTTTTTAAAAAAATTTGCCAATCGTTTACATCTGTCTTTTTGAATTTTTAAATAACTTATATGCTACGAGATGTTCTCCCTTTTTTGGGCCACCCTGTACATATAGGCCTTTTCCACATCCACATGTCTCTCCCAGCAACAAAGTGTGTAACCTTTTCAGTTTTATGCTACAGAATCTGCATGTGTCTTTTATTATTCTCTATTCTCTAGCTATGAATCAAAGGTTTCTTTGAAGTGGGGGGTCAGATATGCCATACTGTGGCTCTACTCGTGGTGTAATCACGCGCTACTGGGCAGTAGGATAAGTTGACCTCACAACCCATGCGCCCGCCTACCTAGCAGCAAGACCACAGCTAGAGACACTCTGGGCTAGGTAGGGGCGGGCCAGGATGTAGGGCCACTTGGCACATGACCAGAAAGGTTTATCTTTCTGGGCTCAGGAGAGCACTTCCATCCTTGGTGCCGTTGGATGAGGTCACCAGGTATGGCTGACTTATCCTGCTGTCCACGGAGAACCACCGTTACAGGTAAGTAATCTCAGGGCAGTACCAAAGCAGAATTGCGAT
The DNA here is from genome assembly GCA_033557465.1 of Ichthyophis bannanicus. NCBI lineage: Eukaryota > Metazoa > Chordata > Amphibia > Gymnophiona > Ichthyophiidae > Ichthyophis > Ichthyophis bannanicus. The sequence continues at coordinate 732,014,105 of CM066034.1, read as the reverse complement.
CTGTGTGACTTGCACATCAGGAGCGCGCCCCCCTCCTCCCCATACCTCCATCCTGATGCTGCCTCCCTCTGTTGTCTCCACAGTGGCGCCGGCAGCAGGGCAGTAGCAGGGAGCGGCTGGATAGAAGTAGGGGGGGGCGCCCGATGTGCAAGCCGTTGGCAGCAGCAGCAGAGCAGAGCAGACCTAACTTTAAGCAGATCTGATCCCTCCCTGCCCTGACATCGCGTCAGAGGAGGCAGGGACCAGACCTGCAGAAAGACCCGCGCAGAGTCTAGGGATGCATTTCAGCTGCCTGCTGTTGCCGCGCTGATGCTGAGAGAACAAAATGTGTCAGCAGGGCAACAGCAGGCAGCCAAAACGCTCCCCCTAAGCCTTAGTGCCCTGTGCGGCTGCACCGCTTGCTCAGGGCTAGGCACGGTACTGAGTACTCTCGCTGTACTGGTATTCACACATTTGTGGGAGTTTAAAAATGCATTAATAGTATGGGGGGGCCCAATGCACTTGTTTTCTTAGGGTCCATCAAAAGGTTAAACCTGCCTTCTACAGGATGGGTCAAATATAATGAGAGGGGTGAAGAGAACAAACAGGGAGGCAAGAGAAAAGACACCTTTTAGAGGGGAAAGGATAGGCTGTAGTGATAAGAATTGTGAAAGGAGAGGAGAAAATGGGAACAGAGGGAGACAAAAAGAAAGATAGTAATGGAAAAGAAAAAAAAGGCTGACATGGAAGAAAGCAAAATATGTCAGACGCCGAGCTTATTAAATAAGGAAACACACTCTTCGGTTTCAAAGAAGCTGCAAAGTCATTACAGGAATTCCTACACCTGAAGCAGGATCGTTAGTTTAGCGATCCGAAACGTGCCACGTTGGTTCCTTGGTTCCTTTGGGTTCCTTGTGCTTTCTAAGATTGAAGAACACCAGCTAAGTGCTTAAAATCTTTAGTTTGTTTCACTTACAAAATTTGATTAAAAGGAGTGACCTCAGCGTGCAGTCAGTATTTATCCGACTGTATTTGCAGGGCTGCTCCGACAAAAAGAAATTCTTTTCTTCTTTTTTCCTTTTCACTCAAGTTTTTTAACACATTGGTTCTTTGTATATTCCTGAGAGGGTATCTGGGTAATATGTAGACACCATGTACTGAAAATGTAGTTGGGCCTAGCAGTATCCAGCAATATGGGGAAAGTGCTAATCCTGTTCATAAAAAGAAAAAAAATGAAGTTGATTTAGAAAACAAAGCACCTATGAAGGAAAAGTCAATAGCTGTCAAAGCATGTTGGACTTGTTGCAAACTGAGAAATCTAGTGAGAGGTTAAGCAGGGAAATGTTTAGAGAGTGGACCAGCTGGGGGTGTGGAGAGAAGAGCCTGTTCTGCAAGGAGCTTTAGCTAAGAGTGATGCCAGGTGCACAGCCACAGGTGGAGGAAGGGAGACGGAAACGCAGGCGGGTGGAAGAAGGGAAAGAGACTCCTCCCCCTCCTGTATCTTCAGAGCTCCCTTGACCCAGGACAATGTTTTGGCCATGATCTGCCCCTGGTGCGGAGAATCCTTGCATGAAATGTGGTATCTGAATGTAGAACTAAAACGAATTCTTTAGTAATTTGTGAATAGCTGCAAGGCTCGGGATCTGAATGCCCCTATCATCTGAACAACCGTATATGAGTTATTAAGTATATTGTTACTGCAATGTGATCTTAAGCTACAGAGCGTGTTTACATCTCCATACACAAAAGGTGGCGAGTAATTTAGAGACAGCATGAGCTGTACTATTGTTAAAGTTTGGGGGGGACATTTTTTTCCTATTTCTTTGTTTGAAGGATTGATACGTTGGACTCATCCCGTACGCTTAGACCAGCCCCTTTTCCCAATGTACTAGATGGATTAATCACTCCTATAGAAGAGCACATCTCCGCTCATTCTTTGAAATTTTCACAGGAAGCCCTTCGTTAGGGAAATAGAGAGAGAGAGAGTCACTGCTTTACTAAATGTACTCCTTTGATAACACTGAAAAAACTAAGCAGGGCCCAGTTTAATTCAGTACAATGTGTTTTATGCTACATTATAGAGTCAGATTGGAATAATGGTGCGTTTAGTTTGTTGACGTCATATCTTTACACAAGAAAAGCCTAGAGGCTCCAGAAGGTTTAGAGTCCACCAGTGGAGAAGAAACATCTTATTTTTATTTATTTAGTATACATTTGTATACCGCTACTTCCAGCGATCAGCAGCGGTTTGATTACAGATTGGAAATTGTCAAATCATGACAGGAAATTTTTGAGGTATAAACACATTGATTAGACAGGAAAGCACAGCACACAGAGAACTATTTTACAGGGAACATGGGCTATGGAGGGTTAAGTGGCTTGCTCAAGACCACAAGGAGCACCTGTGGGACTAGAAACCCCAGTCCTTCCGGCCCAAGGTTGCTGTTCTCTAGTGGGATTTGAACCCCTGACCTTCCGGCCTGAAGTGCCTTGCCCCAACCACTAGGCCACTCCTCCACTCTTGTAAAACACCATTATTAAATTAGATTTACTTTGGGTTAGCTGTTTCTATTGCACAACAGTTTGAAAAATCTACTTAGCTTAAGCGTTAAATACTTTTTCCTCACGGTAACGGCAAAAAGTGTGACTTTTCTCAACCGTATTGGGATTCAGAATAAAAGGATATTTAAATATATGCTATTAACCTCCGCTTGCCACAAAAGGTAGAGAATGCCAGGCCTGTATGGGAAACTGTGTCAAAATTATTGAGGTCTGTAGGGTCGTCGATGATGACCTAGCCCCTGGGTTTTCTTGGCACACGTAGAAATACACGCGGCGACAAAAAGGCATATAGTTTAGTTCAACCTGTGTGTAGGTTTGTTTGGAAGTAAAGTTTGAGCAGAGCATGGGTGAATTTGCAAAGTATGTGCATAACTTATAAAATATGGATGTATGCGCATAATTCACTTGCAGGCATTTACACCCACTCCCAAGCAAGCATAAATGCATGCAGGTACATTTTAGCTGTGATTTCTGCAGGTTTTATGAGGCTATTTGATAGATACATGGGGCTCTTTTTAGCGCACCCTAATTTCTGCGCCAACTGTGCGATGCATGTTGGGGTTTCAAGTGGGTGGTTTAGGGGAGGAGGGTAGCAGGGTGAACATCTTGCAGTCATTGTGCCCCAAACGAACTGCAAGGCAAGCAGGTAGCATTTACTGTCACCTCCACAGGAGGTATGGTTTATGGTTTATTTAAAAACTTGCAATGTAAGTGCACTCGTGTTAATTTTGGCCCATGTTAGGGCAAAGTGAACTGTGTTAATTGCCAGACACATGCTTTCCATACCCCTGACAGTTAACATGGTAGTATTGTATCTAACGTGCAATGGTTTTGAGCACTATGGGTGTGTTAGGTGCAACACCATAGCACTCTCTAGTAAAAGGGCCCCATAGGTGCCTATGGAGGTTATTTTAGAAGCCTTATTCACAATTTCCACATGGAAAAGCTGGCCCTTATTTGTGGAAATGGTATGCACGTGGAAATGGTGATTTTAGAAAGGGCTATATTTACTTGCAGATGTCCATAATACTTAAAATTTGCAAGGGACATGTCCGGAGCATGGTTAGGGCATGGCCAGGGGGTGTCAAAACTCAACACCTGTAATCCCCATTTCATACCGGGAATGCACTTGTATGACCAACATTGTCCATGTCTGATTGTACATCTGCTCCCGGCACATACAGGTTTTTAAAAAAGTGTTTGTTTTGGTCATGCTCTTTACAGTTCTTCTTCATCCTCCATTGTTTTTATTTATTTATTTATTTATTTATTTAGCAAACATTTATATACCGCTACTTCCAGCGATCAGCAGCGGTGTGATTACATAAGGAGAACATAAGGAGGACTGTCAATCAGCACAGTAAAATTTAGATGTGAACAGGTTGATCAAGAGGGTAGGCAAAACACACAAGGGGGATTGTTTAGTATATGGGTACTAATTACATATATACATAATACATAAATGAGCAGGTGTACATAAATATGTCCTGGACTTAAGCCCCTTGGGTTAAATCAATTTATAATGACTCTGAAAAAGATCAGTCTTGAGGTTTTTCCTGAAGACTGTTATGTCTTTGCAATCACGTAACTCTGGCGGCAGATGATTCCAGAGTGTAGGTGCTGTGTATGAGAATGCTCTATTACTAGTATTGGTTTTAACAGTTCTTATATCAGCTGGAATGAGGAGGGTGTTGGAGTTGAAGGTTCTTCTGCTTCTGTTGGGTGGTTGTGAGCATATCAGGGTGGAGAGGAAGGATGGAGCAATGTTATGTAGGAGCTTGAAAGAGGTCGTGAGTGTTTTGTATTTTATACGAGCCACGATGGGGAGCCAGTGGAGCTCAATCAATACCGAGGTGATATGATCAGCAAAACCTTTTTTCGTGATGACCCTTGCGGCTACATTTTGCGCCATTTGCAGAATATTCAGTGTTTTCTTTGGGAGACCCTGCAGGATGGCGTTGCAGTAGTCGAAATGTGGCATGATGAGTGCCTGGGCAATGGTCCTGAAGTCCTGAGGTTCGATTATGCTCCTTAGTGGTTGAAGGACTCTAAGCTTGTGGAATACGGCTTTGTTTGTTTTGCGGAGGTGTTTCTCCATTTTTAGATTACTTTCAAACGTTACTCCCAGATATTTTATTTCCTCCTTCGTTTGGTAAGTATTGTTACATAAGGTGATTGTTGTGGGGGGATCGAAGTTTGGCTTTCTGGAGATGTACATTACCTCTGTTTTTTTGTGATTGATCGTCATGTTACTTTGGTGTAACCAGGTTTGCATCTCACTTAGGCACTCTTCTAGTTGGGTGTAGTTTGGGTTGGCTGTGTCAAGCTGAGTGTACAGCATAATATCGTCTGCATAGACGTGGTATTTGATATTATGGTGTTGGAAGATTTTGCAAAGTGGTTGCATATAAATATTGAACAGGAGTGCTGAGAGAGCCGAACCCTGTGGTATACCCTGAGTTTGCGTGAAAGTTTTAGCCTTTTCTCCGTTGAACTGGACCTGTTGCATTCTGTTTGATATGTACGAGGAGAACCATTTTAGAGGGGTTCCTGTTATTCCAATGGATTTAAGCCTGTTTATGAGGGTTCCATGGTGAACTGTATCAAACGCTGCAGATATGTCTATAAATATAAGTAGAAACATTTTCTTTTTGTCTTCTAGACCCTTGAGGAGGTTGTCAAGCAGTACTAGGAGTAGTGTTTCAACGCCGTGATATCGTCTGAATCCATATCACGGCGTTGAAACACTACTCCTAGTACTGCTTGACAACCTCCTCAAGGGTCTAGAAGACAAAAAGAAAATGTTTCTACTTATATTTTTGTTTTGTTTTACCCTCCAAACTGTAATGAAGTAGAAGCCCTTCAAGTGAGCTAGCAGCATTTATATAGACAGATTGCGGAATACCAAGTTACACCTGTAAGTTAGATATCTAAGTTGCTGAGTTAACTCTATTGATTTTTCCCGCACGTAGATTGCTGAAATGGCTCCTCCAGCTTTACGTGTCTGCAAATACGTGTTCATTCCTGCACCTCCTTGTACATATTTTAGAAAACGCTTCATCTGTGACTTCTAAAATACCACTGGTGTTGTGTACATCTTGACCTCAAAGTCTCGATTCCTAGTTCCACGGGCTATCGAAAATTTTGCCTTTGTGTCGTTTATAAAATAGCCCGAAAATAGGCTCCTACTTACACTTCTTACCTAGGGGCAAAATGCAATGTGTGCCTTTGAGTTAGTGCTGACTCCTGGCAACCCAGAAGCTCCTGGGTTTTCTTGGCAGTGTGACTGGAAGTAGATTGCCAGGCCTTTCTTAGGACCTGTTATAAAATTCCCTTCGTACTCTTCAAGAGTATGCAGTAAATCACCTGTGAGATGAAAATCATGGCAACCTTTCCCTGTAAACTGATATGGCATAATAGTTTTTCTAGAGAACAGGGAAACAGGGAGTATGTTCTGTAGATGGGTAAAAAGTGATATATTCATCTTCAAAGTATTATACACGGGAGCTGATGCTTGAAAGCCACATTTGGTGACTACACCATTGTAAACATTGAGTTCTATGTTGCCATCACAATCTTGCAGTGACGATTTTGTGCAAAACTGGTTAACTTGCAGGGTGAGAATGAACCATCCCGATTTTGGAAACAGTGCTGCCTAGCTTGCACTTTTGGGAAATGAACTTGGACAGTCCTAAGACTGAGAGCATAAATAGGACACCAAGACTGTCACCTAAACACATTAAAAAGATAGAATGTGCATAGACCATAGATAAAATGTGGTGATTTCTTTCTGTCCAATATGCAGAAAGATGTCTTTAAATTTACAGTGTAGTGGATGGAAGTAGTATTGCATCCCTCTGAGGTCTAGTTAATCATCCAGCATATTTGATTCTTGCTGGATGTGAATAATTGTGGTAAAACACAGAAGAGAATAACTGGGAGGGCATATTTTAACAGTTTTTAAAGAAATCCTTTATTATTTTTTAATATTTATCAAAATGTAAATGAAAAATGTATTTTCATGCACTGCAGTTAAATTTGGAAACTGGTTAATAATGTAGCTGCTTCTGCTCTGTAAGCATTTAGAAAAATGCATTTAGAAGTGCTGTACAAAAATGACTGTACTTGTACATTCCAGAGAAGATGTATAAGGCAGAACATGAAATGCATGCCAAAGCTACAGTATGAGTAATGAGAGAAACATTACAAAATGGCCTCTACTTGGCAAGAAATGGCTTATCTAATGAAATATTAAAAGTGCAGGATAAATAGGAAAAAGTAGTGGAAAATGTAGAGAATGCCGAAGGACGACGACACGGACTGCATTCTGATTGAGAACTGAACCATGGCATTCTATAACATTCAGAGGTTAAGTATAATGGGAGACTTTTTTTCTTGCTTTTGTTGGCTCTGATTGCAACTTCAACATTTGTGTAGTATTTTATTTATAGATAATTACATTCTCTCCAATAAATATCACCATATAAGGGGGTGCAGACGAGCAGCATTTTCAGTTCACATCATTGTCTGAAGAACAAGATCTATGTTCCCTGGACTCTCAATGGAAACAAATGATCTTACAGGGCTTATTTATATGAATTTTTAGTACTGTAAAAACCAGATCACTTTTGGAAGATGTACACAGAGAGGTTATTCAGAATCCCATAGTCCACAGAAATGGGACATGTCCCTTTAAAGAATGGGTATTCTGTTTGAAGCACTGTAGTAATATAAACAACATATTATCATCAGAGCAGAGCACCGCTTTACAATATGCGAAACAAGTTAATCTTTTAAAATGAACACTAGCTAATGATTAGCTGTTTCCAGGCCAAAGGGACAAAGGACTGCATTTCCTTTTATATTTTTATGACCCTTGCCCAGCCTTCCTTAAAGGGAACTTTTTTTATCTGGTTATTGAATGTTGCATTTTGATACTTTAGCGATTTATTAGAATATAGAACTGTTACTGATTAGATCATTCTGTTCTCTTAAGAGTTGAAGGGAGGGAGGGACACACAAAACCTCAACAAAGTCGTGCTTATCAAACTGGAGGAAAAACTTGCACGTCTGTAATTTTAAAGCTGGAATCCTTTTCTCAGATCCATGGAAATTAAAGTCACAGAATTGTTCAGCATGTGATTTCATATGGTCTTTTGTGGTGTTATAAATTGTTCCACAGGAAGGGCAAATCTTTGTTTTGTCCAGTGGGATCCCAGCAATCTGTCTACTCAATTTAATAAGTTGTTTTTGGTGTTTAAGGAAGGGGAAAACGAGGGAGAAACCAGGGCAGAGTATAAAATCGCTCTTCTTTTCAAATTCGGAAGATCAAGAAGAATGGGTTGGAAGCATCTAATATGAGCTCTCAACAGATTTGTACAAGCGTGGCAAAGGTGATGGCTCCATTCGACTTAAGAGCTGCAACATGCTCATTTATAGTATTTAAGGGCCGTATTCCACGAAAAAGTCATATGTAAAGCAATAACTATCTTTACAGTGACCCATAAGCATTTGTATTGCAGCAGAAATCAGTATAGTCATTAATTTTTTTTGATGACTGGAGTCTAAGACGGTAAAAAAAAATTATAGGGGTCAATTTTCAAAGAAAGATTTGGGGGTATTTTAGAGGCCTTATTACGATTTACGTGTGTAAATTGCATCACATGAAAATGCTCAGTTTAGAAAAATTGAAATTGTAAGGGGGACAATAGAAGTTGTAATGGAGACATGTTGGGGGCATTTCATATAGGGAGTGCTCTTATGAGCAGTTATGCTCCATATCATGTATAGGTGTTTAAAAAGGGCTCCTTTGGCCATCCCTTTACAGGGTGGGGTAATTAAGGGGGCTATCCCCCTTGTTTCTGAATGTTTATTTCCCCTTCCAAATCAAAATGAGGTAAAGATAGTCTTCTAGTTAATTAGCAGCATCTACAATTAGGCTTGCAAAATCACTCGGATACATATGTAAGTACCAGCATTTCTATGTCCGTTAATTGTTCTCATGTATGTATTTGTGAAATGTCTCCCCCACTGCGCATCAATATCAATCCCCGCACATTCCTGCATTTCAGGAATGGCTTCACAAAAGGCACAGCTGTTTCTAAAATACCACTGGAATTGTTTTTTTCTGACCTTAATGTCTCAATTCCAATCTTCACGCAGTATCTAAAATGTGCTGCTACATGTTTATCAGTAGTCGGTAAAAGTACAACCCTGCCTATAGATATTCAAAGGTTCTATGGATAGGACTGGGATAAAAGTATATTTAACAATCCCAGGGTTATCTGCAGTAAAGGGTTGAAAGGAGAGCGGAGCCAGGGCAACACTCAAACACTGTCCTTATAGAAGCAATATTCATCTACTATATGGACAATTTATATCCCATATGTATATTTGAAGCTCCTGACTACACGTACAGCAGCGCATATTGTTTTCAGTGCTGACACTGTTTAAATTTAGCCACTTGCTGTTGTCACTTAAAATTGTCCCCAAAGACTTCCAAATTATCTGGAAGATTTATTTTACATTTCAAGTGTAGTAATCTTGATATGATCTTCTAAATCTGGACCCAGAATGGGTGAACTTTATAGGCACCGTACCAGTATTTATGTGACAGAACCAACATTCTTTAGATGGATAGAGGCCTGCTTTGAACATTTTTCACGGAGTTTATATAGCTTGATGAGAACAAAAAAGAAAGGGAGGGAAATTCATAGCAATTTAAGGCAAAATCTTTCCCAATTAATGACAGATTCTCTAAGATTAAGAACTGCCTCCCAAACCTATGTACTCCTACTGACATGGCCTTCTGAGGGGGTGGATAAAAATTTGTGAAAATAAGAAGCAGGGTGGCCATAAGCAAAGGCTTTCACGTAAATATTCATAATATCTGACTGTGCTTGTAAATCAAGAAGGAAAATACTACTGGCCATTAAACTACAATTTAATATCCCTTGACCTATCCTCTGCCTTCGAACTGGTAAATCACAACATCCTACTTTCTTGTCTGCATGAAGTTGGGATATGTAGTACAGTCTGTCATTGGTTTCACTCCTTCCTCTCCAACTACTCCTTTTTAATCACCTTGGACACCCTTTCCTCACCACCATACCCTCTAACCTGTGGGGCTCCCCAGGAGTCAGTGCTGGCCCCTCTTGTCAATATCTTCCTTGCACCACTTGCACTCTTGGTACAGCAGTTTGGCATATCGGCATATTACTATGCTGACGATATACTACTGCTTCTTCACATTGATTCTTTGTCTTCTGATCTCACCTCTCTGAAAAATTCTCTGATTTGTATCACTTCATGGTTGCATACGAACCATCTCAAACTTAACTCCAAGAAAACAGCGACATGGCTGATCGGCCCTATCACCCTTTGTCGCCCCCACTCATTGGGACCCAGATTCCCTTAACATCCTCTTTCAAATACCTTGAGGTCTTGAACTCTGCCCTGACTTTTCATCAGCTCCGTTATCAAGCATTCCTTTCTCTCTTTCCAGTAGATCAGGGCAGTTCACTATGAGCAGTAGATCCTCTATCAAAGTTTCTGGATTAGAGGCCACAACTTTGGACTCTGTACCAAAAGTTGAAATCTCTGAGATAGAGGTTTAGGCATATTTCTATTAGTAATGGTTCCAAAGCTTGCGAAAATAATAGGGGCAGGGAGGACCATCTTGGCGAGTTTGTCTCTGAAGTGAAAAATAATTTGAAAGTAGACCATATGTGAATATTTGTCCACTCAGATCATATGTGAATATTTGTCCACTCATGTCTTGTGGGAAATTTTTAAAGTTGCTATTTGACTGATTCATTAATGTGTGGCAACCTTAACTATCATTAAGATTGCCAATAATTAAAATTATCATGTGTTAGTGGATCAGTCAAATACAATTCAAAATCCATTAAAGTAGAAGTTTGCTTCATTGATCCACACACCATGCTGTATATTTTCAACATGAAAATACAGTTATAGAAATATTTAAAAACTAAATAAGAATAAGAAAAAAATCTTAATTGTGTAAGTATTCACACCCTTTCTGATACAAAACCCAAATTTAATTCCATTTCCAATAATTGCCTTACAAGGAAAGTTAGAATTAACCTGTGTCCAAACACAGTTGCTGAACTGATTCAAATACTCTTGGATGAAGAAGCGAGCTATTTCTGATCTATGAAATTAATTTAAAGCAATGGTCTAAACATGCTGAAGATGAAATGAAGTTATTCAAAAGTAGAAATTGGGGGGAAAGCTAATAAGTAAATTTCAATATGTCTGAATATCCCTTGGGCAATGTTGGTGCCTTCATTTTAAAGTAGAAATAGTCTGGTACCATAGAGATGTTGCCTTGATCAGGCCATTCCTCTAAAGTCAATAGCCAGGAGTTAAGGAAACTGATGAGGAAGGTCAATGTGAGGCCTAAGATTACTTTAAAAGAACTAAGGGGGTCTTTGGCTGACACTAGAGAAAATGATGTTGGCTGTTCAACAATTTCAAGATTACTGCACAGATATGGCCTGTGTGGGTAGGTACACACAATAAAAGAGAAGAGTCTAAGGAGGACAATGCAGCACCTCATTTGAAAACACCTTTATTATTGGAAACGGGATACTGGGTTTGATAGACCCTTGCTCTGACCCAGTATGGCATATTTTATAAATATATAAAGTCATTCCAAAGTGTATGGATAGGTGGGCAAGAAGGAAGTCACTGCTGAAGAAAAAACATTTGATGTGCTACATAGCATTTGGAAAGAAACACTTGGGAGATCTATTGCACGGATGTGGGAGAAAGGTTTTGTGGTCTGATGCGATCAAAGTGGAACTTTCTGGTTTCGATGGTAAGTAATATGTGTGGCATTAAAACAGAACATATCGCCCTACTAACACCATCCCTACAGTAAAGCTTGGTGGTATCGGCATTTTTTCTTGAGGGTGTTTTGCCACAGTGAGGGATTGGGAAGCTTGTGAAGATCAAGGGAAAGATGGATAGTGCAAAGTACAGTTAGATCTTGGTTGAAAATCTGTTCCAGCTTGCCATAAACCTAGGACTGGGAAGAAGATTCACCTTTCAGTAGGACAGTGATCCTAAGCACAAACCTAACGCAATAATGGTCTGTAAGAAGAAATGAATGTCCTTGAGTGCCCCAGTAAAAGCCCAGACATGAATCCAATAGAAAATCTGAGGCAAGACTTGAAGGCTGCAGTCCATGAACTATCTTCAGCCAGACTGAAAAATCTGGTGCTCTTCTAACAAGAATGGGCAAAAACAGCACTCGCCTACTGTGCAAGGTTAGTTGACAATTACCCTAAATGATGCATGGCTGTTATTGCTACAGAAGGGATTTCCACCAAGCATTGGGTCAAGGGATGTGAACACTTCCGCAATCAAGACTTTTTGGATTCTTCTAGTTTTTTAACTTTGCATATATTGGCACTTCTGTTTTCACAATTGAGACAATTGTTTAAGCAAAGCATATCAAGAAACACTTCATAATTTACCATTACAATAGTCAATATTTAAGAAAAGAGAAAAAATAAATACATTGTACCATTTAATTATGCTTATGAAAGAAAGGGGGAGGATCCCAAAGCAGGGAAATTAACTTAGAAAAACCCAAAGGAGACTTACATACAAGCCTCTGACTAAATAGACAGCACAGTTTCTCATTTAATTTGATAGAAAAGTCTAATCAAGATACAATGGTTTGTATTTTAGCTTTTTTAGGGGTCCTTTTACCAAAGTGTGGTATTTTATTGCCAGACCTTGCAGTTTGAGTCAAAATCAGCATGCATTAGGTGCAATCGTACTGCAGTAATTGTCGGGGGATGGCAAGCATGTGCCTGACAGTTAATTTTCAGGCAAGCCCATTAGCATGCGTTTCAGCTGTTGGCAATTATTGCAGGTTCACCAAACTCTGCCTATTGCAGTGGCAGTAGGTGCACCCACACTAACTAACATTGGCTAGGAATGTGTACTGATACCTGTGTTAATCACAATGTGCACTTAGGAGGTTATTCCTAAATGCGAATATGGCAGTTGGACTTGCGTGGTAGATGTTGTCCTAGTAAAATTGTCACCGACTGTATTTAGCAACCATGGCAACCCCGCAAGTACACGGCAGTTGTGTGGGGATCTCTGAACATGGGTAGGAGGGAGCGGAATGGGGGTGGAGTGGGGATGTGGTCACTTGCTGGGACATACAAGGTACATTCACAAACAGCCTGTGTACATCCTCCGTGTCACCATTGGACTTACAGGTTATACCTGCAAAATCATGGAATAAGAGCAGGGCATAGAGTAGTCTCTGTTCTTCCCGTCGCTGCAGCATCGGAATACCCCAAAAGAATCTAACTATTTTCAAATGGCCCAAAATGTCACAGCCAGAATTGTAGTTAAAGCAAGACTATCACACCTATTCTTTACGATCTTCATTGGCTCCCAGTTGCTAGCAGTGTAAAATATAAAGTCATAATGACCACCTTCAAGATAATTAATGAGCTATCCCCATCCTACCTCTCGGCTCTAATCCATCCCCAATCAGATAACAGAACAAGGTGAAGAATCAACCAGAATACCCTCACAGTTCCTCCCACAATCAGGAAGACTAAACAGAGCACGAGTAACAGGGCCTTCATAGACACAGCCCCCACACTTTGGAACTCCCTCCCAGATTCCGTAAGAATAATCAAGGACCTTCAGGCTTTTCTCAAAGAATTAAAAACATACCTGTTGATTGAACACTAAGGGGTTTGTTTATAAAGCCGCGGTAGCGGCTTCTGCCCGATATCGGAGCCGCGACCCCATTGAATTCAATGGGGCTGCGGCTCCCATATCGGGCGGAAGCTGCTACCGCGGCTTTTTAAACAAGCCCCTAAGACTCCCATCCCCCCAAAAACAACCCACCCATTATTACCACTCTCAACACATATCTCCCCCCCGTCCCTCCCCCCAACTAAAATAAGCATATCTGCTTCAAGATTTCTAATGTCCATTATAAACCTCACCCAGCACATACAGGATAAACTTCCCGTTCACACCATATATTCAAATAGAGTACTTGCCCCCCACAGGTAAAACTAACACAAACTAGTCTCATGATTTCCTATTCAACTTAATCCCCACTCAACACATACAAGAAACAACCCACTGTCCCTAATATGAAAGTATATAGTTGATGTAAATAGTTAATCATTAATGTTATTACAACCCAATCACATGTTTCATGGTTGTTCAAATTCTTACACGTTGTTCCTTGTAAAAGTTTTGTTTCAATGTAAACCGCCCCTGATCTCTGGAAGGGGCAATATAGAAAAAAATGTTTCAAATAAAGTAAATAAAAGTAAATAAATTTTGCATCTCAGGACAGCATCTTGACCTCCCCAACCCTGTGGTTTCTTAATCACTTTTTAAATATTTCTACAATTGTTCTTTTACCTTGAAACAAACTCCTATTTTGAACTAAATGTTTTAGTAGGGGCAGATTGTACCAAAATGCTGGCCTGAGTGATTTTTTTTCATACCAGCCCATCCAGTGGTGGGATTGGGCCGGTTCACGCTAACTGGTTCTTGCCATGGCCCGCGTTCGCCGAACTGGGCTGAACACGGCATTGAAATGCCAGCACTGCAGTGGCGGGAATCCCCTCCGCCTGACCCTGTTTGAAGGCATCAGGGGATCACTGCATCAGGAGAACGGTTAGCACATGATTGGGTGAGGATTTGGCACGCTGAGGGTGGAATGTGGGCATCTTGGGTGTTAAGTGCCCCCACGTGCTAGTTAACATGGTCTGTGTGGTTGCAATGTATTAATGACTGGGGAATGGAAGCATATTTTCTTATATGTCAACAAACAGAAGGGGTGAACTACATAGATTGGCGAGTACAACCCTAAGCAGAGGCATGGGGGGGGGGGCTTGCAAGGAATGGTAGGTACAACCACTTTAGTCACCTTACTGGGCAGACTAGATGGACCACACTGGTCTTTATCGGCCATCATATGCTATGTTACCCCTGAGGTTAGTGCAAGCTTCCTTGCTAAATTCATATTCCAATCACCCGCTAACTTAGCGCAGTTCAGTCAACATCCATCTAGGTGAAAATTGGCATGCTGGTTTTTCCAACAAAGATAACCACACCTCATGAGGGTTGTTTGTTTTCCAAACCTATGTAAAATCTTGTGTGTTTTTAGATCAGCCTTCTTGCATTTTCATATAGTAGAATATGATGCTGACAAGTTGAAAAATTACTTTAAGAAAATCTCAGAATGAACTGCATTATGCTTTGTAAGAGAAACAATGCCAAGCTTTTGTCTAAAAAGTACAGTGTAAAAAGCACAGTGACAGAATTCTAAAAAGCACCCTGGTATTGACAAAGAAATGTTATTTGTACTGTAGATTAAGCTCAAGTCTAAATTATAGAAGGATTATTGTGTCTGTTTCAGATGTAATTTCATGCCTGAGAATTTACATTAAGTAAAACTGGTCTGGACCACATTAGTGAGGGCTCCAGTTTGCTGTCAATTTAATTAAATGGAAACTGTTGGCAAGAAAACTGGAGAAGGTTTATAGAAGCAATACTATCTTGTATGCTGAAATAGGAAACTACCAGTTCTTCCAGTTTGAAAGAAACACAAAAATAAAACCTGTGATTCAGTCTTGTTTACACCCAGTTAGCTAACTGACCTCTGTAGCTAAAGAAATTGCGATTCCAAGTTCTA
Source organism: Ichthyophis bannanicus (assembly GCA_033557465.1). Classification (NCBI taxonomy): domain Eukaryota; kingdom Metazoa; phylum Chordata; class Amphibia; order Gymnophiona; family Ichthyophiidae; genus Ichthyophis; species Ichthyophis bannanicus. Next base: position 731,998,846 of record CM066034.1, on the reverse strand, counting down.
CACTGAATTAATTGTAATAGTTAAGAACTAAGACTGGGTCTTGTAATCATGCTCTTGGATGGGGAGCTCAGAGAGTGCTTCAACTTTTCTACAAAGTACACCAAGGTGCAGAGAAGCAGGGCTTTTCCATTCCTCGTTCACATCACGAGATTAACAGGATATACAGTGAGTGTTCTGCTTGCAGGTTACAAGTTTGTTGTCAGGAGAAAAATTATACATATAAAGAGCACTGATTTATTTCTTAACCGTGTTTGGCATGCAGCCTTTTGGCTTTAGTTTTCTGACAAGCATGTTTGGTTAGCTTTCTTAGGCAAAACAGTGATCTTCCAATGAAGACGCAAAAACATGTTTTCCTGTCCCCTTTTTCCATTCTGTTTATTGCATTTTGACAGTGTGTTGTAATTTTGATCTGGGAGTGTGAAATGAATGTGAGACTCTTTGCAGACATAATTGATTGGTACTGGATGATACATTCCTTTTACTGAAGAATGACTTCACAAGCCATCAGAAATCACATTTAGAAATAGACTCTTAGTGGCGGTCTCCGTCTTCAGTGCTACGTTGGAATGTTCCGGTTTAGAAATCAATTATATTCAGAGTTGAGGAAGTTATGTATGCTTTCCTTTACCTCTGTAACTCTTCTACTTCTCTTGACTGATATTTCTTCCATTTCGAAGTCCAGTTTTCAGTTCTCATTGCCTTTTTGTCTTAAAAACGAATGAGAGAGATATTCAGGCACTGCAGCGGCCATAAAACGATACATGGATAATTTATTTGTGAATTTTCAGCCATGCTGTGGAGGTGATTTTTAAAAAAGGATTTGTTGGCATATGCCTATATGTGTGCTGAAGACCTCCTATAAAATTGCCTCATGTAAAAGTACCTATGGTACGATTAGGCTCGTACTGGGGTGTAACTTCAGAGTAGGCATGTTCCGGGGAGGAGTTTGGGGAGGAGCATGGGCTCATGATTTACACATGTATTTTATAAAATACATGTACACTTGTGTACTTTACATCCCATGTAGTTGTAAATGTTCTTGGCGTCAATCTGACTGCTCTGCTCTTTCTCCAAGATTTGTGCTGGTGTCCTGCAAAGACGCACTGAAGCAGGTTTACTAAAGCGTGCTACCTGGGTAGTGTGGGGATAGTGTGCGTTTTTGGCAGGGCTTTAAAATACTTGTGCTACCGGGGCAGTGAGCATGTGAGTGGTGCCTGGGCGGGTCATGGGTATACCTACTGTGACGCCTCTAGTGGGGGCTTTGAAAGCCCGTGATGACGACGCTTGGCAGGGAGAAACTACCACCAGCACATTGGGTGAGGGTAGTTGCTCTCCATAGTGGTATTACCGTGGTGAGCTGCGCTAAATTCAGCCCGTCTGCATCTAGCACAATGCCCTGTGCTAGTAATGCGGCCCAAACGCACATTACTAGCGTGTGGCTTAGTAAACATGCCTCATAGGTGCTCATATGCCTTTTATTAAATAGGCACTTACATGGCTTTCAAACATAGGTGACCTGTTGTATAAAATTACCCTCTATATACATATAAGGTCAGCCACTGAATGTAAGAACATAAGGAAAACAAAAAAAGAGGGGACAACCCCTGTCAGGAAAGTTTCATGACAAAGAAACAAAACAAAACAGGCAGGAGTAATTAAAACATCTGCAGAACAGATAAATAGCCACAGGATAAATGTATTCAGCCCAACACAGCCGTGTTTTGACATGGTCTGCCTGCATCAAGGGTAGTGAACACAATCCAAAATTAGATGTAGAACCAAATCTCGGAGTTAGCAATAACTCTGGTCACAGACTGCACAACAATTATTTGTGCGATCACATGTATAGGGATGTTATATAGATAATGATTGAATTTCATTGCTGTCTGAATCATTTTTTGGTTCCATCTTGGCACAACTCTAATCCCACCACACTATCCAGAGACAACGTTTGGCAACATAGCAGTTTATATGGCCACAAGTGAGGCATTCTACGGGTGGGAAATTTCAAAAGAAGCACTTGCGCATACAACATCCAATCCTGGCTGTATAAGTGCTTTTCAATATCGGCCTCTTCATTCTTTGTCTTCTTGGAATTATGAATGGCCATATGCAACATTTGCAGCATCCGTTCAGAGTGTTAACCTTCTCACTAGTGCTTCACCTTGTAAAATAACATGTACATATCTTTTCTATTATTCAAAATGCTGCGTGCATGCTTCCAGGTTGGTGGTTATGGCACCGAATAATGGACCAAGCACATGGCACCCCAAATTTAAACAAGTTAGAAAGTTCTCATACTTCCAGTATGCATTCTCTGAACAGTAAAGCAAAGTCTGGGATTAAGGATTTTGGTGCTCACTTTTTCATTGGCGGAAGAGGAGCATTTTTCCCCTTTAAGAGATCTCCATGGGTCGAGTAAAGGCTCATCTGTTCCGTCAGATTCCGATGAAAGCGAGAGACTGCAGTCGTGGTGTCTGTGATCAGTCGGACTCACAGATGGAGCCAAGAGCCACGTTTTTCTTCCTTCGCTGCCACGATCAACTGTTCAGGTGGTGGGGGGTGTTGTGCAGTCACCAGGTCACAGAGAGAGGCACTGAGGGTCCACATGCCCAGCATGACCACAGATCCAGATGTAGAAGTTGGGTCATAATGCTGCTGTCATTTTCCCCTGGAAGGGCTATCGGAGAAGACAGCAGTTCTGCTGTCGAGTGAAGACACAGGGCGCTTTAGACTCGGACATGCTGTGGTTTCACTTTTCCATTTCCTCTGCAGTAGATCTCCTTCATTAGCTGCTGTCTTTCTCTGGGTTGGTTGGCAAGTAAGAGGGTGGAGCCTATAAGTACTAGATGATCCTCATAAGAAACATAGAAACATGATGACAGAAAAAGACCACAAGGCCCATCTAGTCTGTCCTTCCATAACAACAACTACAACAGTCCACTTTTTACCTTTAGAGATCCTCTGTGTTGGTCCCATGCTTTTTTGAATTCAGTTACTGTCCTCATCTCTACCACCTCCACTGGGAGACTATTCCACGGATCCACTACTCTTTCCGTAAAGAAATATTTCCGCATATCACTCCTGAATCTATCTCCCTTCACCCTCATCCCATGTCCCCTCGTAGCAGAACTTGCTTTCAATTGAAAGAGGCTCTCATCCTGAACATTTATGCCACGGAGGTATTTAAACATCTCAATCATATCACCTCTATCCCGCCTTTCCTCTAAGGTGTACATATTAAGATCCTTAAGTCTGTCCTCATATGCTTTATAATGAAGCCCATTAATCATTTTAGTAGCAACCCTCTGCACCGACTCCATCCTGTTCACATCCTTTTGAAGGTGCGGTCTCCAGAATTGCACACCATACTCCAAATGAGGTCGCACCAAAGACTTAAACAGAGACATTATCACCTCCTTTTTTCTGCTAGCCATTCCTCTCCGTATGCACCCAAGCATCCTTCTAGCTTTTGCCGTCGCCTTTTCTACCTGTTTAGCTACTTTAAGATCATCAGACACAACCACGCCTAGGTCCTGCTCTTCTTTAGTGGACAAAAGTACTTCACCTCCTATACTGTATTGCTCCCTTGGATTGCTGCAGCCCAAATGCATGACCTTACATTTTTTAACATTAAATCCCAGCTGCCAAATTCTAGACCATTCTTCAAGCTTAGCTAGATCCCTCCTCATGTTATCTACACCTTCCTGGGTGTCTACTCTATTGCAGATTTTGGTATCATCCACAAAGAGGCAAACCTTACTCGACAGCCCTTCCGCTATATCACTAACAAAGATGTTAAAAAGAATCGGACCAAGGACAGATCCCTGGGGCACACCACTGGTAACATCCTTCTCCTCAGAGTGAGCTCCATTTACTTGTACTCTTTGTCGCCTCCCACCCAACCAATTTCTAACCCAAGCAGTAACTTTAGGGTCCATCCCAAGGGTGCTCAGTTTGTTTATAAGTCGCCTGTGAGGAACAGTGTCAAAGGCTTTACTGAAATCTAAATACACCACATCTAGAGCTCTCCCTCGGTCCAACTCCCTGGTCACCCAGTCAAAGAAATCAATCAGATTTGTCTGACAAGACCTGCCTCTGGTGAATCCATGCTGCCTCGGATCCTGTAATCCGCCGGACTCCAGAAACCTCACTATTTTCTCTTTCAGCAGCGTTTCCAATAATTTACTCACCACCGAAGTTAAACTAACCGGCCTGTAGTTTTCAACCACATCCTTACTTCCGCTTTTGTGGAAAGGCACCACATGAGCCTCTCTCCAGTCCTTTGGCACCACTCCCGACTCCAACGAGGCATTGAAAAGGTCAGTCAGTGGAGTTGCTAGAACGTCCCCAAGTTTCCTCAGTATTCTAGGGTGTATCCCATCCGGTCCCATCGCTTTGTCTACTTTAAGTTGAGCTAGTTTCTCACGAACACAGTCTTCTGAAAATTGTTCAAGATGTCCCTCGCTTCTGTTCTTATTTGTGGGTGTTTTCTGAGGTCCTGCTCCTGGTTCTTCATCTGTGAACACAGAACAAAAATATTTGTTAAGCAATTCCGCTTTATCCTTATCAGCTTCTACATATTCCTCCCCTGCACCCATGAGTCTGACAATACCACTTTTGCCCTTCCTCTTCTCACTAATATATCTGAAAAATGTCTTATCCCCCCATTTTATTGCATTGGCTATTTCCTCCTCCTTTTGAATCTTTGCCTTCTTGACTACTTTGCTAGCTTCTCTGAGTTTTTCCAAATACAGATGCCTGTCTTCCTCTCTCTGTGATCTCTTGTAGTTCATGAAGGCCTCCCTCTTTTTCTTCACTTTTTCAGCTACTTCCTTTGAAAACCATAGCGGTCTCCTGTTCCTTTTGCCTTTATTTACCATTTTAACAAAAAGGTTGGTTGCCTTTAAAATACCCCCTTTCAGTTTTGCCCACTGTTTTTCTACATCCCCCAGCTGTTCCCATCCCACTAACGACTCCCTGAGGTATTGGCCCATCTTCGCAAAGTTAGTCTTCCTAAAGTCTAAGATCTTCACCTTGGAATGGATTCTAACAGCCCTAGTCCTAATACTGAACCACACCATCTGGTGATCACTGGATGCAAAATGATCTCCCACTACAACATCAGAAACACTTTCACCATTGGTAAGCACCAAGTCCAGTATGGCCCCTTCACGTGTGGGGTCTTTTACCAATTGCCTGAATAGTTCTCCCTGTAGAGAATCCAGGATCTCCTTACTTATAGATGATACTGCAGCAGGAATGTGCCAATCAACATCTGGCATATTGAAATCTCCTAGCAGTAGCACTTCCCCTTTCCTAGCAATGTTGCGTATGTCTTCAATTAACTCTCTGTCCACCTCTTCCTCTTGTGAGGGAGGTCTGTATATCACACCAATGCAAATAGATTTCTCTTTCCCTCTTTCTAGTTTAACCCACAATGCCTCCTCTCTCCCTTTTAAGCTCTGTAATTCCAAAGCTTTAATAGTAGTTTTTACATATAGTGCCACTCCTCCTCCCCTTCTTCCTACCCTGTCCTTTCTGAATAAAGTATAGCCAGGTATAGTTACATCCCAGTCATGGTTTTCTGTGAACCATGTTTCTGTAACTGCCACTAAATCCAAGTCAGCCACTCCCACCAAAGCTTCAACTTCAGGGATCTTATTTCCCATGCTACGGGCATTAATACACACTGCTTTCCATATGTTACCCCTGTTACCCATTTCCGTAAAGGTATTTAATGTATCACCTACCTGGGGGCTTTCACTTACCTGGGGGCTTTCTTCACCCATCCCCAACGAATCTAGTTTAAAGCCCTCTTCAGTAGATTAGCCAGTCTACTACCAAAGATGTGTTGACCTTTCTTGGACAGATGGATGCCATCTCTGCTCTGCAACCCTTGGAACAGCATCCCATGGTCTAGGAAACCAAAACGCTCTCGAAGACACCATCCACGCAGCCATGCATTCATCTCCAGGATGCGAGCCTCTCTGCCTTGGCCTTTACCTTCAACAGGGAGGATTGAAGAGAACACCACCTGTGCACCTACCTGCTTCACCCTCTGTCCCAGAGCCATGAAGTCACTTTTGATACGTTCCGAGGTATACCTGGCAGTATCATTTGTTCCAACATGGATTAGCAACATTGGGTAATAGTCAGTGGGCTTGATGAGTCTCGGCAAACTCTCCGTAACATCTTGGATCTTGGCACCAGGCAGACAGCATACCTCTCTGGACATCAAGTCTGGTCTGCAGATGGACGCCTCAGTACCCCTCAGAAGAGAGTCTCCAACCACCACTACCCTTCGTTTCCTTCTGGTCACTGATTCTGCAACTATGGGGTACTTGAACTCTGGTTCTTCCCTTTCCAGGGATGCTTTCACCTCCTCCACTTCCAGGGCTGCATAATGGTTCTTCAATTCAAGGGCTGGAGAAGTTGGATTGGTGATTTTGCAGGCTCTGGTGACTTTTGTCCAACCATCGACATTCTGTTGGCACCCATCTTCTCCTGTGCTGGAGAGCCTGGTTGCTGCAAGAAGCATCTCATCAATGTACTTCTCACTGTCTTGAATGCTCCTCAGCCTCGCCACCTCCTCTCTGAGTTCCTCCACTTGTTTCCTCAGAGCTTCAGCATGCAGGCACCCTGCACATGGAACCGGTTCCTCAACTGGCAATAGGAACTCTGTCTGGACCGAGGCAGAAGCTGTAACGGGGGCAACAGCTTTAGCAATACGATTTTTCCCAGCCATTGTCCTGTTTGTGGAGCTTAGGTATTGTTTGATGTGTGGAGCCCTGGTTAGGAAAGCCCAATAAATGTCCAAAATCAAATCAAAAACTCCTTATATTGACAAGAAAATATAAACCTAAACAAAAAAAAATTTAGCTTGATACCACAAAAAACAGCACATAGATCACCAGGCCTTCAGTAAAGAGAGGAAAAAAGACCTCAATATCCCTCAGGGCCAAAATATGACCCAAACATAACACAAGACGAGCTGAACCAGACTGTCAAAAGTTGAGAATGGTGAAGACTTGATACATCAAAGGACTAAAAAAAACCTAAGAGGCGAAAACTATTCTAACCAAAAATGTGTGCCACAAAAAAAATACAATCTTTGTATATGAATGCAGGATTGTGTGTGATGTTTTCAATACATATGTGAGGGAGTTTTTGACTGCACACATTGAACACTGGACTGTGTTTTGTCACAGATATATATATATATATGGTCATTTGCAGAGGTCTTTTGTACGTGATGTTGATTAACGACTTTTTTGGATCTGTCTTCACACGAACGCATGGAGGACTTTGTATAATTTTTTGTGGCACACATTTTTGGTTAGAATAGTTTTTGCCTATTAGAGGTTTTTTTTAGACCTTTGATGTATCGAGTCTTCACCAATCTCAATGGTTGATAGTCTGGTTCAGCTCGCCCTCTGTTATGTTTGGGTCATGTTTTGGCACCGAGGGATATTGAGGTCTTTTTTCCTCTTTATTGAAGGGTTGGTGATCTACACACTGTTGTGTTGTGGTATGAAGCTGATGATTTTTTGTTGAGGTTTATATTTTCTTGTCTATATTAGAAGTTTTTGATTTGATTTTGGAAAGAAGAGACTGAAAACAGCAATGGCGGCAGCACAGCAGTTTTGCCTTAGGCATTCTTAGCCTATTTAGTTTTGTTCTTTTTGGAACACTGACAGGTATTTTGACCTGGATTGGCCACTGTTGGAAACAGGATACTGGGCTTGATGAACCTTTGGTCTGACCCAGTATGGTATTTCTTAGGGAGCAAGAAGTAGAGAGGTCAGAATGGCGGGGGGGGGGGGGGGTAAATTCCTCCAATTGGCAGGGATTGGGAGAAGAGGCAGTGCAAACTTTCTCTAACCCTTCCTGCTCTCTCCCGGCTCCTGTCTCTCTCTTCCCTAGTGATGCCAAAAGACAAGAGAGCAAGGAGTAAAACAAGTACTTTATTCAGAAAGGGTCCGATTCTTATCTGGGTGTGCCGGCCCTCTGCGCCTCGTCAGAACCAGAGACACTGATCCCGCTGGGCCGAGTGAGCCGAGATTCTGATCCCGCTGGGCATGTATAGCCCCATGGGATCAGAATCGTGTCCAGGACTGTAGTGCAGGCTGGGACCCAATTCTGATCAGCCTGCACATACAGGCCTACCCTGGCTAACTCAGTCAAGGCTCCTGAATGGAGCCACGGCGCCATGGCATCCAGTTGCCATGGTACCACAGCGCCATTCAGGAGCTGCGATCCCTGGCCGCTGGAACAAATGCTTCAGTCCCTGCAGCCTGATCCCCGATCTGGCCTCCCAAGGCCAGGATCAGGCTGCAGGGAATCCCCTCTACTCCCTCCTACCTCCTCCAATGCCAGGCCCGCCATCCCCCGCCGACTAGGAACTTATTCCACCTTGGAGGTGGAATAAGTTCCCCTTTCAGGCCGCCGGCCTGGAAGTACAGGGCAGACATTGGAATTGGCCCTGTACGTCCAGGGACGCTGACCGCCCACTGCCTGCCCTAACTCCGCCCCCTCATTGCCCCTTTCGTGCCCCCGTCTAACCTTCCCATACAACATGTGGGAAGGTTAGTCAGGGTCAACAGAGGATGTCCAACCTCGCTATTCGCACCTCAGAATGACCCTGAAAATGTCCGAAAACAGCCGTGTTTCGGCACAGCTGCCTTCCTCAGGGGACTTGAATACAAGCTCCTTAGAGACTTTTTAATATCTCACAATGAAATTGGAATTGCATTTCTTGGCGTCCAGATTGAAAATATTTTATTTCCATTTGGCAATGCTTTGTTTTCTTGACTTTGTCTTCTTATTGTCTTCTTTTATGTTTCACTCAGCTTTCTCAAAGTTCTTTTCTGTTTTCTTTATTTTTTATTTTAATTTTTCCAGCTCTTCTTTATTCACATTTCCCTCCTCCTCATTTGATTTCTAAGCTTTTTTCCTCTGTTCCATTCTTTTCTTTCAGCCTTCCCATTAGATTTTTTTTTCTAGCCTGCTGCCATCTTTAATCTTTTGCTTAGTTCATGCCTAGGTCGCATTTTCTTTTGTCTTCTTTTCCCTTATGTTTCTCTTCATACTGGCTATACCCTTGCATTCCCCTTTACCCTCTCTCTCTTGCTTCATCTCTCTCATAGTTCTGTCCTTCCGCTCTTACCCACCATCACTTGCTTCTTTTCTCCTCCACCCCTCTAACTCTGCACCATCCTTCTCCTTTCTTTGTCTCTCTTCTCCTCCTTCCATTCTTTGCTATCTGCCTCTCCTTCCATCTTTCCTCTCTGTTCTCTACCTCTTTCCTGCCTGTCCCCCTCCCCCCAGGAAACATGCAAATAGATACAGAAGAATGGTGGGGAACCAGCAGTTCTGGGAATGCTCAGGGTCCCTGCAGTTTGAAGTGGTTTGGGTGTCAGTGAGTCCGAAGCTTCTGCCAGCCGCATGCTCTTCACTCACTCTGAGACTCTGGTGCGTTGTACTCTTGATGAGTCTGAGCTACTACCTGCCTGCCGCCTCCATGTTCTGGCCAATAAAACAAAAAGGGATAGCATAAGGAGGATCTCTAACTGATGTGTTATTCAATAGCCCACATGGGCCAGAGCATGGGAAAGAACTCAGAGAGAGTACTGTCCCGCAAAAATAGCGCAAGCCAAAAACCGAAATAAGGGGAATGGAAAGAGGATCTCCAGCTGATTTTATTCAATAGTTTTTTATTAAATGAAAAAAACCTGATATTGTTGTGTTTTGGCGTACCCCCTGCTTCAGGGGTATCGATCCAAAAAATGTGTTCAGTGCACACAGGGTCGGCCCTAGAGTTGGTCCAAAGTGTTGGGGCCCTAGGTGAACCTCAAGCTTTACACCCCCTCTGGCTGTCAAAATCTATTATTTAGCTTTGAGTGGCCTGCTTTTTCTGTCCTCCAGAGGTTGCTGCCCTAGGTGACCGCCTAATTTGCCTAGTGGTTGGGCCGGTCCTGAGTGCACAGTAGCAAATAATCAGCTAGTGTCACCTGGAGCTAAAACATTTATCGGTGTCTTAAGGCTGATGATTGTACACTAGCTGGCTGTTTGCTATTGTGCACTAAACAGATTGTTTGGCTTGATACCCCTGATGCATGCAGGCATATAGGTGCTGAAATGCAGCCGTGTTGGGTTTTTATAATTTAGTAATAAGTAATAAACTAGTGAATAGCACCTTGTTGGAGATCCTTTTTCTGCTGCTTCTCTCTTTTTTTTTTTTTGGCTTGTGCCATATTTAGGAGACTCTGCTCCCGTTTTTATCAAGTCCATGTTCTGGTCCACATGGACTAATTTGGCACCAGGACAGTGGATGGGGGCATTGCCGCTCCATCACTCTACCCCTAAACTCTCTTTTGATGATATGTTGCTTTTTCTGTTTGCCCAGCACGTCACAAAGGGGCTGCAGTCATATATGCACAGAGACTGACACATGCACATGAGCAGGCATACAAAGGCATTTCCAGGTTTTTGCAAAAAGCGCCTAAGAGTTAGAAAAAAGAAACCATTATCCAATTAGAAAGCCAGACAAAATTAATGTTTTGCCCAGAAGACAATACACGTTAACATTCATTTCTACCACAATAAATATTATAATATAATATATAATAATAATATATAATAATTATTACCAGGCTTCTATTGTAGGTGTTTATAACTTCTAAATTTAATTCTTTATTTTCCAGTTAATTAGCTGTTGAGGATGTATAAAATCAGCATTTGTCAGTCGGTGTTATTACTCTGCAGGTACTATTGCTGGCCATCTCCTTTCAGTTGAATCAAATCCATACATTTTGAAATGCAAAAGCAGTGCGGAATCCGTGATGGAGAAAGGGGGGGGGGGAGTAAGAATGTATAAGGAAAGTGAGCTTATTGTAGCATTTATCCAACAAATGCCTATTTTATTTTTTGCAGCAGGCTGGGGAAATGGTCATCATTGTTTTGTGAAAAACCTAAAACCAGAAACCCTAGTTATGACTTTGAAGGCACTCAAGTACTAGACATATTACTGAGGCTGGCGCTACCATTAGGTGAACTAGGCAGTTGCCTAGAAAGCCGGCCTTCTGGGCTTGCTAGTTGCTGCCGCTGCTGACCCTCTCTGGGGCCAGTAGCAGCAGCAGCAATGGCAAAGGAACAATGATGCAGCGCTTACCAAAGGCTCCAGTGTTGTGTCGCGACTCAGACGGAAAGGGGGCTTACATAAAGTTTAAATAAGACATGGTTCAGCTTGTCTAACTCTGATCTTCGTGGGAACACAAATCTTGCCCAAGAAAGTGACAGAAACAGCAAAAAAGCAGAGAACATAAAAAGGCAAAATCATTTATTCCAACAGAAAATGATGATCCTTTATTAGTCCAAAAAATCATTATTGGGCTCCACCATTATAAGCGAATTATAAATGAGCCCGAAGTATTTTATTTGGTATCACAACTTCAAAGGGACTTCTTTTGTTTAGAGACTATTTGGCTGTACTAAGTTTCAGTCTCAGTTTCTGGTATAGTTTCCAACATCTGTTTCTTAAACACAATGCTGGACTGATCCTGTTTTTCCCTTACATGTAGACATCTGGAATTTTAAAATATCTGATTTTATCTGTATGGTATTGCTCATCTCGCTGTATTGTAATATAAGCACGCCTGCCAACATGTATTCTGGATTCCACGGTAAACTGAATTCAGTCTTGCAGTTTGTCATGATATGCTGGAATCTACGTTAGATGGGGCTATTAAATTCACTTTCTAGTTAAATGTGTGCATATGTTTTTACTGAAATTTTTAGAACGATCTTGAAGGAAGTTTTGATTTTTGGCGAGCGCTTCATTTTTGGCCCAGATAAACACCAAGATTTTAAGTGCTTTCTCCCCAAATACATTTCAGACAGCCTCGCTCACCATCTGCGTGTCGTGATCACTTGCAGGCATACTGGCAATTATGTGAGCTTCTCTCATTTATAAAACACTGATCTGTTCATATCATTAGTCCCCCCATGACTAAAGGCTGGCAGAGTGCCAAAAAGTCTAAATCTGTGGCGGAACTAGCAGAAAGTGGACTTGTGGCTTGAAAAGTGTAAACAGTTTGGAAAATGAAGTAATGTTAGAATATGATTGATTACCGTGTGATTGTATTTTAAATGAGTTCAGGGCTTCCAGTGTGCTGTATGTATTGTGTGAGCTTTACACCTCTTTCACTCTTCTATAGGGTAATAGCATTGTTGGTAGGCTTCCGATGAAATGTACACTTTTCCAAGGGTGACCTTTTAAGAAATGAATAGTTTTATTGTGTGCCCATTACTTTGCGTGGAACAACATTTTGATTTGCACTATAAATAAAGCCGTCGCATTACACAGCCTGTGGTGTATCCCGAACACTAGGAAAGCGGAGCTAGCTGTAGATGGTTTCCTATGCAAATTGATTGGGTATGATAAATTGGTAATATTTTCAGTAGCCTTAGGCTATTGAAGATTAAATTCTGAGTATTATGGCTAAAGAAATTATTAACACCAGTAATGGGAAGAGATTAGCTGATATTTGGAGAACAGAATGGTACTGTAGTAGCTATTGGTTTCATTCATCTTAGAAACATTTTGTATATTCTTTTATTGAGAGTTGCAAACACAGTGAGGTGTAAAGGGCCCTTCTACTATGTGATGATAATGGTTATAATGCACAGTAACTGCTAGGAGCTGCCAACACTGCAAAAATCACAATTTCCTTGTCCTGCTAACGCAGTCCAGAGGGGTGGGATACATCCCCTTGCCAGCAGGTGGAGGCAGACTTGAGCAACTTCCAGTGGTGTCATCACTCTTTGTCAACTGGTCTAGCACTGAGCGAAGCCAGTATTTATCTGCCTCCGGCAGGTGGCAAGATGTGTGGACTTCTGCGGCATTGCATATATACTCACTACGGTGTTGTGTTGGCTGTGAATAAGTGAGTCTGGTTTGGCCCTACATTGCTCAGAGTGTGGTACACCCTTGTCTCCTGCAGCTGACTGTTGCCCTGTGTCCCGTGCTGTTTCCCATGGGTTACTAGCTTTTGGTGGGTTGGAGAGGAGCAGGAGGACCCTATTGGGCCCTTGAGGGAGGTTGGTAAGTCAGGCCCAAGCCTTTCTTCACTCTTGTTCTCCTTGATCTGAAAGCCTCTTTATCTTTCCTGTTTTATTTTTCTGTGCTTTTTAGTTTTTTCCTCCTATTGTTTTTAGTTGGCTGAATTTTGCTCTTACTGCTTGTTCATAAAACGGCTCCAAATTTAAAAAAAAAAAAAAAAAGAAACGAAAAAAAGAAGCTTTGCTCAGCAGCTGGGCCTCCTAGGCTTGTGTGGGCATCTGGGGCTTTCCTGCTCGGGTTTCCCCAGTCAGTCCGACAAGAACTGTGATTCCCTTTTCAGGACTCCCTTTTTGCTGTAGACCTGATTTTTTTTTCTCTAAACTTTTGCTGCAGCAGAGTTCAGCCACATGACCTGATGCAGACTGAGACACCTCTTCCCCCCCCCCTTAGTAGTTTTTTTTCTTTGCCCAGATTCTGACTAGAATGCCCAGTGCACCTTTTTTTGGGGGGGGGGGAGGTTGCATTTTGGGACCCCTCACGGGGGACACAGGACCTGATTCTGTTGCTGTAGCCCCTGCCAATCCTTTCCTTTCTTCTTCCTGCTGGTGAGCACCACGGCTGTTGGAATAGCTGCTTGGTCCTGGCAGAGATGGACTTGGAGGGGGGGAGGGGGCCCCATAGTTTTCTTTTTCAACCTGCTTGTACTGCAGCTTCTGAAATGGCTCTTGGACTGTTTTCAGTCTTTGCTAGCTGCTAGCAGCCCCCTTCATGAGAGTCCAGTTCCCAGGCTTTCCATTCAGGCAACTTGAGGTCATGAGCACCTCTGTCTCGGGTAGTTAGAAAGGTCGCAGCCCCCGTTTTTGCTCTTGTGCACATCCATTCCTGTGGAGATTGATAGAAGGACGCAAGAGAAAATCCTCCTTCTCACCAAGAGGTAAGGCTGAAGAGGACGGAGTAATTTCCTGGTTAAAGGCTAGGCTGTGATAGACCTATTTGCTGATGGGTGCTCTTGTGTCCTTCGGAGACGCTATGGGGGCTGTGCCTGTGGATCGTGCTCTTGGAGGTTTGTAGGTGGGTGTTCCTTCTTTCCTGAAGGATTTCTAGCCTCTTGTTGCATTCATTTCTCTACATGATCCTATGTTTTAAGGAGATCCCCCTCCCCCCAAACTAGTACCCAAAGGTCTTGTCTTGATTGTTCCCTCGGTCCCATGGTGAGCAGAATCTGCTTTTTGGGCTCCCTGGAGTGAGAGCCTGAGTCACAGCTGTGAAATGTGCATGCTTACCCTTGTGGAAAGAGATACTGCACATGAGGAATCTCTTTAAGAAGGCCTTTGTGGCTGTTGCCTTAGGCCAGAGGTTCCCAACTCCAGTCCAGGAGGGCCACACACCATTCAGGTGTTCAGGCTGTCCCTAATGAATATGCATGAGATACATTTGAATACAATGGGGGCAGTGCATGCAAATGCATCCATGCATATTTATTAGGGACAGCCTGAAGACCTGAATGGTGTTTGGCCCTCCAGGACTATCTATCTATTTAACATTTATAAAGCTCTACCACGTACACAGCGCTGTACAGACATATAAAAAGTGACAGTCCCTGCTCATCAGAGCTTACAATCTAATTGAGACAACAGACAAAACACAGAAAAATAATCTAGTTAGGGCAAAACCAGGTTGGCTGTCTCCCATTACTACAACCAGTACTACTGCGCAATTTACTATACACACAGTATAAATAAATACATTCCAAGCAGGGATCATGGGTTAGATTACAACATCAAGGGTACATTACATCACATCAAGGCTGGGCATCATGGCGTATATTACATTACATCAAGGTTACAATAAGAGGATGCTTACAAGCTGAATTTATTGTGGTTCCGTTGCCTCTGATCAGGTCTGCTCATCGGTGGAATTTCAGGAGTGGGGAGGAGGAGAAGAAACACGACCATTCCAAAGTGCCACGCCAAAGGGCCCTTTGGTGTGGCCCTTAGGCGCGGGTGTGCCTTGGAGCGGTTCAAATTTAAAAGTCAGCAGCCGGTGTTACTGCGGCCTGATTGGCCATGCGGTGGGGAGCAGGTTTATGGACTGGAGTTGGGAACCTCTGCCTTAGGCTGTTGTTGTTGAGCCTTCTCAAGAGGAATCTGACTGTTGCCAAGCAGCACAGAGGCTATGAGGTTGGAAGAGGACCACATAAGTGACTGGTACCCTCTAAGACTTGAACAGAGCCTCTTCCAAATCTATGGCAGTGGTAGTAGTGACCAGATTATAGCTCTGCTTTGTGCTGGATCAGCGGATGCTGCCTCCTTGCTGCAGCTGAGTAAGCTCTCCTTTCTGGGCCTGTTGCTCTTTGAGGTGGGCCTGATGAAGTCCTTAATCCTTAGTGGGGAACGCCCTCAGAAACCTCTGGATGATTGACATAGAGGTATCTGGACTGCCACTTGTAGTGCTGGGCTTGGACTCTCTAACTGTTCATCATTTGGGTCGCATCCAAAGAAATGGAACTCCCTTTGGAACATTCTGCATACTTCAATTATCACCTTTGCCCTATTACATAAGAACATAATATATGCCATACTGGGCCAGACCAAGGGACCATCAAGCCCAGTATCCTGTTTCCAACAGTAGCCAGTCCAGGTCACAAGAACCTGTCAGTTTCTCAAAAGTTACACAGATTCCATGCTGCTTGTCCAATGGTAAGCAGTGGATTTCCTTTTTAATAATGGTTTATGGATTTTTCCTCCAGAAACTTATCCAAACCTCTTTTAAATCCAGCTACACTAACAGTTTTTACTACATCATCTGGTAACGAATTCCAGAGTTTGATTACGTGGTTTGAACAAATATTTTCTCAGATCAGTCTTAAATGTTCCACATTGTAACTTCATTGCATGTCCCCCAGTCTTTCTACTTTTTGAAGGGGTAAACCTCCAGATCTACATGTATTTGTTCCACTCCATTCATTATTTTATAGACTTCTATCTTATCTCCCCTCAGCATTCTCTTTTCTAAGTTGGAGTCCTAACCTTTTAAGCCTTTCCTCATAGGGAAATCCTTCCATCCCCTTTACCATTTTTGTTGCTCTTCTCTGTACCTTTTCTAATTCTGCTATATCCTTTGTAAGATCAGATGACCAGAACTGCACACAATATTCAAGATGAAGTTGCACCATGGAACAATACAGAGATGTTATAATATCCTTAGCTTTATTCTCCATTCCTTTCCTTATGATTCCCAGCATACTATTTGCTTTCTTGGCCGCAGCTGCATCGTGGGCAGAGAGTTTCAATGTATTACCCCTGATGATGCCCAGAACCTTTTCCTGGGTGGTGGTTTCTAATGTGGAACCTTGCATCATGTAACCATAGTTTGGCTTGTTCTTCCCTAAGTGCATAACTTTGCACTTGTCCACATTAAATTTGATCTGCCATTTGGATGCCCAGTCTCCCAATTTATCAAGGTCCTCCTGCAATTTTTTACAGTCCTCTTGTGTTTTAACAACTTTGATTAATTTTGTGTCATCTGCAAATTTGATCACCTCACACATTATTCCCATTTCCAGGTCATTTATAAATATGTTGAAAAGTAGCGGGCCCAGCACAGATCCCTGGGGTACTCCACTATTCACCTTTCTCCATTGAGAAAATTGGCCATTTAGGCCTACCCACTGCTTTCTATCTTTCAATCAATTCCTAATCCACAATAGTACATTGCCTCCTATCCCGTGACTTTTTAATTTCCCCAAGAGTCTGTCATGAGGGACTTTTGCAAAAGGCTTTCTTAAAATCGAGATATACTATATCAACCAGCTCGCCTTTATCTACCTGTTTGTTCACACCTTCAAAAAAATATTGGTAAGACAAGACTTTCCTTGGCTAAATCCATATTGGCTCTCTGCCATTAAACCATGACTATCTACATGTTCAGTAATTTTGTTTTTTATAATGGTTTCTACCATTTTGCCTGGTACTGATGGCTCACCAGTCTGTAGTTTCACGGATCACCCCTGGAATCCTTTTTTAAAAGAATGGTATTATATTGGATACTCTCCAATCTTTGGGTACTACAGATGATTTTAATTATAGATTACAGATTACTAATGGTAGTTCTACAATCTCATATTTTAGTTCTTTCAGCACTCTAGGAGTATGCCATCCAGGCCAGGTGATTTGTTGCTCTTTAGTTTATCAATTAGCTGTATTACTTCATCTCCAGCAACAAGCAGGAATGTAGTCTTCACATATGGGTATCGTCGGTACTGACGAAGCCTGAGTGGGAACGGTCCCCAGCGTCCAATAGGAAAGCTTTTGGGAGCATCCCACAGTGCCTGCGTGCTGCCTTCCCGCCTTTCCCAACTGTCCCACTCCAGTTCTTCGTTTTCCGCAGAGCCGACAGGTCACACATCCTGTCACCACAGAAAATAATTCCCTTCTATTCTTCTTTTTTGTGGTTGCGTCTGCCTTCCTTCGACGCTACACCGGTACCGCCGATTCTTTTTTCTTTTTTTCCAAAAAACCCCCCAACCTTTCTTCTGGAGTCTTTTCCAGTTATTTTCTCCTCAGGTGCCACGCACCATTTTGGGCACTAGGCCCAACTTTTTCCTTTAAAATGGAAAAACCCGCTTCGGGTTTTAAAAAGTGTTCCAAGTGTGGCGGTACCATCTCCGTCACTGACACCCATGAGTGGTGCCTCAAATGTTTAAGTCCTGACCACTCTATTTCGGAGTGTGTTGCCTGTGGGATGATGTCGAAAAGGGGCCGGCAGAACTGAGCTGCTAAACTTAGCACCCTTTTTCCCTCCGATGCAGCCTCTGTGGCATCGACGTCTTCCAGGGCTTCGTCTTCCTCCCATGGATCTCAGGTAACTAAACATAAATCTAGCTGGTCCTCAAAGGGTAGATCTCCCTCTAAGCATCGAGATGCCTCTGGCGTTGCCCTTGAGGGACTTTCACCGGCAAAATTTCCCCGGTGGGAGGCTTCGGCTTCCAAAGCATTAACAGGGCTCCAGGATGTTCTCGAGGCCTCAACCTAGGCAGAACTATTGGTGCCATGCTCTGGGGTATCGGCTGCTTCATCCGGTACTGATACCCAAGCATCGGCAGCGTCGATAGACCAGAGATTCTTGGCTATTGAACGCAGTCTGGCGGCTCTTCTCACGGCCTCAATGCCTCTGAAACTGCTTCAGACAAGTCAACCGGTACCAGCACCGACTCCGGTACTGGTACTGACTGCATCGACATCGGCAGGCATTCTACCAGAACCGAGTCATGCTTATCCATCCGGTATCGACAAGTCGGTACCGGACCCCTCCGATGCCGACTTCGATCAGTACTGGTACCGGTACCGTGCCTTGCACGATCACCCGGATCGGAGATACTTTGAATCCTCGGATGAGTCTAAAGACTCTGAAAGCTCTGCCGATGCCAGAGTACTTCTTCCTGATGATTCTTCTTCTCCTCAGCGTAGGATGTCCCCACCAGAGGATATGTCCTTTCAGGATTTTATCCGAGATGTGGCTCGAGGTCTTTCCATCACAGTGGCTCCTGAAAAAGCCTAGGACAATGGAATTAGAAATCCTACAATACCCTAAAGCTCCCAAGGAGGCAGCTACCTTACCTATTCATGAGATCTTGCATGATCTCATGTTAAGGATGTGGGAAACACATCTAACCACATCTCCTCACTCTCGAAGACTCGAAACCATGCATCGAGTTCCTCCTTGTCCTGGGTTTCAGAAGACTCAGCTACCACACCATTCCATGGTGGTGGAATCAGCTATGAGAAGGATCAAGAGTGCAAAAAGGCATGCATCTAATCCTCCAGGACGTGAGTGTAGGACTCTTGACGCCTTTGGACATCGAACCTTCCAGGCTTTCATGCTTTCTGTTAGGATCAGTTCCTATATATTATATATGGGAATGTTCCTTAAGGAGGTCATGGGAGATTTAGAGTTTCTGAGCCCTCTCCTTCCTGATAAGAGGCAGGATTTACCTCGCCCTTGTCAAACATGCTCAGGATGTTTCAAAGTTTGTGAATCATGCAGCCTTTGACTGCTTTGAGTGCATAAGCAGAACCTCTGCTATTGCCATAGGTTCATGTAGGATTGCCTGGCTCCAGGCATCTGACTTGGAAATTTGGGTACAGGATAAACTA
Source organism: Ichthyophis bannanicus (assembly GCA_033557465.1). Lineage (NCBI taxonomy): Eukaryota > Metazoa > Chordata > Amphibia > Gymnophiona > Ichthyophiidae > Ichthyophis > Ichthyophis bannanicus. The sequence goes on along the minus strand of CM066034.1, from coordinate 731,979,628 downwards.
GGGAATATTCCTTGCACAGGAGAGAATCTCTTTGGCAAGAATTGGCAGGAAAAAGCTAATGAGATAGATGCTGACAATATCACTTTGGATAGATTGTCTAAATCTACAGCTGATCCTGCAAGGAAAAAAATCCTACAAGAAACCATTCTTCAGTAAGAATAAGAAGTTTTATCCCTCCTATACCCAGCATGGGCATCGTTTAGGTCAGTCTGCCCAAAAGGGACAGCAGCAACAACCTAGGCAAAGAAAAACAAAAGCTGCTAAGCATCAACTGGCTCAGCAGACTCAGCCTCCACAGGGGCTTTGACTCCTATCTAGAGAACTTTGCCTTCCTGACCATAAACGGCCCAGAGACTTCCACCATTCCAGGAAGGTTATGTCATTTTGCCCCCAGATGGGGGCAGATAACAGCAGAAAATTGGACTCTGTCTATTTTAAGAGAGGGGTACAAGCTTCATTTCCTCAGCATGCCGCCTCCTACAATGGTAACACAGTTCAATTCTCAGACCTCTCTCAATGACCAGTTAGGTCAAGAGGTCACTATGCTTCTTGCCCAAGGGGCAATAGAAGAGGTACCCATTCTCCAACAGGGTACAGGGTTCTACTCCCCCTATTTCCTTATTCCAAAGAAAACAGGAGGACACAGACCCGTTTTAGACCTCAGAGAATTGAACAAATTCCTGTTCAAAGAGAAGTTCAAAATGTTTTCTCTGGGAACTCTGCTGCCATACCTTCAGAGTCAGGATTGGCTTTGTTCTCTAGATCTCAAGGATGCGTACACTCATGTTCTCATCCACTCAACTCATCGAAAGTTCCTTCGCTTTCTATTTCAAGGGAAGCACTACCAATACAGGGTTCTTCCTTTTGGCCTGGTTTCAGCACCAAGGGTGTTCACAAAATGCATGGCTGTGGTGGCAGCATTTCTTCGCACCCTAGGAATATTCGTCTTCCCTTACTTAGAAGACTGGCTCATTCGAGCCCCTTCAGAGCCAGAGGACAGGGTTTCTCTCTCTCGCACAATGCGCATCCTTCAGTATTTGGGACTTGTCATAAACTTCCCAAAATACAACCTTGCTCCCACTCATTCCCTAGAGTTTATAGGAGCTCTGCTGGATACCAGACAGACAAGGGCCTACCTTCCACAGCCCCGCTGCCTTCGCATTGTGCAGTTAGCTTCTCAAGCAGTGCTAAAACCTCACCTCACTGCTCGGGAAATGTTACAATTGCTAGGCCACATGGCATCCACCGTGCATGTGGTTCCTTATGCTCGCCTCCATATGAGGGCAGCCCAGTGGACTTTATCCACTCAATGGACTCAGGCGTCAGGTTGCCTGTCAGACAAAATTGCAAACTCAGATCACCTCATTTTGTCCCTCCAATGGTGGCAATCACCCCAAAACCTTTTGGTGGGGTCCCCTTTTCAGCAAACTCCACCCCAAGCCACTCTAACAACAGATGCCTCAAAGGTGGGTTGGGGAGCCCACCTGCAAGGCCTCTCTCCCCAGTGTACCTGGACTCCACAGGAGACCTATCTGCATATCAATCTCCTGAAACCGCCTTTGAACCATTAGCCACTACCTCCTTGAAATTCCTTTCCTGGAAGGTCATCTTTCTTATTGCAATCACATCAGCACGTCACATCAGTGAATTGCAAGCATTGGTGGCTGATCCTCCTTATACAAGGTTCCATCATGATAAGGTAGTCCTTAGGACTCATCCACACTTTATGCCAAAGATGGTGTCACCTTTTCATTTAAACCAAGAGATGTACCTTCCTGTATTCTTCCCAAGGCCTCATGCCTCAAATGTAGAAAGGAATTTTCATTCTTTGGATTGTAAAAGGGCTCTGGCCTTTTACTTACAAAGGACACAGCAATATAGGAAGTTCTCTCAACTTTTTGTTGCTTTTGATCCTAGTCATTTGGGACTTCCAGTCTCCAAAAGAACACTGTCCAACTGGATTACACAGTGTATATCTTTTGCCTATGAGAGTAAAAACCTTCCTCTGGAAGGCCATGTCACAGCTCACAATGTGAGAGCCATGGCAGCCTCTATGGCTCATCTTCACTCTGTGTTTGTTGACGACATCTGCCGAGCAGCTACTTGGGCTTCGGTTCATACCTTCAGAACCCATTACTGCTTAGACAAGGACTCCCGCTGGGATGCCGTGTTTGGTCAGGCTGTTCTTCAACACCTATTCCATACTTAATCAACTCCTACCCACCATCCCTGATAGGATGCCAGAGATCCATGGGGGGGGGGGGGAGCCCTTTCACAAGGGCACACAACTTCTGGGGTTTCTCCCTGGCATCTGCAGCTAGGGAGTCCCCATATGTGAAGACTACATTCCTGCTTGTTCCTGGAGATAGCATAGGTACTCGCCTGAAACAGGTAATCTCCGGGAACAGCAGGAATTTAGTCTTCGCATTGTGACTCCGGAAATCTGCCTGCCTTTTGGGTCCTGCATGTGGAACGGGAAGCATGTCTGAAAATGCTATCCTGGAAGTTTTGGATTTCAACTTTTTTTCACCTAAACTTGGCTTCCAGAACCTCCCTCCCACATTTTTCTATATCATTGGTACCAACATGTACCAAGACATCAGGCTCCTCCCCAGCACTATCTAAAACTTTGTCTACCTGGCGCATGAGGTCCGCTACCTTCGCACCAGGCAGGCATATTGACTGGCGATCCTCATGTCCACCAGCCATCCAGCTATCTACATGCCTAATGATTGAATCACCAGCTAAAACAGCCATCCTAACCCTTCCCTCATGGGCACATAGCCCTGAAGAAGCCAGTAATCCCCCTCAGTGGTTTCTGGCAGTCCCTCCCAAGATGCAGCCACTTGGGGTGTGACTCCAGTTTCTCTCTGAAAGGACCCATACCACTTTGGACCAGTGGGATTCTGAGTCAAGTAGTTTCCCCTGCAAGATGCCTGTTTTCTAACCTTAAGGTCATTAGTTCAGGCCAACCTTTAGATTAAAAAAAATATAGGGTTTGACAAATCCCATGTGCCAGGTTGCTATGGCAACTTCAGTGGTTGGGACAGGTTACCTTAGGCCGGTGGGCCGGGGGTTCAATTCACGCATGGGGACAAGTAACCTCAGGCCGGAGGGACTGAGGTCTCTAGTCCCATGGCTGCTCCTTGTGGCCTTGGGCAAGCCACTTAACCCTCCATTGCCTCAGGTACACTTAGATTGTGAGCCCTGGGGTTGGTGATCAACTATCCCAAGAACATCCTGCTTCTTCCTCTGCACATGGGGTCCTGGGGGCTTGGTTCCATACTCTCCTAGGTTCAGTTTCCTAATGATAGAGAGGTCCCTCAAGCTTTAGCCAACACTGAGACGGGAACTATCTCCAGATCCTCAGGTCTCTGGCAATCACCCCTAAAGCCCGTTCCTAGGGACAGGACATACATGCACCTACTGCAGCAGTACCTGCTAACAATCTGGTCTCCCTGTTACCAGTTGTTAGAGATAAAGGAGTGGTTGAGGAGGCAATTGCAGTTCTGCCACCTGGTGGCTGGGATACTTTTGAAAGCACTTGAATGAGCGATTGTCACCTCGTATGCCAACCTGAAGGGCTGTAATGTGCACTGCCTGGGTTAGTTGACCAAGAGGTTCTGGACCCTCAGGAGGCCTCCTAGACATTCTTTTACCTGGAAACAAGCATGATCCACCTGGCCCTGGACACGCTTCGGCCTCTCCTTGTAGGAAAGTGCTCTGAGTGTTATCAGACATTGCCATGGTGGTGGCATATGTCACCAAATGAGGCAGAACTTGCAGTGCTGGAAGCAAGGCATTGGTAATATAGTGATTGCAAAGGAGCATCTGTTTTATTTATTTATTTATTTAGTATACATTTTGTATACCGCTACTTCCAGCGATCAGCAGCAGTTTGATTACAGATTGGAAATTGTCAAATCATGACAGGAGATTTTTGAGGTATAAACACATTGATTAGACAGGAAAGCACAGCACACAGAGAACTATTTTACAGGGAACATGGGCTATGGAGGGTTAAGTGGCTTGCCCAAGACCACAAGGAGCACCTGTGGGACTAGAAACCCCAGTCCTTCCAGCCCAAGGTTGCTGTCCTCTAGTGGGATTTGAACCCCCGACCTTCCGGCCTGAAGTACCTTGCCCCAACCACTAGGCCACTCCTCCACTCCCTGATCTGTTTTGCCCTGTCCGCAGCAGAAATCACAAGCATTGTCAATGTGCAGGCTGATTTCCTGAGTCAGCTTTCTGTGGTTCCAGGCAAGTAGGAGCTCAGCCCTGTTGTGTGTAAATTCATAATATGAAGATGGGGCCTTCTTATGTTTTGACTTAATGACCATTTAGGAGAACTTTCTTAGCCAGAGGAAGAACATGTGGATGGTGGGCTTGAATGCTGTCCTTTCAGAGTGGCCTTGAGAAAGGATGCTGTTTATCTCCCTCCCTAGACCCCGATGAGCAGTCTTATGCATAGGCTTTCGGCCAATCTGGTTCTGGTGATCCTAGTGGTCCTAAACTGGCTTTGCATGCCGTGGTATGAGGATTTCTTGAACAGGTTGGTTTGGCCCTCTTATATCTAGATACCTCAAGAGAAGGGCCCACTGTGATGGGGGCTCTTGGTTATGGAGGCTCAAGGTCCCTTCTCATTTATGGCCTGGCCCCTGGGAGGCATAGATACTCCAAGAAGAGTACTCTGTAAGAATATGTGGACACCCTGCTTGTGGTCCGGATTGCCTCTATTTTCTTAACTTTGGGAAGGGTCCTTCTTGCAGTCCGACCTAGACCAGCCTTTCTCCCTGAAGTCTCAAGGTTTGGGTGGAGTCACTCCAAGGGGTTTTATTGGTGGTGCTCCCCAATGTCCCCTGCTTCCTCAGTAGAGTGAAGCAGCTCTGTTAGCATATGTACTCAGTTTCTCAGTGAATATTCTTTCTTGTCTGGAAGGCCCTGAAAGGGCATCCCTTTTAGCCAGAGTCATAAGACCTCCCTCATGGGTTTCCTGTGGGCTATAGTATCTGCCAGGCGGATATCCAAGCCCTAGCCTTCTCTTGCAGAGCACCTTTCTTGTCCATCTTGACAGCTTCTCTCTCCTTGCGACCTGTGCCATCCTTTCTCTGGAAGGTGCTGTACGCCTTTCATCTTAATCGGATTATTGTGTTGCCTTCCTTCTCCAAGGAGAATATTTGGAAGGATCCCTTGCTGTGTCTGAGAGATGTGATCAGATACATGGCCATTGCTAATTTCTTCCACCAGTTGGCTCTTCGTTGGTGCTCAGTGATCTGAGGGAAGGACTGGCAGCAGTTAAGTCTGCTTTTGCTCATGAGATTAAGGAGGCCATTTGATCACAGTATATTCTGGCTGATAAGTATGTGCTGGAATAAGGCAGAGCTCACTCCACTAAAGTGCAAGTCTTGACCTTGATGGAAACCGCCTTGGTGTCTCCAGAGGAGACCTATGAAGAAGCTGTCTGGTCTTCACTGAGCACCTTTTGTGAAGCACTACAGGTTGCTCATGGGGGTTGGCACAGATGACGACTTTGATAGAGCAGTTCTATCTTTAGCGCCATGCTCATTCCACTCTGGGTTCTGATTGCTTGGGTACATTCCACATATCTGGACTCATCTAGCAAGTTGATAAAGAAGGAGAAATTTTACGTATCTGATAATTCTCTTTACTCAAATCCTGCTATACCAGTTGAGGACCCACCGTGAAAGATTCTTTGCTGCAAGTTTGGGAGTCTGGCTGTCATAGAATGCCTAGTCAGTACCATGGTCTGACACAGATTTCTTTTTGGTAAGAGGACCAAATAATTGCTCATGATTTTTGTTATGAAGTTGTCTTGTTGGTTAATAACGATAGGTGTTTCTGAGTTTTTCAGTCTTGCTTACTGTTTGGGAAGCTTCATACGGGTTTCTCTCTGTGCTGCACTAGTAGATATACTGAGTGATGACATCACTGAAAGTTGTTCAAGGCTGCTTCCACCTACTGGCAAGGGAGCATAACCCACATGTCTGGACTAGTCTAGCAGGATTCAAGGAAAGAAAATTATCAGGTATATAAAATTTCACTCTATCTGCCCTTAGCACTTTGGGGTGGAGTGGGTGTGTTGGCCAGTGACAGCTAGCCCATGAGATCTTTCCATGTATCGTGTCCACCAATAGCATGGTATTAAGAGCAGCCTCGATACCAGTAGTCCAATAGTGTGGCAACTGACAGGCCCCTAAACAAAAAGCAGCCACCAATGTGGATTGAATCAGGGGGTGTAAGGGTGATTGGGGAGGGATGTGTGGCATTTGACCCCACACATGTGTGCTGGAGCCACATTCCTTGCTTTGGCAGCTAGTGTGGTTGCTCCCACACTGCCTGCCATGGCGGGGAATTCAGCTCCCATGCTGTAAGTGCCTGCCCTGCTTGGTACATATAAGGCAGATGTTGGGCACACCCCTTGCATTTTCACAGAGAATTTGCACTTACTACACCTTAATTTTATCAGTTAAAGTGTAATAAATGCAAACATTTACGGCACTTTAGTAAAACGGACCCTAAATTCCTAGACCCAGGATCACAGAAGGAAATCGGTCAAAAGTGGTTACCTTGAATTGTTTTATTGCAAACTGTTCAGAATGGTTAACTACTGTTTGTGAAAAAATATGTTCTTGGTTATTAGGGTTTAATATGCACATAAAGAATTCTTGTTCCCTTGTGGGTGATGTGCCAACCTCGTCCATGGTGTTATTGAAAAGCTCACTTGGCAGTGGTTGGTGAGGATTAATGGATATGTGTATTATGTATTATGTGTAGAAGTAGAAGAAAACCCTTCTGGCCTTGAAGAACTGGAAAAAAAATCCACAAATTTAATTCCCTGTTGGAATGGTGTTGAATGGGCAGAATATACAGTTCTTTGGACAGCGAGTAATTGGTTAAAGAAGGGCATATTGGGCACCCTAGGCAGACCTTCAGTCTTACGCCTCGCCTCCTGAGATCTTTATAATTAAACTCAACACTCGTGATCATCCCAATTCCACCCCTCCCACAACAATCCTATAAAAACGCAATTTGACATCATATTTTTAAATATCAAATTTTGCTTTGCATGTGCCCGCTCTTGCTTCAGGTAAAAAACAAAAAGGTGCTGATGGCTCTTTGAGCATGTGCGGCTGTCAAGGTTTATTGTTTTGCTTTGACTGTTGCTGCTCTTTGCCACCCCTCAGAAACGGACGCCCTAGGCAACGGCCTAGTCTTGCCTAATGGTTAGGCCAGCCCTGGGTTAAAGAACTGCATTGGAACTACCATTTAAGTGAGCAACATCTTGCCATCAGGCAAATAAGTTTGTTGCAGACAATACAAAGGAGGAGATAATGGGCAAGGGAACTGTGGGGAAAACGGGATGTGAATGAATAAAAAAAAGAGCCCTTTAAATAGGGGAGAGTAAAGGAAAAAGAGAATTGAAGATTTGAGTGTTACATTTACTCTGCTGTTGCTGATCACTGGGATCCACTGACTGAGCTACAGAGAAAAGGAGTTAGTTTGCAATATAAAGAGACATTTTGTTTTAATAAAGCTTATTTTTGAGAGGAATAGATCGAAAAAAGATCATTTTCTTGAATGAGGCCTTTAGGCTTTATTAAGATTTTGCTTTTTGTTTACCTCAGTTACTGTTGTACTTTGTCGTCTGTTCTTTGGATTGGATATAGATGTAATTATTGATAGCGGTAATGTTTGTCTTGGGTTTAGTACAGATACCATATACTTGCTGAATATAGGTTATTTTCGGGAGTAATCTTATAACTGCAGCACGCATGAAAAGTCCACAGCAAATATTTACAAAAGTGTACACATACTATTACTGTACTTCCACATTGAAAACATATCCCAGGGAATTTTGTGTGCTTACATGTATACTTGCTCCTTACATGCACGAATATTCAAAGTTACTTTACAATGAACCCCCCCCCCCCCCTTCACTCCAGGTATGCGCATGACTTTACCCTAGTATAGTGGGTGGGCAGCTTCATAAAAGTCTATTTCTGCAAGCAAAGTGCTGTTTTAGCCACAGAATTACCTTTGAAAATGATCCTCCCTAGGGGACAGAAAAGTCTATCTTTCTGCTAAGACGAGACTTTTGGAGTGGCATGTAGCTGCTGCCAGCTCAGTGGTTTACTATAATGTGAACTATCGAAATTCATCCACTAAAGAATTAAGCAAGTCTGTCCTGAGAACACTGTGATAAATAAGTACATTTCCAAGAATACTTAAGGGGTTATTTCTATGTTTCTATAAAGAACATAAACAGGATAGAGTCTGTCCAGAGGGCAGCAACTAAAATAGTCAGTAGTCCTCGTCATAAGGCATATGGGGACAGACTTAAGGATCTCATCATGGAGGACAGGCGGGAGAGGGGAAATATGATAGAGACATTTAAATACCTCTGTGGTATAAATGCACAGGAGGTGGCCCTCTTCCAGTTGAAAGGAAGCTCTGGAGCAAGGGGTTGTAGGATGAAAGTAAAAAGAGTATTCTGAGGAAATATTCCTTAACGGAAAGAGTGGTGAATGAGTGGAACAGCCTGCCAGTGGGCACGGAGATGACAACTGTATCTGAACTCAAGAAGGTATGGGTCAAGTATAGAAGATCTCTGAGGGAGAGGAAGGGGTTGTAGAGCTTAATAGTTCTTATGGATGGGCAGACTAGATAGGCCCTATGGTCTTTGTCTGCTGTCATTTTCTATGTTTCTATTTTAGAAACCTTAGTCACAGTTTCTATGTGGAAAATCAGACCTTTATAGGTGGACATGGCAATTTTAGAAAGGGCTGAATTTAGATGTGGATGGCCTTACTACAAAGAATTTGGAAGGGGGCATGTCAAGGGTGTGGTTGGGGAAGGGTCTGCTTTTGTATGTGTTTAACTGCAGTTGTTCACGTTGAGATTTACTGCTGTTCCCTGGCACGTATAGTTTTTTAAAAAGTGTTATTTTTGGCCCAGCCGTTCACAGAAGGATTTAGTGAGTTATCCTCCTTAATCCACTGTTGCTTATCCTCCCCACCCCACCCCCAATTGAAATTTGATAAAGAAACCAGCATCTGTAGTTAAATGGTGGCATTTATACCTGCAGGATTGCAAAATGGCTGACATACCCATGTAAGTGCTGATGCCTACACATGGAAGCTGCTGACTTTACTTCATTGAATATTCCCATGTGTAAATTGGCCAAATGGGACCTCTTGCTTCACATATCGGCAAATACACATACGTTCTGGCACTATCTTAGAACATGCTGCATATCTAGTATAGCCTTTTCTAAAATACTGCCAGAATTTTATACGTCATGACCTGGACGCTTGTATTCCAATCTCCACAGAATGTGCCTTCACAAAAGCAAGCATTATAATATTACATTTCCAAGAATAAAATAAAATCTCCAGGAACAAGCAGGAATGAGTCTTCACATATGGGTACGTCGGTACCGACGGAGCCTGCACGGGAATGCTCCCCAGCATCCAATCAGAAAGCTTTTGGGAGCATCCCTCGCGCCTGCGCGGTGACTTCACGCCTTTCCCACTGCCTCTCCTCAGTTTTCGTTTTTCCCCGGAGCCAACAGGACATCCTCCTGTCACCGCAGAAACTTTTTTCTTTAAAATCCTTATTTTCTTGTTTTCTTGTGGTCGCGGCTGTCTTTCCCACCGATACCGGTACCGCCGGTGCTTTATTCTTTTCTTTTTCAAACTTAGAGAAATATTTTCTCCTCAGTTTTTTGTTTTAACTTTTGGGGCCTACCAGGCCTTTTTCAACATGGAGCCTTCTTCCCCTAAGAAGTGCCTTCACTGTGGAAACTTAGTTTTCTTTTTAGACTCCAATGCTTGGTGTCTAACCTGTTTCGGTCCTGACCCTTTTTCCCCTGATACCTCAGGCTATATTATTGGGAGAAGACCTTCCCTTTTTCGAGTTTCCCTCGATGCCGTTTTTCCTCCTGAGGTGAGGACACCGGTTTATTCTTCTCTCCAGGATCAGGTAACCCACAAACAGTCTGTTAAGACTAGCCAATTCTTGAAGGGTAAGTCTCATGCCCAGCATGATGACGGCTCCTGCCTTGCCCTCAAGACCTCATTGGCAATAAAACCCCGGCGGGAGTCTTCGGGCTCCAAAGCATTTACGGGGTTTCAGGTTGTTCCTGGGGCTCACCCCTCACAGAACATACCTGAGCCATGCTTGGGGGTGGTATCCGCTTTGAGCGGTACCGATAACCCGGCATCGGCACCGGTGTCGAGTGTTCCACTCTTCACCAGGGATCGTCATCTGGTGTCCTCGGTACCTTCGGGGCCGATCGATACAACCCAGATTGACTTTCCTGTATCCCAGCCATGTTCGGGGTTGGTACCGGCTTCGAGCGGTACCGATGCCCCGGCATCGGCATCGGTGTCGAGTGTTCCACTCTTCACCTGGGATCGTCATCTGGTATCCTCGGTACCTTCGGGGCCAATCGATACGAACCAGATTGACTTTCCTGTATCTTCGCCATGCTCGGGGTTGGTATCGGCTTCGAGCGGTACCGATACCCCGACATCGGCGCCAGTGTCGAGTGTTCCACTCTTCACCAGGCATCGTCTTCGGACGTCCTCGGTACTCCTAAAGTACTCCTGACGTGCTCTTGCCAGACTGCTATTATCCTCTGTTTTTCACGCAACCATACTGGTTATTCCACTGAACTACATTCCTGCACCGCAGAAATAGATTCTCTATATATCTTCAGGTGGTTTTTTACCCCCTCCTTATTAGATGAATCTTTTCCCATCACATTCCCCATGTGAATGTTTTTGTGGGGCTCAGTTGCAGGCATGTATCCTCAGACTTATATTCATGTATGTATATGTCCCTCAGATCATCTTCCTGTAGATAATGACTAACCACTATCTCTCCCACTGACCTCCTCGACCATCTAGCCAACCCTCTAGACAAAGGTCATATTTTTATTTACCGTAAGAGCATTATATTTGTTTACAATATGTACATAGTTCCTCCCTCGTTTTTACTCCATGTTTTACATTCCCTGTTCAATGTAAAAAACTTGATGTAACTTGCTTACATTCTTGTATGTTCTGTTTCAAATGTAAACCGCACTGATTATAATAGCGCGGTATATAAGAAATATAAATAAATAAATAAATATTTCTGTAGTCTGTGAGGGCATAAGTCATGCCCATCTATATCTATCTATCTATCTATCTATCCATATATCTATTGTGATACCGCGGGCCCTCTGACGCAAGGAAAGAAAGTTTTAAATCTTGAAAAAAAACAAGATTTACCTGCAATTACAAGAAGGGACACATAGAGGGAGCAGGAGAGCAAGCCTGGAAGTGGAAGAACCACACCTCTATGGGCAGGACTCAGAAGCAGCTGCTCTGGATTTAAGCAGGGACAGAGCATTGCAAGGGAGGAAGCCAAGGCAGCCAAGGAGCAAGCCAGAGAGGCAGCCAAGGGGCAAGCCAGAGAGGCAGTCAAGGAGCAACCCAGAGGGGAAGCACAGGAGGAGGCAAGGAGCTTGGCAGAGACCTTCACAGGAAGCGCAGGAAGCAGTGCCAAGGGAAGCTCCAGAAGCCGGAGTCAGAGACCGAGGTGAAGTCACTGACAAACCCAGAAGCGCTCAAGGAGTGAAAGCTACTGGGAGAGCAGGCCGAGCTGAAGGCCCAAGAGCAGGCCTAGAGGAAGGCCATACACAACTGCAAGAGGCAGTCATACAGAGGACAGCCAAGGAAGGAGAGGCTTATCCTTCTAACTGGGGAAGAAACCTTCAAGAGAAAAAAGGTACTTTTAAAAGTTTTTTTACAAAAGTAACTGGAAGGATGAAAGAAAGGTTCATAGCCTTAAGAGAGAGGATATAGCTGAGAGGGCGCGGCCCCTAACCAACTGCCACAGGGGTGGAGGTGGAAGACAGGCCCCTCCGCAGCAGCCTTACCTCAAAAGAATTATACCTCATTCTAAAACAGGAAAGATATCCTGGGATCGTTGGAAATTACCTGAAGCAAAAGACTTTCAGACTAGGCCTCAAGCTTTTCACAAGAAGCCTAGAGAGAAACAAAGGGCTAGCTTTTATCTGGATAATAAGGACTGTTTTAAACCAGAAATACCAGATAAGTTTTACAGGAAAAAGTTTAGTGCTGCCAGAGACTGGAAGAAGCAAACCTTTAATCCTGAAACAGCAGTAAGCCCAGGGAGTTATAATATACCTAAAAGCCGACGCCCCAAACTCCCAAGCCAGCACTGGGATACGGTATGGCATGCTTTTAGAAAACCAGGTTTTAACATCCCAGAGATCTCAGAGACCTCAGATTCGGACCCCGTAGAAATGGAATGGCTGCCAGGGGAATCTGAGGGTATTGAAGACATAGAACCAATGGAATGTGATTATTGCACAAGGAGATGTGTTTAAGTAAAAGGCAAACAAATCCCATGTATGCAAAGAATACTGGAAACCTTATGTTTTAAGTTGGTGACGGATAACCATGTTATTTTGAGTGTTTTTGCTGATTCACATTTTGATGCAACCAAAGTTTGTGTTCTGTTACTCATTACCTCATATTTTGAACTTCTTTATGCGCAAAGGTGAAATAAAAGCCTTTTCTTTACCCTACACTTGGCAAGAGTTACTTTTTAGGAAGTTGACCTTGAGGCTGACAATGAGACCTGCTACCTTATTGACCCTCACAACAGGTCAACCCTGAAACCCTTTATTTCTTATGCGCTCCCCAGCCCCTGTGGAACCACTACGCCGCCACCAGAAGGGGGCTGAGGGGGACACTATATATATCGCACATATCTAGACATATATGCACATATATATGGATATGTATGTATCTCCATCTATATATATATCTCTATATATATATATATGCGCATTGGGAGATGTCCATAGGACGCCATGTATTACCTGCTATCTCCCTCACTGTCTGTGCTATAAAGCTTTTACCTTCTTAAGAGGTCCAGACAGTCTACTTGCCTATTCTCATGCGGCTCAGTAAGTGGGAGCGGTTATACACACAATTACTGCTGTGATGTCAACAGCTTCTATTTTTGTTACAGATCTCCCTGTCTATGAAGTATCAAACTTCAATGTCTTCCTATCTCTCACCAGCTAGGAAAGACGGTGTACATCTTCAGTATTCTGAGTACACTTCTGTTCTCCTTGGGAATAGGGACTTTTTTCCATACCCCCTCTTCCCTTCAAGACTGGGCTAATTCTCCAGATCGGTCAGTCGTCTTCTTTTAGTCCTCAGTGTTAATAACTCTGTACCTAAAAGAGTTTTCAGCTTTTTCCCATAAAGCTTTCCATTGAAGACCTGCCGTTCTTCTCCTGCCCCAGTTGACACCTGGGTCACCTGCCCATTCCAGGTTTGGAACTTCATCCTCACTGCTGTGAAGTTACCTTGAGGATTCCGCTACTGCATCTACAGTACACTCCATCACAGTTCTACTTCCTACAATCCAGTAGGTAAGCTCTATATTGTACTAGTTCATTAAATATTTTAATGATACTTGACATACATTCTAAAGACTCATTTTTTCTCTAGTCTTTAGATTCGCTGTTCCTCTACAGCTCTTCTCTATTCAACTCCTACCCCCCATCCCTCAGGGGATGCTGGGGATCCAGGTTTGGGAAATGCCGTCCTGTTCCAGGGATACGCATTTTATGGGATCTCCCCTGGCACCCACAGCTAGGGAGTCCCCATATGTGAAGACTCATTCCTGCTTGTTCCTGGAGATAGCACAGTTACTTACCTGTAACAGGTGATCTCTGGGAACAGCAGGAATTAGTCTTCACAACCCACCCACCTCCCCTAGGAGTTGTATCTATCTATCTCCTTTCCTCTTTCTCTCCTTCTGTCTCAGCTATGAAACTCAACTGAGGAGAGGCAGTGGGAAAGGCGGGAAGTCACCGCGCAGGCGCGAGGGATGCTCCCAAAAGCTTTCTGATTGGATGCTGGGGAGCATTCCCGTGCAGGCTCCATCGGTACCGACGTACCCATATGTGAAGACTAATTCCTGCTGTTCCCAGAGATCACCTGTTACAGGTAAGTAACTGTGCTTTCTCTGACATAAACTTCTCTTCCTTGCAACGTCAGCTCAACAGATTTATATTGATATGCCATCACTTTGACATAATATCAGCTTAACAGATTTGCATTGAGATTTGTTTTCATGTAATGTTCTGCTCATAGAGTTCAAGTTCAAGACTGTAACACTGGGCTCCTCTAATGACTCAGTGGCAGGTGAAATGAACTGCAGTGTGGAGGACCTGGGTGTTCATTTTCTGGGCTAGGATTCTGCTCTTTGGACTAGCTAGAGAACGGGAACCTGAAGAGGCAGCATTCACACTCCTCTCTCAGTGGCAACACCTAATGGCCACAGTGATGTTGCCTGTTAGCCAGGGCATTGTAGTTTGTGACCTCTCTGGCTGACAGCTGCATTGGATGAGTGACGTTGGGTAAGGGGAGCTGCAGGTAGTTGTGCATTTAAAGTTTCATTGCATTTTTTTTTTTTTTTTAGTGCCATCAAGTCAGTGTGGACTCATAGCAACCCAGCTACCTCTGGGTTTTCTTGGCAATGTATCACCAGAAGTAGATTACCAGCCTTTTCTTCTGAGGCAATGGAGGGTAAAGTGACTTGCCCAAGGTCACAAGGCGTGCAAGTGGGAATCGAACCCTTGATCTTCTGGGTACTAGGCAGTTGCTCTAACCACTAGGTGATACTCCACTCCATTGCATTATAGCCCAATAAATACTGGCTGTGATTGAAATTGTAGCCCAAGGGAGCATTAGACAACTGCCAGAAGCCTCAACCCCCTAAAACAAAACAACCTGTGATGATTAATGGATCAGCTGGTTCATGAACTGACAAGAGGGGAAGCCATTTTGGACTTAGCCCTTAGTGGAACATAGGATCTGGTACAAGAGATAAGGTTGTTGAGGCCACTTAGCAATAGTGATCATAGCATGATCTTTTAACTTTCAAAATGGAGGTTATGATAAAATGAGGAAAATAGTTAAGAAAAAACGAAATGGAACAGTTGCAAAAGTTAAAGATTTACATCAAACATGGGCGTTTAAAAATGCTATCTTGGAAGCCCAGCCCAGCTGTATTCCACGTTTTAAGAAAAGTTCAAGGAAGTCCAAATAATTGCCAACGTGAGGTCAGAGAGACTGTTGTAGCCAAAAAAGCATATTTCAGGAAATGGAAAAAGGAACCAAATGATGAAAATGGGAAACAACATAAGCACTGGCAAGTTAGATGCAAGGCTTTGATAAGGCAGGCAAAGAGAGAATTTGAAAAAAAGCTTGCCATGAAAGTAAAAACGCATCCATAGCAAAAAAACTGTGAGAGAGTCAGTTGGACCATTGGATGATGGAGGGGTAAAAGGGGCACTAAAGGAGGGCAAGGCCATAGCAGAGAGACAAGCATTGCAGAACCTGTGTACCTTTTTGGGAACGTGACAGGTACTTGTGACCTGGATTGGCCACTGTTGGAAACAGGATACTGGACTTGATGGACCTTGGTCTGACCCAGTATGGCATTCTTATGTTATGTTCTTAAGATGCTAAATGGCAGTATTCAATATGAAGTGTGCTCAGATAAGTTTAAAAATCATAAAGTTCTTTTTTTTCCCTCCAGGAACTCGCAGGATGTCAGTCCTCACATATGGGTGACACCAACAGAGCGAAGCATTTGGGATATGCCACCACGCATGCATGGTTCCCTTCCCGCCCAAGGGTGCCATCTTGCTCAGTCGCCCTTTTCCATGGAGTTCTATAGATGTTTGTCGTGTACTCCCGGAATAAAGTTGATTTTCTCGTACTACTTTTTTGTACCTTTCCGGCTTGCACCGGCTCCTTTCCCATCTGAGAACCGCTGCAAATGTACCGGGCCTCGAAACTCATTTTTGTCTTGATTTTTCCATCCCAGCGCTTTCGCATCTTTTTTAACCGCTGACCACGTCAAGGGTCTTCGACCTCACTGGAGTTCTTTTTCTCCCAAAGGCCACTGGCTTTAAGAAATGAGATTGGTGCTCCAAAAACATGTCACTCACCGACACTCACGATTGCTGCCTCTGGTGTTTGGGAGCTGACCACAACCCGGAGGAATGCTCCTTGTGCAAGAAAATGTCTGCGAAGGCCATACAGAGCCATCAGCTTAAGCAGAACAACATCTTCCACAAGGCAGACTCGACCCCGGTTTCTCCGGTAGCCACACGTCCGAAGGTCCCTCCCAGATCCTCAGACTCACGTAAGGCCCCCGTGGCCGTTCTGCAGGCCCACCATCACTCTGAGCAAGGGTCCCTGGAGCATGCACATAAGAAGAAGAGGAAGACCTAGAGAACCTCGTCTGGAGAAGCAGACAAGCATGGGACGTCCCATGTCTGGTCTCTTAGTCCCCGCAGAGCTCCTGAGGAACCAGAACAGTAACGTCTTTGGAAGGTGTACAGGGCCGAATTTATGGCCTCTGCCAACGTATCATGGACTCCCGAGGCCTGTTCCATCGAGGACCCCTTTCCTCTTCGACACCTGGCCCGGTCACACCGTTGTCTGTGTCCACGGCTACGACCCCCAAGTGGGAATCATTGATGTTGGCCTTGGAGCGCAGCATTTCTGTGTTCCTCACATCACAGTGGGTGCTGACCTCTGACCTCACAGAGACTGCAGGGACCTCAGCCTTGAGAACTCCCTGGCCCGCTGCTGCGATCGCTGAGAGCCAGATGCCTTGGGCAGATCCTTGGCGAGGGTCTCGTTCTCGCTCCTGAACCTCAGGAGTGAGATCTTCGCAGGCAAGTGCCTCTGGCTCCAGTCATGCCCCTGCCTCGAAACACCCGGGACTGGAGTTACCAGACAAAGCGATGGGACCGGATGGGATACACCCTAGAATACTGAGGGAACTTGGGGACGTTCTAGCAGCTCCACTGACTGACCTTTTCAATGCCTCGTTGGAGTCAGGAGTGGTGCCAAAGGACTGGAGAGAGGCTCATGTGGTGCCTTTACACAAAAGCGGAAGTAAGGATGTGGTTGAAAACTACAGGCCGGTTAGTTTAACTTCGGTGGTGAGTAAATTATTGGAAACGCTGCTGAAAGAGAAAATAGTGAGGTTTCTGGAGTCCAGCGGATTACAGGATCCGAGGCAGCATGGATTCACCAGAGGCAGGTCTTGTCAGACAAATCTGATTGATTTTTTTGACTGGGTGACCAGGGAGTTGGACCGAGGGAGAGCTCTAGATGTGGTCTATTTAGATTTCCGTAAAGCCTTTGACACTGTTCCTCACAGGCGACTGATAAACAAACTGAGCACCCTAGGGATGGACCCTAAAGTTACTGCTTGGGTTAGAAATTGGTTGGGTGGGAGGCGACAGAGTACAAGTAAATGGAGCTCACTCTGAGGAGAAGGATGTTACCAGTGGTGTGCCCCAGGGATCTGTCCTTGGTCCAATTCTTTTTAACATCTTTGTTAGTGATATAGCGGAAGGGCTGTCGGGTAAGGTTTGCCTCTTTGCGGATGATACCAAAATCTGCAATAGAGTAGACACCCAGGAAGGGGTAGATAACATGAGGAGGGATCTAGCTAAGCTTGAAGAATGGTCTAGAATTTGGCAGCTGGGATTTAATGTTAAAAAATGTAAGGTCATGCATTTGGGCTGCAGCAATCCAAGGGAGCAATACAGTATAGGAGGTGAAGTACTTTTGTCCACTAAAGAAGAGCGGGACCTAGGCGTGGTTGTGTCTGATGATCTTAAAGTAGCTAAACAGGTGGAAAAGGCGACAGCAAAAGCTAGAAGGATGCTTGGGTGCATACGGAGAGGAATGGCTAGCAGAAAAAAGGAGGTGATAATGCCTCTGTATAAGTCTTTGGTGCGACCTCATTTGGAGTATGGTGTGCAATTCTGGAGACCGCACCTTCAAAAGGATGTGAACAGGATGGAGTCGGTGCAGAGGGTTGCTACCAAAATGATTAATGGGCTTCATTATAAAGCATATGAGGACAGACTTAAGGATCTTAATATGTACACCTTAGAGGAAAGGCGGGATAGAGGTGATATGATTGAGATGTTTAAATACCTCCGTGGCATAAATGTTCAGGGAGAGAGCCTCTTTCAATTGAAAGCAAGTTCTGCTACGAGGGGACATGGGATGAGGGTGAAGGGAGATAGATTCAGGAGTGATATGCGGAAATATTTCTTTACGGAAAGAGTAGTGGATCCGTGGAATAGTCTCCCAGTGGAGGTGGTAGAGATGAGGACAGTAACTGAATTCAAGAAAGCATGGGACCAACACAGAGGATCTCTAAAGGCAAAAAGTGGACTGTTGTAGTTGTTATGGAAGGACAGACTAGATAGGCCATGTGGTCTTTTTCTGTCGTCATATTTCTATGTTTCTATGTTTCCTGTAGCCAGAGGACTTGAAGTCCTCTTCGGACTACTGTGATTGCGAGTCCGAAGTCCCCAGAGTCCCGGGCCCATCAGACCTTCATCAGACCCATCTTCCTTGGCTGCTAAGCGCCGTTCCCCGCCTGAGGATACCTCTTTCCTTGAGTTCGTCCGGTATATGGCACGGGCCCTTTCCTCATGTCGGAGTTGGAGGAGGACCAACGAATGGAGGAATTAGACATCATTCAGTATGACGCACCGCCTAAAGAGATCCTCACAGTCCCTGTGTCTTCGATCCTCACCAGGCTTCTCCTCCGAATGTGGGAGACCCCAGCCTCGGTGCCCATCATGAGCCAATGTCTCGACATGATGTATCGAGTCCAGCGGGGGCCAGGATTCTGCAAAGCATAGCTCCCTCACACCTCCATGTGGTTTTGCCAGCACATGTCCAACTCAAGAGCCCGAAGACTCATTCTTCAGTGCCACTGGGCAGGGAGTCCCGCACGCTCGATGCCCTGGGGCGTAAATGCTACCAGGACTCAATACTGGCTTGCCGCATTCAGACGTACCAACTTTACATTGGCATGTTTCTGCGGGACCTGGCCAAGGAGCTCAGTGTCTATGCCACGGGCCTCAATGGGTACCATCTGCAGTGCTTCCAGACTCTGACAAAGTCTGTCACGGAGTGTTACAAATAACTCTCCAGAGCCGCTTATGACTGCTTCGAGTCTAGTGCCAGAGTAGCCGCCGCCGGCATCGGTGCCCACAGCTAGGCCTGGCTGCAGTCTTCAGACTTTGAGCAGTGAGTTCAGGAGAAACTCCTGGATGTCCCGTGCCTTGGTGAGCAGCTCTTTGACAAGCCAATGGAAAATAAGGCGGCCGAGATCGAGATCCAGTATATTACTCGGACCCGACTCTCTAGAAAGACTTCCACTCTTCCCAGGAAGAAGCCCCCTTTTCTCCAGAAGGGTCAACCTTATCGAGTCTACCCTGCCTACTCAGCTGCCCAGAACCCTCAGCAGGGTCGACAGGGCAAGGGTACAGGCCAGGGGCCATGTAAACCCAAGGGTCAAAAGACCCAGACACCAGTCCCAGCCCAGCCTGGGTCGGTGTTTTGATGCCATCTACATAGCCCCTCTTCTTCTGGAGGACCAGCTCTCCACCAGGGGACATCTGGTCCACTTTGGCCACTGGTGGGCCCACATCACCACAGATGCTTGGGTTGTCCAGGTCATTCAGGAGGGCTGCCTTCTGCACCTGGAATGGACTCCTCTGTCTCCCCTACACCGACCCTGATATTGCAGGAGCTCATGGGCCTTCTCAGAGACGAGGTGGTGGAGCCTGTGCCTCATCCCTCAAAGGGAAAAGCTTCTATTCCAGGTACTTCCTGATTCGGAAGAGGACGGGAAGCCTCGGGTGTGTGAGAGATTCAAGATACTCTCCCTTGGAACACTGCTGCCCTACCTCCAGCAGGGAGATTGGCTATGCTCCTTGGATTTGAAGGATGCTTACATCCACATCCTTATCCATCCCAGTCACAGACAGTTCCTGAGGTTCGTGATTGGAGGCAATCACTACCAGTACAGAGTCCTTTCCTTCGGCTTCGGCTCTGCCCCACGAGTCTTCATCAAGTGTCTGGTGGTGGTGGCTACCTCTGCTTCAAAAGACCTGCGTCTTCCCCTACCTCGACGATTGACTGGTAAAGGGGGATACGGCCTCAGAAGCTGAGCAGGCAACTGGCCGTACCATCCAGGTCTTGCATTACCTGGGTTTCATGATCAACTGTCCGAAATCCCAGCTGACCCCAACTCGAGTACTGGAGTTCATCAGGGCCCACCTCGACACCATCCAGGCCTTGGCTTTCCTCCCCCTTGACAGTCGAGTGGCTCTCAGCCCTCGCAACCGAGGTACAGTGACACCGCATAGTGTCAGCCTGGACATTGCTTTGCCTCCTTGGCCACATGGGCTCTACAATTCACGTGGTTCCCGCCTCCATATGAGGGCAGCTCAGTGGTGTCTCCGGTCTCAGTGGTCCCAGGCCACCGGGCAACTCTGCGACAGAGACACTGTGTCTCGTCAACTGATGGAATCTCTAACCTGATGGCAAGACGTTCAGCAACTACAGGTGGGGATGGCCTTTCAATCCCCGAGCCCCCCATAGGGTCCTCACAACAGATGCCTCCCTAACGGGCTGGGGCGCCCATCGCTGAGAGCTCCACACCCAGGGAACCTGATCCTTTGAGGAAAGCCAGCAGCAGATCAATCTGCTCAAGCTCAGAGAAGTCTTCCTTGCTCTCAAGACCTTCAGGCACCACCTGCGGCAGCGGTCAGTGCTTGTCCAGATGGACAACCAGGTCACGATGTTCTGTGTGAACAAGCAAGGCGGCATGGGCTCCTACCGCCTCTGTCAGAAAGCTGTGGCCCTTTGTTCCTTTGTGATCTGCCATGGGATTCTCCTCAAGGCGGTTTACCTACCAGGCCAGAACAATGTTTTGGCCGACAGGCGCTGAGCAGGATCCTTCAGCCGCATGAGTGGCATCTGGACCTAGAGGTAGCGTGCGGGCTTTTCCACCTGTGGGGCTCTCCCAGCCTCAACCTCTTCGCCAGCCCAGCAAATGCTCAGCTGCCCAGGTTCTGCAGTCCACAACCCCACCCATCCCGGGTGGTGGCAGACATCTTCCTTATCTTGTGGTCGGACAGCCTGCTGTATGCCTTCTCTCCTATGCTCTTGATAGCCCGGACCCTCCTCAAGGCCCAACAGTACACAGCATTGATGATCCTCCTGGCCCTGAGATGGCTCAGGCAGCCCTGGTTCCTCTTGCTGCTCCATCTCTCGACAGAATCCCCGATCCCTCTCGGGAGTTCCCCGGGACTTCTGACAAAGGAAGAGGGCTTGATCCTCCATCCCAACTTGGGATCTCTGCACCTCATGGCCTGGCGGCTGAATGGGTTGCCTTAGCTCCCCTTAACCTCTCCAAGGAGGTGGAGGACATCCTTCTAGCCTTTTGTAAGGACTCCATGAGATGGGCTTACTCCTTCAAGTGGCGCTGGTTCTCCGTGTGGTGCAGAGATTGGACCCATTTTCTTGTCTGCTGCATGCGGTCCTTCAATATCTCCTCCACCTCTCACAGGCTGGACTTAAGTCCATCTCTGTCCGGGTGCATCTAAGTGCGCTCTCCGCCAACCACCATCTTGAGGAGGGCAAGCCTCTGTTGGTGCAGCCCCTCATCACCAGATTCATGCGGGGCTTATTGCTCTCCAAACCTCCCATCTTCCCACCTCTGGCGCAGCTTACTAAGCTGCCCTTCGAATCCTTGGCCACCTGCTTCTTGAGCTACCTCTCCTGGAAGGTAGCTTTTCTGGTGGCTCTCACCTCTTCTGGCAGGGTAAGTGAGCTTTAGGCCTTGGTGGCCAAGCCACCCTACACCAGATTCTACAAGAATAGGGTTGTGCTTCGCACTCACCTGAAGTTTCTCTCAAAGGTGGTCGCCGACTTCCACCTGAATCAGGAGGTAGTGCTGCCTACCTTCTTTCCACGTCCCCATGCCGACTTGATGTGGGCTGTCCTCCATACTCTGGACTGCAAGTGAGCCCTGTCCTTCTATTTCTCTCAAAGGTGGTCGCCGACTTCCACCTGAATCAGGAGGGTAGTGCTGCCTACCTTCTTTCCACGTCCCCATGCCGACTTGATGTGGGCTGTCCTCCATACTCTGGACTGCAAGTGAGCCCTGTCCTTCTATTTGCAACGGACCCAGGGCCACCGTAAAGCCTCGCAGCTTTTCGTCTCCTTCAACTCCAGCTTTTTGGGGCTGGCTTTCACCAAGCGGACCATATCCATCTGGGTGGCAGACTGCATTACCTCTGCTCACAGTCAAGCTTGTATCCCTCTTGAGTGTCGAGTCACGGCACACAATGTCTGGGCGATTGTGACCTTGGTCGCCAGTCTCTGCTTGGTGCCCATGGTGGACATCTGCTGGGCTGCCACCTGGTCCTCCATCCACACTTTTGCAGCCCACTACTGCCTGGAGAGGGAGTCTCAACGGGACAGCACCTTTGGCCAGGCCGTACTCCATAACCTCTTCGGGGTTTAGGCAACTCCTACCTTCCGACCCTTCTTGTTCAGGCTACCGAAGCCATGGCTCTCCCTGGACACTGGGGTCCCTCGAGTCTGTCATCAGGATTTACCTGTAGCTGCCACAGCTGTGCCGTGCCCCTGTTTTATCCCGGTCCTCAGTAGCCTGGAGGTAGGGAGTCCCATATGTGAGGACTGACTTCCTGCTTGTTCCTGGAGAAAGTGTAGTTACTCACCTGTAATGGGTGCTCTCCGGGAACAGCAGGAATCAGTCCTCACAATCCTCCTTCCTTCCCTTGGAGCTGCTATTCATTTTTGGCCATCTTCTTGGTTGGGCAGTAGCTATGGCACCTGCCTGAGCAGGATGGCACCCTTGGGGGCGGGAAGGGGACCACGCATGCATGGTAGCATCTCCCAAAGGCTTTCTTTGAAAGCTGGGGAGATGCTCTTTGCAGGGCTGTGTCGGCATCGACGTCTCCCATATGTGAGGACTGATTCCTGCTGTCCCTGGAGAACATCTGTAACAGGTGAGTAACTATACTTTCTGTCCTTTGTAATTATCCCAATTATATTTTTGTGACATAAAAACAGCATGACCTATTTGAGCTAACTAAAGCAAAATTTGTGTCTTTATATTTTGTTTCCCCCCATCCTGTCTCCCCCTACAAAGTCTTTCCAAATACTTTCTTCTTGACTCCTTTTCCTTACATGCTCTCTTTCCCAATACACACACTCCCCTATTTCCTACCCAGTGCGTCTGAATCCCCACTCACCTCTTCTAGTGCTCTTCCTTCACCCTTCATCCCCTCTGAGTCGGCTTCTCCCCAAGCTTCTTAATTCCTGCCTCTTCTATCTTCCTCTGAAGGCTTATTACTGGCGCTGCTTGTGAAACAACTGTTTTATTTTCTTCTGACATCACATGGCTTTCGGAGAGTTTGAGCTATATAGTATCCAAACTCCTGTATTGTTCTCACAATCTCCCAAGAATAGCACAGGCGTCCAGGCGCCACATGGCTCAGCCTCACTGGGAGACATGCAGTGCCGGGAGAAGAGAGAGCAGCTGTTAAGCAGGTAACATTAGTTGGAAGCCTTCAGAGAAGCTGGAGTACTGTATGTAGTGAAGAGGGGCAAGAAACTTCAATTAGGCTTGACTGGGGCTGCTACTGGTCCCGTGCCTTACAGTAAGGAACACTGATGTTAAGGAAAGCAGTAAGGCTCAAATTGGATCTGTGACGATACAGAAGGTAGGGACAGTTGCATAGACTCCTGGGTCTGTACCTGCTAAACACTTCGGAGGGCACTTTGGAGGGCAGTAGCTGGGCTAAAGAAAGCGTCTACGCACTGGAACGTATCAGGTTTCCATTGCTGAATATCTGGGCTGGCCTGACACCAGGGTATCAGCAAAATTCAGCCATTAACTGCATTATTTATTTATTTGGGTTTATATACCGCTTTTCACCAGGTCAAAGCAGCATACAAAGAACAAAGATTATAGTGAACATTGTGTTTACTTATATATATTGGACATGGTGCACGCCTTTACAGGTTCATTGTAGTTAAATTTGTTGAAAAACATTTAACTTATTTACAGGGAGGCATTTCTTTATTTACATAGGACCTTTGATTCTGGGGGAGGGGGCGAGGTTTATGCAGAGGGATCAAAGTGTTCTGTAAAGAGGTGAGTCTTTAGTCATTTTCGGAAGGTGGGGTGGTCGACTGTGGATCTGATTTGGGTTAACGCTAACAGGTTAAAGTTAGGACAGCTGTTCAGCTAACTTACAGCACTGAAGCTATCTGGTTAGTAGCTAAATATTTCCTCTAACTGGATAGTGGCTGACATCACCCCGCTGCACTCACAGACCGCCCTGGTTTTAACCAGCCATTTTTTCAGCGGTCTGTGGGGATATTCAGCGGCACTAACTGGTTAATGCCACTGAATACTGCGGTGACCACATTTTAGCCAGTTTTCAGGTGTGCTAACCAGCTAAAACACTTTTTTACAATGCTTCTCCCCCCTCTTCGTTTATAAAGCGTCAACTAAGTGGGACTTGACCTGCTTGAGATGAGTCTGAGGATTTGGGGAGGAGTTAGAGTGGAAAAGTCAGCTTAATATTACACATCCTATTTCCAGCAATTTCTTCATCATTTGCTTAGCCTTTATGACAAAATAAAAAGCTATCGGGAAAAATTTAGAGTTGGAGAAAATGGGCCTTACTTGTGGAAGAGGGAGAGCTCTATCACAATATCATTTTCTGTATTTTCTAGCTGAAATTTGATAGTAAATGTTAATCTTTGATGCTGTATTTTTTCAGTTGAAAGTCTCTGTTCTTTTTGAGAATCTTAATTAAATATTTCACAAATATGCCTATTCAGTGTTTCATGGCAGAATAAAAAGTCAGCTGTGCGTATGTTCTCTGTTTTTTGGGGGTTTTTTTAAAACATTTTCCATGATACAACTGGCAGCTGGAGATGTAAAGGCAGTAAATGTGAATAGGTTTAAAAACAACCTTGACGTTAAATCACTTGCAAATGAGGTTGGCTATAGATACAACTATGGGAAAAAATAGCTGCTGATCTCATAAATTCATTAAAATTTATGATTGTATAAAAAAGCCAGAGAATCTTAAAATGCTCTTTGTACTCTGATATACAGAAGATATATCCTAACAAGGGCCCTACAGTTGCGTCAAAAGAATCACAAAAAAGTATCGTTAGACAATATGCCCATTTAAAGTGAAGCTTTTGTTACTTTATGTAGGCTAGATCTGCATTTCCTGTTTTTCTAAGATTGTATTTATATTGTGATACAGCTGTAGGGCAAAAACCTGTGCTGTAATTGATAGCGAAATTGTATGCAAAAGAATTTTTATAACCAAGGCTTTTCACTTCAGGTTTTGTATTTTTTTTTTTGTATGATGTTTCCTGAATAGATTGCCAAGGTGTTGTAGCGGTGGTGCTGGCAGAATCTTTTTAGATAGTGCACTTGTTTCTAAGTTAATTTCATAGATATTGCTGGTTTTAAATTTTGAAAAATCTCTTCCCACCCTTACATTGTCCCTGTGAAGGTTTGTAGGAATCTTCCGAACCAAGCAGGTAGGAGAGGGGGTGTTGCAATATCATGCTTTTAGTCGTAAAGTCACGATATCACAGCACTAACCAGGAATCCCATGCAGCTCCATGGGAATGTTAGACCACTATGGACCTATCAGAACTCCAAGTAGATTGAACAGCTATGAATGGAAAGGACTGAAGGGGCATGAACAGCTGTCAAAACCATGCACAGTGTTTTCTTGAAATCATGTAGATCAATGGTTTTCATCCCAGTCCAGTCAGGTTTTCAAGATATCCACAATGAATATGCAAAAGATAGATCTGCATACATTGAAAGCAGTGCATGCAGATCTATCTCATGCATTTTCATTGTGGATATCTTAAAAACCTGACTGGCCTTGGGGTTCCAGAGGACTGGGTTGAGAACCACTGATGTACATGGATAAGCAAGATAATATTGGGACAAAAAGAAATGAGACCTAGATAGAAACATAGAAACATGATGGCAGAAAAAAACCACATGGTCTTTCTAGTCTGCCCTTACATATCAACTACTGCATTAGTCCTCTTTTTTTTTTTTCCTTTAGAGATCCTCTGTGTTTGTCCCATGCTTTTTTTGAATTCAGATACTGTCCTTATCTCTACCACCTCCACTGAGAGACCATTCCACGCATCTACCACGCTTTCTGTAAAGAAATATTTCCACATATTACTCCTGAGTGTATCCCCTTTCACTCTCATCCTATGTCCCCTCGTGGCAGAGCTTGCTTTCAATCGAAAGTCTCTCTCACCTGTGCATGTATGCCAAGGAGATAAACATCTCTATCATATCTCCTCTATCCTGCCTTTCCTCCAAAGATTACATATTAAGATCTTTGTCTGTCCTCCTATGTTCTATAACAAAGACTACTAACCATTTTAGTAGCCACCTTCTGCACCAATTCCAACCTGTTTATATCCTTTTGAAGGTGCAGTTTCCAGAATTGCATACAATACTCCAAATGACGTTGCACCAAAGACTTATACAGAGGCATTATCACCACCTTTTTTCTGCTGGCCATTTCTCTCCCCATGCACCCAAGCATCCTTCTAGCTTTTGCCATCACCTTTTCTACCTGCTCAGCTACTTTAAGGTCATCAGACACAACCATACCTGGGTCTTGCTCTTCTTTTATGGACAGAAGTACTCACCTCCTACACCGCTCCCTTGGATTTTTGCATTTTTTAGCATTGAATCTCAGCTGCCCAATTCTCGACCATTCTTCAAACTTAGCTAGATTCCTCCTCATGTTATCTGCTCCTTCCTGGGTGTCTACTGTATTGCAGATTTCGGTATCATCTGCAAAGAGGCAAACCTTACCCGACAGCCCTTCCGCTATATCACTAACACAGATGTTAAAAAGAATCAGACCAGCGACAAATCCATGCGGCACACCACTGGTAACCTCCTCCTTCTCTGAGTGAGCTCTATTTACCCTGTACCCATTGTCGCCTCCCACTCAACCAATTTCTAACCCATTCAGTAACATTTGGGTCCATCTCTAGGCTGCTCAGTTTGCTTTTAAGTCGCCTGTGCGAAATGGTGTCAAAGGCTTTACTGAAATCTAAGTACACCACATCTAGGTTCAGCTCTCTGATCACCCAGTCAAAGAAATCAATCAGATTTGTCTGATAAGCGCTGCCCCTCATAAACCCATGCTGCCTCAGATCCTGCAATCTGTTAGACTCCAGAAACCTCACTATTCTCTTTTTCAGCACGTTTCCAATAATTTACTCACCACAGAGATTAGACTAACCGGTCTGTAGTTTTCAACCACATACTTGCTTCCGCTTTTGTGTAAAGGAACCATATGTGCCTTTCTCCAGTTCTCTGCCCCAACTCCAGACTCCAAAGAGGCATTGAAAAGGTCAATCAGTGGCATTGCTAAAATGTCCCCAAGTTCCTTCAGTATTCTCAGATGTATCCCATCCAGTCCCATCGCTTTGTCTAGTTTTAGTTTAGCTTGTTCCTCACGAGCACAGTCTTCTGAAAATTGTTCAAGATCCCCTTCATTTCTGTTTCTATTTGTGGGTGTTTTCTGAGGTTCTGCTCTTGGGCCTTCATCTGTGAACACAGAACAGAAATATTTGGTAAGTAATTCTGTTTTATCCTCATCAGCTTTTACATATTCCTCCACTTCACTCTTGAGTCTGACAATACCACTTTTCCCCTTCCTCTTCTTACTAACATATCTTAAAAATGTCTTATCCCTGCATTTTATTGCATTGGCTATTTCCTCCTCTTTTTGAATCTGCTTTCCTGACTACTTTGCTAGCTTCTCTTAAGTTTTTCCAAATATAGATGCCTGTCTTCCTCTCTCTGTGATCTCTTGTATTTCATAAAAACCTCCCTCTTTTTCTTCACCTTTTCAGCTACTTCTTTTGAGACCCATAGCGGTCTCCAGGAACGTACTTAGCCCTGTGTGAGCGGTGCGGCCGCACAGGGCACAAAGGCTTAAGGGACGCATTTCGGCTGTCTGCTCTTGCCTGCCACCGCCAATTTTTCTTCTCTCAGAGGCAGCAGGCAATGACAGACAGCCAAAATGCACCCCTTAAGCCTTCTCGTGGCATTCTAAGCAGGTCTGGTCACTCCGGGAGGGACCAGACCTGCTTAGTGTGCCGGTGACTTGCACATCGGGTGCGCGCCTCTTCTCTCCTGCCCCCATAAAGTGGCTAGATGGAGGTGCGGGCGGGGAGGCGCACACCCGATGTGCAAGTCACACAGGGTGCATTTCACGATTGGTACGGCCCTTTTCCTTTTACCTTTATTTACCTTTGCAACAAAAAGGTTGGTTACCCTTAAAATATTCCCTTTCATATTTGCTCACTGTTCTTCTACATCTCCCAGCTGTTCCCATCCTGGGAAAGATTCCTTGAGGTCTTGAACCATCTTGGCAAAGTTAGTTTTCCTGAAGTCTAAGACCCTCGCTTTTGAATGGATTTTATCAGCCCTAGTCCTAATACTGAACCACACCATCTGGTGATCACTGAAT
Organism: Ichthyophis bannanicus; assembly: GCA_033557465.1. Lineage (NCBI taxonomy): Eukaryota > Metazoa > Chordata > Amphibia > Gymnophiona > Ichthyophiidae > Ichthyophis > Ichthyophis bannanicus. The sequence continues at coordinate 731,951,079 of CM066034.1, read as the reverse complement.
GCAAGATGATCTCCCACTATAACATCAGAAACACTTTCTCCATTGGTAAGTCTCTCTTTAGAGAATCCAGGATCTCCTTATTTCTAGATGACACCGCAGCAGGGATTGCCACTCAACATCCGACATTTTGAAATCACCCATCGATAGCACTTCTCCTTTCCTGTGTATGTCTTCTATTAAATCTCTATCCACTTCTTCTCTGGGGTAATTTTTCCAAATGGGTTAATTTTGCACATACCATGACAGGCGTGAACCTTACTTCTAAGCCAGGGCATGGGGAATATGATCTCAGTCTCTTAAATTTACTGCTAAGGCTCTGCATAATACTTTCATCGTGCCAAAGAGAGCCTCCTTCTGGAATTCATAATAAGTAACATGTATGGGTAGTTTGTCAAGATGTGCTTGGAAATTCTTCTTATCAAGCCTGTGGCACCCAACACGATGGGAAATATTTCTGTATCTTTTTGCCACATTTTCTTGGTCTCTGACTGCATTTCCTGATATTTCAAGATCTTCTCCCTCTCCATGTGATTCACAGAGTAGTCGCTTGGAACTGACCCTCTATTATCAATGCCATTCTGGTGTTTTTCTCCTTAGCCACTATATCCGGTTTCCTCGCATCCAGCTTTTTATCGGCCTGAATGGGAGTATCCCAGGTGATCATAACCCTCTCATTCTCTGTAATTCTCTTTGGGTCATGATCCCAGTGCTTTTCGGGTACAGTGATGTTGTAGTGTTTACAGAGTTTCTAATGGATGAGGTGCGCTACTTTATTATGTCTTTCTGTATAGAAATTTTCTGTCATCAGAACTGCACAGCCAGCTATGAGGTGAGTCACCATTTCCAGGTCTTTCTTACAGAATTGACATATGTCTGTATTACCAGTTTTTTCAATGCTCGCTGTAAATCATCTTGTCCGTAAGCCGCTGTCCTGGGCTGCAATTGTCAACCTCTCATCCTTCGGTTTCCGCTCACCCCTCCTTAACCATTCACCCCTGTGAGGGGTGTCTATATATCACACCAATGCAATGGATTGCTCTTTCCCTCTTTCTAGTTTAAGCCACAGTGCCTCCTCTCTCCCTTTTAAGCCCTGTAATTCTAGAGCGTTAACATTATTTTTTACATGTAGTGCCACTCCTCCTCCCTGTCAACTAATAAAGCACTCTCTAAGGGTATTGTAAGCAGCTGAGAAGATCAGAAAGCATTCTATAATGGCACACGTGGAGAGTCAATTTATAAGAAGTCACCTATATGTGAAGGACTGGTAGGTGCCTATTTTAAGACTATTTGATAAAGACTCATAGGCGCCTATGTGCCTTTATCAAATACTAGGGGCATAGCGACAGATTGAAACCGTGAATGTAAATGTATGCAGCTGAAGTCTGTGCCTGTGCTACTATAATAAACTGTAAGTTTAAATGGCAACTCTACCCACATTCCACCCAAACTCTGCCCCGTAACACGCATTCATGGAGGTTGTGCAGACGTACTTGCCTTCTTTTCACCACATGTACTTTTACAGGTGTAACCCCCAGCCTTCATGTATGAAGTGACTTTTAAAAATTACCCTCTGAAAACTTGAAATCTAAAGAGGAACCATTTCAGAAACTGACTTGTCAAATATTAAATTTGTCTCTCTTCCTTCTATTTATTGTAGACATGTGGAGGGGGCCCTTTTACTAAAGTGTGCTATGCAGTCGGCGTGGGTTTTTGTGCAAACTAACTGCTTGCTGTAGCCTGTGCTGTTAGCCCACGCTGTGATGGCTGCATGCTCATTTGCACATTAACTGTGAATTGCGCGATGGAGGGTGAAATAGGTGGGTTAGGGACGGAGAGTGAGTGTGGTGAGCATCACGCTGTTTGCGCATGACTATACACCGTGCCCTAACGGTACATCTTGCAGTTAGTGTGGGTGTAATTACTCCATCTCAATAGGTGAAGCTAACTGCTCCTGCGGTTTTGCTGCCCGGTGTTAGAGACCGGCGTCGTGCGTTACCTATCAGGGAAATGCCGTCCATGCTCCAGATAGGCAATGCACTGGCTTTACACTTAACACACCATGTTTTTGTGCACTATTGGCACTTTAGGTGTAAAACCAACGCACGCTTTAATAGAAGAGCCCATTTTATAATCTCCCGCAGAGTTAAAACACATATATGGAGACCTGTTTTATAGAGAAGTCTGTGAGAACTTTAGTTTATAAAATAGGGGCATAATGGTGTGCCTTAACCTAGTTGCAACAGTTACACCTGCTCTAGAGCAGGTATAAATACTCGACCTAGATTTGTAAAGAATGTACGTAAGTTCCAGTATTTTATAGCTTACGCTTCTAGATTTAGGCTCCACTCCCATGTGCTTGCTCATTCCAAAAGTATACATCATCAGCCTGACACATGTACTTATAGAATAGTAACCGCTTAAAGTGCAAATGAAAGTCACAGAAAATATGATTTATGTAGGTGGATGGTGTGTAACTTTCCACGACTCATTATAAAATTACTCCCATAAGACCATATAATGGTGAAAATTTAAGTAGCACACCTTACCTGAAGAATGAGACTTCCAGATACATTTAGGACCAAAAACAAGAATTTTAATCAAGACAGCAAGTCCTCTGCCTAAACTTAAAACAGTTGCATGTCTTCTGAGACGGTACAGTTGTGTTGTTAAAGGAAAGTAGCCTCTGCTGGAACAGCGAGGTTCTCGAAGATATAAGCCTACCTGCAATATTGGCAGCTTTCGTTGTGCAACTGAGACTGTGACACAAGGGCTGGGTTGCCAAGATGCTACCATAGGTGTCTGACACAGGTTCACTGCTGTCAAAGAAAGGGTTAGGGATAGGCAGCAGCAGCAGTATAAGCCCTACTGGCATGTTTACGAACGTGAGCTAACCATTAGTATGGGGTTTGTCACAGGGTAAGCATGCTATGCTGACAGTTAATGTGGCATTTTAGAAGGGACATCTACGGAGAAGCTGTGACGTCCAAGAATCCTTGAGAGTGACAGCAGTGAAGAGAGGCACATATAAGTGCCATCTGAAATCGTTCCTTTCCCACTGCAAAAGTTGGACATCCCGACGGTCAGGTTTGGAGGCGGGCCTGTGTAACTAGCAAGGCTGGGTACATGCACAGCTATAGGCTATTTTATAAATGTAGACATGCCCGAATTGGATAGCCACAAGCATGTGTACTTGGACGTCCAACTGATGTATTTCGGAAAGAGGATATCCATATTCAATGACGTGTAGCCCAGCCTGCTCGTTTTCAGAAACTCAGACACGTGGCAGTTGTCTGCTAATATGTTTGGTGTATGTATTTACATGGCAGTTTCATTAGCCAGAAGATATTAACTGTGGTGGTGAAGGCGCATATCGCTACCCCCTCTTGATGCGTGTAACCATGAAATGAACACTGTTTTGCACCCTGTTTGTGGAGCAGGCATATGCATGGATGCCTGAACAGTCAGAGCCAGACATTCTTGTGGTGTTCTGAAATTGCATCATGATGTACATCTTTGTTGCTCCACCCAGGTCACTCCTCTGGCATGTCCTTATTTTACGTGGTGGTTCTCATACCATGGATGTCCATATACCCGGTTTCTAAAATGGATCTGGGGACATCCTTGTGATTTGGACATCTGAGTGCCTGTTTTCAAACGTTCAAGGCAGGAAATAGGGTTTCTAAAATAAGCCCCATAGCATGGGGGCCCTGCACTAAAAATTCCACGCTACGTGGGTAATGTTCAATTGGGCAAGTTAGGGGCAGAAAATGGGCATTAACCGGGCATTGCAGGTAGTGTGGAAGTCAGGGCATGCGCTAACTGTGAATGTTGCCGTTAGTGCAGGTGTATTTAATGCCACCTTGGAGGGTATGAACCTGCTTGCCAGTTAGCATGGTCGGCACATTTGTGATGTACTAATGGAAGAGGGTGGACTGCACACACCCGCTAAAGTTAGCATGGGCCTCCGTGTTAGCTTACTGGCATGCCTTTTAGCAAAGAAGCCCTCGCACACATTGTGACTACAAACCCAAATTAATTCTATTTTCATGCCTAACTTATGGCCCTTGCTAAAGCAAAATAGAGCCCACCAGCTAAGTGGATTCAAATACTTCTGGTTGAAGAATGGAGCTGTTTCTGTAGCATGAAGTGAATCTGAAGCAAAGGTTTAAACATGCCAAACATGGACCCATTGAAAGAACTCCATGATCAATTATTCAAAGGTACAGACTGAGGAAAAACTATAATAAAATTTCAGTTTGTTCGAATATCCCTTGGACCACTGTCAGGTCCATCACTATAAGTAGAAACAGTTTGACACCACCGAGACACTCTGTCAAGCCATCCCTACAAAACCACTAGCCATAGATTAAGAGAACTTCCTAGGAATGTCACTGTGAGGCTGCTTTATTTATTTATTGAACATTTCTTTTATACTGCCTTTCAGATTATCAAGGTGGTTTACATTGAAAAGAAAACTAAGTGGTACATGGAACAGTGTTTTACATAGAAACCTAGTTATACAAAGAACAGAGATATTACAAAAACGTTAGTTCTGCCCTGTTCCTAACACTCCTCTTCTCCCCCAGCTTTCCCAAATACTATCTACGGTGGTGAGCATACTGTGAGTATGGCTATATACAGGGATGTCAGGATATTGTGAGGAGGTTACATTGAGGGGGGGTGAGGGAGAGGGGCACTTGCATTTAGGTTTCAGAGCCGAAGAATGCTCAGAATAGAAAAGCCTTTAGCTTTTTATGGAAGTCTTTGGTGTCTTAGTATACTTGGGTGTGAGCTCCAGAGTATGAGACCATATATAGAGAAGGATCTCTGGCACGTTGCTTGGGTACTTGATATCTTGAGTGTTGGGATTTTGAGCAAGTTCTGGTTGTGTTGTTTTCTTAGTCTTGTATTAAGTGGTTTCTGGATGAGGTTGTGAAGGCAATCAGGAGCTTGGTTATGGATGGATTTGTAAGTGCGCATAATAGCTTTGTATTTGATTCGTACCTGTATAGGGAGCCAGTATAGATTCTTGAGCAGTGGAGTGATATGTTCATGTCTTGATGTGCCTGTTATCAATCTTTCTGTGGTGTTTTGGGTAAGCTGAAGTGGATGAAGGGCATGTTTTGGGAGGCCTTGAAGGATGGAGTTGCAGTAGTCTGTAGTAGTAGGCCGATGATTTATTTTAAAAGACTTGCAGAGGTCTCTGGCTGAGAAGGGGATAATACTGACTGAACAGTTTCAAGATTACTCCAAAAACATGGCCTATAGGGGTCAGTGTTAAGAAGGAAGCCATTGTTGAAGAAAACCTTTGTTCTTTGCAAGCTCTATGCAGCACATAAACTCTTAGAAGGCATTGTGCACAGGAAGGTTTTGTGACTGTAACAGACTTCCAGGATGGTTTTGAAGCAATGTGCATGAAGTGACCATCATGAAAACTCAAACTTAAATGAGTGTGGAAAGCTGAATGTTTTGAACAGCGGCTTTACTAGTCTTGGTAGTTGTGTGGATTGTTAGAAAACTTGGTGGTAATAATACATGAAATAGGAACTGGGGTTTCCTGTTGTGTTGGTGTTTATAAAAATGTTAGAAGATGACAAGAACTAAAATGGCCTACCGGTAGAGGTAGTAGGGACCAGTATTTGATTCTGAGACTGATATGGGGAGAAGTAGTAGAAAAAAGGTTGATAAGGGTGAGGACCTGGGGTGAAGTATGAGCATCTATAAGCTCATCTATCTATAGAGGAAGAAAAGCAACTGGTCGGACTGGATGACCCAGTTTGTTCTTTTTCTGCTGTCATGTATGATGCTACTATGTGGTAGAATGTGATCAAATGATATATAACCTAACCAAGAAACTTGATGTTTAATTTCCTTAGTGTTTCACAGCTGGGGTCTTCTCACTTTTTTTATTTAACCTGTTGTGATATTGTACTGTTGTATGTTTACTGAGAATGAATTGGGTCGCATGGGCAGATGTTGCATTTATCCTATTAAAATGACACTTTGGACCTATTTACTCTTTATAGTCATGATTACAGCTTTGGGATTTTTTTGCATACATTTTGTGAAAGTGTAATTCTTCAAAAGAAGGTGTTACAGGCCTACTTTATTCCTTCATTGTTTTAGCAAATTCTTAAGACCATGAGCACTCAAATGCAGAATCTGAATGGGTTTCAAAAGAGATGTGTGATTTTTTTTCTTCTCCAAATTTTGTGATCAACCGCGGATGCTTTTCCGTTAACGGCCTATTCATTTAATAACTGTTTCTGCCCCACCTCTGGGCTTGTTCCTGGTTGAGTTCTGTGTGTCCTGTGTCCAGAGTCTTGGCCCTTTGCCTTGGTTCCTGGTCCTGGAACCCAGGAGCAAGGATTCAGGATTCCTGCTGTTCCTACTTCCTGGATTCTTGCCTGTCCTCATATTATCTTGATCCTGGCCCCTTATTTGCATTCTGTTCATGGAGTACTGCAAGATAAAGTGCAACTAAACTTGCCAAGCTCTGTGGGGACAGGGAAATACCCAGAGCATCTGAATGCAACATGTCTTGAACTACTACTGGAAAAGCATGAACCGAATGCAAATAAATAAATAAGGGTAGAATGCTGTTAAACTTGCCTTTTAGATATTTTGTGGGCTTTCATCCTTTGCCATTGAAATGGTAGCCCGGTAGTTATCCCCCTGAAGAAATTCTAGTCCCTGAGACCGCCTACATCCTAGGCAGGATCGCTGATAGCAGTGAAGAGTTCTAATAGCTGTATTGATAAAAAAGAAGAAACTAACCTTAACAAAAACGAGAGGGTATTATCTGTACTCAAGAAATGGTTTATAGTATCTTGTTGGATAACAATCATACTGGTATAATTTCTGAAGAGTCTATAAAATGTAGCATGGTTTAATTAAGCAATACTCTGTTAGCTGTATCTGACTACTAAGTTCATGTTCCGTCATGTCGTCTTGATTAATAACACATATTTTAGAGTTGCACACTGTCCAAATCCCATCTTAAGAAAAACACTTTATTGTATGAATTTTAGTTGAAGTACTATCGTATTATTTGCTTTCAATCTTCAGTATTAAATAGGATTTTCTGACTTTATTTTGTAAAACTGATGCAGCAGACAAGTTTGAGCATCATATAGCTTCAAAGGTAAATGAAATGGGGATGGGAAGTGAGCATGCTTAGGGTGACTTGATTATGTATTTTAGTCTTGGCAGACTGCCTGCATTTGATTTTTAAGGCCCTTTGTTCTGCTACCTTTTCTTGATTTGTTTTGTAAATGATGTGACACGATTGAAGTTTTTTACATGTAGCTAACTCGACAAAAGAAGCATTCCATCCAGTACCCTTTGGAATAAAGGATAGGACATGTTATAGTTTTCCTTAATCTATGGTTTTCCTTTGGAAAAAACATGTAAATGTTCGTGTTATATCCGTTTTCTGCCAGTGTGGGGTCACAGTACTAGCTTCTTGGCTTTGCTCTGGGCTGTCAAGTCTGCATCCTACTCAATTTACGTTGAAGTTCTAATTCTGAATGGACAAATTCAAAAGAATATTGTTGATAGTGCCGTACACTGTCACTTAGAAACTGCCCATTCTTCAAGCAGGAGCACTCTGGTTTTAGCCAACTCCATGGTTCAGAATCCTCTAATGACTGATTAAGTTAGCAAAGAATGAACTGATCAAAATAAAGAAACAAACAGCATTTTTCTTTCATTCGTAACATTTTGGTAAGAACGATCCAGTGTAATTCAAGTTGGGGGATTCCCATCTAAGATCTCTTCTGTCCCGTCAGTGCTAACACTATGGGACGGGAGGAGAGAAACTGATTGATTAAAAGAGAAATATGGATTGACTTTTCCATTTTGCCCTCTTGATTCATCACTGGCTCCAGGTTCTCTTAAAACATTCTGAATATGTGACAGAATCGGAAAACTGGGTTGAGGGTGGTTACCTTCCTCTTTAGACTACAATGTGTCCTTATTGCTGCTGGAGATGAATCAAGCATGTGTATGCATGAATGGCCAACTATGGGGCAGGTGGTACCGAATCAGGGGTGTTGTTGATACCCCTCCCCTCCCTCGAGGGAAGGGGGTGTGAAAGAGGAGGGTTATGTTGGTGGAGAGGCATACCGTAGCACTTCTGGTTAGCATGCACTTAAATCGGGTTGGGTAGGCGTGAGGCAAAACGGCACTCTTGCTTTGCCTCCACATGGGGTGGGTAGGATTGTGGGGGAGTCTGTGTAGCATTCATGGCTCATGCACATTACTCAAACTGCCAGTAGCATCTCTTATATGGAGCTCCAGGCAGTTGTCCTGTTTGCCCTATTTTAAGCTAGGCCTGCATGTATGTGTAGGGTTAGTCTTTTGAATATCTTTAAGAAATATCCATTTATTATCCATGTACTCGTATGGTTATTTAAGAATTGCATGAATAATCTCTGGATCTCCAGGGATGCCAGGGTTCAGTTTCCAGTGACCCTCCTGTGGCCTTTGGCAAGTCTCTGAACTTTGCATTGTCTCAGGGACAACAAACAGAGTTTAAACCCTCCGGAGACGGGGATATACCTACTGCCTTGAACGACTACTGAAAAGGTGTGAACTAAATCCAGATAAAATAAATACTATGAAAGCTGCCACTATAAAAGAAAAGCATTGACTGAAGGTAAATAGGTGCAGTGTTGTGTTGAAATTAGCGTTTTGCTCTTGAGAGAAATTCTTTGGGTTTTTTTCTGGGGGGGGGGGGGGGTTATATTTCAGTGCTGAATTTAGGCTTAAATTCTGCCATGATAGAGCTGCAGCCTCACTCAGCATTGATTCTGGTGCAGCCATGCTGGTCACTGAATACAAGGCTATTGCTTGAGATACTTACTAATAAAGATGAGGATGCAATGCCACTTGCTAAAATTTATTAGAGAGCCAAGCAAAGTTAACTTTCCTTACTTTACTACAGGCAGATGCCCTTTGGATAATGGCTCACACTGCTATGCACATCTTTATCCTCAGCTCTTTAAAGAACAGGGGCTTATTAGATAGTCAAGCATGTCCGTGTGAACGCCCTTTCAATATTCAAATGGCTAGACTGAACTGAAGCAAACTTTGGGCCTAATCCATGTCTGTGAGTAAAATGAGCATGTTATATGCTGAAATTGACAAACATTCTATCAAATTGCCTGGCATGTGTGGATGTAAAACTATGCGCAGAGAGCATACCTGTGCAAATGTTTACTTATCATAAACATAGCCGTCCCTAGAGGCAGCATTTGCACAGTTAGGACTTCTAAAACACATGCAGATTTGTATAAAGTAAACGAGGACATTTGTGCAAGCCTGAGAACAGGAGTAAATGATTTATAAAGGCAGATGCGAGTGTAAGTTCCCTTTATAACATAAACAAAATAGAAAGCTCCTGAACAGCAAGTTAAATACTTACATTTTTACTAAAGAAGACCTCCAAAATAAATTGAGCAAGAATCAATTCCAGCAGGAAAGCTGAAAACCGATTTTAAGGCTTCAAAGCCAGACACGTTGTCATCGGTTCTCAAAGTAACTGCAACCTTACCAGGTCAACACACAGTTAATTCATAATGGGCCCGCTTTTGAGTCATCCGGATTTTGGAAGGGCTATGTGCCTCATCTGCGCATAGCCCTCCCTACCGACCTCTAACTCAGATATTCAATGCCGTGGTGACAGCATTGAATATCTGATGATCGCCGTTGGGGCTTATCAGGCAGCAGCAATATTAGATGCTGCCCGGTTAGCTCCTGTACCTTAAAGATAGGTGAGGGTTTCCTTGCCTATCTTTTAAGGTGCAGATCACTAACCAGGCAGCATTCAACATTCAATATTGCTGCTGCCTGGCAAGCGACAATCTCCACCTCGGCTCTGCCCCAGAACGCCTCAACACACATCAATGCCAAATGGATAGCATTGGGACATGTTGGGGCTTAGAAGGGGATATTCAACAGCACTAACCATGTAAGAGCCATTGAATATCCCCATCTAAGGCATTTACACGGTTTACTTGGCTGTAAACAGTGTAAATGCCTGTCGAAAATTGGGCCCAACATTACAGAAAAGTTTTTATATTTTTATTTTTTTTAAATAAATTTCACTAATTAATTGCTTCTTTTAACCGCTTCAAAATAATTGCCTGAAACATTCATAAACTCATATATGTACCACCTATGACCAAAAATTAAATAATGGCAACTGTCTACAACAGAGTAGACACCCAGGAAGGAATAGATAGCATGAGGAGGGATCTAGCTAAGTTTGAAGAATGGTCTAGAATTTGGCAGCTGAGATTTAATGCTAAAAAAATACAGGATCATACATTTGGGCTGCAAAAATACAAGGGAGCGGCACAGTGTAGGGGGTGAACTATTTCTGTCTACAAAAGAAGAGCGGGACCTGGGCATGATTGTGTCTGACAGTCTTAAAGTAGCTAAACAAGTAGACAAGGTGATGGCAAAAGCTAGAAGGATGCTTGGATGCATGGGGAGTGGAATGGTCAGCAGAAAAAAGAGGTGATAGTGCCTCTGTATAAGTCTTTGGTGCGACCTCATTTGGAGTATTCTATGTATTTATGGAGACCATACCTTCAAAAGGATATAAACACGTTGGAGTCAGTGCAGAGGATGGCTACTAAAATGATTAGTGGTCTTCATTATAAAGCATATGAGGACAGACTTAAGGATCGTAATATGTATGGCCTCTTTTGATATTGCTGCATTATATACCAATATCCCACAGGTAGTGTGTACTATGAGAACGCACTGGTCAGTATCATCATCACATCTAAGTTTGTAGATATTAGAGGAAAGGTGGCAGGATAGAGGTGATATGACAGATGTTTAAATACCTCCATGGCATAAATGCACAGGAGGAGAGCCTCTTTCGATTGAAAACAAGCTCTGCTATGAGGGGACATAGGATGAGGGTGAAAGGGATAGACTCAGGAGTAATATGCAAAAATATTTATTTACAAAGAGAGTGGTAGATGCATGGAATAGTCTCTCAGTAGAGGTAGTAGAGATGAGGACAGTATCTGATTTCAAAAAGGCACGGGACAAACAGAGGGTCTCTAAAGAAAAAAAAGAGGACTATTGTAGTGGTTGATATGGAAGGGCAGACTAGATTGGCCATGTGTCTTTTTCTGCCATCATGTTTCTTTGTTTCTATGGCAAAAAAACAGCCACAAAAAAGACGCCACTATTAATAGTTCAAAAATTCAGCATAATTGTTCCAAAACCACACTGTCCGACACAATATTGTGTTTCAAACTTATCTGCATCATGGATATGAAAAATAGCAGCAGTCCTTCAAAGCAGTCATTTGTCCAGATAATCTGTGGTCACCCAAGATACTTCATAAAGGTCCAGGCATCATCCTACTCCAGGAACAGCTCAATGTTTACTAACTAGGATGTTTAAACAAGTAATCAAGTGATGTCAGAGAAACATGTGAACAGAAGAGCCAATGCCATGAATGAACAAGTAAATTCATCAAAGCAGAGTCATCCAGTCTATTGCTTTATTCAGACCCATAGGCTCTATAGATTATAAACGGAAAATCCAGGCATGTTTAAGTTCATTTTTTTGCTGCTCAATGTTACCCCCCTTTCCAGGTCGGGAGAAGTTGAGCCATAACCTGCCAGCGAAGATCCAGAAAGCCAATGAGCAACTAGCGGGAGGGGGCATTCTCCACCTTATGCACAATCCTGCTTTTATATTCATTGAGGGAAAGACAGATCTTAGGCTTGGTAGACCAATATAAGTACAAGAGCATGGGGACACAATCATGTATATAATTCAAGCTGACTCGCAATCGGTATAGCCCTTATGTACATATACATTGCCAATATGGGAACAAGTACACTATCATGGGCTGAAGTACACTATGAGCAATGGTCACAGATAGTGTGACTCTTCAGTCCCGCAGAAAATGTTGGAGTAAAATGGATCAGAATCTTACCCAAGTTCGGGAGGAGTGGCCTAGTGGTTAGGACAAGGTATTTTGGGCCGGAGGGCCGGGGGTTCAAGTCCCACCTGGGGACAGCAATCTCAGGCCGGAGGGACTGGGATTTCTAGTCCTATAGGCACTCCTTGTGGTCTTGGGCAAGCCACCTAACCCTCCATTGCCCATGTTCCCTGTAAGTATTAGCGTATGTGTGTCATATCCCCTCGTGTTAAATGTATCTCCCAATTGACCGCTTTGACCCGGTGAAAAGCGGGATATAAATATAGCTAAATAAATAAAATAAATAAAGTTGCGACCCTCGTCTGTAAGCTATCTGGGGAAACATCTACGAACTTAGATGTAATGATGATACTGACCAGTACGCACTACATATTTAGAAGCAGTAGAAAAAAGTAGAACACACACAAGTGTCATCTGGGGGAGATTGATTATATTGTAATAACAAATCCCGTTGTGCATATTTGGCCTGATGGTATGCATTAATCACGGAAGGATGAGGATAACCCTAGGCAGAAGACCAGCTTCAGCCCTAAAGACAGTCTCAGTAGAACAAATTCTACGCGCTTGTAGTAACTGGCTTTTAGGCAGACCATATTTCAAAGAAAAAAGTGTGAAAACTTTAAAATTGCAGATAAGCATTGCAATCTACTTATTTTCTATAGATCTTAGTACTAAAACCCATTTGATCTTTAGAAACCAAAACATCCAGGAATTCAAGTTGTTTAGAACGATACATCATAGTAAACTGCAAATTTTGGTCCAACATATTAATCCAAGCCTTAAATCGAAGTAGTATGGCTTCAGAGCCAGTCCACAGTAATAAGACATCATCCAGATATCACTTCCATAGGGCAATGGAAGAGGCATGCTCAGAATTCATAAGGTGTTACTCCTTAAAGGAAGCCACATATAAAAAGGCCACAGAGGTATTCTGTTGATAATAGGAGCCCTCATACCAAATGTAATTTGAGCATAATACCAAAGTCACGATTTCATCAAAAAAACCATAGATATCCGATGAGCTGACTCCAAAGATTCCAATGTCTGATGGATAATAGTTATTGCTCTGTCCTGTGGGATATTGGTATATAATGCAGCAATATCAAAAGAGGCCATCAACGTTATTGATGTCATATCAAAATCAGCTTGTAACAGCCTCAAAAAATGCACCGTATCCTGTACATAGAAGGGGATAGCTTTTACTACTGGATGTAGAAAAACATCAAGAAATTTTGACAGTGGTTCTAAAATGACCTTTTGGTAGAAACTATAGGTCATCCAGGGGGAGGAAATATCATCTTATGTGCTTTTGGAAGAAAGTAAATGGTAGGCCTAACCAGATGCTTCTCATGCAAAATCAAAATTCTCTCATGGTAAGAAAACCCTGAGGTAATGCAGAGTTCAAGAAATCAACAATATGTTGTTGAAGCTGTGGAGTGGGTCAGAGGGAAGTTTGGTATAAAATTTAACGTCTGGCACCTGGCGGGTCACCGCAGCCCGATACATACATTTATCCTGGATAATAATAAGAACATAAGATATGCCATACTGGGTCAGACCAAGGTCCATCAAGCCCAGTATTCTGTTTCCAACAGTGGCCAATCTAGGTCATATGTACCTAGCAGTTTCCCCAAGGGACACAGGTTCCACAATGCTTGTATTGGTTCAAGCATTGATATCCTGGGTCCCTTCTTAATAATGGCTTATGGACCTTTCCTCCAGGAACTTGTCCAAACCTTTTTTAAACCCAGCTACACTAACGGCCTTTACTACATCCTCCGGTAACAAATTCCAGAGTTTGATTACACGTTGAGTGAAAAAATATTTTCTTTTATTAGTCTTAAATAGTTTACCCTGTAGCTTCATTGCATGTCCCCTAGTCTTTCTATATTCTGATAAAGTAAACAATCGATCTACGTTTACCCGTTCCACTCCGCTCATTAATTTATAGACTTCTATCATATCTCCCCTCAGCCGTCTCTTTTCCAGGTTAAAGAGCCCTAACCTTTTTAGCGTTTCTTCATAGGAGTATCCTTCCATCCCCTTTACCATTTTGGTGGCTCTTCTCTGAACCTTTTCTAATAACTCTATATCCTTTTTAAGATAGGGCGACCAGAATTGCACACAATATTCAAGGTGCGGTCTCATCATGGAACGATATAGAGGCATTATAATATCCTTTGTTTTATTTTCCATTCCTTTCCTTATCATAACTAGCATTCTATTTGCTCTCTTGGCCGCCGCTGAACACTGGGCCGAGGGTTTTAACATGGTATCCACAATGACGCCTAAATCTTTTTCCTGGGTGGTGGTTCCTAATGTGGAATCTTGCATCGTGTAACCATAGTTTGGGTTGTTCTTCCCTAGGTGCATAACCTTGCACTTGTCCACATTAAATTTCATCTGCCATTTTGATGCCCAGTCTTCCAATTTATCAAGATCCTCTTGCAATTTTCCACAATCCTCTTGGGTTTTAACAACTTTAAATAGTTTTGTGTCATCTGCAAATTTGATAACCTCACTCGTTATTCCACTTTCCAGGTCATTTATGAATATGTCAAAAAGCAGCGGACCCAGCACAGATCCCTGGGGTATACCACTATTCACCTTTCTCCATTGGGAAAATTGGCCATTTAGCCCTACCCTCTGCTTTCTATCTTTTAACCAGTTCCTGATCCACAATAGTACACTGCCTCCTATCCCATGACTCTTTAGTTTTGCCAAAAGTCTCTCATGAGGGACCTTGTCAAAGGCTTTCTGAAAGTCGAGATACACAATATCAACCGACTCACCTTTGTCCACCTGATTATTCACTCCTTCAAAAAACATAACAGATTAGTAAGACAAGATCTTCCTTGTCTAAAGCCATGTTGGCTGTCTCTCATTAGTTCATGACTATCTACATGCTGAGTAATTTTATTCTTTATGATGGTTTCTATCATTTTTCCCGGTATTGATGTCAGGCTCACCGGTCTGTAGTTTCCCGGATCACCCCTGGAACCCTTTTTAAAAATTGGTGTTACATTAGAGATATTAGAGATGATTTTAATGATAGTTCACAGATTACTAATAGCAGGTCTGCAATCTCATATTTCAGTTCTTTCAATACCCTTGGATGTATACCATCCGGCCCAGGTGATTTGCTACTCTTCAGCTTATCTAATAGTTGTAATACATCTTCTCGATGTATCGATATTTCCTTCAATTCTTCTGCACCTTTAAATACCACTTCAGTCATGGGTAACATCCCTACATCTTCCTCAGTAAAGACTGAAGCAAAGAATTTGTTCAGTCTCTCCGCTATCGCCTTGTCTCCTCTTAGTGCTCCTTTAACCCCTTTATCATCTAATGGACCAACTGACTCTCTCACAGGCTTTTTGCTACGAATGTACTTGAAAAGGTCTTTACTTCGCGTTTTTGCTTCTGCAGCAAGCTTCTTCTCAAATTCTCCCTTTGTCAGCTCTAGATATAACAATAGAATTTTCTTTTATGGAGCTGATCAAGTGCCAGACGTTCATCTTTAGAAAGATTCCTACAAATGTTAAGGATCTTCCCCCTGACTTATTTCATTCAAAACTAGATCCCTAAATGTACAAATAGTAGGAACTAGTACACCCGGAGGGATCCAGGGTGATTTTGGGCGCACCAAGGAAACATCAGGGGTGGAGGGATGTTTATCAAAATATACCATAAGTTGTAGTTTTTGAATAAATCCATAAAAAGCTACCTGAAATAGAAACGGGTCATGGTAGACCATAGGCACCTACCATAGTCCCTGATTAAGTACTTCCAGCTGAAGAGAACTAAGCTAGTAATGAGAGAGATTTATTATTGTGGATTGGTGCAGGTTTGGGACCTGTCACTGGCCCCTAATAATCCTCTGTTCCCTCTGGGTATCCCCAATTCCAACCGCATCCTCGGCGTCTGCCCCACTTCTTGCTGCTGCCTCTCACCAAAAATCTCCCGAACGACTACTACCTTCCCCACTGCTCCAATCAGATTAATCCGAAAGATCTAAAAAAGAAACCTGTTTAGGTTGCCGTTCCACCCGGTCTTTTCATAACCAAGGATGCACCGACTCTGTTGAATAATCATGTTCACCCCGTTTAAACTTCTTTATCTTGACTTGTTTAGTTGTACTTCTAAAGTGCTCTATTGAGAAATGGAATTCCCCAATTTTTACCTTATACATATCACAATTATCTTCTTTTAATTTAGAGTCTAATGAAGAAATTAAGTCTTTCTAGAAGATGTATCACGAAGAGAAGATCACTATAACAATTTACTCAGTAGTGGCGACTTTTTTTTGTGGCTTTTTTTTTTTTGCCGTTGTTTAATTAGCAGATTTTTTTTGGTCATAGGTGGTACCTCTGAGTCTATGAATGTTTTGGGCAATTATTTTGAAATGGTTAAAAGAAGCAGTTAAAAAAAAGAAAAATATAAATATTTTTTGTAAGATTATGAAGTAGCTGTGAGTTGACGTGGTATAGTTGCAGTTACTTTGAGGACCGATGATGACAACCTTTGAGCGTTTCTGACTTTGAAGCCTTAAAATCTGTTTTCAGCTTTCCTACTGGAATTGATTCTTGCTCAATTTATTTTGAGGTCCTTTATAATAAAAAAAAAACCTTCAGTATTTAACTTACTGTTCAGGAGTTTTCTATTTTTGTTTATTTTTTTTATTATCCTGACGGATTTTGAGACATTATTTTTGATTGATCCCTTCATAAAATACAGTGGTGTGCAAAAGTCTGGAATCACTTGTAAATATGAGCTTTTTTCAACTTCGTGACCTTATATCTTAATTTCTTTTTCCTCCCAGTGGCTTTTTCTGTGTATCTCATGATAGATTTGCTATTAGTATTGATTTGGCCCTTATTTTCTGAGTTTGTTCCCCATAGTTGTCCTGTTGATAAATTTTCTGTGAAAATCGCATAATGCACATCGTTGGCCAACGATATATTATTGTAAGTATGCTTGAAAATATTATGGACGCACGCCAGGTTTCCTTCAAATTAATGTATGTGGCCTTGAAAAAGGCCATTTTTATGTGTCAGTGATGGCTCAGTATTTGATGGGCCACCCTTTGTTCTTGATCACCTGACTGCACCTTGTCGGCATTGAATGAACCAGTCTGACAAGGTGATCGTTGGTGACAACGCAGTTCCAAGCTGCAATGAGGACTCAATCAGCTCATGCTTTGATGTTGGATGCCTATTGGATATTTCCAAGGCCACCTTGTGCCACAGGTTCTCGATTGGATTCAGATCTGGAGACTGGGCAGGCCAGTCCATTGACTTGATGTTGTTCTGCTGCTTCCAGCTGATCACCTGTCTGGAGCGATGGCAGGGTGCATTGTCATCTTGGAACAGGAACTGGCCAGGAAACAGCTGGTGTGCTGATGGCACCATGCACCTTTACAGTATGATGATGTACTTGGCCCCACTGACCATTCCATCGACGATGTGAAGACGTCCAACGCCACTGGCAGCCAGGCAGCCCCAGACCATGACCTTCAAAGGATGCATCGCAGTGAGGTTGAGACACTCAGGCTTGAATTCCTCTCCAGTAAATCTCCTCATATAGGTGTGGGCCTGGTTACCAAGCAGGCAGAAGGTGCTTTCATTGCTGAATAGCACCTTTTCCCACATTTCAGTCGACCAGCTTGAATGCTTTATTGCCTACACAATCCGGTTGCACCTTTGTATGTCAGGCATCAGTGGCTTATTCCGTGCTTTGCAGCCCTGGAGACCAAACTGCAGGCACCGGCGACGAACTGTTGATGAGCTGACACTGACCTCACTCTGGTCTGACCACTCTTGAAGTAGCTGAGGAGAGGTCAACTTGCGATTAGTCAGTGAAATGCGTCGTAGTGCGCGGTCCTGGCATGATGTTGATGCACGTGGACGACCTCAACGAGGCTTGTCCACCACTGAACCCATTTCTTTCTTCTTCTGTACAATCTTAACAACAGCGCTCTGACGGCAGCCAACTTTCCTAGCTATCTGATGGCTTGAAAATCCTTCCTCGCTCATAAAGGACACATGAACACGCTCCTTCAACGTCAGGGTCCAAGTCATCTTCATGGTCGATCCAGAAAGCTTATGAAATTCAACAATTCCATGCGGTTTTATAGCTGTTGGCTAGATATCTGCATTGTGATTGGTTAGTGAAACCAGCCTCCTGATTGGTCAGAAATAAGTGTGCATATTGGATAATCTCGATCCAGTTTTGACGCAGGATCCACAAAAATCGCAGTAGCTATCTCCCAGTGTCTGTAAAGTATTTAAATTGGAAGCAAGGAGTGCAAAAAAGTCAACTCTTACTAGCCAAATGTATCCCTTTTAAAGTGGTAGAAAGATGAATATGCTGGGCTAACGCAAAATTTAAAAAATAACGTTAGAAAGTACGAAAAACGCAAAACTCACAAGTGATTCCAGACTTTTGCACACCACTGAAGGCATTAGTTGCCAGCATTTTTGTTGCATAAGGTAGGTGCCCTCTTATAAAATAACCCCCCCCCCTTCACCCCCAGAGAGGGTTATTTTATAGAGATTTGCTGTATGTAAATCATATTTTACATAGGAAAATATTTTTTTATAAACTAGCATGGCTGAATGCGTGCCGGCAAGATCACATGTTGGCACTCCAAGGAGCTGGGGGCAGAGTTGCAATATGCATACACACTATATAAAATACACACATGCACCCAAACAGAACACACACACATTAATTCAATATAGGTGTAAATATCTGTGCTATTATTTATTTAACAGGTTTTCTATACCGCTTTATCATAAATTCAAAGCGTTTCACAACAAGCTTTTACATAGAACAGGGAATTAAAACTTGGATGATTATAAGGGTTAATAATACATGAAACATTTGTTAACTATATACATAATTATGATTGTGGCTTGATGGTATATTGGAAGAGTCAGCAGTTATCTGTTTTGTAGCTGTAACATGGCAATGAGGTGTTACCTTCTATTAGGGATAGTGTTGGGCTGTGTATGCCTTTTAACGCTGCGCAAATGATTATTATTAGTAGCAGTATTTTATATAGCCACATAGATGTCTATACTGCCTCTGTTTGACTGAGTGAGAGTCCCAGAGGATTTTTTCATGTTTTTGTAGCCTTTTATAAAATGAGCACCTTTTTGGACTTTTCACATGGTACCCTTAATAAAATTACCTCCCCTTGCTGCCATGTAACAGACCTCTGAGGAGGCTATCAGACATCAGGTTGGTGAGAGATCTGCTGGGTTGGGGGCACAGGAGGGGGATCAGATTTGACAACCTTTCCATAAGATAGACATGGGAGATAATTTTGGTACATCATATCTACATAACTGTTGGTCAGATTTCCACAAAAGTTTATTTCTGGGCAGTGGGTACAATGATCTTCATTTGGGGGTGACTGGAATTTCAGCAACTCCTTGTTTGTTTATTTCACTTTATATACTGCATATCATACTATCTCTATACGATTTACACAACTTATAAAATATATACAGATGAACAAAAAAAGTAAAGTATGTATTTAAAATAAAAAAAAATACTAAGATACAGTAAAAATAATGGCTATCTTGGCAAGATTGCTTGTTTTCTTCCCAAAACGGACATACTCCAGAAGAGGCACCAAATAATGCATCAGAGAACAAACTTTGTTTACATAACAACATGGCGCAAACACATTTTTGCATAAGTGTTCAGCAAAAAAGATCCCTATGCCTTAAGAGAGGTAGCTATCTTTTTTTTTTACAGCATTATGCAGAGGACTCTTATGCATGAGAGTATTCTGCCAAGCTTATTTGTATAGAAGTCCTAGTAGAAGACTTGTGAGCAAAATCTGGCACACTTCTGTACAACAGTCTCTTTGTTTGAATAGTACTGATGATGTGGGATGGTAGTTCAGCATAGTTTGAATGTCTGAAAATGAATAGATGGATGAAGGGGATGTGATGTTTTTCTGAATGATAGACTGTGCTGTTTTATATTTCAGAATATATTTGCAAATTGGTAACATATGGAAGGCTTTGACTACATCTTGATACCAGTTTTTGCATCCGCTGGAAATATTGCATACAAATGGAGCCAAGGCTCTCTAGAACGCCACACCTTTCACTCGCAAACTTACAAGGTGCATTAAAACTGACTGTAACCAGTTTCAGAAAGATGAATTGACATGTTCCAGTTTTCTTTCTTTTCCTCCCTGTAATTGGCCTTGCTCAGTTGAGGAACTATTAAAATAATACAAGATAGATGTATCACTGACTAAATACCATTCGTCATCCTGATGCCTCCACAGTGTTTTGGAGACAGTTTCATGACAGAGCACCTATATTAGTTTTTGTACAAGGTGCCTATTTTATAGAGGCTTAAAAGATGAATTGACAGTGTAAGATCCAAACCCATGAAATTCTAAATCTATTCAATTGTCATACAGTTGTGCAATAGGTGCACAAAAACGTGTATCAACAATTTTTAAAATACATTTTCTTATGCAGCAGGGTAAGGGCAGGCAGCCGGCTGGACATAAAAGTATAGGTGAGATGGGGAGGGGCATGCCAGATGTGCAAATCCCACAGGGAACAATTAAGGCTTGGTATGGCCCTGTCTGGGACCACTCCCAACTCAACAGAAGCATTGCAAAAGTCAGTCATTGGAGTCGCTAGAACATCCCCAAGTTCCTTCCGTATTCTCAGATGTATCCCATTTGGCTTCATCATTTGTCTACTTTTAATTTAGCTAATTCCTCTATCTCTGTTGATAATACTCTCCTACTTCCTGTTTCCTCTGCCTGCAAACTTGGGGTCATCTTCGACGCCTCCCTCTCCTTCTCCGCACATATCCACCAGATAACTAAGACCTGTCATTTCTTTCTCCTTAACATTAACAAAATTTGCCCCTTCCTCTCTGTACATATTACTAAAGACACTTGTCCACGCCTTAATTACCTTCCGTCTTGACTATTGCAACCTCCTCCTTGCTGGTCTTGCCCAGAGTCATCTCTCTCCTCTTCAATCTATTCAAAACTCTGCTCTGCGGCTTATTTTCCTCCAGCCCCATTACTCTCATATAACTCCTCTTCTTAAATCATTTCACTGTCTCCCCTTTTGTTTCCGTACATTAACAAATGGGAGGTAGAGTGCAATTGTGCTAATTGTCAGTAAACCTAACACACAGTAAAGAACTTTGCACTTATCAGGGGTAATTTTCTGCTTACTTTAAGCATGAGTAGACACCTAAATGGGCTATTTTAGTCATCTATGTACACTGTGGGGACACACAGTGGTAAATGTCCTCTTATAAAATAGCACTCAGCATAAAATTGCTTTGATTTGATGTCATATACTTGGCAGTGGGTGTGCACATGGGCGGAGTTTGGGTGGATTATACAAATACACACGCAGATTATAAAATACTATGGGGCATATTTTACTAAAGCGTACTAATGGTTAACACGGAGTTTACCGCATGCTAAGCACATTGTGATAACTAACTTACACAAAAAATGTGGCCACAGAAAAGTCCCCTGCTAACCACTTAGCATGGGGTAGATCAGAGACTGCGCAGTTCAGGGGCTGAGTATGCCATTGCAGTTAGCGCAGGCGCCTTTGATGCACACTAACCGGCAGCATTGCAGATAGCACAGGTGCACTTACAGCTACATCTGTGTACACTCGTTAATCCCAACAAATAGCTTAGTACAGGGGCAGAGCTGAACCTGCGCCATTTGCAAAGAGATATGATGGACACGCCCCCATCAGCTAGTTTGGGTGCAGCCCTGCCCCCGTGCTATCAAGCAGGCCTCAGTGCGTGCTAACTTAAGGCATTTTAGTAAACATGCCCCTATAATTTATATGCATTCTTGTAAAATATAGCTGCAGGCCCTTGAACCAGCTCCAGTGCTATTGTAAATGTCTGTGCTTTATCTTTGCCGCTTACACTAGTATTTTATAAAGGAAGGTAGATGTCTACTATTCTTTCTAAAATAGCACCTAAGTAGGTACTTTGGTCTTTACTGAAGAAGATGTAGGGAATTTACCCATGCCTGAAATGGTATATGAAATTGATTATATCAGAAGAATTGAAAGAATTATATAACCTGAGAAGATGTATTACAACTATTTGATAAACTGAAGAGTACCAAATCGCCTGGACCGGATAGTATACATCCAAGGGTATTGAAAGAACTGAAATATGAGATTGCAGACCTACAATTAGTAATCTGTGAACTATCATTAAAATCAACTGTAGTACCTGAAGAGTGGAGAATGACCAGTGTAACACCAATATTTAAAAAGGATTCCAGGGGTGATCAGAAAACTACACACCTGTGAGTCTGACATCAATACCGGGCAAAATGGTAGAAACCAATATAAGGAATAAAATTACTGATCATGTATATAGTCATGGTTTAATGGGGAAAAGCCAACATGGATTTAGCTAAGGAAAATCTTGTCTTACTAATCTGTGTTATTTTTTCAAAGGTGTGAATAAACAGGTTGACAAAGGAGAGCCGGTTGATATAGTGTATCTGATTTTCAGAAAGCCTTTGACAAGGTCCCTCATGAGAGACTCTTAGCTAAATTAAAGTCATGGGATTGGAGGCAGTGTAGTATTGTGGATCATAAACTGGTTAAAAGATAAAAGGCAGAGAGAAGGGCTAAATGGCCAATTTTCTCAATGGAGAAAAGTAAATAGTGGAGTACCCCAGGGATCTGTGCTGAGCCTGCTGCTTTTTAACATATTCATAAACGACCTGGAAATGGGAATAACGAGTGAGGTGATCAAATGTGCAGATGACACAAAATTATTCAAAATTGTTAAAACCCAAGAGGATTGTGAAAATTTCAAGAGGACCTTGAAAAATTGGAAGAATGGGTGTCCAAATGGCAGATGAAATTTAATGTGGAGAAGTGCAGAGTTATGCACCTAGGAAAGAACAACCCAAACTTTGGTTACACGATGCAAGGTACCACCTTAGAAACCACCACTCAAGAAAAATATTTAGGCGGCGTCATGGATAATATGTTGAAACCTTCCGCCCAGTGTGTAACAGCGGCCAAGAAAGCTAATAGAATGCTAGAAATCATAAGGAAAGGAATGGAGAATAAAACCTAGGATATTATAATGCCTCTGTATCATTCCATCCTTCCACTGTACCTGAATATTGTGTGCAATTCTGGTTGCTGTATCTTAGAAAATTATAGAGAAGAGCCACCGAAAGGGCATGGAAGGATGCCCCTATGAGGAGAGGCTTAAAAGGTTAGGGCTCTTCAACTTGGAAAAGAGTAGGCTGAGGGGAGATATGATAGAGGTCTATAAATTAATAAATGGAGTGGAACGGGTTAATGTAGATCGGTTGTTTATGCCATCAATAAGTAGAAAGACTAGTGGTCACGCAGTGAAGCTACAATGCAACCCATTTTAGAGTAATAAGAGAAAATATTTTTTCACTCAACGTGTAATCAAACTCTGGAATTCGTTACTGGAGGATGCACTAAAAGCTGTTAGTGTAACTGGGTTTAAAAAAGGTTTAGACAAGTTCTGGAGGAAAAGTCCATAAACCATTATTAAAGAGGACCTGGGAAATCCACTGCTTACCCCAGGATGAGCATAGTGGAAGCTGTGGATTTTGGGTACCTGCCAGGTATTTGTGACCTGGATTTATCACTGTTGGAAACAGGATACTGGGCTTGATGGACCTTGGTCTGACCCAGTATGGCAGTTCTTATGTTCTTATAAAGTTACCCTCTACGTGCATTAATTTTTACGTGCAGAAGTGCAAAACTTTGCCGCAGTTCACTGAAGACCTAAACATTTGAATATAAAATTTTGTGTGTATTATTTTCATTCACTGACTTAAATGTGCCTCTTCAAATTCAGCTAAAAGTGTGTACCCCATGAATTGGTGTAAGTGCCCGTGCCTAGATTGTTTTTTAAGAGCGTGCATAAATTTATAATTTTAGAATCTATTCATGTACTTGTGTGTTCCGCCCCAGATCGAACCCACGCGCTTGCCCAAAGTGAAAGTACATACCATTGGCCGAATGCACATAATTTTAGAATAGTGAGCGCCTCTATTACATGTATAAATGCCCATTTACACACGCAATTCACCTACATACCTTGATTTTCTCCCATCACTCTAGGCTGCCCCTTATAAAATTGCCCTCTTTAGGTTTTAGAATTTGTCAGACACATTGATTGTAGAACTGAAATTATTCTTCAGTTTCCAGTAGATGTTGAAGCATTCAATGTTTTTTTCTCATTTTTTCTTCAAGACACGTTTGTATAGAAAACACAAGACCAGAGCCTTTCTGTAGTTAACTTTTGATGACTTGGCAGGATAGAGTCGCAGTGGACGTGATCAGGAGTACTTTTGGTCAGATTCATTGCCATCTCCTACAGTGATCCGTAGTATGCACTCAGCAAGACTTCTCAATTTATTCTAGGGCTGTAATCTGTTTGTGTATTTCATGTAGAAAGTTGAAATGGTTAATGCTGATCATTTACCTAATCTAGTGTTTTCATTCATTTTAAGATTTTATTGTTTTCTTTTTAAATATTATATTTATCTGATTTGAAAAGGAAGATACACATTTTTATTTTTGCTGCAATGATGCTGATTATATATATTTTTTCTTATTTGTGTTTCTTCACCAGCCAAACACAGTAATTGGAATATATTACCATTTGAAAGTATAAGAATTAATTAGCTAGCAGAGCCATACCAGGAGGCAAACAAACAGGAAAAATGGTATCAAACACACAGCTTTTCCATTTTATGAAAATGATGCTTAACGTTTAGCAGAACAAATAGCAAACAGAAGATCCGTTTCAGTGACTCTAATGTTAAAATCTATCTCCTGCTTCTGGTATGTGAAAATAGTACAGCTTCTCTCTCTCTCCTTTTCCCTGCTTTTTTTTTTCTTTGTAAGTGTGGGATTGCTGCAGTTCATTACTGTCCAGGGAATTACGCAATCATTAAGGGAGGGGCTCAACCAGCTGACTTACAGTACAAACTGTTTCTCAAAATAACCACAACACTGCAATACTGATGTGCAATTGACGTCACTGCATGTCTCTATTAAGTTGCTTGTGGTGGTGTATTCATTTAGATTTTACAGAAAACAGGTTTTTTGGGGTTTATATTTTGTTGGGTTTTTTTTTCTTATGTTTATGTTCTAATTTCCACTGTCGCCTTTTACCTTCTTCCAGATAAACAGTTTTAGAGAGGAGTAACTAAGCTTTTTTTTAAATCATTTCTGGACTAAGGCATTTTGCCATCCATCTTCCCACCGACACATACTTGTGTGCCAGCTCATCAACGAAGGAAGATGTTTAGCTCTGGGCACAGATCTGCTGGCTGTCCTTTCTTTGAAAGAATTGATAACTAGGAGACACTAGTGAGGAACTTTTAAACAGTTTCAGCCAAGCCAGATCCTTTATCCCCAACCACGTTTTCATTTTACAAAATCCTCTCTTTGTAATATCTTGTGATTGCAACAGGAAATCACTGAGTAACTTGTAACGTGAATAAGAGCACTTAAAGACTGAAGGGAAAATTGCCTTCCGAGAAATGATATTCAAATTTTTTTTCCCTCCTCCATGCATTATGATGCTGATAATGATGGCAACAGATGTACATAGTTATCTGCAAATCTGTGGCTTGCTTATTTTTTAAGAATAAAAATATTTTCTTTATTTTCAGACATAGCAAACGGTGCTGGTGTTTCAGAAAACAGTAAATTCCTAATTATGAAGCAAATTCTGTCTCGCACCAGAGTAGCAATTTAATTGAAACTTCAATATAACTATCAGTAACAGGAGAAACTGGAGTCATGCCAGAAATATAGAGTCGTTGCAGTGCTTTTGCCTGGTTGCTAGGAGCAGAGTGAATGCATAAAGCTTAGAGAATGGAATGTCTAATGCAATAAAGTGGCGCAGGGTAGAATAAATCATTCTGAGAGCCGCTGAGATCGACACTGTTTTACTTAAATTCACTTTGAAACAAGACATTTGGTTTTAGAACCTAAGCAGATTCGTTTTGGCCCTCACAGCACACACAGCTTTAGCGAAGATGAAGAAGTCATGTTTAAAATATAGTTTTAGTGCTCATTTAAAGTCTTTGAAGGAAAAAGATTTAAATGTGTTTCTGTTGGCATCCAAACACATTCATACTAATACGATAAAGAGAACTAAAGGGCAGAATTCTTGGCAGGTTAAGGTAATTAGATGCAGGAAGGAACGTGCAGACTTTTTCCATTGAACTGCATGAAGATCTTTAAAAAAAAACAAAAGCAAAATAGTTCAACTTACTCTGGCCCAAAGTACATTATCGTGATCAGGAGTAACCATAATAAGAGTTTGTTTCCAAACCCCTGAGAAAACAACAGAAGAGAGATAGACTGAGGCTTTCTGGAGACAGATGCCTGATGTAAAAGAAGCTGGTAAAGAACGAGAGATTTTAACATGCTGAGGCATGTTTACTAAAGTGCACTACCCGGTAGCTCGCTGTTTAGCATGCAGTTTGAGCACCATGCTAAAAGGTAGCATGGGACACTGTGCTAAAAATCCCCCACCAAACTGGTAGTATGTGATGGGGCGGGGAGTGGACAAGTCAGGGGCAGAATGGAGGCGTTGAAGGTTGAAGATGTGTCGCAACCTGCGTGGGTGTTAGTAGATCATACTAACGGCGGATGCACTTAACGCCACTTCAGTGGGTGGTGGTAAGTGCTCCCGCATGCTGGTTGTGCGGTGCTGCATTTTTGCACCGTGCCAACTGCAGATGAATTGATGAACACATCCCGTGAAGTTGGCACACGCCCCCCCCCCCCCATTGGTTATACATCTGATTAAGGGAGTCATTTTGTAATCACACATGCATAAATATGCATTTGCTTTTTATCTGTGCAAGTACCAGCCAAAATATGCATGGACTCCCACTTTGGAAATCACTTCAGGGAATTGAATCATATATATTTACACCTGCCTAATTTAATCTGCACATTTTATTTAGTATACATGTGGATGTGAACCCTCCTCCTTCCTGGGGGCAGGACGGAGGAGGGTTCACATTCTCACGTATACCATGGGGGCAGGACGGAGGAGGGTTCGCATCCACATGTATACTAAATAAAATATGCAGATGAAATTAACCCTGAAACTTAGGCAGGTGTAAATATACATATAGGCTTCAATTCACTCTGTCAACTGGACAGTCTCTTCACTCTATTCACTCCGTCCAGGTAAACTTATGTTTGTGCCGGTTCTCAGCACATAGCGTTTAACCACATATTAGGAGGGCAGTGTTATCTGCATGTAAAACACTCTTTTTATATAATAAAAATATGTATTATAAATGGAAATGGCTTGTAAAATTGTCCCCATAGGAGGTAATTTTGTAACTGCCCTTTCAGATGAAATGTAGGGTATTTTTTCACTATAAAAATTTGTTCCAGGAAAATTGGCCATCTTGTGCAACTATTTTTTCTGAATTAAAATATGCACATCACTTTTGTAGGAGTAGGCAATACAAATTCAAAAGTATGCACAAAGCACTCTCAGCTCTGCCAGTGGGGACATCTCTGCTCAGTCTGGGTAAACTTCCCATGTACAGACACTGTGGAGGTAATTTCATAACAAGACACCTATGTGCCTTTGTAAACCCCGTTTGTACAGAGACGCCTAGTAGCATACACATCTTTAAGAGGTGTAGATGGGTGTACGTACTCTATGGGGATAGTTTTATAAGCTTTGTCCATATGTAAAGTCTAATTTACATGCAGAAAAAGGCTTTTTTAAAACTGCACAACAGCATGCATGCTTACAGAGCATGTGCCTACGTTCATGAGATCTGTGTGTAGATGTTCCCTAGAGCATCAATTGGGTGGAGCAGAGGCAGAGTTACAATGTTTTATAAAACATGCAGGTCCATTGCCACTCTCTGAGCTCTGTCCCCTGCGGATCAGCAAATTAAAAATGCACAACAGAGGTGAAGGAACTTACTCTCCATCAGCGTCACCTCAAACTCTGCCGATCCTGCCCCCTCAACAACAGAAAGATCTCAAAGTGATAGCGAAGAGAGGAGGGGCTGGTGAAGGATGCTAGGAGGGAGGAGGAGATGCTGGATTGGAGATTGGTGGGAAAGAAAGGGGACCTGGGGTTTGGGAGCAGACACAGGAGGGGGAGTAGAGTGGCCGATGGGGATATGCTGGCTCGGGGGGTAGAAAAAGGATGGCCAGGGACTCAATGGATAGATATTGGGGGCAGAGAGTCTGATAAGGTTGATAGGGCAGATGTTTGACATGGAGAGAGTAGAGAAATGGGAGATGCTGGACATAGGAGTGGGTATAGAGAAAAAGAGGGGAAATGCTGGACACAGAAGAAAGGGTGGATGGAAGTGGAGATGGGGAGAGAATAGGTGTTGGGTGGAAAGAGTGATAGAGAGAGAGGGAAGAAGAGGAGATGCTGGATGGAAGGGGTGGGGAGAAGAGCAGATATTGTATGGAAGCATGGAAGGAGAGGAAATACTGGATGGAAAGAAGTAGGGGAGAGAGAGATGATGCTGGATGGGGGACAGAGAGTGAAGGGAGGGTTAGTGAAACACTGGGGAATAGGAGCAAGGGGAATAGGATAGCCAGGGTGATGGAAGGAGATGAAGAGCTGTAGATGCAGTAAAAAGAGGGAAAGTGAGGACTGGATAGAAAGAATGAATGACCTCTCCTCCCTCCGGCCCAGCCACAGCTCTCCCGACCGGGATCGAGCTTGCCAGAGCCAGCCGAAAGCAACCCAGCAGCGTGCTCTGCCCAATCGGGGAAGCCTCGGTCCCACATTCAAGGAGCGCCTTCGGGTGCAGAAGCCAGCAGACCTCTCCTCCCTCCGGCCCAGCCACAGCTCTCCCGACCGGGATCGAGCTTGCCGGAGCTGGCCAAAACCAGCCCAGCAGCGTGCTCTGTCCAATTTGGGGCAGCCTCGGTCACACATTAAAGGAGCGCCATCAGGTGCATCCGCACCTGAGGGCCTCGCCAGAGGGCCCTTTGGCATGGCCCTTAGGCGGGGTCCTACAGTGAAGACGCTTCCACCCCACACCGGCAAATCCACAGAATGATCAGGCCCCGAGGAAACCAAAACCGGATGGCCCAAGTGATGAACTACACAAAGTAATCATCCACCATGTAAATTAACTGTGTCAGCAGGTGAAACAAAACAAAACGAGCTCAGCAAAGGAGTTATCTATCAGCGCTAACTAATGCGAAGCAGCCCGAAGAGACCTATTTAAACCCTCAAAACTATATACCGTACAACTCTGTTAGAATTAAATACCAATTGTCCATACTGTACAAGGTAGATATACAATAGCAACATTAGCTAGACCAGGGGCGGCCCAAGGGGGGTGTGGGGCCATGTGCGGAGACTCGGTGCGGGGCCTCATTTGCATAAGGGCCCCTCATTTGCATAAATATTTGCATAATGTTACCATATACTAACTTTTAGTAAACATGCCTCTTAATGAGTGTATGAATAAAGAAAGACTAAAAGATTTCTACATTACTATAATCCAGTGCCAACCGCCAGACACATTAGGAACTACTACAAACACTGCCAATTTAGAACCCATAGCAAACCCGCCGTATTCTAACAGCACTACCAGGACTCACAAAGCACCAAACCCTACCTATCAAAAGGAAACATGCAAATATTAAACCAATACATTTCAGAGAATACCAATACATGACCTACTGGGGAAAGAGAACAAGTGGCAATGTCAAATAGGAATTATATAAACAGAATACCTCAGCTCAGTTACACATGAACAGAACATAAACCATCACCAAACAAGGAATCACAATTTAGAAACAGGACGACAATAATTAAACTGGGAATCCCAAAAGCCAAACTTGGAATGTACAACACTGTAGAAATAAAACTATACATTAATTTGCTCTTGTACTAAACAAAGCGCAGACGTTAATGATGCACATTTACCAGAGGTTACATATTCCAATTAATAAATTCAAAATAAAGAGATATTTTTCTACCTTTTGTGCATTTTTTTTCAGCTGCAATTGCTCCAGCCACTTTCTTCTGGTTTCTTCGTGTCTTCTGCTAACTCTCCATCGTCTGCTGTCCATTTGTCCTTTCTTCTCTCCTAGTTTTTTTTTTTCCATTCTCTCTCTACATCTGCTTTAACATACTAATCTTTCTCCTTTTGTTCTTTCCTCATTCCTATTTCATCCACTCAAATTTTACCCCTCCATCCTCAATCCCCACTTACTCTCCCAATACCCGGCCAATTGTAGATTTTTCATCCCTCCCACACAAAATATTTTTCCCCTCTCCATTTTACTCTCCCAGCCCCATCTCATTCTAATCCTCCCCCAACATCAGCTCCCTTCTAGTTCCAGCCTCACCCAGCATCCATTCCCTTCTAGTCCCTGCATCAGCCCATTTCCAGTCCTAGCCCCCCATCAGCCCATTTCCAGTCCTAGCAACCCCCCAACCCAATACCAGTCCTAGCCCCCCCATCAACCCACTTCCAGTCCTAAACCCCCATCACCCCATTTTTAGTTTAAGCCCCCCCTATAACCCATTACCAGTCCTAACCCCCCATCAGCCCATTTCCAGTCAGCCCCCCATAGCCCATTGCTAGTCCTAACCCCCCCATCAGCCCACAACCCATTACCAGTCCTAACCCCATCAGCCCACCTCAAGTCCTAACCCCTCCCTATCAGCCCATTTCCTGTCCTAGCCCCCCCCATAGCCCATTATCAGTCCTAACCCCCCATAGCCCATTACCAGACAGGCCCCATCAGCCCACAGCCCATTACAAGTCCTAACCCCCCCCCCCCCACAGCCCATTACCAGTCCTAACCCCATCAGCCCACCTCCAGTCTTAACCCCCCCAGCCCATTTCCAGTCCTAGCCCCCCCCATAGCCCATTACCAGTCCTAACCCCCCATCAACCCACCGCCCACCTCAAGTCAAGTCCTAACCCCCTCCATAGCCCATTACCAGTCCTAACCCCCCCCCCCCCCCCATCGGTTCAAGGAAAATTAAAAAAAAAAAGCTGGCTGTTACCGCTGCTGCTGCTGCCGCGGCAGCAGCAGCAGAATGGAGTGTCCCGCGGGGCCCCCTCTGCCCGGCTGAGTCCCTCCCTCCCTCTGCAATGGCTGAGCCCCTCTGTGTCGGCTTTCAGATACGCGAAGGGAGAGTGTCTCCCTCGCGTCTCTGTTAAGCCCGCAGGGGCTGATGGGAAATTTCCCATCTGCCCCTGCAGGCTTAACAGAGATGCGAGGGAGACACTCTCCCTTCGCGTATCTGAAAGCCGGCACAGAGGGGCTCAGCCGTTGCAGAGGGAGGGAGAGCTCAGCCGGGCAGAGGGGGCCCCGCGGGACACTCCATTCTGCTGCGGCGGCAGCGGTAGCAGCCAGCTTTTTTTTTTTTAACTTAATTTTGAAAAAAAGCAGAATGTTCTTTGCGCGGGGCCCCCTGAAATGTGGGGCCCTGTGCAAAAAACATTCTTGCTCAATGTACGGGCCGGCCCTGAGCTAGACGGAGTTAACTGCTGCAATGTTCTGATGGTGCATAAGTTGTAATCCTTAAAAATGTATCCAGTTTTATCTGCTTGCAATGCTCTGATGATATTTAAGTTGTAATCCTGTTATAACATATCCACTGTATTGCCGTAAGGTCCAAAATAGACACACAAGACCAGAATGAGATGGACAGAATTTATCTGCTTGCATTGCTCTGATGATATTTAAGTTGTAATCCTGTTATAAGGTATCCACTGTATTGCCGTAAGGTCCAAAGTAGACACACAAGACCAGAATTAGATAGACGGAATTTCTGATGTAATGACCTAATGGTGCATAAATAGCTCTCCAAAATCTGATTATACCTGCTAGATTACCTACGGTATATACCTGCTAGAACCTTTATATTACCAGAAGGCCCCTAACCAACTTAACTCACCCAACTCACCTACAGTTCAAATGGCACCCTCCCTACTAGCTTTCACTTGCTGCCACCTCCTCGCCAACCTATTCTACAGTACCCTTGCCCTCACCACCATCCACAACCCCATCCCAGTCCTTCACGGCCTAAGTAAGAGATGTTCTGGGGGCCCCCGCCGACCATCCATAGAAACCAAGCACAACCTATATCCACACTTACTATACATATCCCTTCAACATACCACGAAGGCCCAGGTAGAGAAGCACCGAAATCCCTGCAACTTGAGATGTGCCCTCATAAACGCACGCTCGGTCCACAGGAAATGGCCAGCCATCTCTAACCTTATAACCAACCACGACCTGGACATGCTACTAGTCACAGAATCATGGCTGTCCGACTCAGACTCAGTCCTCCTCAATCAACTCATCCCTCCTGACTTTTCAATTCACACATGCCACAGAACTAACCACGGAGGCGCCTTCATCCTAGTAAAGACGGAGCTCCAATTTCAGCTGCTCTCCTCCAATAGTACAACTGACCTGGAGTCAATCACCATAACCAACAGACAATCCACCATCAGTCTAATCTACAGATCCCTGTCCTCCTCCCCGGATGACCTATCGACCATAATTGACCTTGCCTACAACCCCAAGAACCCACGCATACCAAACTGGGTAATGGGTGACTTTAACCTGCCAGCTCTCCAAAGCACCCATTCCAAAGCCTTCCTAGAAGCACTCAACGAGTTGGGTTACAAACAGGTATTTGGCGCCCCCACCCACACAAAAGGAAACATACTGGACCTGGTCTTCGCTCCAATACCTGCCATAAGCCCGAGCTACACTCTCGATACATCCATCATTCCAGTACCATGGTCCGACCACAGCCTAATTAAATTTCAGATGCCCATACGTCAAGATCACAACTCCCCTTGCAAGACAGACGAGGCTCCCTCAGCACCCACAAGACAATTCTGGCTCTTTGATAAAGAAGAGATCAGCAACAAAGTCCTACCAAACCTCAGCCTGGCATCACCCAACCTCGATGAAATGATATCCACCTGGAACAGCCTAGGCTCTGTCGCACACCTACCTGCCTCAAATAAGCCACCAAAAAAAAGAAAAGCTGCGCAATGGTACTCCGCAGAAATACGAACTTCACTACTCTACCTCGAAGCTCGAAAGATGATGGCGGTGCTCACGATCCGCAGACGACTTGGCAGCCTACACCTCCCACTTAAAAGTACACCGAGAAGTAATCTCAAGGAAAATGAAAGAACATCACTGAACTGCGATGATCCCTAAATAAACCCCATGATCTCTTCAACATTGTGAAGGCCCCGATGAAGGAGCCTTCTCCCTCCCAACCAGGCCTGCTACACCCCCAGGAATTCGTGGACCACCTACAGGCCAAATCCAGCCAAACCAACACCACCATGATTCACATACCAGATCTCAAGCCACACCACCTAACAGCATTCACACCTCCTTCCTTGAGAAGCATTGAGGACATCATCACATCTATCAACACCACCACAGCCCCCAATGACCCCTGCCCAGAATTCTGGATAAGATTGCTGCGTGCGGAATTCAGCCTATTCCTAACCAAGATCATGGACCTATCTTTTTCAACAGGGGAGCTCCCACTGGCTCTGAAACAAACGTCCATTCGGCCCCTTCTCAAAAACAACAAACTAGACCCCAAAAAGGCAGAATCCTATCAACCAATCTTTAGTATCCCCTTGCTGGCCAAGATATTATAGAAGGTCGTGCAATGCCAAACCCAACACCACATTGAGACCACTGCCCCCCTCGACCCATGTCAGCACGGCTTCAGAGAATCACATGGCGTTGAGACCCTCCTTACCACTCTACTCAGTACCTTAATCACAGGGATTGATAACATCAGACAAGGATACACGCTAATCTTCATGGACATTGCCACCGCATTCGACTCAGTCAACCACGAGCTGCTCCTGGCATGTTTCCAAGAGAAGGGAATCCACGGTTCAGCCTTGAGTTGGTGCAAGTCATACCTGACAGACAGATGGCAGCAGGTAAGAACAGGCTCCATGACCTCCGAGCCTTTTCAATAAAATGCAAGGTGTCCCCCCAAGGTTCATCACTCTCGGCCCTCCTCTTCAATGTATACATGCAGTCCATTTGCTCAGTCATCCGCTCCTTCAATATCTCCTGCCTGGTGTACGCCGACAATGTACTACTCTTCACACCATTCTCAATTAACCAGCCTGATTTCTCGACATTAACAAAATGCTTTGATGCTGTCACAGACTGGCTCCACACGCAGAGCCTCAGGATTAATTTTAACAAAACAGATTTCCTCTTCATCATCAGGAATCACTCTTTCACCCCTCCCACATCAATAAAAGTAAGAGACACCAAGCTCCCGAAGCCCACCATCTGCTAATTGGGTATCACACTAGACCAGCAGCTCGACATGAAAGCACACATAAGCAACACCATCAGGGCAATCTATCACAAGATACGAACAATTCACCACCTACGACCCCTACTGGAACCAGACGACTTCCGGACGATTTTTCAAGCATTGGTAACCCCCCACTTCGACTACGCCAACGCTATTCTGCTTGGACTCCCCAAGAACACTCTGAACCCCCTGCAACTAGCAATGAAAGCCGCCGCCCGCAACCTGCACGGAGCCTCCAGAAGAGACCACATAACCCCAATCTTGAAACACCTTCACTGGCTTCTGATCCACTGCAGGCTCACCTTCAAAGTATTACTACTGACCTTCAAGGCCATCAACAAACAATCCTCCACCTCCCTCACGGACATCATCCTTCCCATCCCTTCAAACAGGTTCAGAAGGGCATTCGCTTCAAACACACTCGTAATCCCCAGCGCAATAACAAAATGCTCCCTGGCAGCAAAGAGCAGAGCCTTTGTATTTTACGCACCTACACTCTGGAATGCCTTCCCAACCACCATCCGAGCTATTACCAACCTTGCCCAATTCAGGAAGGCACTAAAGCACCATCTTTTTCTCCTACATTCCTCTCAGTCCAGTGAAACATCACAACCCAACATACCCTCCACCCACCACAACGACACCACCAGCACACTCAGGTAATGCTGACGCAACCACACCCAGAAATACTACCGCACAAACCTGTAAATAGTTATCTAAAATGTATATAGTTTCAGAGCGTGTCATGACTCCACAATCATACCTGTGGCACAACAGCTCCATTGTATATAGTTACCCCGTTGAAACCCAAGTTATAATACCTGTTCTCTGTAATGTACATTGCATGTTCCGAAGCATTGTACAAATCGATGTTACCTGTAAACCGCGCTGATTTTAAAGAACGCGGTATAGAAATAATTTAAATAAAATAAAAATCTGAGTGGACAGAGAACCAGAAAAATAAATGGAAGAAAACCAAAAGTAAAGTTCAGTGTCAGAGACAGATATAGTGAGGGAAGCAAAGATGGCACAAAGAGAAAGGAAAATGACAAATGGATAGAAGAGAAACCAAGGACCAGGACCAACATGAGTAGAAAAATTAAATGGCCAGACAACAAAAGTAGAAACAATAATTTTATTTTTAGTGATTGGACTATGTCAGTTTTTGAAATTTACATCTGCTACCTTTATATTTTGCAGAGTGCAGGAAGAAATGCATCACTGTATCTATTTCTCTGGTGCCGCACTGTATGCAGAGTCTGGGTTCATGGGATTTCAGTTTAATTTTTGGCAACATTTTTCTTTTTGTAGTTTGTGCTCACTTAGAGGCCAATTCTGAACCGGGGACGTCCGGGCATCCAAAATCCTGATGGCTGGACATGCCCCAATTCAGGCCCGCTGCATGCCTAGCAACCAACCCCCATGTCTTGGCCGCCCTATGCTCCTGCATGGAGCCCGGTGCTGTGGAATCCCATCGCCATGGCACCGGGACGCCACGCAGGAGCCCCGATCCGCCACCTGGATTAACAAAGTGCTTTTCCCTGCCAGCTGACCCCCGAAGGGGCCTGCCTTAGCTGGGTTCGGGCTGTGGGGAAACCCATGCTGCCACTCACCTGCTTTGCGTGTCCTCAATGTCTTGCCAGCAAAGTCAGGGGGACTTATTCCACCTCGGAGGTGGAATAAGTTCCCCATCTAACTTCATCCCCTGGATGTACAGGGCCGAGACCAGAATCGGCCATGTACGTCCAGGGTCAGGGTCCCGCCTCCGCCCCGCCCTGCCCTCGCTCCTCCCCTGGCCCACCCCCTCCCGCCTCCGTCCAGAGCTCCCTGCACAAAGCCAATTCACAGGGCAGAATCTACCCCTTATTGTGTGCTTCGGTAAGGGTCATCTATGTTCTGAAGTGTGTGACTGAGGCCAGGTATTCTGCAAGTATGGATTTTCCATGTAGGACACTGACTTGTTCAGTTTTCCCAGTAGGTATGTGAATATTCTAGGTTCTACTGCAGTATTTATGGTGCCGCCCTTTTCTGAGTAGGCTCCTTGTTGTGAGATTTTTGGAAGTTAGTGCTGTTATGAAATAGTAGATTTGCTCTAAGGGTCCTGTACTGTGAGTTCTTGGTGTGTAATCAATTGTAAGGTATTGGTAGACAGTAGCTGGTAGTGCAATATGGATTGTGTTTGAGATTCACAGCTTTGCGTTCTTGATGCTGCTGTATTTTGTCATGTCAGATTCGAGGATATCTCACATTTTAAGAGAATGTCTCTGTTTAATTTTGTTTAGTTGCCTGCTGCTGTTTTCTGGGCTTTTCCAGCTCTGGTACGGTCTGATCCAGACTGGGCACTATGATCTTGAATTCATGGCTACCAGAATTAGTTTTTCTCATTTTAGATCTTCCGTCATCAACATGCTGGTCATAGCCCTGACCCAGTAAATACGATATACAGATATTTATAATGGTTTGGTGTTTTGTGGGTATGTGAAAGTTAATTTCAATTCATGATTGTTATGCTTATTCTGTTGTAACGTCTGTTTAATAAATTATGTATGTTTGAAAGCCACCATGGATTTTAGATGGACAGCCTATAAATTTTAAAATACATTAAATGTATGCAAATGAGGTCCAGTGGCTATGTAAATGTTTATGCAAATGAGGCACCTCACATGACACCGCATGACCCTCAGGCTGCCCCTGCCCTTATGCAGTCTTATAAGTGCCCTATTTCACATGAACAGTGCTTTAGAAACCCTCTAGATGCATAAGCCCTACCTGCATATATAGGGTAGGCAGTTTTATTAAAGCCCAGCTTTAGAAGTAAAGAGCCGTTTCCCTTGCAGTAAAAGCTTTGCAGATTACTCTCCCAGTTAGCAACATGTGTTAATTTTGAAAGTCAGAACATACAGTGCTGTGCAAAAGTCTAGAATCACTTGTGAGTTTTGCGTTTTTCGTACTTTCTAACGTTTTTTTTAAATTTTGCATTAGCCCAGCATATTCATCTTTCTACCACATTAAAAGGGATACATTTGGCTATTAGAGTTGACTTTTTTGCATTCCTTGCTTCCAATTTAAACACTTTACAGACACTGGGAGATAGCTACTGCGATTTTTGTGGATCCTGCGTCAAAACTGGATCGAGATTATCCAATATGCACACATTATTTCGGACCAATCAGGAGGCTGGTTTCACTAACCAATCACAATGCAGATATCTAGCCAACAGCTATAAAACCGCATGGAATTGTTGAATTTCATACGCTTTCTGGATCGACCATGAAGATGACTTGGACCCTGACGTTGAAGGAGTGTGTTCATGTGTCCTTTATGAGCGAGGAAGGATTTTCAAGCCGTCAGATAGCCAGGAAAGTTGGCTGCAGTCAGAGCGTTGTTAAGATCGTATAGAGAGCGGTCAGACAAGAGTGATGTCAGTGTCAGCTCATCAACAGTTTGTTGCCGGTGCCTGCAGTTTGGTCTCCAGGGCTGCAAAGCACGGAATAAGTCACTGATGACTGACATGCAAAGGCGCAACTGGATCGTGTGGGCGAGAAAGCACTCAACCTGGTCGACTGAAATGTGGGAAAAGGTGCTATTCAGTGATGAAAGCACCTTCTGCCTGTTTGGTAACCAGGCCCACACCTATGTGAGGAGATTTCCTTGAAAGGAATTCAAGCCTGAGTGTCTCAACCTCACTGTGAAGCATCCTTTGAAGGTCATGGTCTGGGGCTGCATGGCTGCCAGTGGCGTTGGACGTCTTCACATCGTTGATGGAATGGTCAACGGGGCCAAGTACATCACCATACTGCAAAAGTGCATGGTGCCATCAGCACACCAGCTGTTTCCTGGCCAGTTCCTGTTCCAAGATGACAATGCACCCTACCATCACTCCAGACAGGTGATCAGCTGGAAGCAGCGGAACATCATAAAGTCAATGGACTGGCCTGCCCAGTCTCCAGATCTGAATCCAATCGAGAACCTGTGGCACAAGGTGGCCTTGGAAATATCCAAGAGGCATCCGACATCAAAGCGTGAGCTGATTGAGTCACTCATTGCAGCTTGGAACCGCATTGTCACCAACGATCACCTTGTCAGACTGGTTCATTCAATGCTGACAAGGTGCAGTCAGGTGATCAAGAACAAAGGGTGGCCCATCAAATACTGAGCCATCACTGACACATAAAAATGGCCTTTTTCAAGGCCACATACATTAATTTGAAGGAAACCTGGCGTGCGTCCATAATATTTTAAAGCATACTTACAATAATATATCATTGGCCAACGTGTGTCTTTTGGGGAAACTGCTAGGTACTTGTGACCTGGAATGGCCACTGTTGGAAACAGGATACTGGGCTTGATGGACCTTGGTCTGACCCAGTATGGCATACCGTATTTTTCGCCATATAAGACGCTCCGGAATATAAGACGCACCCAATTTTAAAGGAGGAAAATCTAGAAAAAAAAGATTCTGAACCAAATACTGTAGTAAAATATTTTATATCAACTGTATAAAGTTAACAGCAGTTTAAGAACAATTTTATGCCAACCATGTAACATATTAAGAACTATCTTTACTCTCATTAACAGTCAGTAAAGTCAGTAAACAGTGAAAGTAACAAAAATAAGGCTGTAATGTTTTTATTCGAACCCCAATAATTCCTCTTCTTCGCTGCTATCAGAAATGAGGAAGGACAGATCCACGCAGTCATTTTCATCACTTTCTTCCTCACTGGTGTCAAATAAGACGTTGTCTTCTGTTCCATCCAAGGCATTACTAATGCCACACTTCTTGAATGATTTTACAACAATGTCCTCCTTCACGGAGTCCCATGACCTTTTAACCCATTCACACACTTGTGTAATAGTGGGCCTCTTCATCCGCCCAGTAGACGTCAGATCATAGTTCCTAGCTGCCATCCAGGTGTTCCACTCCTCTCGCATCAGAACTTTGAACGGTTTGTTAATGGAAACATCCAGAGGTTGCAGCTGGCTGGTAAGACCACCAGGAATCACAGCTATTTGGGTCTTAACTTCCTTAAAGTTCTTTTTAGTAGTTTCCGTAAAGTGCGCTCTGAACTGGTCAAGCACCAACAAGGAAGATTTCTTCAGAAGCCCGCCAGGACGTTTGGACCACACTTTGTCAATCCACAGCCTCATGCCATTTTCGTCCATCCACCCTTTATCATGAAAGTGCACGACGACTCCCCGTGGAATTGTTTCTTTTGGGAATGTTTTCCTTTTAAAGATCAACATCGGAGGCAGTTTGGTACCATCTGCACAGCAGGACAGCACAACCGTGTAGTGGGTTTTCTCATGCCCTGAGGTTTTTACGGTTATGGTTTTGGCTCCTTTGATATCTACGGTTCTGTTAGATGGCACATCAAACGTTAGCGGGACTTCATCCATGTTCCCAATCTGGCTAATTTCAAAGTTATTCTTCTTCCTCGCATCAATAACAAACTTATGAAAAGACAGAATCTTTGATTCGTATTCCTTTGGCATTTTTTGTGCAATTCTGGTTTTGGTGCGCATAGAAAGGCCAGATCTCTTCATAAATCTATAGCACCACGATGGTGATCTGATGAAATCCTGAATGCCTTTCTCCACAGCAATGCGTTTGGCCTCATAGATTATCATTTTTGTTGAGACAGAAAGTCCATTTTGCCGGTGACGTGTGATCCACTCCTTCACTTCTACCTCTAATTCTGGCCACTTTGCAGTTGGTCCACGTAAGGTGTGCTTGCTTTTATCCAACTTTTGGAGCTGATCCTCCTGTTTCCTCCACTCTCTTATCATTTTCTCAGTTGGAGGTGGCCCGAAGTGTCTCTCCGCTGCTCTGTTTCCATGCTCCTTAGCAAATTTGATTACTTCCAGCTTGAAAGCAACTTTATATGCCAGTCTCTTCTGCTTAGACATCTTGAAAAGGAGGTACGGTAACGGTAATTTTCTGCAAGAAATCCAGAAATGAAAGAACTCACGGTTCGGATCGTTCCACGGATCAGGAGTCACGGATCGGATCTTTTTCGGATCAGTAAAAAAAAACCAACAAGACAAACATACCGGTACGTTTTGTCTTTTTGTTTAATACATCATCCACCATTGCCCTCACTCATCACGTAATGTCCACCATTGCCCCCACTCATCACGTAATATCCACCATTGCCCCCACTCATCACTGTAATGTCCACCATTGCCCCCACTCATCACGTAATGTCCACCATTGCCCCCACTCATCACTGTAAAGTCCACCATTGCCCCCCACTCGTCATCACCATCACTGTTCCAGTGCAACATTGCCCCCACATTAGTAATAATAGCCAGTAACATTGCCCCCACATTAGTAATAATAGCCAGTAACATTGCCCCCAACATAGTAATAATAGCCAGTAACGTTGCATTGCCCCGCTCCTCACCTGTTGTTGTAGATCCGCGCTATGGTAGGATCCACGAGCAGAGGGGGTGATGACGTCAGCGCGCACCGCCGGGTGTACTAAGATGGCCGACCGCTCCGGAGCTAGGCCAAAGCCGCGGCCTTTCCTATGGCCGTGGCCGCGCCTCGCGGATTCTCTCTATTCGTCGTATAAGACGCACCAACTTTTCCCCCCCAGTTTTGGGGAAGAAAAAGTGCGTCTTATACGGCGAAAAATACGGTATCTTATGTTCTTATGTTCTTATGATGTACATTATGCGATTTTCACAGAAAATCTATCAACAGGACAACTATGGGGAACAAACTCAGAAAATAAGGGCCAAATCAATACTAAAATCTGGCCCTAATAGCCAAATCTATCACTTATCATGAGATATACAGAAAAAACCACTGGGAGGAAAAATAAATTAAGAGAGAAGGTCACAAAGTTGAAAAAACATCAAATTTACAAGTGATTCCAGACTTTTGCACACCACTTTATTATATTTAATTTTCATCATTATTTTTTCCAAGACAATTTTAGAGTAATCCTGGCTACCTGCTGTTTGTGCCTTATTGCTCTTCCCTTTTGAAAAAGAATAAACTTTAATGGGTAAAGGTCCAAATACCCAGTTAAGAGGTAATTTTATAAGAAGGCACCTATTTTTAGGGATTAACAAGAAACGTACATGCCAGTATATTTATCTATTCACTCACGTAAGGACCAACAGTGGCCAAATGTACATGTAAACGACATCCTATAAAATACTGACTAGTGAAAAGTAGCACATGGTGCGTCCTTTCACCATGGACCTGTCTGGGAGAGCATGGGCGATCGGAGCAAGTCCATGCATTGATTATAAAATTCAGTCATTTATGGACAACCTTGCAAAATGTAGGCACATTCATTTACACCCACTTGTCTACTTGTCTTGATTTAGGTACTTTAAAATGCACGTTAATTTGACACCATATTATATAATTACCCTCTACATAGTTGTGTAAATATCAGTCTCGGTACCAAATTCAAGTTTAATTATATTTGTTAATATAAATTAAATATTAGATTTTAAGGTGGTTATTAAGCTTGTAATTACTGCATATCTGTAGACTGTTTTCAACTAAAATAATTTAAGTCTTAGTAGGTAAATATTTATTTCCAGCAGAAATTTTATAAAGAGGCAGCTGCTTAGGTGCTGCTTTACAAAAAAATTAGGCACCTACTTTTCTTTATAAAATATTAGCAAAACGAGTGGTCAAACGCACATTAATTTAAGGCGTGATCAGAAATGCCTGTGCCTAGATTTCTAAGTAATGCACATAAATGCTAGTATTTTATAATTTTTTATGTGTAACTT
This sequence comes from Ichthyophis bannanicus, assembly GCA_033557465.1. Classification (NCBI taxonomy): domain Eukaryota; kingdom Metazoa; phylum Chordata; class Amphibia; order Gymnophiona; family Ichthyophiidae; genus Ichthyophis; species Ichthyophis bannanicus. Next base: position 731,908,925 of record CM066034.1, on the reverse strand, counting down.
TGTGCTGTTCCCAAGCACTACTCAAACCCCACCCTTCTGCATGCCCACCGTGAAACTGTGTACCATTGTGCTGGCACATGTAATTACAGAAAGGGGCGGCACAGAGCACAGGTGGGCTCAGTTGCATGCATGAGTAGCCATGTCTGTGTATAAATAACTAAAATACCCTCATTTACATGTGTTCTTGCTACCTGAATCTGGATGACTCCTTATAAAATACTCCCTAAGGGGGGTAATTTTAAAAGGCATTTTTTGTGAGTAAAACAGTATTTTACACACCGGACTGGCCAACATGATGGTCCTATCCATTCTGCCCATTCAAACCAACTGTCGGCTCTAAATCCCTTCCTGTCCCTCAGAGACCCTCTGGCATACAATAGTAGCATAGTAGATGATGACTGTGAGCAGTAAAGTTCTTGGAGTTGCAACCGCCACTCTGTGCCCATGTCTTATTAGAAGAGAAAAAAGTCTCGTCACTGCTGTTTTGAGCTGAAGCGCACACTGCTTGGTTTTCATGCTCTTGCCAATCAGAGACCTTCTGTGTGTCCCACACCTTCTTGAACTCCATTCTTGTCTCCACCACCTTCTTTGGAGTGCATTCTATTCATCCATTACCCTTTTCATGAAAAAAAATATTCCCCGATGTTGCTTCTGGGTCTTCCTCATTATAGCTTCATATCATGTCCTCTAATTCTATAGCCAGCTTCCTTCCCTTTGGAAGGAGTTTGTTTGCAGATTATGACCTTTCAAGTATTTAAGCATCTGTATCATATCTCTGTTCCTCCTCTCCTCTAGGACATACATATTTAGTTTCTCAGTTCTCTTAAGTCTTCTGGTATAGAGTCCACACAATGTGGTTGCTCTCTTCTGAATTGCCTCTAGCCTCCTTATATCTTTACTGAGGTATGGCCTCCAAAACTTAACACAATATTACAAATGAAGCCTTACAAATAATCTATACAGGGGAATTATCACCTCCCCCTTTCTGTTGGTTATGTCCCTCTCTATATAGCCTAGCATCCTTCTGACCTTGGATACTGCCTTGTTAGATTGTATTGCCACCTTCAGATCCTCAGACACTATCACCCCAAGGCCTCTTTCCTGGTCCATGCATATCAGTCTCGCACCCCTTATTCCATGCAGCTTTTTTACATTTCTGCACACTAAATGCATCACTCCGTACTTCTACTGAAACTTCGCTGTCAACCATTTAACCAGTCTTCCAGTTTTTGTGGATCAATTCTCATTTTATCTGCTCCTCCATGGATGGTCATTCTGTTGCAGATCATCATGTTATCCACAAAAAGACCCCAAACATTTCTACCTAATCCTTCATTTACAAAACTGTTTGAACAGAATCTGCTCCAGTACTAATCCCTGAGGCAGTCCACTATTCACCTTGCTTTCCTCTTAGTGAATTTCATTTACCTCTTATCCTCTGTTATCTGTCAACTGTCATCCAACCAATTTCTACCTCTAGGCTGCTCAGTTTATTCGAGAGACTTCTGTGAGGAATAATAACAAAAGCTTTGTTGAAATCCAAAGAGACTGCATCCCACCCTTGACCTAGTTCTGTGGTCACTCAGTTGAAAAAAATCTATTTGGCACAATCTGCCTCTGATAAAACAATGTTTCCTTGGCTCTTGAACACACTGAATTGTAGATGGTTCATTATTCTTTCCTTCAGTAGCATCTATATTACTTTTTCCACCATTGCAATAAGGCTTATTGGCCTGTAACTTGAAAGGAACCACAGCCACCATTCTGCAGTCTTGTGGAGCCTCTCCTGTCCTCAAAACCCAAACATACCCTTCAGCAAACAGAACCTCTCTGAGCCGTCTTAGTATCCTGGGATGTATCTCATCCAGCCCCAAGGGTTTTTTTTTTTACTTTTCAGTCTTACAAGTTGTTTGCTCTCTTCCACGAATGGTGCAGTACCTACTCTACTCTTTTCTCATATACTGTATATCTTTGCTTGACAGCTGTGGTCATTCTCTGGGGCTGTCATCTGTGACCACTGAATCAAAGTATTCCTTCAACATTTCAGCCCTTTCCTCATCACTCTGCAGAAATTGGTCATTAGCACCTTTCAGTTCCACTTCTAGCCTTCCTCCTATCCCTGACATACTTTAAAAAAGAAAAAAGTCTGGTCGCCTCTCTTTACATCTTTATCCATTTTTTTCTTCCGCTCTTGCTTTTGCTGAAGAAACTATGACTAAAGACGAGATGCTTTCTTGAATTCATTACTATCTTTGTGCAGACAAAGATAGTAATGAATTCAAGAAAGCATCTCGTCTTTAGTCTGCACAGCGTTCACTCACTGGGAGACTCTTCCATGCATCATACCACACTTTCTATAAAGCAATATTTTCTTAGATTACTCCTGAGTCCGTCCCCTTTCACCCTCATCTTATGACCCCTTATTATAGAGCTTTCTTTCAGTTGAAAGATACCTTCCTCCTGTGCATTTATACCTTGGATGCTTTTAAATGTGTCTATCATATCTCTCCTATCCTGCCTTTCTCCTAGCAAAGTAGCCTTTTATATACTTGTCTGAACTATATGTGCATAAATTAATTCACATACAAGCCTTTACGTGTGTAAGTTATCTGGTATGACAAGTGATGTTCCCAGGGGTGGAGTCGAAGGTTTAGAATTTATGCATTTACTTTCAAAGATTTTGATTGAGCACTCTTGGTTTCATTGGTACATCAAAGTTGGTTACTTTCAGGTACAGTAGGTACCCTTCATATATGGCATAAAGAGATAATTTTACAAGAGGTCATTTAGTCTGAGAAGTCAAGAAGCTGCCTATTTTAAGTCTGTTTTACAAAGATACGTGGAGGGAGATTTTAGAAAGGATGTCCAAGTGCAATCTGGGACATCTGGAGAAAAAAAAGCAGGCATGTCCATGTGCAGACATAATCTCATAAATGTGGTCGTCTGCACATAGATTTCCCCAGAATAGTATGTCTAGGGATAGCCTAATAATTAGAGTAGTGGTCTAGGAACAGGGAAACCAGGGTTCAAATCTCACTGCTGCTATTGTTGACGTCATGCTAAGTACTGGGAATGATGAGTGCTTTCCCCCTCTAGACCCTCTAGATGTTTATCGGCCAAAATGAGCACTTTTCAGATGTCTGTTCACGCCTGGAGCAGGTTTAAACTTAAGCGCGATGCTGGACATCTGGGATGTTTCTGAGATCAGGTGTGGAAATCCTGGTTCCTGGAAATGCCCAGCTGCGCCTCCAGCACACCCCTGTTCAGACATGGACATCCCTACACTGGGGACGTCCATAAACCTGACTTCTAAAATTGCTCTGGAGACATCGCTGTGCTTTGGACATCTCTATGCCTGTCTTCAGACATCCAAAGCATGAATAGGGATTCCAAAATGATCCCTCATAGGCACCTACAGTATGTGCCCTTATAAAATTGTCCCAGAAATCACAGCTATAATGAAGTGGCAGACATTTAGGAGCTGATTTTATAAGAAGCATGCCAAAGGTTGCATCAGGGCCGGCCCGTCCATTAGGTGAACCTAGGCAGTTGCCTAGGGGGGCTGACCTCTGTGGATGGCACTATACACATGGCCTGCCAGCCCCTTATGCTGAGCTGAGTCATGCTGCACTGCCACGTCCCCCCGCTCCTGCTGATTCCGGTGGATTCAGCTCAGCAACAGCGGCAGGCCATGTGCATGGGCACATGGCCTGCTGCTTCTGACCCCCTCCCCCCCTCCCCGAAGTTGTGTTGGAAGGGTCCAACGCGGTAGGCCATGTGTGCCGAAGCACATGGCCTGCCACTGTCACAGCTGACAGCGGCAGGCGGCTCAGCATGGGGAAGGGAGGGGGAAGACAACACGAAGCAGCGCGTGGGGGAGGGAGACACACGAAGGGTTCTGTCTAGGGTGGCAGAAACCCTTGGGCCAGCCCTGGGGTTGCGCACTATGTGTGCACATAATTCCCTAACTGCGCCCACAATAATCGTGGCAAACAGCTTAGCATGGAGTTGGTGTTGAGCTCATTAACTACATTGGGGATTGGGGCATGACGTGCACATTCCCCCATTCATTAGCGTGGGTCTAGTGGGGATGAACATGCGGTTAACTATCACATTCTAGTAAACATATTCCATATACTTGCTCAGAAAACACATGTAAATCATGACTCTACACATGCTCAACCCAAAATCCAATCTCAAACATGCCTACTCCCAAATCATTTAAGTGTATGCGTTCTCATCGCATGTCCTTTTTACACGGGGTGATTTTATACAGTAGGTGGGATTTTATGTACATGGCACATGCATGCAAAAAAGCCTTTAGGAAATTTCTCCCAAAATAAGCCTGAAAGTTTGTGTATACTAAATAAATAGCAGGTATAAATGTGTGTGGGTGCTTTTTTGTAGGATAATTTTCACAGGAAAAATATGCGCATACATTCCCTTGGAAAACTGATGTAACTTATGAGAATATATTAGCTGTTCCATTATAAAGCTATCTTCTAAATTGGAAAATGGAGTCCAAGTATTATGAAGCTTTTCTTGAGTAAGACTGAAGACATGTTATGTTTAATATCATTTTACTAATATTTCTTTCTCTCTTCTGCCTCTGCGCCAACCCTGGAAAGTTCTATAATAATTTTGATTTAGCTTTTTAGTCTTGTCTGTTCATATGAAATGTAAATTTTTTTAGGTTGGGTTTTTTATGCTTTCTCAAAAAGCTCAAAGATCAACTCTTGGTACTCTCATATCCCAGTGCTATACTGAGTTAGGGTAGTTCTTGGATTTCTTCTAGGCAGCCTTTGTTCCAAATGACAAACAAACACTTTGTCATTTGCTAAACAAATGTAAGATTTATCCACTCTTTATTCGTTCTTTGAGTTATCTGTTTGAACCCATTATAAATCAGGAAGAAAAATGCAGTGCAAAGACTTGAACCGGTGAAACTTGATTGTAGGGTTAGCTTTGCATGCAAGTGTTTGTTTACTTCCTTGTGAATGTGTAAGTGAAAAAAAAAGCCAGCTGTAAGAAAGAACTAGCTATGAAATTTATGCACGAAAGATCATGTTCACATTGGTCGTGGTTTATTTGGTGGCTTTCAGTGGAAGGTATTATAGTACAATAGCATCAAATGAGCTGAAAGAATGTAGAACTGCCTATGACAGGCACTACGGGAAAGAAATGCAGGTTTGCATGTTCCTTTTTACAAAAAACGACTACATCCTTGCTAAGGTGATTCTTCTTAAACAGATTTAGTGCCCAAAATGCACTGAGCTGTGAATTTGTATTTTGCTTATTGGCATTTATCTTCACAGTTCATGGGTGGCTGACCCAAGTGGATGTTGACTCTCGTCCAGTTGTGTATTAGCTCAGTGGTTTATTACTACTGAAGTTATTTTTCTTTTATGATAAGCTGAAGAAAGTTTACTTTTAGCCAAGTAAATATATGGTTCTATCCTGATCCAGGTATAAAAAAATGATTCACACGCCTATAACAGAGAGAGGGAACTTCAAAGGGATAATAACGTTCTTAGCAAGAAAAACAGTAAAAGTGAGCCACACCAATTATGATTGTGGAATTTGCAGAGTGTAGGTCTTGTTACATAAATAAATAAAATAAATGAGAGACATATATTTTAAGTTTCATTGTTTTTCAGTTAAGAAAGTGGCATTTTAAAAAACGGAAGCCGAAACAGCAGCAGCCAGGTTGAGTGAGGTTTTTCTCATACAAATGGTTTGTCGAACCTGTTTATAGGAAGCCTTTCATGTACGCGCATCACAGGGCAAGCGTACAAACCATTCTCATAATCACTAAGTACTATTCTGCGTCTGTCTGCTGCAAGCACAGTGAAACTGCTAGTTGTCTTGAAATGTGCACAGACTTGGTGGTACAAGGTATTTTTTTAGGGGAATAGAGCTATAAAGGACAATTTTAGATAGGTCATGGAGAGGGGAATTAAGTTGTCTAGGTTGGTACATGGAAAGTTCCCATTGTATTTTTTGGAGACTCTGGAATGACATTGTGAACCTGGGACTCTGAGAGAGACATAGCAGCTAGGGGGGGTTGTTCCTGCTCCCTCACTAGACACCAGGAGCTGGAGGTTAAATCAGGAGGTAGTAAGGGCTTGGGAGGGCTTGTCTTGGGGGGTTGGACATCAGGGACCTCTTTATATTGGGGGGGGTTTGGGAAGGCTTACCATTGGGGAGGTCTAGAATGGGTGATAATTTGGGGGGGGGGGGGGCTTCTGAGGGCATGATGATTGTCAGAGAGGGGTGGTGGTTTCTGCTTTTCCACCTGTCCCGTCCAGCTGACACATGGGCCTCAGGGCAGGTATAAATTCTGACATTTAAAATTTTTAATATCCTCATTTATTCTCCTTCCATTGATATTTTAGGCTTACCCAAACCACTCCCTATCCTTGCCCTAACCGTGCTTCTAAGACATCTCAGCACTTGTAAATAGCAGCTTTCTAAAATCGCTGTTTGTAGCTGTAGCCAATCTACATGTTTAAAAGCTGCTATTTACACATGGGATGCTTCTAAAATAAAGGCCATAGTATGTCTGGTTTTACTTTTCAATAGAAGTACATTTCTTTTGTTTGATTAGAATTTGAAGAATATTTACAGCGTGAATTTTGGTCACTTTTGAAAGACCTGGTTCGTTTTATGGGTAAATTCTTTAGAGCTATCAGTTTTTCAGATTAATTTCCTATAAATTGAGGAATTGGTAATAGACCATATTTTCTTGTCCAGGCACTTCTTTTCCGATATTCTTAGTTGGGTATGTACACCATTCCCTGGTTGTGCAGAGAATTGGAGGTTCTAGATGTGGGCGACTCCCTCATCTGGCTGTTAAGGAGTTTACACATACATCTTGGGCATACGATGTGCAGAGCCGTCTGGGGTACGTATTTGCATCAGAATCAGTCTTTAGCAGAGTGGTTGTGGTTGAGACTGGGCAGCTGCTGACTTCTAATGATGATGTGGTTTTCTTAGAGATGCGCTTTGAGCTTGTCGTGAAATTGAAAATTTGGAGATTGCCTCCAGGTTTGATGGAGGATAAAGACTTTGCTGCATGTCTGGTGCAACAGTGGCAGGATTATGAGAATTTCAGTGTGCACCATCGCAGTACTTCATTGCTGTATTGGGAGGCTGTCAAGGGGGGCAATTATTTCTTATGTAATTTGGCAAGGTAAGCATTTGAATGCATCCTTCGTTAATCTTGGGGCACAGTTACAACTCAGCAGGCTCTTGAAGAGAGTTTGTGTGCCATTAGAAGAACACATGGTTACAAGAATCGCTGCACTGAGTCAGACCAAAGGTCCATCAAGCCCAGTTTGCTGTTTTCCAACAGTGGCTAATCCAAGTCACAAGTATCCTTCAAGATCCAAAAAATTAGATTCTATGCTGCTTACAGACAAGGATAGGCTCTGGCTTTTCCCCAAGTCCACCTTAACATTGTCAGGGGTTCCCAAACCTTTGACATGAAGGGTCACAGGGAAAATGCCATATCCCCCTTGGAGAAGAGTTCACTGAGCTGGATGGAGAGAAAAGGGAAGGGTACCATGTCTTGCCTTTTCAGTTATTTCAAATACTAGGTTAGGGTGGGGTGAGACAGGCCCTTTATTCTCCCCACTTTGACCCCAGCATCTTCACCCTACGAGGGCGAAATAAACATTAGGGTACTGAGAGGGATATCTTATGTCTTATAACTTCATGGAGTGTTTGCTGGTCTTAGTCATTTTTGAAAAGTAAACAATCGATTCATGTTTACCTGTTCCACCTCTATTATATCTCCCCTTGGTTGTCTCTTCTTCAAGCTGAAGAGCCTTAACTTCTTTAACTTTTCCTTACAGGAGAGACATTCCATCCCCTATATCATTTTGGTCGCCCTTCTTTGTACCTTCTCTAACTCCGCTATACCTTTTTTGAGATGCGACAACCAGAATTGCATACAATACTCAAGTTGCAGTTGCAGCTTGGAGTGATTCAGAGTCATTATGATATTCTTTGCTTTATTTTCTATTCCTTTCCTAATCATTTCTCACATTCTGTTTGCTTTTATGACCCCTATCGTACAGCAAGCAGAAGATTTGAGTATCTTATCCATGATGATGTCTAGATCCTCTTCCTAGGTGGTAGGCTCCTAATGTAGAACTTAGTATTATGTAGCTATAATTTTGGGTAGGACCGTACCAAGCTAGAAATGCTCCCTGTATGACTAATGAATCTGGTTCCCCCCCCCCCCCCCACCCAATCACGTTCTGTAACTCATTTTTTTTAACTTCCTGATGATATCAGCGCTCCCATCTGTGCTTGCGCCCTATGTAGTCACACCACTCACACAGCCCTTGGCACGGCCCTGATTTTGGGTTATTCTTCCCTATGCACACATTAAAGTTCATCTGCCATTTGGCTGCCCAATCATCTGGTCTAAAAGCAAGGCCTTCCTGCAATTTGTCACAATCTGCATGAGACTGAGCAGCTTTGAATAATTTTGTGTCATCTACAAATCTGATTACCTCACTCATTGTGCCCATTTCCAGATCACTTATAAATAGCATCCATTAGAACACCAAGCTAGTCTAATAAACGCAGTAACTGGCTTTGAATGATACTAGATATAAATGACTAGAATCATACCGTGGCTTGTTAATGAAGGCTCATGGCATTGTTGCCCAGTAAAGGCTGATTGTGACTGAACAAGAAGCCCCAGGGAGCAGAAAGCCTGGGTCAAAGATACGTTTAAAATATAAACAAAGAATAGTCAGAAATATGAATTCTGATGGAGTTGCTGAAGTTTATATGGATTTTTCAAGGGTTTACATCTGGGGAAAAGGAGAAAGCTGTAAGCCTAGAACTGACATTGAGATGAATAAACAATAGAGCTTTAGCCACATGTAAATCCTTATGCCCCATGACTGTGAAATTGATTTAAATAAGCATATGGAATAAATGAGAAGACTTGCAAGGCAGCGTTTTAAGTAATGTTAAGTTCTTGCAATATATTTTTATGTAACAAAGTCTGTATACTCATGTGTATACAGCTGCCATTGGACATAACACGTGCAGAAGTTTAATGCATAGATTCATCTCCTGTAGAAGCTTTCCGCTATGTATAATTTTAAATAAAATTAGTTTGTATGTTTACTTTTCCTGAAAACGGTAAACTGTCAGGGGTCTATTTACTAAGCAGCAGTAAGAGTTTGCACCCAGCAAGTGTTAACATCTAGCATTAAGGTAGATTAATTGCATGAACTGTTGGGGACATTCCCAAGACTTCACAAAAGGCAGCCATGCAGTTAATGCGAAGCAATGGTTGTTACCACATGTTAACAGTATGGCTGATTTACACGCAGTTAGCTCTGCTTCTCGAGATGTAGCTTACTGCTCTGCATTATCTAACGAATTAGGAGTTAATGCAGACATTTCTACCACACCTTTATTGTAAAGTGCAGACCCGCTTAGTTGGAATTTCCATGCTGGGTGTTTAACACAATAGTTAGGGCATGTGGGGCCATGCTGATAGGATTTATTTATTTAGGAAGTTTTGTATACTGCCTTATTCTTCAATCAGAGCGGTCACAACACAATTGGGGGATACATTTAACATGTGGGGATATGAGACACATACACTAATACTTACAGGGAACATGGGCAGTGGAGGGTTAAGTGGCTTGCCCAAGACCACAAGGAGCATCTGTGGGACTAGAAATCCCAGTCCTTCTGGCACAAGGTTGCTGTCCTCTAGTGGGATTTGAACCCCTGACCTTCCGGCCTGAAGTACCTTGCCCCAACCACTAGGCTACTCCTCCCTAGGATGCATTCAAAGCCACGTTAAACACTTAGCACAGTTGAGTACTTAGACCCTTTAATATCATACCTGTTAACTTTTCTATGTTATTAAATAGCCAATATAAAGGACTTTTGCAAACCAGAAATAAGCAGGTATGATATTGCAGCCATTATACAATCTGAAAAGAATTCCAGCCTTCTTTTCAGGTGGTAAATGGTTTGCTAAGGAAATCCTTTTCTTCTGCCATTTTGCTTCCTGTCCTGTTAGGAGAAAATGTGTGTACCAACCCAATTTAAATTCCTGTTTAGCGTAATTAAAAACTGGTTAGGGAGTGAGAACTAGCAAGATTTCTGGATTTTAGTTGTATGGTAGGATGTTTTGATTTTACAAAAGAAAAAGATCTGCTTAATGGAGAACTACAATTTTGAAAAGATTCATTCTCCAGTTTTGCAAGGTAACTATTGGAAGTGAGAATTAGCAATTAGAGTGTGGTACCTACAGTAGAAATATGCATATCTTAAATGGAAGTTGTAATTGAAGCAAAGTAACAGGATGGGATTTAGCCCAAAAAGTAAATTTGTAACATGAAGGTGAATTTTGTGATCAAGGGGGCCAATATTCAGAACCCTTAGCCGGTTGGATAGTGATGCTGAATATTCCCACAGACTGCCAGTTAGTGTCAGCTCTACCCTTACACTATCTGGATAAGGGCCGATATTTATCCACTTAGCAGCTTTTCAGTCAACACCTATCCAGCCATTTTAGACTGCATGAAAAACTGGTCAAGTGCCAACACAAAATCTATTAACTGGATAAATATCACCCTTAATAGTGCCACTGAGCCCCATTGTTCAGCTGCAGCTCCTGTCTGGAAACTGCTGCTAAATATCCCACCGATATTCAAGCGGCACACCATGGCGTTTGAATATCGGCCCCTAAACCATTTTTACCCATTTGCCATTACCCTTATTAAGAAAAACTACAAAGTAGTTTTGTTTTTTTAATTCATATATCAAATCGAAGATTTGTTCCCCCCCTCCCAAGTAATTATTCAAATTCCACCTTTACAGACTCCCTTTCTAACAAGACTATGTTACCTCTAACAAGAGAGAGAAAATATTACGGCATTGTTTTGTGGCACCCTGTATACTCTAAGAATGCTATTGTTCATGGTGCTTGTTCTTCTTTCAGGTGAGGATACCGAGGATACGAATGTGATAGTCCTAAGTTACCCACAGTACTGTCGATACCGTTCCATGCTGAAACGCATTCAGGCCAAGTCATCTTTACTGGCAAACCAATTTGTTTTAGCCCTTGGAGGTATTGCAGTACTCAACAAGAACACACAGATCCTCTACTGTCGGGACACCTTTGACCATCCAACTCTCATAGAAAATGAGAGTATTTGTGATGAGTTTGGTAAGTCCTTTTTTTAACTACATTTATATTACATGTATGTAGTATAACATTCTAATAATATTCAGTTGAAGGCCATCATATGTAAAAGAACATCCTTTTGAGTGATCAAAACTGAGTTTAAAATGCTATGTATGAGCAAGGTAAATTGTTCACTATTTTATAGAAACATTGACTATCTAGAGTGAATACATTCTGTATAAAATGCATGTGAGTCTTTCTGTGAATATTCATTGTATTACCCAGGCATGTGCATGACTTTTTTTGTATAATGCTTTCCCGACAAAAAATAAGGAAATAAATCTACCTCTTGATACATTGTTCACAAAGGTAATCAATCTTATATAAGGATGGTTGGTGCTACTATTTTGACAAAGTACTTAATGTGGCACTTGTAGCACTTTTTTTCCTAACAAGCAGTGGGAGGAAAAACACGAAGTGAGTCCATGCCTAATTTAAACCAAGCATTAGCAATCTTAAGATAGTTAGATGAATGGAACACTTCCATCAACTGAACTAACCTCTTAGAGTGCTTTTAGTAAAGCACCTTAGCCGGTCAATGTGCATTTTAACTCTCAACACTGGCAGTTCGGAACACTAACGGGTGAGCGTGTCTACCACCACATGCAAGAAATGCACATTAATCAGCGATCGCGGGGTGGGATGGGAAATGCATGGAGAGCGCATTACCACTAGCACCAGGGCAATTGCCACGTCCTCATTGGCAATGCGACTCTTAATGTAGGTTCAACTAATGACTCCTCTATTGAATGTGGAGTGCATGTTCGAGTGGCCCATCGCACGTTAACTGCCAGGAACATACTGGTCATGCCCCTGACAGCTAACATGGAGGCTTTGCAATGAACATGCGTTTGGTATGTTAATAAGCTTCAATACGTAAATGCTCTCTCAAGAAAACTAAAACACAAGTTGGAGACTGCTTACTGACAGATGTATTGCCTGCGTTCCTGTAACACTCTTAAAGGGCTGCTTTGGCTACTGCTATTTTATTTTGAGCGATTTAAATTTCTACCCAGTTTTTCATCTCTACAAATTAAAGCAATTTACTAATAACTGTGCATAACAGCCACAATAACCTAATTTTGATGGTAACGTTCAAATTAATACACAACATAGCCCCCTCCCAACTTTCCACTCTTATAAAAATACAACCCCCGAATAGAACCAGAAGAACACCCAATCAAAACACTCTGAAAATACCACATACCATATGCAATACCAAACAAGCTACAAGCAACAGGGCATTTACTTATGTAGCACCCTTTCAATGGAATAACCTACCAGATACATTAAGAAACAAGGACCTTCAATCATTTCGCAGAGAGCTAAAAACGCACCTATTTAGAGAACACTACACTAACACCTTGAGCAGTTTCGCACACATTCCCTTGCCTACCCCTCCTTTCATCTCTCTACCCTACCCCTCCTTCTCATCCCCCCCCCCTTTCCAGCCCCCCACACTATAAATAGTACAAAGTGGTCCTTCCCAGTACCACTCTATGTAAATAGTTTGAGGTGATGCCTCTACTACACTGTTCTATGTATAAAGTTCTTAAATATTGTTCCATGTAATCGTTCTAGTTTAATTGTTACAATGTTAACCGCCCTTGATCTCTGGAAGGGGTGGTATAAAAATATCCGCAAATAAATAAATAAATAAAAATAAATAAATCTATAACATGGCTGATTAATAAATTCTTATACTCAACAGATGATTTTACAGAACAGTCAAAACATATACCACCTCTATTAATAAAGAAAGCAATGTAAACTTGGCATCAAAGGAAGGCCACTTCAATAAGCAGTATCTCACTGCAAACATTAAAATGTAGACAATGTCCTGTCAATAGCTAAAATGAAGAAAGTTGTTTCAAATACGTACACAAAATGAACATGCTAAATTCTCCATATACCTTTTACAGATTTTTAACTGAACCACTAGCTATGCAAGTAGTACAGGAGTAAAAACAAAACAGTATCTGAGAACAAATAAGTTATTTATAAAAATAAATACTAGCCCCTTTTACTAAAGCCCATAAAGGATTTGCAGCCATGTTCTTTCACATCAGACATTGCATTCTGTGTGTATTTCTTTCTTTCAATTTAATTATTCATCTTCCCTAATCCATACTCAAGGCAAGTTCAAATCTGGTATAATTAGTAAGTCCTTTCTCAAGAAGGCTTAAAATCAACTTTGTACCTAAGGTAGTGGAGGATGAAATGACTGGCTAAAATCACAAGGAGCATCAGTGGAGCTGGATTTGAATACTGGAAACCAATGCAATGCTTTTAAAACTAGTAAAATGTGCTGTCTGTACTGTGTTCCACTGATCAAACATGTGGCAGCCTTCTGCAGTAGTTGTAAGGCCCTTATAAATATAGCATGTAGCCCTAGCAATATAAAATTGCAGCACTGTTTGAAATCTTGCTCTTAGCATTCTTAATTTATAAAAATGACCACCTTCACCAATTGTTTTACTAGATTCTTAAAAGTTAATTGATCATCCCAAAATATTTCAGGGTCAAACTCCAGAATCCTTAAATGGTCGGCCAATGGGAGGCCGGCTGGCTAAGGATTGTGACTGATATTTAGCGGCACTATCTAAATACCCCCACAGAGAGCCCCAGCATTATCTGGTTAGTGCATGGGCAAACCAGGGGGCGGAGCAAGGGCTGTATTGGCACTATCAGGATAAATGTCAGTGCCGGTTAGTGGATTTTCAGTCCGCACCTATCTGGGCTATTTAAACTGCATGAAAAGCTGAATATCCCTCCGATATTTAAGCACTACAGCTGAATGCCATGGCATTTGAATATTGACCTTTTTGAATATCAGCCTCTTAACTTCTCCTATGGAAGTGTAATGTATAGTCTGGAGCCATTGAGGTCCAGGGCTCTAATCCCGCAAAAGACAGAATTACAGTAGTCCAAACAAGATTTGACAAGTGTGTGGACCCCAAGGTATGTTGAGCAGTGGAATCCAGCTATTTTGTAATAGTTTGTCTTCCACAGTGCATAAAAGGAAGACTTTACAATATCTGAGACTTGTGTCTCAAATGCCAGCCCAGGGTTAGTAATAACCTCCATATATCACAAAGATTCCATTAAGGTAACTGGAGTACTCAATGAAAGGGGTGGAATTGAAGGATGAGAAGACCTTTAGACCTTTTCATAATTCAGGTGGCCACTGATTTAATTTGGTTCAGTTGAAGGTGATGTTCTGTTAGCCAAAGAGCTGTTACATTGAGGCAGGAAGTAAGGGGAGAAAGGCCAGGTGAAGAGGGATCTGTGTAACAAGTTGGATATTGTCCACATAAAAGAGTTTGCTAATACCATAGTTTTGCACTGAGATGAAGAACGGGGCAAGAAAAATATTAAAAAGGAGAGGGGAGAGGATTGAAGCTTGTGCTACTCCATAGGTCAGAGTTTAAAAAGTAGAGAAAGACCGGGTTCCTGGAGATCTTGAAAGTTTAGCCTTGATAAATAGTACTACTTGCCCTCTTTTGCCAAGATCTGCTAAACGATTTAAGAGCAACTTGTGGTTCATTAGGTCAAATGCTGACAATAAGTCTAGTGATAAAAGTAGTGCTGCTTTTCCTGACTCCTGGGCACTGTGAATCTCGCTACGTAGTTATTATAGTAGTTTCAGTAGTGTGACCAGGCCTAAATCCTGATTGATGTGGGTGAAGAATATTGGCCTTTTCCCCAACGTTGAAAGTTGTGTAAACACTAATTTCTCCAAAAAGGTAAGACTGATACTGAATGATAAGTGAAGGGCATGCAGGGGTCAGCATTAAATTTCAAGACAGAGCGAATTATAGCCTCCTTTAGGGAGTCTGAAAGCGAGTAGGAAAGTAAGCTATGGTGAGAGTGAAAAGTAAAAGGCCTAAAATAGACTTCTTAATCCAAAGAGATAAGGGATCCAGAGGATAAGTAGTGGATCTTAGTGAGGAAATAAGTTTGTCCAGAAATACATGGGATACTAGGCTAAAAGAAGTCTATGTATGGATGCCACTTAGACTATGGATGTTAAACCCAATGTCTTAACTAAATTCCAAGAGTTTTTCCAGCTTGACCTTCTGAAATTTTGTCATCAGAAAGAAGCAAATTAAGCTTGGAAAAATCTATGCCTAAGACCACTGTATGCATTTCTTTTCGTATTAAAAAAACAGATTCTACACTTTAAATACGTGAAAGAACATATTGCTCTAGTGACATGTATAATCATCATAACAGATATTGCATTATTGTGCTTTTTAATGTATATATTACATTTTAATTCAAAACAGCATTACAGTTTATCAACCCTAATTTTATCAAAGACATTTTTCTCATTTATTCTTTCACGACACTTTATACTGATCACAGAATATACTAGGGGATGATTCTCCAACCTCACTCAAGCCAGAGTATGCATACTTAGCTGTTGAGGGGAGAGTAATTTTTATCACAAAGAATTTTTCTGGGTAACTGCTTACTCTTTCAAAATTGTCCACATTTCTGTCCTGCCTTTTATGAATACATCACAATTTTTTTTTAATTTTCTGAAAGTTTAAAAAAGCTTTACTTTTCACATAAGGTTAATATGCAAAACTACTAAAAAAAATAGAATGATTGATGGTGTCCAAAAAGCAGCTGAGATATCAAAGTATCAGCAACTTTGATTATTTTCTGTCATACTTCTCAGTGAATCCATTAATGACACCGGGAGCCCTTTTACTAAATGTATTTTGATTTGCACCTAATATGCCAATAGCATGCAAAACCATGGTGCCTTAGGTGCGACACCACTGTGTTTACCGTCGAGGGCGTAGAAATCATATTCCCATCAGTTAACATGCAGCACTGTCCCCTATCACATGCCACATTTTTGTGCAGGTGCACTTTCCTTCACCTATTGAGGTTTCAGTAATTCCATGCATGCTAATTGGCCACCTTGCAGTTACCGTGTGTGTGCTGTCTAAAAGTCACTCTCCTCACCAACTCTCCAGCCCAGACCCACCCACTTGCTCCCTTAACATGCCATGGATAGTTAGCATTGAAATCTAGCTATGCTAACTATCATGGCCCCGCACTAGCTATTAATGCATGTCCCAGTGCGTCTTCAGCATGCCGACAGCTAGTGCCCTTTAATAAAAGATTCCCCTCCCACATGAGTATTTCAATGTTGTGCCTTCAACAAAAACTACTCTGTAGTGGATCATTATTTATTTATCTGTTTGTGCTCTATGTTTTATGATTTGTTTTTTGTTTTTACATTTAGTTGCATTGCACTCATTGAACTATTTTATGATTTCTCCCCCTTATGATTGTTTGAGGTTAATACCCCCCGAAGAAGGCGTCAAGCCGAAACGCATTGGGGTTTCTTATCAGGGTTGTTGAATAAAGCTGCTTATCACCTGCATTGTGTGGTGCACCTGTTTTGTTCTGTTCCTGTTAAAATCCCTTGTACAGAAGGAGCTATTAAATCCTCAGCAGACATACTAAAATAGTCTACAATAAGGGTTCCAATTCTAGAATCAAAGATGCCGTCATTTCCACAAGTAACAAAGGATCAATTGCTTGCAGACCAGGAGGGCAAGCGATGATTCCTTTTCCTCCCTCATTACCTATTTCCACTGCTAGTTAGTTACCCTCTCTCTGTGTGTTCCCCTGCAATGTTGTGTTCACTGTACTTTCTGTCCCCCAATTGTAAGCCGCGTTATTCTTTCTCAAAAGACATGCAGTATAGCAAATGCCAAATAAACTAAACTCAGTTAGTAAAATGGACCATCCATGATCACAAAGTAACAGGCCCTTACAACGTTGGGCAAAATGACAGCTCGCTTCCCATTATAATGCTGGTACTCAAAACTAACCTGGGGGGACATAGCTGCCGTAAAATCACAGTATCTGCTTCTGTATGCCACAATTCAGTAGTACAACATTCTAGCTAATTATCGCTTACTAATTCATAGATAATCTCACATTAATTTCTCACAGAGTATGTGTTAATATAAAGGACCTTCAGCTCATCGTTCTGATTACCAGCCGACTTGAGCTGATTCACATAAAGTGAAACCATACTAAGCACATATTCACGGCTCACATCATCTGTAAAGCATCTAGTGGTTTGTAAGCCTATCAGGGTCATATTGCCCTCTCCCCACTATGACTGACAGAGCAATACCCCCACTTCCTAGTTATTCCTATTCCCCAAATACATTCTAACATCAAAACTATCAAACATGAGAGACAAAACAAAATCTCAAAGCATAAGCAAGTATGTTTATGTTTATTTATTTGCTTAATCGCCCTTCATTGGGAAGCAGGGCGGTTTACAATAAAATCAAACAACAATAAGGCACAAGGCCGGAAACTGAAAAGAAATTACAATATTAACAGAGAAAGAGACAGAGACAGGGGTAGAGAGGGTGAAAGGAGGGAGAGAGGGTGAGGCTAAGGGGGAGGCAAGTCAAAGGCAAGGGAGAACAAGTAGGTTTTAAGGGAGCGTTTAAAGGTAAGGTAGTGGGGTTCAAGACGAAGAGGAGGGGGAAGAGAATTCCATAAGGCAGGGGCTGCAAAGAAAAAGGCAGAGGAACGTGTAGACTGAAGGTGAGCATGTGAGGGGGATGGTAAAGCAAGACGGTTAAGGTGAAATGAGCGGGGGGTGTGACGTGGAGTGTGGAAATGGAGAAGGTCAGCCAGGTGTTGCGGGGTAGAGGTGTGTAGTGCTTTGTGGGCTAACGTAAGGAGCTTATACTGAATGCGGAAGGAGACGGGAAGCCAGTGTAGTTGTAGGAGGAGGGGAGTGACATGATCTCTGAGGGAAGAGTGAGTGACTAGACGGGCGGCGGTGTTTTGGATACGTTGTAAGCGAGAAAGCTGCAGTTTAGAAATACCAGAGAAGATGGAATTGGAAAAATCAATACGAGAAATAACCAAGGTGAGGAGCAGAGTGGTTAAGGCAGAGGGAGAGAGAAAGGGGCGAATAGCGCGGATCTGACGAAGGTGAAAAAAGGAGAGTTTGGAGACGTGAGAGACGTGTGCAGAAAAAGAAAGATCAGAGTCAAAGAGCACCCCGAGATAGCGAAAAGTGGTGACCAATGGGACCGGTGCGTTAGAGAAGGAGGGGGCCAAGGGCGGGGGTTCACGTCCATGGGAAAACCAGATGGCTATAGTTTTGGAAAGATTAAGGTGCAGACAGTTTTGTGTTAACCAGTGGGAGACAGCAGCTAAGCAGGTGTTTAGTGGAGTTAAATCAGGTGAGATGGGTGAGGTGTGGTGAAGAAGGAGAATGTCATCAGCGTAGTAGAAGGCTGTGATTCCAAACTGTTGAACAAGAAGCGTGAGGGGAGTGAGAAAAATGTTAAAAAGAAGAGGGGCCAACACAGAGCCCTGAGGGACGCCGCAGGTTAGTGAAAAAGACTCAGAGAGGGAAGGGGACGAGGAGGAAGAGGCCACGGCTGCTGAGCGAGAATAGAGAAATGAATGAAACCAGTGTAAGACAGTACTACGGAGTCCGATATCATGCCGTCGAGACAGAAGAAGGGAGTGGTCAACTAGGTCAAAAGCAGCGGAGAGATAGAGTACTTTAAGTAGTACTTTAATCAAAAGACCTTCTGTCAATTAAAAAGCAAGTTTCACCACACTTTTCATAATAAAGCAGGTTATAAACTGAAAGGTAGCTCCTATGTTGTCCTGTAGATAAGTAGTAACATGCTGTCAACACTTGAATAAAGTCTCGTGAAAAGGGTGAAACATCTATTTACAAAATAAGAAATGCCAGCTTTCTTTTTTTTTGACGGGGTGGTCGTTTTCCTCCATTTCCTTTTGAGTTGGAGCTGTGGGATCTGATTTCATGAGCCTGAATTCAGAACGGGCCTATTTGATTTACCTTCCCGAAGCACCTAATTCAGTCCTTGTAGTGGTCTGTGCACCGAGGCTGCTTTCAGAGTCCTGCAGTGTTGGACTCCCTCTGCCAGGGACTGTGATTGCTGCCTCCGCTCTATCCTCTCCTGATCCAAGCAGTGGAGGACTTGGCCATGCCCAGCTCCTTTACCTAAATATTACCAACCCTTCACCCAACTCATTAAACTATAATCTATCCACCTATTGAGTGAAACCTGAGTAACTGAACCCCTAATTTTTTTTGTTTTTTTGTCGGAAGTTTTTGCCGATCAGCAAGTGTGACTGTGTGTGAAGAAAGTTTCAAAGAGAGTTAAAGCATGCTGTGGTCTCGTTAAAACGTTGAAAAGCAGAGAGAGGTTTATAACGAAGACCTAAAATCACGGATCTCTTTGGCTGGTCATCATTATAAGATAAGTAAATGGATAGCAGATTAGAAGCGTTCGTAGTGATCTGCTTGGAGCGTTGAGATCTGCATGGTGATCTTTTAAAGGAAAAATATTTGTGATGTAGCATTAATACTTTCTGAATGCGATTATCTCACAACTTTTTATACAGTGGTTAGTGTTACCACATGAGTAATTAAAAGGGAAGTTAAGCTTCAAGAGGGAGCAATCTCTCACGGCAAAAACTTCCGACAAAAAAACAAAAAAATTAGGGGTTCAGTTACTCAGGTTTCAGCTCCTTTACCTGGCAGTGTGCAGCATTGCCACTGAGCCACCAGGCTGGCTTCAAAGCTTTGACTTTTCAGCTATCCACCTGATTCAGATTATTTAAACTAGCAGTATCTGAAATTATGCTTTTTGATTGGAAATAAAGACATGTTTCTCTCATGGTATACCACATGAAGGCGACTAATCAGGAGTATAACTAGATATTAAGCACAAGTGCAAATATTGCAGATTGTAAATGTCTTCAGGTTTTCATTTGATTTTATTGTTTTAAAAATCGGATTCCCTCCCTCCCGGAGCTATGAGTGTTGCTTCTGCATATTTGTCACTCTCAGCCAGGGGGAGGGACAGCTGTAGCTGGGAGAAAGAGGCAAGGAGAGTCCTACCTGGGAAGCGCACTGCAGTCTAGCCTGGGCAGCAGAGGAGTTAACTTGTGTGTTGGGCCTGCTCTAGCCAACCTTTTGGCTAGTAGCTGAATCAGGTTGTGTAAAATGTTAGCATCCAAAGACATTCCTTTAGTCTGAATGTAAAGGATGTTTCCTTTTCAACAGTGATTGTTAGGATGACCATTAAAAAAAAGAACAGCATGAATTGTTGAACATAAATGCTGAATCTATTGCTTGGGTTTTTGTGGTGGTGTGTTTTGTTTTTTTTACAAATCTTTGCAGATTACTTTTATTAGACTTTAATGAAAGTTTGACTGTTTAAAAAAATGAAATTTCTTAAATGCTCAGTCAAAATAATGTCACCTTGATTTTTATAGTCATTAATTGAAGAATCTAAAGTTGAATAAAAGCATCCGCTTGGGTTTTGATTAAATTATTTTCCTGATTATGAAAAGGTTATTTTAGGCTGGAGGGAGACTGAGAATGCACCATTTGCTTGCTTCATCACACTTTCTTTGGGTCTGTCCATTGGTCGCAGCTTTGTTCAGACACTTTAAAGTTACAATGTATGGTACAGTATACGGTGAAACCCTGCAATAGGTAATTCGAAGAAAACCACAGTGTCGTGTGGGTTGATGCTGGCAAACAGTTTCTGGAAACCTCTGTGCTCTCAAAGTCAACGGTGTCAGTAGTTAGTATTTCTTGAAAGAAGCACCCAAGGATTAAAGCAAAGAAACCCAGAGGAAAGTCCCAGCTCACAGCAGAGTTGAATCTCTCGAAGCTTGGTTTTCTTTCACCGTTTTCTGAAACCAAATGCATCATGATTTTTACTACCCCTTCCATAAGCATCCGAGGGCTGATTGCATTGTTAAAAGTAGGGTCAAATTGTGAAGGGTAGCCATGCTCTAGGAGAATTTTGCAGACTTGCTGAGCATTTAGTATTTAGTTAAAAGGAAACCGTTTTTTAAACTTTATTAGTAGAAAGCAGTGAAGTTGGACAGTGCCAACATAATAGAATACATTCAATATTCATTGCATCATATGCATAGTGTGGTGACAGTTCAGTCTAACTAGGAGCAGCTGGGTGCATTAGACACATGGCAATGTTTTATCAATGTAGCTTATTGGGCAAGACCAGTTCATGGGCTATAAATATAGCAATTGCTCTTAAAAAGTGGTCTACAAAGAGATCCTAGTTAAAAGCCCATTTTGCATAGGATATTGAGGGAGGAACTGAGGCACCCAAGTCAAGAAGTGCTCAATTCTGTTTTACAAGAGGTTGTGCCAAACACAGAGCCTCTTATAAATTACCTAAGAAGATGTGCAGGCATGCGCGTGTATTTGCCAGAATGTACAGTGGGAGCAGTGATCTTAACAAAACAACACAGAAAGAAACGAGTGTCCCGAGCTTCTGCGTTAGTATTGTTGCAGCAAGGATCATTGCAGGTTCCTAGCTACAGCAACAAGATAATGGGCTTCAAGTGAGGCCCGCTGTCTGTAGAAGGGGCCATTGGGGGGATCAAATCATCACCTGCATTCCCCCACAACATAAATTACACTTCTTACCCCTGGACTCCTAATTGTGTCCACTGGAGGGCAGAGGCGATCTATAGTCGCTCCTGCCCCTTCGGGCACCTGGTTCAAAATTGCACCTCTGATCTCCTAGCAGATTGATGTGGCAGCTGAGTTAACAGGAGAGAATGGGAGGGGGTTATGGCTGATGTCATACCTGAATCCAGGGGAGGGTGGATGTGAGGTGCCATTGGATTTTGCATCTGCCCCTTGATTGAGATCACAGGTCTCGCTTGAGTGTGCCTTGGGGCAGGTACAAAACCAGTGTAGATATTTTTCAAGCTAGACATGTCTTCTCATTGTAGAAATGCCAGCTTTCATTTCTGGGGCCCACTCAAATCATGCCCCCGCCGCTCTTCCCCCATGACCACTTTAAATCTCTACATCTGAAATCACTGTTTGGATGTGCATGTATTCTAGACATGTAAATGCCACTATTTACACACATAGATGTTTCTAAAATGACCTCCTCAATGAATTGAGGGTCTTAAGAAGTAGAGTGTGTAGATTGTCCTAGGAGGCTGGTTCCACATAGGAAGTGAGCTCAGGTTTCTTCCTACCTTACATACTGTCAGTGGTTTCAGCCTGATGATGCTATGCATCCTAATTGATTCTTGTAGGTCATCTCTGCTGATTGGCTCCCTGAGCCTATTTAATCCCAGAACTACTAGTTCACCCTGTCCTCAGATAGGTCTTGTGTGTCTCTGAGTGCCTTGTCATTTGCTGTTTGTAGTTTTCTGGTAATGAATTTGTTCTGTCTGCCCTGATGCTTGCTTATTCCTGGAATTCACTTCGGCCTGCTGTTTTGGATTTGGTTTCATGTCCGGTACGTTTCCTGTGTTCTCCTCCTGCCTAATGTTCAGTGTCTACTCCTTCCTGCGGGGAGCATCTTGGGCCTGTGCTTTAAGTCTCCTGTTCACCTCCTGTGTGTTTTCTTACCATTCCCCTAGATATATTCTAGTCCCCAGTTGGTGTGCTGTCTGTCTTGATTAGACTATAAGCTCTTATGAGAAGGGATTGTCTTTACATGTCTGTATAGTGCTGCATACACCTTGTAGCGCTATACAAATGATAAGTAGTAAGTAAGTCGTGGCAGCCTCTGAGTACTAGAGGGCTCAACCAGAAAGGAAAGGGGGCTGTTATAAATGAATACGCAAATCTTTCATCCCTGGTGTTCTCGGAGTAGATCCAACCATGACATTGATATAATCTGATGAAACTAGCTACAATAATCTTCAACACACATGTAAACATATTGGGGTAGATTCTGAGCAGCATTTAACGGGGATGGATGTCCGGTTTGGACATCCATCGCCGCTAAATGTTTGGGTGGCGATTCATCAAACAGAGCTCCCTGCACTTATATGCAAGATGTGCATGCAGATCTGTTCCTGGGCGAAAGGGGATGGGCTGTAGGAGGAGCAAGGGCCGGGAGTAGGCAGGAACCTGACCCCGGACTTAAAGGGATGATTCCGAGGTCGGCCCTGTAGATTCATGGTCAGCCATTTGGATGGGAGGCTTATTCCACCTTGGAGGTGGAATAAGTCCCACTAGATGGCAGAAAATGTGGGATCCTGATGTGGAAAAGGAGGTAAGGGGATGCAGGGGGCTCCCCGCAGCCCGACCCTATTCACGGCAGACCCGACCATACGCTGTGGAAAGGAGCTTTTCAGGGTCTGCCAGGGATCGTGGCTCCTGAATGGATCCGCAGTGCCATGGCAATATGATGCCATGGCACTGCGGCTCTATGCAGGAGCCTGGCTGCGCTAGCTGGGTAGTGGGCTGGAATCCCAGTGCCCAGAATCGGGGCATGGCCTGTACGTTTGACCGATTGCACCTGATTTTGATCCTGCTGTCTAGCCCCTGCGGGATCAGAATCAGGTGCAACTGGGGCACATCCAGATTCTGGGCGACCAGATGGGTGGGGGACACCCAGAACAGAATTGGCCTCATTCTACCTACTTCAGAATTTTTCTTTATTTTGAAGTTTATAACTTGCTTCAGTTGATTTGTATATCTTGGTCACTAATGAATTGTTTTTGTTAATATTCTATATTAGAATGTCTTTACTAGCAAATTTGTTAAGATGCACATTCCAAATGGGATGTCCAAGTGCAATTTTGGACGTTAAAGCCAAAATGTCTGAAATGAAAGGCAGGCTTGTGCAAGTTCAGGCACAATTCCAGAAACGTGGATGTGCCCAATATGCGTGTATCAAATGTCTATATAGACGTCCCCAGGAGAGCATTTCAGAACCAAAATGTCTAGAAGCATAATGGTTAGAGGCTTAAGAGCTGGGTGGCCACG
This sequence comes from Ichthyophis bannanicus, assembly GCA_033557465.1. Classification (NCBI taxonomy): domain Eukaryota; kingdom Metazoa; phylum Chordata; class Amphibia; order Gymnophiona; family Ichthyophiidae; genus Ichthyophis; species Ichthyophis bannanicus. Next base: position 731,884,869 of record CM066034.1, on the reverse strand, counting down.
GTTCAAATCCCAGTGTGGGACTTTGTAATCTAAAGCTAGTCACTTTACATCTTCTTTACACTCTGGATGTTTTAAGGTGAAAACAAACACTCTCCTGATACCTATTTGTGTCTGAAGCAGGAGTAAACATGCAGGTGCCTGCAGATACCTCTGCTGCTTCTGGGATCGAATGGGGATGTGTAAGTCCACTGCTCCTCCCCAGACACGCCTCCACCACAGTCCCATGCCTACTTGAATGTCCCCGTACTGGAGACATCTGTGAACGGCATTTGTAGAATGGTTGCAGAGACATGTCTGTGATGTCGACATCCGCGTGCATGTATGCAGACATCCAAACCACAACTAAACCTTTTAGAATGACTCTCTAAGTTAAATGGGTGTTCCCAAAATTACTGCATTAATGTTTAAACAAAATAAAAGTATTTTTAACACTGAGATTTGAAGGAAGTAGTATAAAGTTTGAGCTTTGTCAGTTATAAGTTTTTTCCTTTTTTCATAGAAAAGATGGGGAAAATGACTTGGTTCATTATAGCTATGGAGAACAGTCTTGGAAATTATTCTTGTAATTTTACTAGTTAGAATTGCCTTTCTCCACTTGTGTGTATCTGTATGAATTTATGGCTTAGTAAGGAGACACATTTGTCTAGTGATAAGAACACATGGCGCTTTTCTAATATTGCCAGAATTGTGAATATGAAACCAGTTATGTATGATTCATTCATTAGTTGTTAGAAGGTGATTTGATAACAGCTCGTCTCTGTGTGAAGGCCATGTAGTTGCCTGTTGTTGGCTTATTTTATAAAGACACATAGGCGCTAATGTGTCATTGTGAAATACTAGGAGCGAACTAGCAGAAATAGTGGCTAAATTGAAGCCATGGACATGCACATAAAGTATGCCCATGTTGTCGTTGTTAAGTGCTGTCGAGTCGGTGTCGACTCATGGCGACCCTCTGGATAAATTGTGTTCATTCTTCAGTCAGGCGGCTCATTGTTGACAGACTGGTACCAATAGCTGCTGTATCTCATTGCTGGCCTTCCACTTTTGCGTTGACCTTCTATCTTGCCAAGCATGATGTCTTTCTCTAATGATCTCTCTCTTCGCATGATGTGTCCAAAGTATGAAGGTCGAAGTCTTTTCATCTGAGCTTCTAAAGAAAGCTTAGGTATGATCTCC